>JARFIW010001176.1:0-1315878 GCA_036346225.1 Platerodrilus igneus | reverse complement strand
AAATTTACACACAAAACAATTTTGTTCTCAAACGGCGTATACATATCTTGCTGCACGTTTTGTTTCCCAAAGCGGCTTAGCTGTTCATATTGTTCTCGAACCGGCGTATACATATCTTGCTGTGGATCTCTGTTGCCAAACCGGCTTAGCTACCCTACTATTATGTTTGTAATTCCGTTGTTGTCTACGAATTTTCCAATAGCTTTAAAATAAGCGAGCTGAATATGAAAACTGCCAAAATGTATAAAAAGACGTGCAAAGAGATTTTGTAGTTGTTCATCCTTTTCATTAGCTTGGATCTGTAGAGCTATTTTAGCTATTGCCAAATCATACGTCACTTGCATGTATTTCTGACCACATTCATCAGCTGCTTGCACACTTTGTCGCATTGTTTCTTTTACAACTGCTGGATCTGTAGGAGATGAATTTATAGCTATAAGATAAGAAATGTTCTGTTTCAACGATGTTTCTTTACGAATTAAGCTATTATATCCGACCCACATCGGAGTGTTAGGTATTTGTATAGCATGAGTAAACATCCAAGCGAAATTAATATGGTTGAAACAGTCAATATTCAATGGAGTCAAATAACGAGCTGGATGATCAACTGGTAATAAATGTTGAGAAATAGTTAATCGTCTCTTTGTGGTTTGTGGTAATTCTAACGTTATTAAATCATACGTTCTTTTCTTTTCTTTTTGGTTGAGTCACATGAAGAACTTGTATCATCAATTTCACTCACATTTGAAACAGATACCTGTGAATCCTTCGTATTATCGTCATCGGTTAAAATTATTTCAGGAATAACTAGCATGCGCTCATTACTAGTACTATTATCGTTACTAATCTCTTCATTTTCCACAGCCTGAGTAACATCAATATTACTGCTTTCGATGCGCTGAATACTATTATTTTCTGTATCTACAATATTTTGAAAATGATGCCAACAGTATCGTGTAGAGTATCTTTACCCGAAGTTGTATCAACAAATCGATCAAAATTATTCCATGCTAATCCAGTACATAAATTTGATGTTCGAATAATATCTTCTGGAGAAATATCTGTTTTCATAGTAGCAACTAAAGTTGACTCCGTTTCCAATTCCTCGAGAACTGTGTAACTACAGCAATGTCCATATCGATTTATGATATTAATGACTTTTTGCTACTAGTTAAACCTTTTAATGCAAGACCCAAAGTGATGTGTTTAGAGGCTTAATTTTTCCATTAGTAATATTGTAAATCATATCGTGACAAAATGATTTTGCTAATCGCTGACAGTTTGAGCTGCGCTTTCGTCTGTAACGGGAGCCACCTAACATACATACATAAAAATCTTGCAAAATTTGTGGAATCTCGTTACATTCTCCTGCGATTAAATCAGAAGTCATAATATTATCTGGCAATTTTCTGCTTTCATTGATCTTATTTCTTCTCTCAAAATAAGAGCTGCACGTTCCACAACATCGCGTTTTTCCAGTGTTTCTAGATCCGTAGCTAAAATAACGCCATCATGTGGTTTTATCAATTTTTTTTTATTCATTGTAATTATGCAGATCTTATTTTTAAAATTATTCATCAAGATCTCTTCTAATTTGTTTGACCGAATTGCGTCTGATTCAAAAACAAGTTCTATTTCTTTGTATTCTCTTCTTAAACAATTGCCATATAAAGTCACGATAAAATTTAAAAAATAACATTGACGTTTCTGTACGATATTTTCTTCAACGAAATTGAATATTTCTCCCAATACTATTGAATGTATATTCCTTTTCTGATGCCAAACAGTTATCGGTTTTTTTGCCACGACAATTGATTCGCTTGCACTTTCAAGCGTACTTTTACAAGTACCGTGATAATAAATATTTTCATTTCTTGATACAGCATTCTCGATGGCTTCACATAATTTGACATTACCAGTCGTCAATGCTTTTGATCTCAATCTATCGACTGTCTCTTTCTTATTTGCAAAATGTAATTTTTCCCGGCGACCTTTGTGATTCTTCCTGGATTTTGCACATATAATGCAGGCTATGATTTTTCCACTGTTATTCGAATTATCTTGCATATCTTCTTCCACAAATTCTGCTTCACAAGCATATTCATCAACAGGTGGATTGATCTGTTCACTGAAAAAATTTTAAATCACAATATCTGTTGTATACACACATTCAAATAATTTAGACGTTAAAATTTGAAACTATACAGATCGAAATCAAAAATTTAAATCCAAACCTACTCGGTGTAGTAGCACTGAGCCGAGAATAATGAAAACATCAATATATATATGTATATACAACACGTGAAAAAGAGATTACGCAATGTCAATGACCTCACATTTGTATTCAAATTTGAAATTAAAAACTAATCAATTGAAAATTTTCGAAAATTGAGAAATACAATAGTCTCTAGATTGAATAATCCGGTAATTTATTCATTTATTTATTGTAAAAAAATAAACGTGCTATAGTCAATTAAGTAGTGATTACGGGCAAAATTACTGCTACCTTAAAATAAAAATTTACCGTTATATTCGAAATACTTTTACACAATTGATTTCTTTCTTGTTGAATATCTTGATTCATTTTCTACGATAGATTCGGATGAAATTACTGAACAATATATATGTATAATTTATATATAATATAAAGAACAAAAGCAACGAAAAGCGTTTTGTAAATCTATACAAAGTAAAAGTGAGATTGAAGCGCGCCAAAAGTTGGGCAAATATATCTTTCATAAACTTGTATGAACTTTAAAAAGGAATGTACTTACTCTGATAATCCAGATGAAACACACGCAACTTCATCTGTACTTGAACTTGTGGAAGGTTCAGCACCTTCGGTACTCGTACTTGTGGAAGGTTCAGCACCTTCGGTACTCGTACTTGTGGAAGGCTCAGCACCTTCGGTACTCGTACTTGTGGAAGGTTCAGCACCTTCGGTACTCGTACTTGGAGGAACTTCTCTATATTTTTTGGATAATGCAGTAAATCGCTTATAACATATAGCATGATATCCTTCCAATCCAGTTAACTCAGTGGGTAACGATAAATCGCTATATATATAAATTTGTATTTTTTTCTTATATTCAAAATCTCAGAACACTTTTTAAACTGTTCTTGAGATAGCGGAAAAATTGTTATGTCTTTCAATTTTGTACGACACACGAAACAGAATAACTGCGAACTCATGATGTGTTAGGAAGAACGCGTTTTCGTATACTGAAGAGTGGAGCATCATAACATTACATTTGATTTTCCAATGCTCCACCCGAAGGTACTACATTGGCCAGGAAGCGAGTTTTTTTTACCTGGAAAATTTGGAATTTTGCCGAACCCTTGCTGTTCCAAGCAAGGTAGGGATCTTTAACGTGCGTGACAACACTCACACACGGGACCTCCATTTTACCTCTCATCCGAACGAGGGTGTATTTTTGTGAAAAATGCTCGCCTAACATTTTTCAAGCGGACCGTGTCGGGATTCGAACCCGGGACCTTGGGCGTAGTAGTCACACACATACCACTACGCCACGGAGCCGCCGGAGCATCATAACAGCAAACAGCTGCCGCAACGGTCAATTCGAAACTGTGAGGGGAAGAGGGGTAATTTAGAAAAGGTCTAAGCCGGCTTGTATTAGAGGAGCAGGTATACAATTTATCCCCGATTTTGTACGGAAACGAAGAAATCTTCACCGAGATGAAAAATATGTTTTCTGTACTTCTTGTTGAAATAGAAAAATTTTAATGATGAAGATGGTTGAAAAATAAATATAATTCAATTGATTTTATGATAATTTTAGCAGTAAATATTATATGAATATAAAAGAATTACAACGAAATAATTACGAAAATAATAAATTTTGTTGCTACTCATGATTCAATTCTCAGTATAGCATAAATATTACAAGATCAGCATTGCAAAGATGTAAAAGTTTTATAATGATTATTTTCGCGCGCTGCCGTGAGCACTACAACTATAGCCACGTCTGCCGACGACTTAGCCACCTATGATTGACGGCAGACTACGTTTATTCAAAAATAATAATGTTAAACTGCTTGTGGAGAAAAAAAAAAAAAAAAAGCAGCTTTGTAGATTTATAATTGTTCAAGTATTTAACAATAATTCAGCGCGACTTGAAGCTTACTAGCGCGCCGGCTACGCTACGTTGATCGTACTTTCTATTACGTCTGTCAAAGCTTTGCGACGTGATACAAGCGGCAGACTTATTTTTTCTATGTTCTTATTACCTAAATAATACTACAAACAAAAATTAGCTTTGTAGGAATAATGTTATTTTTAAAAGTTTCTTGACACCTTGCGTGGGTGGCAGAGCGTCGATTGCGACGCTGCCACGGTGGCAGACTGTAATTATTCTATGTTCTGGCTTATCGACAAGCATCCTACAAAGTTTCAGCCTTGTAGGTATAACTCATTTACACATAAACTTTTAACATGTTCACTCCAATGTTCTTAATGAAGGCGACCACATTGAGATGGCAGACTTTCATTTCCTTTATTCACCATATCGAAACAACTCATTCACAGAGAACTAGCTTGGTAGGAATGAGTACAAATTTTGTGCCTCTGCCTCCCGGACTATTACAGTTTTAACTCCAGAAAATCTAGCCAATAATCCACATTGAAACTCGGTGAAGTACCTCGCTAAAAATTCTGTTTCGGTAAAGTACCGAAAATCTTGACCGTACTAACAAGAATGGTTGCCAACTAACTCACTGACACGGGCGGTGTAAGTGTTAGACAAGAGTTCCAGAATACTATCGTGTGAGAAATAGCAGTCTTATTAATTTTCTAGGACGCTACATAATCTCAAAATTCGGGAACTCGTAGGGAAAACCTCAGAAGGAATAACAAGAAGGTGCCAAAATCAGATATCAGTAAAGTGATTCTGACCTGAAATTCATATGAAGAATAATAGAGTACGTTATGCTAAAGCCAGCCTAAAATAAACATTAACAAAAAGATCACAAGTATACCTATTTAAAAACTGCTAGCTAAAAAACTGGAAACTATTAATTTGGCAAATGTCTAAGCGTTTGGTGGTCTCAGGCTGCTTAACCCCCCCTTCGCATACCACTGAATATCGGTGAAATCGAGTAAATATTTAGAAAACAATAGCAGTTGATAGATTCGAAGACAACAAACATAGAAACAAGGACAAACGTGTTGCAAGCATGTGTGGAACACAGCATAGTACGTCTATGAAATAGGGGCAGTAGGAGAAGCAGACAGGAAAAAGGTAGACGTCTTCTGCAATGTGGTGCTCAGATGTATGATGATGATAGCTTGGACAGACAAAGTTAACAAGGAGGTGATTATTATAGAGTCATTATTACGAAAACTTTAATTTAAAAAAATATAAACACAAAACTAAGGATCTTAAAGCAAAAATAGAGAAGCGTGATTGAAGTTGTTGGAGGGAACATAGAAGAGTGGAGATTTCAAAGAAAATTAGAACGGTTGGTAAGTTTATAGAGTTTTTCGCAGTAATGCAATGTTTGTGTTGAAAATTTTCGAGTTTTAAAAGACGGTTGTATTTTCGTGCACGTTTGTTTGCGGAATTGAGTGGTCGTTGGCAAGTTTTCAAAGAATGTTTACAAAAATACGTGCAACTTGAGAGGGGTTGTGCTTATAAAAGCGTTGTTGGAAGCAGGGTTCACTCTCTTAATTTCAATTCTTCAGAAGATCATCCCAGTTTTAAACCACGTGACTAGTGCAGTCCGAAATAAAATTTACACGTGTTTTTTAATGCACAAGTAGGTGCAAGTTAGTATAAACGGGGTGAATCGTATTAAATTATTTTATTAATTGAAGTAGAATGACTCGTAAGTAGAAAATTATTTGCAAATTGAATGAGGGTGCTTCTTGCACATTGCGTGTAAGAAGAGGTTATGTATGGATATATAGCAGCAGTCCTGAGGGATTGTTGATCGTTTGGAGGCCGAACGGTTCGAGATTTAATTGCTGTTCCCAATGAGAGGCAGCAATATGGTACGTGCATTCGATAGGGGAAAGCATCTTCAGAGGTGGGGATCTGGATGAAGACTACTCTCCAGGTAACAATTTTTTTTAAACTGTTGTGTTGGTGCTTTTTTGGTTAAACTATTAGTGATTTTGAGTTTTATTTGGTGACAAATTTATGAACCGAAAATTACTTTTATTTACCCATGTAAAGGACTTTTTTTTTAAATCTGAGGGTGTAAATAATTGTATATAATAATTATGAATATTTTCACAGATGTAAGAGGTAAACGGGTTTTTTGTATAATTTTTCAGTGCTAAAATTTTGCACGCAAATATAAAAAAGTTTATACTGAGCTCACCATAGACCAGGGGAAACTAAAGTAAGGTACCGGGATAGGCCCATCTACTTTACCATAACACAATGAAATGTAGACGAGCAGAAAATCGTTGGTGTATTAAGTTGATAATTTTTACTACCGAGTAGTAATATAAAATGTTTAACTTGAATAAAATTTGTAAATATTGAGATGGTGTGAGTTAAATATTCTTTTGGCAGAATTAATTTAAAATTATTTTTTTTAATTAGAAAAGTGTAGAATAAATGAGTAGCCGTAGTGAGTATCCCTGAAAAAGTAATAAACAGAGCTAGCCGTGGGATGTCATTTTGGAAAGCATCTTCAGAGGGTACTCAACTGAAACATATCGCAAACAAAGCTTGAACTCAAATTTTATTTAGGTGATAATTAATGGAGTTTTTATAGACAGGTAATTTTATAGCAGTAAGTATATCAACCCAAGCTAAGGGCGATTGAAGTAATCGACTTGTTCCCGAGCATACGCAATATTTTTATGTCAACCCAACAAGGCAGTGCAGAGCATTTCTATAGTTCCCTAGATACCAGAGCAATATATTGATATGATAACGTCGTACTCAGTGTTCTGAATTCTATTTTTCTTAACGCCACCGCTCTGTGTTTTCACTTGAATCTTACTAATTTTATTATTATGCCACGGCTAGCTCCTTTTAATCTACACAGAGTGCACAACGTTACGATGATCAATTTTCTCTTTCACCCCTTTATGATTACCTATTTGAATTGATAAAACGAAGTCAATTAATTTCATATAATGAAAAGAAATATTATTTACCATTTTTGAAATTCTTTAAATACACCCTTCAATCAATTAATATCGTATGTATTATTTATCCCAAAATGTATATACTTTGAATTCAATATAAAGTCACCAAAAACTACCTCCTTACAAAAAAATCTGGAACGTTCTAGACCTCTGACTTATTACGTAAGTTTAACGTATGCAAATGTTTCTTGTTGACTTCATTACAAGTTTGGATAAATTGAATAAATTCAGTATTAAAATTTTAATTGAAAAATATCTTAAAATTAAATAGATCTTACCTGTGATATGTTGTTCGTGTTGTGGATCAACACCCCCTCTTCATTCGTATACCAATGCTCTGCTTAGTTGAACCAATATTTGAGTACAGTTACCCCTTGTTTTCCAAAAATCACTTCGTGCTTCTTTATTTTATATTTGTCTGCAAATGCCTTGAATCTCTTCCCTTAAATACTTTCGACGCAGATTGAAATTGTACCAGAATTGTACCAAAATTCGATTAGAATTGTCTCCTTAGAATCCACTTAGAATTAGAATTTTCCCCTGAGAATCCACTTAGAATTAGTACTTCTATATACCAGAAGTATTATTGTCAACACAGACTTGAAATGTCCAGAAATATACCAGGAGTATTATTGTCGACACAGACCTGAAGCCCTATCATTATAAATATTTAATTTAAATTAATTACCCAAATTCTACTCACGTTTTCTAAAAAAAAAACGGCAAAAACGCTTCGTAATTGTTGCACTATTTCCACTGTAACATAAACTTGATATTCTACTTTATTTATTTCTACGCGTAGGTTTCTGGTTAAGTGTCCTAGCTTCGACGTGCATCAGTTGTGAACTGAGTTGTCTTATCACAGAATGGGTGTTAAATAGCCTTTTCCCACTACCTCTGGGCTGGGTTTTCAAGCAGTTCTGCAGATTATCTCAACCAACCAGGTTTTGTCTTTAATATTCCCTGTATTTTGAAGCTGTTTCTGATGTAATTAATTCGGATTTCCGTGTCATGGTGTTTATGTGTTATTGATACTTTGTTATCTTTGTCATATGTTGTTTTGTGTAGATATCGCATATTGGATAATTGTACAAAATAAATAATGTAACTCTAATGCTGTTTTCGTTCATGTATTTATGCATCTTTGAAACTGCGTTTTCTTATCAAAATGCTCAGCGTTCCAGCATAATTGCATAAAGCCTTGTTAGGTTTTATCTACTCTACTGCGTATTTGTTTTATAACTAATTAGACACTTCTCAACGTATGTTTAATTACATGTACGATTGTTTCCCTGCTGAATATGCGTTCTATTGTTGAAAGATATTCTCACTGGCATTACTTAAAATTAATAACGTTCTATATACAGAGTGTTAAATGCTTGCTATTTACATAATGTACGAATTACCTATTTTTCTGCTGAATACGCGTTCTATTGTTGTAAGATATGCTTACTTGCATAGTTTAAAGTTAATTACGGTCTATATACAGGGTGTTAAATGTTTGCTATTTACCTAATGTACGAATTGCCTATTTTTCTGCTAAATAAATGCAGTTTTCTGATGCCTATTGCTATTTATTGTTAGTACACGACCCTTACTACTCAATACACTCCTAAACAACCCATTATCACAGCAATATATATATATATATATATATATATATATATATATATATATGTATGTGTATAATGACGTGATAAGAGGGTCACGAGAGATCATGAAAAACCACATTCTACAAATAAATCCCACCAAGATATAGAAAAATCTGAAAAAATTAGAAATTTCCGTAAATTCCTAGTTACGCCCTGTATAATACAAGCGTACTTTTATTCGTAAAAGTGTCGAGCAAAAATGCAATTGTGCGTGTCTAAATAATCACCTTGTATGGTATGTGCGTATTGTAAATACATAGCAAATAATGTAAGCCGTATATGTAAAAATAATTATTTTTAAGATACCTTAAAGCGCATTAAATACGAATGCAAATCGATCATTTTAAGATAAATACAAAAGCTATTCATTTGTAATAGAATATGCACTTTCCGTGCATAAAAATAAATAATTTTGTGTATTTAAAACCCTACATTTAATTTAAGGTGTATTAAAACTCAGAAATCAAAAATTTTCTATAGAACAGCACCTCGTTTGTATTACAAAGCTTTAAACTAATCATATAAACTGACTTTTGGATTATATAAATTCATTTTAAATAAAGAATTTTCTAGAATATCAGGAATAGAGAAAGGATGAATCATCCGTACTTAGAAGTACGTAAATATCTAATTAATATATAAAACATTTATTCCAATAAGCGGCCGGAACATTAAAAAACCCATAAAATTCATAAAATAAATAATAATTATTGATTATCTTTGCATTGGTATGAGACGTTATAATAACCTTATATGTGTTAAGAGTCGGACGGATCGTGCACGGCACTGATAAGTGGATCGCGCGAACGAGGTAATAAAACGCGGCGATTTTGAACGCTAATGAGGAATTCTGAGAAATTACGTCAGATAAGCGTGTTGTATTTGGAATGGAACTCCATACGATACTAGTACATTGTAGAAAATAGACAATTTTTGTATATAAACCGGAACTTCGACTGAAAAATTCATTTCATGGATTTGATCACGAAAATGTTACTTTAAAAAGAAATTATTTGAAGTATGCAGTACGCATTCCGGTAATTTAATAATTACAATGAATAAAGCAGTGATTTTTAAACGTATCCTGCATAAAAATGGAAATTATTAAATGTAATCATATAAAATGAAGAAGGAAAACTCTTCAATATAACGATACTTTAAAAATTTTATTAAATAATTGGGAGGAAGATTTAAGTGAAGGTGCGTGGTTTTGTAAACTGGGATTTGAACGTCAATTTAAAATAAAGTCAAAAAGCCGAAAATAATAAGTACTGTTAATTACCAATGGGAAAAGCGCTTTGTGAATTTTTGCAAGTACTACTTTTTAAACATTATTTGTAACTGATATTTGAGTATTTGTCATTTAAATTTAAAGTAGAACAGGTCTTAAGTACATAATAATTTTATTTGTAAGGGTATTTACAGGAAGTTTATGATCAGAGTTCGAAACACTCTGACTGTTAATAGATTATCTATCAAGAGTCATTGAAACCAAAATTCTAAAAATAAATCCCACCAAAATATAATATAATCCGAAAAAAAGGAATTTTCCGCAAATACATGGTTACGCCTTACATAATACAAGCGTACCTTTATTCATTAAAGTGTCATGCAAAAGCGCAAATTGCGCGTGTATAAATAATCACCCTGCACGATATAAGCTTATTGTAAATAAATAGCAAGTAACGTAAATTGTATATGTAAAAATAATTAATTGTAAGATACCGTAAAACGCATTCAATGCGAACGCAAAACGATGCATATAAAAATATTTTTTATTTGCGGTAAATAGCAAAGGATAGAACTAGGTTTACGCATTTAGCAAATCATGATTGAGCGGAAGTTATCAAAGATCAAATCGTACAAAAATTAAATTAACAGCAGAGAGGAAGACTTTTTTGCCATACCTGAGGGCTTTGACCTAAAATAAATTTGTTAAGTTTAAGTTAGTTTTAGTTTTTTCCTAGAAGATATGTTTATTTGGTATTTAGTGTTTTTCGAATACGTCTTAAGTCATACAATGTTAGTTTCCTACCTACCTTTATATTTAAAATATAACATGTTCCTCTAAAAACTAAAAGTTCCTATTGAATAAAGATCTATTTTTGTGTAATTTGCGTATTTTATGCTATTTTTTTTGTATAATTGCTTAATTAGGCATATTTTTAATATTTACTGATCAACTTTACCTATACCCTACTTTAAAGTTGATTTTACGTCGTTATAAATTGGTGATAGTCTACCCCATATGACGGGGTCAAGTCCATCACCCTTAACTCACAAAAAATAAAAAAAAAGGTCATGCAGAAAAATCATTTCACAACGGTATCTTGTGACTTAAATGTCAATATTTATTTTTCTACAAAAAAGTCAAGACGTTTGGGAACTATAACAAACAAACATAATTTTTTGATCGACTTTCCCCCGGTTTATGGTGCCTTATTATTCTGAGTTCGGTCAAATAAGCTCCAAAGAACCAAATGAAGTAGTCTGCAGCTCGAACTCGATCGCATTTACAGAAAACAAAAAAAATGTCAGCACCTCTAGCTCCATCAACTGAAGTACAGAAAACAAAAAATGCCACACCGTTAACTGATATAATTCAAGTTGCAGAATGTAGCAAAAAACTACCCGTGATAAAAACGTCGTCTCATCTACATAGACCAAGAGAGATTATGTGCCATATTTACTCTATGTTATGTGCACTTCCATGAGCACAATTTATTATTTTACTAAAAACAAAAACAGGTTGTCCGCATCTGTTAACTCGATCAACGAATTTGCAAAAACAAGATGAAGTTGGCGCATATTTAGATCAATCTGGTGATCTATGGAAACGTAATTAAGGTTGTATCTAATTAAATTTAGATCATAAAATAGATTTCTTCCATCGTGTAACTAAAAAAACGTGACTAATTGATTTCCACTACCAATTTGTTTTTATTTTTATCTATTGCTAAGTTATGCCGTATTACTGTATATGGAATTCTGTTGCTTTTTCAACTATATTTCTAACAATAGCAGTAATCATATACATGGAACTGCTTTATAGAAGCTGCAGTTAAGATCACTTTCACGCGTCGCTATTAAACCACAGCTTCAGGAAATTAAAGTAAAGTTGTAAAGTGTATATACTTTAGCTACCTACAGTTTTGGCCCCAGAAACTCTAGCGGATAATCCGCAGAGAAAACTTAGTGAAGTACCTCCATTAAAATTTGGAATATCAATAAAGTACGAAAAACCTCGACCGTACCAACAAGAATGGTTGCCAACTAACGAGGCGGGAAGGATGCTGCAAGTGTTTGAAGAGGGTTCCAGAACGCTATCGTATGGAAAATACCAGTCTTAATCGAGAATTATCTTGGGCGCCACCTAATCTTGAAATACGAAGATCTCTAGGGAAAGCCCCAGAAGAAATAACAAGAGGATGTCAAAGTCCGAGATCAAAAAACTGGATCTGGTCTAGAATTCACACGAGGAATAAATGAGTCAACTTAAGGTTTAAACCGATGTTACATTACGATATAAGCGACTTTGCTATTACATTCAATTATCCCTGAACAGTTGCAACAGATGTCCTATAACAAATATCACTTGCATGTTATGCTGCTGTGAGATATTTAACAACGGTTGTAGAAGACGGGAGTTGCTCAAAAAAATAAAATATTTAATATTCCAAGGTTGAAACGATATTCAACATAACCAATTTATTTTAAAAATATGGTAACGTGCGCCGTTTAGTCTACCTTTGACCAAAATAATACATCAGAACGTAAACAAGGCATCTATTGTTTGTACCAAAAAGGTTTCGATACACTGATGACCCCTGTTGGTTTGTAGTAGAAAAAAAAGACATTTGAACCATTTCTATTTATGCCAGTGACTTGTAATCAACAACAGAAAATGGATAGTCAACTACTCTCCTTCGTGAAGGAGTTTAGTCAAGTACTGCGGAGAATTTGGCAGGTAACTCTGCGGCATTCATGAAAAAATTAATTGAAAACGCGGCAAAACAAGAACGAACTATTGGAAAGCTGGCGGAAAAACTGAATAAGCCGCCGTCAATTTACAGGAGAATTTTACAGAAAAATTAGATTAAAATGCAAAAGCCGTCGAAACCAAAATTAATGCAAAGCCAGAGGAAAACGTCTATCCTGGCAGGAAATTAGTCCGTTTAGTAGCACCTTCACGTCGTACTGGGCTCAATGGAACTCATTGAAGGTGGAAAATGGAAACTCGCGATGCTTAAAGAATGGGGATGGTTCAATAGTACGCCTCAGGTGGTTCTTAAAAACCTCATCAGAACTTCAAAAACCACAGTTGCCTTTGAATTAATTATTCTAAGTTCTTCAAATATGTAAATACTTATAATGTACGACTAATATGGGCTCTGACCTATGTATAGTCCACAACAATAAATTAATTTATCTAATTTATCGAATCTAATCTAATTAATGGGACCGACCTCGTAAGAGCACTATGGCTTTAAGAACACTCTGGAAAAAGTCCGAACAAAGTTACACGGGATAGGTGATGTCAAAGAGTGGCGCCGCATGTGTCAGCTGGGTGCATCATTGGGACACAAGAAATCTGCAATGAGGCAATACAATGTGGAAGCCCCGTTGAGGGAGTGGCAATCGATACCGTCAGTCCCTTCCTTGATCGGCTTTGGGATTAGGTACATTTTGGTGACCATGGACTATTTTACGAAGTGGACCGAATGGTATGCTATACCCAACCAAGAAGCTGCAATCGTCGCGGACATGTTAGCGCAGTAACTGTTCTGCCGTTTTGGAGTTTCTACAGAGTTGCATACCGATAAGGGCAGAAATTTTGAATCAGCGTTATTCTAAAAAGTTTGCCGGTTGCTGGTGATGACAAAGACCTGAGCATCCATTGCACCCACAATCCGATGAAATGGTAAAGGTACTTTTTCAAGGTAGTCATCCAACATCAAAGAGCCTGAGCTATTTTTATTGGCCTATCGGCCTTCGCTTCATGAGAGCACTGGATCTACACCTGTATGTGATATGCTGGGATGCGAGGTACATTCACCATGCGATCTTGGGTTTGGGTATAAGTTCGGAGAGAACATCATGGGCGAGAACACATCGAGAAGCTCAAGCGCAAGATGCAATGCATGGTGTAACAAAATATCCAGTTCGCAAGCGATCGGATGAAGACCGGATCTGATATCAAGGCGCAGGATTGAAGAAGGCGAACGTCTGAATATAAAATTCCGAGCGGAGGCGTGGAAATGAAGTAGTCTGCAGCTCGAACTCGATCGCATTTACAGAAAACAAAAAAAATGTCAGCACCTCTAGCTCCATCAACTGAAGTACAGAAAACAAAAAATGCCACACCGTTAACTGATATAATTCAAGTTGCAGAATGTAGCAAAAAACTACCCGTGATAAAAACGTCGTCTCATCTACATAGACCAAGAGAGATTATGTGCCATATTTACTCTATGTTATGTGCACTTCCATGAGCACAATTTATTATTTTACTAAAAACAAAAACAGGTTGTCCGCATCTGTTAACTCGATCAACGAATTTGCAAAAAACAAGATGAAGTTGGCGCATATTTAGATCAATCTGGTGATCTATGGAAACGTAATTAAGGTTGTATCTAATTAAATTTAGATCATAAAATAGATTTCTTCCATCGTGTAACTAAAAAAAAACGTGACTAATTGATTTCCACTACCAATTTGTTTTTTATTTTTATCTATTGCTAAGTTATGCCGTATTACTGTATATGGAATTCTGTTGCTTTTTCAACTATATTTCTAACAATAGCAGTAATCATATACATGGAACTGCTTTATAGAAGCTGCAGTTAAGATCACTTTCACGCGTCGCTATTAAACCACAGCTTCAGGAAATTAAAGTAAAGTTGTAAAGTGTATATACTTTAGCTACCTACAGTTTTGGCCCCAGAAACTCTAGCGGATAATCCGCAGAGAAAACTTAGTGAAGTACCTCCATTAAAATTTGGAATATCAATAAAGTACGAAAAACCTCGACCGTACCAACAAGAATGGTTGCCAACTAACGAGGCGGGAAGGATGCTGCAAGTGTTTGAAGAGGGTTCCAGAACGCTATCGTATGGAAAATACCAGTCTTAATCGAGAATTATCTTGGGCGCCACCTAATCTTGAAATACGAAGATCTCTAGGGAAAGCCCCAGAAGAAATAACAAGAGGATGTCAAAGTCCGAGATCAAAAAACTGGATCTGGTCTAGAATTCACACGAGGAATAAATGAGTCAACTTAAGGTTTAAACCGATGTTACATTACGATATAAGCGACTTTGCTATTACATTCAATTATCCTGAACAGTTGCAACAGATGTCCTATAACAAATATCACTTGCATGTTATGCTGCTGTGAGATATTTAACAACGGTTGTAGAAGACGGAGTTGCTCAAAAATAAAATATTTAATATTCCAAGGTTGAAACGATATTCAACATAACCAATTTATTTTAAAAATATGGTAACGTGCGCCGTTTAGTCTACCTTTGACCAAAATAATACATCAGAACGTAAACAAGGCATCTATTGTTTGTACCAAAAAGGTTTCGATACACTGATGACCCCTGTTGGTTTGTAGTAGAAAAAAAAGACATTTGAACCATTTCTATTTATGCCAGTGACTTGTAATCAACAACAGAAAATGGATAGTCAACTACTCTCCTTCGTGAAGGAGTTTAGTCAAGTACTGCGGAGAATTTGGCAGGTAACTCTGCGGCATTCATGAAAAAATTAATTGAAAACGCGGCAAAACAAGAACGAACTATTGGAAAGCTGGCGGAAAAACTGAATAAGCCGCCGTCAATTTACAGGAGAATTTTACAGAAAAATTAGATTAAAATGCAAAAGCCGTCGAAACCAAAATTAATGCAAAGCCAGAGGAAAACGTCTATCCTGGCAGGAAATTAGTCCGTTTAGTAGCACCTTCACGTCGTACTGGGCTCAATGGAACTCATTGAAGGTGGAAAATGGAAACTCGCGATGCTTAAAGAATGGGGATGGTTCAATAGTACGCCTCAGGTGGTTCTTAAAAACCTCATCAGAACTTCAAAAACCACAGTTGCCTTTGAATTAATTATTCTAAGTTCTTCAAATATGTAAATACTTATAATGTACGACTAATATGGGCTCTGACCTATGTATAGTCCACAACAATAAATTAATTTATCTAATTTATCGAATCTAATCTAATTAATGGGACCGACCTCGTAAGAGCACTATGGCTTTAAGAACACTCTGGAAAAAGTCCGAACAAAGTTACACGGGATAGGTGATGTCAAAGAGTGGCGCCGCATGTGTCAGCTGGGTGCATCATTGGGACACAAGAAATCTGCAATGAGGCAATACAATGTGGAAGCCCCGTTGAGGGAGTGGCAATCGATACCGTCAGTCCCTTCCTTGATCGGCTTTGGGATTAGGTACATTTTGGTGACCATGGACTATTTTACGAAGTGGACCGAATGGTATGCTATACCCAACCAAGAAGCTGCAATCGTCGCGGACATGTTAGCGCAGTAACTGTTCTGCCGTTTTGGAGTTTCTACAGAGTTGCATACCGATAAGGGCAGAAATTTTGAATCAGCGTTATTCTAAAAAGTTTGCCGGTTGCTGGTGATGACAAAGACCTGAGCATCCATTGCACCCACAATCCGATGAAATGGTAAAGGTACTTTTTCAAGGTAGTCATCCAACATCAAAGAGCCTGAGCTATTTTTATTGGCCTATCGGCCTTCGCTTCATGAGAGCACTGGATCTACACCTGTATGTGATATGCTGGGATGCGAGGTACATTCACCATGCGATCTTGGGTTTGGGTATAAGTTCGGAGAGAACATCATGGGCGAGAACACATCGAGAAGCTCAAGCGCAAGATGCAATGCATGGTGTAACAAAAATATCCAGTTCGCAAGCGATCGGATGAAGACCGGATCTGATATCAAGGCGCAGGATTGAAGAAGGCGAACGTCTGAATATAAAATTCCGAGCGGAGGCGTGGACTACAGCCAAAGTTACAGAGACGTTGGGAGGATCCCTACGAGATTATAAAAAGTATCAACGACACGATGTATCGGATTCGTAAGCTCCCGAAGGAAACACCAATAGTTGTGCACGTTAACCGGTTAGTACCCTACGACACTGATGACGCCGGTAATGCCGAAAAACGATAAACAGGTAGACGAACAAACAGCTACGCTTGAACGAACGTCTGGAACGAACTATGATTGGTGCATGTCTCTGTACAGCGGCACAGGCAAACCGAGATTTGGAGTCACGGAAGATATTCAATGTGATCTATTCGGTGTGCCACCGAAATCCTCCCTAGAACATTGCACGGCGGACCTTGATATGTACCGAGAACTTGTACGGATGTTTAAAACTAAACGCTGTGGTCTGGTTCAGGTTCGCCGATAACAACAAGAGATTGGAAAAACCATATATCGTGGCATCTACTACCCGGTAACTAAGCAACGGTCTTCTGATAAATCGTATTGCCACACTCTATAAAAGGTGTTAGTGCACCACAAGGGCCAGATGATCAAATTTGTAGACAAGAAGTTGACCATACCCAAGATGGGTTGTGGACTCGATGGGAAGGATTAGAAGGTGGTGCAAAATATGCCAGAGGTACTGTTTCAGGAAACCGAAGCCCAGATTTTGGTGTGTGGTTACAATCACAATGGTACGGCGTCTACTATGAAGTGTCTATTGCTACTTCAATCAACATTGTAACTTCAGAAATGGCTCCGAATGTCCTTACCGCCACAGAAGCTTCCAACGTCTTGCTCACAAAGTGTTCTGGAACAGAATAGCTTTAAGAGGGGGCAGTCTACCTTTGATCAGAATAATACATCAGAACTTAAAGGCGGCATTTATACAGAAAAAATTATTAGTAAATACCTCGTAGGGCGACTTCTTCAGATGGACTTGATTGGCACATTCTCGACATAATCTAGAACAATCGAATAAAATATAGATTGCCCGTTAGAGATTTGGATGTTCAGTTCTAATTTAAAGCTTTGATTATAATATTGCGCTTTTATTCGAGCGATAAAGTTGTAACGTGAAATTAATTATTGGCACATGCCATTAATATAAATTGCGCTATGTGATATAAATTAATTAATGTACTCAGATAGTATTTAAGAAAACATCATACTAGCTTTAAGAAGTTAGCGATTAGCTGGAAAGAAATTGTTGTGAGAGCTTTTCAAATTTTATTGTAGCTACGAGTTGCTGAAAAAGGCTTGTGTAATCGGTTGATAATAAAAAACGTTGTTTGTGCAAGAGTTTTCGTCAGTATAAAGTAATTAAGATATAAGGACAGTAAAACAAAATGACAGTCATAGAACAATAACAGTTTATCTAAGCGACTCCGAACCATCATCTCAATATTTCATTGCATTTTGACACCGTTTCGTTATTTTCAGAGAAATAAATTTACTTTAAGTTAAGTGACTGTAAATTTCAAGTCGTCTAAACCCAACGTTTGTTTTTCAACATAGCTACGAATCTGTTTCGAACAAAAGCCCATTCCTACTTAAACACGTCAACTTTTCAAAATTAATGTGTCAGATCACTCTGTAATTAACAAGTCGGAACGCAACAACCGTATTCTTTTACCTATAATTAATGATCATGTTCAAGGTTTTCTGTAGTTTTCTCTAATAGCTACCTACTCTTAGTTACGACTTGCCTACCTATTGAATAACATAAATACAGACCGAGTGGCAAGTTTCGATTCATCCGACTTTCCTAATGGCCTTCGGGTTCGCCTAACCAAAAGCATAAAAATCCGATATGTAATTACAATTAGTACGGAAACTTCATGTTTATTCGCTTAATGTCCGTTGTATGTGGTTTGTTTACCCTTGCGATCAAGTTGACAACTAAGCGACAGGCAATTGACAATTGAAGGGAAGAAATAGACGATAAAGAAGACAAATTATCTTAATCCGATTAAAGAGGCTTCTAAAGGCACTTGCGTTATTTTTATGAACGGATAAATGTCTGGGAAGGTTTAACTTACTTTTGTGGAACGTTTCGAATCCGAAATAAAGAATTCGTTGACGTTTTTATGTCTAGCTTTACTTATAATTAAAAAAGGATTGTTAGCAAGTGGATATGAGCCAACTTTATCGTGTTACGTGACATGATGACTTGAAGCCAGCAGAATTTATGGGGATAAGTCGAGCCAAATTTCTTTTTTATGAAAATTTACGTGCACGCACTTTGTAGTCTGTGATATTAACCTTGTGTTTTAATCAAAACACAGTAATTTACATTCAATAATAAAGCTAAAGCAAAACCACCAAATTTTCCTCAGATATCATGGTTTTTTAAGCAATTCATAGTGGTTTCACAAGGATAAACTGAAATGAAAAAGCCTTCAGTGTTAATTGCACTAGGGAAGTTGACATGCTTCTAACTAAATCCGTCAAATTAGATACGGTCCTTCCATTTTCGTAATTATACGAGGTTTTTTGAAAAGTAATGCTTCCATGGCTGTAACTTTTTTAATAGTAAGCACATTGACTTCTGTACATAATACCCTAGTTTACGGTCTATGCAAGCCGCTATTTTTTTTTTATCTAGGTGATGATGATGTGTTGACGAGTGAAAAAGCCCAACGACCTTTATAGAACCGAGGTTGAAACAAATGGGAATTGCAAGTCTAAACGAATTCGACACCGATTTACAGCGAGACCACCTTTCAGATCACTACAGTAAGAAGTAGAACTAGGAAGTTAAAGACAAAAAGCTTGCAGACTGATCAACCCGACCAACCGACTAGTGTAAGACCTTACACCGTTACAGACGAAATGATTTGTACTAACGTCGTATTAGCGTTCACCACAGAACTCCACATTTACCACGAAAGGGTGCAGTTTACCGTAACCAGGGTAGTGAAATATCACAAGGTTGGGTTCCATGAATACTCACGCAAGAAAACAAGTGCAAAGGAAGCAAGTTCGTCAGGTAACCTGGTACGTTGCGAGCACAGTTTCATAGCATAATAGATTTTGGTCCTATTTTTCAACTTCATAAAGCTCGCCCGCGCAAAGGCCCATGCAACAAAGGTTGCAGTACCTGTGGTCCAAAAAAGTTCAGCCACACCCGCCACCGTACAGTCTCCACCTTGTATCCTACGCCTTCCATCTCTTATCAAAAACGAAAGAGTACTTTAGAGTAGACACTTTAACTTTGACCACAAAATTGAAGAAAGTTACTATTCAATCCCGGTGTCGACAACAACTACCAACTTTCTTATTCGAAGGGTTTGTCTAGTTCGTCATGCGTTTGTACACGGGAGTGGAAAGAGATGGATAGCATGTTGAACATTTAATAGAGCATTGTATGGAGGATAAAACTGAGTTATTATGTACAATAAAATTTTTAAAACAAAGTCACAGACAGGAAGACATTACTTTGACAAAAAATAGCACCTTCAATGACTAAAAACCTAATTTTTTCAAACGTAAGTGACTATGTTGGAGGGTGTGGGGGAGCTAAATATCAAATTGCGCCACCGATTTATGAAATAAATGCAGAAACTTAACTCATTCGCTAACTTTATCTTACGTTTGAATTGGTTAAAACTGCTCAATCCAGTTCTTGATTATCAAAATAAAACCCTGGAAAAAACCTTCTCCTGGACTGGGGCCCAAGAATTTCCTTATGAACTGTACGCACCAACTTTGTTTAAACTAGTTCCATTGCCAAGTTGTAAACTGAAAATCAAATTATTAAAATATGCAAAATTTGTTTTTCTTCAAAATTGAGAACGCGATCAAGGAAGGGGAATGTGAATATAAAGGGCGATTTCTAGTCGGAGAATCGATCTATGAAAAAAGGTTTGAGATTAATTTATCGACTGATTTGACGACGTAATATACGTAATTCTGCAAATTTTCAGTCCTTTTTTTTTAGAAATTGTAAACCAAAAATCAAATTTTCATTTTTTCAAAATTCGTAATTTCACTAGAATGACGTGACTGGAGAAGGTGGGCAAATGGAAAGGGATGTTTTGGACCAAGGGCCCAATATATTAATTTAACGGACTGATTACTGATAGGCTCTTGTTATACGATTTAAAGAAGTCTGTATGCGAAACTTTTTTTGCAAGATAAGAAATAGAAATAAAATTATCAAAAACACATCAATCTGACACCATAACACATAGGTAAAATTTAAAAACCATTTTTATTTTACGCCAGAGATGTCATAATGCGCTCAAAATAAACAAATGACGTCGGTTGGCACCAAGACTTAAACAGTTGCAACATAGATTCCATTCTTGCGCCCAAAAACCCCAATGTCTAAAAGTCTATTCGTGTCGAAATAATATGTTCAAAATCCTTCACAAACAAAATAAGATGGCAAATTTTTAAAAAATTTTATTTGTTGTTTGGTTTCGACCAAAATATGCTCAACTTTGCACAAAATCTCAAACCGAAATAATAAAAGTTAAATGACTTAATCTACTTGATGTTAACCAAACGCTCACCTAACGTTATTCAAGCGGTCTGTGTCGGGAATCGAACCCGGAACCTTGAAATAAGCAGCCATACATGAACATGCCTGGTCCACAGAGCCACCCTCTGAAGAATTACCCTACATTTGATTTTTCAATCCTCCACCCAAAGCTACTACATTGGCCAGCAAGTGAGTTTTTATCTAGAAATTTTGAATATTACCGAACCGTTGCTATTTCAAGCAAGGTAGGGATCTTTAACGTGCATGACAGCACACACACACGGGAACTACATTTTACCTCTCATCCGGACCAGGGAGTATTTTGTGAAAACTGCTCACCTAATGTTTAAGTGGTTCGTGTCGGGAATCAAACCCAGGATCTTGCGATCAGCAATCATACGCGTACCTGTCTGGTCCACAGAACCGTCCGTCTGACCAATTACCCTTCATTTGATTTTCTAATGCTCCACCCACAAAGCGAGCTTTTTTTATCTGGAAATTTTGAATTTTACTAAACCCTTGCTGTTCCAAGCAAGGTAGGGATCTTTAACGTGCGTGACAACTCTCACACACGGGACCTACATTTTACCTCATCCGAACGAGGGCGTATTTCTGTGAAACACTCACCTAACGTTATTCATGCGGTCCGTATCGGGAATCGAACCCGGAACCTTGAGATCAGCAGCCATACACGAAACTGTTTGGTCCACGAAGTCACCACTCTGAAGAATTACCCTACATTTGATTTTTCAATGCTCCACCCAAAGGTACTACATTGGCCAGCAAGTAAGTTTTTATATACAAATTTTGAATTTTACCGAACCCTTGCTATTCCAAGCAAGATAGAAATCTTTAACGTGCATGAAAACACTCACACACAAGATCTACATTATAGCTCTCATCCAAGCGAGGGCGTATTTGTGTGAAAAATGCTCACCTAACGTTTTTCAAGTGGTTCGTGTCGAGAATCGAATCCGAGACCTTGGGATCAGCAGTCATACAGGAACTTCTCTGGTCCACGAAGCCGTTCGTCTGACGAATTACCATACATTTGATTTTCTAATGCTCCACCCAAAGGTACTACATTTCCCAGGAAACGTGTTCTTTTTATCTGGAAATTTTGAATTTATTGAACCCTTGTTGTTCCAAGCAAGGTATGGAACTATAACATGCGTGACAACACTCACATACGGAACCTAAGTATTTCTTATCCGAACAAGGGCATTTTTGTGAAAACGTTCCCATAGCATTTATCGAGCGGTTTGTGTCGTGAATCTAGCCCGAGACCTTGGGGTTATCTGACGAACTGCCAATAGACAAAATGGCAGTGTACAACTAGACCTAATCAGGATATACGATTTCCATCTTATAACCTGTTTGACGAACGAGTTTCCTTGCGGGTCAACTGATTTAGAAACGGAGCTTCTCTCTGGATCATATGAACATACACAAAAATTTTCAAAGGACACAATGTTATATATGCGCCAGTTAAACGGTGAAGCATATACACGATTCGCTTTTTACCGTTGCGTTAAATTATGGGTAATCCAACGCGCATAAAGTGTTCACTCATGAGTGTTAATTATATTCACTCCGATGTTCAAGGTTGTACAGAAACACGACAGTTCTCTTCAGTTCTCTTCCACGCTGCTGATTTTAATAGTAATTGTTTTTGTCAAAAACGGCAAAAGTTCAGCCACACCCGCCACCGTACAGTCTCCACCTTGTATCCTACGCCTTCCATCTCTTATCAAAAACGAAAGAGTACTTTAGAGTAGACACTTTAACTTTGACCACAAAATTGAAGAAAGTTACTATTCAATCCCGGTGTCGACAACAACTACCAACTTTCTTATTCGAAGGGTTTGTCTAGTTCGTCATGCGTTTGTACACGGGAGTGGAAAGAGATGGATAGCATGTTGAACATTTAATAGAGCATTGTATGGAGGATAAAACTGAGTTATTATGTACAATAAAATTTTTAAAACAAAGTCACAGACAGGAAGACATTACTTTGACAAAAAATAGCACCTTCAATGACTAAAAACCTAATTTTTTCAAACGTAAGTGACTATGTTGGAGGGTGTGGGGGAGCTAAATATCAAATTGCGCCACCGATTTATGAAATAAATGCAGAAACTTAACTCATTCGCTAACTTTATCTTACGTTTGAATTGGTTAAAACTGCTCAATCCAGTTCTTGATTATCAAAATAAAACCCTGGAAAAAACCTTCTCCTGGACTGGGGCCCAAGAATTTCCTTATGAACTGTACGCACCAACTTTGTTTAAACTAGTTCCATTGCCAAGTTGTAAACTGAAAATCAAATTATTAAAATATGCAAAATTTGTTTTTCTTCAAAATTGAGAACGCGATCAAGGAAGGGGAATGTGAATATAAAGGGCGATTTCTAGTCGGAGAATCGATCTATGAAAAAAGGTTTGAGATTAATTTATCGACTGATTTGACGACGTAATATACGTAATTCTGCAAATTTTCAGTCCTTTTTTTTTAGAAATTGTAAACCAAAAATCAAATTTTCATTTTTTCAAAATTCGTAATTTCACTAGAATGACGTGACTGGAGAAGGTGGGCAAATGGAAAGGGATGTTTTGGACCAAGGGCCCAATATATTAATTTAACGGACTGATTACTGATAGGCTCTTGTTATACGATTTAAAGAAGTCTGTATGCGAAACTTTTTTTGCAAGATAAGAAATAGAAATAAAATTATCAAAAACACATCAATCTGACACCATAACACATAGGTAAAATTTAAAAACCATTTTTATTTTACGCCAGAGATGTCATAATGCGCTCAAAATAAACAAATGACGTCGGTTGGCACCAAGACTTAAACAGTTGCAACATAGATTCCATTCTTGCGCCCAAAAACCCCAATGTCTAAAAGTCTATTCGTGTCGAAATAATATGTTCAAAATCCTTCACAAACAAAATAAGATGGCAAATTTTTAAAAAATTTTATTTGTTGTTTGGTTTCGACCAAAATATGCTCAACTTTGCACAAAATCTCAAACCGAAATAATAAAAGTTAAATGACTTAATCTACTTGATGTTAACCAAACGCTCACCTAACGTTATTCAAGCGGTCTGTGTCGGGAATCGAACCCGGAACCTTGAAATAAGCAGCCATACATGAACATGCCTGGTCCACAGAGCCACCCCTCTGAAGAATTACCCTACATTTGATTTTTCAATCCTCCACCCAAAGCTACTACATTGGCCAGCAAGTGAGTTTTTATCTAGAAATTTTGAATATTACCGAACCGTTGCTATTTCAAGCAAGGTAGGGATCTTTAACGTGCATGACAGCACACACACACGGGAACTACATTTTACCTCTCATCCGGACCAGGGAGTATTTTTGTGAAAACTGCTCACCTAATGTTTAAGTGGTTCGTGTCGGGAATCAAACCCAGGATCTTGCGATCAGCAATCATACGCGTACCTGTCTGGTCCACAGAACCGTCCGTCTGACCAATTACCCTTCATTTGATTTTCTAATGCTCCACCCACAAAGCGAGCTTTTTTTATCTGGAAATTTTGAATTTTACTAAACCCTTGCTGTTCCAAGCAAGGTAGGGATCTTTAACGTGCGTGACAACTCTCACACACGGGACCTACATTTTACCTCATCCGAACGAGGGCGTATTTCTGTGAAACACTCACCTAACGTTATTCATGCGGTCCGTATCGGGAATCGAACCCGGAACCTTGAGATCAGCAGCCATACACGAAACTGTTTGGTCCACGAAGTCACCACTCTGAAGAATTACCCTACATTTGATTTTTCAATGCTCCACCCAAAGGTACTACATTGGCCAGCAAGTAAGTTTTATATACAAATTTTGAATTTTACCGAACCCTTGCTATTCCAAGCAAGATAGAAATCTTTAACGTGCATGAAAACACTCACACACAAGATCTACATTATAGCTCTCATCCAAGCGAGGGCGTATTTGTGTGAAAAATGCTCACCTAACGTTTTTCAAGTGGTTCGTGTCGAGAATCGAATCCGAGACCTTGGGATCAGCAGTCATACAGGAACTTCTCTGGTCCACGAAGCCGTTCGTCTGACGAATTACCATACATTTGATTTTCTAATGCTCCACCCAAAGGTACTACATTTCCCAGGAAACGTGTTCTTTTTATCTGGAAATTTTGAATTTATTGAACCCTTGTTGTTCCAAGCAAGGTATGGAACTATAACATGCGTGACAACACTCACATACGGAACCTAAGTATTTCTTATCCGAACAAGGGCATTTTTTTGTGAAAAACGTTCCCATAGCATTTATCGAGCGGTTTGTGTCGTGAATCTAGCCCGAGACCTTGGGGTTATCTGACGAACTGCCAATAGACAAAATGGCAGTGTACAACTAGACCTAATCAGGATATACGATTTCCATCTTATAACCTGTTTGACGAACGAGTTTCCTTGCGGGTCAACTGATTTAGAAACGGAGCTTCTCTCTGGATCATATGAACATACACAAAAATTTTCAAAGGACACAATGTTATATATGCGCCAGTTAAACGGTGAAGCATATACACGATTCGCTTTTTACCGTTGCGTTAAATTATGGGTAATCCAACGCGCATAAAGTGTTCACTCATGAGTGTTAATTATATTCACTCCGATGTTCAAGGTTGTACAGAAACACGACAGTTCTCTTCAGTTCTCTTCCACGCTGCTGATTTTAATAGTAATTGTTTTTGTCAAAAACGGCAATTATTGGAACACTGCTTGAAAATCGCCTTTCAAGAATTCACAACAACGATAAAATTCCTTGTTTCATTTCTTCACGCTAGCTAATTCTTCGATTCGTTGTACACTACAGTATTCTGGTATCCACAGGAGATGTACCTTTTCTGAATTGCTAATTCCTCTAATGCAATGGACACCTGGTCCTAGAATAATAACTTGCTTGACTACGTAAGTAAATAAAATCCTTGATCTTTGTCCTCTCCTTATTTGCTGGTTCTCAGCCACCTTTAGTTTTGTGTATACCTGTCTGGAAAACCGTAGTATATCGACCTAAAAGAATAGCACCAGTGCAACCTCTTGCTTTCCTTGTGGCCGATATAGCCCATCTATACCTGGAAACAGTATCGAGGTAACTCTATTTTGCACCCATTTTTCCCTCAATGGAATTGTGAGAGTAAATTGCTTCTGAAATGATAATTTATCATATGCTTTTATTAGTTTAATAGTAATAACGAGAACGTTCCCTTTTTACTACGGTTTTCAATTGATTCGTAACCTCCTGGTTATGTACTTTTAAACATACTATCTTGTTTCTTAAGGTACGGATTTCAATTTATAACAAAAATGATATACATATTGTAACTATAATTAAGAAGTATATGAAACATTCTGAAAAGTACTCTTATTAGGTTTTCACTAAATTGGCTTCATATCTGCCCAGCGATAAGAAGGGATAATTCACTTGTAACGTAATACAATCGCAATACAATTATATCCATCTAGCGGTAAGAATGGATCACTGACAAGTATTGTAATACAATAGGATTGTTCTCGATTCTAGATTTCTCTTCATTTTTCTTGAGTAAAGGAGTATTCCGTATAAGTATGATAAATTTGTACTAGTTTGAATTCCGTTCTAAAAAACGTTCGATGTACATAAATTAATGTAAATATAAATTCGCTTACGTGATATAAATGTGTTAGATAAATAAACTGCCAATAAGATTAGAACTACAATAGCGTCCACTTCGTTGTATTTAGAAGATTAAATTTGTGCTAATATAAACAAAGCTGGAAATGCAAACATTTGTGATTGTGAAGAATAATTATTAGACCTACGTTTATTGGAAATAAAGGTCAAATGATAGTTAGACAATTCGTTACACTGGTGTTAAGTGTGTGTGTGTGGTAGTAGTCAAAAAGCACATTTGAACAATTATCTTTTGCATGTGTCACTCGTAGTTAATATCGAAACTCTTTCATTTCTGAAGGACTTCAAGTCAAGCGTACAAGAATACGCAGAAACAGGATCGTAGCCTGTAAATTTGACAGCGAAATTAGTAAAAAGTAACACAAATTTTACAGGAAAATTACAAGAAAATGCGGGAAAACAAGAACAAAACGCTGCAAACCTTGCAGTAAAACTGAACCAGATCGCCGTCAATCTACATGAAAATTAGATGAAAATGCAAAAGCGGTTGAACAACTGATAAAAAAGTTTATAAAAGAAAATATTAAATCAGCGGAAAAACTGGAAACGAAACTTTCAAAGGGGCTGTAGAAATTGAAAGCCAAATTTTATGAGGATTTATGAGAGAGCTCGCATAAACTAGAGGCGAGATTTTTGGAAAAAACTTTTAAAGGCTTCGCGAAAAATAGAAGAAAAAGGGCTAGAAATAGAACAACGGATTAATTCCCTAACAGTACAAACACCAACCCCGATGATACAACAGTACGCCTCAGAATTTAGAAGTGCCGAGAAAAACAAACCGTCGCCAACGAAGTTCAAAGTAAAACCTATGACGCGTCTTTGGACGGTGGCTGCGAAGACATTCGGTTGCACTGAATTTCAAACGTAAAGATATGTACTGGTATCAAAATATTCGACCATCAAGTGATAATAGCGGACTTAACCGAAGAAGTTATCTTGAGAATGGACATTTTGAAAAAGTACGGTTTTCGTTTAGATATAAAAGAGGATGTCCCAAAAGTAGGAAACGAAAAGATACCGTTTTGTAAGGCAAACGATGGATCAGTGCGGATTTGTTTGACAAACGCCGTTCTTCTACCAGGAAGGACAGAAGGCGTGGTGATGGGGCAATTAGATTCGTAGGTTCCCAAAAGGTAGGATAATAGTGATGCTCATTAACAGACTGGCACTTTACGACAGTGGCGACTACGACATGCTGGATGACATGATAAAGTGAGGCGAGTATAGAACCAGGAAAACGAACCAAGGCATGTTCCAAATTATGAATTGTACACGGCTGTGTACAGCGGTACCGGCAAGACGAGGTTTGGGATTACCGAAGAGGTTAACGAGGAACTATTTGATGTGCCGTTAAAATACTTTCTTGTACATTGTGTAGCCGCTGTTTTCTATATGATCCGAGAAATCGCCACGGAATTCAAAAGTAAATTTGGCAGTCTAAATCATATTCGCCAATAACAAAGAGGTGGACAAAATCATTCACCTCAGAGGTAGACGTCCTCGCATTTATTACCTAGTGAAAAAAGCAATTGTCGTCTGGTAAACCTAGTTACCAGAACCTGTGGAGGGCATTAGTAAAGACCAGATGATGGAGTTTGAGAACAAAAGGTTGGCTATACCTAACATTGGTTGTGAGCTCGATAGATTGAACTGGAGGGTAGTACGAAACATTACTGGAGGTACTATTGCAGAAGATCGAGGTCTAAATCTTGGCATGCGGCATTAATTCAAATGGGACAGCACCTACTAGTAAGAGTGTTGATTGCTACTTCCTTTATTATGGGCAATGTAAGAATGGCTTCGGTTTTTCCTATCCTCACAGGGACATCGTGCTTCCAGTGCGCAAAATGTTCTAGGACAGAACAGTTTTAAGAAGGGGGCAGTGAAACAATAATTAAAAAATGTATGGTACATTCTCGAAAGGATATTTACTCAGATTTTACTAAAGCGCTCTTATATCTGTCTAGCGATAAGAATGGGTGATTCATAGATATAGTAATACAGTAGGGTTGTGTTCTCGAAAGGTTTGGTGACTCACATTATAGATATCTCTGCATTTTTCCTGAATAAAGGATTATTGTAAATAAGTGCGAACCCCGTTGAGATAGTATTATTGAATTATGTCCTAATAAACGTTCAATGTACAGAAATTAATGTAAATATAAATTTTTTTATATGATATAAATGTGTTAGATAAATAAATTACCAGTAAGATTAGTGCTGTAGTAGTGTTTAATTTATCGTATTTAAAGGATTGAATTAGTGCTAATGTAAACCAGTCTAAATATTTGTGATTGTGAAGAATAATTATTAGACTTGTATTTATAGGAAATAAGGACCAAAGAACAATCAGAAAATTTGTTACAATACATTGGACAGACTAATCTATTCATAAAATTTATTAGTCAACAAGACCAACAGGCATCTTGTAATAATAGCCCTTAACCTCTCTTCTTTTTACAAACAACTTGTTAAATTTCTCCTAGAAGGCATCCAGGATAACGATTGACTGACCACTGGCAGAAGTGTATAACCCTTGATAATTAATTTTTTTATTTAGGTATTTGTTTTAAGCTGTTTCGCTTGAAGTTTGTTAATTTGCTTTCTTTGTACTATTATTACTGAAAACTTGAACAATTAATAAAGAAATTATTACAATAATAATGTATTTTTTGTTTGGCGCCCTGTGTTTCACTATTTGATATAGATACCATTTATTCTTGCAACCCTAATTTTGCTGATCATTCGATTGAGTTTGGAAGATCTCTATCTATTAATTTTAAAGTATACGCTCCTTGCATGTTTCACGTAAATCTGAAAGATAAATTAATGCATTTATTGATCGCTAGCGATTAGGGGTGCCTTACACGAAAATTCTCGTGAGATTACCAAATTATATCAGATGTCATCCAATTTCAATTCTCATTTTCAATAAATTTTCGTTAAAAATTAACATAGTTTGATTTCAGCCTTTGTCAATGACATTATACGTATCTTTTTAATAAAAAAATGTCACGTTGATACAGTTAATAAAAGACTATTTTCATGACGATGTTATTTCAGAACTAGCTCTCTCATTAGCCCTAATTAACGGTTAGGTCGACCAGTTGATTTACTTTCCAATGAAACTGGTGTTTAACCCAACCGAAGCAGCAACAATTAAGTGCTGCTGCTTGCTCGTAAGTACAGGTTATCTATATGAAGACGAAGGAATTTCTTTAATAAATCACCGTTTCTTTAATTAAAAACGTTGGTAGAAAATAATTTGAAAAATATTTCAAGATGGCGAGTTTTACAATGATACTTTCTGGGGTATTGCACAAAAATTTCAACAAAATCTATCTACGCGATTTATTTTTTTCTAAAGCAGAAATAAAATTTTTTGCAAGATTTAAATATAAAATTATATTTTGATTTACTTAATTGATTCATAATCACACGGTAAAGATACGCAGTCAGCCAACCGAAGGGATTCTGGATTAAGGATTCTGCCAAGAAATTAGAAGAGCTGATAAAGGATTTGGGCATTTTTGTATCATAGGGAAAAATTCGTCTCTGAAGACGAATTAACGACTTGTCAACAGCATAAGGACACAAAAGAAAATAGGGAATTACAGTAATAAGAATCTTTATGGATATACGAAGAAAATGCACTATAGAAACGGGAACCTCAAAACAAAACACTACCCGTGTAGTTGCACAGGTGGTCAAATTACAAGCAAACAAGTATCTGGATCCACGCCTTGAGATGTCCGCCGACTCAGAACGGCCAGCTACATCAAGTAGCCAACCAAGAACAGCAGGTCGAGCTTCCACCACCGCAGTTTCTCAACTACCCCCCATCAGTTGAAACTTTAACAGCTTTTACGAAATCTGAAAGAACAACTCATGAACCACCAGCTCAAGACCTGAGGTCTAGAACGTCATCCACATTCTCCAACCTTTCACAGAGACAGAGATGGCGCAGAATTATCCATGGATGTGTCGATACAACTCTCTTAGCAACGTATAAACGTTCTAAAATCAGACGATACAGATTTTGTATATACAGAGTCTAACAAGATTAACAAATATTCTGCAAATCAAATACTCAAAAAATTCAAGCAGCTAGCGTTAATTACAAATGAAGCAGTACAGAGTGATAACATGGTTCTTGTCAAACTTCGTACAACTCAACAGTGCTTCGATTCCTATAAGGATGCCTCCAAACTAATCACTACAAACATTACACTACAAGCTCCAATACAGACAATGGTGTATAGATCCGCAACATCCCTACAACCGTCTCTCAAACCCCACCCCTAACAAGTCCACCCTCCAACATAATTACATTAAATTCTTCCAAGCCCGACTTACATTATTTAGAATTACTAAACACACTTAAAACCACCCTACGCCCATCTTTTCCTTACCTAAACCTCCAAAGTATTCGCCCTACTAAATCCGTCGTCATCATTTGAACCAAAAAAATCCACAGAAATCAATCTCATTTTCTCCTTAACTCAGAACTCATGCAACATCCACTTACCCAAACCTAAACTTCTTCAATTTATCATATTCGATCAGCACAAACACATCCCCTCCATCGATCACCCTAAATACTTATACCTACAAAATTCGCTAGCAACTAAAATTTCAGAAGACACCTTCATATCACAAATTTTTATTACCATTCGCCGCCAAAAAATAGATTATACAGACAACCTAAACCTAAATGTTTCCTCCAGGCTTCGAGCCATCCTGCCCACAAACCCCCGGATATCTTTAGAGGTTACTAATCCTGCTACCTTATAGCAGTTGTCAGTTGCTATAATTGTTAAAGATTCGGTCACTCCTTCGATCTCCAACAGCACGTCGTCGCTGTGCTGACGACCCCATCGGTAACCCTGTCCTAACCCCTCCACTGCTACTCCAGTATGTATCAATCGCTTTCGTATCAAACTTCCACACGACCACCCTGTCACCATTCCTGATTGCCCCGTATACAAGCAGTTTCTACACATAACTGAACTAGGCACAAATTATACATTCTTAGACACCAAACAAGAAAACTAACAAGAGCACCTCCTTTCTTCCAACCCAAACTAAGCAATAATCAATTTAACCCACACCACTATCGAGCAGCAATCCTAGAACTATCCCACATCTTTCAACAAAACCGTATACATATCGCCTTAGTCCAAGAACCCTACGTCTTCCTTAACAAAATTCCGAATCTTCCTCCACACGAACGCACCTACATACACCGTAATCCTCCGGACACCAACTTCACCTCAGTCATTGGTATCACAGAACCTCAAATGGATGCAGCCTATCACGGTTCCCTATCAACCCCACAAACAACTGTTATAGAACTTCCCTGGTAGTCATGCAGCATCAACCTCATCTCCTCTTATTTCCAATTTAGAAACGACGTAAGCCACATAAACTGCCCCTGACACTCAACAAAATTGGTAGTAACCCAACAATTATTTCAGTCGATGCAAAGCAAAATCTACTCTCTGGTACAATGACGGCACTGATGAAGACAGGCGTCGACTGGAAAACTTTATACAGCAACACCATTTCCACATACAAAATTTTTCCACCTTCATCCCAAGTTGGAAATCTCTGCACCACCAATCGTATGTTGACCTAATACTTACAACCCTATTCGCCTTAAACTTACTAGCGCCTAGACTGTCTCCTATATCCACCCTTACTTTCGACTGTTTACCCAAGGTAACACACATGTTTCTCTACAAACCCACAACACTCATAAAGCGAAATGGACTCTATTTTGAGAAAACCTAGCCAAACTGATCCCCACTTCCTCTACTATCGCCTACGCAAATGCTAGCCCGCAATGTTTAGCTAAAACCATTATCAAAAATATCCACTCTGCTGCTTCTGGCTCAATCTCACACAGACAGTACGCCCCACGAGCCACGCCTTGGTTGACCACCGATCTAACATCAGCTAGACTCCCGCCAGACATAGACTACAATGAGCACGAAGAATCAACGCTAACCGTACTGAAACGAATCATATCGCCCTTACATACTCTACTTCTTACGACAACCAACTTTATTCATGACCAACGCTCCGGTCATCCGACTATCTATCGAAAAATAGTCAAACCTCCCCCAATTCCATGTTCTCATTACTCCCATATCAACAATTCTAACCAACATAGGCAACACAATGATAAGCTTATTAGACTGCGCTATATCATCTGCTGCACAAGACGTTCCTACCGATCAACGACAGCTCCTCATAGACAATTCCTTAACTGCACCAGAAAACAATATGAATACAGACATCGTCGACATCGCCCTCCTAGATTCTCTACTTGCTAACCTTAACGCTCGTAAATTACCCAGTCTTGACCTCTTTATCAACCACATCATACAGAAATCCTGGCCTCTCATTCCAGAATCTACTCATCTCCCTTTTTAGAAATGCTTATCCGTAGAAATTTTTCCTGGCCCGTTTAAATCAGCATTCTACAACTTAAAAAGCCTCCCGAAGACCCATAGACCAATACATTTAATTCAGCATCAATGACCCTCATCCTAAAACCTAAAAAGCCTCTCAAGGACCCAAAATCATATAAACCAATAGTCTTACTGTCCATCCTACATAAAACCTTAGAACACGTTATACTACAAAACTGAACTCCCATACGGAACAACGCTCATTTGTATTCATCAATCAACATGGTTTGCGTAGTGGTCACAGAGCTGAAAACAACATTAATTCCTCATTACAACAGCACAAGCCTCCACATGGAAATTTGTTATCGTCGCATTCCCAGATCTCCACTCCGCCTTTGACCTACTAGGATGGCCCAACCTCCGAAACCAACTAAAAATATCCAACTTCCCCTCCACACTTTTCCTGATTATAAAATCCTTTTTACCCATCCAATTTCCACTCTAAAATCAAACCTTTAACGCAAAGCCGTTCCCAAAGTTCCCGTTTGTCCCCCATTCTCTAGAACTTGGCCATTAATCCTCCCTTGCATCTAAACCTGCCACCTTTGCATACGCCGATGACCTCATATACATCATCAATGGCAATTCTCGTTTATCTCTAGAACCAACCGCTGCCCTCTTAATGAACGCCGTTGAAATCTGGTTATCCTTAAACAGACAAACACTTTTTCTATTCATTCTATAGTCTAAAAATCCCATCAACATTCGCCAGCTCAATTTCCTATCTAGGTCTCCACATTGTCACCCGCCTGAAACACCCACTTATCCACACTCCACGCCAAAACAAAAGCCACCCGTGATAACCTTGATCGGTCCCGGGTTCAAATCCCGACACGGTCCGTTTGAAAAATGTTAGGCGAGCATTTTTCACAAAAATACGCCCTCGTTCGGAATGAGTGATAAAATGGAGGTCCCGTGTGTGAGTGTTGTCACGCACGATAAAGTTCCGTACCTTGCTTGGAACAGCAAGGGTTCGGCAAAATTCAAAATTTTCCAGGTAACAAAAAACTCACTTCCTGGCCAATGTAGTACCTTTGGGAAACTCTGTTCATGTTATAGGCGTATTTTAAACACAATTATACGATCGTTCTTACTCTACACCTCAATAGCACACAAGATCCCATTAACCACTTCGCTATAGAGTGCTCCAAATCCCCCACCTCACCCCCCTTTATTCGGCAATACAAATCATCAACTCATCATGCCCGGCCGTATCATACGCTGTAAAGACTACCGCAAGCTCCCCAGGACAGAAAATAAATCTTGCATTAATAGTTCCCTGATCCAGTTCTGGCAAGAACCCCGTTCCCTCTTTGGCAAATATACCTACTAAATAATCTCAGACATAACAGGCATCCCAACACACATCCTACTGTTCACTAGACACACTATTCTTTTTCTAACCATATTCGGTAACTTCCGAAAGAAACTATACGAATTCCACTTCACTCCAACCCTCTTCTACCTATGTAACAATCAATCACGCCTAGAAATGTATACCCATCTATATACTCCTATTCCCTTTTGTCCCATCTTCAAAATAACTTCAAAAATTCTCACACCTTGACCCGTTCGTTCTCCCCAATCCCGAATCAAAATTCCTAGTAATTCATTACCCACAGGAACAAAATGCCTGTCTTAGCAAAATCGTTCTTACCAAATCTCCAATCTAAATCCAGCAACACCATCAGTAAGATTCACTCACACCATCACTCGTTAATCCACAGACTTGCACACACGCACACTAGCACATAATTTATCTTGGATTCGTAAGACCAATCAGTCTGACATTGACCAGTTCAAGACGACAAGGGCGAGGCATTCAGCTCCAAAACAGAAGTTATTTACTACATTATGATGAATTTTTTATGTTAATTCTGTTAATTTACACAAACCTTAGATTTGTACGACTAAGATGGACATAAGACCTGGGTATACTCTCAAACAATAGATTAAAAATACAGTGAGGGTAACAGTTCCTTTTACATGCACACTATTGTTAGATCACGCAGGTCTTTTTAAAAATTTTACTGGTATGCTAGCATGTATTGTTGAGTTCGTGGGCGCATTGACCCACTGCTTAGAGATACACGAGACCTTTCAAAATTAGTCCAACATTATGATTTCTGTTGTTTGAATTTTGCCTATATCAAGCAATGAATAATAATGTAACAGTCAAGATTCCCAGTATAGTTACTACGTTGATTTTGGCCTATTGCCGCATATTTTAATTCAAAATACTTTCCGTATTCCATTTTACTCAATTTCTATAATTAAATCAGTTTTAAAAACATTAGTATGCAATTACGTGATTTACAAAAAACGTACTTAAAAACGAAAATAAAAAGAACACAACAATGCAAAATTACATAATTCGTTCGTAAAATAATAAAAAGGCTTGTGCTTCAAGCACTTGTTTTTCTGGCACTTCTGAAACTTGTAGATCGCTAACATAAAACCATTTGCCTGATGGCATTTCAATGTTAGCTTCAACGCCTTTACATTCTGAAAACTTTTTTTTTTTTGGTTTTCTGGTATAAATTGCCAACGATAACTGTTGTTTTGCAACGGGGTTCTTATTTTAACATAAGCGACATAATGACCATTATCAATTGAACCTCTGTGCTCTACAACACTATATAATGTGTATATCACTTTGGCTTGATTGGGAATGAACGTTGGAATGTTGCCACATTGTTTTGACCAGAATGGTGTTAGGTCTAGTAACATGGGAAAAGAAACGTAGCTATTTATTTTTGTAGATCGAAAACTGAAGAACTCAAATCGTTTTAAATGTAAAATCAATACAGCGGGTGGATTGTAGACTAGGAGTTGTTTAGAAGTATTAGTATTAATAGTTTTTTGGACAAGATCAAATTGCTTTTTTGAGCACATAACACAGCTTACTTTGTTGTTTCCAGTTAGTAACTCACATGTTGAGAATTGGTTTAAGCAAGAATGTACGGAATATTGGCTTTCTTCGTATTGGTGTTTTGGTATTGTGGTGCTGTCCTTTGTAACATTTATTTGGCTGTCATCTAATTCTTCTGTTTTGTACTGCGATATTGGTGGAATTTGTTTTCGGATATTGGTAAACTCAAATCTAAAACAATTCAATTCGGCGTGAAATATTCTTACAATCTTGACACTGCAATGTACTAACTAAGGCACCTTGAAAAACTTGTTCAGTGGGTGATAGTAATTCGGATGCTTGTGCTCTTTTCAAGACCTCTTTGCGTACTGCTTCAAACAGATGTCTTAAAAATTCATGTGGGTCATATTGTTGGCCTTTTGCAAATGCTGGCATTTTTTTTGTAGAACTTGAAAATAGTATATTAGGGTTATATACCTGTGGTTTGCCACTTTGTAATTCTTGTAATGTTTGTGCTAAATTACATGTTAATGGTCGCCATTTTCTGAAGTTGCGTTTAGTGAATCTAATATCAATGGATCTTTATCGTGTGGGTTTACTATGTTACCAGGTAGTTGAAAATATTGTCCAGGCTCTGAACTTTTTTTGAGTAATTCTAATAGGTATGGAGTTTGTCCGAGACATTGTATGACTGAATTAAAAAAACAAGTGTTGCCTAAATTGGTTAAGCCGCGTGTTCTTGGAAAAAAATTGCTTTTGTGTGTACCTTTTTTTGGTTTGTCTTGACTATTTTGTGTTGACTGTTCAAAATTTTTTTTAGGGATCTCAACTTTGTTATTGTTTCGCTTCCGTAAATTATACATATTTATTTCTTTACCGAAATAATTAATTAACGAATGTGCCTTAGAATTATTTATATTAAGTTTTATTTGTATAGTATTGTCTTTAAGTTTATTCGATTTGGGAGTTTGTGGGTTACTGTTACAATTTGGTTGTTGAAGATTAGGTGCAATATAAATATCAGAATTTTGTTTATTTGTTTCAATGTGTTTTGTTTTACAGACTCTGCAATTATTATCGTCGTTTAAGTAATAACTGTATCAATCAATATTTTCTGATTCCTTCGTTTCTGGCGTTTTTATAGAATCTGAGATTAAGTTTATGTTTGGTATTGAATTATTGTTATTATAAATTGGTTTATTTTTTAGTGAATTATTTTCGAATTGTTTTTTAGTGGATTTGTTAATAGGTTGTAATGGAAGAGGTGTTGAGGGTAAATTGGGTGTATAAGGTGTGTTTGTATTACTATTATTACTTTTTATTTGGTTGAATTTTGTTTTGAGAAAGTTTGGAAAGCTACGTCGGGGTATGAGGAATAGTTCTTCAAAAGACTTTGAGGGAGGTATTGTGCCTATGACTGCGGCAGCGTTTCCGCGTTGAATGGCAATGCTTATTCTTTGAAATATAAAGCATGTAGCTCTGTGTTCTAATGTATTTTCACTTATACGTTTGCCGATTGCTTTAATAAATTGTTGTCCGATAGCTCCAATTACCCCAAAGGTTTCTATTGCAACTGGATAAAAAAGATATGAATCGGTTAAAATCGAATATTTTCTTGCTTTTAAAGTTTCACTTTTTTTAGCTGCTGCACCTGCATTACTTGAGCAATCAGCAACATGTGATGGGGCAAGTGTATCAGTGCAAGTGAAATCCCAGACCGCGGTTTTACCGTATTTCCATGGAATGAGTGTAATTCCATCTGGGCGCTTTCCGTCATTTCGGTATAAATGACTTGGTTCTAAGATTGATGGAACTTTAGCGGAAATTAAAGCGCGACGAATTAAGTCATTGACTGCACTGTGTCTGGATTGTCGTCCGGCGCTGAGTTGGCAGCTTAAACCATGTGTTCCTGATTCATTCACTAATGCTCCGCAGATGCAATTGTGTGAGATGCATAATTGTGCACCTAGCCGTAAACCTATGGCTATTCTGAAGGAATCATTATCTAAAAGTGTGCCCAGAGATAAAGCTGGTAGGACATTTAACCACGCTCCGGCATATTTCGAGGCCGCCGCATGAATACGAGCTTTGTCGGATTGGCAAGTTGCTGATTCAAGTAGATTTTTCGAAACGGTGTCTAACAATAGTTGGTCCCAGTTCTTTTGGATATTCTTTGGGTGTTCTATTACTGTTTTTTTGGGTTCTTAAAAGCCACAATTCTTCTCCTGCTAAATAATACTTGTTATTTAAATTTACATTAAATTTTGATAGAACTTGTTTGATTAAAGGCAGTGATGTATTGAAAGAGGACAGATATGAAGGCAGAGAAAGAGATTTCGATAAACGTATGCCAAGTCCGCCTCTATTTACAGGGAGTGTTGCTTGTAGCCATTCTATATCCTTAAATTGGACATTAGTAATTTCTTCCAAACTTCTGCGTAATAGACTATCGAAAGATTCTAATAAATTTTCATTTAACCATGTGAGATAACATCTTAGGGTATATAATAATTTGGGGATTGCTAGGCAATTTCTTAAGAGAAAAAATGAAATATGAGACGGTAAAGTTAGTTCGCGGAATCTATCTGAGATTAGTTGGAGAGCATTGATTTTATTTTGAAAACAAGCTTCAAATGCTTCGGTACAAAGAGGAGCTCCGAGTAAGGTCCAATTAAGTTTAGAAGGAATACTTATATTTGGTGCTATGGATTGAAATAGTGTGACTATATTATCGTTAGGAGGAGTGAGAAATAAAAGTTCGCATTTTTTGAAATTTAGTTCTAAACCTAGGTTGGAGGAAAGTTCGATTAATTTTATGAGGTTATTCAATACGCATTCAGTATCGCCTCCTAGGCAACCGTCGTCTAAATACCAGCAGTTAAATTCAGAATCAATGCTTTTGGTGAGAGCATCGATTACTAGACAGAAAAGGGGCGGACGTAACGGATCACCTTGTTGAACTCCCCTTTCTGAAAGAATTAGTTTAGAGCCAAAGTTGAGGTAGGATGGAGACATGTAGCATTGAGAAATGAATGGATATAGAAATGGGAAATGTTTGCGGACAAGTTTGAAAATAGTATCTCTGTGTATGCTATTGAAGGCATTGTGAAAATCAATTTTGAGGAGGACTTTGTTGGAATTGGATTCGTTAGAATTAATAAAGGCTTGAGTGCAATGTGAGATTACTTCACACCCGCTTGGTGTTCCGAACCCAAATTGTATGGGTCTGAGAAGGTCTCCTAAAGGGTTGTGTATTTTCCGACAGCATATTTTGGCAACTAGCCTTCGAAAAAGGATGCCGATAGCAATTGGGCGGATTCCGCCATCTTTCTTTTTGAGGGCGTGTAAGGAGGCGCCATATAAAATAGGGCATATTTGAGGGTTTACATTGCCGGCTAACATAAAATTGCATAATGTAGTCAAAGAATATAGGAGTTTTTGACCATTTGTGCCGCAGGAGAAAGATAGCATGTCTTGTAAATGTGATGGTCGAAGACCATCTATTCCACCGGCTGAACTTGTTTTAAAAGAATTTATAGCTTGGTGAACGTCTTCTTGTGTAATAGTTAATGCCTCATTATTAAAATTTGAGATTAGGGTTTCTGCAGGATTTGCTTTCGGGTGTTTTGATAAAAGTTCATTGAAAACCGATTCGCTGTAAGGGGTAAAAACATCATTAGAACACAAAATGCTAATGGCAGAGGACACGTCTCCATCTGAAATTTTTGAAACTATTCTTTTGGTGTTTGCAGCGTGATTAATTGTTGTGTTTCTTTTTACTTTCGAATTTTCAACTGGGAAAGGTTCTGAAGGCGTTTTTAAATTTTGTAAAATTTGAGAAGGTATAGAAGTTTGGTTTGTGGATTTTGGAGGAGATATTGAGAGTGTTTTAAATGCGAAGTATAAAAGTGATTTCCATGCAGAGAGAGAATTTAATTTGATACAATTGTTAATGGTTTCACTTAGAGAAAGGGCACATTGGGATCGTACAGATTTTGGTATGCGCTTTATTAATATTTTGTAGTTTTTTAGTTGGGATAAATGAATGCTTAATTCTGTTATGTTTATTGTTAGAGCGTGTGTTGCTTGTTTAACTGAGGAATTAGATATAATTTTATTTGAAGTTGTTTCAGTTTGAGACTTCGCATTGTTAGGTTCTTCTTTATGTGATTTGGTTGTATGTAGTTGGAGACCTTTTAGTCCTTTGTACATTCGATTACATAGCATACATTTGCGCAGGTTACCTGTATCTTTGGAGTTATCAGTGAGATGTTCCTTCTTTGAACTCTTGATGTAGCTGTTGGTGGTGTGGTATGTTTTTAAAGACGATTTATTTTCCATTGTGTTGGATTCTAATGCGATTACTTCTATGTAAATAATGAATCATTCTTCTAGGAAAAATCAGCTTGAATTGTGACGCGGCAAAATTACATTTGAACTGTAAAACGTCACTTGCTACGTCAAATAATTTGTCAAACAATGTCATTTTCAATCATTATCGGATAAAAGGCGATTTCCACATATATGTTGAACATGCAAATAATTATAAATTCATTACTGAAAGACTATAAAATTTTGTTATTTCAAATAAAATATTTCCTCCATGGAAAAGGTTGAAGGAAGAGTTCTAATATGCTGGCAACGTTTCCACGTTGTATAGCTAGACTAATTCTTTGTTTTAAATAACTACTGGCACGAGGATCACCGGAAGTAATGTTGAGTAATCTTCCAATTTTTTTGACTAGTTTAGTTGCGTCTGAACCAAAAGATCCTAAAGTTTCAACAGCAAGAGGACGAAGTCATAATTTTCGATGATTGTTTTATATTTATTAATCTTCAATACAGCAGCATGATCTGCAGCAGATCCAGCTTCGTTTGATGATAAATGTAAGTGAGAGGGAGCTAAAGTGTCTACACAAGTAGCATCCCAGACTAGAGCTCTTCCTTTGTTCCAAGGAATGAGGGTCATTCCATCAGGTCTTTACCATCTTCACGAAATAGACCATTCGGTTCGAGAGTTGATGGAAATCCTGATGAAGCTAATGATCTCCTAAGAATGTCGTTAATTGCAGCATGTCTGCTAAAACGACCAGCACTCATTTTACACGATAAACCGTGAACTCCTGAAGCATCTACTTTCTCACCACAAACACATATATGGGGGTGACAGACATCTGCACCAATTCTGAGTGATATTGATATACGTAGTGATTGTTTATCCAATAAAGTGCCTAATTGTGGGGAAGGGTAGGCATGTAACCAAGCTCCAGACTCTGGTTGGCAAACAGCCAGGATACGTGGTTTTGCATTTTCTGAACTATTTAACAGTTTATCAAGAGTTAGCTTAATAATAGGGACATCCCAGTTGGCTTGAATTTTTGGGGATTCCGGAATCTCAATGTTAGAGACTAACTTCCACTTCGATACAGCATCGTCTAGGTACAAAATCTCAGAGTCTGTGACAGACTGGGATAAGATTAATTCCATGAGGGTTTTGTACAATAGGTGGATGTGATATAACTAATAAGTGAAATATCTTCTATCTTTCGAATTCCAATTCTCCATATTTTACGGGTAAACAACATTGTGACCAACTTTCCTCGGTAAATGTTATATTGAAAAGATTTTCCAAGAATAGCTTAATTTTGAAATCCAGAGTTCTTAGATGGTTGATGTATTTATAAATTGGAGAACTTCGCAGTAAATAAATAAATTTGGGTATCCATAAACAGTGTCGGAGTAGGTAGAAGGCGACATGTGGGTTTAGACTTTCGAGGCGTTGGAGAAACAAAGTTAGTTGAGATTCTTTTCATTGAAGATTTGTGGGATGTTGTCTTCGGTTAATGGTGATCCTAACAATTTAAAATCATGAGAAGAAAGGCATTTAAAGCCATCAAGTACTGTTGTTAATTGAGAATAAAGTTCTTCTTTTCTCTCTGGAGAGATTGATGGGAAGAAAAGATTTCACATTTTTCAGTGTTTAATTGGAGACCAATTTTTGAAAATCAGTTTTGATTTTGTAAAGATCTTGTATTACGTCCTCGCCATTACCACCTAAACTTCCATCATCCAGGAACCATACATTAAAACAAGAAGATAAGCTCCGAACAACTGGATTAATAGTCAAGCTGAAAATTGCTGGAGCGCAAGGATCTCCTTGTTGGCAGCCATGGGACGATTTAATAATTTTGTTGTTGTAGAATAAATTTGAAGGTTCAGAGTAGCATTGATGGAGATAAGGATAAAGTTTTGGAATGATTCGTTTTGTTTGATCCAGCATGTTGGCGCGGTTGACGGAGTTAAAGGCATTTTGACATCCACTTTGACAAATATTTCTCCGGAACCCTTTTCGATAAATGATCTCGCTGCGTGAACGGTACCTTCACATCCTCCTTTTATGCCGAAGCCCATTTGATGTGGTTCGAACTCAGCAACGAGATCATTACTACAGGCTCGGCAACCCAATTTAGAAGCAAGACGACGTAAAGTTGATCCAACCGCAATTGGCCTTATACCTCCATCTTTTTGTTAATGCAGTAAGGGATGCTCCATAAATGTAGGGAATGAAGTTTTCGTTTACATTGCCTTCAAACATGAAATTGCATAAGGTAGTTAAATGTTTGAGAAGTGTTTGTCCTGCTATTCCGTTATTTTGTGTTATCAAATCTTTCAAATGTTGAGGTCTAAGACCGTCTAATCCAGCTGCACTCCCATTTGGAAAGGAAAAATTGCCTGTTGAACTTGTTCCTTTTAACGGTTAAATATAAAGTCCGTTCTTCTTCGGAGACAGGAGGAATAGCAATGTTTGGGGAGTTGGGTGTTTATTTTCAAATTTTAAAAGTTGCGTCATTGTTATCTGCTAATTGGTCTTCACTGGAGAAATTTTAATCGCGCCTTTTAAATCACCATCGGAGACTTTGCATTCGATAAATCTAACTAGGGACGTATTTTTTTGTTTCTTCTTCTCAATTGTTACAGGATTTACAGATGTTGTGTTTTGTTTAATTGCAGCAGTCAAAGATTTCAATTTGCCTTTCTTTCCTGAGGATGGAATGTGGAGTACGTTATACGCAAACAAGAAAAGATTTTGCCATGATTCAGTTGAATTTTGAGATATAGTATTTTGAATAACGGCTGAGAGTTTTGTAGCGACACTAGAACGAGCTCCTCTTGGGATACGTTTGACGATTTTGTTGTTTATCTTAAGGGATGATAAGAGTGATCCGAAGTCTTGGGAATTGACTGAGGGATGTATTTTCTTTATATGGATTTTTAATCCTAATTGTCCGTGAAATTTCTTATTGGAGTCTGGAGGGCAGTGAGGGCAAGATAGTTTTGTAGGAGTAGAGGATAGTGAGCAATTTGGACATAACCATTCTTCGTTTGTACATCCTAAAGTTACAATTTGTGTATTTGATAGATTTACACATGTGCCATGAAACCATTTACCACATAAGCCGTCACATCCGATCCAATTAGAAATGTCATCTGATTTTAAACATATTGGGCAGGTAAAAGTGTCAAATTGATTGATGACATCTTGTTGATTATATGTTTCAAGGTTTAAGGGGAATCTCTTCGTAGTGCAGTTTATTTGTGGCAATCATATTATCCTCTGCAACATCTGTAGCACGTACATCGGATTCCGGGGGATTAAACGAACGGCGACGGCTCCGAATATATTCCATAAAATTAACTTTTTTGATGATGTTAGATTAATTGTATCTTGAGGAACGTAACACAAACACTTATGCACAATCTTCATATGTTTACCAACGAAAATAAAAAAGGAAAAATATATATTTAAAGATAAAAACAATTATGAAAATAAAATTAGTTCATTCTGACTATTCATAGACTTGGCAGCTGTCAGTAATTGTTTTCATTATCTAAATTGGTTTTAAAGTTTTTTTAAAACTGTTCTTCAGTGTTTTTAATTATTTTGGTAGACTCTTTAGGTATCAGCTTCCATTAAATGCTTTCTTCTAATTAAACTATTCTTTTCTATACAACGAAAATAGTAATTTTATAGAATGTCACTAATGATACACTGATATCATATTCTTTTTCTTGATCTAAGAAGTAAATAACTGTTGACTAACTCTGCACCGATAATAATATTTTTTTAAATTATATTTATTGAACTGACGGTAATCGTTACTTTTCAATTATAGACAATTTTTACTCTTGAATGTGTTTTGTATATATGAGAAGTGACAAACAGAGAAAAATTTTAGTCAATATTATGAAAACATCCTGAAGGTAGTGACTCAATGCTCAAAAAATTGTTGACTTGAAATCGGACGTTTTTGGGTAGAACCATAGGAGTGAATTCTTCAAAATTCACCGACAATTTGTTATTGTTTTAATTAAATATAACAAGTACATTGGTGTCTCGGACACAAATACTGTTCGTTGTTGTAACGCAATGTTGCTTTTTCCAGACTAAATTAAAATATCATTTACTGCAGAACTGCGTCCTGTCTAAAATTTCTTTAGTGACAGACATTTTGTGCATGGATTTGGTGGCGTTCATTCCGTTGTTTCCCTAGTTTGTTTTATCCTTCATAATTTGCCGATTGGTTACTGCGACTGAACGATCCCTTGCACAAATCTAACAACCCAGCTCTATAGCTCCAAACCTCTCCCTGGGATAATGTCGAATCTAATCAGCCATTAAAATCACAGTAGTCTAGGTTACCTTTTAATATAATATTTGCAAAATAGCAAGAAAATAACTGGACTGTGATAGAAGTATATCAAAGGTACATTTTAATTCGTTAATAATTTACTACAGCCAGGAATTTGTTGCGGAAATCCTGAAAGATAGTTTTACTTATTTACCAAATATGGTAACATACACAATCACAGTTTAGAACAAATTAATGCGCTAGTGTTATTATTCCACGTGGTTGTTTATCCTAATCGGAACTAATTGTCTATCCTTAAATAGATAACAAACCAACCACAAACCACACGTTTTCTCACACACAAGGTTCTCATTTCATTCTCGCTCGTTCATCTGATAGATCTTGTAAAGAATTCTTGAATCGATTAAAATTCAGTTTATGTACATTTTCCGACAAAATCTATTGAATCGATGAACGGGATATAACAGGAAGTTTCAATAAAATTGAAATAGCTTTGTGTACATTCTTTATGTGCGTTAGTGTATGTATGTATGTTAGATAAATAGTGATTACTACATAGAAAAGCTTACAAGAAACGATAGTATGTGGATGGAATATTAATTATGTATGCCAAGATAAATACAACCATAACAAAAATGTCATGCGTAACTACGCATAATCTTGAATCACAGATTTTTTTGTTGTGTTAGGTGTAATCAAACAATTAGTCTTGTTCAAATTAAAATAATGGACGGAGAAAAGATAGAAAAGAGAATGGGGAAGACAGAAACTCTAAAATCAGCAAAAGATAATGGCAGACAGGCTAGAGGTATTAGAACGGGTTACAAAATAAACAAAAACCCCCTACCCGCAGGTTACAGAGACACCTTACTCTCTAGGGATCGAAGCAGGTCGTAAATGCTTCCTAATTTGCAAAAGACAAAATGGTATGAATATTTTTTATTTTTAACTATACTTAGGCCATTGGCCCATCCTAGCTTGCACATTCTAAGTTAGATAAAAAAAGAAAATAAACGTTAAAAAAAACAAAATAAATTAAAGTTCATTTTGGTTTTAGGTGGTCTTTCTCTTCGGACTCACCTTTACCTTCGGAGACGTCGAAAACATGATCCAGGGCGGGAGGGGGGAGCTTCTTATGGTCCGATGCAGTGTCAACTAGTTGTTTTCGTGTATGATCGCAGGTTAAAGGGGTTAAGGTGGGGGTATAGGAGGTTTGGTATCCAAAATTTCTTGAACGAAGGCATGTAAAGGAAAAGGAAAGTTAGTGATTAGGAATTTAAGATCGGGTAGTGGGGAAAATAGGTCGAGTTGAGTGGTTTGTTTGAAAGTGTTTCAGATAGAAGTAAGGGCGGGGCAATGGTGTAGTAGATGTTCTGGGGTTTCGGGGGAATCAAGATTGCATGGACATAGAGGAGAGGGTATTAATGGAAGGAGTGTAGTTTGGCAAACTGATACAACACCTCATCCTTATAAAACTCAATTCCCACATAGATTCCCACTCTCCTCTTTCACCGCACCAACATGGTTTCCGTTCCGTTCATAGCGCTGAATCCACTATCCGGTACTAAATATCCAAGTCTAATCATCCAAACACAAATATGCAATTGCTCTCTTTCTAGACTTCCATTCAACGTTTGACCATTTTTGGTTGCCTACTACCAGGAATGCTCGATATGTATCGGGAATAAGTAAAAAAACAAAAATAAATGTGTGAAAATTTCTTTACTGTTTTTCAAAATATTCTCCACGATGATTGATACACTTTTGCATACGTTGGAACCAATTCTCATAACATTTTTCCATTCAGATTGAGATATCTCCCAAACGTGGGTTGTGAGCGCATCAACCGCCTCTTCTGGCATCGAAAATCGTTGTCCATGCAGTTTGTTCTTTACGTGTGAGAACAAAAAGAAATCATTAGGTGCCAAATCAGGACTATACGACGGATGGCCCATCAATTCGATGTTTTGAGTGCTCAAATAGTCACTTGTTTGAAACGATGTGTCATAGCTCGCATTGTCATGATGGAGAATGATTCGGCGTCGTCGATTTTTTTTTTATTTCTCCGAAAACTTGTGGCAAACAAATGGTTGTATACCAAGCAGAATTAACTGTTCTACGATTATCTAAAGCAACGGTCGTGACATGTCCATTTAATCAGAAAAAACAGGCACCCATTTCTTCTAAGTGCTTCGAGCGCGAACAACTTTTGTTGGATTTCGTTCAACTTGGAAGACCAATACAGTCGAATACTGTTTACTTTCGGGTTCAAACGAATCAGTTCAAGATTCGTCACCTGTGTAGATGTTATACACTGCGTTTGATGCACCGCAATCGTATTTTTTTATCATTTCTTTGTACCAATCGACAAGAGTCTTTTCTGAGCAATTGTCAAATTATGTGGAATTCAACGTGCACATAGCTTTTTTACAGTTAAATGTTCATGTAATATCGAATGTATAGTTGTCATACTAATGCCTATGAATGCTTGAATCTCACGATAAGTTACATGACGTTCTTGAATTATCAATTCGCGCACTGCAGCGATGTTTTCTGGCACAACAGCCGATTTTGGAACTTGAGCCATGGACTGTAGGGAAACTGCTAACGGTGATGTTGTTGTTTACCCGTAACTGTGTATAACTATTTTGGAATTGTAGATATAGGAAAAAACTTGTATTTATTGTAACAACTTTAACTTTTCTACAGCAATATCAAAATTTGACATGTTTTTGTTTGTTTTCGAAAACAGCCTACTACCTTCGGGAATTATCAATGAATGCTTGATTGTATAAAAAACTAACTAGAAATGGAGTGACCAACAATCTTCTTTAAATTCATCCGCTAGCGAACTACGACCACGATTGAATTCACTATACCAACGATATGCAGTGGGTTTAGTTGGAGCTTCTTCCCCAAAAGTTGAAATAAGTTGATTCTGGCACTGTTGTGCAGATAATCCACGTCGGGAATCGTAAAAAATCATCGCACGAAAATGTTTACGAGCTAATTCCATTGTTTGGCCGAGACGAAATTTTTAACTAATCAAAACAAAACAAATAGTGTTCATATGGTAAAAGTATGTATACTGTCAAAAATATCAAACTTTATGTTAGAAACGTCAGATCGCACCTAGCAACACTAGTATTGTCAGTTCCCGATACATATCGAGCACCCCACGTAACCCGTCCCCGAATACTAAACTTCCCAAGTAACCTTTTCAGAATTATCACATCGTATTTAACCTCCAGAACCGCAACTCTTTCCGCTAACTTCCACTCTATATACAAAACACTAACCCAAGACCGTCCACAAGGTTCTCGTCTTTCTCCCATCCTTTGGAACATTGCTATTAATCCCTCCTGGAAGTATCAATTCCCAATATTTCCACCTTTGTTTACGCCGACGATATGACCTACCTCATCTATGGTAACTCTCGCTCTGCTTTTGAACAAACTGCATCTACCCTACTACAACAGGTTGAATCCTAGTCCCACCGAATAGGCAACCCCTATCCCCATCCAAAACCCAAATGATTCTCTTAAAAGCATTCCTAAGCATAACGCGTTCACCTACAATCCGCCTCATGAATACTCCTATTCCATTATCGCCTTCAGTAAAGTAACTAGGAATGCACATCGATACACACCTCAAATCTCACACCCATATCAACAAACTCAAAAATAAAGTAAAAACCATAACGCAAAACCTTATCCAATCGCTTCCATATTGATTTCACCTCAACCAACGAGCCCGTCGTCCGATTCTGTAACAAATTACCATGCCAATAATCTGTTACGATTCAGACTCTTGATTTCCCACCCACATATACATATACACAAAACACACACGCATCACACACCAGCGCACTTACCTCTCGCTGAAGACTCCGAACTAGTCTTGGTAGAGAGCGTAGGGACAGAAGATTAAAACCAGCTCAATCAAAAGAAAATTTGTAACGTTCTGCTAGGATAGGCTTTTAGCCTGAGTATAGCATATAAATAAAGCTTATTTTGAGTTGAGTTGAGAGTTCCAAAGTCCAGGTCACAGAGTATTCTAGGACAGAACAGCTTTAAGAAAGGGCAGTGTAACAAGGCGTCTACTCTTGACTAGAAAATATAGCTGAACGTAAACGAGTTGCCTGTACACAAACGATAGTTGGTACTCACCCCATGGCGTGACACCTTCATACGGACTTGACTGACAGTTTACAAATTTGTATTTAAGAACTTCATTCATTTTACAATAAAAACCTTCTAGATGTTATCTGAATAACTCTGGTGTTTTCGTAGAATCGTTTAGAACAATTGAATAAGTACATAAATCGCTTGTTTGTGGGTTTTAGTTCAGTTCTAATTCAAGCTTTGATTATAATACTAGTTTTTTATGCGTGTCCTGATATGAAATAAATTAGCGATAACATACTCTTAAAATATATAGCTCTATGTAATATAAATTATAGTAGTGATCGATATAAATTAACAATTATACTTCGATAGTTAATTATAAGGCTTTGATAGTAATTAAGAAGAGAGCATAGTAGCTTTAAGCAGTTGGTATTTGTACTGCTAGAATTTCACTGTAGATACGAGTAGTTGCAAAGGCTTACGTAATCAGTTGATAATAATGTGCTGTTATTTAAGCTACAGTAACTTTGTATGAAGTTTGAAATTACTATCTGAATTTGTCCCAAAGTTATCTTGAAGAGAATTGGAATTTTGCATAAAAGAAAGCATTTTTTCGTTTTAGTTCGCATGAACTTTTTTATTCGTAAAACGACACTTTCTATCAGCCATAAAAGTTTACCGGTGTTATTACGAGATACTCCATATTTACTTGAGGTTTTAATTATTCTAGGTCTATATTCAACTACACAAAACATGAGTTGAGGAAAGATTACTTCTAATCTATTACAATTAGCATCAATTAGCAAAGTTAATGTCCGCCGGTCTGTCTCTTAAAGTTATTTAACATAATTTGACTCATTCACACTCAACTTTATATTAATATCTATAATGCCGATACATAGTAGGATACCAGTCATCCCGCTGTTGACCTAGAACTTGATATATATTTAGATTTCTGTCGTATAAGTAGGTGTTATTGTACTTCCTTTGTTTCAAGATAAATGATTTGGAAAACTTCCCCAAATATAATATACTACAGAAACAGTATAAAAGGCAGTGCCATTACTAAGGAAGTGATTCAAAAATATAAATAATTGCAATTAATGAGGCATCTGCATGCTAGAGTACAGAACATATATTTTATACCAAGGGTTTCAGGTACGATTGCCACGCATAACACTTCTGAAAAATATAAAGCGAGCATAACTTTTAAATAATTTGCTTACTTTCGAATGCGAGAAGAAACTAAAAACTCCGTGTATGAAGATTGTTGTGCATTTTGAAAATCGCATTTAAGAATCTTGTTTCAAGGGCTCTGCGTTCGAATTTTCAGGCGCAAAACTGAAAAACCGTAATGCCAAGCATTTCCAAATAATTTTTTATAGAAGGCAAATCCTGTATCTGAATCTCATGTCTCTTTGGAATTTTCATGCATACGACCCTTACCAATGGCCTCGCATTGGTTCTCAGTGTTGACTATATCACCGCACCCGAGCTGAACACAGAACAGACTGAGGAATTGCAGTTGACTATATCAAAGTACACGAGCTGGAAATATAACAAACTAAGAATCGCGAGAAATTTCCAACTTATTTTTTATGGTCTTCGGTAGACGTCGGAAGTCTTCGGAAATCCTCGGGTTTTACTCGTGAGGCTGAGTAAGAGCTTGAGTATCGAAAATAAGAAAGTATTTATGGTTTGAAGAAGTCCAGACGTCTTCGGCGGTCTTCGGGACTCTTCGGAAGTCGAGGTGCCCTAGGCCTCGTCGAGCATGATGCCACTGAATTCCATGGGGGTGCTATCTCGGAGGTACAGCGCACAGATGCATTCGGCGTCACCACAATAGATGACCTCTCGAGACGTAATCGCTGTGGGGGCGGCTGGGATTGATTCTTGCCGCGGCCCCTGGGAGTGCTGAAGCTGATCTAGTGACGGCGGCAAAGGTAACAGTAGCTTCGGCAGTGGTAGGATGTCTCGAAAGGCACGCTGGAAAGCGTTCTGCATCTGCTTCCGGTTGGCCTGGTAGTTCGAATGGGATTTCCTGCCCATTCGTAGCTGACTACTATGGACGAATTCAATGCGGCGTGCCCCAGGTACGGCGCCGGGCAGCGTAACTGGTCAGGTATTCAGCAGGCTATGGAGAGCACTGCTATACGCGTCCCAAGTACGGCGTAGGGCAGCATAGCGGGTCAAGAATTGAACAGGCTATGGAAAGCACAGCTATACGTGCCCCAGGTGCGGTGGCAGGCAGCGCAACTAGTCAAACTTTTAAGCTGGCTATGGGGAGCACTGCTTGTTGAGGTAGTTCACAGGCTATGGTGAGCACTGTAGTTCAGTTCTTAGGCGGTGGTGAACACTAAGGTACTGAATCCTGCTGCATCCGCAATCGTATTTATATGCTTTCTTCCCCCATGCAAGGTATGTTGAAAAAAGGTTAGTGGAATGGGCATCCAATAGATTTGCTACTTTTAGGGTAGGCCCTTGTTCTATGTTCAGCACGTGTACTTTGATACAGGGTAACATTCAAATTCTCCGAAAGACATTCGTTAGTGCCTACCATAGCCTAAAGAATCCTCTTGCACTGCTCCCCATAGCCTGCAAAACCTTCAACGAGCAGCACTCTCCATAGGCTCAGCCTGCTATACTTCGACACGCAGTGCTCTCCATAGCCTGCGTATTCTCAGACAGTGACGCTGTCCGCCGCCGTACCTGGGGAACGTCATTATAATTCATTGTGAATAGTTATATAATCTACGTATGGCTAGTAAGATGCGTTCCATACACCAGGCAAATCGGAATCAAGCACAGAACGCCCTTCGACGTGCTTCTGTCGCCACTGCCACCATCGCCGCAAGAACTTATTCAAACCACTTTTACTGCAAGCACATCCTGAGAAGTGGTTTATTGCGATGTCGTCGACTGCATCTGCCAAGTCTACCTCCGTAGAGTTTAACGGAGACGTACTCTACGAGGCCTATGGCACCTCTTCCACGACGTCTGCCGAAGGGTACCGAAGATCACCGAAGACGTCTGAAGCCCTAAAAACTGTAAATATTTTCTAATTATCGCTCTCCAAGTTCTTACTGGGCCTCACAATTAAATACCGAAGCCTTCCGAAGAGTTCCGAAGACAACCAAAGACTTCTGAACCCTCTATACTTGTATATATTGTAAATTAGTAATTTTTAATTTCAAATCATAATTCTTTGTAACTTAACGTTGTGCCAAAAGTAAAATACGAAACCTTCCGAAAAGTTCCGAAGACCACCGAAGCCGTTTTTACCGTCTTCAAGCTGTATAAACATTCATTTAATAAGTGTTTAAGTTTATTTTGGTTCCACAAGCAAGCACCAAGCCTTCCGAAGGGTTCCGAAGATTACCGAAAACTCCCGAACTACTTCAACTATTAAAAATCAGTCAGTTTATTATTTCATTTTTATTTTTCATGTATTTATAAAACTTATAACTATTTTTACTTGTACTTATTAAACAAATAATCAAGCCAAGCCTACATGTTTTCAGACTCCGCCACCCGAACGATAACAGTGTTGACTATATCACCGCACCCGAGCTGAACACAGAACAGACTCAGGAATTGCAGTTGACTACATCAAAGTAAACAAGCTGGAAATAGAACAAACTAAGAATCGCGAACAATTTCCAATTCATTTTTTGTGGTACCCAATAATCAGCACGTTCATTGGTCAAACTAAATTTGGATATTCTTTTACATTTCAAAATCGAAATATACAATTCCATTGGTTAAAGACATCATTAACGTTTTTCAACACACGAAGCATAGGAAATGGAAGTGTATAAATAAAATTTCATTTTATGAGTGGGCGGCGTCTGAAAGTATGTAGACTTAGCACTGTTATGTTTAATGTTCACAAGCAAAAGAAATAAAAAAAAGTTCATAGGTACACAAATATACAAGTAAAAGTCAAAATGAACAGTTTATGCAATTTAAAGCACTTCGAAGTCTACGGCAGTCTTCGGTAATCTTCGGAAGGCTTCGTGGTTGCTCGTGGAACCAAGTAGGCACTTAAATACTAAGTAAACAAATATATTCACGGTTCGAAAAGGTCCAAAGATTTTCGGTAGTCTTCGGAAGGCCTCAAGATTTCTTGGTGAGGCTGAGTGAGAGTATGAATAATGAAAATAAGAAAGTATTTCTAGTTTGAAGAGGTCCAGACGTCTTCGGGACTCTTCAGAAGGCTTCGTGTTCACTTGTGGAACAACGTGGGGTTATAAAGAATAATGATATACATACAAAAACTACACATTGAACATATACACAATATTAAGAGGTTCGGAAGTCTTCGGTAGGCTTCGGAATTCTTCAAAAATCCTCGAGATTTACTTGTGAGGCTGAGTAAGAGCTTGAATACCGAAAATAAGAAGGTATTTATAGTTTGAAGAGGTCCAGAGGTCTTCGGCGGTCTTCGAGACTCTTCGGAAGGCTTCGTAGTTTACTTGTGGACCAACGTGGAGCTAGAAAGAATTAGGATATGTACACAGGGACGGTGCATGGAACATATATACAACATTAAGGGAGTTCAGAAGTCTTCGGTAGGCTTCGGAAATCTTCGGATATCCTCGGTCAGTCAGTTAGAAGTCATGTAACGGTTTTGTCATGCCCTGTGAAAAATTGTACAGTGACTCTATTTAAGTAAAAAAAAGCGGTTTGGAATGCATGAAAGTGCTGGAAGCATGTCATAAGCATGTCGATAAATGTCGGTTGGATCTGAAAAGAAGTATAAGAAAGTCCTCAGGGAAGTTCATGTTAAAGATTTGAATTCCGAAAGTCGTTTTTGCTATGTATGCAATAGTATGGGATCTTTTGTTTTTATGTCAACGTTGTATAGTGGCATATAGGGTGAGATCGAAGCGAAGAGTTTAGAGATAGCATAGAGGTGCGATAGAAGTATATATCTACGTGATAGACCTAAAGAAAACCATGACTAAATACAAATACTCAGTGTGTGCCAAAATGTTTGTTCCAGTTCCACAGTATTATTTTGGTCTTGTTTCTATGACGTAATGAGCGCGTTGACGTTGAAGTGTTTTTCTAAGGTAGGTAGTTTCAATTATAAAATTTGTACATCATTTTTCAGCGCCAGATTTCTGACTAGACAAACAAGACAAGCTGCCTAGAGCTACTTAGTTCAAGTTTGTGTTTTGATTAAATATATAGTCAGTATTTTAAGGTTCCATATACCCCAACGGGCAACAGCTAGGGAAATGGAAAAGAACTTACACTGGACCACTTAAGCGGAACCTGAAGGACAGTCTCAGTTCGATCTTGCTAGGGAGAAAATCAAGAGCAACATCAGAGAGAAATTTTTTGGAACAACACAGCGGTCTTCCATAATGGCACTCGAGTGTTCTCCAATTTTTAGAGGTTAAGATGTACATTACGAGTCCCGGCACTTGGCGTGCAATACGTATTTAACCGCTATTTTCAGAACGGAACTAACGCTGCTACGGTGATGGGCCCTACGGCCAAGGATTTTTTGAAAAAAAAGATTCCGTCACCATCACGGACAACCAATTAACATCTGAATCAGACACAAGGACACGGAAACCAAGAAGAAGAAGAAACCAAACGCAAAAACCAACCTCAGTAATAAAACCAAGCAACAACAACCCGCCACGGTTACTCGAACAACTACGACAACGCCACCGCCACTATGGTAACATCAGATACTGAACAGTGTACAACACAACATTCAGCCAACAATTTCATACCACCTATTTTTATTGAAAAATTCGCAGAACGAATGAAAAAGCCAGAGGCAAGGCGGCAAAATACATGCTGCAGATTCCCCTTTTTTCAAAATTATCTGTACAAAAGTAACTTATGCGATGAACACAAAAAAAGTTCAAGGTGCTCATCAAAAGGTTAGCTACCATCGCTGCAACTGAAGATATACAAGCCAAACTAAACAACATAGGAATGAAAGCCACCTACGCAACAGAACTATGTGGAAGATTCAATCACATCAACATCTTCCTCGTGTGCCTAGAAAATCATCCCAAATGTCGAGAAATCTACAATCTGTTGTATTCCCACCGACTCACCATTTTAGCCTTCAAATCTAGAGTGGAATTACTGCAATGCTTCCCTTGGCAAAGGTTTGGTCATTCTAGCTTAAACTGTGATATCAAACCGCGGTGTGTAAGATGCAGCAAAAACATTACACGAAATCAACTGATCAGATGCCTGTACCACAATACCGCCGAACAAAAAACCACCAGCCGAAAGTACTGGAACTAGGAACCTTCTCCTTTTCTATGCACATTGGCGTCCTAGGAGATTTAAGCTCAGATCAACTTTCCATCGTGATGACGATGGAAGGACAACCGACCGACAAAAACACAATTAAGAAAATCGCCACCTGGCGCAGGTTCAATGAAGAAATGCAGCGGAAAACAACAAATGGGAATCTATTCATTTCATCGGTACCAGACATAGATGGTTTCATAGAAATGAAAAACTCCGCCATAAAAGACGCCACCAACAAAAAAAAACATCACCCCCGGCAACATGAAACGCTCGCTACCAAAATACATAACAAACGCCACCCGAAACACACGGAAATTTGTGAGAAGATGGAGAGATGTCAGAGACCTGGCAATTAAAAAGCAACTAAACAATTTCCAAAAAGAACATACTGGATGAGTACAATGCCCGGACATAGAACAAATATGTCAACATAACGTTAGAGACGGAAGGCAAAATTTTTCGCATAAGCAGAACCCTCAAGTCCAAGAAAAACCCAAGTGCAGCTCCTCTAAATAGACCACAACGAATGATTTATTGCACCGAAGAAAGACCCAACAAGTTCGTTAAAACCTTTGCAGACAATCCAACCTTGGATTCACAAAATGAAGAAATGGTGAAAAACCTGCACAATCCCCAACATCGCATAAATCTTCAATTCTAAAATCATTTGCAGACACTATATTGAGGCATGGAAATTCGCCACGGTGATAATGATACCGAAACCTAAAAAATCAAGAGCCGAAACTGAAAATTACACACCGATTTCTCTCTTAAATTCAGTATCCAAAATCTTTGAACGACTCCTACTGGCCAGGATAAAGCCACTTCTACAAGATAAACCAGAATAGTTTGGCTTCAAAGAAAATCATTCGATGACCGTTCAAATCACCCGGATAATAGATCAAATCGCCATTAAAAAACACCGTTGACAAGATCTAGCACCATGGACTTCTTTTTAAGTTGGCAGTCATTCATGACCTTCCCATAAACTTCAATCAACTCCATAGCACAACCTATTTACAAGTCGAATACAAAATATCCGGAATCGTGCAAATAACTGCTCGGGTTTCCCACGGAAGATGTGTAGCACCGAACCTCTTCAATAGCTACCTGCATGACATGTCAATCTCCACAGACACCATAAGCGAAATGTACGCGGATGATACCATGTTCATGTCCAAAGAAAGTGGCTCCTTGCAAGACACAATACGTCTAAAGGCAGCTATACCAACTACTTGAGTTGTTTCAACGATCCGGCGAAATCAGAAACCATGTTTTCTCGATACCGTGCATCACTTCATCAACAACTGACGCTCGACGGACGAAATATCGAACGGAAACTAAAAGTTATATTCATGGGAATTACAATCGACCGATGAGCAAAAATCACTTTTTTTTCGTAAACTCGTGTCATTTGTAAATATGCACTCAAATGTGGGGCCCTTAATGTGCCGCTCGTCACGTTGTTTATAAGCCATATAACGAGGTATTATCCGAACATTTCCGGATTGTACTCGGTACGCTTGGACATGGTTGTATAGACTGGAGCGCAAGCGACCGTGAACGTAGTACCTAATAAATCAGTGCATCGAGTTGCGTTGGGTTGGGAGGTCGTGTTCGGTCTACTCGTTTTGTTTTGTAATTGCCTGTTAATGTTCATTTGCGAATTTTATAATTTCTGATAAATTCGAGCAACAAGCTTGCATCAATATTCTTTTTAAAATTGGCAAATCGTTTATTGAAACTTTGGCAATGCTGCAGCAAGCTGTTGAAGAACATTCCTTAAACAAAACATAGGTTTTTGACTGGTACGCTCGTTTTAAGGCCATCAGAACTACACTTGAAGATCATCCTCATTCAGAACGAACAAGACTGATGAAAATCTTGAAAAGATTCAACAACTCATTCACGCAGACCATAGTCAAACAATCCATCATTTGTCTACACGCAATCGAAATAAGGCACTGCATGTCAGAAGTGCAACAAAGAGCATGCTCATCATGTTTTTCGACATCAAAAGCATTGCCCAACGCGAGTTCGTGCCAGTTGGTGTTTAGTAAACTCAGATTTTTATTGGCATCGAGAAGTGTGAAGAAAGATTGTGAATGGTGCTGGGAGTAAAAGTAGTGTAGTAGTCTAGAGCTATACCCTGTATATGCCCAACCCCCACCCCAAAAGAAGTGCTAGATTTGGTTACCTCGAAAAAGAATAACGTGATTGGTGGTTGATTGATTGATTAAAATTTTTATTGCAACGTTTTGAGGCGGTTTAGGGAAACGCACTACGAAAAAATACCGCGATAATGCACCTGCTACGTTTCTCTGCAAGCAACACAGTTTTGGTCAAAAAGTATATGGCCGCTAGTTCACATCCTCCATGTTCACCAGATTAACATCCTGTAACTTTCTTGTATTCCTAAAAGTGAAAAACCACATAAAAGGTCACCATTTTGACACAGTAAAAGACATTGAGAACAAAACGCAGGAGATGTTCGACAACTTTCAGGAAAAGGATTTGTTGCAACTTTCCAGGCATGGAACAAACGCTAGGTGCATTGTATCGATTCGTACAGATTGCTTTGAAGTAGATGGAAGACATTAGTGACGTAGGCGAGCAAAAAATTATTATACCTAGCCAGGAACTCTCTGATAGCACCTCGTGTAGCGCGTGATTTGAATCTTTTTTATTTGAAAATGTAAAATCCATTCTTAGGCCGTGGGCTGGATTTGGCCAGCGGGTTGTAGTTTAGTGACTCCTGCACTAGGTCATCGGCATAAGTATTAACCGTTGCGTTGAATATGTCTAGCACAAGTAAAAGGACAATTGTTAGATTCCAAAGTAGTGCAAGTATCAATCGTTGGTAAATATCCGATTGAGTGTTTTCTGGCTGAGGTGATTGTGTGGGTACGTTGCAGATTCTGTTTAGGAAAATAAGTGTATCATTTTGTATATGTTAAATGGGAAATTGTGTATAAGTTGAGGGTATGTAGAATGTTTTCCACTATAATGATCAAAAGTGAACATAAAATGGATGAAAATATTTAAACCGTATTTGGCGAGAACGTAGTTGGCTGTAGTGGTTACGGTGTGTATGGTTTACTCTAGGTTCCAAAGAAAGGCAATTGTGCGTAAAGCTCCGGAGGAAATTAAGCAGGATCAGAAGAATACAGAGAATGAACAAATTAGAAAGGATTTCTGGATAGCACATAAGAATGCTAAAACTGACCTGAAACTGTCATCCTAAAAGAAAATTCCCACTCATGTAAACGGATATGCGAAGAACTCAAACAGAATATATTTGGGGATAAGAATATCAAATTGTTACTAAACAATTAACGTTGAGATCTAAATACGAGGAAATTGAAATCCTTGAAAAAGTTGCGAAGCTATTTTCCACACACCTGCACATTAAATGAGGGAAGACTCTAGAAAACTGGCGCGAAGTAGCACACTCTAGTAACGAGCAAATAAAAGCAGCAGCACAACGCATTAAAGCTAATACGGCGCTCGCACCGGATACAATTCCCCCTATAGTAGTTAAAACACTGATAAATGCAAACCCGAAAGCATTTGCTAACCTGATGAACTTGTGCTTCAGAGCAGGAGAACTCCCGAACATCTGGAAAACGACCGGAGAGTAGTTCTAATTGAAAATTCAAATAGGAACCACTAGTTGAAACTACCTAAAACCGATAGGCCTTCTGAACATATGAGGACAAGTGCTGGAAACCCTCATTAAACAAACGCTACAGCAAATGGCAGAAACTAAGTGGAGCATTGCATGACCAATAAACGCTTTAGAGGCCGTAATTACGGATGCACGATAAAACACTAGAAAAGGCATACCAGCACAGGGAAATCTGCGTATTAATAACTACAGACACTAAAAATGCATTTAACTCGGCTCCATGAACGGAAATAATCAAGCTTCTTGAGGAAGCTAACATACCTCTCCATCTATCCAATATCATTAAATGTTACCTGTCTACTAGAACAATTCTGCTGGACTCGGGACAAACGCTGTCCATAAATTCTAAAGCTTCGCAAGGCTCTGTCTTAGGACCGATTCTCTTTAAGTAATGTACAATCAACAGTTGAAAACAGAATTTAATAATAATGTCTGCACCAACGACCTTGTGTTACTTGTAAAGCAAAGGAGGTGTTCAAAATATTGCAAGCAGAACTATTCAAAAGAATATCAAATCATTAAAAGAAATGAGTTGAAGCTGGTTGCAAAAAATTGGAATGGATTATACACACGGAAGAAGAAATGTCTAGGAGCTGGAGGTAGAGGACAGACAGATAAAAAGCAATAAAATATATGGGGATATACTTGGGCAGATACTTAAGATTAATACCCCCACATAAGAGAAATATGTGAAAAATCACATCGAATACGAAACTCTTTACAAGGATCCTTTGAAACATAAAAGGAGTAAAAAATATCAAAGGACGGTGCTGTCTAACGTAGTTTTCTTCATAATAATATATGGAAACCCAATATATACAGAAGCTCTTAAATACTAATACTACGAGAAAATGATGGAATTCATAAACCGAAAGATGGCGATTCAGCCTGCAGAACGGCATCAACCGACGTCGTCTTCGCGACAGCGGAAATTCCCTAAATCAAGCTACAAATGGAGGTAAGCGCAATAACCTATAAGGACAGTAAGTATAAACAAAATGTCAAAAATATTAAGCTGGATAAATGGCAACAGAAATGGGTAGAATACGAAAGATGAACAAAAATGTTCATCATTCGATTGTGGTGCCAAAAAGGCAAGGGAACGAAACACAAGTTTTGGGCAGTACCTCTTCCGTTTAAAAAATAACCCTTCATGCGTGTATTGTGGGGAAGAAAACTCTCCAAATCATACAATCTTCGACTATCCGAAATATAGCTGGGTGATGCAACTTGAATGCCGAGAAATGAAACACCGGAAAATGTTGCAGAAGTCTTAATCAAGAATAAGACATGATGGGATGCCACAACATCTGCCTTACGTAAATTCATGAAACCAAAGAAAACGAAAACACCAAATTGTAATAGAAAAATATGAAAGAGAACAGACAAGATAAAAGGAAATACGAAAACTTTCAATGTAGAATACACATCATACTCCGCGGTGTCCTGTAGTAATGCCTATGAGGTCTCAGGATACCAGATCACTGACGAGAAGTGAGGGAAAAGTTTTAGCTGCTAGGCGTCCAGGAACCTGTTGCGCCATGCGGCCTACCGGGTTGTTGGCCAAATCCGCATCACCTCCCAGTAACGGCTATGGAAGGTGGTCTTCCTGTATGGTGGGGATGGCATTCCGCTCTGCGATATGCAAATCCTACTACGCGTGCCTGTGCAGATTTCTTCATTTTTTGCTTTCGGAAGCCGAAATGATAGAGCGAAATCATGTTATGTGCGTCTTTTTTGAAAGATTAGAAGAACATTTTTAAAACTAATGCAATGCGTTGTTAATAAAGTGGGAAGAGGTATGTTGAACTGAGAAGAGATTATGTAGAATCGGGCAAATCGGAATTTCCTTTTTGGGCCAGGCTACGATTCTCGAATCCATCCCCGTAAATTTAACAGGCTATCAACTTTTATTTAACTGAGTTGGGGTTGTAACGTTAACAAACTTGTTTTCTATCTTGCGAGTACTTTCGTTTAATTAGAAATAATTTTTATTAGCTTCTTCCCTGGCGGGCGTACGTGAAACGATTTGTAGTTGATCTAAAAATAGAAAAAAGTAAAGCTCCTTTCGTCACTGTATGCGTTGGAATCGATAATCAAATCGATATTAAATGATATTTCCACGAATTAAGTCGGCTTCAATCAAGCTTCCAAACAAATTGTCAATGGCATCACTGCGAAGAAATTTATGAATAGGCAATTGAAGACATTCCTTCACGTTGAACGACAATGCGTACCAGATAACGTGAACGTCCTTTACAACGATTTACTCGAGTCTCAATATTGATTGTAACACCACATAAGACATAATGGAAGAAACGAACCTGCGTTCTCTTCAATAAGAAACGTTAATAAAGTCCACCATTGTTAATATTGTCGGCCCTATTTTTTTTGTACAAACTCTAAAAGTGTAAACGAGTCAACAATAAAAACCGGTCGGTTTTTTACACCAGCAGACACGAGATTGCTATAAAATGAAATTAAAACGAATTTTGTATCTTTGTCGTTCGATTTGTTGGTATAAAGTGAGAAAAGGATGCCGCTTGGTGTATGTTACTTAACTTGGTGGTCCATCTAAGCGATGTGATAACTCCTTTAAAATATTTTAACTAGACAAAGATGTGAAATTGTTCTAAATACTTTTCTATAGAGATGGATTATTTATTTTTTTAATTAGCATCGATATGTGAACATCAAGCCTCCTTGAGCAACTCTATAGAATTAAATTATTATCCACTAATGAACGCTGTAACAGAAATCTCCAAAAATTTCCAGTTGACCATGAATATTTTCCAAACAAAACAAACGTTTTAAAATACCACTGCCTGAAACATGATAGTTACAAAAACATTTCCACCGTTCGACAAAAGCCTTTATGACGAGATTTATTAATTATAAAACATTCTATACGTATTTTCTTTATCCTTTATAACCCTACGATCACCGATCAGTGACTACTAAAGTTATTGAGGTGTAAAAATATACAAAAGCAACTAAAAACGTACTTACAAATTACAATCAAGCCAACGTGCACTTAAAGTAAACCAACTGCCTCACACATCATCATGGGTGTCTAAAGGGAAGGTAAACAAGGTTAATACAAATAGTTCCTTATAGATAAAATTGCCCAAGGACAAAACGTATTTCTAGCATTAGAAAATTATAATAATGTTAAAAATTATAGGACTTCTTGAAATATCTTTGGTCATTAGAAAATTTGTTCAAGATCAATAGTGGCATTTCAATACCTCGATAACGATAAATGATCAATAACAAGGTAATTCTAGATCGTACTCGTTGATTCTTCATTTTTCACTTATGATTCTGTTGTTTGACAGGTTCCGCAGTGATTTAACTCTCCACCCTGCTCAAACATAACCTGCATTGTAAAGTCTTGTAACCAACACAAATTCCAATGAATTTTAAGTAATTAATTTTATGCGGCAATTCAGTCTATTTTACAAAGCAATTTCTTTAATTATCAAAAATTAGTTAATCAACTTGCAATAAAACTCTTAAAATTTTTACATAATATGCAACTTCAAACAAAACGCGTAATCAAACCAAAACAGCTCATATGATTTATTATCTAAAAATACTATATGAAATGAAAAGTTACATAATAAATTTCCTATTAAATAATGATTTTCGATCACGTAAATTCATTTGAATTCTTAAAAACATTCAAATATAACAAGCTCCTTTGACAATGTTATATTTCCAAGCATTATACGACGTCACACTGGTGGAAAATAACTAAATTAGTGTAGCTGTGAAAGTTTTCTACTAGACAAATGGCGTTTGGAGTTTTTTTTTTACCTGGAAAATTTGGAATTTTGCCGAACCCTTGCTGTTCCAAGCAAGATAAGGATTTTTAACGTGCCTGACAACACTCACACACGGGACCTCCATTTTACCTCTCATCCGAACGAGAGCGGAGTTTGTGAAAAATGCTCACCTAACATTTTTCAAGCGGACCGTGACGGGATTCGAACCCGGGACCTTGGGCATAGTAGTCACACACATACCACTACGCCACGGAGCCGCCTAAAAAGTTGTAAGACAGTAGAATTTTTATGATAAAAGGAATTAACTGTTTTCAGCCAATTTGACCATTCGACCGGGATACAACGACATTCTTCAGATAAAGTAGGTAAGTTCTTCTGTGAGTTTAAGGTAGCGGTATTATTATTATTAGATACATTAGATAAAGGTTTAATATTGGACGTAATTTTATGTTGTAAATCTATTGACATCTGGTGCGTTGAATAGTTGGTGTTGAGGACGATTTTGATTCCTTGAGATATTCACGTCCCGAGTAGGAATATCTCTGCGGAAGTTTTCCGATAAGTTTGGGTTACAATTTGTGCATCTAGATTTGTAGATATTGCTACGACCAAAGCCATAACAAAAACATTTTTGGGATATGTGCACACACTATAGGTATGTCCGCTTTTCTTACACTTCCTACAGGTGAGTTAGTTGAAGGGGAAACAGGAAGATTAATGCTAGATAGTTTATGAGAGGATTCAGACTGACATGCTAGGTCTGGTTCTAATAAGCCAGATTGTTTTTCGGGGGGAGGACAGAATTTATCTACACGTAACTTCACTTCTTGCAGCGAGCGACATAAATCTTTAAACTGAGGTAAAGAAGAGATATGTTGTAATGCAAAACGTTCGGAAAAATATGGATTTAAATTTCTAAGAAGTTGATCTATAATTTCAATTTCCGGTGTTTTTTTTTTATCTAATCTGCTATATAAAGCTTCCATTGAGGTAAGAAAAGAGATTAAGTTTTCGTAAGGTCCCTGGGTACGACTTTTTATTTCATTCCAGAGATCAGTTATATAGCCATAGAGTAAGAAATCGCGTTTTACACACGTAACTAGTTCTTCCCAGATAGAAATCTGGTTTCGTATATTTCTATACCAAATCAAGGCAGAACAGGAGAATAATTCGCCTGCAGAGACAAATAAATGTTCGTCTGTACAGTTACAAGAAATTTTAAAATCATTTACTCATAATCTAGGAATGACATTAACGAGATTTGGCAATCAAAGCCCTGAAAAGTTATACCCCATTTGTATACTGGTATCAATTTCGCAGACGATTCAGAAGGTTGGGAAATTGTTAAATTAGAAAGAACGTTAGGTAAATTTACATCTAAATCTAAGTTAAGTTTTTCGCGGACGATTCCTTCAAGTAAGAGAACGTTAGATAAGAAAGTTTGCTTAGTTTCGTTAGCTTGTTCATCTTTAAGTAATGCTAATACATCTATACGCTGTTTTAAGTGCGTTATACGCGATGTAATACGTTTAAGCTCATTCTATGTGGGTCCGGGATCAGTTTTATGAAGTATATTGTTAATATCGTCTAGAAATTGTTTAATTTCAAAGGAATTTTGTGATATATTGGACACTATTATACGAGGAATTGGTTGACCGTTAACTTCTTGAGCTAATATAGCTTTTAACTGCAATGGCCTATCATTTTGGTTTGTTGCCGCTTGAATATTACGCGATTCCAACTCAAAGATCGTTACAAAAGCTTTAAGGTGTACCGGATTCATTGTACTGTTGTGTTTTAGAAAGTAGATATACCAAGATAAATTTTCAGGGGGTTTACGATAATTGTGTTTAAGGAACAACATTTTCTTTACGAAAGAATTCGTAAACTATAGTTAATTATATAGATTATAAGAAAACGGTTTAAATCATGGCAACCAAAGATAATATGATAGTTATCTATAACAAGCTTTTAATAAACTAAACAAAATTTTTTAAAACAAGTATATAATCAAATTTAATATATCAAAAGTTTTTTCATAAGGGATAGCAAATAAAACGATTAAAATAACTATGTATAGAAGTACTTACAAAACGAATCATTTAAATCCAAAAAACCACATTTTCGTTCACTCACAAGTGAGGTTAAGATAGTTATAAACAAATCATAGGTTTTAGTTTAGTCCCAAATTAGGTTAGGTAATTATTTTACAGAATTGAAATATAAGTACACTGTTTTTGTAAGAGAAAAATGCCAATTAACTAAGTTTGAAATAACATACATAAAAAATAAACAAACACTATTCAAAGATGGCAGTCTTAATCATTTAGATTGCCTTCCAAGCTCCATCAAATGGCGCCACGACATAAGATAAAAAGTTACTAAATTCGATGTTGCCAAATCGCATTTTCTTCCCAAAAGCCACTAAAAATTTAAAAAATTTATTTTTATTACATTACTTGAGTGAAAAACCTTTTCCTATAAAACACTTTTTGAGAGCTATTTCTTAAAAGTTAAATTAGAGGTTAAAACGAATTTGATTTTCAACAACCCGTGTCCGTATTTGGCGCCACTGTTACGTTTCCCGTGTTTCATATTATTGCGCAATCGTTCAATATAACGTACAATTACACGGCGTTTCTAAATAAAACGGGTACTCACGTGTGTTTCTTTTACATCTCAGGGCTCTCGTTGTTTTTGGTGTGGATGGGCTACGCCAGCGTTGTTTCAGATTCCAATCCGTCCATCCTCTATACTTGTTCGTAGGTGGGATGACAAGGATAACCAGGTATAAGGAACACAAAGATAAGGTAGAAGGGAACCTACATCCTAACAAAGAGAAAAGACAGACACACGACACAGGTAGATGTACTCGGGTTCAGCTTTCGTAGTCTAATGACGTCGTATCACACCGCGCGCACTTGCGCCATTCACCCCGCGATTAACCTTCAAGTGCTTGTGTTGTGTACGCCGCGACTGTAGTTGTACAACCGCTGGTGTAATCAATTCGCCACAAGCGCTCCATCGTCTGGTAGCTCGTCGAACAGGATTGACCGATGTGTGTCCCCAACGATTTCGCTCGAGTCGCCATTGCTTGGCACCCCGCATAGCTGGAAAACTCCTGAATTGTCACCGGTATATGTTGATTCCGCGAGATCTGGTGCTGAAATTAGTAGTCTCCCGCACATTTTAACTTATATATACCATCGAATAAAAATAGTGGGGAGCATTCCGAAAACAAGCGACCAGTTGCGCTCTTCTAGCGGTTAGAAATCGACCATCAACCAATTTAAGCGATGACTAATGTTAACCAACTGAAAGTGCGGTATTTTCCTTTAATGTAGATTTGCAAGTAAAAGTTGCCGAAATGCGTTCGGAAGTGACCTGAGTTAGTGCAAGGTTTGAGCAACATTTGTTGGATTAAAGGATTACTGCTTTACACCAGGAGTTGTCTTGCACTAAAAAAGGGTGGTCGAACCCTGCCTGTTAACTAGCACGCCGTACGTGAAAAAGCGTGAAAATCTTGTCTGCTTATATTTTGTCGATATATTGTATTATTCTCACCTAATTCAGTAATATTCTGTATTTTACGTGGTGCACATGCACAGCGAAATGTGTTAAAACTAAGTACCCCAATCGTGTTCGTAGAAATTTATAGCTAGTCAATTTGTTGGATAATTAAATAAATGTAAGATACCTTTTTTTAGACATACGCAATTTGTCTGAAATTAGGGTTAGAATCCATGTAATCTGTGTTAGTGATGATTGTTAAAACGCGTGATTTTTATGCTTGTGAATATAGGTGAAATGAACATCATGCAATTTTACTTCTATATGTATCTTTAGTTTAGAGTAGCACAAAAAATCTATGTGAACAGGGTTCCACCAGCATGTAGAGTCAGAAATAATAATCCTTTAGTCGTCGTATAGATTACTCTCCATCCATTTAAGGCCCAAAGACCAAAGTCTTAGGTGGGTTGGCGCTCAACATTTTACGATCTGACTGACAGTCCAGAGACCTTTCCCAGGTAGGTTGCACAGCTGTACAACTCAGAAAGAATTTCTTTTGTTATTATTGAACTCAGCCCATTCCCTGTAGCTAGATGACATAAATACTTTCTGTTACATTTCACGGTAAAGTAAATTCAAAAGTCACTAGCGTCAAATTAGGACGTAACAAAGCTTTATCGATTAGTAAACATTTTTACCTGGGTTGCCATATTTTTTGAGAAACAAAAGTTGGTTTCTACTACGACCTAGCTTATCAGGAAGCGAACATTTAAGAACATTAATTGGTCTGCGTTATTATTGAAAAGGCAACAAGTGATATAGTTGTTGGTAAAATAAAGATAGTTAAGTTGGCCACACGCACACAGTTTTTCTTGTTCATCTCATAAACTACGACAGCAGTAACCTTGATCTGAGAGTCATTGTATAACACCAATGAAGCACCACATATAAGCATTTTTCCTGTTTTTAAAACTCCATGAAGTCGACCCTCTCACGCTTGTTATCGCTTATTTCGAAAACTATGAGAGCACTCATGTTTAAAGTTTGAGCACTAAAGAGCACTCATGAACAATAATCGATGTTTTTTTTCCTATTTTGTAAAATGAATGGTGTCAACTCCATGCACGTGCCAGAACAAGTTCTAACCAATTTTGCACACAGGTCAATGTTGAATTTTAATTGGTAGAAGATGACGAAATAGATGTTAGATTTTTATAGCAGAACGCAGGCTTGTAAATTAAAACATAACCTATTAATAATCCCAGTCCGGTGACGGCCATTAGAAAATGAAAGAAACCGTAACGTTAGACTGAAAATAAATTTGATCAATACAACACAAGAGCAAATAAATTCTATCCAATGATCCGGTTTCTTCTAAACTTGCTTAAAAGCTGTCGAGACTACTTCATTTTCCACAAAATTAAAATGTTTAACATTCCAATTCCCACAGCTTTTAAAACGGTTAATTAAATATCTTAAACTCTATACCCCGTTTTAATGCGGTTTATTCCTTTTCTTCCGTCGTCTTCAATAAATTTCTGTACAAATTAATGTGAAGAAGAAGTAGCTAAAGTAAAGCGTAACAAATTTTGTATGGTGGATAATAATGTGGGCAATTAAAATGACATTTTGCGGATACAATGGGCTTTTGAAATGTCAGTAGAAATGATTATTAAACATTAAATAACGGGAGTTTCTCCTATACAAAGATAATGGATACGCTTGGATTTTATGGTAACGTTTTTATAATCCTCGTATTTCGCTCTAGATACGGTTTGTATAATTATTAATAATTATACTAACAATTAAAATAAGTTAAATGAAGATCCAGCTGAAGATATTTCTTCGTTTTGTTACAATGCGTATTTAACTTGCTCCTTGCTTATAATTTTTTCGCGATAACGATTAAAACAACGGTTGTATCTTTGCTGGGTGCAAAAAGTTTCAGGACTGGTCTTTCTTGAATACTTTGGATGTTACAAATTGCCATCACTACCTACAATTTCTAAATATTACCAAATTTACCAGGACTCCAGAACACTCCTCGAAAAAGCTTTAAAGCCTATACACTCAGTATCGATTTCCCAAGGACACTCAATTAAGCTTACTGACGAATGAATCAATATCTGTTATTTTTACCACAATTCTTCACGACCACTTCAAGATCTTCTTGGTTTAGCTCGGGTACCCGGAACAGTGGACGACTTACTTGACACACCTGTGGTTCACACCCTGGATTTGGTTTCGAAAATTTGTTCTACCAAAGTTTCTAGGTAAAACATAAAGCTTCGAAACCAATTCCAGGGTTTGAACCACCAGTGTGGGAAGTAAGTCGTCCGTTGTTCTAGGTACGCGAGCAAAGCCAAGAAGACCTCGAAGTGGTCGTGAAGAGTTGTGGTAAAAATAACAGATATCGATTCATTCGTCAGTAAGCTTATAAACGAGTGCTCTTGAGAAATCGACACTAAGCTTGTAGGTTTTGAAACTTTTTCGACGAGAGTGTTCTGGAATCCTGGTAAATTTGTTAATATTTAGAAATTGTAAGCAGTGATAGCAACTTGTAACATTCAGAGTATTCCCTTGCGCGGTACCCTTCAAGACGCATGTTTCGAAACCAAAAACTGCTTGAAATATTGAAAAATTTCCCAAAGTTCAACAACCCTTCTTTGCAAAATAACCTTTAAGGGTTTTCTGGATTTGTCTTGGTTCTTTCAAAGCACACGCTTTTATTACCTACTTACATCAAACGTTTCGCAGACTACAATTAGTTTCAACTATTGGCAGTCCAAGAACCAAAACTCAGAAGTGTGCTGTATACCTGGTCGTGTATAGTACACCCATGAGCTTCTGGAACAGGGGTATAGATAACGTGACCATACGTCCCGCTTTGGGCGGGACAGTCCCGCTTTCAGGCTGTCTGTCCTGCTGTCCTCAGAAAGCGCAAAAATGTCCCGCTTTAGCTTTAGACTAAATGAATGCCATATTGATCACCAAGACAAACATCAACAAATCATGTAATCAGCGCCATTCTTACTTGCAAACGAAACCCGATTATTTTGAAACGCATTTGCTCCGCCGATAGATATATATATATATATATATATATATATATATATATATATATATATAGATATATATATATATATATATATATATAAAGTCTCTAGAGACGTTATATTATTCATTCACTTTCTTATTATTAATAAATAAAAAGCAGTTAAAACAGTAATTAGTTTTTCTTTTGTTAAAAATTCTGCTGATGTCCCACTCTGACGAAAAATATAAATGGTCTCTTTAGGTATGCATAAAAACCAAGAAATACATTGAAATTATCCCAGGCAGAAGCATATGCAATGCTAAAGCAATTGGTAAAGGTTACGACTACATGAAGATGAAGGAATATGAATATGTATAAAAGATACGGGAAGAAGATAAACCTTGGGAAAAGTAAAAATTGGAATATCAGAAAACCGTAGAAGGCTTCAGACCGCGGTGATGAAAAACAAACACGAAAAAACGGTGCATTCTACGTTGAAAGATAACTTTAAACCTATTACGGTGATGATCCATAGAATACCATCCATATCATAATCGGTTTGAAGAATTGGTAGAAATTATGGTTTTGTACAGATGTTGGGCCAGGAAAATGTTTTAAAGATAGAAAAATAAACATAAGAAGAGATGAAAAATAAGAACATTAAAGTCAAAAAAACAGAAGAAACTTGGCCTAAATGATGGACATATAAAAATATAGAACCTAAATATGAAAATAGAAATGCAACCCAATATATATCGTAGTTGTAAATCGGCATGAAAGGGGACATGTATAGGTAGTTCTGTACAGCACGATAACGGTGGAAACGGTACGGATCATGATGTAAAGACTACAAAAATGACTCAAAATAGAATTCAAGATAAAATGACATCGTAAAAGAATTCAAGTTCAAGCAATGACTGTGAGTTGCCTAAAAGAAACAGATAAAAATAGATTTTTAGGAATTGGCAGTGGTTAGAGTATCTGCAGGTGATGGCCAGGAGCAGGAAAGGTGGTCCAACTAAGTAGACGTAGGAGGTGAAAAATAGGCATATCAAAAATCACACCATTTTAGGGGATGTTAAGCAGATGAGGTTGTAACTTAAAGAAGAAGGTCGCTGAATGTCAAAATGCAAGTGCAATACAGAATCAGCAGGCTGAAATGGGACAACCATACAGAATTTATAGGTGACACGAGAATTTTAAAACTATGCCGATCACGATGTACAAATACAGGGATAATCCCCAACAGAATTTAAGAACAAGCGATAACTATTTAAAAATCGCTTAAAAGAAGTAAATAAAAATAGATTTTCAGCAATTGAAAAAGTTAAGATTTTGTGTAGATGAGAGACGAAAAATATATAAGAAATTTGGCAAATATATGGAGGAGGTAGATAATATAAAAGTTATAAACATTCAGAGGAAATTAGGTTGAGATGGAAACCTTCAAAGAAAGGTTGAATTTGAAAGGGGAATGCATAATTAATATACAATTTAGTTGTTTAACGGGATGAATTGGTAAATTGGGGCTGATGGTGGACAAGGAATATATAAGAAAAGTGGTGTGAAAAATAAAGATAAGAGAAAGTGAAAAATAGGAACATAAAAATTCAGAAAACTTCACAGGAAATTAGACGAATGTGATTTTAAGTTAAAGAGCACACTAGGGGTGGAATGTAGCAAGCTCAGAGGGTTTTATGTGCCAGTCATAGTATAAAGAATACAAACATTACCTTACAAAAAAATTTAAAAAAAAAAGATAACTATTTAAGAATTATTAAAAGAGGCAGATAATCATAGGTTTTCAGGAATTAGCAAACGAGAAATATGCAGAAAAAGTGGAGAATAAATAAAGGAGCTAAAAATGAGATATCACAAGTTATAAACACTTAAACAAAATTTGGTTAAGGTGAAGACAATTTTCGAAGAAAAGTTCAACGTGAAACGGGAAATACAATGTAGGGTAGCGCCAACTTGTCTGCCGTTAACCAGAATAATTACATTGGAACGCAAACGAAGCGTTTGTACACAAAAAATGATTGACTTCCTTTATATGAAATTGATTGATAGTTACAAAGCTATTGCATTTAAGGTATTTAGATCGGAATAAGAAATATCGAGAATATTATTTGCATAATTTCCGGAATGTTCCCGAAGTGACTAGTACAATTGAAATGTATATAAACTACCGCCAAAAATATCGCGAATCAGTTCGAATTGAAGTTGAGCTCTAATTGAAGCTTTGATTAAAATAAGTTCTAATTTAAAGCTTTGAAGGAAGTGATATGAAATAAGTAATGGAACTCTTGTTTTTGAAGAATTTCAAGTAAAGTATTGCAGAGAACTTGGCTGAAAATGCAAAGAAACAAAACAAACGCTCTGCAAGCCTGGTAGCGCAATTAGAGGAAAAATTACAAGAAAGTTCGGAGAAACAAGAACGGAAATAGTAAGTCTTGCAGAAAAACTGAATGAAACCGTCGTAAATCTACAAGAAAACTACAGTCAATTGATGAACGAATAGTTTATACAGAAAGCTACAAAAACATCAACAGCGGTTCAACAGTTAAAAGAAATTATCAAATCCGCAGAAAAACTGAAAGCCAAATTTTCCTGCGGTTTACAAACACTAGAAGCGTAGTTCGTGAATATCTCGCAAGAACTAGAAGCAAAGTTGTGAAAGACTTCGCGTAAAATGGAAGAAGAAGTCCTGAGGATGAATGAACGGTTTAATTTCCCTACAGTACAAGCACCAGAGTCCTCGGTATCGGTGATAGAACACTGCGCTCCAGAATTTAAGAACGTCGTGGAATGTGAAGTGACGTCAAGGTTTAGAGTAACATAATTTACATTTAATGGGAAGTCCTCTTGTCAGACCTTTTTTAATTATTTGAGTCTGTCGCGAAAGCTGGCGGCTGGAAAAGAGGTACATCGACTCCCATCTGCAACAAATGTACCATGCTCAGGTGAAAATCTGTTGCCACCAGACTAACGAAGATTTGCAAGAGCTTAAAGCAGATATTACTCGCTTGGTGAGACTAGTCTACCCAACAGCACCGGATAGCTTTTTAGAGTTTTTGTCAGTGCATACCTTCATTGATGGAATACGCGACGAAAAATCAAGCAAGCACTACGTTTGGCGCGGTCAAAGACTCCGTGTGATGCATTGGCTTAAGCCTTATAGATCAAGACGGCAAAGCAAGACACGCATTTAATCTGTGTGTGGCAAGGTAGTACGCTCAAAGAGGAACAGAGCCAAGGGAGCGTGGATGAAACGGCCCCACGGGTATTGCGTGACCAGCAGTCAGAGGAAAAGAGGCACGGCGCCAGAACCGCGGATTTAGGCACAAACAAAACCCTAAGTAAACGGCTTAAGAAAAATATTAAGAGCCGAAATGAATAGAGGGGGTCGACGGAACGAGAAAAAAGGTAACTTGTATAAATGCTACCCTGAAAATGACCGTCCGCGTCGCGCGAGTAAAATGTGATCTTGTTGGTCGGATAACAATGATCAACACTGATTGGCAGTCTCTGCAGTTGCGCACGGATCAAAAGAATGACAAAAAGCTACATTTCATTGTGGGGTTGGAAAGCCAGAGGAAACCGTCCGTCCTGGGAGGGCATTAGCTCGTTCAGTAGGACCTTGAAATCGTACTGGGCACAATGGGATTCCCTGATATTAGAAAATGGAATCTTGGTGCGATCCTTGGAGAATAGAGATGGATCAGTAAAAACGCTTCAGATGGTGGTTCCTAAGGACCTAATATAGGAGATTTTAAGACATCTGCATGGTACCTCTGGAGTGCACCCGATGTTAAGAAGACTGGAAGATTGGTGCCACAAGTGTCAGTTATGCACAGCATTGCAAGGCTTCAATGAGGCAATGGGGAACCCTCTTTGAGAAAGTGTCAATCTATATAGCCTGTCCATTCACTGAGACTTACTCCGGAAATAAGTACATCTTGGTAGCCATGAAATATTTTACTAGATGAACCGAGGCTATGCTATACGAAACCAAGAAAGTGCAAGCAACGCTAAAGTGCTCGTAAAGGAACTGTTCTTCCGCTTTAGAGTGCCTATGGAATTGCACGTCGATCAGGGCAAAAATTTGGAATCAGCGGTTTTCCAAAAAGTTTGTCAGTTGTTGGGAATAAGAACAACCCGAATACCACTATTGCACCCTTACATTTAATTTTCCAATGCTCCACCCAAAGGTACTACATTGGCCAGGAAGCGAGTTTTTGTTACCAGGAAAATTTTGAATTTTGCCGAACCCTTGCTGTTCCAAGCAGGGTAGGGATCTTTAACGTATATGACAACACTCACACATAAGATCTACATTTTACCTCTCATCCGAACGAGAGCGTATTTTTGTGAAAAATGTTCGCCTAACATTTTTCAAGTGGACCGTCTCGGGATTTGAACCTGGGACCTTGAGCATAGTAGTCACACGCATACCAACTACGTCACGGAGCCGCTCATCATTGCACCCGCAGTTGTATGGAATGGTAGAGCATATGAACCGCACGTTGGGCAATGGCCTTTCTTAGGTAGTCTCCCGACACCAGAGGGACTGGGACCAATATTTACTGTTTTTATTGGCGTTTATTGGGTAAGCACTGGTCAGACATCTTTCTGTGCTATGCTGGGGTACAAGATATGTCTACCGTGTGAGTTGAGTTTGAGTGTAACACCGGAGATGACATCATGGACGAGAGCTACATCGAGAAGCTCAAGCAAAATATGCACGGCATCCACGGTAATGTTAGGAAAAATATCCATATCACAAGCGATCGACCGAAGACCAAATATGACAAAAAGGCGCAGGAGTCTGGTTTTCAAGAAAGAGACCGCATCTAGCTAAATAACCCCAGACGAAGACGTAGACTGTCGCCAAAGTCACAAAGACATTGGGAGGGTGCGTATGAAGCTGTAAAAAGGATCAACGATGTGGTATATCGGATTCGTAAGCTCCCAAAGAAAAGAACAACAGTGGTGCACATTAACCGGTTAGAACATTACGATAGCGATGTCGCCTGCAATGCCGAAAAACGGCAAGCAGTGAAACGAACAAACAGTTACGCTCGTAAGAATGAACGAAGATGTGTGCCGAGCTATGTTTGGTTTATGTATCTGTACGGGGGTACAGGCAGAGCGAGATTTGTGGTCACGGAACAGATTCAAGGTGATCTATTCCATGTGCCATTAAAATACTCCTTGACATGTTCCGAGGACTCGTTCGGATGTTTAAAACTAAATTTGCTGGTCTGGATCAACTTAGCCGACAATAATCAGAGGTTGGAAAGACCATACGACTAAAGGACCGATATCGAGGCATCTACTACTTGATGATCAAGCAACAGCCTTGTGGTAAATCGGATTAATAGGATCTGTAGAAGGCGTTAGTGTACCTCAATGGTCAGTTGATCAAATTTAAAGACTAGAAGTTGGCCATACCCAAAATCGGTTATGTTCGATGGGTTGGGCTGGAAGGTGGTACGAAATATGCTAGAGGTACTGTTTCAGAAAACCGGGGAACAGATTTTGGTGTGTGGTTACAATCAAATTGGTACGGCTCCTGCTATAAAATTGACGATTGGTGCTTCTATCAACATGAAAACTGCAAAAATGACTTCGACTGTCTTTACCGCTACAGGGGCTTCCAACGTCCTGGTTACACAGTGTTCTGGGACAGAACAGCTTTAAGAGGGGGCAGTGTAGCGCCGGCTGATTCGCCGCCTACTGGTCTGCCGCCGACTAGAATAATTACATTAGAACGTAAACGACGCGTTTGTACATAAAGGATGATTAATAGGCTTGTGACGCAACTTCTTTAAGATGAACTTGATCGATAGGTACAAGGTTTTTGCATTTAAGGGTTTATATTACAATAGGAAATCTATAGAATGTTATTTGCATAATTTCTGGAATGTTCTCGAAGTAACTAATACAATTGAAATGTATATAAATTGCCGTAATACATATTGTGGGGTCACTTCTAATTGAAATTGAGTTTTAATTGAAACTTTGATTGCAATATGTTCTAGTTTAAAGCTTTTATCGTTGTGATATGAAATAGGTTACACTCTGTGTTGATATAAATTACTGTAGTGATTATATAAATTAATAATTAGTGCTTGGCTAGTTATTATAGTGCTTCGTTAGTATGTAATTTAGAAGATAGCATTGTGGTGTTAAGAAGATAATACTTGTACTGTTAGTGATTGGCTGAAAATAAACTGTTGGGAGAGCTTTTAGTAGATTACGCTAGTATAAGTTTTTATTTTGTGTATAGAAAATTATTTGTGAAAGGATGGCTTATTTTAAAAATGTTGAGGTCAGATCCCGATTAAATTTTATCCATGCAAAAATTTCTGCTCCACATCGTTGATCAACTACATTAAGACGGGGTAATAAAAGAATATTTAAATTATCCATACAAATTTTAAAGAAAATTTTGTGACTGAAATGTTTTGAGGTTTTCTAATTATTAACAAAGATCAGGTGTGTTTGAATACGTCAATAGTGATAAGATATTGTTTCTTTCTTAATTTAAGCTGTAAATTTCAATTATAAGCGTTATTTATATCTGTGTGTGCAAGTAGATTAATTAGATAATGTATGTAAAAGAAACATATTTTTGAATGTACATAAATGTTTCTTGAGATTTCTTTGTTTCATTTCATTTTCGTAAAATCCACGGCATTTGTCGCTGAGATAGCAAGAGAAAATGGACACAGTAAGGTAAAAATTCACATTGGTCAGGTTGGCTATACCCCAATATTCACAGTAATATATATATATATATATATATATATATATATATATATATATATATATTGGCGTGATAATGAGGTCGCGAGAGCTCATTGAAACCCAAATTTCATAAATAAACCCAACCAACAAAAATGAAACCGGAAAAAATTTCCGAGTATTTAATTGTTCCATCCTGCATAAAATAAGCGTATTTCATTATCATTAAAATACAAAGTCATTCATTGCACTCGCGTTACTACAAAACATAAAAGGAGCACTTATTTAATTAAATCCTGTGCAGAATGTGAAAAAAGGTCGTGAAACGAGTATAAACTTTATATACCGTGTGTGTAAATAGAGTCTTCTATACTTAATAAAACGAGTTTTTATTTTAAGAGATAAATATAAAGCCATTTAATACATCCGCGTAAAAACCATATCAATCTTATTGCATGTACAAATGATAAAGGAAGCAGTTGAAGCTTTAATTAAATATGTAATTATACTGAAATTTGATTTTATTAGGATGCAAAGCAATTGCAAGCTTGAATTATTTATGTATTAAATATTCTGTGTGTAAAATATGCGTTAGAACACGTTTCAAATAACGTGACCCAAATCTTTTTGCATTTACAAAACCATAAATAAAACCATCGCGAGCTTTAATTATTTCTACGTGTGTGTATAATATCAAAAATAAAATATTCATTCTTGTTCAAAGTAACACTTCATGAGTTTTAAATATTAATCCAGAACCTTTTTTATTCAGAAATGAATACGTCAAATTTGCTAAGAAATGTTTTGAAACATAAACGCCCTATTCAAGGAACTTGCGATGTTCCGTAACCGTTCATTATTTACAATTCCCCTTGTATATATCATAAAATACTCCTGCATACCTAATCGATTTTATACATTATCCCTACCTAATTAAACTAACCAAACACAAAGGAACAGATAAAAAAGAAGAGTGCTCGAGCAACCTTCAAGCAATCAACACGCGTCCTCCGATATGCCGTGCATCTGGTGGCGTTAAAAGGCATAATCAGTTAATAAATGTTACACTGAAGTGCGTGATAAGTGAACATTGAATCAACAGACAATTCATCATCAAGTGTAAGCCGATTCACCACTTCAAACAACAAGAATATAATCGAAACTACACCACATGTCAAATCAAGATTAGTTATCCTATCATTTATACTACAAAACAATCTGTTATAATTATTATCTGATTATCCATTATTTTGCTGGTCATTTAGACTGTTAACTTTCATTCAATCAGCATACACAAGTCAACACCAAGCCTAGCTTGTTTTCAAATACGCATGCTACAACTTGGTACTTCATTTACTACACTTTTCACCCCATAAACAACAAGGCGTGTTTTCAAATACGCACGAGCCATGTGATATCATTAAAAATCAATAAAATAAAACCGCGGTAGGTAGACACTAATTAGATCATGACGCACGCCATTCGCGGAAATACTACATCATTCAGCGGTGACTAAGATTCGAGAATACAATGTAATAATGACTACTGAGATAATTTTGTATATAAACGGAAGTAATTAAACGTTCAGTATTCTGTTCATTTTACGAGACTGACCATGTAAGTTTGAGTAAAGATTCATTCGCGTTTGATCCTATCTAAAGCCAAGTAACATGTAAGATATTCGGAGATTTATTCTTAAGAGATCGAACATGCAGAATGGCATGCTTAAGACACGAAACGTATACGTTTAAATAGTTTGAAACATAAAAGTTATTAAATGTAATTGTTTGTGAAGTATCATTTGTTTTGTAAAAACGCTATGAAGATTGAATGTTCTTCGATGCATGAGCTATTCTAAAGTTAATTAATTAAAAATAGAAGATGCACTTTTGTAAACTAATAAACTGATGGAGCTTTTAAGGTGGAAATGGGAATACAATAATACCGTTAATTACGTTGGAAATGAGATTTTAATAAGAGCTATTTGATCATAAGAATTGCAAGTATACATTCTAGATTTTTTGTTCGCAACTGATAAAAATATTCAAATATGTGTAAGTTAGAATAAATCTTAATCATATATTTTTTTACCAGCGGATAGTTTGCATCAAATTTGGAGGTCGAGGTTTGAAGCATTTTGACCTTTAATAGATTATATGTGAAGAGTTTTTGGTCAATCATATTTTACAAGTGTAATAATAAGAAATAGGCAAATAACCAGCTGTTAATTAAAGAGAATATTGTACCTTTTAACAAAGTTTAGTGTAGAAAGGCTTGCATAATCAGCTTGAAAATTCAGAGCTGTTGTTATTGCAAATAGAGTTTGCGTTACAATAGAATACAGAGTAGTTTTAAATATTCATGGTTCCGGGTTGGGACCGTGTAATCTTATAAACTAAGGTCGACGTTTCGCCCACTTTTGTAACGGGCTTCACCAGGGCAAGAAGAGAAAATAAAATATAAATATAAAACAAAAGAAATATAAATATAAAAAATAATAATACAAAAGTAAGAATGATAAAATATTAAGTAGACAAGTTAAGGTGTAAAAAATATAAAAAAGTTACCTCTGAACTGGCAGACTCACCAGCCCATTTTCTTGAGGTAGGAGTTTTTAATAATGGAGACAGTGTCTATGACGGGTACGTTTGCGAAAACGAATTTGAGTACTTGACCATACCATTAACTTTGACAAGACGAAATTAATTGCTAGAATTCCATTTTTCTACAATAGAAAAAGCAGAGAATCCGTAGAAATCACTAAAATTCAAACAATCTAAATATAAACGATGGCTACTACTTTTCTCCCATTTGGAAAACGAGCCCATGTTCACAAAAGTAGAACGTAACGTTTACTCATCCGCTACAACAATCCTCTCCATTCATGATCACTCATGCATCAAGTTCTCGCCCTATCTAAACTACCACTTTCGCTACTTTCACCAGTTATTTTGTCACAAGACATTCTTTGGCTTAAATGGGCCGGTAAGTCTGCTAGTTCAGAAATAACTTTTTTATATTTATTACACTTTAACTTGTCTACTTAATATTTTATTATTCTTATCTTTATTATTATTATTATTATTTTTTGTTTCATTTTTTAAAATTTATAATTCATTTTCTTTTCTTGTTCTAATGAAGCCTCTTACAAGTGTGGGCGAAACGTCGACCTTAGTTTATAATGACACGATCCCAACTCGGGACCATAAATATTTATACTGAATATGGCTGTGAAAGCCTCCGACAATAATACAGCGTAGTTGTTTAATTGGATCGTATAGGGCAACCATAGACGACTCCTTAGGGGAACGAAAATGGTAACACTATGTCGACCATGCTGTACTGAATACAAGGGCCTTATGTAACAAAAAATATGATAACACAGGTTTTCGAGAATTGACAAAGATTACGGTTAATTGCACATAAAAGAAGAGGGATATGTAGAAAACCTAATGGAAAATTAATGTAAGAAAGAAAAATTTAAAGAAAGTTAGGCTGAGGTATTGTAACCCATTATGTAACTCACTATGGAAGTGGAAATTCAATGATGTACAGAATACAGGAACGGCGTCGCAATAAAATTTTCAAAAAAAACAATCAATGATGCTTTGATCAGCGTGTTTTCAGGAATTGATAAAGGTAATGCTTATGTGCATATGAGAGACATGTAATATGTGGGAGAGGTGGTGGAAGAAGTAAAGATACGAAAGAATGTGAAGAAAGGGGGTTGAAGGCAGAGAATGCCACGTATCTTGAACGTGGGAGGATTAATTAGAGAAAAATTAAATATTGGTACATAAAATGACGTAAAAATCAATTGACCAAATTGTGTGTTCTATAGAAGTAATGAGTTTATGCACAGTATAACAAAAAAAAAGTCTTATTTGTTATAGAAGCGCTACAAAGCTCCCGTTACACATATCTCAACCAGATGTCTATGCAGTCTTGGGTCATTTCGTTACTAAACTTATTGCAGTGAGTATTTTTTGTACGATAACAGGATTCGGAATTTACTTCGACAATCTTTTACGAAAAGCACGACAAGTGAGAATTTTGTTAAATAAATTATTATAAGAGAATTCTTGCGTATTTAAAAGCTATACACAATACCTTTACTTCAGTACGCTTATTCTTAATTGTAGAATTTTTTAAACCAATACCTAACACAGTTTTGTCCTCTTGTTCGAGATGTATTTCTCTCCTGGAGGCACTCTTAACCCGAGCAAATTTATAGCTTCACCCACGCATCGTGTCATGAAAACGTACTTACAAGCTCGGCTTATTTCAGTGCAAGTGCAATAAACATAGCAAGTGCCGACTAAGATTACACGAGCAGCTAAAGGTGACACTCCGTTGAATGAAATGACATCATGAGTGACTTGGTCACCGTGGGAAAGCTGTACAGAACACACGCCTCATTGAGTATGCGAATACGTCGGTCGGTCGTCGTTGCATGAGTAGCATGCTATATTAAGCCACTTAACTCTTATTACATTATACAGTACGCAAAATATTATTATTACTTACCGTCCACCGAAAGGTAAAAGGCAGCACAAGTTTTCCTCGTTCTGGATCTGCAAGAGTAAACGAATCTCGTCCTAATACTGCACTGGACGCATTCCCGAACGAGCACGAACCAGTGCTTGTTATGTTGCTCTGATATTCCTTAAGGCATAGTCTAAAAAATGTGTTGCAGACCGACATGCAACGTGGGGTTAGTGTTGAACGTGTAAAACCACCACAGCACTCTCCCGTTGATAATTCACCGCGTGGATTTGCCATTTCGAGGACTTGGAGTTCAAAAAACCCGGAGCCATTCGCGCACTGGAACAAAAATAAATATTAAAAATATATAAAACACTTGAAAAACGTTATAACCTAGTAAATACAAAATCAATAATGTAGGGCTTCGCTGAACATTTCATAATTCTAGAAAAAATGGAGAAGCTAAGTGAACATTAATTCTTAATCATTTTTTACTTAAAAACTTCAAAATAATAATTTTTTAATTTCTTTGATCTTCATACAAACATTTGTAGTATATATGTCTGTCTAGAGGGATGATATTCATGAGGCACTAGGTTATGGGAGTTATTGAGAGGAAAGAATGGCAGGCAAATCAGAATAACAATGACTCGCTAGACTATACTAACCGTAGGGAAACAACTATAAAAATCCTATTCTGATGAGAACGCTAAGATAGCTGTGAATGATTAACAATAACAATTACAATGTACCAAGGTATAGAAGACGTAGTAAAACTTGTTTGTTCTAATCAAAACCAAAAGATAGCTACGAAATAATAGCAATAGATCGTTTTAACGTACGAATATATAAGAAGCACGATTATAATCCTGCATGTACCGATGTAGACAAAAAGTTAGCTGTGAAAGATTAGCAATAGACACCAAGATACAGAAAACCTTAGGAAATTGCGTTTTTTTCTGATAGAATAAAATCTATCTGTAATAATTAATAAAAGACAGTCACGATGTACTCAGATATCGGAAACAAAGAAATAAGATGCAAACGAAAAGCTAGCAGCGAAAGATTTAAAATGAACAACACAATATTTTTAAAAATGCTGCTTGTCGTAAAGAAAACAAAAGGTTATCTCGAGAGATTAACAATATATTTTACCATGATCAAGATGAAAATATAAGAAACACTATAAAAATACTATTTTTTCGAAGGTTACTGTAGCGCTGATTGGTCTGCCGTTGACCAGAATAATTATATCAGAATATAAACGAAGAGTTTGTACACAAAAGGTGAATGATATGTCCTGCGACGCGAGATCCTTTGATTGGCAGGTACAAGACTTTTCATTTAAAAGATTACAATAGTACATTCGAGATGTTATTTGCATGTATGTTTGCAGGCATGATCTCGAAATAACTAGTACAATTTAATAGGTACAAATAGTTGTTAAGGAGTTACGACGCCAGTTCTGATTGAAGCTTTGATTACAATATGTTTTACTTTAAAAGTTTGAAAGACGTGATAGAAATGACTGTCGATATAAATTACTCTGTGATATAAATTACTGTAGTGATTATATTAATTTTTAATAAGTGCTTGTATAGTTAATTATAGTGCCTCGTTAGTAAGTAATTCAGAAGCTAACATCGTAGCGTTAAGAAGATAATACATGTACTGATAGCGATTAGCTGAAAATGAATTATTAGGAGAGCTTTTAGCAAATTCCATTGTAACTACGAGTTGTAGAAAATGCTTGTATAATCAGTTTGAAAATAGAGAATTGTTGTTTGTTCAAATAGTTTTCGTTGTAATACAAAAAGTTAACTAAACATTAATAATCTAGTACAATGTATTGAAAGAAATATAGATATCAATTAAAAAGCATGTCTGTTCAGATGGAAACGAAAAGTTAGCTATAAATGATCAACAATAACCATTACAATCTATCAAGATACAGGAGATATTATAGAAAAAGTTCTGTTCTGATAAAAACTAAAAGTTAGCTATGAAAGAATAATAATATACCTTGAAGTAGTTGCTTTAAACTTTACGTGTAATCTCTGAATGTTTCAAAAAACTATTTTACCGTCAAATATGTGTTTTAGTGTACGAATAGAATACATAGAAGACAGCAAAAAATCCAGTTATTTTCTGATAGAAACGAAAATGAAATATTCAAAATCGACATATAACCTATATCAAGATGTTGACAACGTTATTAAATCGTATTTTTTCTGATGGAACAAATTGCTAGCTGGGACGATTAATAAATAAGTAGTCACAACGTACCAAGGCAAAGGTTATAAATAAAAAATATAATATTTATATAGATCCGCCGTTCCGAATAGACCTGCACCTTGAAGAAGTTCTAGATTACGAGAACGGGTGGCGGAATGGCTTTCGCGTTCCAGTGAACTAACGAGTCTAACTACAAGTTCAGCCAAATTAGTGAGAAACAAGAGTAAGACAGGCCCCCGAAAGAGGACAGAAGCTCCTTCGGTATTAAATTAGCAGAGACCATAGGGGTCGGTGTGGCATTCTAAAACACTACGGCGATGTGGAAGGCAACAAGAAACCACCGCATTACCTCCCAAGTACACAGCGTACTTATATTGTTATTAAAGACTAAGGCATCCTCTGTGGTAAAAGATTTCATAGTTAAAATAGTCACCCATTCGGATCTCTAGCAGGGCACTACTTCGGAGGATGTGATCGGAAAGTTTAGAAAAAGAGTTGGGGACATTTTGCGAGTTGGAACGTGGGATATCAGAAGTATGAAAGAGTAGGTAAGCTAGAGAAATTGAAAATTGAATTGGTTAGGTTAACACTACACATAGTAGAGATCAGCAAAGTTCCGTGGTCAAAGGCGGGTGATTTTAGGAGTGGTGACTTTGAGATATTCATACAGGATCAGAAGAAAGAAATTCGAATGCGGGGATAGTTATGCGAAAAAATAGGACACTGTATAGAAAGCTACTTACAAAAGAACGAAAGAGTACTAATGGTTATATTAGAATCTAAACCCGTAAATACAGTAATAATACAAGTATACATGTCCACCTCTAGCTACAACGAGGAAGAGGTAAAAACGATCTACAAAGATACCAAAAACACACTAACATACGTAAAAAGACACGCAAATTTCATAATTACGGGGGATTTTAATGCAATGATAGGTGGAGATAGCCAAGGAGCGGTAGAAGGTTTATTTGGTTTAGGCACGAGAAACGTCAGGGAAAATAGGATGGTAGAATTTTAAGACAAGAACAATTTAACTATTCCAAATACATTATTTCAACATCATCTAGAAGATGATACACCTAGAAGATGCCAGGAGATATTTGAAGATATCAAATAGATAACATTCTTGTTAGACAACGATATAGCAATCAAATAAAAGTATATAGGATCTACCCAGAAGCATGAAGGCCGCTTTTAAATTTAAAATTTTGAAAATGGAACGGAAAAAAACAATTTGAGTTTGAGAAATTAAAAGATAAAGTTATCCATGAAGGATATGAAAAAAGGTCAAAAGAATTGCTTAAAGATATCAGGAAAATTTCTTATATTAATGAAGTAGAAACAGGATGAAATAACATTAAATCCAGCTTTAACGTGGCATCCAGATGTATTCTGGGGTAAACACAAAAAGAAAATAAGGAACCATGAATAACAAAAAAACATTCTGAAACTAATAGAAGTAAGACGAAAATACAAAAATAAATCAGACGAAACAGGAAAACAGAGATACAAAGCCATAAAATAGGAAAATATTCGCTAAAGAACAATGGATTGATGAAAATTGCAAAAAGGTACAAACTAAGATGGAAATACGAAAGTCAGACAAAACATTCAAAATAATTAGAATGAATTTTAGGGATATAAAACCATATAGCAAAAATATGAGGGACGCGGAAGGAGACATCATTATAGAAAATGTAGAGAAAATGGTTAGAAGACAAGAATATACAAAGAATTTATATGCAGGAGTGGAACTAACAGCATAAGAATAAGAATTACACAATGAACAGGATGACCTGGGATATCCTATACTTAGAGATAAGTTTGAATTAGCATTAAAGGGTCTGAAAAATGGTAAGGCGCCGGGTACAGATAAGGTGCAAGCAGAAACTCTAAAACTGCAGCACAAGCAGTAATAAAACTTCTCTTCCAACTAGTAAGCTATATGTATGAGACAGGCGAAATACCCAAAGATTTCAAACGTAACTTTATAGTCATAATAGCAAAAAAGAGAGGTTCGAATAAATGTGAAAATTGTCGAACAATAAGTTTGACAGCACACGTGTCAAAAATATTAACTAGAATTATACAAAGACGAATGGAAAAACAAGCTGAAGAATACTAGAAGAAGATCAATTTGGGTTTAAGCGAAAGAGGGGAACACTGAAGGATATTTTAGCTTTCAGGGTGATTATGGAGAAAACAATAGAAAAAGAGGAAAACGTGTATATAGGGTTTGTAGATCTGGAAAAATCATACGACAATGTAAAATGGAAAAAATGTTCGAAATACTCAAAAAGATGAGAATGAATTTTAGGGATAGACGGATAGTACATAGCTACAAAAAGCAAACGGTGGTAATAGAATTAGAGCAGGAACGTAGGGAAGTAAATAATAGGCAAAGGATGAAACAGGGCTACACCCTATCCCCATTAATTTTTAACTTGCACATCGAAGAGGCAATGAATACTTTCAAATGCAAGAAGACATTTAGATTTATTATGCTGGGACAAAAAATTGATATGCTTCGATTTGCAGATGATATAGCGGTATTAGCATCTAGCAAGGAAGAGTGAGAAGCTGCTCTTAATGAAATGGAAACAGTTCTAACAGAGAGATACGGTATGAAAATTAACAAAAATAAAACTAAAGTACTAGTATGCAAAGGAGGAATAAATAAATTAAAAACCAGAATACAAATAGGCAATGAAAACTTACAAGATGTTAAGGCTTTCTGCTACCTAGGAAGCCAAATAACGCAAGATGGGAAAAGCGAAAAAGATATAAAACAAAGGTTAGCACTAGGTCGTGCTACATTTAACAAGAAAGAGTAATTACTGAGTTCAAAGATAACAAACATAGAAACAAGGAAAAGATTGGTTAAAACATATGTGTGGAGCACAGCAGTGTACCGCTGTGAAACCTGGGCAGTAGGAGAATGAAATGGAAATAGTTCTAACAGAGAAATACGGTATGAAAATTAACAAAAATAAAACTAAAGTACTAGTATGTAAAGGACGGGAAAATAAATCAAAAACAAGAATGCAAATAGGTAGATAACTTACAAAAGGTTAAGGATTTCTGCTACCTAGGAAGCCAAATAACGCAAGATGGGAAGAGCGCAAAACACATAAAACAAAGATTGGCGTAAGGTCGTGCTACATTTAACAGGAAAAAGCAACTACTGTGTTCAAAGACAACAAACCCAGAAACAAGGAAAAGATTGCTTAAAACATATGTGTGGAGCACAGAACTGTACGACTGTGAAGTCTGGACAGTAGAAGAATCAGACAAGAAAAAGGTAGAAGAAGTCTCTGAAATGTAGTGCACCAGACGTATGATGAAAATATCATGGACAGACAAAGTTAAGAACAAAGAGGTGCTCGAAATGGTAGGGGAAGAAAGAAATATGTGGAAAACAGTAAAAATAGGACAGATAGAATGATAGACCACATACTAAGGCATGGAGGAAATAGTGCGGAATATATTAGAGGCAGATATAGGATAAAGGGAGGTAGAGGTAGACCTAGGTTAGACTATTGCACACAGATAGTGAAAAATGTGGGCTGTGGGAATTTCAGGAAAATGTCTACGCTAGCTCAGAATCAAAATCAGTGGAGGTATGCGTCAAACTAGTTCCAAAATGGAAAACCTAATAACGAAAAAAATAACCGTACTTAAAACTTATGATTATTATAAGCAACTACAGATATTGGTTTTGCAATACTATCAACTATTGTTAACTGTGCGAAAAGATTTACTGGCAAACTATTAATTCGGCAAATATCTAAGTGTTAGGGGATCTTGGTAGACACAGACTGCGTAACCCCCTTAACATACCACTGAATCTCGGTGAAAAATTCCGTATAATTAGGCAACAACTGAAGGGGAATCGAACTGTATTTAGGCTGCGGGAATTTCATGGAACTATGTAGGCTAGCTCAGAATAGAAATAAGGAATGTACGTGTGTTCAACCAGTTTCAAGACGAAAAACCTAATGACAAAAAAGTAATTGCACTTAAATCTGATGATTATTATAAACAATTACAGGTGTTGGTTTTGAAATATTTTCAATTAATTTTGATTGTGTGAAAAGATATATTGAAAAACTATTCATTCGGCAAATGTCTAAGTGTTGGGGGATCTTGGTAGCCGCCGATTGCTTAACCGCCTTCACATACCACTGCATATCGCAGAAACTGGTATATATATTTGTAAAACAATAAAAAGGAAACCGAACTGCATCTAACAAGAAAGAGCAGCAGCTATGTTCGAAGATAACAAACTGAAACAATTGTTGAAAGCATATGTGTGTGGAGCACAGCATAGTACGTCTATAAAATAGAGACAGTAGAAGAAGCAGATAGAGAAACGGTAGAAGCCCATTGGAATGTTGTGCTTTAGATGTATGAGGATAATAGCATAGACAGACAAAGTTAATAACAAAGAGGTTATAAAAATAGTAGGGGAATAAAGATATCTGTGGAAAACAAAAAACAAATAAGAGAAACAGAAGGGTAAGATATGTTCTAAGACATTTTTGGGGAATAGTGTGGGATATATTACAGGCAGAGATACGAAAAAAAGAGATAAAGATAGACCTAGATTAGACTATTGCACACAGATAGTGAAAGATGTAGACTGTGTAAATTTCAGGGAAATATGTAGGTTGGCGTAGAATAGAAAACAATGAGATCTAATTATGTTGATGATACTAAAATGTACCAAAATTGAGGAGCCATGTAAAAAATTTTGCGTCTTGACGGAAACAAAAAGTTAACTTACGGTATCAACAATAAAATTTGCCATGTATCAAGATATAAATGTTTAGACGTCGCATTTTGTTCTCGCTTGTGGTCAAATTGGACAAATGTCTTCTATGAATGAATGTGACCTGCGTAGTTTGAATGCTATGCGCAATAAAAGTTGCATAACAAATTAAGTAGATTGGATTTGGTGGGAACGTGACGCCACTTTGTGTATGGCAACAATTCTTGAACACCTGCAACTTTATTAGAAACAAAGTTTTTTAACAGGTTTTAGACTAGTCTTCAGAATATCTCTGGTCGCCATGTCTAAGCTGGATTTAATGTTATTCTATTCTGTTTCTACTTCTTTAGTATCAGAAATTTTCCCGATGTCTTTCAGCATTTCGTTTGACTTTTTCTCAAATTATTTGTAGATCTCTTTAAGTTTCTCATGGCCAAATTTTTTTTTTCCGTTCCTTTTTCTCAAATTTTTAAATTTTAGTGCGGCCTTCATAATTACAATGTTGCGGTCCGTGTCTGTGTGCTTCTGGGTAGCTTTTACTTGATATATAAACCGTTATCAAACAATAATGTAATATATTTGATATCTTCTTACCCTGTCATATTCTACGCGTATCGTCTCCTAGCACGATGTTGAAAAAAATGTGTTTGTGATAATTAAATTGTTTTTACAAAAAATTGTTCCTTGTCGCTTCTCGTGCCCAAACCAAGTAAACCTACTATCGCTCCTATCCTGCCCTTACCTACCGTTCCATTAAAATCTCCCGTAATTATTAAATTTTCATGTCCTTTTCCAAATCCTAGTATGTCTTCGATATCTTTGTTGATCACTACTACCCCCTCTTTCTCACTGTAGCTAGAGCTGGGCATGTATTGTTACTGTATTTAACGGCTTAGATTCTAATCTAACCAAGTACTCTTACGTATTTTGTAAGTAACTTTCTACACGGTGTCCTATCTTTTTCTGTATAAGCATTCCTACACCCGAATTTCCTTCCTGTAATCTTGTAAAGTACTCGAAAGTGTGCGCTCTAAAATTCTACCGCATCCGGCCTCCGAACCTCGCTAATCCCTATTATGTCTAATGTTAACCTATCCACTTCAGTTTTCAAATTCTCTAGCTTACCCTCTTGCTTCATGTTTATAACATTTCATACTCCGATTCGCAAAACGTTCTCGATTCTTCTTTTAAACTTGCCGATCACATCCAGTTGGTATTTACGTGACTATTGTGCTTAAGGTCTCGGGTTCGAATCCCGACACGTTCCGCTTGAAAATGTAAGGCGAGCATTTCTCACAAAAATAGGTCCTGTTGTGGATGAGAGCTAAAATAGAGATCCCGTGTGTGAATGTTGTCATGCACCTTGGAGATCCCTGCTTTGCTTGGAACAGCAAGAGTTTGACAAAATTCAAAATTTCCAAGTAAAAAAATCTCACTTCCTAACCTTCGGGTGGAGCATTGGAAAATTAAATGTACTGTGCACTTGAGAAGTAATGTAGTGCTTTCGTGTTGCCTTTCACATTGCAGTAGTGTGTCTTGGAATGCCATACTGGCCCCTATGGTCTCTTCCACTTTGAGTACCGAAAGAGCTGCTGCCCTTTTTCGGGGACCTGTCTTAGGCTGGTTCCTGACTAAAAACCCCACTAATTTGGTAAAACCTATAGTTTGGCTCTTTAGCTCACTAAAACACGCAAGCCATTCTACGCCTTCTAGTGTGCTAGAACCTTCGAGGTGTAGGTCCGTTCAGAACGGGAAAAAATATATAAGTCGAAATTTTTACTTATATGATTTAAGTACTTAAAGTGGAAGCAAAAATGTATTGCATACAGCCTTGGTTGGAGCATTTATGAAATGTGAAAGAATCATTTTATGTTACAACTTAAGATGTTTTCTGAGCGGGCGCCGTAACTTTTTTGTGTACTGGTTATTGTTCTAATTCTTTTAGTATCGTATTCCTATGCGTATGTAGATGAGAATACACTAAATTTTTGAAAATACCCTTGGTAGCCAAAAGATAGTCCTTTTATTATTTTTTCTGTGCGGAAGTGTTTTGACTGCCAAGAAGACATTTAAAAAAATTTATTCTGTCCTTTCTTCTGTGAAGAACAGTTTGTGGCCGACAGGGGGTTATTTTCAAGAATTCCGCCTGTCTATTTTCATCCACATATATCCAGGAATACGATCCAGAGAGAACTGGAGAAAAAACAAACTTACAACGCCCGCAAAGGAGAAAACATTCGTCATAAGATTGATTTCTTCCGTGTTTTATACCATTCTTTATTCTGCTAAATTTTGTATTGTGTTCCTGGGTGTGTGTAGACGAAAATGGATATACTAAATTTTTGAAAAATGTTTTATTTTCATGTCAATGTGTATTTTTGTACGTTGGACAAGTTTTTGAGGAATATTTTTCTCCGTGCGGGCGCTGTAATTTTTTTTGGGTACTGCTTATTGTTCTAATTCTTTTTATTTCATATTCATGTGCGTGTGTAGATAAGAATGAATAAGCTGAATTTTTGAAAATGCCGTTGGCAACCAAAATAGTCCCCTTTTATTATTTTTTTCTGTATGAAGCAGTATTTTGGCTGGCAAAGGGGAATTAAAAAAAATCAGATACAAAAAGAATTAGAACAAAAATGAAAACACCAAAAAGTTGTCGGCGAAGCCGACCTCTGCAGTTGGTAAGATATAAGGATATACATAGAGACATAATATTACAATAGCTTTAACCTTAATGCAGTCTGCCAAAAGCTTGGAATGCAAAATATTATTCCATCTAATAACGTCGAACGCATTTATCTATAAATATAGCGAAATCTAGGTTACAAACGTACTTCCTTAGAGCAAAGTAGTAAAAAGTGGTTAAATATACACTAGGAAATAGTCTATTAGTAACAACTATACCAGGTTAATTTCAGACGCGTCTTCTTGCCAAGATGTTTGTGTTATAAACAAGCTTCGTCTGCACCCCATTTCAAAAACAAAATAAAATCACAAAATAATTTGGAGCTGTTACAAATTTTTTGTAAAATATCTTTCAAGTTTGTCTTTAACAAAAAGCAGAAAAACATCCCGAAACGATTTACGTCTGGTGCGAGCTATTATTAACACCACTCGCTTCTACATTTTATGACTTTTTAGGGGTAGTTCATCGGTTCTGTTAAACTTTTACGCGTTTATCTTGGTTATAGCGACAGTAATGTCTTTTAGCTTCTAAATTTCACTAATTAATCTTAATAGTCGTGTCGGTTGTTGTAAAAGGACGGTGATAAAGAACACTCCTTGCGGCTTTAAATAAAATTCCCGGGAAAACTTTTTGACCCCCGTTTTACCACTTACGTCTATTTAAAGTAAAAATGTTAAACTTGGGTGTTTGGACTGCATTTAAGCGGGCCTTGCTTAAATTAATTTAATTAGTGCTGGAAATTTTTAATTGCTAGGTTAAGAATTGATATATGCATGTATAATAAAGACCTTTAGAGTGTTAATTCGTATAATTATCATGTTTGTTCATACAGGATGTATCTGATTAAATTAACTGTAAAACTCCAAGCAGTCAGGCAGTCGATGACCAACAAATACTTCTTTGTAGGTAATTTAATCCGGTCTGGTTTGATCATGAGAAGATTTTTAAAGACTAATATTTGACCGGAAACTATAATGCTGATGATGTTCCTTACCTGTGAATGTTGAGATAAAAATAAAATCTCAGGTTTGTAATTAAATTTCGATGTCTGTAACTTGTAAAAACGCTTCTAAAGGCGGAAGTGTGCAATTCGATTTGGCACTTTCAAATAGTTTTTATACAAGTGTTACATGTTTTGCTTAAACTAATCGACCCCTTCAAATTAAAAAAGTTCCAGGAAAAATATAAATTTGCTTTAAAATATTAACCCCATTAAAACTTGTCGCTCATTAAACACAACCCATACTTCAATTACATCCTTTAAAAAATGGAGTTTAAAGCAAACGAGGCATTTCTTTGGTATTGAGATTGACAAGGAGTGTTTACTTCTTAATTATTATATTCCTAATGATCGTATCTTTTCTAAGGTCTAAAAACATTTTTTATGCATATGTCTGGCACCTTTAAATCTGAATAAAGCTAAACTGCTCGTTTTGTAGATCTTTTCACGCCCTACAATTAATCTCGACTACATCCTGATCTACTATTGATACTTTTCAAAACATCCAGCGAAAACGAATGTTACTTTTGCGACGCATTTCGTTTTTCCCTCGTTTGTCGGAATAACTAATCGAATGCCGGTACCGTAAGAGTTCTAGAGCTTGAGACGACCTTAATTTACACCCACAACGACCCATACAAACTAAAAGTTTGAAGAAGTGTTCTAAAGTTGCCAAATTTGGGTTTCAGTATACGGCGCATGACGCGCGACCTCCTCACGCAAAATTTTTTCTTAACCATCCTCCCGAGTCTGTACGCTCGAACGAGTCCCGCGATAGGCTTTTTCAGGTTAGGTTACTGTTAGAGATAGATATTATTATTAAAAAACACAAATCTCTTAACACGCATATCAGAACAGTCTTGTTTTTATTTGTAGCTAAAACTATTGTAGACTGTTCTGATATGCGTGTTAAGTGATTTGTGTTTTGTGCTTTTTAATAATAATATTTATTTCTAACAGTAACCTACATAAGGACTCGTTCGAGCGTAAAGACTCGGGAGAATGGTTAAGAAAATTTTTTTTGCCGATCTCACGGGGGAATACGTCGAATTCTATTACATATTACATTCCAGAGCCTTCTATTTCTTATATTTACACAAATCTCACCTTTTAAAATCAGTTCAATAATAACAGAGTTATTCACAATAATTTAGAATAAATGTTTAGTAGTTGCGATTAAAGAAGTAGGAGTATGTGGGTGGTTGAAAAGTTATCGGCCTTATACAGAGATGACGCCAATATAACCAAATGACTATTGTAACAAACTTCCTTTTACTGTTCCTTATTGAATTCAATATTAGCCTGTTACTCAGAAATATAGATAAACTTTAATGTATTGAGATGTCTCTATAAATATCGCGGATGAAAATCACTGCAATGTTTACTAAATTCCTCATAGCATGATGATTAAATTATAATTACTACTACTAAGTAAATTTAACTATAAGAACACTTACTTTATACACAATAAATCTATTTAGTTTAACGCTCTATCCAATAATTTATATTATAATATTCGCAAATTCATACTTCCATCGAAACTGATTGCGTTGTCAAGACGTGTGATTTTACATAAGCCGCAAAATAAAATCCACACATTACGAGAAGCTTTCGAGGTATTTCCAGATCCTTCACTTTTTTTTGCTTTATTGCCTGTATAAATGCAGCCTTGTAGCTGTCGATCAATCCAATGTTAGTATAATGACTTTGCCGTCCCTTTCGATTCTAGACTCTTCGACGCCTTTATTACACTGCAATATTTGTCAAATATGATTCTACACAGCTTGCGGTAAAGTTTCATATATTTACGTTTAGTTGCTTGTTTGTGGCGCTTGGATAAAGTAAACACGTTTTAATATTTACTGAAAAATGAATAAAACTGAAGTTCGAGCTGTTATAAAGAGCATTCTGTTAAAGGGATTAACCTCAACGAACATAAAAAGCTGCAGATTTCAATTTCAACAATTCCTAAACGGTTCTTCCAGTTCACATTCGACGGGTAAAAAAATAGGCTGCTGAATTAAATACGATCCCACATTCACCCAAGATTGTGTACGCACAGGACGTCCAAAAACCACTACGATCTACGAAATCATTACGAAATCGACAATATTGTATTAAATGATCAACAAGTAACAGACACGGTAAACTTTCGGCAGGCCGCGTGTTGTTTTGAGTAGCTTTCCGCTCCATAGGTGTTGCGTTTTTTTAACCATCGATCAAAACACTATCGAAAGAGAAACAAATTTCTAAAAGTGTTTACACTTGGGAGGTCATCATCATCATGTCTTCAGTCCTGCAACTGGTTAGACGCGTACCTCCATTGTCTCCTATTCTGAAATAGCTTACAAATTTTCCTGAAATTCCAGCCGCATACATCTTTCACTATCTGCGCTCAATCTAGGCCAACCTCTACCTCTCTTCTTTCTTATCTCTGCTTGTAATATATCCCGCAATATTCCCCAAATGCCTTAGAACGTGTCCTATACTTCTATTTCTCCTTTTTTTTTTTTGTTTTCCGCAGATATCCTTCTTCCCCAACTATTTCCAGAATCAATTTGTTATTAACTATGTCTGTCTATGCTATCATCACCTTACATCTGAAGCACCACATTCAATGTTTCTGTCTTTTTCCTGTATGCTTCTCGTACTGTTCCATACAGTGCTGTGCTCTAAACAAATGCTTTTATCAATTTTTTCCTTGTTTCTATTCTATGTATATTGCCTTAGAGCATAGCAGCTACTCTGTTTTGTTAGATTCAGCACGGTTTCTCTCCTATTGTTTTCTAAATATATACCCTATTTCATCGTATTCGAAGGGAATTAAGCAACCTGACAGCTACCAAAATCCTCCAACGCTTAGCCACTTTCCGAATTAATAGTTTTCCAATCCTTTAGCACAATCAAAATGTGTTGAGAATATTGCAAAACCAACACTTGTAGTTGCTTATAATAATCATCCGGTTTAAGTACAATTATTTTTTTCGTCATTAGGTTTTCCGTCTTGGAACTGGTTGGACGCGTACCTCCATTGATTTCTATTCTTAGCTAACCTACACATTTCTCTGAAATTCACGCAGCCTTCATCTTTGACTATCTGTGTGCAATAGTCTAACCTAGGTCTACCTCTACCTTTCACTTTTTCTACCTCTGCTTCTAATATATTCCGCATAATTCCCTCATGCTTTAATATGTGACCCACCATCCTAAGTCCCCTATTTTTTTACTGTTTTCTATATTTTTCTTTCTTCCCTACCATTTTTAGAACCTCTTTCTTCTTAACTTTGTCTGTCCATGATATCTTCATCGTACGTCGGTAGCACCACATTTCAAAAGCTTCTACGTTTTCCAGTCGGCTTCTCCTACTGTCCTAGTTTAACAGCCATACAGTGCTGTGCTCCTCACATATGCTTTGAGCAATCTTTTCCTTATTTCTATGTTTGTTGCCTTTGAACACAATAGTTGCATTTTACTGTTAAATGCAGCACGGCCTTGTGCTAATCTTTGTTTTATACCTTTTGCTCTATTCCCATCTTGCGTTATTTAGTTTCATAAGTAGCAAAAATCTTAATCTCTTGTAACTTCCCGTTTCCTATTTGTATTCTGGTTTTCGATTTATTTTCCTTTTCTTTGCATACTAATACTTTAGTTTAATTTTTGTTAATTTTCATACTGTATCTCTCTGTTAGAACTGTTTCGATTTCATTAAGAGCTGCTTCTAACTCTGCATTGTTTATTAGATTTTATTAAAACTCACGTGGAAAAAGGCACCAAAGAATTTCGATTTTGGTTTGACAACTGTGCAGGCCAAAATCGAAATAGAATAGTGTTTTCTTTGTATCTCTATTCGGCTCAAAAATTTGGCATAACTATCACACACAGATTTTTCCAAAAAGGACACACCCAAAATGAAGGTGATAGCGTGCATGCCGTAATAGAAAGGGCAGCGGAATCTAAAATTGTTTATACTCTGGATGAGTGGAATATATTAATTCGTTGGGTAAAAACTTCAGAAAGGCCGTATTGTTGTCAAAGAAATGGAGCACGACGATTTCTATAATTTCAAAGAGCTACTTTCCAGTAAAAATTGGTCAAAAAGTATATCTAATAAAACAGTATCTTGGAGTCGCATACGCGAGGTGCGGGTTAATAAAAACGAATGTAATAAAATTGACTACAGATACGATCTAAAAGTGGTAACCTGTGAAGCAATTATTGTTGCAAGGTTATCCCGATATTCTGGACGTAATTCAAAAAACACACGACTTGCACATTTGAATAACAGTCCACTGCCAATACCGTATTATAAGTTTAAAGATTTGTGTGACATGTGCGAAAGTGGAATTATCCTACAAGGTATCGTGGATTTTTCAAAAATTTGCAACTTGCTAATAAAGACAATAATAATCATACTTATACGAAGATTCAAATTGAAAATGTACCAAAACGTGCTATTTTACCAAACGTTAATTCATTAATGCTTGTTCAAAGTCATTGAAAATGAGGTACCTATACTCATTCTTATTAAATTGTATTTTTTCTCAAACTCTAAGTAAAATATCACGTTTGGTACTAACGTATACTTTGTTATAGATGTTGTATTTTGACGTAAACCTTCCTTTCTATAGCACACTTTTATGCTAATATTTTAAGAGGCTTTGGTCTCTAATATTATCAAAGCCATAACTAGGCTTTACGTAAAGCATTGACGTTTTTGTAATAGTTTGTAAGTATTCTATTCTTGTAATAAAAGTGTTGAAGAGCAGCTCTTCTTTTTTGGCGCTACTAATTGCTTTAGACGGCGCAGAAACGTACAGTAACAATAACTTTAATGGGGCTAATTCCTATATCCGACAAAAAATAAAAATCAAACACCAATGTAAGCTGTTACATGTGTCACATACAACCTGTTACATGCCGAAAATCGGCTATGTAAACATTTTTGATTTTAGTTTTAAATATGTGACTGAAATCGCACCAATATTTAAAAAAAGACTTGTGCATTTCCTTAACTTGGGACAGTTGCGTCGGCTCGAGAGAATGCGCAGACGTGGAGTGGAGAAGTAAGTAGCGGTTTCCGACACGACGGATTAGTCAACTAGACGTCTAACAGTGAGGTTATCTGTGTCTTTTTTTGTCTTCTCTTTTAGGTAATGTAGGTTTCCTTTTATCTCTACCTGATATCGTTGCCTTGACCTTATTCCTATCGTACCGCTACAAACAAGAAGAGGGAAGACAGAAAATCTGGTTTGTACGAGGGCGAAGGCCGAACCACGCCCAAACAACAGCGAGATCAATGGAAAGAAGCATGGCTCTTGCCGCAAGAATAACCGTAATGTCGTGAATGAGCTCCACATTTTACGTGAGTACATTTTATCTTTTCCTTTATGTCGCCTCGGTATTAAAATGAATATTTTTTGTATGTAATACCATTTGCGACGCAATGATGATGTAATATCTTGTTGCGCACTACTAGGTACGTGTTTATTATGTTGCCAACTGTCGTAGTGGCTCTTATCAATTACACCGGGACTTTAACGGTTATATCTTAGACTATAATAGCGCGTGTAGTATAACAAACCAAAGATTATTACAACCCCATCGAATAATGTTACATCTGCCACATTCTACATTTTGAAAGAAGAAAGTGAGACGAATAAAGACGTCTCCGATTTTTTCAAAATTTTGTGTACATATGCTGCTGCTCTTACCTACATACAATAAAATGTCACTAGAAATAGCTATGTTTCAGATTTGAAGTTTGTATCATTCAATACAGATTTTATATTAAAAGAAACGTCATGTCATAACTTGTCGAAGCTTTCTTCAAAAGTGCAGATATTTCACAACCGACATTATTCGTAGCTAGTGTTGATATGGAGCTAGCTATTGAATTAATACTAACTCAGATACCTCTGATGAAATCATTAAAAATGAATTCTTTGAAAATATACAGATCTTATAAGTAGAGCAACTAATCTACTCAACACTGCCACTACGTCATCTAGCTCAGATGCATTAAATTCTGCAAAACGTATTAGAAATGCTGAATCATCTAAAACAATAAATGCTAGACTTCCCAAACTTAGCATCCCTAACTTCGATGGAAACTATACTGAATTTCGATCCTACTTAGAAATATTGACTGCACTTGACCACAAAAATTCAAACTTGATTATTGTGGAGCGCTTTTTGTACTTGAAAGTGTCACGCCTTTTTTGTAGTATGCGTGGCAAAAACAAATAAGATGGATATTCCTGTAAGTGTTTTGATCATTTAGGGATAGAGTGATAAAACCATTGGTCAAACGACTTGGAATATGGTGCGATTCCCGGACTAGTAACAGGATGGGCCGTGGGCAAAGGTGGGTGAACCACACTAATTATAAAGGAAGATACTGGGCGCAGATGCTAATACCGCTACATCATTTGCAAATCTAAACATATCAATTTTTTGTCCCTGCATAATAATTCCAAATGTCTTCCTGCATTTGACAATATCCATCGCCTCTCCAATGCATAAGTTACAAATTAACAGAGATAGAACATATCCCTGTCTCGTTCCTTTCCTAATATTTACTTCTCTACGTTCTTGCTCTAATTCTATTACGGCTGGTTGCCTTTTGTATAAGGTATGTACTATCCGTCTATCTCTAAAACTCATTCTAATCTTTTGAGTATATCGAACACTTTTTGCATTCTACGAAGGCTATTTTTATTTTCAAGGTCCGATCGGTCGCAAAATAAAAACCATAGTACAAATCAAAAATTATTTATTTGTAACAAGTACTTACATAATTACTCTATTTTTCTACATAGTCGCTACTCAGATTTAGACATTTGTCGTAGCGTGGTACCAACTTCCCAATACCCTCGTTGTAGAACGTAACCGCCTGTGTGTTCAGCTATGTTTGTACGCTGGTTTGCAGCTCAATGTCTGTGCCAAAATGTTGTCCTCCTAACCAGCGTTTCGTGTGAGTAAACAGGTGAAAATCAGATGGAACCAAGTCCGGGCTGTATGGTGGATGACCAAACACTTCCCATTGAAAAGACTGTAGGAGTGTCTTTGTTGAAGCTGCAGGGTGCGGCCGAGCATTGTCGTGGAGAAGGACAATGCCTAATGACAACATTCCTCTCCGCTTATTCTGAATTGCCCTTCGTAGACGTTGAAGAGTCACGCTGTATGAGGCTGCTGTAATGGTTGTGCCACGTTCCATGAATTCCACCAAGAGAACGCCATTTCGGTCCCAGAACACAGTAGCCATGCACTTGCTGTTGGAGAAGGTTCGCTTGAACTTCTTTGGTTTACTGGGAAAGTGAGAATGCATCCATTGTTTAGATTGTTCTTTTGTTTCTTGAGTTTTGTAATAATGAATTTCGGCTGCATTACACCCCTCAGCCTGAAGGAATCGAATTACCGCACGAACTTCACACTTGGCGGGAGATGCTATTGTTGTAGACATGTTTACGTGCTACCTACGTGAGCACAACTAAACGGAAGTGACGCGACGCGATTGACAGCAGTACTAGTGACGCTGCGCTACACATCTGCGCACTGGTTCATCCGATTTTTAGGGTAGTTTTTATTTCGCGACCGATCGGACCTTGAAAAAAAAACACCCCTCGTACATTGTCGAATGCTTTTTCCAGATCTACAAACCCTGTATAAACGCTACTCCTTTTTCTATTGTTTTCTCTTTCATCACCCCCAGAGCCAAAATGGACTCCCGTGTTCCACTGTTTCCCCTAAACCCAAATTGATCTTGTCCTAGTATTTCTTCAGCCCGTTTTTCTATACATCCTCTGGGGTAAAAAATTCTGGAGATAAAATAATCCCCAATTCGGATCTCCGGGAGAAGTCTACTTCGGGAGATGTGATCCGAAAGTATAAATAAAAAAGATTCGTGTACATTCTGCGAGTCGAAGCGTGGAATGTCAAAAGTATGAAGCAAGTAGATAAGCTATAGAACCTGAAAATCGAAATTAGCACTAGACATAGTGGGGATCAACGAAGTACGAAAAGCTACAAGTTGCTCTTAATGAAATGGAAACAATTCTACCAGAGAGATACGGTATGAAAATTAACAAAAATAAAACTAAAGTACTGGTACGCAAAGGAGGGAAAAATAAATCAAAAACAAGAATACAAATAGGTAACGAGAACTTACAGGAGGTTAAGGATTTCTGCTGCCTAGGAAGTCAAATAACGCATGCTGGGAAAAGCACAAAATAAAGATTAGCCATAAGGTCGTGCTACATTTACAAGAAAAAGCAACTACTGTGTCCAAAGACAACAAATATTGTAACAAGGAAAAGATTGCTTAAAACATATGTGTGAAGCACAGCACTGTATGGCTGTGAAGCCTGGACAGTAGGAGAAGCGGACAAGAAAAGGGTAGAAGCCTTTAAAATGTGGTGCTACGGACGTATGATGAAGATATCAAGGACAGACAAAGTTAAGAACAAACAGGTACTAGAAATGGTAGGGGGAGAAAATATGTGGAAAATAGTAAAAAATAAGAGAGATAGGATGATATTCCACATACTAAGACATGGGGGAATAGTACAGAATATATTAGAAACAGAGATAGGAAAAAAGAGAAGTAGAAGTAGACCTAGGTTATACTATTGCATATAGATAGTGAAAGATGTAGGATGTGGAAATTTCACGGAAATGTGTAAGCTAGCTCAGAATAGAAATCAATGGAGGTATGCATCCAACCAGTCCCAAGATGGAAAAATTAATGACGAAAAAAGAATTGTACGTAAACATGATGATTATTATAAACAACTACAGATATTAATTGGTCTTGCAATATTCTCAACTAATGTTAATTGTGCGAAAAGATTTACTGGAAAACTATTAATTCGGCAAATGTCTACGTGTTGGCGAATCATTGGCAGCTACAGGCTGCTAAATCCCCTTCACATACCACTAAATCTCGGTGAAATAGGGCATATAATTAGAAAACAATAGAAGGAGAATCGTGTTGTATATAGGCTGTTGTGGGAATTTCAGGAAACTGAGTAGGCTAGTTCGGAACATAACTAAGTTGAGGTACGCGTCCAACCCGTTTCGAGACAGAAAACGTAATGACGAAAAATAAGTGTACTTAAATCTGATGATTATTATAAACAACTACAGATGTTTGCTATGAAATATTTTCAACTAATGTTGATTGTGCGAAAAGATATATTGGAAAAAGTATTAATTCGACAAAGTATTGGGGAACTTGGCAGCCAAAGGCTACTTACCCCCCTTCACATATCTTACATGTGATTTTCCACTCGAAGGTACTACATTGGCCAGGAAGCGAGTTTTTTTTTACTTGGAAAATTTGGAATTTTGTCGAACCCTTGCTGTTCCAAGTACAGTTTGGCGCGTCAGTGTACAAATTTTTTACCAAGAAAGCTGAAGTCTAATTTAAACCAATTATCAACACTGACATACGAAAGATTACTCAAGTCAAGATCAAAATTAATTCTTAGCAACAACGTTTGCAAATTTTTTGAAAAAGATGAAAACTCGAGACTTTGTTCTAGAAAACGTGATATTGTTAAAAAAGATGGTGTAAGTAAGGAGAAGCGATACTTGAATGCAACAATAAGAGAATTCCATACAAAATTTCTCCAAAGTAGTTTCAAAATTAGCCGGGCCCTTTTATGCTAACTAAGACCGTTTTAGATTGTCAAGTCAAACCCCGGCAATCGTGATACCTATCTTTGTGTTAAGCACGAAAATATTAACCTCATCATCCAGAAATTACATTTACTTAAAATTATCGAATGAAATAGTAATTACGATCTAGTGCGAACTTTAACTTGTCTTGAAAATTATAGTAAAGAGGATTGCTATAAAAGAAAATGCTCTCACTGCAAAGATACGACAATAATGTACTCAATATTTGATGGTGATTTTCAAACAGAGTTAGAACAATAGACCATAGAAGTAGAAACAAGAACAAACAACAAGACAAAAAACGATGTCCAAGTGAAAATAACGCCTAAGAGAACATATCCTGTTACATATCTTGAATTGGTGAATAAGTTTGAGGATGTACAAAATATATTTTTGTTACACAACATGAACATATTGCAGTTAAGGAATTAAAGTCAAAGTTAACATCTAAAGACCTCTTGATTCATATAGATATTGTTGAAAACTATCTATGTATATATGCTATTGAAGTACAATCCGCTCACTTCGGAACATTACGGCAACAAACCCCTCTTTTAACAAGTGTTGCGTACTCTTCAGGTCTAAAGAAAGCCTTCTGTACTGTGACTCCCGAACTAGACCATTCAGCTTCTGCTGTCTTAGCTCATCCCACATCAGTTTTGCAGCACTATTTAAATCAAAACCAAAATATAGAAAACTTACTATTTTTATCAGATAGTGCAAGTTCGCAGTACAGAAATAAGACATTATGTCCACAAAGCTCCCTGAACTACTCCTTAACATAAGAACATAAACCTGGAACTACTCAGAGACAAGACACGGCAAGAGCTCTCCTGACGGCATTGGTGCCACATTGAAACGAACAGACGATCAAATCGTTGCCCAACGCCATGATATAAACAATTTTAGTGTTTCCTTTAATGTTATTAAGTCAAAAGTGCATAATATATTGCCGTTTTCAATCTCAAAAGAATCACACACTCAACTGAAAACCTTAAGTTGTCAACACTAAATCTAAAATCAGTCTCTGTATCTATAAAAGTTCATCGGACTTGCTGGACTAGAGAATCAAATAAGATGATGTTTAAAAGCCTTAGCTGTTTTTCCTGTAAAACAACAAACAACTGTCCTGATTATACTCTTATACAAAACGATGTGACTGGGGTGAACGGTGAGAAGGTGGACACTTCAACACTTGATATTTCATCTGAAATTAATAGACCAGCGCCTAACATGGGTTCAGAAGTACAAATGAGAAACTTTGTCGTAGTGGCTTTTCAAGGTAATTGGTGCCCATGTAAATGTTAATCATAAAATGGTTTTAAAAGTACGTACATAATGGTTTTATAAAAAAAAAGATTTTCTAGAGAAATACCTTGCATTTGTGTTGTTAAAACAAGTTGTAATTTTTCAGGAGAAATAAAATCCATTGCAGGTGGTGTGGCAATGATCCATTTCATGGAACGAAGAGAAGTGAAGAAATCATTTTTTAAGTGGTCGAAGAGAAAGCTTAATAAACAGAAGATTCACATCAGTGATATTCTAGACAAGCTGCCTAATCCAAAGCCTGTTATGCCATTTAGGACTAATATAGAGAATTTATATGTAGGAGAGGAACTAACAGCATTAGAACAGGAATTAGACATTGAAAAGGATGACTTGGGATATCATAATCAGAGATGAGTTTGAATGAGCATTAAAGGGTCTGAAAAATGGTAAGGCGCCGGGTCAAATAAGGTGCGAGCAGAAACTCTAAAAGGCGTTGGACAAGCAGTAACAGAACGTCTCTTCCAACTTGTAAGCTATATGTATGAGATAGGCGAAATATCCAAAGATTTCAAAGGTAACATCACTACACTAAAAAAAGAGAGGCGCGCGGATAATGTGAAAATTTTCGAACAACAAGTTTGACAGCACACGTGTCAAAAATATTAACTAGGATTGTACAAAGTCGAATGGAAAACGAGCTGACAAAATACTAGGAGAAGATCAATTTTGGGTTTACGTGAAACAGGGGAACACGGGAGGCTATTTTTGCTCGGAGAGTGATAATGGAGAAAACAATAGAAAAAAGGGAAAGCGTGTATATAGGGTTAGTAAATCTTGAAAAAGCATTCGACAATGTAAAATGGAAAAAAATGTTCGAAAGACTCCAAAAGATTGGAATGAATTTTAGGAATAGACGGATAGTACTTAGCTTATACAAAGAGCAAACGTAGGAATAGAATTAGAGCAGGAACGTGGAGAAGTAAATATTAGGAAAGGGGTGAGACAGGGATGTGCCCTATCTCCATTAATCTTTGACTTGTACATCGAAGAGGCAATGAATACTGTCAAATGCAGGAGAACATTAGGAATTATTATGCAGAGACAAAGGATTGATATGCTGAAATTTGCAAATAATATAGCGGTATTATCATCTAGCAAGAAGTTAGAAGTTGCTCTTAATGAAATGGAAACAGTTCTAACAGAGAAATACGGTATGAATATTAACAAAAAAAGAACTACAGCACTTTTATTTAAAGAAAGGGAAAATAAATCAAAATCTAGAATACAAATAGGAAACAAGAAGTTACAAAAGGTTAAGGATATCTGCTACCTAGGAAGCCAAATAACGCAAAATGGGAAGAAAACAAAAGATTGCCACAAGGTCGTGCTACATTTAGCAAGAAAAAGCAACTACTGTGTCAAAGATAACAACAAAGAAACGAGGAAAAGATTGCTTAAAACATATGTGTAAAGCACAGCACTGCACGGCTGTAATACTGGATAGTAGGAGAAGCGTACAGCAAAATGCGTTTGAAATGTGGTGCTACAAACGTTTGATAAAGATATCATGGAGAGACAAAGTTTATAACAAAGAGGTACAAGAAATGGTAGAGGAAGAAAGAAATATGTGAAAACCAATAAAGAAATAGGAAAGATAGGATCATAGGCCACATACTAAAGCATGATGGAATAGTGCGGAATATACTAGAAGCAGCTATTGGAAAAAAGAGAGGTAGAGGTAGCCCTAGATTAAACTATTGCATACAGATAGTCAAAGATGTTGGCTGTGGGAATTTCAGGGAAATGTGTAGACTAGCTCAGAATAGAAATCAATGGAGGTACGCGTCCAACCAGATCCAAGATCGAAAACCTAATGGTGAAAAAAACTCTATTTAATCCTGATGATTATTATAAGTATCTACAGGTATAGGATTTGCAATATTGTCAACTAATGTTAGTTATGCGAAAGGATTTACTGGAAAACTATTAATTCGGCAAATGTCTGTGGAGAGGGATCTTGGTAGCTACAGGTTGCTTAACCCCCTTCACATACCATTAAATCTCGCTGACACAGGGCATATAATTAGAAAATAATAGAAGAGTAACCAATCCGTATCTAGACTGTGGGAATTTCGGGGAACTGTGTAGACTAGCTAAAAATAGAAATAAATCAACCAGTTTCTAGAATGAAACCCTAATGACGAAAAAAATAATTGCACTCGAATCTGATGATTGGTTTTGAAATATTTTCAACTAATGTTGGTTGCGCAAAAGGATATATTGAAAACTAATATAATTCGGCAAATGTTCAAGTGTTGGGCGATCTTGGTAGCTACAGGTTGCTTAACCCCATTCACATAGCACTGAATATCGAAAAAATGAGATATATATTTGTAAAACAATAGAAGGGGATCCGAACTGCATCTAACAAGAAAAAGCAGCGGCTATTTTCGTAGACAATAAACATAGAAACAAGGAGAAAATTGTTGAAAACATATGTGTGAAACACAGCACTTTACATCTATGAAATAGGGACAGTAGGCGAAGCAGACAGAAAAACGGTAGAAGCATTTCGGAATGTTGTGTTTGAGATGTATGATGATGATAGCATGGACAGACAAAGTTAATAACAAAGAGGTTGTAGAAATAGTAAAGGAATAAATATATCTGTGGAAAACAAAAAAAATAGAAATCGAAAAACAGAATACGTTCTAAGGCATATATTACTACATTACAAGCAGTAAAACGAAAAAAAGAAGTAGAGGTTGACCTAGATCAGACAATTGCACACAGACAGTGAAAGATACAGACTGAAAATTTCAGGGAAATGTGTAGGTTAGCGCAGAATAGAAAACAATAAGGGTACGCGTCCAATTAGTTCCAGGACTGAAGACCTAATGTTGATGAGCATGGGCAACATGTCATTAGTATGAATCACAAATTTTCAAAAATCATAAAAAATTAAATAAAAAATTCAGATCTGGTGATCACTAAAGCTAAACGTGATATAAAAACATTTTTTTAAAACTCGTAGGAAAAACAAATTTTCCCAAGCTCAGTGTCCCCTATTTGTAGAATCGCCCATTTACCCATATATAGAAGTTCCATCTTATATATTAGAAAAAGTTATATACTACAACATTAATGGATTAATCAGATTTATTTCAAGATAAGTGTTTTATAATGCAGATTCTAGGACGTATCCAGATCAGAATATTTTAGAAGTTTTAAGCTACAACATCTAATTGAAGTATCTCTCACAATTATTAAATATAATTTAACATATAAAGTTATTAGAAATATAATTAGATAATTTATAACTTCGTTAGGTAATGAATGAATTCCTTAATTATAAAGAAGTTTAAACTAATGAAATTCTTCCTATTAAGTCTAATTTGTTTGTTATACGTAAAGCTCGTCTTGGTCTCTTAATTATACATACATACGATATACCATAAACCTTTTAATTATAGTCTTTATTTATTATTTCCGTTTAATTTACATACGAATAATGTACGATTATTCGTGCCACTGCTTCTGGTGGCATATATAAATTGATGCAATGAATTAATTTAGATAGACGTATAAAACCTACTACAATAAGAAACTAGTATTTGTTACACATCCATTTTAAGGGCCGGTAACTTTCGAAAATGGTAATTTTCTTATGGGGAATTTATTACTGGTAGTTGTCTCACTTCGAAGAACAAATTTTTCGGTCGGTCATTAAAATTTAAGTGGATCTTTCGATATGGTTACACATGTAGAGCAGTCAGTCAAATACTGTGTAGTCATTATGACCAATAAAAGTAAATTTAAAAAATTTTTAAGCTCGATAAATACAATAAAAAATGACATGACCATTGTTTGTACAATTAAAAAGTTGTTTTTAAAAATTTTACATTTTTATAAAATTTATCAAACTTTAAAAATTGTTTAAACTGACTTTTGATGGACGAATGACTCCATACCAAAGTTCTGCACAAAATATAAACTTGCAATTGCAAATACTATTTTCAAAAATATATACAAGACAAGAACGAAACCAAGAGGTAGAGTTGGACATGAGATTGAGTAAGCAGATGTTTATAAATCAAGTAAAACTGTAAAGCATATCTAGGAGTCGACGTAGATGGTGATAGTTTCGTTTGAAAAACCCGATAAAACGATCTGGATCGAAGGAGTAGAATTTAGAGAAGCGGGAAAAAAGAAAAGGTAGAAAAAATTCTAAATCACATTGCAAACGGCCTTAATGCAAAGAAAATCAAGAAAATGAGAGCATAAGGTAACAAATTTACGCATCGCTTAAATACACACTAACAGAATCAAATGAGCTGGGTAAAAAAACTTGGTAAAACAGGCTATATTAAGTTGATGGATGAACGTAAGAAATATAGGAATGCTACACGTGACCTATAAAATATAACATAAACAATTTCGAAATAGCTTAAATAGGAAGCGTAAGGTAGCCAAGGAATAGTAACAACAGTTCAGAAATTGAAAGGTAAATGATTGGTAGCAAGATAGCCATCATATAGATAAATAATGAAATATTTTAAAACAAATAAAGCATGCAATACTAATTCATTAAGAAAGGATGCTAACCTTCATATTTTACTAAAGAAAAGATAAATAAGCGGACGGAATATATTGAAGAACCATATAAAGGAAATAAATTAAGGGCGGAGGTACTAAAAAAAAAGAAGACATCGAAATGACTGAAAAACCAAATCCGATTTTAAGATCGGAATTCGAAACAGCATTGGTACAAGAGTAGAAACAAATGATACATCTGAAATATTAATATGAAACTGAAGAAATACCATAAGAGTTTACGAAAAGTGCTCTTGCAACGATAGCAAAAAAGCTAAGCAGACATGTGTGAAAATTACGCAACAATTAGTACAACATCGCATGCGTCAAAGATTTTTAACTCGCATTTTTACAGAAGAATTGAAAGAAAAGTAAGAATTAAGAAAGCAACTCGGTTTAAGAGAAAATAAGGAACAGCAGATGTGTGTCTAAAATTACCTGTAGACAATAGCAGAAAGAGGAATAAATCTTAGTTAATTTAGAAAAAGTTTTTCATTTCATAAGCAATAATATTGTAACGAAAACCACATTTGCAATAACAACAGGTCTTTATTTTCGAACTGATTACAAGAAAGTCTTTTCAACAGCTCGCAATTACAATAGAATTTGGTAATAGCTCTCCCAACGCTTTATTTTCAGCTAATCGCCAATAGTTTAATTATTAGCCTTTTGAATTACAATGCTATCTTCTTAATTACTACAAACGCACTAAATATTTATTAATATAATCACTACAGTAATTCATATCAAATAAAATGATTTATATCAACAATTATTTATATTACACCTGTCAAAACTTTAAACTAAAACATATTGCAATCAAAGCTTAAATCAGAAATGCACTCCAATATGGACGACGGCAATTTATATACATATTCAAAACCTCTAGACTAATCTAAAACAGACCAGAAGTTATACAAATAACATTTCGAATGTATCTATTGTAATTTAAATAATTCTTAAATGCAAAACCCTTGTACCTGTTAATTCGAGCAATCTGAAAGATAAAGAGCCACCGGAACCGATTAACCATCTTTTATGTACAAATGCCTCGCTTACATTCCAACATAATTATTTTGGTCAGACGCAGACCAATCGGCGCTACACTGACCCCTCTTAAAGCTGTTCTGTCTCAAAACACTCTGTGACTCGGACGTAGGAAATACCTTGGCAGTAACGACAGTAGAAACTATTTCTGCACTTTCCGTGTTGATAGGAGTAGCAATCACTATCCATAGCAGACGCTGTACCACTTGGATTGTAACCACACATCAAAATCTGAACTCCGGTTTTCTGGGACAGTATTTCTAGCATATTTAGTACCGCCCACCAGTTCAACCATCGAACCCAAAGCGACCTTGGGTATGGCCAACTTCTTGTTCTTAAATTCGATCACCTGATCCTTGACGTCAACTAACGCCTTCCACAGATCCTGCTAATTCGATTAACCAGAAGGCTGTTGGTTAGTCATTAAGTAGTAGATGCCCCGATGTCGGCGAAATTAATCTACACCACCAAATTTATTTTTAAACACCATCGGAACATATCAAGGTCCGCCGCTACGCAATGTGCCAGGGTAGATTCCAATGGTACATCGAATAGATCGAGTTGAATTTCTTCCGTGACCTCAAATGTAGCTTGCTTGTGCCGTTCTACACAAACATGAACAAATCATAGCTCGGTCCAGATCCTCGTTCATCCTCACGAGCGAAACTATTTGTTCCTCTTACTGTTTATCGTTCTTCAACATTAGTGGCGTGATCACTATCGTACGGTACTAACCGGTTAACGTGCACAATTATTATTCTTACCTTTGTGAGTTTACAAATCCGATATGCCACATCGTTGGTCCTTTTTACAACTTCGTACAGGCCCTCCCAATGCCTCTGTAACTTTGACTAAATCTGGGTTTGTATAGCCAAAGGTGGTCCGCCCTCTTGTAAACCAGACCCTGCGGCTTGATGTTATACCTGGTCTTCATCCAATCGTTTGCAATCTGGATATTTTTCCTAAGGTCACTATGGAAGTAGTGCATCTTGAGCTTGTGGTGCTCGACGTAGTTCTCCTCACGATGTCATCTTCGGGTTTACACCTACACTTTAGATCACACGGTAGACATATCTCGCATCACAGCATAGCACATGCAGGTGTGTGTCCAGTGCTTGCATGACCGAAGAGCGATAGGCCAATAGAAACAGATGTAGATATTGGAACCAATCTCTCTAATGTTGTGAGACAATTTTGGAAAGGTACTTGCCCAATATCGATTTATACATTCTACCATAACATGCAATTGTGGGTGCAATGGTATTGTTCGGGATTTTCTCATTCCCGGCAACCGCTTACTCAAAATTTCTGCTCAAACCAGCGTACAACTCTATGGGAACTCCAAAACAGCAGAACAGTTCCCTTACCATCAAGTCAGTCACGGTTCCAGCTTCTTGGTTTGGTATAGCATACGCTTCGGCCCACTTCATAAAATAGTCAATAGCTACCAAAATGCACTTATTCTCGGAGTCGGTCTTAAAAAATGAATCGGCAATATCAATTGCTACTTTCTCAAAGGAGTTAACCACGTTGCATTGCCTCATTAGAGCCTTACGGTTTCCTAATTGTGCCCACAGCTGACACTTGCAGCACCACTCTTTTACAGCATCCTTGCAGTCTATCCAGTAAAATCTTGCTCGGATTTTATCCGGAGGTTTCTTAACTCCCAAAGTGTTCTCGAGGTCCCATTATGTAAATATCCTAAAACGTCCAACACTTGGCTTTTAGGACTCACAACACGAAGCGTACTCACGTATTCACAGAACAGACTTTAATTTGAATTTTTTCTCAAACAATTTTAATTTTCACTTGTAATAACGAAATATTAGGCCCGTGGCATTAGGATTATCTTTTTGTGTAACTTGGTTGTACAAATTAGCGCAAATCATTCCTTTAAGAAACAGTTAGTTCATTTGTAGAAAATTAGAAAATATTATATCACTTTTAATATTGTGTAACGCTCGGTAGAACAATAAAGTAATATCGAACAGAAGAAAATCATGGGACTATGGGATCCGTTTTCCGGCTATTTTCTTTCAAAGTTATACACTTAACAATAAGTGAACATATTTAATCAAAAATGTATTACTTCGCCTCACTACTATATTTCAGTAGTATTTATTTTTTTTGGAATTTGGCATGTTTATAGTTGTAGCCTTGTAGATAAGGAGATACAAGTGTGAGATGCAATGTGTTCCATCAGATACCGACTACAAAAGGTTATTACATCCCAAACAGGAGTGCTATGCCAAACTGTAAGACTTCCTGTTTCTTCTCTGTATCATTTTATTGACTAGTCTCGTGCAAAATTAGGTCTGCATTTTCTTTGCTAGGTTAGGTTACTCATCGTGTAAGTACAGATGTTGCGGTCGCCACCGATTTTACTTCGCTCATATCGTCGGATATGTTTACAGGTATGATTGGTTGAGTATTAATTATATAATAAAATCCGCATGCACTAACTATAAATTTTGTTTATATAATTTTTTTAGTGTTAACCTATTGTTTGGGTGACGTTATGATATAATTCTGTTCTAAATACGGCCAAAATGCATTTCAGCTGGTAGAAGAATTTTCTTAATTGCTACGGCCCACTACTATATTAATTTTTTTAAGTTATTTTTAAGAATATTTGTTTTATGTTTTATGAAGTTTAAACTAGTTTTAGGTAATTTAAGATGGTACAAATTATTTTTTGCGTGGATTGTTGTACTGTGCAAGTCTTCCGGGACGTTCTGGATAAATGTTTTTGTGCGAGTTGGTTCTCCTTTTCTTCTAACAGTTTCTTTAATTAGTGGTTTTGCAAATAAAACTCCTTTCTTAAGGTTTTCTTTTTCTTTCGATGTGACCCCATCCCACTCTACAGCTTTGAGCTAGCACGGCTTCTTTGAATTCCTTTTTTTTGTTGCGGTATTCGGTGCGGGTTATTTTGTTTGCTTACTTTAGTTTTTCGTTCTTGTACGCGCGGAATCCCGTGTCACATTTCCAGTCTTGATGTTAAAGGCCTCGTAGCCTCTTTGGTCATGGTTTGGTATGGTCTGTAAAATATTCAAAGCCTCATTTCGTAACGCGACGATCAATCGTTCCAGCCGTTAGCTCTTGCGACAGCCTCCAACTATTTAAAATGTCAGCCCCGGCGACTTCCCATCAAATGTAGGTGGTTTTGTTTGCATTCGACGATATTCTGATAATTAAATGAAAGCCTGAAGATATTGGTTATGTACGTCATTCATTACACAGGATTTGAGTTTGATCTTTCATCATTACTGTTTGGTAAAGTACTACACCGCCTATCGTTTATTCCGATTAATAAAGTAAGCGAGGTACTTTATGACTGCCAATTTCTTGTTCGTGACCTGAATTGTTACAAATATGTTGCTGCAAGTTCAATATCTCAGCTAATTAAAGTAATGATGAAATCTAAATACAAAATTAAATTTTCAATGTTTTGGAATTTCATACAGAGTGACTTATTAGTTGTTCAGTAAATTAGTTTGTTAATGCCTGGAAAATTTCCTTTTGAAGAAAGCATCATATAATGTCGAACCAGCTGTTGAAAAAATTGTTTTTGGATAATTAAATTGCTTGTTCTACTAAATATATATTTGACATAAAAATACATAACATTATTTTGGAATGGATATGTTGCGGAATGATTACCTTTGTTGCCAGGTTTATATCAAATGAAAAGTTAATACAAATAATTTATTAATGTTTATATGTTGATCTTAAGTATTCTAAAAATTTCTTAACGATTTGTAAAGTATTCAGGTCTAAAAGCAGTTAGGGCTTATACAAAATGATAAGTGGCTCATTTATGTTACTAATTAAATAAATCAACTTAGCCGTTACTTTGAATCCAAGCTGGACCATTAAGAATTATTATTGTAAATATTTTATTAAGACCAGTAATTAAAAATCAAAATTTATTTAATTTGTGAAACATAAATACTTTATTGGGCAATCTTCTTACTATTTTTTGTTGTCTTGCAGAAAATATTGGAAGTCAGTAAATTTTAGTTCTTCTAATACCATTATTGTTCATTTGGATCACAAATAGTGATCTTATTCTATGTACTAATTATAAAGTTCCTTTTCAGGTGCAGTCTCTTCTAATTATCAAATGTCCTTAAGGTGTTTGTTTTAGTTTCCTGATCATAAGGGTTCCTACCTCTCCCCTTGTGCATTGTTTTGTTACGGCTTGGTTACATTTGTAGGCGCAGTGTGTGAGTTTTGAATTACACACTGTGCATAAAAATTTAGGCGTCGCCCACAATCACCAACAGTAAGCCACGACGTCTTCCAAAGTCTAGCAACGAGCCGCCCCATGGAAACTTCGGAAGACGTCGTGGCTTGCTGCAGGCGTCGAGTGTAGGAAGCATCAGCACTGCTGAAGGCCACACTTAAATCTGAAAAAGAGGAACGGAAAAAGGTACTTTGACTTTGAGAAGCTAAAAGATAAAGATATCCACGAAAGATTTAAAAAAAAGTCAAATGAATTGCTAAAAGATATCGAGAAAATTTCTGATACTAAGGAAGAAGAAACAGAATCGAATAACATTAACTCCAGCTTAGACATGGCGGCCAGAGATATTCTGGGGTATACACATAAAGAAAATAAAAAACCATGGATAACAAAGGATGTTCTGAATTTAATAGAAGATAGACGAAAATACAAAAATAGATCAGACAAAACAGGAAAACAGAGATACAAAGCCATAAAATGGGGAATTATTCACAAATGCAGGAGAGCTAAAGAACAGTAGATTGATGAAAAGTGCAATGAGGTACAAACTAAGATGGAAATAGGAAAGACAGACGAAGCATACAAATTAATTAGAATGAATTTAAGGGATATAAAACCATACAGCAAAAATATAAGGAATGCGGTAAGAAACGTCATTATAGAAAATATAGAGAAAGTAGCTAGATGGCAGGAATATATAGAGAATTTATATTCAGGAGAAGAATTAACAGCATTAGAACAGGAATCGGACATTGAAAATGATGACCTGGGATAGCCTATACTTAGAGATGACTTTGAATTAGCATTAAAGAGTCTGAAAAATGGTAAAACACCGGGTACAGACAAGGTGCAAGCGGAAACTCTAAAAACCGCTGGACAAGCAGTAACAGAACGTCTATTTCTATATGTATGAGACAGGCGAGATACCCAAAGGAAAAGGGGGAAAGAGTAATATATAGGGTTTGTATATCTGGAAACAGCATTCGACAATGTAAAATGGAAAAATATGTTCGAAATACTCAAAAAGATGGAATGAGTTTTAGGGATAAACGGATAGTACATTGCTTATACAAAGAGCAACAGCGGTAATAGAATTAGAGCAAGAGAGTAGAGAACTAAATATTAGGAAAGGGGTGAGAAGGGATGTGCCTTATCCCCATTAATTTTTAACTTGAACATAGAAGAGGCAAATGCAAAAAAAACATTTGGAATTAATGTGCAGAGACAAAAGATTGATATGCTTAGATTTGCAGATGATATAGCGGTATTAGCGTCTAGCAAAGAAGAGTTAGAAGCTGCTTTTAATGAAATGCAAACAGTTCTAACGGAGACATATGGTATGAAAATGAACAAAAATACAACTAAAGTTCTAGTATGCAAAAGAGAGGAAAATAAATCAAAAACAAGAATACAAATAAGAACGAGAACTTACAAGGGTTTAAGGATATCTGCTACCTAGGAGGTCAAATAACGCAAGATGGAAAAAGCACAAAAGATACAAAACAAAGATTAGCACAAGGTCGTGTTATATTGAACAAGAAAAAGCAACTACTGTGTTCAAAGACGACAAACATAGAAAGAAAGAAAAGATTGCTTAAAACATATGTGTGGAGCACAGCACTGTATGGCTGTGAAGCCTGGACAGTAGGACAAGCAGACAAGAAAAAGGTGGAAGTCTTTGAAATATGGTGCTACAGACGTATGATGAAGATACAATGGACAGACAAAGTTAAGAACAAAGAGGTACTAGAAATGGTAGGAGAAGAAATAAGTATGCGGAAAACAGTAAAAAATAGGAAAGATAGGATGATAGGCCACATACTAAGACATGAGAGAATAGTGCGGAATATGTTAGAAGCAGAGATAGGAAAAAAGAGAAGTAGAGGTAGACCTAGGTTAGACTACTGGACACAGATAGTGAAGGATGTAGATTGTGAGAATTTCAGGGAAATGTGTGGGCTAGCTCAGAATAGAAATCAATGGAGGTACGCTTCCAACCAGTCGGAAGATGGAAAAACTACTAATGACAAAAATAATAACTGTACTTAAACATGGTGATAATTATAAACAACTACAGATATTGGTTTTGCAATACTCCCAACTAAGGTTAATTGTGGGAAAGGATTTACTTGAAAACTATTAATACGGCAAATGTCTAAGTGTTGGGGGATCCTTGGCAGCCACATGCTGCTTAACCCCCTTCACATACCACTGAATCTCGGTGAAATAGGGCACATAATTAGAAAACAATAGAAAAGAATCGAGCTGTATATCGGGTGTGCGGCGTCGCCGTGGATCAATGTAGTAAGCGTAAGACTACGGATCCCAAGGTCCCGGGTTCAAATCCCGACACGGCCGACTGCTTGAAAAATGGCAGGTGAGCATTTTTCACAAAAATTACGCCCTCGTTCGGATGAGAGGTTAAATGGAGGTCCCGTGTGTGAGTGTTGTCACGCACGTTAAAAATCCCTACCTTGCCTGGAACGGCAAGGGTTCGGCAAAATTCTAAATTTCCAGGCAACAAAAAACTCGCCTCCTGGCCAATGTAGTACCTACAGGTGGAGCATTGGAAATGTAAATGAACTGTATATCGGCTGTGCGGCGGCTCCGTGACGTAGTGGTATGTGTGTGACTACTGCGCCCAAGGTCCCGGGTTCGAATCCCGACACGGTCCGCTTGAAAAATGACAGGTGAGCATTTTTCACAAAAATTACACCCTCGTTCGGATGAGAGGTAAAATGGAGGTCCCGTGTGTGAGTGTTGTCACGCACGTTAAAGATCCCTACCTTGCTTGGAACAGCAAGGCTTAGGCAAAATTCCAAATTTTCCAGGTAAAAAAAAAACTCGCTTCCTGGCCAATGTAGTACCTTCGGGTGGAGCATTGGAAAATCACATGTAATGTATATCGGCTGTTGTGAGAATTGCAGGGAACTGTGTAGGCTAGTTCAGAACATAAATAAGTTGAGGTACAAGTCCAACCAGTTTCAAGATGTAAAAGCCAATGACGAAAAAATTAGTGCTCTTAAATCTGATGAATATTATAAACAACTACAGGTGTTGGTTGTGAAATATTTTCAACTAATGTCGATTTTGCAAAAGGATAAATTAGAAAAACTATTAATTCAACAAAGGTTCAGGTGCTGGGGGAACTTGGCAGCCAAAGGCTGCTTACCTCCCTTCACAAACCACTGACTATCGGAAAAATAGGGTATATAACTGTAAAAACAATAGAAGGCGACCGAACTGCATCAAACAAGAAAGAACAGCAGCGAGGTTCAAAGACAACGAACATAGATACAAGAAGAAAACTGTTCAGAGCATAGTGTGGAGCACAGCACAGTACATCTATGAAATAGGGGCAGTAGGAAAAGCAGACAGAAAGAGATTGGAGCCTTCTGGAATGTTGTGCTTCAGATGTAAATGGATGGTAGCATGGTCAGACAAAGTTAATAACAAATAGGTTGTAGAAATAGTAGAGGAATAAAGATATCTATGGAAAATGAAAAAATAGGAGAAATAGAACGACAGGATACGTTCTAAGGCATTTTTGGGAAATAGTACGGGATATACCACAAGCAGAGATAGGAAAAGATAGGTAGAGGTAGACCAAGATCAGACTTTTGCACACAGATAGTGATAGATGCAGACTGTGCAAATTTCAGGAAAAGGTGTACGTTGGTTCATACTAGGAAACAATGAGGGTACGCGTCCAACCAGTTCTAAGACTGAAGACCTAATGATGATGATGATGATGAATACACTTTTGACTTACCAGTGCAAAAGATAGGTAATGGGGTTTCAGTTCCATCATTAATATCCCACGGTAATAGAAATTGTTACAAGACCATGATTTTGAATATCTTCCATAAATTACAAATGATGTAAGTTGAGCCTGGTATCTTGACTTGAAGTAATTAGCACATAATAAGAAGGTATCGAACCAGGCAGTTGGTCGGTGATATGAATAATCGAGCGGGTTTGCAGCGGTAAAGGCCGCGGTTAGTCCTAAATATTCGGCAGATCCTTTTGAGAGTTATTTTGAATCAATTTCTATAGAAGTTTTAATTGGATTATAGTCTTTGTTTAACTAATCCACCAATCGAAACAAATCCTTGACTAAAAATAATATAGAATCAGGTAGTTGGCCGGCATTTGAAAAGAAATTTAAATGAAGAAGAGGTTTCTGTTTCAAACTTGATTTATATAGTTCTGCATCGCATCATCCCACAGTGTGACAAACTAAATTAAGGCTTTGACCAGAATTCTAACCTTTATAATCATCGGTGTTAATCATGAGGTGAAAAACAACTGCACACAATAAAACTTGTGTAGAATATTTTACCGTCAAGTTATATCACCATAAACTAGATTGTTTTAACTTTATTTTAAGCCACCTAGACTGTGAAGTTCAAGGCAATTAAAATTAATATATGCATGACCATAATAATAAGAAACAATAAAATAAACGCCGATAAATGAGAGGAATAGTAATATTTAGTAGGACTAACTAAAATTATGCTTTTGTTAAAAATTAATGTGGAATGAATGAATGAACGCGTGAGAACGTTTGCATCATGTTTGTGTTTAACCAGATAAAAGCTCCTCCAGGCTCCCTAATCAAACAATTTTATCTCTGTATACTAATACTAGATATAATGTGTTTACTATATTCCCTTGTTCGCACGTTTTCTGTATACGGAAGTGAAGCGCTCGGTTTGTTAGACATTTGGAGCCCCGTTCACAATTTAAATGCACATATTTGTTTGCTCAGGAGAAATTGAGAAGTAAGTTTTCTTGTAATGTGGGTCTGTCTTCAAATGTGTGACTTCAAAAGTCACTAAGAACGAAGAACAGTTAAGAGTACCAACAAAAATCGAAAATTAAGAATGTCTTTATAATGTCTTGAGGTACGCTTTTCACCAAGAACAACTAAACTATAAATTAACTAATAACTGTAGAAAAAATCTATTAATAGAAATAGAAATTGTTTCACGAGTCGCATACTCAAATATATAGGTTGAGGGTTCTATTACCTTAGTTTGTCACGTATACCATTTGGCAACCCTACATTTGATTTTTCCAATGTTCCATCCGAAGGTGCTACATTTTTCAAACGGACCGTGCCTGGATTCGAACCAGGTACCTTGGGTATAGTAGCCACACGTATACATACCACCTACGCCACGGAACCGCCTGTTGGTCAATATACTACATTTGTTTTTTCCAATATTCCACCTGAAGGTACTACATTGGCCAGGAAGTGAATTTTTTTATCTGAAAATCTTGGAATTTTTCCAAACTTTTGCTGTTCCAAACAAGGTATTGCATGACAACACTCACACACGGGACACCTATATTATACCTCTCATCTGAGCGGGGACGTACTTTTGTGAAAAGTGCTCGCCTAACATTTTTCAAGCGGTACGTGTCGAGAGGCGTCGCCGTGGATCAATGTAGTAAGCGTAAGACTACGGATCCCAAGGTCCTGGGTTCAAATCCCGACACGGCCGACTGCTTTGAAAATGGCAGGTGAGCATTTTCACAAAATTACGCCCTCGTTCGGGTGAGAAGTTAAATGGAGGTCCCGTGTGTGAGTGTTGTCACGCACGTTAAAGATCCCTACCTTGCCTGGAACGGCAAGAGTTCGGCAAAATTCTAAATTTCCAGGCAATAAAAAACTCGCCTAATGGCCAATGTAGTACCTTCGGGTGGAGCATTGGAAATGTAAATGAAAGTACGTGTCGGGAATCGAACCCGGAACTTTGGATTTAGTAGTCGCAATGCGAACCAACTAAATCACGAAGCCGCTCCTCACTGCTCTACATTTGATAATCCAATGCTTCACCCGAAGGTACTACATTGGCCAGGTAGCGAGCTTTCTTTACCTGGAAATTTGCAATTTTGCCGAAACTTTGCTATTCCATGCAAGGTCGGAATCTTCAACGTGCGTGACAATACTCTCACACAGGACCTACATACTATCTCTCATCCAAAAAGGGCTTATTTTTGTGAAAAATGCTTGGCTAACATTGTTCAACCGGTTCGTGTCGGGAATCGTACTCGAGACTTTGGACTTAGTAGTCACATACAAACCAACTAAGCCACGGGGCCGCCTTCCCATTGAACCACCACTATATTTGATTTTCTAATACTGCACCCGAAGGTACTACATTGTCCAGAAAGCTAGTTTTCTTTTTACCTGAAAATTTAGAATTTTGCTGAAGCGTTGCTGTTCCAAGCAAGATATGGATCTTTAACGTGCACGGTAACACACACGGGACCTTTATTTTACCTCTCAGTCGACCGAGAGCGTATTTTTTGCGAAAAACGCTCGCCTAACATTTTGCAAGCGGTCCGTACCGGGAATCGATTTCGAGACCTTTGGTTTAGTAGTCATTCGCAAACCAACTAAGTCGTGAAGTCGCCTCCCCGTTGAACTACCTGATATTTAATTTTTTTCCAATAGTCCAACTGAAGGTACTACAGTGGCCAGGAAGCTAGTCCTATTTTATACCTGGAAATTTTGAATTTTGCTGTAACCCTTGCTATACAAAACAAGGTATGGATCGTGAACGTGCGTGATAACACGCATACGTGACCTACATTTTACCTCTCATTCGAACGAGGAGGTATTTTAGTAAAAATTATCACCTAACTAGGCCACACTTCCGCTTAGATTACTTTAATACTATCGAAGTTCAGATACTCAAAAAAACGCATCGTTAAAAAATAAAAGAAGTCGTGACTTTCAATAACAACACACGCTCCATACTTTGTGTTCATTGTTTTGATTCTCAAAATACAAAGTTTCTTATTAGTGGGAAGTTCCACTGCACAATTTGTTGGTTTACGTCTCGTAATCGTACTTAGTTTAGTGAAATCCATTTTATAAGATGCCATAGCGTAGTATATGATCTGAAATTAGTTTAAAAATTAACGTTTATAAACCAATAATACCACAGTACTTAAAAACTTAAAAACTCTTCGCGTACAAATATGTCGATTCGCACCAAGGAGCACACTAAACCTTACTTTTAATTAGAAACAAATTTACTCAAGAGTAGTTCGCAAACAAAAGTGATATCCAAAGTATTTAAATTATTTTCTACGCCACTTCGAAAGCAATTAAGTAATTGGTCTTGAACAATTTCCAACTAGTGGATCAATGTACGCCATGTGCAAACCACACCACACAAGCGCGACGCCAGTGGTTAGACGACATCTCTCAAAGCTATGCCAGGTCAGACGACTCCACCCCGATCAAACCACGCCAACCCCACACTGCTCGGAGCAAAATTCCAACATCTCGCTCGACATGTTGCCCGTCACACGACACTCCAGGAATCTGGACAAGTAGATCAGCCTGATATTCCTTGAAGCCAAATTCTCAGGCTAGGTCGACGTTTGCGCATTGGAATTCAAAATTCACAAGATAGGATCGCTTGGCGCCGACCTAACCCAAGAATTTCCCATTCCAATGAGCAAAAGTATCCTGGTTCTAACTTTCTTCCTTTATTATTTCGAAGTAAAAGTTTTAGGTTAGCTTGGTGCCAAAGGTACCGCCTTAACCTGAAAATCTACTTCGAACGACATCGGGGTAACCCAACCAAGCTTATCCCTGTTCCCGTACGACACATACCGGGTGACATATCGGACTATACGTCAGATGACATGTCGGGCGATGTGTCGGACTGGCGCCGACTCGACCTACAAATTACACTTCACACAATATCGGGGCCAACGCAACCTAACCGGGAGTGGAATCGTCCGACCCAACATAAGCTAGAAAGATACCGTTCAACCACCCACGTCACGTTTGCTTGGCACAAACAGCCAAAGGCGTAAATTCAACCGCCAACCATCTATCTGAAATCAATCCCTTATTTCGTTCGGGTATTTTCGGCAATCTACACACCCACACTATAGGGCATAAAAGAGAAAACTTTTCGTATCTAATCTAGCATTCGGCAGTAGCAAGAACATGAGCTCCTCCAGAGTAATTAACGTTCCACTACTTCTTGGAAATAAGTCAAACCAACAAATGAGTCATTTGAATAATGGTTGCTGATGGAAAATTTATACAACAATAATTTGGTTACCGATATTGGTAATATTTGTTATGTCTAAGTAGCTTGTCAATCTTACCAGGAATATTAAAATTAGGATCCGCTAAGGCCAAACCTCGAGTATGCGACCACTCCTTGACTCCTATAGACGACGAAGGTAATTGATTACAAATGTTAGGTAAAATAAAACAATCAATTTCATATGCCGGAGACCTTGCTCCTGAGGGGCTGACTACACACGATAGTGTACCAGATACCAACGACAAATTCGAGCCAAGTCCTTGAACAGTGACATTGGCTCTCCTTTTTTTAAACCTAATTTCTGACGGCAGCTTTCAGTCATAAAGCTTTCCATGGATCCTTTATCTAAAATTATACGAATTGTTGTAATTTTCCAGTATAATCGAGCACCGACACCATTGCCGTAGCTAACAGTGTAGTTGTATGTTCTAATGACGTCGAAATTAACGAGCTAGTGTCAGGTTGTTCATGCACAACCGCCGACGACAGATTGTTTTCACTAGGTCTAGTAAGTCTAGGCGCCGCTCTCCGAGGAGACGCTGACCTTTGACGATGAGTTTGTCTGCGTGGAGACCCCGATTTTTGTCGTTTATCGAAGTGAAGTAACGAATTGTGTGACTGTTGACATTTTCTACACGACCAATCTAACTTAGAATTTTTTCACCGAATGTGAAATATTTAAACATTTAATACAAGGGTTTTTAACCTTTACCACCTCAAATATTCTTGCGGGGTTTTATCGAGAAACTGCTTGCATCTATAAATAGGATGCACACCTTGACGCAGACTACAATTTTTACCATTATTGGTGGTACCAACTAAAGAAGTTTTAGCCGAAGTGCTAATGAACTTTCCTTTTTCTCTTTGTTTCACGGAATCTCGAGATTTTAAGCATGTTCCTGAAGCAATGTCATTTATTTCCAATACTTTACATTGTTTTTCAATGTACAACCTTAAATCTTTGAACGAGAGAATCTCGTCACTATTTTCTAATTCGAAACGCTTTAAAACGTTAGTATTTAATTTTTAGATAACAGATTAAACAACATGAAATCTAATAAATCTATTTCCATCTGCTTTAACGCGAATATATTTTCATCAAAACAACTAATTAATTGCCGAAGTTCCGTGTGCGAGTCCGAGGAACTTACCTTAGGGTATTTTTTGAGAGCATTAAGATATGTTGAAAGTAATAACCTCTTGGACTCAAAACGATTAGTAATGATTTTATAGGCTTCATCGTATGCACAATCGTTTAATGACAAATGTTTTATTAACGCACGCGACGAATCATCTAGTGTATCTACAAGATAGCAAAATTTTTCCACAGAAGACAAACTGATATTATCATGAATCAATCGCTTATAAATTGCATAATAACTCTCAAAATCCAAAATACGTCCTGAGAACTGCGGGACTGATAGGTGTTTCAAGCGAATACCACTATTTATCGACAAAGAATTATTCATATTTTCCACCTACAGCTTATTTTCTACGAGATCTAATTCACATTGTTCAGCGATAATACGAACATCTAATAGATAATCATCGATTTTCACCCTAAGAGCCGAGAATTCGTCCAATTGTTCACTTTCCTCATCAAAGAAAATATCTTTGCAGAAAAACTTGAAATGAGTTTCAATTTGCTATACACGTTTCATCGATGCTCTAATTAAAGCAATCGATGCATTTTCTGGTTTATTAATCTTACTATATATATATATATATATATATATATATATATATGATCCAACCGTTTAACTACAAATCTAGCGTCAACAATAGCTTGTTACGTTACTCGAGGTCGTGCGTAACACCAAGAAAATCAACGGAATGACCGGGCTCAATCGGAGATTAGGGGAGGGGTTGTAGAAAGCAGACTAACATATAATGTACGCGGCTGTAAGGAATTAGTGACAATACCTGCAATAAAAATAGTCAAGCAAACCTGAAATAAAAGAATAAGCATAGCATGCTGATCAAGCATAAATTCTTCCGTACTCTGTAAAATGTAAACAACTGTTTACAAAAACTGTTATTATAAAGTAAGGTAATATTGGGGAGTAGCAGAAACGTTTCCTCACACACCAATTAACCATAAATCAAACAATCTGAAACTATTCTGAAGTATTCAATTTATACAAACGACGATGCAAAGAACGACGCAATTTAAGTACGCTAACAGGAAGGGAGCGTAACAAGCTTTATCGATTGATATAACCATATCTGATGAACGACAATAAAATTAATGTAAAAACAATGCGTAGCGCAAATACGCTACGACAACGAATTAATCTACGAAATTAAATTATTAATCGATAAATGCAACTAGTTACGATGCTCGCCCAACAAAACGTTTGATGTTTCAAATAATTACAAACAAATAACCCCTTTGTTATGAATGACCCGAGTGGTACATCAAACTTGAAAACGAAAAATAAGGTAAGGATTTAAAATACAACCCCTCATAAATTTAGTTTACATAAAGTAAACCGACCGATCACTAATCCTTGCAACAAAGAAAAAGGGATGTATTGTAAATCTACCGTTATAGCCAAATGTTTCTACTATTTTATATGTGCGAACAAGATGTTAGCCTCTTTTTAACACGCCCAAACATATCAAAACTACGACAATTATTAAATTAAAAGTATAGATAAGGAACGAACGGAATAGGAAATAATTAATTAATCAAATAATCCGGCGTAAAAAGGCCATGTTTAATAACGCCCGGGGTCTTATAATTTTATGTATCGACTTACCTCAGGCGTTTACTAATGTTCTAAGTGTCGTCCTACTTTTCAACGAATGGACTGTAAGACGAATTTATTGGTCGTGTTACGTAAGCACTATCATTGTGTTTTTTAGGGGTTTATCGACACATTCACATTCGGCGACACTATTGACAACTCACTTAACCGATCCAACACAGCCGTTTATTTTCGATATCCATGAGCAAGTGTCTGTCACCACCCCTTTTTTCAACTTAATTTCACAAGCACGAAGGAGGTTTTATGCCAGGATATAACGGGACAAGGGGTGGCAGCTTTGCTATTTGATTTACAACTACGGATTTACAAAGATTTAAAATTAAACCCGAAAACGTGCGACAAAGAGACCAAACAATAAGAATGACTTCAAACCAAGAAAAATATCGGGTTACTGAAATTAGTAAAAATTATATCTTAGACTTCAAAGAATTTGCAGGTGTGGTAGTAAAAAATCGTTAAGTTGGTTGTGGTGGAAATAGTATAATGTTAGATGGTTGGATATAGTTTAGATGCACTACGAAAAGATAGATCCCGAACATGTTCACTTCAGATACGATTATAAAACTGAAAATTTTTTGAAATTTAAAATTCAAAGACCAAGGACCAGGTCTTTTGCTATAGAAGAAGTTTAAATTGACGCAAAAATATACAGGATCCCTTCCTGAGAATAAAAACAAACTGGATGGCTTGCATGAGCTTTGTCGGGTAGGTATCATAAAAGAGGCCTACCATTTTTTACTACAATTTAAAAGAAGTGGAAGTAGCAGCAAGATGAAGTGGATGAATTATAATTTAATAATAATGTCGATATTGATGTTCTAATTCTGTTAATTAGGCCATTTCTACGATATTAAAGTATAAAACTATATTTTCTTTAATACTAATTAAAATCTTATACGTTCTTCAAATTTCTCTAGACGCTTAACCGTGTGACGGTTTTATTTATAGTTTGTATTATATTAATTGCTCATTGAAGGTAAGTCTGATACTTAATTGCTACGTAAACTCGTCCATACTGTACATCATGTGTTTGAGATTAAGTGCATTGTATACCTGCATTCTATCAGACAATTACAGCCCATCGAAGACGACAACTACCAACAATACCCAAGAACACCAGAAAAATATTCAACAATAAATAATTTGTTACACCTGGACAAACAAAAACCACGTCGATATCCGCCGTTTAGCTTGTTAAATCGTCCATTACTTGTACGTCTTGTAAAAATCTATTCAACTATAACGTTTTTTTCGCTATCAACCAAAATATATAAATAATGCATTTGAGATGATGTTTAGATCTCGGCTCAGATTAGTGCAGTATATATAATCAATGTGTATTCCACAACGCCGTTCGCGTAGCGCTACTATTAATATATATAATGAAACTTGCAATGTTGCAGCATTCTTCAGATACGCTTTGAGATTTCTCGACTGGTTTTGAGTTGTCTTCGTTTTTTTGTCTTGTCATTATATTCTTCTTTGTTGAAGAACAAAAGTTACATGGAGAGCTTTTTGTAGTGTTTATTGATGTTGTGTTATTAAACGTGTAGAAAATTGTTAATGGCATGGTTGAAAGTTACTACACACAAATGTAAGTTCGATTGACCGTTTCTGAGATGTAATCAAAGACTGTTTTCTAGGTCACCTATATACACTTAAGAAGATATGACGCCCTTACTAACTCAAGTGTATCAGTAGCCGTTCAAAAATATAATTTAAGCGTTGTGTAAAATGCTTGTCGATGTTTTTCCTGTTCTCGTAGTTGGCTTCGGCAAATCATGCAAGTCAAAGTGAAGGGTATGTAGAACTTTTTAGATTAGCACAAAATAGAAAAGTTAGAGCTGCGTCAAACCGACCTTAAGTAAGGTCGAGAACAAAATGATGATGAAAGTAAAGGTAAAACAATTTTTAAAAGTGGCCAAGGTACAAACTGATGTATTGTAGACCTTCCACTTTAATTGAATCAAATATATCTTTCATGGCTATGCATTTTGATTGTTAAGATTGACTCCAAACATTCAGACCGATATGCCTACTGAACGCAGTGGGTACGACATTTGAACGACTATTGTGAGACATGATGCGTAAGCACAGACAACAGGTGGACATGCATCCAAGGCAGTACGGGTTTCTAAGAGTAACCTAACCTGGAATACTCATGTATAGTTTATCCATGAACTGTTAAGGGAGGATTCTCGACAGAACACACAATACACGGCGGAAGCAACCCAAAAAGACGTGATACTCGTCATGGTGGACATCAAGGGCACCTTCAATAACCTATGATGACCCTCGCTTATTGTTCGTTTACAGCGCCTACTATATCACCAAGGATTACCCACAGAGATCGGTGTACGACCCGCTCTTTTTTGTATCTTGTGGTCGAGGAACTGCTTGAGATCCTGGAAGCCTCAGAAGAGGTGTTGTCTGTTATAGCTTATGTGGACGACATCTTGATCATGGTGAAAGAAGACTCTCAAAGACAAAGCGACGAAGCACTACCCAAAGTGCACAACTGAACTGTCAACAATAAATTAAAAATCGCCCCGACAAAAGCCACGTACACAGTAATCAAGGGAACACAACCCATGCATTTTAATAGACAACAAACCAATAACACGAACACGAACATGCAAATACTTGGGAGAGACATTGAACGCCAAATTCAATTACTATCGCCCCTACATTTGATTTTCCAATGGTCCATCCGAAAGAACTACATTGGTCAGGAAGCAAGTTTTTTTACTTGGAAAGTTTGAATTTAGCTGAACCCAAGCAAGATCAACATGCATGACAACATTCACGCACGGGACCTATACCTTCCACCCGAATAAGGGCGTACTTTTGTAAAAAATGCTCATCTAACATTTTTCAAGCGGTTCGTGTCATGAATCGAACCCGGAACCGCAAGCTTAGTAGTCACACGTGAACCAGCTAAATCATGGAGTCACCTCATTACAATCACCACAACATGTAACAGCGCGACACAAGCAATGTAAACTATTGCCAGCTTGGCAAACGCGACTACAAAATACTACTACAAAGCGCGCGCCTGTACCTTAGCAAAGTACTGGCAACTATGGTGTCGTACACTTCGAATGTATGGGCACACTAAACAAAAGTCAAGACAAACAGTTAACAGAAGACAAAGGGGATAACTAATATGTCTGACTAGCGGCTTGGATGACCATCACTGATGTTCTATCCGTGTTTACCAGAATAATGCCGGAGAGTGCAGAAATGTTCTACATTCGTGAAAACCGACTGCAGAAAGCAGAAGCGATTGTACGATGTCCTACGAAGACGAAGAGACGGTCCTGTCCGAATAGCAAACCAGATAGGATAATAACACAACTGGGCGACGAACACACGAATGGCTACCGGATATAAGACAGACAAAAAATCAAACGCATAAGTCCAAGTCAAGGCCTGATTCAATTTCTGACGGATATCCGATATACAAAACACCGGACGACCTTGACAAATGTTGACGTGTGGGTGTGGAAGAGTTGGACCACGAGTGTATGTTCTTCGAGTGCGCACAACGCACAACGAAAGAAACACCATACGACAAGTACTATTTCTCAAACACATTTAATCACCCAATCACAAAGACTATGCACAAATATTACCTCGAAAGACAAGAACTACAATGAAGAATACACTGGACATTCCAGGAGTACCCTCCCCCTAATAACCGTCAAACCCAAGAGTAAACAACACAACGGATGAATCAAAGTGCAAACACAACAAACCAAAAAGAATACATACATAGACACACGTCACACACACACACACACACACACATACACACACACATTCACTTGAACGCGCGCAAACAGATACACACGCCACACACACATCATACTAACATACACACACTTCCACTTATGGACGGTGCACATGCAAGCCCCGGTTTCCGTGTGCCGACGGTCGGGACGTACGGTACGAACTCGGACGGCACAGTCTTTGATTTCCGGCTTCTGATGATCAAGGCTTATTAACAAACGCGCAAATACAACAAAAAAACACACCAACACGCCGCACAAGCATAGCCTTGCGCGCACGTCAACAAACACCCCACACGCACGCGCACGCACACACGCACAAACAACACATTCAAACAACAACTCAAAATCCAACAATATCGACAAAATACCTGAATTAGTCATGCTTAAATTATCAGACAGCATTTCAGAAACTGGTTAGAAAAATAAAAATAAAAGGAATTTAAAAAAATACAAAACAAATTTTTTCAAATTATCTGGCTCTTTGCTGATTCTACTAAAAACTTTCCAAATAGCGAAAAAGTTTTATAATAGAAGATTCTTGAAATTATAATGACTATTCAAAGGCTCAGTGACCTTTATAGTATAGAAGTTCATTATCAGAGACTGATAAGACATTATAATTTGAATAAGGACCGCTATACTTGCGGCCACGTCCCCAATGTTCCACCAGAAGGTACTACATTGGGTTTAAACGCGAAAATAACGTGCTTCGAATGAAATCTAGCTTCAAAATTAACCAATCCTAAATAGAAACCTAACAAACTAAAACAAAAACTAAAAATAGGATTTGAATATGGTATCCCTAGTTTTGATTTTGAAGTGTGTCCGATCAACAAGACAAACGCGAAAGTAAAAGAGGAGGGATCCGCAATACCGGATAGTAGTCGTCAGCTCTGCTTAGCGGTGCGACCTGAAGGGTCGACATAAAACTATCCAAAGCTAGCTAACTAATTAAAAATGAATTCAAATTTCTAAGCATTCGCCAAATATTTTAATAGTGAATCCAGCTATTTTGCCTGCTCTATATATTTACAAATTCGTCCTCCCTGGTCTAAGTAATTTGTTAGCCTAAATCCGTCCCTAGCTTTCCCTATCATTCCCTAACTGATTTATATTATAATTACAATCTTCTCTATTACATTCTTCCTTCCTATAAAAATGCTGCTACCAATAATGGCGGCAGACCGTCAGAAAAAACAATTCGAGTCCCAAAAACATATTACATGCAAATAAATATAAAATATAAATATAATTTAATATAAAATAAATACAAATATATTTATAAATAAATAAACATCTAAAAGCATAAACATGTAACAGTGCAACACCCAATTTAATTATCAGATGCATTCGCATAAGCATTATGTCGGCTAGCGCCATTACACACAAAAACGTGATATGTTAAATTATTTCTAAATGAGAGAGAGAGAGAGAGACTGATAAGAGCTCCACAAAAACAAATCGAAATTTTGTTTACCGGGACCTAACCCACCATACTGTATGTTTGTAACAATTTTATTTTTGATTAATAAATCCCTTCATCAAAGTGCGAGAATAATAAAACACTTTTATTAAAATAATGGTAAAATACATTTAACAACTAAGGTAATACGTAGAGCAGCATCTTTATTTAGTATTCTATTGGTGGTTGAATATCTGTGTCTTCTACAGCTATTCGCAGGCGTGTTTCGATTTGACATCCCCCTCCTCGGACGCTCCGGTCGCCCGAGCGAGTTTGATAATCAGTCGGCCATACGTGGAGGAAGAGATAAGATGTACCAGAGACTTCAGGCCGGCAATTTGCGTATAAATTTTGAGGAGTCGGGACACATCTTTGAATAGCGGTTGGTATCGTATGAACGTTATTAATTTGTTTAATTGAGATATTTTATTTAGCCGTACGAACGACATGAACAATGCAACTTAGAAGATAGGAAATTCAATCCCTTTTGTTAAAACCACTTTGTTTTACGACGTGTGAAATGCAACTTAGAAGATGGAAAGTTTAACCAATTTAAAGAAGACCACTTTGTGGTACAGCGTAAAGATGCTACTTTGGTAAGGCAGCGTGATTCAACATATTGCAGCAGCTGACAAATGTATTGTGACCGTATTTAATTCTACACCTGGAACAACTCCATGTGGTAGAAGCTGTTTAGGATCAGCTAGGTTCATACTACATGCAGTAAACATCGCATGGTATAACAAGTACCCCATCTAAGCGAGAAAAGCAGTTTTTGGTTCGTAGTTAGCTTTAAGTAATTTTTTGTGTTTCAAATTAGAAATACGGTAATTTGTTCTTATGTGTAAAGGCTTGAATGTTGTGAAAGTTTCAACTATTGCTGAGCTGGAATTTCCAGTGTCAAAATTAAAAATTCACTAATTTGATGTTCTAAGAAACCGTTAGTTACAACAACAGGTGTTACTGACGTCACTTATTTTTTAGTAGTATACTGCTGACAGATGCGTTCTTGAAAGCAAATGCTTCGAACAGCTTTAGCACATCTTATGTAAATAAGAATATTTTTGTGATCATTTTTTTTTTAAACTAAAACTAGTACATTAAACTTAAAAAGGAAAACTTGAATAGTAACATTTTTTAATGTAACCTGCCTGAACAGATCTGCACGGGTTGGAGTATCTTTGTGTAACAAGTTTACAATATGCTGTAAAATGTTTGATTATGAATAATTTTGATAAACCTTAATTTAAAATTCCCGAAGTAATTCAATTATTTATTAAATTTTGTTGCATTGCATTTTATTTTAAAAGAGATTCTTTTTAGTAAATTATTGGTTCAAGATTAAAGTTTTTTTATTTTGATCAAATACGATCAAACCTAACCACAGAAAGCTAACATCTTTAAGAGTAGAATTTTGATGCCAACTTTATATAGAAAATACCTTTTCACTATTTCGTTATGTATATTTGCGGGACACAAATAGTGTTCCACCTTTTTTATTAACCTAACTATTATAATTTCTTACAGGAACAGCGTCTTATTTTAGTAAGACAGGTTTTTGTCACCGAAGGCGATCTTTCTTTCTTTGGGTCTCCACGTCCGCCCTTAGAAATATGCCATGTCATTATCGTGAATAAGTCCGGACTTGGTGGCGCCTATTTGTCTGAGATTAAGTTTGATCTGCAAACAGATTTCGACTTACCCCCCCATTTCTCATAGCTCTACCCAAGGAATAGACCCCTAGTTATGTCGGAAGACTTCGTTTCACTAGCGCCCAACGTCTAGAGTCAGATATAGATTAAAAAAATACGCTTCACTGGCGCCCATTTGAAAAATTTGCTTCATGTTATCAAGCATGATAAAACCAAATCCGGGGTCCGAATAACCACACCATGCCAAATTTTTTTCCTAAACTCAAAAAATAGGTTAAGTCATAAAATTCAATATTTCCAAATTTCATTCTCTAGAAGTCTTGAACAACATCATTCATTCATCAGGAACAGTGAACCATATCCAATCTTGTGAGTGGTTGTGAAATCTATATTAAAAAGAATTCTATGGTGCAAATTGCTGGATAGAAAACTTTCAACTTCTATGTGCAGTTCCCTAAAAGTCTATAACAATATCATTAACCAGCGACCTTACATCATCATTAGGTCTTCCTGGAACTGGTCAGACGCGTACCTCCATTGTTTCCTATCATGAGCTACCCTACACATTTCCCTGAAATTCAGAGAGCCTACATCTTTCACTATTTGCGTGCAATAGTCTGATCTAAGTCTACCTCTACCTCTCTTTTTTCCTATCCTTCCTTGTAATAGGTCTCGCGCTATTAATGCCTTAGAACGTGTCCTACCCTTCTATTTCTGCGATTTCCTTTTTCCACAAATATTTTTCTTCCCTTACTATTTCTAAAACCTTTTTGTTATTAACTTTGTCCATGCTATCATGAAGCACCACATTCCAAAAAGTTTCTACCCTTTTCCAGTATGTTTCTCCTACTGTCCCCATTTCACAGCCGTACACTGCTGTGCTCCACCCTTACATTAAAAAATTATACATAGTATACGGTTAAATGGAAATAGTTCACAATTTTCAAACGCTATCCCACAGCAACCGCGAGTCAAAGACATTCTTGGGGATGGCTGCAGCCACCATACTAATGAAACAACAATGGCAAACGGTTGGATAATTAATTTTCCAAATATTCTCGTGCAATTGTCTAAAAGTCTATAACACTATTACCGACAAGCAATGGCACGTTTAAGGTTGAGGGTTGTTGCAACCCCTATACTATAAACCGTTTAATAGAAAACCTTCAAAATCAAAACATGAAAGAGTTTACGTCAAGATGGGTTAGATCCTGTCTTAGCGATGGCTGCAATTCCTATACTAAATGCAACTAACTACCACAATTTTTTTGGATACTTCAAAGATAAAATTTTAAAAATTTTGGGCAAAAGGCGTTGAGAAGACTCCAATGTATGATATTGAAATAGTTAATTAAAGTGGAGTAGGGTGAAACCGACTTGGCTTCTCAAACCGATACCATTAAAATAACCGAGATGTGTACTAATATCTTGCGGAATGATTGCGAATTAGTGGAGCAGAAGCCGTTACGTGTATGCGGAACTGGTACCTGTTCGTGAATGCGTTGTTACTTGGCAGAACTAGTATTACGAACATTTCTACTGAATTCTAGCAAAGTTTGACGTAGTAGACTTATTCCAGGCGTGTTAAGATTCACTAAGTACGCCCTTCAACTCGTTGGTGTTGTAGTTTAATTTAGTTTACCCAAGGTAGAATATCATAACTGTTGTTAACCTAAAAATCGCCATTTTAATTAAAAAATGTACCATGGGGCAAAACCGACATCTCCATGTAGGGCAGGACTGACTCGAGGTCAGTTTTGCCCCACGCTTTAGTAACTAATATAAAAATTAAATTGTGTCTGTCTGTCAAAACGCTTTGGAAAGAAAAACATTGAGTTCAAATTGTTATTGGAATATTAAAAATAATGTACTTCTCATACTAGTATGTATAAATTAAACCCTGTCTGTCTGTCTATCTGCTAGTTACTCAATTGCGCAAAAACTACTAAACCGATTGAGTTGAAGCTTGGCATAGAACATTAAAACAATTTAAGGTAGGCTACACAGCTAGTAGTCTACTTTGTGGCAGACATGAGCCTATGAGATTCTGTATGTATTCTTTCTTTGCAGATATGGTGGGAACTACCAATGAAAGACGTGGAGTCAACTCGGAATTACAAGTGTCCTTGAAGATGTCATGGAAGGAAGAATGAGTTATATAGCAGCCTCTAATGCCTTCAATGTTCCACGAACAACGCTGGCCTATAATGTAAAAGTTGCACTGTCACCCCAGGTAGCACCTCATAAATTTTTTAGGTAAATACAAGAACGCTTTTTTTCAGAGAAGCAAAAAAGAAAACTGCTTGACAACATTTTGTCGATGGAACAGAGGTTATTTGGGTTAACTATGTTTGATCTCCGGCGCCTTACTATGAGCCCACTGAAACAAATGGCATCGACCATTCCTTCAGCAAAATTAAGATAATGGTTGGGAAAGAGTGGCTTTATGGGTTTCTTGCAAGGCATCTTGTTATAAGGTTTAGAACTCCAGAGAAAACTTTTTTTGCCCAAGCAAAGGCGTTTAATACGGTGGTTGTAGGGAAATTTTAGGATATGTTAGAGTCTATTTACAAAAAAAAATATTTCACCAATTTGATATCTACATTGTTGATGAGGTGGACATTGTTACTATCCCCAATAAGCCCTTAAGGATCATAGCTCTTTGAGAGAAAACGGGTTGAAGGTTTGTCATCTGCAAAACGGCAGGTTCTGTAGAAACGAGCATAAGTACCTTTGGTAATTTCATGCCACCTGTTTGTCTTACCTAAGAAACAAAAAAATTACCTACTTATGTAAGATGCCCCCCTCCGCCCCCCCATGTACCTTTGCCTGTTACAACGAATCTGGTTGGATCAACAAGAATTCTTTTTTTGGTACGGTTTAACAATTTCATTGATTTCTCAAATCCATCGCCAAACAAGCCAGTGCTGCTGATCTTGGATGGGATGATTCACATACTAAGAGCTTAGAGTTGATTCAGCTAGTTCGCGAGAAAAATATCTTACTAGTATGTTTAGCACGTCATAGCGCACTGTCTCCAGTCCCTGAACATGAGAACAAGAGGTAAGACAGTGGCTAGTAGCTCATCCAGGGAGAGTTGTAACCACCTAGCAAGTTGGGAAACTGTTGAATAGTGAACTCACCAGGGCAGCGTTAATGCAAACAGCAATCAAGGGGCTTGAAAAATTGGGAATACATCCTCTGAATAGGAATATCTTTTCTGAACACATGTAGGCGCCTTCCGATACCACAAACAGGCCACAAGCAGTTGAAGAGCTCCAGGTCGTACTTGTGGACCTGTACTTCAACCAGGTATGCACCTTCCGATACTGCAGACAGGTCACAAGCAGCTGACGAGCTCCAGGCCCCTACGTCTGGACCTGTACTTCAACCAGAAGCAGCTGCTGAATCACAGCATTCCAGTTCAGAACCTAATATCATCTCAGAAGACGCTGGCGAGCTCCAGCTCTTCATTTCCAACCAAAAGCAGCTGTAAAGTTCCAGTCAGTTCAGAACCTGCACACCTCAAATAGAAGTAGCTGTCGAGTCCTTGCTCTCCACTTCTGGAACATTATTACATGTGATTTTCCAATGCTCCACCCAAAGGTACTACATTGGCCAGGAAGCGAGTTTTTTTTTACCTGGAAAATTTTGAATTTTGCCGAACCCTTGCTGTTCCAAGCAAGGTAGGGATCTTTAACGTGCGTGACAACACTCACACACGGGACCTCCATTTTACCTCTCATCCGAACGAGGGTGTATTTTTGCGAAAAATGCTCGCCTAACATTTTTCAAGCGGACCGTGTTGGGATTCGAACCCGGGACCTAGGGCGTAGTAGTCACACACATACCACTACTCCACGGAGCCGCCCACTTCTGGAACATTACATGTGATTTTTTTTTCCAATGCTCCACCCGAAGGTACTACACTGGCCAGGAAGCGAGTTTTTTTTTACCTGGAAAATTTTGAATTTTGCCGGAGCCTTGCTGTTCCAAGCAAGGTAGGGATCTTTAACGTGCTTGACAACACTCACACACGGGACCTCCATTTTACCTCTCATCCGAACGAGGGTGTATTTTTGCGAAAAATGCTCGCCTAACATTTTTCAAGCGGACCGTGTCGGGATTCGAACCCGGGACCTAGGGCGTAGTAGTCACACACATACCACTACTCCACGGAGCCGCCCACTTCTGGAACATTACATGTGATTTTCCAATGCTCCACCCGAAGGTACTACATTGGCCAGGAAGCGAGTTTTTGTTACCTGGAAAATTTTGAATTTTGCCGGAGCCTTGCTGTTCCAAGCAAGGTAGGGATCTTTAACGTGCGTGACAACACTCACACACGGGACCTCCATTTTACCTCTCATCCGAACGAGGGTGTATTTTTGTGAAAAATGCTCGCCTAACATTTTTCAAGCGGACCGTGTCGGGATTCGAACCCGAGACCTTGGGCGTAGTAGTCACACACATACCACTACGCCACGGAGCCGCCCCACTTCTGGAACAGCGCAAAACATTCAAACCTAACGTCAGGAAAGCGGTTTATATTTATGATTTCCCCACGATGTTCATGTCTCCTCAGAAAAAGTAGAGCGTGTACAAAAGAAGAACAATGGCAAAAAGAAGAGGAAAACTATTATTCCGACTTCTTCACATTACAAGACAGAATTAGAATTCGAAATCAAAAAGAAAAATGACAAAGAAGCAAAGGAAGACAGAAAAAATCCCGAGACAAGATAGGTTGCCTGAAAAGAAAACTTGTTTTTGATACAAAAAGTTAGTAAATGGAAGAAGAACATGATTAAAAAACAGCAAGACGAAGATGTCCATGGTGATGACGATAAAAATGAAGAGCACGAAGAACTTTTATGCAAACTCAAAAAAAAAACAAAGAGAAATGGGTACAGTGTATCTTGTTGTGGCTGGGCCCGCACACCGTGCACCAATTGCGAAGAAGATAACCATTTTGTTTGTGAATTTTTTTTTTTTTTTTTAATACGTTACATAGCCATTTCGAATGGACCTGCACCTTGCCGAAGTTCTACATTACCAGAACAAGTGAAATGGCTTGCGTGTTCTAATGAGCTAAAGACGCAAACTATAGGTCCGACCAAAGCAGTAGGGTCGTCAGTGAGGAACCAAACTAAGGCAGGTCCCCGAAAGACGGTAGCGGCTCTTTCGGTACTTAGCTTGGCAGAGACTATAGGGGTCGGTATGGCAGTCTAAGACACACAACCGCGATGTGGAAGGAAACTGAAAACCACTACATTACCTCCCAAGTACACAGCGTACCTAAATTATAATAAAATGATGGCATTCTCTGAGGTAAAAGATTCCGGAGTTCAAATAGTCCCCCATTTGGAGCTCCGGGAGGGGACTACTTCGGAGGATGCGATCGGAAAGTTCAGAATAAGAATCGGGAACATTTTGCGAGTCGGAGCTTGGAATGTTAGAGGCATGAAGCAAGTAGGTAAGCTTGAGAACCTAAAAATCGAAATGAATAGGTTAGCACTAGGCATAGTAGGAATCAGCGAAGTTCGGTGGCCAAGGGCGGTGGATTTTTGGAATGGAGACTTTAGGGTAATACATACAGAAACGGAGAAAGGAAATTTGGGTGTGGGGATAGTTATGCGGAAAAAGATAGGATACTGTGTAGAAAATTACTTACAAAAGAACGAAAGAGTACTCATGGTTAGATTACAATCTAAACCGGTAAACACAGTAATAATTCAAGTATACATGCCTACCTCTAGCTACAGTGACGAAGAAGTAGAAGCGATCTACAAAGATATCGAAGACGTAAAAGGTCGTGAAAATTTAATAATTAAGGGGGATTTTAATGCAGTGGTATGTGAGGGTAGGGAAGAAGCAGTAGTAGGTTTATTTGGTTTAAGCGTGAGAAACGACAAGGGAAATAGGCTAGTAGAATTTTGCGACAAGAAGAATTTAATCATCACAAATACAGTATTTCAACATCATGCTAGAAGATGATATACGTGGAAGATATCAGGAGATATAGGAATCAAGTAAAATACTGTAGAAGCTACCCAGAAGCAGATATAGACAATGACCATAACATCGTAATTATGAAGGCCGCACTTAAATTTAAAAATTTGAAAAAAAAACGAAACGGAAAAAGGCAATTTTACTTTGAGAAACAAAAAGATAAAGATATTCAAAAAAGATTCGAAAAAAAGTCAAATGAATTGCTGAAAGATATCAAGAAAATATCTGATACCAAGGAAGTAGAAACAGAATGGAATAACACTAAATCCAGCCTAGATATGGCGGCCAGAGATATTCTGGGGTATACACAAAAACAAAATAAGAAACCATGGATAACAAATGATATCCTGAATTTAATAGAAGAAAGACGAAGATACAAAAATAAATCAGATGAAACAGGAAAACAAAGATACAAAGCCATAAAATGGGAAATTATTCGCAAATACAGGAAAGCTAAAAAGCAATGGATTGATGAAAAGTGCAAAGAGGTACAAACTAAGATGGAAGTAGGAAAGACAGATGAAGCATACAAACTAATTAGAATCAATTTTAGGGATATAAAACTGTTTAGCAAAAATATAAGGGATGTGAAACAAAACGTCATTATAAAAAATGTAGAGAAAGTGGGTAGATGGCAAGAATATATAGGAAATTTATATGCAGAAGAGGAACTAAGTGCATTAGAACAGGAATCAGACATTGAAAACGAACTTGGGATATCATATACTTAGAGATGAGTTTGAATTAGCATAAAAGGGCCTGAAAAATGTTAAGGCGCCGGGTACAGATAAGGTGCAAGCAGAAACTTTAAAAGCCGCTGGAAAAGATTTCAAACGTAACATCATAGTAACTATACAAAAAAAGAAAGGCGCCGATAGATGTGAAAATTTTTGAACAATAAGTTTGACAGCACACGCATCAAAAATATTAACTAGAATTGTACAAAGACAAATGGAAAACGAGCTGAAGAAATACAAGGAGTAGATCAATTTGGGTTTAGACGAAACAGGGGAACACGGGAGGCTATTTTAGCTCTGAGAGTGATAATGGAGAAAACATTAGAAAAAGGGGAAAGCGTGTATATAGGGTTTGTAGATCTGGAAAAAGAATTCGACAATGTACAATGGACAAAAATGTTCGAAATACTCAAAAAGATTGGAATGAGTTTTAGGGACAGACGAATAGTACATAGTTTATACAAAGAGCAAACAGCAGTAATAGAATTAGAGCAGGAACGTAGAGAAGTAAACATCAGGAAAGGGGTGAGACAGGGATGTACCCTATTCCCATTAATTTTTAACTTGTACATTGAAGAGGCAATGAATACTGTCAAATGCAGGAAGACATTTGGAATTACTATGCAGGGACAAAAAATTGTGATGCCGAGATTTGCAGATGATATAGCGGTAATAGCATCTAGTAAGAAAGAGTTAGAATCTGCTCTTAATGAAATGGAAACGGTTCCAATAGAGAGATACGGTAATGAAAATTAACAAAACTAAAACTAAAGTACTAGTATGCAAAGGAGGGGAAAATAAATCAAAAACAAGAATACAAATATATAACACGAACTTACAAGGGGTTAAGAATTTCTGCTACCTAGGAAACCAAATAACGCAAGATGGGAAAAGCACAAAAATATAAAACAAAGAGCAACAAAAAGCAACTACTGTGTTCAAAGACAACAAACATAAAAACAAGGAAAAGATTGCTTAAAACATGTGTGTGGAGCACAGCACTGTACGGCTATGACGCCTGGACAGTAGGAGAAAAGGACAGGAAAAAGGTAAAAGCCTTTGAAATGTGGTGCTACAGACGTATGCTGAAGATATCACGGACAGACAAAGTTAAGAACGAAGAGATACTAAAAATGGTAAGGGAAGAAAGAAATATGTGGAAAACGGTAAGAAATAGGAGAGATAGGATGATTGGCCACATACTACGGCATGAGGGAATAGTGCGGAATATATTAGAAGCAGAGATAGGAAAAAAGAGAAGTAGAGGTAGACCTAGGTTAGATTACACAGATAGTGAAAGATGTAGGCTGTAAGAGTTTCAGAGAAATGTGTAGGCTAGTTCAAAATAGAAATCAATGAAGGTACGCATCCAACCATTCCCAAGATGGATAAATCAATAACGAAAAAAGTAACTGTACCTAAACATGATGATTAGTATAAGGAACTATAAGTATTGGTTTTGCAATATTCTCGAATAATGTTAATTGTGTGAAAGGATTTACTAGAAAAGTATTAATTCGGCAAATGTCTAAGTGTTGGAGGATCTTGGCAGTCACAGGTTGCTTAAACCCCGTCATTAAATCGTGGTGAAATAGAGCATAAAATTAGAAAACAATAAAAGGGGAACCGAGCTGTACACAGGCTGTGTGAGAATTTCAGGGAACTGTGTAGGCTAGTTCAGAATATAAATAAGTGCAGGTACGTGTCCAACCAGTTTTTAGACAGAAAACCTCATGACGAAAAAATTAGCGCAGATAAATCTGATGATTATTATAAACAACTACATGTGTTGGTTGTGAAATATCTGCAACTAATGTTGACTGTGCGAAAAGATATATTGGAAAAAAATATTAAATCGGTAAATGTTCAAGGGCTGGGGGAACTTGGCAGCCACAGGCTGCTTATACTCCTTCACAACCGTACATTTGATTTTTTTCCAATGCTCCACCCGAAGGTACTACGTTGGCCAGAAAGCGAGTTACTTTTACGTGGAAAATTTGGAATTTTGCCGAACCCTTGCTGTTCCAAGCAAGGTAGGGATCTTTAACGTGCGTGACTACACTCACACACGGGACCTCCATTGTACCTCCATCCGAACGAAGGCGTACGTTTGTGAAAAATGGTCGCCTAACATTTTTCAAGCGGACCGTGTCGGGATTTGAACCCGGGACCTTGAGTGTAGTAGTCACACGCATACCAACAACGCTACGGAACCGCCTCCCCTTTCACAACCACTGAATGTCGGAGAAATAGGGTATATAATTGTAAAACAATAAAAGGGGACCGAACTGCACCTAACAAGAAAGAACAGCACCTATGATCAAAGACAACAAACATATAAACAAGAAGTGTGGAGCACAGCACAGCATGCCTATGAAATACGAGCAGTAGGAAAAACAGACAGAAAAACGGTAGCAGCCTTTTGGAATGCTGTGTTTCAGATGTATGAGGATGATAGCATGAACACACAAAGTTAATAACAAATAGGTTACAGAAGTAGTAGGGGAACAAGGATATCTGTGAAAAAAATGAGAAAAATAGAAGGGCAGAATACGCTCTAAGGCATTTTTGGGGAATAGTATGGGATATATTACAAGCAGAAATAGGAAAAAAGAGGTAGATATAGACCTAGATCAGATAGTGATAGATGCAGACTGTGTAGGTTAGTTCATAATAGGAAACAATGATGGTACGCGTCTAACCAGTTCCAGGACTGAAGACCTAATGATGATGATGATGTTACATAGATTATTTTTGAACATTCATTATTATGCTTATCTTTATTTCTTCTACTAAAAATTATTATTTAGTTCACCTTTATAGATTTATGCCCAGACTTTATTTAATTTTCACAATATAATAATAAATTTTTGTATATCGTTTATAAAGTCGTCGATTTTACCCCATCCATGGGACAAAACGACATTCTGCAGACAGGCAAAAATTTTTTATATGCAACAAAGCTAAGTATGTCTTGTATACTAAATACGTTGCTTCGTAAATATATAAAGGCACATTACAAATGATTTTTTAAAAAGATATCTAAAAATAGCTTCTTCTGGATGTACAAAGCTTAGCAAATCGGTTTCGCGTCATTTTCCATTACGGTTGTAATATTTTTTAGTATAGGGGTAAAAATCTTCTTCAAAATGGATCTAACCCAACAATGCTTGTGTATGATATTGTCATAGACTCTTAAGGGCGTTGATATGATAGTTTCGAAAACTTTCTATCCATTTGCGAGTTATATTTTTTTAATGTACGGGTTGCAGCTACACCTTAAGAGAGTTGTATGAGCTGAATTTAAGTATAGGCGTGGCTTACAACAAAAATGCAGAGGTTGAAATACTAAATGTAAATATTTGTTATATAAATGGATATGAAAACCCGTGGATAATTTCGCAAAAATGAATTATTTCGTATAACGAAAAGTCTTAAGATATTTTATTTGTAAGGAAACCAGCAATTAAACTTGCGAGGAAGCCTTAGTTTTTTACTCGTCCAATCTCGTACCACAAATTAATTAAAGTAACTTTTTATGCTTAATAGGAGCTGGCTGTAAGACGTTGTGAAGCTAAGAACTGTAAAATTTTACAAGCACACAGTAAAATGCATCAGATATTCTTGAGATAATTCTAATAAATTTTAGAAAATCCGTTGAAATCCATTGAAGTACATTTGAGGTCCATCACATTCTAGAAATTTATTGAAATTCAATCTCATATCGAATTTATGAAGTTCTGGCTACTGGTTTACCCTCTCGATATCAATCATCTCTTGATATTAATCAACCCTCGGTCTAATGTGACTCCCAAGTGCACCATATTTTTAGCGCTTTTCTAACCCATCTTTCAACTTCCGGATCCGGAATTGCGTTGAACGAACTAGGATGCTATATATCTTTTAACACGAACGTGCAAAATTTGTAATAAGAAATGTAAAGCGAGTCGTTTTTATGCCATTAACAGTTTTTAAACGTCCTGTGTATTGAAATGTTTGGAATATTTCAATACCATATGGAATGCACCTGTTTCTTGCAAGCCGCCAGCAATGCCTAAATCTTGTTGACCAATTTCTGCTCCTTGGCAAGCTGTCTCTCTTATGTTTATACCCAAATAAAATGATTCACAGCTTCTTTCATGTGCTGAATGAACTATTTCTGTGAGGAATTTGCTATTTATGCACACGCACGTAAGTAAATATAATTTCAGGAGAAAACCTCAAAAACTCCCAGTGTTTCCGCTTTATTCTGAAACTATACAAAAACACCTGAACGGATTTGACGGTTCAATATCATGAAATTGATCTTTCCGACGTCGATTGAAATATGATAGGGTTGTTGACGATACACTCACTCTTGCACACAACGAGCCAATCAATAATTTACATTGAAATTGATATTAAACTATCGGCTTAACGGGAATTCGACACGACAATTTTGAATATAAATTTGATGTTTTTCGGGGTTTGTTCTCTGGATAAACAACTCATCATCAGTCTATTTAAAATATGATAGAGAATGCGCATCGTTTGTTGTCCGCTTGGTGTTTGTCGTATTTTTCTATACCTGCTTGGGCATAATAACTTAGACTGTCCCGTTTAATACCTGCCTTTACGCCTTTAACAAGAGAAACGTGATGTTTGCCTTTATTTCGGGTTTAATTTTATTTGAGATTGTAAATCTTTCGGGCGCCGCCAGATGGATTTTTCCGTGGGAATACTCTGTCGAGCCTTCAACTAAGAAAGAATAAAAATTGTTGGGACATGTTTCACGGTTGAAATATTAGATAGTGCGTAATTTTAAATCCTCCTCGGTCAGTGAATAAGCCGCTCTTACTCTCTAGCTGCTCTTCGTCACAGCCAGCTGAGGATACTTACTTATTCTTCTTCAAGGCCCTGACAGAACTTGATTTTAAATAAATACACACGAGGAATGCAAATATTAGAAAACGTATGTTGGATAAACTATAAATGTATGTGCATTTATTATTTAAAGTCCGGCTGACTAGCGTGTGTACATAAACTTTCATGTCGTAGGTATCTTTTATTTGTCAAGGTTTTTTATCCTGCGTCTGTAACTCTGCTTTGTATCCTCTTTAAAACGTTTTACTTTAGAAAAATATTACATAACTTTCGCCTTGTCGTTCGATGCGCTTCCGCCATTAAAATGGCTGTGAATATAAAATTATGACAAAGATTTGTAATGATGAGAATGAGGAAGGATCGATTGTTATCTTGAAGTTGTATCACTCTCGACGTTGTTTCTTTTCTTTCCAATTATTAAGCACTTAACCTGGTGAATTACAGTTTTGTTCTTGAATGACTGCAATTTTTAATTGGACAATTAAATTATTACGAAAATTATTAGAAGTTTTATGAACAAGTAGGGGCATTCTTTATTTCTCTGCTCTAAACAATCTAAACCTCTAGTACCGAACTCGACAGTCGCTAATTTTGTGAAAATATAGATTAAATTGCCCCTATCACTTAGAACAAACAACATACACCTTTCCAAAGATCTGCCTAATTTAGATACGATTTTTGAGGTCAGTGGAGCTAACGTCTGTAACTAGCAATCACTTGCATACCTTTGCAAATAATCAAGCCCCTTTAAAATATTGATAGTAAATGATACATCTATTTTATTCACTTAGCTCCGCCCCCTTCTTACTTACAAGACTATTATAAATAACGCACATCAACAGTGATCATCTTTTCAAAACTAACTAAATCACAACATTTTTAAACGTTTATGGCAAGCTGCGCTTTCTTAATAAATCTTTTTAGTTTTTGTTTCAATTGTTAGATCTTTATTTAGGATATGTTAATTTTGAAGTTAGAATAATTAGGAGCACGTTTATATTTTCGCGTTTAAACCCAATGTAGTACCTTCGGGTGGAGCATTGGGGACGTGGCCGCAAGCATAGCGGCCCTTAATTACATTATAAAACCGAAACGTGAGGTCATTGAACAATACATTCTGTGAGAAAACACCCAAAAATAAAATTCCCCAATATTTAATTTTTACCCCGTTAAATATTCTCATAAGGTTCTTTTAACAAAATTAATGTATTCCCGTGCAAAATAACACGTTCTAAGTACATATAGTGTTGTAAGATAAGTCCAACTTTAAAATCCGTATGTAAATAATTATTCTAGAAAAAATACCTTGGAAAACAAGTTATACTGCATTTATACAGACCGTAAAACAAATCTAAAGTTCTATCTATTAGAACACTAAATAACTGCATAAGATATATAATTTAAAACAAGTTCTAAAAAGTAAATCCAGCATTCATTTTTTTTTAGAAATATCGGACAATAAACGTTATTTATTCAAAACGATATCACACAATTGCGAGTAGTTTTTCTTTCGAAGAAGTCTATTTCGGGACGGTTCTAGAATAAATTATAGTTACATTGGCAAGCTATAATTCATCAAAGAACAGCCTAAATATTCGCGGAAAGAGATAACACCAAATATAAAACCAAGATAACGAATTTTAATGGCTTTATATTACAGAAGTGTGTAGGAGAGAGAGAACTAACTGCGCTTTAATTCATTAAGAAAGAACTGTTTTACGATCGCTAGCATTTTAAAACTGACAGCTCATTAAAGAGATAAAAACGCGAAATTGTAGTAGATTGTTACATCATGCGGTTACTAACACCTCCAGGATGTAATCAAATGAATCGAGACCTACGACGTATTGACATTATTTTATTACATAAAAAGGAATTTAAATGAGCTGGTGATTCATTCTTTTGGCAGTCAACATGTAAGAATCAAGATTAGCAATTCATTCAAGATTCGGCACTCACGAATTGACAGCCAAGATTTGAACATAAGTACTTCAGTATTCAATAAATATGGAGAGCAAAGAAGAGTAATTTATTGCTCCAATATAAATAATAACTTATCTTGGTGCAAACCCCTACTTTTAATCTATTAAAAATAAATGTACTTTTATAAATTGTTACTTCTACGTAAGTAGATTGATTAAAATGGAGATCTGAAAACTTGAAACCGGGGAGTTTTTCAATGCAGCTAATTCCAATGAAAACGATATTTTTTATAAACAAAAACAGGTAGTCATTAAAAAGAATATTAGCAAGAATTTGATGATCCAAAAAGCAAGTATAACTTTGTTTTACAACCTAAAAAGACATTTGAGTATTATTAAGTAGATTAAGCTAGAATGAGATTTTATTTTGCATATAAAAATTATTTGTAAATGGATAATTTAATTTTAGCAATCTTGAGGTGCGCGTTCAAGGCGTTTCGACCCTTACTAAAGATTCTGTTCAACGTCGTTGATCAACTACATTGACACGGTTAAACATAGGAATATTTCAATTATACTGGATAATTTTTGTGACTTACAGTTTTTCAGTTTTCTGATTATCAATAAGGATTTGGTGAAGATTGTTTTAATACGTAAGTAGTTAAATTTTCTTTCTAAACTTAAGCTGTAAATTGCATTTATAAGCATTATTTATATCTGTGTGTGTGTTCGGTCTCTTTGTCGCACGTTCGCGTGGTTAATTTTAAGTTATTTTAAATTTGTAGTTGTAAATCAAATAGTAAAACTGTCATCCCTTGTCCCCTTATATCCTGTCGTAAAAATTCCTTTGTGCATGTGTAAATAAATTTAAAAAAAAGGTAGTGACAACAACACACTCTCAGCGATATTGGAGCGAAACGGTTGTTCGTTTCGGTGAGTTAGTCACTAGTGCGGCCGAATGTGAATTTATTGATAAAACCCTAAAAAACACAGTGAAAGTGCAAAAGTAACACGAACTATAATTCGCATACAGTCCACTTAGTTGAAGAATAGGAACGACCCTTAGAACAATAAAACAACGCGGAGGTAAGTCGATATACAAATTTATAAGACCCCCCGCGCATTAAACAGTGTGTAAGTAGATTTCTTAGATAATGAATGTAAAAGAAAGATGTTTTTGAATATATAGTGGATTGTTCATAAATGTTTTTTGAAATTTCTTTGTTTCATTTGATTTTCGCAAAATCCACGGCATATTAGTCGCCTAGTTAGCCAAAAAAGAAAAAGGGTACGGTAGGATAAAGATTCACATTTACTATTAAGCAAGCATGCATTGCATCTTTACATTGGTCAGGGCGGCTGTACCCGAATATTCACAACATCTTTTGTGACGCCCAACGTTAGGGCAGTTATACCAAGCATCATAGCAATATATAAGCCTTTTTTAAAAAGACAAAATACTCTAATTGAAAACTGATATCCAAAACGTTTCTCCGCGAATAGCCTTACACGCCCTATTCTATTACTTAAATCTTGTATACCAACTGGTTGGGTCTTGTAAATAATAAATTTTCTAACTTCATAACAAAAATCTAGTGGTAGGGGGAGGGGATCAAGAGATCTAGATGCCCCTACATTTGATTTTGTGTCTAATGCTTCACCCGAAGGTACTACAATGGCCAAGAAGAAAGTTTTTTAACCTGTAAATTTTGAATTTTGCATAACCCTTACTGTTCCAAGCAAGGTAGGGATCTTTAACGTGCGTGAGTGGAATCAAAAAATAAATTATTCAATATCTCAATGAAATGTGGTGCTACAGACGTATGATGAAGATATCATGGACAGACAAAGTTAAGAACAAAGAGGTACTAAAAATGGTAGGGGAAGAAAGAAATATGTGGAAAACAGTAAAAAAGAGGAGAGATAGGATGATAGGCCACATACTACGGCATGAGGGAATAGTGCGGAATATATTAGAAGCAGAGATAAGAAAAAAGAAAAATAGAAGTAGATTTAGGTTAGACTACTGCATGCAGATAGTGAAAGATGTAGGCTGTAGGAATTTCAAGGAAATGTGTAGGCTAGCTTAGAATAGAAATCAATGGAGGAATGCATCCAATCAGTCCCAATATGGATAAACTAATGACGAAACAATAACTGTACTTAAACATGATCATTATTTAAGCAACTACAAGCAATATTATCGAATAATGTTAATTGTGTGAAAGAATTTACTGGAAAATTATTAATTCGGTAAATATCTAAGTGTTGGTGGATCTTGGCAGCCACAGGCTGCTTAACCCCCTTCACATACCACCGAATCTCGGTGAAATGGGGCATATAATTGGAAACAAAAGAAGGGAAACCGAGCTGTTTATAGGCTTTGTGGGAATTTCAGGTAACTGTGTAGGCTAGCTCAAAATATAAATATGTGGAAGTACGTGTCCAACCAGTTTTGAGACGGAAAACCTAATAACAAAAAATAGGCGCAGATAAATCTGATGATTATTATAAACAACTACAGGTGTTGGTTGTGAAATATCTGCAACTAATGTTGACTGTGTGAAAAGATTTATTGGAAAAAATTTAAATCGTCAAATGTTTCAACTGTTGGGGGAACTTGGCAGCCACAGGCTGCGCACCCCCCTTCACAACCATTTAATGTCGGAGTAATACAGTATACAATTGTAAAACAAAAGAAGGGGACCAAACTGCATCTAACAAGAAAGAACAGCGCCTATCATCAAAGACAACAAACATAGAAACAAGAAGAAAATTGTTGAAAGCATATGTGTGGAGCACAGCACAGTATGCCTATAAAATACGGGCAGTAGGAAAAACAGACAGAAAAACGGTAGCAGCCTTTTGGAATGTTGTGCTTAAGATGTATGAGGATGATAACAGGGACAGACAAAGTTAATAGTAAATAGGATATAGAAATAGTAGGAAAATAAAGATATCTGTGGAAAAAAATAGAAGAAATAGAAGGGCAGAATACGTTCTAAAGCATTTTTGGGGAATAGTATGGGATATATTACAAGCAGAGACAGGAAAAGGAGGTAGATGTATACCTAGATCAGATAGGGATAGCTGCAAACTGTAGAAATTACCGGGAAATGTCTAGGTTAGTCAGAATAGGCAGCAATGAGGGTACGCGTCTAACCAGTTCCAGGACTGAAGACCTAATGATGATGATCACAATGGAACATGAACTAAAATTTCTTTAGAGAATTTTAACAAGGACACCCTTCGCTGTACAATGCACACAAAGCTGCAATTATTGTAATCTCATCCGATAAAACAGAGTGCAATACTAAACGTGATCGCACCAGTTCTTTCAACAGATCAGTTCATCATTAAAACGATTCATTAACCGACATTATTAATATTACTACAGATTACAATAATTCCCAGGAAAAAAATTATGAAACATCTATCGAAGCAAATAATTATTTTCCGACCTCGATGTAATTTTGCTCCGTTGCTATTGACAATCTGTTTTTATTTATTTAATGCCTTCATTTATTAAACTAAATTTAAAATTAAATTGTGTATAATTAATTCTACATTTTCTAAATTTTTCTTCCCTGTAATTTAAAGACCTTTTAACCCTTCACTGCCCGATTTTTATTTTAACTAATTTTTCCGAGTCACACGTAATTTATGTTCAGAAAAATCTATCTCAATATTTTATATTATTAATAACAAATTATTGTTTTGATTCATAGTCTGCAGAAATAATGTTATTTATGAATTACAAATTAAAATTTAGTTTAATTTATTATGAGCAATTACAGGTATTGGTTTTGCAATATTCTCAACTAATGTTAATTGTGCGAAAGCATTTAGTGGAAAACTATTAATTCGGCAAATGTTCGAGTGTTGGGGAATCTTGGTAGCCGCATGCTGCTTAAACCCCTTCACATACCACTGAATATCGGAGAAATAGGATATATATATTTGTAAAACAATAGAAGAGCAACCGAACTGCATCTAACGAGAAAGAGCAGCGGCTATGTTCGAAGACAACAAACATAGAAACAAGGAGAAAAGTGTCGAAATAGAAAAATATGAGATATAGAAGGGCAGGGTACGTTCTAAGACATTTTTGGGGAATAGTACGGGATATATTACAAGCAGAGATAGAAAAAAGACGTAGAAGTAGACCGAGATCAGACTTTTGCACGCAGATAGTGATAGATGCAGACTGTGGAAATTTCAGGGAAATGAATACGTTAGCTCAGAATAGGAAACAATGAGGGTACCTGTCTAACCAGTTCCAGGATTGAAGACCTAATGATGATGATGATTGTATTTAAAACAAAGAACGGTTTTGCATTTTTGGCAAATAACGAACGTTTGCAATTTGCATAATAGATTTTTGCACCTCAAGCGGGTGTTGTTACATACGGGAAAATGATTCTCTTCGCCAAGTCGCCCATCCTGAGGGGATATGTAACTGTGTTAGGGTTTTTCCTTTTAGACTCAATGCTGTTTTGTAAATCCGAAGGTCTGCTACTTCTAGTTCAATACAGTATTGTAGCTAATTCAATTCTAATCTAGTAGCGATATTGTTTTATTTCCTTGGTTGCACCTTGGTAAATAAGTCAAGCGATAATTGTGACGTCCAAGAGGTGCTAAAGAAGCCGAAAAATTTTCCTGCGATCGTATCTTATCCTACACCTACCGAATATGACTATCTAGCAAGTCAATCCGGCCTATATAGACGTTGTATTGTTTGACAATAGCTGGGCAGAGTACCTAAACGGTTAATTGTTACACGATAGTTATTGGTTGTCCACTAACAAAGGAGAATAGAAGTAAAAGTCTGTTGCCCTTCCGATAAACGTTAGTGATCTCAGTTGTATTGTAATCTGTTGCGTATTCCTCTGATTTACTTTTCCTCTTTTTTCAGCACCTGATCGATTTACTGATGCTTGATGGTATACCCGGACTTCTGGTTGTATAAAGAGAATGAATTCCAATTTTCTCCCGAAAAGGACATAATAGTTGTCAAAATATAATTTATAGCAATAATTTTACTGTATATCAAGTGCTAAACGAACAACTACATTACTACTAGCACGCAAGACAGGATCTTTAAGAAGTCTCTTAGTCGGATCATTTTCTGTACCGGTATAAATTTCAAATCTATACGTGAATCCAGGTCCATGATGTTGTCACTTCAAATAGGAAATTTTTGAAAATGTACATCGAATTCGTTTGCCCACAATTTGCTCACGTTTGTCCAACACAAATTTTTATTTGCCCATCTTTTAAAAAAGTTATAACCAAATAAAAAAATTGGGAAACCGTGAAGTTAGTACCCCAATTTCAAAATTTTTCAAAATGCACATACACTTCGTATGCCCATGATTTGCCCACGTTTGCCCAACATAAATTTTCGTTTGTCCACTTCCCAATAAGAAGTTATGAGCAAAACAAAAAGCGAAGCATATTTTTAACCCAGTACCCCATCCAAAAAATTCTTCAATTCGTGAGAATAATTTGATTGTCGACAATTTGTCCACGTTTGCCCAACCAAAATTTTTATTTGCCCACCCTTTAAAAAAGTTATAGTTAAATAAAAAATTGCGAACTTTTTCAAAATGCACATAGAATTCGTTTGCCCACGTTTGCCCAGCACAAATTTTTGTTTGCCCACCTCGCAAAGGATAGTTATTAACAAAATAATACGGACAATCATCTAGTATGAGCAATTCTGGAGCATTTTTTACGCATTGAGAGCTGGAATCGTTTGCCCACTCGTTCTTTTCGTTTGTCCACTCCTTCTCTTCGTTTTGACAATTAGAAGACGCAGTAGAATTTGAATTGCCGACGCCAGAGTGGTCAATACTGAGCTTGCTGTTTTCTGGAGCATCCATTACAAAAGATTCTTCAAAGCAATGTTCTAAAACATCCATATTTCTGGGATACTACCCGTAGCTATATAATCAAGATTATCAATGTCATCGTTCAGTTGATATTTACTTCTTGTGGGAATTTCCTAGATCAATTCGAAAAGTTCAGCTGTCGCCAAGCTCTCTAGATCTACATTTTTCAACGTGTTTAAAAATCAATAACATCTAGAACATAAGTATAAAATACCCGATAAAAATATGAAAGTACCGCACTGTCCAATAAATCACAAATGAATCACAAACGGTTTCGCAAATAGACAGAAGAAAGATATAATTTGTTTATAATTAATAAGGTTTAATTACTCTCTTTGTAACAAGATATTACCAGAAAGTTTTTACTACTCAAGTTTTTAATTAATAACTGCAAAAATTCACATCCAAATGCTCAGGTACCACTTTTGAATATAACCTCGTCTATGTAGACAGCACACTGAATTGAATAAAACCGTGTGCGAAATGAAGGTTATGCGTGCATTTGTATGGTGAATAGATTGATACATAAATGCATCACGAAGTTTCTATAGAGCAAAACCATCTAGCTTTGCCAGTGTTAAGCAATAATGAGGTTGATACATATATGCATCGTTGGGCAGTACTGAAAGGTGTTGCATTTCAAATTTGGAGATGTACACTTTTAAATTTGTGACTAAATTCCCGCCATTATTTTAAAATAAACTTGTTAATTTCTGCCATCCCGGACAGTTGCGCAGGCGCGGAGTGAGTGGCGCAAGTGCGCGGAGCGACAGGATTATTATTAGCCACGAAATCTCAAAGTGGGTAACGTCTACCTGTGTCGTGTTTTTTGTCTTTTCTCTTTTTTAGGATGTAGGTTCCTCCTTATCTTGCCTTATCGTTTCTTACCTGGTTGCTCCTATCATACCGCTACGAACGACGAAAGAGGAAGACGAATAAATTTGGATTCAACAATGGCGTGACGCAACCCACCCTAAAACAATAACAAGGAGATGCCCTGAGATTGACTGCAAGGCGCGTTTTAAGTAAGTACTTTGCTTTACTTTTGTGTAAGAATAAGAATTGTATCATTGTTTGGTGTTTGGTATTTGATACAATTTGCCACGTAATTATGCCATAATATTAACTATTGTGCAATATTGTGAAACGTGGACCGTATCAGTGTTGCCAAGTGTAACAAGGGTTAATAATATTTAGAAGCATCTATCGCTCAAACTCAATATATATATTTAATCAACTTTTTTCTATTCGCTGGCCATAATATCTACGTAATATAGAGTATTCATCATGTTCTTCTTCGCCTTCTAATAAATAATTTACCATAATCACTTCTTGCAACATAGTTTTTAGTACAGAGGACACCCAACTGATAGCCACAATTTTGGAGCTACTGGTCCTGGATCGCTAGTAACCTGTACTAAATACCATAGACTATTTTTCTACAAGCGATGAGGGTTGAACTTGGTCCCAATAGCCGGTCAATCTCTAGCATTCGAAGCCACTCTTTGGGGTTGTCGTTTTTATCTTTACACTAAGCAAGCTAACAATTTATTTTCAGCCTGTAATTCAAAAACCTTTTTAATAGTATTTAGAAGCATGCATCCCTCGAACTCAATAATGTGTAGTAAGTCAACTTTTTTTCTTTTCGCTGGCGATAATATCTACTGAGTTCAGAGCACCCATCATGTTCTTCCTCGCTTTCCGATAAATGGTTTATTATATTACTTCTTGCGATATTATTTTTGGTACAAAGACGCTCTACCGATAGCAACATATTTGGAGATGTTGGCCCTGGGTCGCTAGTAACCTGTCTCTGAATCCATAGACTAATTTTCTATTTTTCTGCTATCGACGAAGGTTGAACTTGGTTCCAATAGTCAGACATCCCAAGTCACTCTTTAAGGTTGTCCTTCGACAATTAATTTTCAGCATAATTTATGTAAAACTGGTATTTTTTCCGTACTGACGGTGCAATGTCTTTACCAAGAATTATCGTTAAGTTCGATAAAGTTTGATTAAACCAAACTTAAAAAATAAATCCTTTCCACGGACTACGTTACGAAAAATTTATGAGCAACACCCCTGGTTACAATGTACGTATCATTATATTTGTCATAGGAATAATATGTACTTGATATTTTCAATTCTAGTTTTATCTACATCAAGTTCAGGCGGAAATACTAGAAACACCTAAATAGATGGGACGGAAATTAATATAGCACAGACAACAAAATACTAAAGGATAACATTATCCAAGGTTCAAAGTACATTACAATAATTTTACAATATAAGAAATATTTAGCTCAGTAAATGAACTGTTTTTAAATATTCATAGAACTTAATAAATTTTCAAAAAATATATTTTGAACATTGTTTTCTTTTCATTGACTATATCACATCGGCAGCGTAAGATTTGAAAACACGGAAAAAGAACAACATATTACGGACTAATAAATAAAACGAGTAAAAATCCATAATCCGCTCAAATTAACATCGGAAAACTCGTTTTTCTGACAAATTTCAATGGTGTTTTATCGTAGGATACTCTATAGGAATCCCATAACCAATATATTAACTATCATCTCTCATCGTCATGCGCTTGCGAGGTCTTGCGTAGCCTGAATTCTATTACCTAAAACGATTTATTTTTGCTTTTTTGGTAAAAACAAATTAGCCAAGATATGATATACATTAAATTCTCTATAAGAAATATACTTGGAATTTTTCTCGTACGACCAATCGTTTAGCCACAAACGCGTTCTTCAAAGGCAGACTTTCTTCTCGTATACGATTTTTCACTACAGAAACACGTTCCAACTCACAAGCTTTTGATCTTTAAATAAAAAAAAGAAAAACCGCTTACCTTAAAAATATATGCACTTAAATTGATCGCAAAGGTCTTTAAGTCTTTTCCTACTATTAACTGTTTAATCGTAAAAACGTGTTTTTGGAAATACTTTATTTTGCGCTTGCTGTTATTCACTGTAAAATATTTTGCTCGTGTGAAGTTAACACCTCATTTCTTAGCACCAGTTCTACCGATAGTTCTATTTGCACTCAAAGTAACCGGATGGAATATCCAACAGGGCTCTAAAAGCGCTGCTGAAAAACGACCTTCGGGTGTTAACCGGAATCATCAATGCCATGTTGAGACTCCGCCACTTCCCATCCACGTGGAAGACGGCGGACGTCGTAGTGCTCCGAAAAGCAGGCAAATCTGCGACATTCCCACAGAACTACCGGCCAATTAACTTGCTGTCGGTGGTTGGTAAGATAGCGAAAGCCGTTTTCCTAAGGAGACTCCAGGCAACGATGGCATGAAAATTAACAAAATAAAACTAAAGTTCTAGTATGCAAAAGAGGGGAAAATAAATCAAAAGCAAGAATACAAATAGGTAACGAGAACTTACAAAAGGTTAGAGATTTCTGATACCTGGGAAGTCAAATAAGGCAAGATGGGAAAAGCGCAAAAAATATAAAACAAAGATTAGCACAAGGTCGTGCTACATTTAACAAGAAAAAGCAACTATTGTGCTCAAAGACCACAAACATAGAAACAAGGAAAAGATTGATTAAAACATATGTGTGAAACACAGCACTGTACGGCTGTGAAACCTGGACAGTAGGAGAAGCGGGCAGAAAATATATGCCTTTGAAATGTGGTGCTACAGACGCACGATGAAAATATCATGGACAGACAAAGTTAAGAACAAAGAGGTACTAGAAATGGTAGGGGAAGAAAGAAATACGTGGAAAACAGTAAAAAATAGGAAAGATGATAGGTCACATACTAAAGGCATGAGAGAAGTTGAGGTAGACCTAGGTTAGACTATTGCACTCAGATAGTGAAAGATGTAGGCTGCAGGAATTTCAAGGAAATGTGTAGGCTCGCTAAGAATAGAAATCAATGTATGCACGCGTCCAACCAGTCTCACGATGGAAAAACTAATGACGAAAAAAATTACTTTACTTAAACATGATGTCTAAGTGTTGGGGGAATCCTTGGCTGCCACAGGCTGCTTTAGTCCCTTCACATACCCTACATTTGATTCTCCAATTCTCCACCCGAAAGTAGTACATTGGTCAGGAAGCGAGTTTTTTTTACCTGGAAACTTTGAATTTTTCCGAACCCTTGCTGTTGTGAGCAAGGTAGGGATTTTTAACGTGCGTGACAACACTCACACACGGAACCTCCATTTTACCTCTCATCCAAACGAAGGCGTATTTTTGTGAAAAATGCTCGCCTAACATTTTTCAAGCGGTCCGTGTCGGGATTTGAACCCGGGACCTTGGGCATAGTAGTCACATGCATGCTAACTAAACCTTGGAGCCTCCCCCCTTCACATACCAATGAATCTCGGTGAAATAGGGCATATAATTAGAAAACAATAGAAGGGAACCGATCTATATATAGGCTATATATAGGGAATTTCAGGGAACTGTGTAGGATAGCTCAGAATATAAATAAGTGGCGGTACGCGTTCAACCAGTTTCAAGACGAAAAACCTAATGAAAAAATAAGTGCACTTAAATCTGAAGATTATTATAAACAACTACAGGTGTTGGCTGTGAAATATTTTCAACTAACGTTAATTGTGCGAAAGGGTATATTGGAAACACTAGTAATTCGGCAAATGTTCAAGTGTTGGGGGAAATCGGCAGCCACAGGCTACTTATCCCTCTTCGCACACCTGATTTTCCAATGCTCCACCAGAAGGTATTATATTGGCCAGGAAGCGAGTTTTTTTTTTACCTAGAAAATTTGGAGTTTTGTCGAATCCTTGCTGTTCCAAGCAAGGTAGGGATCTTTAACGTGCATGACAACACTCACACACGAGACCTCCATTTCACCTCTCTTCTGAACGAGGGTGTGTTTTTGTGAAAAATGCTCGCCTAACATTTTTCAAGCGAACCGTGTCGGGATTCGAACCCGGGACCTTGGGGGTAGTAGTCACACACATACCACTACACCACTTCCCCTTCACATACCACTGATTATCGGGGAAATAGGGTGTATAATTGTAAAACAGTAGAAGGGGATCGAATGACATCTAGCAAGAAAGAACAGCGGCTATGTTCAAAGACAGCAAACATAGAAACAAGAAGAAAGTTGTTGAGAGCATATGTGTGAGCATAGCACAGTACATTTATGAAATAGGGGCAGTAGGAAAAGCAGACAGAAGGAGATGGAAGCCTTTTGGAATGTTGTGCGTCAGATGTATGAGGATGATAGCATGGACAGACAAAGTTAATAACAAATATGTTATAGAACTAATAGAGGAAAAAGATATCTGTGGAAAACAAAGAAAAATAGAAGAAATAGAAGACCAGGATACGTTCTAAAACATTTTTGGGAAATAGTACGGGATATATATTATAAGCAGAGATAGGAAAAAAGAGGTAGAAGTAGACCTAGATCAAACTATCGCATGCAGATAGTGATAGATGCACACTGTGCAAATTTCAGGGAAATGTTTTGGTTAGTTCAGAATAGAAAACAATGAGAGCACGCGTCTAACCAGTTCCAGGACAAATTTAAGTGAATTTTCTTTAGCAAAATGCGCATGGCTGCTAGACTTTTAGATCAAAACAAATTTTCTTAATCTGAGAAAATAATTACAGCGGCCTGATAATGTGTGACTACTTAGGCAATTATTACGCCGATCAATTCAGATTTCACGTCAAACGAAGATGAAGTTGTCGTTTTCTATGATGATACTTCCCCTCACAGCACAAGCAAAATAGTTGCACGGGTTCATATAGGATATTTTCGATATCCACCATACAGTCTGTTCTCCAAACTCAAATCATCATCATTACCTAATGCTTGTGCCGTGAGGGGAGCATCATCGTAGAAAACAACACCATTTTCGTTTGACGTGAAATCTGAATTAATCGGAGTAATAATTGCCTAAGTGTTCACTATTATCAGGCCGCTGTAATTATTTTCTCAGACTAAGAAAATTAGTTTTGATCTAAATCTCCAGCAGCCTTGCGCATTCTGTTAAAGAGGATTCACTTAAATTTGTTTGATCAGGGTACAGGTTTATACTTCATGCGACTTCTAACGTAGAAGACATGCTGTGAAAACCAAAACAAGACACTCAGTTCTTACATGATGCATAATAAAAAGAAGCAACCAAAATTAACACATGAGTAATGACGATTGATGGAGGAGACTTTCCACACTACTAGAAGATTAGATAGACGTCTCTCGCTTCGATAGTTAGATACGAAAGAAGGCTAATCACAAGGGAAAAAGAGTGGGCGAAGGCGCCGTTCGACGGGGAATTAAGTTTTGCATAGAATAAGCACGGTTTTCCGACGAAAAATGGGATACTTTCGTCGGGAAGTGGTATTTTAGAAGAGTTTTGGTACTGAGGTAACATCGTGCGTTGATTGTAAAATGCTACGATTTTCCCGAAGTCAAACGCGTTGCAAGACAACATAAGTGTGTTATACTTCCACGCGACATATTTTACCCGCCATTTTATAACATATACCGACCACGCTTTACGAGTGATGCAATCGCTATTTAAGTCAAATTTGCAAGCACAATTTAAGTAAAATCAAATCACTCACGTGGTGGCATCTCGGAACTTAAAACTCAGGATCCAGCGGTGATTTGTAGGTTGGGTTACGCCATGTTAAACTTCAGATTGCCATCCGTCCTAAACCTCTACTGCACTCGTAGGGGGTGGAAAGGAGATAAGGTACCAGGTACAATATAAGGTAAGGTACAGGGAACCTACATACCTGTTCCTAAAAAACACACACATACCACTTCCCAGATAGTTGTTGCCTGATCGAGGTCTCGTGGCTTAATCTCCCTTTTCGACACTCACGCACCTCTGCATTCACTCTGCGCAGGCGCGACTGTCAGCGACGACGGAGTTAACATCATTCATTTAAAAAACGCGGCAATTAACTTATAATTTATATCTAAATCTAAAACATGCTACATTGCCATTTTGGTATGTAACAAGTGCCCCAGAATCTATTGGTCATTCGTTAACCATCTTCAAATTTAAAGAACTTTTGCATACTGATATTCAAATTGTATGCACAGTTCGAGGAAGGTATTTCTAAAATGGTTTGGAGAAAAAGTAAGAAAGATATATAAATGTTGCAAACATATTTATGTTATTTTTAATCGAAAACGGTTGGATGTTGAATGGTTACACATTTGAGATTCCTCATTTTAGTTAAATATACGAAATTATTCTTTCTAACACATCAGTATCTTTTTAAACTATACATCTTTTCACCACTTCTATAGCAAATAATTGATTATAGTTTTCGAGTTAGATAATTCTGGGAAAAATGTCTTAGTGAAGATGCGCTGTTTAAAATACTGTTAGAAGATTTTATTGTTTAGATGAGCATCCAAATGGGAAACAGCATGAAAAATGCCATTAACCGTTGAAAAGAATAATGTATGAAACTCACCATCAAAAGTTTTAAACAAATAAAGATAAAGTACAAAAGAGTCCTAGACATTTAATTTTTGTATATCAACTTTTCAGTAAATGCGTAACTCTAAAAAAGTCAAGGTATTAGTTCCTAAGGTAGCTAAATATACACTAGGAAAACAACCATTTTAGGTTGTCATTGAAAATACTTTTGGCCATAGTAGGAGTATTTTGTGGTCTGACCAGGAAAGATTTGTAAAATGATAAACTAACTCAGTAGTAGAATTTACAAAAGAGAAAAAAGGTAAGTGCAAATTTCTCCATTTATGAAAACATGAAACAATTTATTTAGTATCGACTATAGGTATATCATCTAAAACGGAGCAATTGCTCAGACACACAGTTTTAGGGAAAACGTAGGCCGAAGTTGCAACTCGATAGCGAACGACAGACTAATTGTGTTATATACACATGGTGTAATCTACTTTGTAACAGTAATAGCTTTGTTGTATGTTCATTTAGTTATTGCTTTGGTGATACACTTCTTCGCGGGACGTTACTACATAATTAGTTTGAAATGAACTCGACATGGTAAATAAGGACCGCAAAGACGGAATGATAACAAAGCCAACAGAAAAATCATATCAAGCGAGGAACAAAAATGCTGTAAGTAAAGAACCTTAACCTAGAAGTGAGTTACAAATTTTGAAAAATTATTGAAGGTGACTCGTTTTTAAATTTCTTCAAATGCTGTGTGCACTGGTATTCTCTTCACATACACGTATCCCCAGATGCAGCGCTATACACTATCTATGTGAACCTTTGAACGTGTATTTTTTTGTAAAGAAATGTGCAACTGAAATTTTGATTGCAAGTCACTCACTTACACAGTAGCACTAAAATGGGTTTCGTGTTAACGTATATCGTAAGTTTAATACAAGTGACTATTGGTCAGCACAAGATACAATGGCTCATACGAAAAAATGATAGAAATCGTCAAACTGTTATCTGTTATAACATACCAGATGAAGAAGATTAATGTTCATGCATGCTTTAGAACTAGTACAAACTTTTTGAAACTGTTAAAAACAGAAGAAAAACGCAAAACAATCTACAAAAAAAAGAAACCTCGTACGCACGTAGAAAACGCACAAGTAATAGATTTTGCTAAAGGTTATAAATAGCCTCATCCAAGAAAATGTTTATGTTCGTGTGTAAAAAGTGCAAAAGAATACGTTAAAGATCGCAAAACTTCCTTCCAAAATCTTCTAAAGTTTGGTCATTTATAACTTCAAAAAAAATGTTGCAAACATACCTTTCAATTGCTTCTGTTATGGCATCTAGAAGCGATATCACCCAAAAATGGAAATCGTTAATGAATGAAATAAAAGTGCTATTAATAAAAGGATTCAAGTAATCAAGACCGAATTAGAACTCGATAGTAAGCATGAGAAGAAGGCAACAACCTAGGCAACAACCTTGTAAAAATGGACACCGGGTCCTCGCAAGGGATTTTGGACAAACAGTGTCTACCAACATTCGCACGTCGAAATGTTTTAATTGAAACAACGTTCAGGCTAAAACTTACTAATCAAATATGTCGATAGCATAAAGGTTTAGCGGGTAGAAACAAAAACGAAATAGCCTTTTAGCCACCAGTTCTTTCTTTGGAGCGACGGTCGGTTAAAATAAAAATGTAACAACCACGTTGATTTACATGATCCTGGTGAATTATGGACACTAACTATATTGAAGCTAGATACTTTGCGAGCCATTATTGCCGTTCCATATTACAGAAGCTTCGCCTTCGTAGAGAAAGAAATCCGTAGCTGCGCTCCAACAATGTATGAGGTCTTGTTTGATGTAATATTTCGAAAAACTCGTCAATATAAAATAATAGACAAGCATCAGAAAAAAGCTATTGATAGTACCAGGATCGTTCAATCCTTAGAAAATCCAAGATACATTTCTTACAGTAAGCAGCACTCCTAACTAGTCAACTGTTGGAGTTTCAGCCGTATCCATCACGTAGTTTCATGTTTGTTGTTGATTGAAGTAAAAACTTTCATTTGATTAAAACAATGGATAAAAGTGAGTTCCTGGCAGTGATTAAACTCTTCTATTTAAAAGGGTTAACGGAGAAATAAATTAAAGCTGAGTTGGATAAAGTTCATAGTACATGTGCTCCTGTGTTTGCAACCGTTTACAATTGGGTGAATGCGTTTAAATGTGGCCGTACATCCACAAAAGGTGAATATTGTTCCGGACGCCCGATGGAAGTGTCTACCCCGAATTGATTGACAAAATCCACGTTATGATTTTAAATGATCGACGAATAAAAGTGCACGAAATAGTTGAGACTACAGGCAAATCGCAGGCACAGTCGCTTCAATTTTGCACGAAAAATTGACTGCGAAAAAATCTCGGCAAGATAGGTGCTGCGTTTGCTCACAGTGAAGAATAAACGCAATCGTGTGGTCGATTCTGAGGCTGTTTTGATGCGTTTCCGTCACAATCCTGTGAACTTCTGCATCGATACATAACTCTGTCGACGAATCATGGATACAGCACTACACAACAGAGACAAAAGAACAGTCAAAACATTGGATTTTTCAAGGCGAACGGGCTCCGAAGAAGGCGAAGACGGTGAAATCGGCCGACAAGGTTATGATCACGGTCTTTTGGGATGCACGCGGAATCATCTACATCGATTACTTGGAAAAAGGGAAAACGATAACAGGAGAGTATTAAGCGTCGTTATTGGACCGGCTGAGCGAAGAAATCAAGGAAGAACGTCCTCATTTGAAATGGAAAAAGATCCTGTTTTATTAAGACAATGCACGGGTGCGCACCTGCGCAGTTGCGATTATAACATCCACCGTATTCGCCAAATTTGACCCCAGTGACTTTTTCTTATTTCCCAACTAGAAAAAATGGCTTGGCGGACAAAGCTTTACGTCTAACGAGGAGGTCATCGCTCAAACAAATGCCTATTTTGAGGAGCATTCGAAACTTTATTTTTTGGACGGCTTAAAAAATTTTGGAAAAACGCTTAGAAAAATGTATAGAGGTGAAGGGCGATTATGTTGAAAAATAAAAAAAATCTACCCATGAAAATGTTTTTCTACTTTTTCTAAGGATGTATTGAACGACCCTCGTATTTTGAGATTTTCAAAAGATCCGCAATGACGGAACTTGTGTCATCACTATTATCGCCACCACTAGCTAAAGTCAGTTAATACGTAAAACTGGAATTGGGTTCCTCAATAGAATTAATCAAATACGAATTTGGCAAATCATCATATTCAATAACCACTTAGCCACACCTTCTGATACCTCTTCGCGTTAAGAAAAGCATTGTGATAGCGACTCATTACACTAACTTCATGGTTTAAGGTTAACGCATATCTTATATTTTGAACACATTTTCAACATTTGGCAACGTATTCGACAGCTAACCATATGACGTCATGATCCTCGACGGATTAAGTATGCCTAATCTCTGCAGAATGAACACAGAACCACTAAAATATATTTCGACAAAATGGCTGCTCTTCATTCTGCAAGGATTCCTTAAATATCTGAGGAGTATGTTTTCTAATTGGATAGTTTTATGATTTGTGGATGTATGCAGGTCTCAGGGCTTTTAAACCTCAGTATTAACAGCTATTTAAAAATACGCCATAGGTTGTTGATAGCCATACATTAGATGACTTGAATCAGTCATTCGACGAAAACTTTACGAGGAAATATTAAGGGTCAAATCAACAAAAAAAAATTTAATATTCAATCTGGCCATTTAAGATTGCAATAAAACTTTCAGGGATCATTTTCCCTAATGACATAAATGATAATATATTTTTAAATTTTTTTATCCCATTATGTTTTATGTAATTAATTTTGAAATTTTTGAAAAATCATGGATTTTTGGCTTACATAAACATTTTTTATCTTGAATTTCTCTGGTTTTGTAGTGACTAGAGAGCTGCTTGCTTGACCCTCATTTTAAAAACAATTTAATAAACTTTAAGTTGACATGTAACTTGATTATGCTAGATGAAACAAAATTTTTATTTTAAATTTTAAAATCAAAAATTGTATAAATTTTAAAGACAATTTTTTTATAATTTTGAAAAAATATATTTCCCAAAACCTGGGGTCCAAAAAAATATGGAGACTGAATTTGGAGATTCCAACTTTATTGCAAGAATGGCAAAATACTGTTACATGAAAAAGGTATCATGTCATCCCCTGACCCAAACAATAGAAGAACTTTGGACCCTGGAACGCTAGCACTAGTCAAGGAAGCCTATCAAAATGATGAGATTTAGTCATCAAATGCCTGGTAGAAAAAACTTTGTTTCAATCAAAATAGATGGCAAACGTGTTCATCTTCAAAAATATTTAATTCGAAGTTCATTATGAAATCATATGTACGATTTAAGAAAGGTTATCCTGATCAGAGAATTAGATTTTCTAAATTTTGTGAGCTTCGTGCCAAGCATTGTGCTCTTCCTAGGTCTAGCGGGACAACCCTGTGAAGTTGGCACGACATTCTATTAATTTAAAAAAAAATGATAGTTCTAGTAGCACTTTTCATAGTTCTAGAGTTCCTGATAGAAAATAAAAAGAGTTCCGCATTTTTAATACCAAAATATAGCAAATAAAAAATTGTCGTGCTAACTTCACGAATCTAACACGACACTTCCTCCTCTAATCTATAAAAAAACAATAAATATTACAACTTTTAGCAAGTTCCCGTTAGTTCTATTCGAGTTCCGTCTCTCCATGTAATTAAAATAAAAAATTGCAATAATTAGGTTATTTGCATAAACAACGTATATTGTACCCAGCACGACGCTCGACGAAAAAATGTCGTGCTGAATATTTCTACCGCATTTTTCGATATATATCGACAGTTCTAACAACTACGATCACTTTTAGCCTGAGTTCCAGCATTTTGGGGTCATCCCGAAAGACACAGAAATTAAATGTACAGTCCCTAACTGCACCGGGCTCATGAAGTTGTTTCCCGATGCAAGTGTAGCTGATGGAGTCCGATGGATGTGCAGCGGTAAAATAACCGAACGGAAGCCAGTCAAGTGTGGCAAGAGGTCAGTAATTAGTTTTAATCTACCCCCGGTTAAAACTGCACCCGACTTGTGTTTGTCCAGTGGAAGCTTCCACAAAATTAAAACATCAATCAGACTAGAAATTTGACTTATTTAATTCATAATAAATTTGAAATCAAACCAATTAAAATTAAAATTTGTGTTTTGTGATTCCAGGTCATCAGTCAGATACAAGACTTTTTTCGATAAATCAAACCTTTCAATTTGGAAAACAGTTGGCTTCTGTCATCTTTGGGTGGAACAGTGCCGCCTGAAATTTATTATGAAGGAGTTGAGGATCGCAAGTCACACCGCCGTTGACTGCTCTAGTTTTTATCGGTAAGCAGTGTTCGATGCATTAATTACGAAGGCTAGTAAAATTGGAGGTCCCGGCAAAATGTAAGCTAATAATTTTCGATACATCCTTTTGTTAAAAGCATCTACATAAATAGATTAAAACTTTTCTTGTCTCATTTGCAGCGTTGAAAGTTTGGGAAACGGAAATACCATCGAGGTCACATAGCCGAAGGAGCATGAGTTTTCGGGGGCATTGAAAGAGGATCGGGCATTCGAAGATCGCACTTCAGAGACACTTTTGAATTGTATTGAACAGTTCATTGCTGAAGGAACAACAATCTACTCCGATTGCTGGAAAGGATTCTCGGGACTAGTTGATCATCCCAAATATACCCATTTGCAGGTTAACCACTCGTTGCATTTCAAAGATCCGGATTAAATGAAATAATTCATTGTTGTTTTATTAATTTTTGATTCTAAATGTCTAGGCGTCATGCAAAAGCAAGTGCTCAGTATGCAAATCGGCAGAAAGGTTTTCTCGGGGGGTATTTGGCTAGATACATGTTTCTGAAAATGGTTAAAGATCTTCAACAGGACCCTCTGGTCATGTTCTTTATGTTGGCTCGGGATCTCTATGACTCTACAGTTGATAACGAAGAGGAAATCGACGCCAAAACCTCTGAAATTGCAGAAATTGAAGATTTGGACTTTGACTTCAATTAATTTTGTTTTCTTTTTAGTACGTACTTAATAATCGTTCATGGTTTGTTATCTTTATTGATCACGATGCGAATAGCTTCTAGCCTCTACTCTCGTTTTAATGCCAATAATGACACAATTACCAGTTAATTCTTACATGATTATTTCACTATTCTTTATATATTAACTTCATATTTCTAATAATAGTTATCATAGTTATATTTTTACTGTGTCTTTGATTGCAAACCAGTTATTGGAAACTGATATTTATTTACACATGAATAAAGATTGACATGACTTGACTTAAAAATTGTCGAATTCCTTATTTTTGGGGTAATGTGAGTTTTTTTTCTGAAATCATTTTTTATTGCGTTTGTACACGTTCCATGCCTTCTAAGACATTCTCAACTTGCCTCCAAAATATCTCGGCTTATCCCATGCCGGAAAATCTAGAATTTTACCAAAATCTCACTTTCCCCACACCTAGATGGAACTTAAAATACAGCCCCAATTTTCGCATACCTAGAAGGCGTACACATTCTCACTTTCCGCATACTTAGAAAAAACCTAACCTAAATTTAAGAACTGTATCCCCATATGCCTGCGTGAAAACTATACTTGAAATTAACGAATTTGAAAATGCTTTTATGCTTTCTGGAATAAATGAAAGTATCATTGAAGAAATTGAAAGATCCATGAGAGAAGATTTATATTTAGTTCTAAGCAAGGAATAGCTTAGAAATGGACTGTATAGTGGAAAACCTTGGTCATAGACATTTTCATATAAAGATTCCAGATCTACTGAAATCAAAAGTAAACGTTGAAAATAAAGCATAGAAAACTGTACTTAGATATAAGCAGAGAACTATGTGTGCAAATAACAAAAAAGTAGTATCTGAGCTCATTTCAGAAGAAATTGATGTTTTTCCTGATAAAAGTGAGAGTAGTGGCTCAACTTTTGAAACACTAGTCAACTTGACAGAGGAAAATGCGTATATTTGGACTATACTTTAAAAAAATGGGCAAAAACTAAAACAAAAGCGAATGCATGGGATAATCTTTCTCATAGATTTGATAATGTAGTCGCGTGTTCCTTTAAAGCCCGTGGAGAATTGATGTGTGACATAGTGTTTCTGTGGAATTTCATCCAAAATACAAAAGTTATTAAAATACCAATCTTCAACACCAAAACGTTGGATCTATGCTAATTTCCACAAGGATTGGCTAAAAAACCACGTTCATATTGTAAATAAGAAACCAATAGAATCCATTGCTGTAATAACTTCGTTTATAAAGAAAATGGAATCTACCAAGCATACAACACCCAGCATAAAAATTATCAGTGACATTACACTTCTTTCGCACTCCGGAATTTCCGCAATACTCAAAGAAAGCTACCCTGTAATATCAATAGACCCCGACAAAGATATCCAACACAATAATGGGGGAGTGATTTGGAAATGGCGAATACTGATTCCTCTTTGAACTGTACAAGTAAGACAGACTACACTTATCCAATGACTTCTAAATGAAAAACTACAAAATATCCGAAAAATCAAAAGATTGAAAGAGAACGACGGTCAAGAGAAAATTTTAATATTGAAGATCAACCGCCTATTACAGATTATTTCAGTTTAACTGAAAAAGTAAGCAACTTAATAGCAGAAAATCCAGAAACGTTTAAGCGTATTTTAAAGATTGTAGACTCCAATGATAGCCCAAACCAGAAGTTTGAAACCTGCTAGTTTTTTGAAACGACTCCAAAATTTGTCATTAGAAAATAACAGTGGCTCTAAAAACCGAAATAATTACGATAACGCTACAAAAGATTTTGCTCTTTATCTGTATTATATTGGTGGTAAGCTGGTTTATGAAACTCTTGTGGCTAATCTAAAAAACGCAATTCCTTCCATAACTACAATTAATAGACACATATATAACAAACGTCCAAAAAGACAAGAAGGCGAAAAATTTTTAACAGATAATGGACTACCAAAGGTTGTGTGGATATCAGAAGATGCAACACGAATAACTGGCAAGATTGGGTATGATCCTAATTCAAATAAAATTGTTGGTTTTCTCCTTCCCCCATGGAGTCAGGGTTGCCTAAAATCGATTCGTTTGCAGATGTAGTAAATATAAATATTTAAAAAATTGTAACTAGAGTTGTATTTTATTAAGATTTCTGTAATCAATGGACTAGATAAAAACTTAATAATTGATTAAATTTTGTCAAAAGTGATCTAACTTTGAAGAGCCTTGCAGACCTGATAAATTCACTTATCTGCTGTGACACTTGCATGTTATAGGTTTGCCAAATTTTGAATTAAAGTTACATAAATTAAGATGGTTTTTAATGAAATCTTGGCAACAATAACATTATTTTAAAGCAATATACTCGGCAACGTATCATCGCCGAGGTAAAACCTAATTTACTTTTGAAGAGCTTTACGTTATACGTTTATTTGTTTAATACATAAAGAACTAACATATTTGATTTTGGTATCCTACATTAGCAAAATTTGCAGGATCTACGGGAAGTATGGGAAGTAACAAGGAAGTATAGGAAGTATCGGCAAGTATGGGAAGTAACAAGGAAGTATCGGGAAGTACTGGAAGTATCAAGGAAGTATCAAGGAAGTATACAATACTTGCTAGGAAGTACAGGAAGTATATACTTTTTGGGAAGTAGTGTACAACATTTGGGTCAGCGGTTTTCCCCTCGGAAATACCTTATACCTAATGCCAGTTTAATTTTGATTAATTTTTCTTAATACTGTCGTATACGTATCTGTCATACCTAGTTTTCGAGATTTTCATTATTTTCCGTTTTCTTAAGAGGAGAACGTGACTTCAATTAAATATTGATAAACCTATGCTTCTAAACTTTAAAAACTCTAGCTTAGGATGGGGTTAGTTAAGACCCAAAAGCACTACATCCTGTAACCAAATCCTCCAGTAAACATACAGGCTGATCCAGGAGCAAGTGTGCCTTACTTAATTGAAAAAATTACTAAATGATCGGATTTTTAAATGGAACACCCTGTATATTATTTGCAATTCAGAAAGCTGCTGAAATTTATTATTGTTCTATGTATACTGTTCCTATACCTAACTCTAGTTTTGGACTTAAAAGCAAACATTTAAATAATTTTATCAAATTGGATTTTTTTATCAAGCAGTCTATGGAAATTTGACGCTCTGTTATTGTTTATTTTCTAGTGTTGTTACTTTATGCTTCTTAGGGTTGCATACCTATAAAGTAAATTAAACCTTGCATAAAACGGCAGAAAATGTATATTCAAATACAGTTCTTATGAATTTATTTATGTTACATGGAGAGTGTGGTAAAATTATAAGCCGCACTTGTCGAAAATTCAATGACGGATTCAGATTCACCGGCAATGAATAACAGGAAATTTAGACGACTACAGAAAAATGTTATAAATTTTAGTTGATCTTTAAAGACTTCTAATCAAATTTCCATAGACTGTTTGATGAAAAAAATCACCCTGCATAGATCAATAAATCACTTTAAGGACATGCGAGGACATGCGAAACTTATATAAATCCGCGGCAGTCTATATAAATCTTTGGCAGACTCTGGAATAATCCCGCAGACCTAAGAAATCACTGGTAGTCTATACGAAATCCTTGGCAGACTGTACAAAATCGCGGAAATCTCTCGGCAGTCTTTGGAAATCCCAGAAAACTTTTAGCAGTCTGCCAGAAATCGCTGGCAGACTGATAGAAATTCCATATTTTCGAAATACTGTCACATTTTTGACCTAGTGAGCCACTCCTCGGGTTGACATGACTTGAATTAAAACTGGTTGAATTCCTTATTTTTGAGATAATGTGACTTTTTTCTGATCTCATTTTTTATTGCGTTTGTACAGTTTCCCGGCCATTCTAAGACTTTTTCAACTTGCCCTCAAAATATCTCAGCTGATCCCATGCCCGAAAATCTAGAATTTTACCAAAATCTCACCTCCCGCACTTAGAAGCAACTTAAGATACAGTCTCGATTTTCGCATACCTAGAAGATGTACACATTCTCACTTTCCGCATACAGAAAAAACCTAACCAAATTTAAGCACTGTATCCCCATATGCCTGCGTCCAAGTTGTCGTTTATAAATCCCGTTACGGGGTAAAATGAGATTTTTTGGATAGGTTGGGAAAGTCTTATAACGACCTGAAACATGAGAAAATGAAATTTTTGGGTTAATGCGATATTTTCGAGGTACTGTAATATTTTTTGGTTCATGGGAATTTTTGGGGTAATGTGATATTTTCGCAGTAACATATTTTTGAGGTAATATGTTCGATTCGCATTTTTGGGTTGGAAAAACTTGGCATAAACATTTGGTTCTTCCTATGCAGTTAAATAAGCATGTGAAATTTTTTTTTGGAAAAATTCACAAAAACTTAATTTTTGATTTCCGCAAACTTTTTTTTGCGGAATCATCACTCCTACGGTCTAGGCTATTTTAAAATTTTCGAAATCGGTGCAATTTTTCTGAGTAAATTAGCAAGATCTTTACAAAATTCCTTAAAGACATTACCAGCGGAAAAGTATATTCCGAAACTAAAGAGACAAAGTAGAAAACTTTCAAAAATAATTAGCGCTTGCGTAGAAAAATAAAAATTTGATTCCTACTGATGAAGTTATTTAGTAATTCGGAAGAGGTTGTACCGGTTCTAAACAAGAAGATGCTGTTTTATAGATAGAAAAGGGGAATTATGAATTCCTTATTTATTTGTCAGTTGAAAGTTTGCAATTATGTGTATTCTAGCGCAGGAAATAAATGCTGTTTGTAGTTGATTTGCAACGCTTTACTTGGCTTTTCCTCTTTCTCCAACTTTATGTTTGTTACGTATTTGCCTAACAATTTCCATTTGTTATTCTAATCAGCCAAGTGTCAAACCATCTGAACAATTTGATACAAATTCGTTTTTAAAATATATTTTAATTCTGTTTGTTACACTAACGTTCAAATTTGTATGGCAATTTCAAGGTAAGTACATACGAATCAGTGATTAAAACCATTTTATTTTAGGTTAATCTGCAATATATTTGTTTTGAAAAAATAAAACGTGTCTCTATATTCGCGTAGATTTGTAAGGGATTAACACGGAGATCCTTGAAATTTGTTTATTGTTTTAAAAGGCGATCCGAAATAGAAAACTGCGCAGGTGTTTTTATTGACAACATTCTACTACGCTTTTGATTTGCTTTGAATGTTGAATGTAAATTAACAGATGTTTGTATACAAGATAAGCTTCGAATAAAAGGAAATTAGTTAGCATTAATTTCATAAATGCTAGGATTATACAATTTACAACAATGTCGTAATGTTTAAATTTGAAATAAGGTAAAACCACTACCTGCCGTATAGGTTAAGTGCATCTTTTTAACGTATGCTCGCTAGTTTGTTTAATTTCCATTAAGAACCGACTGGTTGCTTATAAAACTAGTATTCTCAATTATCACTATCCCATTCAAACTGATAAAAGCATCCAGCATTTATTTTTAGTTTTTATATCTATTAAATAATTTCAATTCCGCTTCATCCTCTTTCCGGATTAACTAGACAACATGCATCATAGGATGGGGTAACATAACACACCAACATAAAGCCCAACGCCGTTACTATTATTTTTAATAAACACCTCTCTTTCTAATTATGCGTTTTAGAAAGAGAAGCCGCTTTAAAATCCAAATGAGGAAAACAAGCAAGCCGTGAATGACGTGTATTTTGAAATAAACGACGCGCTGTCCGCTGCGGGGTAGTTAACGTCAAACACCTTTGATAATTTAACGGATTAAATATTCATAAATCGTATATTTATACAAGCGACCACGTTTTATCTTAATTAAGTCGAGCATTGGGTAGTTTTCACTGTTCTCGCCAAGCAACAGGTAATTTGTAAGAGAAACATGTGCGGCACGAATGTTGAACGCACCTGTGTTACATCTGTACAAGCAAACCAACCGTAACCCTTTCAATTCCCTACGTCTTGGAATAAATTAACAGCGGGGCAATCGCTGCAGCAACACAGCGGCCGCCGCCGGTAAAACAAAAACAACTAACCTGTAATAGATAAAGCAGTAACAAGAAATACTGTATTAAATATCCATGGGTCATGCTCCTACACAACAACCGCCACATGACACTGCACATCATCACAAAAAATAACGTCCCAATAACACATTGAACTTAAAACAATTGCTTGCTTACGCGAACGAAAAACATCACAAAAATGTAATTATTCAATGTACGTTACACGCTACACTCATAAGACGGCCGGTCGACTACTGAAGGGGCCTCACGCAGCCGCAGGGTCCCACGCCCCCCTTACCACCGCGGGCTTCTGTAGTGGGATTCTTCACAGCATCCGCCGAAGAATACGAACACCAATCGTTTACTTTCTTTTCTTGTTGGGATTAGATTATGCGCCCGGTTTTTTAGAGGTGAAGTGTTTAATAGGATTTTAGTATCGAAGATGGCTTTGCAACTAACCGTTAATTAGCTTGTAAGTTAAACGAACGGTGTTCTTATTCTTACAGGAGGAAGGAACTAAGGGTAATGTAGGTATTATAGATGCAGGAAGCGAAATCGGAATTATTATACGGCTTTAATTAAAATTTTCCTTTTATCTACGTGAATCAGAAATCTCATTACAATTTTGTAAATACAATCTTTAAATTTTTGCAATGAATAAATAACAATAATCTGCGAAATGCTGAGTGTCATAACTTGAAACGATTTAAATTATAATAAAACAGTAACCCCTATATCACAATTGCTTGACAAAAAACGAGTTCCTACGTACCCAATTGTGGTATTAAAATAAAATTTACAAATTCAAAATAGAATAGGAGTCTTGGATTAAACGCAGGGTCAGACAGAGTAAATAATGTAGCGTAGAAACAAGGAGAGAGAATATTGTTACAAATCCAAAATTTATTTGTTTAGTGTCAAAACAGGAAACATAACCTGAAAATTTTTAGTATGATATACAAAATTATCTTATCTTCAATTATGCACAAAAACGGTTTTTAGCATGTTGGCAGCGATTCGTTGCTTTAAGCCTTACCAAAATATATAATTTAACACTTTTCCTTTTTTGGAAGGGATAACCAGGTAATATTTCATTTCCTTATAAATGGGAATCGTGTAAACATGTTGGAGTTCTTTAACAACCATCAGGTTGCTAATATCAATGTAGAACCAGGTAGATAGGAAAAAGATAGAAGAGTATAGGAATAGACCAAACTATATTAGTCAAATTATTAGAAATTTAGGTTGTGAAGGGTATGTAGAACTTTTTAGTTCATCATCATTAGGTCTTCAGTCCTAGAACTGGTTAGACGCGTACCATCATTGTACCCTATTCTGAACTAACCTACAGATTTCCCTGAAATATGCACAGTTTGCATCTATAACTGTCTGATCTAGGTCTACATCTACCTCTTTTTTCCTATCTCTGCTTGTAATATATCACATACTATTCCCCAAAAATGCCTTAGAACGTATTCCGCCCTACTATTTCTCTTTTTCCCCAGATATCCTTGTTCCCATACTATTTCTGTAACTTATTTGTTATTATCTTTGTCTGTCCATGCTATCGTCCTCATACATCTGGAGCATTTCAAAAGACTGCTACCGTTTTTGTGTCTGCATTTCAGCCAACATTTTTAACATGTTTCTATTTATACAATTGAGAGGATGGTTATTAAAGAAGTGTGCGATTGCATTATTGAAAGGCTTAAGTAGTCGTTTTTTTATATTTATTTTTAGGGGGAAAATTCATTATGATTTAAGTTACCTCTTTGGTAGATTTTAACATGGTTCTGAGGCGACTCTATGGCGGGTTTACACTTGTCAGATACCAATGTTGTTCTAAGAAGATTGTATATGGATCTGAGGCGACCCTATGGCGGGTTTACACTTGTCAGATACCAATGTTGTTCTAAGAAGATTGTATATGGATCTGAGGCGACCCTATGGCGGGTTTACACTTGTCAGATACCAATGTTGTTCTATGAAGATTGTATATGGATCTGAGGCGACCCTATGGCGGGTTAACACTTGTCAGATACCAATGTTGTTCTATGAAGATTGTATATGGATCTGAGGCGACCCTATGGCGGGTTTACACTTGTCAGATACCAATACTGTTCAACGGAGATTGTATATGGTTTTGAGGTAACCTTATTGTGGATTTATACTTGTCAGATACCAATGCTGTTTTACAAGGATTGTTAATATGCTTATTTTTATGTAATTAGTTATTTTATGTATAAATAGAAATCATGTATGTAGGCTGTATTTCATGTTGATATTGCAAGGAAAATCCAGGAAAAACTTGCAATGCTACCTAGATATTGTGGGCATTTGATTTTCATTTGTTATTTCTTTTGTTATTTCTTTTAGTAATGGAATCCATTGTTTACTGAAAGTCACGGATTCGTTTGCAACGCAGTTATTTTTATGTAGGGTTATATAGGCAGCTTCTTTGATTTTGCGTTTTGGTGGTTTTCTTCTTTTCTTCTTTTCTTCTTTTCAGGAGTATGTGTATTCAGCTCGTTCCTTTCTATTGTTTTCTAATTTTATACCCTATTTTACCGAGATTTAGTGAAGGAGGTTAAGCAACCTGTGGCTACCAAGATCCCCAACACTTAGACATTTGCCGAAATAATGGTTTTCTAGTAAATCCTTTCACACACTTAACATTATTCGAGAATATTGCCCAACCAATTCTTGTAGTTACTTATAATAATCGTCATGTTTACGCACAGTTATCTTTTCGTCATTAGTTTATCCATCTTGGGATTGGTTGGATGCGTACCTCCATTGATTTCTATTCTGGGCTAGCCTACACATCTCCCTGAAACCTCTACAGCCTACATCTTTTACTATCTGTGTGCAGTAGTCTAATCTAGGTCTGCCTCTTCTTCTCTTTTTTCCTATCTCTGCTTCTAAAATATTCCGCACTATTCCCTCATGCCATAGTATGTGGCCTATCATCCTATCTCTCCTATTTTTACCGTTTTCCACATATTTCTTTCTTCCCCTACCATTTTAGTACCTCTTCGTTCTTAACTTTGTCTGTCCATGATATCTTCATCATACGCCTGTAACACCACATTTCAAAGGCTTCTACCTTTTTCTTGTCCGCTTCTCCTACTGTCCAGGCTTCACAGCCGTACAGTGCTGTGCTCCACACATGTTTTAAGCAATCTTTTCCTTGTTTCTATGTTTGTGGTCTTTGAGCACAATAGTTGCTTTCTTGTTAAATGTAGCACGACCTTGTGCTAATCTTTGTTTTATATCTTTTGTGCTTTTCCCATCTTGCGTTATTTGGCTTCCTAGATAGCAGAAATTCTTAACCTCTTGTAAGTTCGTGTTAAATACTTGTATTCTTGTTTTTGATTTATTTTCCCCACCTTTGCAAACTAGAACTTTAGTTTTAGTTTTGTTAATTTTCATACCATATCTCTGTTAGAACCGTTTCCATTTCATTAAGAGCCGCTTCTAACTCTTCCTTGCTAGATGCTAATACCGCTATATCATCTGCAAATCTAAGCATATCAATTTTTTGTCCCTGCATAGTAATTCCAAATGTCTTTCTGCATTTGACAGTATTCATTGCCTCTTCTATGTACAAGTTAAAAATCAATGGGGATAGGGCACATCCCTGTCTCACCCCTTTCCTAATGTTTACTTCTCTACGTTCCTGCTCTAATTCTATTACTGCTGTTTGCTCTTTGTATAAGCTATGTACTATTCGTCTATCCTATAACTCATTCCAATCCTTTTAAGTATTTCAAACATTTTTCCAATTTACATTGTCGAATGCTTTTCCAGATCTACAAACCCTATATACATGCTTTCCCCTTTTCTATTGTTTTCTCCATTATCACTCTCAGAGCTAAAATAGCCTCCCGTGTTCCCCTGTTTCGCCTAAACCCAAATTGGTCTTCTCCTAGTATTTCTTCAGCTCGTTTTCCATTCGTCTTTGCACAATTCTAGTTAATATTTTTGACACGTGTGCTGTCAAACTTATTGTTCGAAAATTTTCACATCTATCCGCGCCTTTCTTTTTGGTATAGTTACTATGATGCTACGTTTGAAATCTTTGGGTATCTCGCCTGTCTCATACATATAGCTTACAAGTTGGAAGAGACGTTCTGTTACTGCTTGTCCAGCGGCTTTTAGAGTTTCTGCTTGCACCTTATCTGTACCCGGCGCCTTACCATTTTCAGACTCTTTAATGCTAATTCAAACTCGTCTCGAAGTATAGGATATCCCAAGTCATCATTTTCAATGTCTGATTCCTGTTCTAATGCAGTTAGTTCCTCTCCTGCATATAAATTCCTATATATTCTTGCCATCTACTCAATTTCTCTACGTTTTCTATAAGGACGTTTCCTTGTGCGTCCCTTATATTTTGCTATACGGTTTTATATCCTAAAATTCATTCTAATTAATTTGTATGCTTCGTCTGTCTTTCCTATTTCCATCTTAGTTTGTACTTCTTTGCACTTTTCATCAATCCATTATTCTTTAGCTTTCCTGCATTTTCGAATAATTTCCCATTTATGGCTTTGTATCTCTGTTTTCCTGTTTCGTCTGATTTATTTTGTATTTTCGTCTTTCTTCTATTAAATTCACGATATCCTTTGTTATCCATGGTTTCTTATTTTCTTTTGTGTATACCCCAAAATATCTCTGGCCGCCATGTCTAGGCTGGATTTAATGTTATTCCATTCTGTTTCTACTTCCTTAGTTTCAGATATTTTCGCGATATCATTTAGCAATTCATTTGACTTTTTTCGAATCTTACTTGAATATCTTTGTCTTTTAGTTTCTCTAAGTCCAAGTGCCTTTTCCGTTCCTCTTTTCAGATTTTAAATTTAAGTGCGGCCTTCATAATTACGATGTTGTGGTCAGTATCTATATCTGCTTCTGGGTAGCTTCTACAGTCTTTACTTGATTCCTAAACCGTTGTCTAACAAGAATGTAATCTATTTGATATCGTCCTATATCTCCTGGCATCTTCCACGTATATCGTCTTCTAGCATGATGTTGAAATAGTGTGTTTGTGATGATTAAATTGTTCTTGTCGCAAAATTCTACCAGCCTATTTCCCTGTCGTTTCTCGTGCCTAAACCAAATAAAGCTACTACCGCTCCTTCCTACCCTCACCTACCACAGCATTAAAATCCCCGTAATTATTAAATTTTCATGTCCTTTTACGTATCTTAATATGTCTTCGATATCTTTGTAGATGGCTTCTACCTCTTCGTCATTGTAGCTAGAGGTGGGCATGTATACTGTATTATTACTGTGTTTACCGGTTTAGATTCTAATCTAACCATGAGTACTCTTTCGTTCTTTTGTAAGTAATTTTCCACAGTGTCCTATCTTTTCCGCATAACTATCCCCACACCCAAATTTCCGTCCTCTGCTCCTGTATGAATTACCCTGAAGTCTCCACTCCAAAATCCCCGCCTCTGGCCACCGAACTTCGCTGATCCCTACTATGTCTAGTGATAACCTATTCATTTCGATTTTAGGTTCTCTAGCTTACCTACTTGCTTCATACTTCTAACATTCCACGCTCCGACTCGCAGAATGTTCCCGACTCTTATTTTAACTTTCCGATCGCATCCTCCGAAGTAGTGCCCTCCCGGAGATCCGAATGGGGACTATTTTAACTCCGGAATCTTTTACCCCAGAGAATGCCATCATTTTATTATAATTTAGGTACGCTGTGTACTTGGGAGATAATGTGGTGGTTTCCGTTGCCTTCCACATCGCGGTAGTGTGTCGTAGACTGCCATACCGACCCTATGGTCTCTGCCAATCTAAGTACCGAAAGAGCCGCTGCCCTCTTTCGGGGACCTGTCTTAGTCTGGTTCCTCACTAACGACCCTACTACTTTGGTTGGACCTGTAGTTTGGCTCTTTAGCTCATTAGAACACGCAAGCCATTTCACCTGTTCTAGTAATTTAGAACTTCGGCAAGGTGCAGGTCCATTCGAAATGGACTTTTTAGTTAGCACAGAATAAATAAGAAGTTAGAGCTGCGTCAAACCGACCTTAAATAAGGTCAAAAACAAAATGATGATGACTCTGAAACACTACCTATCAAAAATATTTTATTTTACTACAAACATGATGGCATTCTCTGGGGTAAAAGATTCCGGAGTTAAAATAGTAACCCATTCGGATCGGGGGGGGGGGGGACTACTTTGGAGGATGCGATCGGAAAGTTAAAAATAAGAGTCTGGAACATTCTGCGAGTCGGAGCGTGGAATGTTAGAAGTATGAAGCAAGTAGGTAAGCTAGAGAACCTAAAAATCGAAATGAATAGGTTTTCACTAGACATAGTAGGGATCAGCGAAGTTCGGTGGCCAGAGGCGGGGGATTTTTGGAGTGGAGACTTCAGGGTAATTCATACGGGAGCAGAGGAAGGAAATTTGGGTGTGGGGATAGTTATGCGGAAAAAGATAGGATACTATGTAGAAAATTACTTACAAAAGAACGAAAGAGTACTCATGGTTAGATTAGAATCTAAACCGGTAAACACAGTAATAATACAAGTATACATGCCCACTTCTAGCTACAGTGACGAAGAGGTAGAAGCCATCTACAAAGATATCCAAGACATATTAAGATACGTAAAAGGACATGAAAATTTAATAATTACGCGTGATTTTATTGCAGTGGTAGGTGAGGGTAGGGAAGGAGCGGTAGTAGGTTTATTTGGTTTAAGCACGAGAAACGACAGAGGAAATAGTTTGGTAGAATTTTGCGACAAGAACAATTTAATCATCACAAACACACTATTTCAACATCATGCTAGAAGACGATATATGTGGAAGATGCCAGGAGATGTAGGAAGATATCAAATAGATTACATTCTTGTTAGACAACGGTTTAAGAATCAAGTAAAAGACTGTAGAAGCTACCCAGAAGCAGATATAGATACTGACCACAACACCGTAATTATGAAGGCCGCACTTAAATTTAAGAATGTGAAAAAAGAAACGGAAAAAGACACTTGGACTTAGAGAAACTAAAAGATAAAGATATTCAAGAAAGATTTGAAAAAAAGTCAAATGAATTGCTCAAAGATATCGGGAAAATATCTGATACTAAGGAAGTAGAAACAGAATGGAATAACATTAAATCCAGCCTAGACATGGCGGCCAGAGATATTCTGGGGTATACACAGAAAAAAAATAAGAAACCATGGATAACAAAGGATATCCTGAATTTAATAGAAGAAAGACGAAAATACAAAAATAAATCAGACGAAACAGGAAAACAGAGATACTAAACCATAAAATGGGAAATTATTCGAAAATGCAGAAAAGCTAAAAACAATGGATTGATGAAAAGTGCAAAGAAGTACAAACAAAGATGAAATAGGAAAGACAGACGAAGCATACAAATTAATTAGAAGGAATTTTAGGGATATAAAATCGTATAGCAAAAATATAAAGGACGCACACGGAAACCTCATTATAGAAAACGTAGAGAAAGTGGGTAGATGGCAAGAATATATAGGGAATTTATATGCAGGAGAGGAACTAACTGCATTAGAACAGGAATCAGACATTGAAAATGATGACATGAGATATCCTATACTTAGAGATGAGTTTGAATTAGCATTAAAGAGTCTGAAACATGGTAAGGCGCCGGGTACAGATAAGGTGCAAGCAGAAACTCTAAAAGCCAATGGACAAGCAGTAACAGAACGTTTCTTCCAACTTGTAAGCTATATGTATGAGACAGGCAAGATACCCAAAGATTTCAAACGTAGCATCATAGTAACTATACCAAAAAGGCACGGATAGATGTGAAAATTTTCGAACCATAACTTTGACAGCACACGTGTCAAAAATATTAACTAGAATTGTGCAAAGAAGAATGGAAAAACGGGCAGAAGAAATACTAGGAGAAGACCAACTTGGGATTAGGCGAAACAGGGGAACACGGGAGACTATTTTAGCTCTGAGAGTGATAATGGAGAAAACAATAGAAAAAGGGGAGAGCGTGTATATAGGGCTTGTAGATCTAGAAAAAGCATTCGACAATGTAAAATGGAAAAAAATGTTTGAATTACTCAAAAAGATTGGAATGAGTTATAGGGATAGACGAATCGTACATAGCTTAAACAAAGAGCAAACAGCAGTAATATAATTAGGGCAGGAACGCAGAGAAGTAAACATTAGGAAAGGGATGAGTCAGGGATGTGCCCTATCCCCATTGATTTTTAACTTGTACATAGAAGAGGTACTGAATACTGTAAAATGCAGGAAGACATTTGGAATCACTATGCAGGGACAAACAATTGATATGCTTAGAATTGCAGATGATATAGCGGTATTAGCGTCTAGCAAGAAAGAGTTAGAAGCTGCTCTTAATGAAATGGAAACGGTTCTAACAGAGAGATACGGTATGAAAATTAACAAATCCAAAACTAAAGTTCTAGTATGCAAAGGTGGTGAAAATAAATCAAAAACAAGAATACAAGTATGTAACACAAACTTACAAGAGATTAGGGATTTTTGCTACCTAGCAAGCCAAATAACGCAAGATGGAAAAAGCACAAAAGATATAAAACAAAGATTGGCACGAGGTCGTGCTACATTTAACAAGAAAAAGCAACTATTGTGCTCAAAGACCACAAACATAGAAACAAGGAAAAGATTGCTTAAAACATATGTGTGGAGCACAGCACTGTATGACTGTGAAGCCTGGACAATAGGAGAAGCGGACAAGAAAAAGGTAGAAACCTTTGAAATGTGGTGCTACAAACGTATGTTGAAGATATCATGGACAGACAAAGTTAAGAACGAAGAGGTACTATAAATGGTAGGGGAAGAAAGAAAATGTGGAGAACGGTAAAAAATAGGAGAGATAGGATGATAGGCCACATACTACGGCATGAGGGAATAGTGCGGAATGTATTAGAAGCAGAGATAGGAAAAAAAAGAAGAAGAGGCAGATCTAGGTTAGACTGCTGCACACAGATATTAAAAGATGTAGGCTGTAGGGGTTTCAGGGAGATGTGTAGGCTAGCCCAGAATAGAAATCAATGGAGGTACGCATCCAACCAATCCCAAGATGGATAAACTAATGACGAGAAAAAATAACTGTGCTTAAACATGATGATTATTATAAGTAACTACAAGAAGTGGTTGGGCAATATTCTCGAATAATGTTAAGTGTATGAAAGGATATACTGGAAAACCATTATTTCGGCAAATGAGAATTTCTGGGAACTATGTAGGCTAGCTCAGAATATAAATAAGTGCAGGTACGTGTCCAACCAGTTGTGAGACGGAAAACCTAATGACGAAAAAATAGCGCAGATAAATCTGATGATTAGTATAAACAACTAGTTGTTGGTTGCGAAATATCTGCAACTAATGTTGACTGTGCGAAAAGATAAATTGGAAAATATATTAAATCGATAAATGGTTAAGCGTGGGGGGAACTTGGCAGCCACAGGCTGCTTACCTCCCTTCACAATTACTGAAGGTCGGAGAAATAGGGTATATAACTGTAAAACAATAAAAGGTGACCGAACTGCATCTAACAAGAAAGAACAGCGCCTATGAGGAAAAACAACAAACATAGAACAAGAAGAATATTGTTGAAGCATATGTGTGGAGCACAGCACAGTATGCCTATAAAATACGGGCAGTCTGAAACGCAGACAGAAAAACGGTAACAGCATGGACAGACAAAGATAATAACAAATAGTTTATAGAAATAGTAGGAGAACAAAGGTATCTGGGGAAAAAGAGAAATAGAAGGGCGAAATACGTTCTAAGGCATTTTGGAGAATAGTAGGAAATATTTTACAAGCAGAGATAGGAAAAAAGAGGTAGACGTAGACCTTATCAGTTAGTGATAGATGCAGACTGTGCAAATTTCAGGGAAATCGGTAGGTTAGTTCAGAATAGGAAACAATAATGGTACGCGTCTAACCAGTTCCAGGACTGAAGACCTAATGATGACCCTGGTGTACAGATGCACACCAATACAAAAATTATAGAAGATGAACTTTTAACTTTTATTATATACTAAAACCATTCTGAATTGACCTGCTGCACCTTGAAGAAGTTGTAGATGACCAGAACGGGTAGAATAGCTTGAAAATTCCAGTGATCTAAAGAATTGAACTACAGATTTAACCAAATTAATGAGGTCTTTAATGAGGAACTAGACGAAGACAGGTTCCCTAACGAAAGCAGAGTAGTTCGCAATGGCAGAGACCATAGGTGTCGGTATGGCATTCTAAGACACACTACTGCGATGTGGAAAGCAAACGAAAACCACCACATTATCTCCCAAGTACACAGCGTACATAAAATTTTATTTAACATGATGGCGACCTTTGAGGTAAAATTTCCAGACTTAAAGTCTCCATATAAAATCCCTCATTCGGATATCCGAAAGGGGACTACTTGTGCGCATGCGATTGAGAAGTTTAGAAAAAAAATCGTGAACATTGTACGAATCGAAGCGTGGAATGTCAGAAGTATGAAACAAGTAGGTAACCTACAGAATTTGAAAATTGAAATGGATAGGTTTGCATGAGACATAGTAGGCATCAATCAGCGAAGTTCGGTGGCCAAAAGCGGGGATTTTTGAAGCGGAGATTTTAGGATAATTCATACAATATCAGAGAAAGAAAATTCAGGTGTGAGGGTAGTTATACTCGTACTAAATATATAATCGTCGTACTGGTTATGGGTAAATAAATAATTGAAGTAACCCGTGAGTTCTTTAATATTCTCAGGTGGAATCAGTGAACTTTAAGGAAAGATTTCCTTAAAATGATGGAACGCAAATATCTTCCGACTATACTAGGGGTCTATTCCTCGGGTAGAGCTTATGAGGATTGGTCGTGGTTCTTTTTACAAAACATTATTTACTTACTATGGCTTAATTTATACCAAAATAAAGGTTTAGGAAGGGCGCCACCAAGTCATTAAATTTTAAACACTGAGTTTCCCTAAGGGGGACTTGGGAGTCCTTAGAGAAGAATATTGTATTTACTGCTTACGCAGGAGCTGTAAAGAAAATTGAATTAAATTAACAAAGTGAGGACACAAGAGGTATACTCTTGCTACCTCATAATAAAAAAGCTAAAAAGATTAATTATGCACACAATTTTATATACACAAATATTAGGCATCAAATTCTGAAAGAGCTATCAGAGCTTCTTTGTTAAATAGAAGCTACAAATATCATTATCTCGAAGATATTTATGCCTTTTGTTCTTTGATCTAGTTACACTATTTCTGAACTCACTTATTCAAAATAAAACAATTAATTAAGAGAATTAAATGATGATTCTTTAATTAAAAGTTGCTTCGTAATAAAAATTGTATGTACAAAATTTACATATCAAAAGGGTTACTCTAATTTCTTCTACACAGATGTAGAACTATAAATTTGAATGAAATATCAAATACGTTAAACGTTTCTTTTTACTACAAAAATTAACTCAAATCAATACTAAAGATATCAGATCTGTTATTCTGTTTACAAGTGTATATGAAAATATCGAAAATATCTAATAATTCAATGTTCAAAAGCTTTAACTATAATTACACATAAATGAAACTTTAATCAGAACTCAATGGAGTTGCTTAATTTCGTTAATAATGATAACGGTTACTACACTGGATTTAACATTGACATATCAAAGTCCTTTATGGTTTATTAAACAAAGTAATAGTTATAGGTCATCACAAAGTTATTTTTCTGGTGTAGCCTTGTATCAATGTTCACCAAGTGCGGACGTCATGTAAGAATAATATAGAGCTCTTACCTCGTTTCAACAGGTTTTTGATTGTGTGACAGCGTTACATCGTATAAGAGCAGATGTATATACATATGGTTCCTGGACAAACAAATAATGTCGCCTTCACGTGTTGTACTGTAAACAACCAGCTGCGTGTTTCTTGTACCCAACTATATGAGCTTAAAGCGTATTTCCTTTACGCAATAACGGGACAAACCAAAATCCATCCCAACGGTTATCACAAAATGCAAAGCTTCGATGTATTACTGCATTTAGATCGTTACCAAAACAATTATCTTGCGTGTAATTATCCACATTGTTACTTGTAAATTCATCTTAGCAATTTAAAAGACCATTACTGTTAATTATTGAACGTATAGATTGAAACCAAAAAATTGCTATCTAAATTGAAGAATATTCCGGTGAAATTTCAAATATACAATCTCATCGCTGAACATCTTATTAAATCCAATATTACGGTAAAGTTGAAGGACGTTCATGTTAGACCAAAATTTATAATCGCTACATCGAAGTGCTTTCTCGTTAAATTTAAAGTATTATCTTCAACTTGATAAATGCTTACATTGAATGGTAAACTCGATAATAGTAAACGAAAAGAAAAGATCCATATGATCATACAACACAAAATTTAAACGGGATAATTTTTATAAAACAAGATAAATGGGATCAGACTAAATAAAAGAAAATACGAAAAGAGCGCTGCAACAAAATTATTTAGTTTGTCTAAGAGATTATATCTATTTGCTTACCATTATTAAAAACACTATATCAAGTGTTTATTACACTTGAGTTTTCACAAAGGCGTAAAGCCACACGTAAATTACTGGCTAGAACTCTAAGGTTCTCCATGATGCCTTCGTGCCAAGTGTTCCAGCCAGAATGACCAATGACACATTCCGCATGAAATATCAAAGATGTTTGGCATTGAAATGTTTATACAAATAGTTAACGCCTGATGTTAGCAATCAAATTAGCATCTCTGTATTGTGGTTAGACCACATGATCCCAATACGGATATTTATTTAATTGACGACGTTTACGTGTTTAATGGAACAGACAAAAAGATAATTTATTGGTGCTTTGCAGTCGTCAGAAAAAATTAATACAATACGAAAAAAATGTATAGAAAACTACTTACTAAAGAACCAAAGCGTACTCATGGTTAAATTGGAATCGAAACCGGTAAATACAGTAATAACACAAGTATACATACCCACTTCTAGCCACAATAACGAAGAGGTAGAAATGATCTACAAAAATACCTTACATGTGATGTTCCAGTTCTCCACCCGAAGGTACTACATTGGCCAGGAAACGAGTTTTTTTTATCTGGAAAATTTGGAATTTTGCTGAACCCTTGCTGTTCCAAACAAGATAGGGATCTTTAACGTGCGTGACAACACTCACACACTGGACCTCCATTTTACCTTTCATTTGAATGAGGGAGTATTTTTGTGAAAAATGCTCGGCTAACATTTTTCAAGCGGACCGTGTCGGGATTCGAACCCGGGACCTTAGGCGTAGTAGTCACACGCATGCCAACTACGCCACGGAGCCGTCTCTACAAAGATGCCAAAAATACACTAAGATGCATAAAAGTATATGCAAATTTAATAATTTCGGGGGATTTTAACACAGCGGTAGTTGAAGTTACGGAAGGAGCGGTAGTAAGTTTATTGGTTTAGGCAAGAGAAATGACAAATAGATTACATTCTTGTTAGACAACAGTTTAGAAATTAAATAATAGCCGGTAGAAGCTACCTAGAAGCAAATATAGACACTGATAACAACATCGTAACTATGAAGGCCGCGCTTAAATTAAAAAATTTAAAAAAAGGAATGGATATAGATACATTGACTTTGTAAAACTAAAAGATAAAAATATCCACGAAAGATCTGAATAAATTTGACTGAATTTCTGAAAGACATAAACATTTCTGATACTAAGGAAATAGGAACACAATGGAATAATATTAAATCCAGTTTAGACACGGCCACCAAAGATATTCTGGTGTATACACAAATAGAAAATAAGAAACTATGGACAGCAAAAGATATTCTGAATTTGATAGAAGAAAAACGATAATACAAAAACAAACCAGACGAAACAGGAAAATAGAGATATAAAGCTATAGAATTGGAAATTGTTAGAAAATACAGGCAAGCTAAAAAACAATGGGTTGATGAAAAATGCAAAGAGTTACAAACTAATATGGAAATAGGAAAGACAGACTAAGCATACAAAATAATTAGAATTAGTTTTAGGAATATAAAACCGCATATCAAATATATAAGGAGAGGGGAAGGGACATCATTATAGGATATGTAGAGAAAGTGACTTGATGGTAAAAATATATAGGAAATTTATATGCAGCACTAGAACAGGAATCAGACATTGAAAAGGATGACTTGGGACTAAGTTTGACTGTGCACGTGTCAAAAATATTAACTGGAATTGTACACAGACGAATAGAAAAACAGGCGAGGGAATCGTAGGTGAAGATTAATTTGGGCGAAACAGAGGAACACGGAAAACTATTTTAGCTTTGAGGGTGATAATGGAGAAGACCATAAAAAAAGAGCGTGTATGTAGGGTTTGTAGATCTGAAAACTGCATTCGACAATACAAAATGGAAAAAATTTTTTGACATACTCAAAAAGATTAAAATGAGTTTTAAGAATAGACGAATAGCACATACCTCATACAAAGAGCAAACAGCTGTAATTGAATTAGAGCAGGAACGTAGAGAAGTAGATATAAAGGAAGGGATGAGACAGGAATGTGTCCTATCTGCGTTAATTTTTAACTTCTACATCGAAGACGCAATGAATACTGTCAAATGCAAGAAGACATTTGAAATTATTATGCAGAAACAAAAGATTGATGTGCTTAGATTTGCAGATGATTTAGCGTTATTAGCATCTAGAAGCAACTCTTTATTAAATGGAAATAGTTCTAACACAGCCATTACGGTATGAAAATTAACAAAAATAAAACTAAAGGTTTAGTATGGATAGAAGGGGAAAATAAGTCAAAACAGGAGTACAGATAAAAAACAAGAGGTTAAACATTTCTGCCTAGGAAACCAAATTACGCAGAATGAGAAAAGTGCAAAAGATATAAAATAAAGATTAGCACAAGGTCATGCTGCATTTACGAAAATTAAGTAACTACTATGTTCAAAGACAACAAATACAGAAACAAGGAAAAGATTGCTTAAACTAAATGTGTAGAGCCCAGCACTGTGCGGCTGTGAAACTTGGACAGTACGAAAAGTGGACAGGAAGAAGATAAAGGCCTCTGAAATGTGGTGCTACAGACGTATGATAAAGATATCATGGACAGACAAAGTTAAGAAAAAAGAGGTTCTAGAAATGGAAGGGGAAGAAAGATATATGTGGAAAACAGGAGAGATACGATGATTGGCTACATACTAAGGCATGAAGGAATAGTGCGAAATATATTAGAAGCTGAGATAGGAAAAAAGGGAGGTTAGAGGTAGACCTAGGTTAGACTATTGCACAGATGGTCAAAGATGTAGGCTGTGAGAATTTCAGGAAAATGTGTAGACTAGCTCAAAATAGAAGTCAACGAAGGTACGTGCCCCACCTTGTCCAAGACGGAAAACGTAATAGCGAAAAAAATAATTGCACTTGAACTTGATGATTATTATAAGCAAGTACAAGTGTTAATTTGGCAATATTCTCAAGTAGTGTTAATTGTGCGAAAGGATTTAGTGGAAAACTAGTAAATCAGCAGATGTCTAAATGTTGGAGATCTCGGTTGCTGCAGGTTGCTTAACCCCCTTGACATACCACTAAATAATGGTGAAATAAAGTATATAGTTAAAAACAGTAGAAAGGGAACAAAGCTGTATTTAGGCTCTAGGAATTTCAGGGAAATGTGTAAGTTAGCTTAAAATAAGAAACAATGTAGGTACGGCACTAACCAGTTCCAAGACTGAAAACTGTAGACCACCAGTGGTAGGTGAGTGTAAGGAAGGAGCGGTAGTAGATTTATTTGGTTTAAGCACGAGAAATTACAGGGGAAATAGGTTTGTAAAATTTTGCGACAAAAATAATTTAACCATCACACACTCATTATTTCAATATCATGCTAGAAAGCGATACACATGGAAGATGCCAGGAGATATAGGAAGATATCAAATAGATTACATTCTTGTTAGACAAGGGTTTAGGAATCAAGTAAAAACTGTAGAAGCTAACCAGAAGCAGATATAGATATATATATATATATATATATATATATATATATATATATATATATATTAAATGCTTTAATGGGTTTGAGGTCAGCTGGTAAAAGAAAACTCTTTTATAATGCCTAAATTTTCGGATATATTTAATCCTTGATCACAGGCTTCTAAAATGTTACAAACAACTAGGCTAAATTATATAAATATTAATTGAACTTACAAGATGAGTTGTTAAAAATTAACATCGAAGTATTAAACATAACTTTTAGTTTTCACTTTTAAATGTAAGAAGGATATATAATTTGTATAAGAAAAATGTAAAATTAAAAATTATGTCAGATTTTGAAATATTTCAAATTTTCTGTTTTAATAGGATACCTGATACCTTTGTTTAATGTATAAGTTATGTTGTATGTGATAGTTGTTGTTTGTATGCGTGTGCATTTGTGTGTGTGTGTGTGTGTGTGTGTGTGTGTGTGTGTTTGTGTGTGTGTGTGTGTATGCGTATGCATTAGGTTGTATGGTGTGTATGTGTCAATGTATTTATAACGTTAAACATATTAACAAATATTACATTAGCTATGTAGCTATGTTTTAAAATTAAGTAAATATGTGTAAATCGAGCTCAAACCACTAATATCAGTTTTTATTTATACTATCTTTTGAAATAAAATGTGATACATTTCAAGAAATAGTCTTTTTGTTTATCTTTCTCTAATTCTAAAATTTTTGGATTTTGAAATCTATTTTGTGATCTAAATTAGCTGAATGACTCGCTAAAGCACAGGAATTTGGTTTAACTTTTATGTCACTTCTGTGTTGTGTTATACGTTGATTTAATGATTGACATGTTTGTCCAATATACAAGCCATTACAATCTAAATAATTAATTTGGTACACAATATTTTTTGAAATAGTTTGGGTGTTTTATCTTTTAATTTTGAAAAGAGATTGTTGACTGTTAAAATATTTTTCTTTGCATACTTAAAATTATAATTTTAAATACTTTAATTAGCTTATGAGTTAATTCATTGTCTATATTTGGTATTGTTTTATATATTTCTAAATTTTTGCTGTCGTTACTACTTGTGTTGGTTTTGTTTATATTACTGTTACTGTTGCTTGTGTTTTATATTCTTCAGAGGTATATAGTAATTTTGTTATTAAAGGAGTAGGATAGTTGTTGTTTTTAAAATGTTTGAAAGTTTTTTATATTTTTATTGTAGAATGTTGGATGACATATTCTTTTAATTCGGTTTTTAATCCTAAAATGAAATTTATTTTTGTTTTGAAAGGGTGATAGGAATGGTAATTTAAATACCTGTTGGAATGGCTTTGTTTTGATACCAATCTAAAATTATTTTATTTTCATCGTTTCGAATTAATAAAGTATCTAAGAAAGGTACCGATTTATTTGATTCTGTTTTATTGTGAATTGGATATGACTATTATAGCTATTAAAAATATTAAGGGTTTCAACTATTTTATTTTCTGGGATAGCCGTTATTAAATCATCAACAAATTTTTTAAAATGGAAGGTTAAACGGAAGTTGTGGAATAACACTATTTAATAATTCATCCATAACTATTTGTGCTATAATAGGACTAAGATTTGATCCCATTGGACATCCAAAATTTGTAAATAAAATTTGTTATTAAAGGAAAAATAACTGTTATCAAAAAGAAATTCAATGATTTGTAAAAAAATAGTTTTTGAAAATTTACAATTTGGTTCAATTGTATTCCAAAATTTACTAATGTTGTTAATAACTAAGTCTTTAGGGATATTTGTAAAAAGAGATACAACGTCTAAACTTATTAATACATAATTGCTTGGTAATTGAAAATTGTTTAATTGTTCCGAAAACTCAAAAGAATCTGTTATATTATGATTGTTTTTAGGGATAGATTTTGTTAGAATTTCAGAAATAAATTTTGACAGCTTTTCAGTTGCTGCATTGTTTGTAGCAACAATGGGACAGTGGATAATTGTCTTTATGTATTTTGGGAGACCATAAAGTTTTGGGATTGTGCTGTTATAATTATTGAAAGATTTTGCCTCTAAATCACTAATCATTTTTATTTCTTAATAGTTTTATAAGATCTAATGTTTGTTTTTGTAATTTTGCCGTTGGATCATTTTTAATTTCATTGTATATATTATTATCCATTAGTAAATCAGACATTTTTTGTATATAACTTGTTTTAGATATAGCAACGGTGACATTGCCTTTATCAGCTTTAACTATTAACAAATCTTCATTTTCTTTTAAAATTTTTTTGCATTGAATATAGAATTTTAGAAACTAAAGAAGAAGATAGAAACCTAAATCGAGCTTATATCACTAATATTATTACAAACTTTGTCCGTCAAAACTCAAAAAGGAAATCAAAATTCTTGTACGACTATATTCAATGCAAAAAATTTTTAAAAGAAAATGAAGATTTGTTAATAGTTAAAGCTGATAAAGGCAATGTCACCGTTGCTATATCTAAAACAAGTTATATACAAAAATGTCTGATTTACTAATGGATAATAATATATACAATGAAATTAAAATGATCCAACGGCAAAATTACAAAACAAACATTAGATCTTATAAAACTATTAAGAAATAAAAAATGATTAGTGATTTAGAGGCAAAATCTTTCAATAATTATAACAGCACAATCCCAAAACTTTATGGTCTCCCAAAAATACATAAAGACAATTATCCACTCCGTCCCATTGTTGCTACAAACAATGCAGCAACTGAAAAGCTGTCAAAATTTATTTCTGAAATTCTAACAAAATCTATCCCTAAAACAATCATAATATAACAGATTCTTTTGAGTTTTCGGAACAATTAAACAATTTTCAATTACCAAGCAATTATGTATTAATAAGTTTAGACGTTGTATCTCTTTTACAAATATCCTAAAGACTTAGTTATTAACAACATTAGTAAATTTTGGAATACAATTGAACCAAATTGTAAATTTTCAAAACTATTTTTACAAATCATTGAATTTCTTTTGATAACAGTTATTTTCCTTTAATAACAAATTTTATTTACAAATTTTGAATGTCCAATGGGATCAAATCTTAGTCCTATTATAGCACAAATAGTTATGGATGAATTATTAAATAGTGTTATTCCACAACTTCCGTTTAACCTTCCATTTTAAAGAAATTTGTTGATGATTTAATAACGGCTATCCCAGAAAATAAAATAGTTGAAACCCTTAATATTTTTAATAGCTATAATAGTCATATCCAATTCACAATAGAAACAGAATCAAATAAATCGGTACCTTTCTTAGATACTTTATTAATTCGAAACGATGAAAATAAAATAATTTTAGATTGGTATCAAAAACAAAGCCATTCCAACAGGTATTTAAATTACCATTCTATCACCCTTTCAAAACAAAAATAAATTTCATTTTAGGATTAAAAACCGAATTAAAAGAATATGTCATCCAACATTCTACAATAAAAATATAAAAACTTTCAAACATTTTAAAAACAACAACTATCCTACTCCTTTAATAACAAAATTACTATATACCTCTGAAGAATATAAAACACAAGCAACAGTAACAGTAATATAAACAAAACCAACACAAGTAGTAACGACAGCAAAATTTAGAAATATATAAAACAATACCAAATATAGACAATGAATTAACTCATAAGCTAATTAAAGTATTTAAAATTATAATTTTAAGTATGCAAAGAAAATATTTTAACAGTCAACAATCTCTTTCAAAATTAAAAGATAAAACACCCAAACTATTTCAAAAAATATTGTGTACCAAATTAATTGTTTAGATTGTAATGGCTTGTATATTGGACAAACATGTCAATCATTAAATCAACGTATAACACAACACAGAAGTGACATAAAAGTTAAACCAAATTCCTGTGCTTTAGCGAGTCATTCAGCTAATTTAGATCACAAAATAGATTTCAAAATCCAAAATTTTAGAATTAGAGAAAGATAAACAAAAAAGACTATTTCTTGAAATGTATCACATTTTTATTTCAAAAGATAGTATAAATAAAAAAACTGATATTAGTGGTTTGAGCTCGATTTACACATATTTACTTAATTTTAAAACATAGCTACATAGCTAATGTAATATTTGTTAATATGTTTAACGTTATAAATACATAGACACATACACACCATACAACCTAATGCATACGCATACACACACACACACAAACAAACACACACACACACACACACACACACAAACGCACACGCATACAAACAACAACTATCACATACAACATAACTTATACATTAAACAAAGGTATCAGGTATCCTATTAAAACAGAAAATTTGAAATATTTCAAAATCTGACATAATTTTTAATTTTACATTTTTTCTTATACAAATTATATATCCTTCTTACATTTAAAAGTGAAAAACTAAAAAGTTATGTTTAATACTTCGATGTTAATTTTTTAACAACTCATCTTGTAAGTTCAATTAATATTTATATAATTTAGCCTAGTTGTTTGTAACATTTTTAGAAGCCTGTGATCAAGGATTAAATATATCCGAAAATTTAGGCATTATAAAAGAGTTTTCTTTTTACCAGCTGACCTCAAACCCATTAAAGCATTTAATATTACTAGAATGTCATTATCTTTAAAATATATATATATATATATATATATATATATATATATATAAGCAGATAGATATAGATCACAACATCGTAATTATGAAGGCCGCACTTAAATTTAAGAATGTGAAAAAAAGAAACGGAAAAAGGCACTTGGACTTAGAGAAACTGAAAGATAAAGATATTCAAGAAAGATTCGAAAAAAAGTCAAATGAATTGCTCAAAGATATCGGGAAAATATGTGATACTAAGGAAGTAGAAGCAGAATGGAATAAAGGGGCTTCATCAGGACAATAAAAAAATTATTTATTGTCCTGATGAAGACCCTTGCAAAAGTGGGCGAAACGTCGACCTTAATTTATAAAATGACACGGTCCCAACCTGGAACCATAAATAATTATAATGACTCCGGCCGTGAAAGCCTCCGACAATATCACAGAATGGAATAACATTAAATCCAGCCTAGACATGGCGGCCAGAGATATTCTGGGGTATACACAAAAAGAAAATAAGAAACCAAGAATAACAAAGGATATCCTGAATTTAATAGAAGAAAGACGAAAATACAAAAATAAATCAGACGAAACAGGAAAACAGAGATACAAAGCCATAAAATGGGAAATTATTTGAAAATGCAGGAAAGCTAAAGAACAGTGAATGGATGAAAATTGCAAAGAGGTACAAACTAAGATGGAAATAGGAAAGATAGACAAAGCATACAAATTAATTAGAATGAATTTTAGGGATATAAAACCGTATAGCAAAAATATAAGGGACACACAAGGAAACGTCATCATAGAAAACGTAGAGAAAGTGAGTAGATGGCAAGAATATATAGAGAATTTATATGCAGGAGAGGAATTAACTGCATTAGAACAGGAATCAGACATTGAAAATGATGACTTGGGTTATGCTATAATTAGAGATGAGTTTGAATTAGCATTAAAGAGTCTGAAAAATGGTAAGGCGCCGGGTACAGATAAGGTGCAAGCAGAAACTCTAAAAGCCGCTGGACAAGCAGTAACAGAACGTCTCTTCCAACTTGTAAGCTATATGTATGAGACAGGCGAGATACCCAAAGATTTCAAACGTAGCATGATAGTAACTATACCAACAAAGAAAGGCGCGGATAGATGTGAAAATTTTCGAACAATAAGTTTGACAGCACACGTGTCAAAAATATTAACGAGAATTGTGCAAAGCCGAATGGAAAAACGGGCGGAAGAAATACTAGGAGAAGACCAATTTGGGTTTAGGCGAAACAGGGGAACACGGGAGGCTATTTTAGCTCTGAGAGTGATAATGGAGAAAACAATAGAAAAAGGGGAAAGCGTGTATATAAGGTTTGTAGATCTGGAAAAAGCATTCGACAATGTAAAATGGAAAAAAATGTTTGGAATACTCAAAAAGATTGGAATGAGTTATAGGGATAGACGAATAGTACATAGCTTATACAAAAAGCAAATAGATTACGTTCTCATTAGACAACGGTTTAGGAATCAAGTAAAAGAATATAGAAGCTACCCAGAAGCTGATATAGATACTGAACGCAACATTGTAACAATGGAAGCCGCCCTTACATTTAAAAATTTGAAAAAAAGGAACGGAGAAAGGCACTTTGAGTTTGAGAAACTAAAAGATACAGATATCCCCGAAAGATTTGAAAAAAGTCAAATGAATTGCTGAAAGATATCGGGAAAATTTCCGATACTAAAAAAGTAGAAACAGAATGGAATAATATTAAATTCAGCTTAGATATGGCGGCCAGATATATTCTGGGGTATACACAAAATGAAAATAGACAATCGTGCATATGCAATGATGCGTTGAATTTAATAGTAGAAAGACGAGAATACAAAAACAAATCAGACGAAACAGGAAAACAGAGATACAATGCCATAAAATGGGAAATTATTCGCAAATGCAGGAAAGCTGAATAGCAATGGATTGATGAAAAGTCAAAAAGAACAAACTAAGATGGAAATAGGAAAAACAGATAAAGCATACAAACAAACTAGCACGAAATTTTGGGCTATAAAACCGTTTAACAAAAATATAAGGAACGCAGAAGTAGATTTCATTATAGAAAAATATAAAGAAACTGGTAATATGGCAAAAATATATTAGTAATATATATGCAGGACAGGAACTAACAGTATTAGAACAGTAATCAGACATTGAAAATGATGACTTGGGATATCCTATACTTAAAGATGAGTTTGAATTAGCATTAAACGGTCTGGAAAATGATAATGTACCGGGTATAGATAAGCTGCAAGCAGAAACTCTAAAAGCTCAAGGACAAGCATTAACAGAACATACTTTCCAACTTGTAAGCTATATACATGAGACAGGCGAGATAACTCAAAATTTCTAACGTAATATCATAGTCACTGTACAAAAAAAGAAGATATAGATAGTTGTGAAAATTTTGGAACAGTAAGTTTGACAGCACACGTGTCAAAAATATTAACCAAAATTATACAAAGACTGATGGACAGCCGTGTTGAAGAAATACTAGGAGAAGATTAATTTGGGTTTAGGCAAAGCAAGGGAAAACGAGAGGCTATTTTAGCGGCGACGGTTATAATGGGAAAAACAATAGAAAAAGAAATTTGTAGATCTGGAAAGAGCACTCGACAATGTAAAATGGGAAAATATGTTTGAAATACTCAAGAAGATTGGAATTAGTTATAGGGATAGACGAATAGTACATAGCTTATACAAAGAGCAAACTGGAGTAATAAAATTAAAGCAAGAACGTAAAGAAGTAAATATTAGAAGAGGTGTGAGACAGGGATGTGTCATATCCCGGTTAATTTTTAACTTGTACATCAAAGAGACAATGAATACTGTCTAATATAGGAAGACATTTGGAATTATTTTGCAGGGACAAGAGATTGATATGCTTATATTTACAGATGATATAGCGGTATTAGCATCTAGCAAGGAAGAGTTGGAAGCAACTCTTAATGAAATGGAAACAGTTCTAACAGATAGAGACGGTATGAAAATTAAGAGAAATAGAAGGTGCTAGTATGTAGAAGCGGAAAATAAATCAAAAACTGGAGTACAAATAGGAAACGAGAAATTACAAGAGGTTAAGGAGTTTTCCTGCATAGTAAGCCAAATAATACAAGATGGGAAAAATGCAAAAGATATAAAACACAGATTAGCACAAAGCCATTTAACAACAAAAAAGTAACTATTATGTCCAAAGATAACAAACATTGAAACATGGAAAAGATTGCTTAAAGCAAATGTGTGAAGCATAGCAGTATATGGCTGTGAAATTTGGACAGTAGGATAAGCGAACAGGAAAAAGATAGAAGCCTTTGAAATATTGTGCTACAGACGTATGATGAAAATAACATGGACAGATAAAGTTAAGAACAAGGAGGTTCTAGAAATGGCAAGGGAAGAAAGAAATATGTGGAAAACAGTAAAAAAATAGAAGAGATAAAATGATAGGTCACATATTAAGGTGTGAAGAAATAGTGCTGAATATTCTAGAAGCAGAGATATGAAAAGAAAGATGTAGATGTAGACCTAGATGAGACTATTGCACACAGATAGTCAAAGATGTAGGCTGTGGGAAATGTGTAGGTTAGCTCAGAATAGAAATCAATGACGGTACGCGTCTAACCTGTTCCAAGACGGAAAACCTAACAACGAAAAGAATAATTGTATTTAAACCTGATGATTATCGTAAACAACTACAGGTGTTGGTTTGGTTTTATTCTCAACAAATGTTGAATGTGCGAAAGGATATTGGAAGACTATTAATTCGGCAAATGTGTTAATGTTGGGGGATCGTGGTAGCTGGTAGCAGGTTGTTTAACTTCTTTCACATAGCACTGAAGAGCGGTGCAATAAGGTATATATTTATAAAATAATAGAAGGGGAGCAGAGTTGTATTAACAAAAAGGAGTAGCTGCTATGTTCAAAGACAGCAAACAGAAACAAGGAAAAAATTGCTTAAAGGGTATGTGTGGAGCACGCCACTGTACTGTTATGAAATGATGACAGTAGGAGAAGCGGACAGAAGCATGGTGCTTCAGATATATGATGATGATAGCGTAGTTAGACAAAGTTAATAACAAAGAGGTTCTAGAAATAATAAGGGAAGAAGAATGCCCGTGAAAACAAAAAAACAAAGACAAATAGAAGGAATTTTGGGAATAGTGCGATCGGAAAAAAGAGAGATAGAGGTAGACTTATATCTGACTATTGCGCGCAGATAGTGAAAATTGCAGACTGTTGGAACTTCAAAGAAATGTGTAGGTTAGCCTAGAATAGTAAACAATTGAGGTACGCGTTTAACTAGTTCCAGGAGTGAAGACCTAATGATGATGATGATGATGGTGGTCTTACACAAAATATTGAAAGTCAGTAAGTTCTAATTCTTTTAATATCTTTATTGTTTATTTTGTATCACAGATAGTGATTCCATTATATGTATTAATTATACTTTTCTTCTCAGGTGCAGTCTCTCCTACTGGGAAATGCTGTCCAGTTTCCTTAGAGTGTTTGTTTTACTGCCCTGAGCATAAGGGTTTCTGCCTCTTCCCTCGTGCATTGTTCATTCTTTTTGTAGGAGTATTAGAGGTAGTGGCGCCTTACCTTCTCTTTTTGCACTTATTTGACCAAGTAAAAACAAACTTACGACTATTCTCGTGTCTAGTACAGGAGTCATGCCCGAGATATGCCGTGTTAACGCTTATCTCTTCTTCTAAAGCCGTTAACATCTGTCACCTAGACTCTCTTTTGTGGTAGGTAATACAACGTTGACTTACCGGTGCAAAATATAGGTAAAGCGGTTTTAGTTCCATAATTAATATCACATGGAAATAAAATTGTTATAACATGTAATACAAATTAGTACCACTTTCTGAAAAAATTGTATTTATTTGGCTCAAAGTGCGGAGATAAAGATTGTGTTTTGTTATCTTGCGTTTGTGGCACAAGAAAGCGCAAATCCAGTTCGATATGGTTCACTTATATAAAACTCAAATATGAAATGTGCTGAATTATGAAACATATTTGTTTTCTTTATTTATGGCGCCACAATACGGCATAAACAGCATAATCTCAAACAATTAGTAAATATACAAAATTCTAAAGGTGAGAAGATAATTTCACACATACACCATAGTTTTATGGCGTATTTAAGAAAAAAACTCATGACTTTAGGGAACCCTCGAATTACAACGTTACCATCGCACACCTCATATTTCTTACAAAAGACGCCGTTGTTCTTTTTGGTGGTCTCTTTCAAATAAGCTACAAAAAAGCACAGACCAAAAACGAATTAGAAATGCACGAAAACCATTAACAGCAATCTGTGTGACATCAATTGTAAAATATTCCACATGGGTTTTTTCTATTAAAACGTATTTCTCTTACTTCTTACTGGCATTTGTACAGCGTGGAAGCTTGTTTCAAAAATTAGGTTAACGTTCCTTTACATAATACCTAAATAAAAGAAAGCAGAGCTGTTCTTAACGACATAAGAAATACAAGCCGAACCTGCAGGTGTTGATAAAAATTTATTAAAAAACGTTTATCGTGCTTAGTCTAGATCTGATAAGTTCTTCCTGCTCGTAACATCCTTCACAAACAAGGATAATTGTGTTTAATAAGAAGCAGCTGCTTGCAACTAACAATCTTTCCCCGTTTCTTATCGAATTATTATTGTAATCATAAATCCAATATCCCTCGTTTTTGATATGGTTCCTTCCTGTGAGCATAGAACAAACACATCGTTATACAAACGCGAAATATTTTCTTAAAATTGAATTGAAACGCAGGAAGCGATTAAATGGAACGGGGTTCCACCGCTTTTGAGCGATTGCTCAAGAGATAAAAGTGTATATCAGTGCGCTTAGAGGGTTCACTTTAAAATATGCCAAAATAGCGGAAGTGTAGCTACAAAATTCATCCTTGGAGGTGGTTTTACACAAACTTTATTCTATATATTATTCTATATTTAAAGAGTCGTTGTTTTTTAACGTCAATAAAGTACTTCTAGGAGTGGGCGATATATGGTTTAAGGTATGAGACATCGATTAATATTTTATAGTAGGGGACAAAGAATACTACTATATTAAGCCTGCTTATCGTTAGAGGCGATTAAAAGGCGCAGCAAGGGGCAGCAGCCTTGCTGGCTAAAAGATATTAAAGGAGAGTCGGTAAGTCTCAGGCGATCCTCAATAATTTACAAGGTTGTTGGGAGTTGGCCGTGACAGATACGGCTTTTTGCTAAAATCTTTAAAAACTGCGTTGTGGAAAGATATGGGAACCTACCACAATATTTCCCAGGTATGCGTGGCCTAAAACACAAAATATGTATGATGGAGAGCTCACAAGTAAAATTTTTGTCCGGAGGTAAAATGCTTTCTCATTCGGATCTCCGGGAGTGGGTACCTGAGGCTCGTCATCGTAAGAATTTAAAACAAGGGTTCGAATTAGTCATAGGGACTTGGAATATAAAGTCATTACTTAGAGAAGATAAGTTAACGAATTTAATAGTCGAAATGAGAAAAGGAAAGCTAGACATTTTAGGTATTAGTGAGGTGAGATGCCCAGTTTGTCATGACTTTTGGAAAGATAATTATAGAATAATTTCAACTTCTTCAACTAATGGACAGGCAGGGGTAAAAATAGTGTTGGGTAAAAGATTAGGACGTAAAGTTAAAGAGTACTTACGCATAGACATTGTTTTAGTACAGCTTTATGTGCCAACAACTCAGTACGAGGATGAGGAATTAGAAAAAGTATACAAGGATATAAATAGTATAGTGAGAAAAGTAAAGGGAGATGAGAATTTAATAGTTATAGGCGAATTTAATGTGTCAGTGGTAGAAAGTAGTGAGGGAAATAAGGCAAAAAAATTTGGGTATGGTAGACAAAATGAGAGAGGAGAAAGATTAGTCGAGTTTTGCTAGAAACATAGATTAGTAACTGTAAACACCCTATTCGAACAACATGTTAGAAGAAGATGTACCTGGAAAGCGCCAGTGATAGGGCTAGATACCAAATAGATTATATTTTAGTTAAACAAAGATTTAGAAACCAAGTTAAAAACTGTCGTAGTTATCCAGGAGCTGACATAGATAGCGATTGTTCAGCGCGGGGGGTCTTATAAGTTTCTATATCGACTTACCTCCGCGTTGTTTTATTGTAAGATGTAGTTCCTTACTCTTCAGCTAAGTGGACTGTATTCTAGATTATAATACGTGTTACTTTGCACTTGCACTGTGTTTTTTAGGGATTTATCAATAAAGTCGGCGGCACTATTGACAAACTCACGTTACCGAACGAAAAACAGACTGTTCTGCTTCGATATCGATGAGAGAGTGTTTTTTCACTACTCCTTTTTCAACTTATTTACACATGCACAAGGAATTTTTACGACAGGATATAAGGGAACAAGGGATGACCGTTTTACTATTTGATTTACAACTACAAATTTAAAATAACTTAAAATTAACCACGCGAACGTACGACAACAGGCCGAACAGCGATCATAACTTAGTTAAAATGAAGTGTAGTCTAAAATTCAAAAAATTGAGAAAAGCTACAAGAGAGGGTTGGGATCTAGGTAAGCTTAATGATTATAAGGTGAAAGATGAATATAAGCAAGTAATAAATAATAAGATCAAAGGGATAGCTATATGAGGAACTTAAAAAATAGATGTACATGATACAGCAACACAGACTATGGGTAAGAAAAAAGTAGAAGCAAGAAAACCCTGGGTGAAACAACGAAGATATTAGATTTAATAGAGAATAGAAGAAAGCTTAAACCTGTCAGAGAATTGGATAGTGAAAGTAAGCAAAAATATAATAGAGTTAGAAATAAGTAACTGAGTGTGGAAAATCTAGAAATAAATGGATGGACAAGAATTGTAAGGGAATACAAGATGATTTGAGAGTAGGTAAGACAGACAGGACTTACAGAGCAGTTAAAAAGTTTTTCGGGGAAGATAGGAAAAAATATAATGGTATTAAAGATGAGAATAATGTGCTTCTAATAAATAAAGTTTAAATAGCAGATAGATGGAAAAGATATTTAGAAGATTTATATAAGGGAGACGATATGGATGATTTGGAGAACGCCCAAGAAGACGATGTAGAAATAGAGTTCTCAATATCAAGAGAAGAATTTGATAGAGCTGTTAGGGATCTTAAACTAAATAAAGCACCGGGGATAGACGATATACCCGCAGAATTAATAAATGACATATATGACATATATGACACATGTGAGATCCCAATAGATTTCGAAAAAATACTATAATTCCAATCCCAAAAAAGTCAGGAGCTGATGGGTGAGAGAATTTTAGAACGGTTAGTTTAATTTCCCACGCTTTCAAAATAACAATAATAATTAAAAATAGAGTAGAAGCTTTGACTAAGAATTATTTAGGCGGAGACCAATATGGTTTTCGTAAAGCCAGATGGACTAGAGAACCGATACTAATAATTAAGGTAATTATCGAAAAAAAGTTACAAAAAAATAAAAAGACTCATTTCGGGTTTGTAGATTTAGAAAAAACATTTGATAGGGTTAATTGGATTGTTATGTTCAGGGATTTGCGAAAAATAGGAATCTCTCATAGGAATAGAAAAATTATTTACAGTCTATATAAAAACCAAAGCGTAGTAATTAGATTGGATGAAATAGAAAAGGAAGCTAAGATTAAAAATGGTGTTAGACAGGGCTGTATACTATCTCCCTTGATTTTTAATATTTATATTGAGGAAGCTTGAAACTTAGCTAGAGAGAGAATAGAGATAGTTATTATTGTACGCGGACAGAAAATAGACGTGTTACGTTTTGCAGATGATATAGCCATTATAGCAGAGTCTACAAAAAAGTTAGGAGAGGTTTAAAATTTTTAGATGAGATACTACAGAGCAACTATAGTATGAGAATTACCTCAGGAGAGACATAGATAATGACAAGTGAGTTACAGCCCAGTTCTAAACAAAAATTAAAAATAGGTAATACCAAGTTAGAGGAGGTAGATGAATTTTGATATTTAGGTAGCATAATTACAAAGGACGGACGTAGCAGAAGGGGTATAGTAGCTAGAATAGCTCAAGCTAGAAAAATGTTTTTAAAAAAAAAGACTTACAAATAGCTAATAGTATTAGTTTAGATAATAGAAAAAGCTTCTTAAAGTCGTACGTATGGAGCGTTCTATTATACGGTAGTGAGACTTGGACAATAAAAGGGGTAGATAAGAAAAAAGTAGAAGCTTTTGAAACTTGGTGTTATAGGAGAATGTTAAAGATTAGTTGGACAGATAGAGTAACGAATGAAGAAGTTTGTAGAAGGATAGGTGAGGAACCCTGTATGTGGAAACAATTAAAGGTCAGAAGAGATAGAACGATAGGGCACCAGTTAAGACATGAGAGACTATTTAGTAAGGTCTTAGATTATAGACTACCAAATAAAATTAGAGTAGAAAGACCTAGACAAAGCTATGTTAGTCAATTTATTAGAGATTTAAGTTGTAAAGGGTATGTAGACCTTTTTAGACTAGCTCAGAATAGTAAAGAATTTAGAGCTGCGTCAAACCGATTTTAATTAAGTTCGAAAACAAAACAAAAATAAATAAATAAATAAAAATCAGTTAACTAAATGTCACCATGACTTAACTCACAATTAGTTAGCGGTATGGCATGTTGGTAGCGATTCGTTGCTTAAGCCTTACCATAACATATAATTTAACACTCTTCTTTTTTAGAGAGTATAACTAGGTCATATTTCATTTTCTTAGAAATGGGAATCATGTAAACATGTTGGAGTTCTTTAACAACCATCAGATTGCTTTTATCCATGTGAAGCCAGGTACATAAGAAAAAGATACAAGAGTATAAAAAGACCCAAACCAAGCATACTAGTCAAATTATTAGAAATTTAGGTTGTGAAGGGTATGTAGAACATTTTAGATTAGCACAGAATAGAAAAGAAGTTAGAGTTGCGTTAACCTGTCCTTAAGTAAGGTCAAAAACAAAATGATGAATCTATATGCAACGATGAATCGTGTATTGATACATCCACTATGTATCGACAACATGTCGATATATATATATATATATATATATATATATAAAATACTCATATTTAGACCAGGGTAGAAAATTAAATAATCACATCAAATAATTTTAATCACCGTGTAAAAGCTTTGGGAAAAGGTACGCGTTATTAAAAAACCGTGAAGCATAAAAATTCATTCGTTTCATTAAAAATAAGAGATTTAAATCATGTACAAGACGCTTTATATCAAAAGAAGCAATATTAAAAAGCTCTACGTGTAATTTAATTATTCCTAGTAAAGAAACAAAGCGAAATTACGTGCAAAATTTATATTAATTAACTCAATTTTAGGTAACCGGTATTAAACAAAATGTACAGATAATAATTAATATTTGATTAGGAGTCACTAAAAATTAAAGGGTATTATTTTAATTGGAGTTAATTGAACCATTAGTAACATATAATATCTATAAAAACTTGTAAAAACCCAATAATAGTCAAATCTTAGAAGGGTTATTTAAAATGTTACGTTTGAACACACCTGCGTATTTTTAAAAGGCAATTTCAGTTTAATTTGTTTAGATAAACATGTCGATTCTACGGATATTGGAAACGGTCGGATGCTTTAGCACGAAATACAAAACAGGGTTTATTTAAAAGGCTCATTCAGCGTAAATTTGGCAGATAACAAATGGTTACAGAGAATCTTGGAAAAACCGTAGCTTAATAGTTACGAGAAATGCTAAAGGTGGGTTATTTCACAGTCCACATGGACTGAAATAATCGATAATAAAGAATATCAATTTGCACCAATAAGAACAGGGTAGATAGAGACAGATAATATGCGCAAGACCGAGATACATATAGTAAAAGGCGTGAGTGGAGCAACGTCATTGGGTTGCGATTGGTTGAAAATGAAAGGCAAAATTGAGAGGTAAAAATAACATTTCTGTATAAAATTCAATTAGTTATTTCCAGACGTTGCGAGCCGTGTAGAAATTTCTGAGATTTAACTGGGGCGAGTGCAAATTTCGTAAAAATCGCATGCCGGGCTGCGGAATGGGAACCTAGCATGCGAAATTCTTTAGAATTGTCCGTTTTGGGGACTAGACCGACAGACAGGCTAACCTCTATATATACCCAGGTGAATATAAACAAGCTCTCTTACATCTGCGACTTGATTCAATGCGTTAAACAGTGCTTTTTAGTTTTCCGAGTTTGATAGAATAATTTAAAGTTTGCTCGTATATTTTGGTGATTTAAAACAGTTTGTTCTTTACGTGCTACAATGAATGTACTTTAGTGCACTTAGAAAAGAAGATACAAGGTAATAAAGTCTAGTATCACTGTACCAATTAGTCTAATTTGCAACGACAAATGAATACACAAAAGTAGGCAGTTTTGGCGTATATTGGTGAAAGAAGTATGAATTTCTTTGTTATTTTTCGGGGGTATTAATAATTAAATGATTCGTAAACGTGTCTGGATCCACAAAACAAGCTTCAGATATACACAAATGAGTTCCGGAAAAGCACTGAAACTACTTTAGATGAATGGTGATGTAGAAAATTTTAAAGGCGACCAGCAATACGAGGACCTAAACATAACCCAGTTGGATTGGTGTGATTAACAGAGGACGATATACATTGGGGCCACGAGTGCATTAACCTTCAGGTAACTTATGCTTTGTTGTTGGATTTTGATATTTTGGTGTGTGTTGAATAACTTTATAATTGATTTACTTAAAATGGACAGTAGTGAAATTGTACTAACAATAAAATTTTAATTTTAAGGTGAAATTTGCTTGTTTAAGTAGAAAGGGGTATTTAGTATTGATGTTCTGGATTATGATGAAAATTTGGGTATGTCTTTGAGCTCAATTAGACGAACCTGGTTAATTAACGTAAAGGGGTGGGAGATGCTCCCTTTGTACTCAGACTCAGGTCTGCATATATTGTTATAGTAATTAGTAGGCATCCTACAAGGACTTTAATTTTGGATGCACATTAAAACGATAACAAACTTAAATCTTGAAATTTTCTGATACTGAAATTTATGCTGAATTTTTAATTTTGAAATTTTAATGTATTGTGAATATTGATGTAAATAGAGTTAACGTTGATGTTTGTAGTAGGAATGTGTTTTTTTTTTTTTTATGAATGAGGATGAAGGTTTAACTAGGTGAGCAGCCGAGGCGGAAAAGAGTAAAGAGGCGAGTAACAGAAGAAAGTCGACGGACCAGTTGATTAGGAGGTTTCACAGCAATATATATATATATATATATATATATATATATATTGCTGTGGATCGTGGGGTCAGTCTCTCCATCTCCCTAAAACCTATTCATTTCTAACGTTCGGCTGTCATATGATTGCTGTGATCGGACTTATGGGTTTGACATCGCCCGTGTCAACACTGATTTTTAAAAAAACAATAAAAATTTTTATTAAAATATTCTTACCCGTTTATCCAGCTGCAACAATCTCTTCAGCAGCTTCCCTGGCTAGCTCAGCTGTGCCTCATCTCGGATACTCAAATTCACAATCATTCTTCCTTCCCACTCACACATCATTCAATAAAATCACCAAATAATACAACAATTACAATTTTTATTTACCGCTATTTACAAAGAATTATTCACAGATATATACAGTTTGGTACACTAATTACAACTCAATAAGTGCTATTTTTGTAAAGCCCTTGCTTTAAATGTTTAATTTCAAACACATTTAATACAATCAGAAGTAAATGGGCCCCAAATAATACCCTATATTTACTGCACACTGGAGTATGGTGAGCTCATAATAACCCAGTTTATTAATGTATGCCTTTCACCTTGCATAAAATTACTACAAAATTAATAACCCATGTACCCTCAACAATCCAATTTAAATTCATAATGAAATTTAGTAAGCTTTACATACACCTTTGTTTCAATATTTAAAATACTCTAATAATTGTCAAGTACACGAATCTTTTCCGATACGTTAAATAACCATAAATGATCCCCAAAGTTCACTCACACATCACAAATAATTCCAACAGTTTATCAAATAACAGCAAATTCAAATGAGTTACCTGGAAAATGCCTCAAGTCTCCATCTCTTTCGATGATGCTCTATCCTCCAGAACCCCTTAACTTCGTGATTATGCGCTCTGATTATCGAGATAGATGATAACCTCAGTATACGCCGAGCTTGTTGCTACCCATTACCATTCTATCACAGCATACAAATTCACGTACATTATACTTTTGTTTATTGATTTATTAGCTTGCTATGGTATTAGTTGGACCTCGATTGATTTAATTCACTAGACACTACACACATTAATAACTACAAGGCCTCAACTTACCACGTTTAAGTGCTAATACTATTTTTACTGAATTATACAATTTTTCAATACTCACAAGACTCTACCATAACGTCGGTTGATTATTATACGTAGTCTAAAGCGATGAAAATACAAAGAGAATCAACGAGAATCAAAAGAGAACGAGCCCCATTCTCTCCGAGTATTTATACTATTAAAATGCCACCACTCGGCCACCCTTTACGCGAAATACTTATTTTTAAAATCACACTTCTGCAAATTTTAATCTAACTGACTTAAAGCTCCCAGAAATTTACCTCAGACGCACAATTTAATCCAAAAATCGCTTTCACCTGTCGCGTGTTCGTCCGTTGTAAAACTATCTATTTCAACCAATGATACAGTCTTGTGTCGTCATAAAACTCCGCCTGCAATATTTTTATCTCTGTCTTATGTATATTAGATGTCACGTTCCAACCCCACTTGAGTTATATAAAATCGATATTGCTGACCGCGTCGCATGACTCCACATGGATTGAATCCGTGTGTTTTGAAACCAATGCTTTTATACCCGTCTCTATCTGTAGCATATTATTGATCGTGCATCTCCTCCTCTCTTTAAGAAACTTTGTTATTTTGTTATTTGAAGCAACTGACGGTTGGAAATATTTTCTTTGAAGCCCGCGTTATTATGTTGATAAATTCAAGGAAGGTAACCTTTCAAACATGCAGGTGTTCTTAATTATCAACTGTTTGAAATAAGAATTCTCGGAGCTTATTTTCACGGTATTTGATACAATTGACGTCCTTGTCTGCTACCACAAACCCTTTTACCTTGGGATTATTGATTTTCTATACCCTGGTGTGTTTCGTTTTAAAGTGGCTGGTACTTTTCAAACATTAACCACAATGCCGAATGGAAGTGCCTGGATTCGGCGACCACACTATCTCTCACTGCGGTCATGTTTTCGAGAAACCGACAAGGACGGCGACGAGCAGTGCTCTTCTCATTGTTACCTGGGAGGCGGTGCCGAATGGTGTTGACCTTGACACTGTAGCAACTCTTTTTCGACTTTAATCATTATTAATAATATATACAATACATAGAAACATATATACAATAACTTACGGCGTCGGCGTCGTCTTGGCGGCTTTCTCTCTCTCTCTCTACTGCTTAGATGTTCGCTAAGGCTTGCAGGGACAGCGTCCGTATTGGGTGGTGTTGGCAGCCTCGGTAATTGGTATTGGCGTCGACGTCGATATGCTGTGTTTCTCCACTGCTTAGAAGTTCGTCGAGGTTTGCAGGGACAGCGTTCGTGCTAGGATGATGCTGGCAACCTCGGTAATGTGGACTGGTTGATATGAGAATCGTTGTCGGCATCGGCCTTACGTCTTTCTCTTTCTTAATTCTTACACATCTCCTCAGGTTGGTGGAGCGCCGGTTAGACGATGGAATACGTATCCCCGGCCTAGCGGAAGCATCTGTTTGACGTTGCGGTGGATCTCAGGTTAGGAGAAGCGCTGAGATGCTGTTTATGCGTCGCTGTGGATTCGTGGAAGCGCGATTCGGCGACGGTGTTGGCTCCCGGGCTAGTGGAAACGCCGGGTGCCGGTTGCATTATCCATCAAGATAAATTTTGTCTCGAACTTGTTAATTAAACGGCGAACTGTAGACTCATTTGGCGCATTATTGCGACCGAAAATTGCACGTAATCAGTGTGAACTGTTTCCGCAAACCTTTCATCATTTCTGTAGTGAGTTTTTACAATAATTAAAAGTTGCTCGTTTGAACAATGCTCCATAACTTCTAATCACGTAGTCTGTAGATGACAGCTGTTAAAAAATAAACAATGCAGTACCCGCACAAACACAATGGCGGCAAATTCAAATCTGGCGCTGTTGTTGAGACGCCCTTTACATCAATACAATGTACATTACCGTGACTGAAAGTGACTTTGTGGCGCATTGTTCTCTGTTTTGCAGTAAATTGCAACTCAAAACTGTATTAAAGATAACAAAATATTCAAGTCTGGACATTTTAAATTTTAAATTCTATTTAATTGTGCAATTTTGAATGTTTGTGCTGCCTTGTGCCGCAAAGGTAAAAGCAATCACTTTCAAAGCGATGAAGATAATAAATACAAACGAAATTATGGGAGCCCTATTATGGGTAAATTAAACGTTAAGTGAAAAAATTTAGTTTGCCTTGTAGAAGCGGACACCCCGTAACAATATAAGGGTACGTCGACTAACTGCAGTGGTGCGGGGGCGGGTTCTTATAGAAGATTAAGACAAGAAGATGAAGAAAATTTTGAAATAAAAATGGTAAAGGAATAAAAACAGTAATTAAAAAAAAACCCTGCGGTACACTAGCTCTTACCCTGAAAGGTCTTTCTACTTTTTTCAAAATTGAGGGGCGCCAAATAGTCTGTCATAGCAATGCCTTATGCACGTTATATCTACTCGGAAGACAGTAATTGCCTTTTCTTGTTAAATATAGCACGACTTTGTGCTAAACTTTGTTTATATCTTTTGCGCTTTTACAACTTGCGTTATTTGGCGTTGTAGGTAGCAAAAATCCTTAACCTCTTGTAAGCTCTCATTTTCTCTTTGTATTCTAGTTTTTAATCTATTTTCCACTCTTTTGCATACTAGAACTTTAGTTTTATTTTTGTTAATTTTGATACCGTATCTCTCTGTTAGAACCTTTTCTATTTCATTAAGAGCTATGTCTAACTCTTTTTTGATAGATGCTAATACAACTATATCATCTGCAAATCTAAGCATATCAACTTTTTGTCCCTGCATAATAATTCCAAATGTCTTCCTGCATTTGACAGTATTCATTGCCTTTTCGATATATACGTTAAAGATTAACGGGGATAAGACACATCTCTGTCTCATTTTTTTAATATCTCATTCTCTACGTTCCTGCTCTAATTCTATTATTCCGGTTTGCTCTATGTATAAGCTATGTACTATCCGTCTATCTCTAAAGCTCATTCCAATCTTTTTGAGTATTTGGAACATTTTCTCCATTTTACATTGTCGAATGCTTTTTCCAGATCTACAAACTATATACAACTTTATCTCTTTTCTATTGTTTTCTCCATCATCACCCTCCGAGCTAAAATAGGCTCCCCTGTTTCCCTGTTTTGTTTAAACCCAAATTGTTTTTCTAGTACTTCTTTGGACTGTTTTTTCATCCGTTTTTGTACAATTTTAGTTAACATTTTTGAAACGCGTGCTGTCACACTTATTGGTTGAATATTTTCACATCTATCCGCGACTTTCTTTTTGGTATAATGATTATGATGTTACGTTTGAAATCTTAAGGTGTTTCGCTTGTCTCATATATATAGCTAACATGTTGGAAGAAGCGTTCTGTTACTGTTTGTCCAGCGGCTTTTAGAGTTTCTGCTTGCACTTTATCTATATTCGACCTCTTACCATTTTTCAGGCCTTTTAATGCTAATTCAAACATATCTCTACGTATAGGATATCCCAAGTCATCAATGTTTGATTCCTGTTCTACTGCTATAAGTTCCTCTCTTGTATATAAGTTCCTTATATATTCCTGCCATCTAACCACTTTCTCTACATTTTCTATAATGACGTTTCCTCAAGCGTCCCTTATATTTTTCGTATACGGTTTTATACGCTATACGTTTTTAAATCCCTAAAACTCATTCTAATTAATTTGTATGCTTCGTCTGTATTTCTTATTTCCATCTTAGTTTGTACCTTTTTGCACATTTCATCAATCCATTGTTCTCTAGCTTTCCTGATTTGCGAATAATTTCTCATTTTATGGCTTTGTATCGCTGTTTCCTGTTAGGTGTGCTCTAATTTTGTATTTTCGTCTTTCTTCTATTAAATTCAGGATATCCTTTGTTATCCATAGTTTATTATTTTCTTTTTGTATATACTCCAGAATATCTTTGGCCGCTATGTCTAAGCTGGATTTAATGTTATTCTATTCTGTTTCTACTTCCTTACATCTTTCTGCAATTCATGTGACTTTTTTTGAAATCTTTTATAAATATCTTTATCTTTTAGTTTCTCAAAGTCAATGTGTCTTTTTCCGTTTCTTTTTGTCAAATTTTTAATTTTAAGAGCAGCCTTCATCATTACAATGTTGTGGTCAGTATCTATATATGCTTCTGTATAGCTTCTACAGTATTTTACTTGATTCCTAAACCATTGTTGAACAAGAGTGTAAACTATTTGGTATCTTCCTATATCTTCTGCCATCTTCCACGTGTATCGATATCTTTGTACATCGCTTCTACCTCTTCCTCGCTTTAGCTAGAGGTGGGCATGTATACCTGTATTATTACTGTATTTACCGGTTTAGATTCTAATCTAACCATGAGTACTCTTTCGTTCTTTTGTAGGTAGTCATAAACATCACCACACCCGATCTTATCCTGTGTGAATTACTCTAAAGTCTCCGCTCGAAAAATCCTTCGCCTCTGGCCTCCAAACTTCGATGATCCCTACTATGTCTAATGTTTACCTATCCATTTCAATTTTCAAGTTCTCTAGCTTATCTACTTCCGTCATACCTCTGACATTCAACGCTTCGACCCGCAAAATGTTTCCGGTTCTTTTTTTAAACTTTCCGATCAGTCCTCGAAGTAGTCCCCTCCCGGAGATCCGAATGGGGGACTATTTTAACTCGAAATTTTTTATCCCAGAGGATGTCATCATCTTAAGTTACAATTTAAGTACGCTGTGTGCTTGAGAGATAATGCTGTGGTTTCCCGCTGCTTTCTACAATGCAGTGGTATGGCACAGAATGCCATACCGAGCCCTATGGTCTCTGTCAATCTAAGTACCGAAAGAGTCGCTGTCCTCTTTCGGGGACCTGTCTTAGTCTGGTTTCTCACTAACGTCCTTACTACTTTGGTTGAACCTGTAGTTTGGTTGTTTAGATCACTGGAATGCGCAAATCATTCCGCCGTTTTAGTAATCTAAAACTTCTTCAATGTGCAGGTCCATTCATAACGGCATTCTGCTATTATTATATTACTGGTTAATTGTTAAACTAGCTTATTAGACCACCAGATTATTACACCTCCAAATACACTTTCAGTTTCCTTATAGTAGACACCAAACTCGAGATTTATATTGCACATTAATCTGTTAGAAATTACAATCTTTATAAAGCACTTTATGTGATACCATTAACATTCTGCGTCCAGCACTTTCTATGCGTCTATTGCAATTGCCAGAATTGCTTTTACGTCCTTAGTTCCTAATCTTCTTGGAAAGCTTAATCACATGTGATGAATCCTGTTTTCACGTTTGATTCAGAAACTAAGCAGCAATCCATGCATTGGATGAGTCCAAGTTCACCGAGAGCTAAAAACTCGTACGAGTTAATCAAAATTCAAAGCAATGACGATTATTTTTTACGATATCCATAGAATTGTATACCATCACTGGCATCCTAAGGTCAAACTAATAATCAACATTACTACCGCGAGGCTCTTGCTCAAGATCAGAAAAAAGAGATCTAATTTGTGAATAAACACGTGATGGGACCTCCATAAAGACAATGTTCGGGTGCACTATATTGTGCGTTTCTAGCTAAATATAACATAGCATTGTTAAACCATACACCTTGTTCGCCTGGTCTGGCATTATGTTCCCCAAGGTTAAATCTGCATTAAAAGGAACAAAATTTTAGACCGTTGAAGCTGTGAAAGAATAAGCAACATGCGTCATGAAGGAGCTTACACAGAAGACGATATTCAGCAATGTTTTAAACTATGGAAAATTCGGCAGCGGTGTAGTGATCATGGAGGAATATTGAAGAGGATAATAATTATATATGCATAAATTTAAAACAAAAAGTTTATAGCATCAGTCTCGTCATGTTATGCCACACCTCGTACTGCTTTCAAAATATTTTCACTTTACAGTCTAAACATTTTTTATGTGAATAAACCAATTATCAAAGAATTTTTTTCATTCGGAAGATGATACACCAACAATTTTATTTTTAACACTTCTATAACATCTTCTGTTGTTGAAAATCGTTGAACGTAAATTTAATTTTTGGAAATTTAAATAAGTTATTAAGTCGGGAATAAGACATGATTTCCACCATGTGAGTGATTAAATTATTAGTTGTCGTTGTGCCATGCGAGAGCTTACATTCTTCTAATACAGAATTATGCGACGCTTCTAGGTCCTTTATCAAATTTTAACATAATACTTGCAGTAAACAAATACATGCATTATACCATTAGTTTACAATCTTCTAAAATAATAGTGGCTACATGTCCAGTTTTAACACAAACAAACAACCGTTCTCTCAGAAAAACTGCATCAAGGAATAATTTTACTTAGACTAGTTTCACTTTGAAATACTCAAACAGTCGAATGCTTTTTTTTTAGGTTTATATGCATACATTGAACTTTTATCGCCACTAACGATGTTACATACTAAAGTTAATGTTTCAGAGTTAAGTTGTAAGGAATCTAACAACTTTTGTAATTGTCCGTAGGTCTTTACTTCCAATCAATGCAAGTCTAATAATTATTCTTCACAATCACAAGTATTTAGACTTGTTTGCATTAACATTAATTTAATCACTGTTTGTAGGCACTAATTTAATCTTGTAAGTAGGACGAATTAAACGCTATTATAGCACTAATTTTACTGGTAATTTATTTAAGTAACACATTTATATAACGTAATCAAGTTTATATTTACATTAATCAATGTACATCCTCATTTCCGTGAAATTTGCAGTCTGCATCTATCACTATCTGATATAGATATACATCTACCTCCTTTTTCCTATCTCTGCTTGTAATATATCCCATACTATTCCCCAAAAATGCTTTATAACGTATCCTGTCCTTCTATTTCTCCAATTTTTTTTTGTTTTCCACCGATATTTTTATTCTTCTACTATTTTTATAACTTATTTGTTATTAACCTTGTATGTCGATGCTATCATCCTTATACATTTGAAGCACAACATTGACGTACTGTGCTGTGCTCCACACATATGCTCTCAACAATTTTCTTCTTCTCTCTGTGTTTGTTGTCATGGAACATGTCCACTGTCCTTTCTTGTTAGATGCAGTTCGATCACCTCCTATTGTTTCACAGTTGTATACCTTATTTCCCCGTTATTCATGGGTAAGCAGCCTGTGGTTGCCAAGTTCCCCAGCACTTGAACATTTGTCGAATTAATAGTTTTTCCAATATATTATTTCGCACAAGAAACATTAGTTGAAAATATTTCACAACCAACATCTGTAGTTGTTTATAATAATCATCAGATGTAACTGCACTTATTTTTTCGTCATTAGATTTTCCGTCTTGAAACTGGTTGGACGCGTACCTTCACTTATTTATGTTCTGAGCTGTCCTACACAGTTTCCTGAAATTCCCACAACAGCCTATATACAGTTCGGTTCCCCTTCTATTGTTTTGTAATTATATGCCCTATTTCACCGAGATTCAGTGGTATGTGCAGGGGGGTTAAGCATCCTGTGGCTACCAAGATCCCCCAACACTTAGACATTTGCCGACATAATAGTTTTCCAGTAAATCCTTTCCCACAATTAATATTATTCGAATATGCTGCACAACCAATACCTGTAGTTTCTTATAATAATCATCATGTCAGGTACAGTTATTTTTTCGTCATCAGTTTATCCATCTTGGACCTGGTTTGATGCTTACCTCCTTTGATTTCTACTCCGAGCTAACCCACACATTTCCCTGAAATTCCTACAGCCTACATCTTTCACTATCTGTGTGCAATAGTCCAACTTAGGTCTATCTCTACTTCTCTTTTTTCCTATCTCTGCTTCTAATATATTCCGCACTATTCCCTCGTACCGTAGTATGTGACTTATCATCCTGCCTCTCCTATTTTGTACCGTTTTCCACATATTTCTTTCTTTCCCTACCATTTTTAGTACATCTTTGTTCTTAACTTTGTCTGTCCATGATATTTTCATCATTCATCTGTAGCACTACATTTCAAAGACTTCTTGTCTGCTTCTCCTACTGTCCAGGCTTGACAACCCTACAGTGCTGTGCTCCACACATATGTTTTAAGCAATATTTTTCTTGTTTCTATGTTTGTTGTCTTTGAACACAGTATTGTTAAATATAGCACGACCTTATGCTAATCTTTGTTTGATATCTTTTCAGCTTTTCCCATCTTGCGATATATGGCTTCCTAGGTAACAGAAATCCTTTGCCTCTTGTAAGTTCTTGTTACCTATTTGTATTTTTGTTTTTGATCTATTTTTCCCTCCTTTGCATTCTAGAACCCTAGATTTATTTTTGTTAATTTTCATATCGTATCTCTCTTTTAGAACTGTTTCCATTTCATTAAGAGCAGCTTCTTACTCTTCTTTGCTAGATGCTAATACCGCTATATCATCTGTAAAACTAAGCATATCAGTTTTTTGTCTTTGCATAATAATTTCAAATGCCTTCCTACATTTGACAGATTTCAATGCCTCCTCAATGTACAAGTTAAAAATTAATAGGGATAAGGCACATCCCTGTCTCACCCCATTCCTAATGTTTGCTTTTCTACTTTCCTGCTCTAATTCTATTACTGCTGTGTGCTCTTTGTATAAGCTATGTACTATTCGTCTACCCCTATAACTCATTCTAATTTTTTTGAGTATTTCGAACATTTTTTCCATTTTATATTGTCGAATGCTTTCTCCAGATCTACAAACCCTATATACACGCTTCCCCCTTTTTCTATTGTTTTCTCCATTATCACTGTCAGAGCTAAAATAGCCTCACGTGTTTCTGTGTTTCGCCTAAACCCAAATTGATCTTCTCCTAGTATTTCTTCAGCTTGTTTTTCCATTGTTCTTTGTACAATTCTAGTTAATATTTTTGACACGTTTGCTGTCAAACTTATTGTTCGAAAATTTTTAGATCTATCCGCGTCTTTCTTTTTTGGTATAGTTACTATGACGTTACGTTTGAAATCTTTGGATATCTCGCCTGTGTCATACATATAGCTTACAAGTTGGAAGAGACGTTCTGTTACTGTTTGTCCAGCGGCTTTTAAAGTTTCTGCTTGCACCTTATTTGTACCTATCGCCTTACCGTTTTTCATTCCCTTTAATGCTAATTCAAACTCATTTTTAAGTATAGGATATCCCAAGTCATCATTTTCAATGTCTGACTACTGTTCTAATTCTGTTAGTTCTTCCCCTGCATATAAATTCCTGTATTCTTTCCATCTACCCACTTTTTTACATTTTCTATAATGACGTTTCTTCCCGCGTTCTTAATATTTTTGCCATACGGTTTTATATCCCTAAAATTGATTCTAATTAGTTTGTATGCTTCATCTTAGTTTGTATCTCTTTGCACTTTTTATCAATCCATTGTTCTTTAGCTTTCCTGCATTATTATCTATGGTTTTTTTGTGTATACCCCAGAATATGTCTGTCTGCCGTGTCTACGTTGGATTTAATGTTATTCCATTCTGTTTGTACTTCCTTAATATCAAATATTTTTTCCGGTATCTTTCAACAATTTATTTGACTTTTTTTCGAATCTTTCTTGAATATCTTTTAGTTTCTCAAAATCAAAGTGCTTTTTTTATTTCTTTTTTTCAAATTTTAAATTTAAGTGCGGTTTTAATAATTACGATGTTGTGGTCAGTGTGTATATCTGCTTCTGGGTAGTTTCTACAGTCTTTTACTTGATTTTTAAACCATTGTCTAACAAGAATGTAATCTATTTTATATCTTCCGATATCTCCAAGCATCTTCCACGTATATCGTCTTCTAGCTTGATGTTGAAATATGTGTTTGTGATGATTAAATTGTTCTTGCCGTAAAATTCTACCAACCTATTTCCCCTGTCGTTACTCGTGCCTAAACCAAATAAACCTTCTACCGCTCCTTCCCTACCCTCATCTACCACTGCATTAAAATTCCTCATAATTATTATATTTTCATTTCCTTTTACGTATCCTAGTACGTCTTCGATATCTTTGTAGATCTCTTCTACCTCTTCGTCACTGTAGGTAGAGGTAAGCATGTATACTTGTATTATTACTCTGTTTACCGGTTTAGATTCTAATCTAACCATGAGTACTCTTTCGTTTTTTTGTAAGTAATTTTCTACACAGTGTCTTATCTTTTTTCGCATAACTATCCCAACACCCGAATTTCCTTCCTCTGCTTCTGTATGAATTACCCTGAAATCTTCACTCCAAAAGTCCTCCGTCTCTGGCCACTGAACTTCGCTGATCACTACTATGTCAGGTGCTAACCTGCTCATTTCAATTTTCAGGTTTTCTAGCTTACCTACTTGCTTCATACTTCTAATATTCAACGCCCCAACTAGCAAAATGTTCCCGACCCTTATTTTGCACTTTCCGATCGCATCCTCTGAGTAGTACCTTCCCGAAGATCCGTATGGGGGACTATTTTAACTGGCGGCTGCGTGGCGTAATTGGTGTGTGAGTATTACGCCCAAGGTGCCGGGTTCGAATCCCAACAGAGTCCGCTTGAAAAATGTTAGGCGAGCATTTTTCACAAAAATACACCCTCGTTCGGATGAGAGGTAAAATGGAGGTCCCGTGTGTGAGTGTTGTCACGCACGTTAAAGGTCCCTACCTTGCTTGGAACAGCAAGGGTTTGGCAAAATTTTATATTTTCCAGGTAAAAAACCTCGCTGCCTGGTCAATGTAGTACCTTCGGGTGGAGCATTGGAAAATCACATGTAGGACTATTTTAACTCCGGAATCTTTTACCCTAAAGAATATACCCTAAAGAATATACTTATTACAATTTAAGTACGCTGTGGGGGTTTCCCGTTGCCTTCCACATCACGGTAGCGTGTCTTAAATTGTCATACCGACCCCTATGGTCTTTGTTAATCTAAGTACTGAAAGAGCTGCTGCTTTCTTTCGGGGACCTGTCTTAGTCTGGTTCCTCACTGATGACCTTTGGTTGGACCTGTAGTTTGGCTCTTTAGCTCATTAGAACACGCAAGCCATTTCACCTGTTCTAGTAATCTAGAACTTCGATAAGGTGCAGGTCCATTCGAAACGGCCTCTGTAATTATGCTACCTAAATAGCAAAACTCATCTACCTCCTCTAACTTTTAGAGTTTAGAACTAGGCAGTAACTCACTTGTCATTATCTTCGTCTTTACTGGGTTAATTCTCATACTATAGTTACTCTGTAGTACCTCATCTAAAATATTTAAAAACACTCCTAACTCTTTTCTAGACTCTGCTAATAAGCTATATTATCTGCAAAACGTAACATGTCTATTTTCTGTCCCTAGTACCTATCTCTTTTATCTCCCTACCTAAGTTTAAAGCTTCCTCAATATAAGCATTAAAAATCAAGGGAGATAGTATACAGCCCTGTCTAACACAATTTCTAATCTTAGCTTCCTTTTCTATTTCATCAAATGTCATTACTGCGCTTTTGGTTTTTATATAGACTGTAAATAATTTTTCTATCCCTATGAGAGGAGATTCCTATTTTTCGCAAAACTCTGGACATACCAATCCAATTAACCCTATCAAATGCTTTTTCTAAATCTTCAAACGCGAAATGAATCTTTTTATCTTTTGTAACCCTTTTTCGATAATTATCCTAATAATTAGTATCGGTTTTCTAGTCCCTCTGTCTTTACGAAAACGATATTGGTCTTCGTCTAAATAATTCTCAGTCAAAGCTTCTACTCTATTTTTAATTATTATTGTTAGTATTTTGGGAGCGTGGGAAGTTAAACTAACCGTTCTAAAATTCTCACACCTATCAGTTCCTGATTTTTTTGGAATTGGGATAATATTTTTTTCGAAATCTATTGGAAGCTTACTTGTGTCAAATATTACTTTTAATAGTTTATAAAATCTGTCTAAAGTTTTATGACTTGCATATTTTATTAATTCTGCGTGAATATATAGTCTATCCCCGGCGTTTTATTTAGTTTAAGATCCCTAACAGATCTATCAAATTCCTCTCTTAATATCGAGAACCCTATTTCTACATACTCTTCTTGGTCATTCTCTAACTCATTCAAATCGTTTCCCTTATATAAATCTTCTAAATCTTTTCCATCTATCTGCTGCCTCAACTTTATTGATTAAAAGCTCATTATTCTCGTCTTTAACATCATTATATTTCTTCCTATCTTCCCCGAAAATTTTTTAAACGGCCCTGTAAGCCGTCTGTTTTACCTGCTCTCAAATCATCTTGTACTTCCTTACAATTCTCCTGCATCCATTTATTTCTAGCTTTTCTACACTCATGTACTATCTTATTTCTAACTCTATTATATTTCTGCTTACTTTTACTATCCAATTCTCTGAAAGGTTTAAGCGTTCTCCTATTCTCGATTAAATCTAATATCTCTTTCCTTACCCAGGGTTTCCTCGATTCTATTTTTTTCTTACTTATAGTCTGTGTTGCTGTATCATGTACAGCCCTTTTTATTTCTTTCCATCTATTTTCTACATTGCTTCCTATAGCTATCTGTTGATTTTATTATCTAACACTTGTTTAGATTCCTTTTTTACCTCATTATCATTAAGCTTACCTAGATCCCATCCCTCGCTTTTAGCCTTGACTTAATAATCACTGAAACTTGTCAACAGCTCTCCTACTATTAGACATATGATTGTAATACAATACCTATGAATCAACCTTTCCTATCATTGCTAACCAGATATGAAGCTACTTTAATAAAAATTGAATAAGTATAATTTCCAGAGTGTTCTATATACTTCTTAATTATTGTTACAATAAGTTTTTAAGCCTTAGTGATTATCTAAAATTTACTTAATTTGTTTTATGTCAATACCCACGTATGACTCAATGTCTCTGCGTTGCCTGCCAATTTGTCACTATCATTTATCAAATAGCATCAGTGTTTTGTACTGTTTTGGATTTTGTAAGTCGACTTTCACAAAATTCATCACTAAGGCTATCATTTTGTACCACTTGAAGACAGTTGTTCTTGATGATACCTAATCCCAAAGACACTTTTTAAATTGTCGATGTCTCTTGATGCCTTTTTTTAGTTAAAAATAAAACAATACCATTGTTCGAAAATGCTCACATGTTTCTTCAATTATTATTAACTTTAAAATGTTGTAATCAAACTTTAATATTTCTCTACTCTGTCATTTTTATTGTTAACGGAATTATCGATATTAATAAATTCTTCTGTTGAGCACCTGAGGTTTACACTGTTGCAGGATCCCGAAAGTTTTGCAGCAGTTTTTGTAGAACTTTTGTATACTCAAGCCTATCTTCAACTAGTCTTCTTAATGAGGAACGTCGTCTTAGGACGACAAAATATACGGGATTGGCACTATTCTTTACAGAGTAATATAATTGTAGTGTCTGTGTTTAACATCACAAATGTGTTCCTAATTGACTAAGTGAAATGTCTTCCATCTCCACATTTGAGCAGGTTTCCGTAGTTTTTGTAAAATCTGCGGTTTTATTTGTATCTGGAACTAATCGTGATGAAAAAGTTGTTTCTGAAATAAAAGAATTATAATAACCGTGTTGAATTTTAACAGTTTTTTTTATTACTTTTATCCGCCTCCCCCTTTACAGTTATTAGCGGAGTTAGCAGTGTTTGCCTGCTTGATTAATGAGTTGAACTGTATCCACTGAAGTATTTGAATTGTAGTCCATTTCTATGCTTAGCAACTTTTCATGGTTGTTGTAAATTCTCTTACTTTTATAAGCATGGTCGTGATCTGTTTGATTTTGTCCCAGTAACTCTTCAAGGAAAAAATGTTTTCATAATCTGCATGTAAACACAAAGCCCTATCATACCTTACGGATCGTAGACTAATGTTGTTTGTATTGTTTCAGATAACGATATACCTTCAAGCATGCTCGACAGTTAATTTACACTGGCGAGGCATAAACAGACCACGAACGAACCAAAAATTTGTTTTTTGAAAACTGGGTGGTGTCAATTTCCAGTTTCACAGGCTAGAACCGCGCGGCTTTCATTCTAGCATTTCTTCGACGTTCGTGCAATAAAATGAAACACGAATAATATATAATTCTCTTGTACTTTTTTGTTCACTTTGTGCATGCATAAAATTCTTTCACTAACCATTGCCACCATATTTTTTAAGAAACCACGATTCCTTAATTAAAATACAATAGACTTCTGAACATTTTAAGATCCACTGTCATTAAAAGAACGATTATTATAAATTAAATTCGATATACGTAAGATGGAATATAAATTTATGTCTTTGATATATATAAATTTTTCCTTATTAATTGTCTGTTAAGGTTAAATAATTAAAAACGAGGCAGTGATTGCTTTTTCAGTTAATAAAAACGAGTTGCGAATCTTTTGTAGGTAGGCAGGTATGCAGTACCGGTATATAAAGAGTAGGAATGACGACATTCTTATCATCATAATGCGCCAATTTGCACAACCAAGAGAGTACAGTGCATTGCAATTTTACGCGGAATTACTGTTATTAATTGTTCGCTATATTTTATGGGAGACGCCGATTCTTTTATTACGATGTCTGGATCGCTTTGATGGGTGGTATAAAAACTGATTGGAACGGACGAGCTACAACTAGATGTATGAAGAGGAAAGTAATAGATGACCTATCAAAGAATGAAAATAAATGTCAATTAGAATTTTTTTTTATTACCGAATTTATTTACTAGTGTAAGGTATGTGTATCAAACGTGGAAGAAGAATTTCTCAATACAATTTCGTTATACAACTTAATTAATTAATCGATAGATATGTGTGAGTACTTTTGTATATTTTTACAAAATATATTTATTTTCCATTTCGAATGAACCTGCACCTTGCCGAAGTTCTAGATTAGTAGAACAGGCGAAATGGCTTGCGTGTTCTAATAAGCTAAAGAGCCAAATGACAGGTCCAACGAAAGTAGTAGGGTCGTTAGACTAACACAGGTCCCCAAAAGAGGACATCGGCTTTTTCGGTACTTAGATTAACAGAGACCATAGGGTTCGGTATGGCATTCTAAGACACACTACCGCGTTGTGGATGTCGATAGGAAACGATCACATTACCTCCCAAGTACACAGCTTACTTAAATTGAAATAAACACGATGGAATTCTCTGGGGTAAAAGATTCCGGAGTTAAAATAGTCCCCCATTCGGATCTCCAGGAGGGACCTACTTCGGAAGATGTGATCGGAAAGTTCAGAATAAGAGTCGGGACCATTCTGCGAATCGGAGCATGGAATGTTAGAAGTATGAAGCAAGTAGGTAAGCTAGAAAACCTGAAAATTGAAATGAATAGGTTAGCACTAGACGTAGAAGGGATCAGCGAAGTTCGGTGGCCAGAGGTAGGGATATTTGGAGTAGAGACTTCAGGGTAATTCATACAGGAGCAGAGGAAGGAAATTCGGGTGTGGGAATCGTTATGCGAAAAAACATAGGACACTGTGTAGAAAATTACTTACAAAAGAACAAGACAGTACTCATAGTTAGATTTAAATCTAAATCGGTAAACACAGTAATAATACAAGTATACATGCCCACCACTAGCTAGTGACGAAGAGGGAGAAGCGTTCTACAAAGATATCGAAGACATACTAAGATACGTAAAAGGACATGAAAATTTAATAATTACGGGGAATTTTAATGCAGTGGTAAGGGACGGTAGGGACGGAGCGGTAGTAAGTTTATATGGTTGAGGCACGAGAAACGACAGGGGAAATAGGTTGATAGAATTTTGCGACAAGAATAATTTAATTATCACAAACACATTATTTCAACATCGTTCTAAAAGACAATATACGTGAAAGATGCCAGGAGATATAGAAAGATATCAAATAGATTGCATTTTTGTTAGGAAATGGTTTAGGAATCAAGTAAAAGACTATAGAAGCTACTCAGATGCAGATATAGACACTGACCACAACATCGTAATTATGAAGGCGTCAACTAAATTTAAAAATTTGAAAATAATAAACGGAAAAAAACACTTTAACTTTGAGAAGCTAAAAGATATTCAAGAAAAATTAAAAAAACTCAAATGAATTGCTGAAGGATATCGGGAAAATATCTGATACTAAGGAAATAGAAACAGAATGGAATAACATTAAATCCAGCTCAAACATGGCAGCCAGAGATATTCTGGGATATACACAAAAAGAAAATAAGAAACCATGGATAACAAAGGATGTCCTGAATTTAATAGAAGGAAAAGAGGAAGAAAATACAAAAATAAATCAGCCAAAGAGGAAAACAAAATACAATGCCATATAATGAGAAATTATTCGCAAATGCAGGAAAGCTAAAGAACAATGGATTAATGAAATGTGCAAGAGGTACAAACTAAGATGGAAATAGGAAAGACTGATGAAACATACAAAAAAATGAAAATCAATTTTATGAATATAAAACTGTATAGCAAATATATAAAGAACGCGAGAGGAAACGCCATTATAGAAAATGTAAAGAAAGTGGGTAGATGGTAAGAATATATAGGGAATCTATATGCAGGAGAGGAACTAACAGCATTACAAGAGGAATCAGACATTGTAAATGATGACCTGGGATATCCTGTACTTAGAGATGAGTTTGGATTAGGATTAAAGGGTCTTAAAAATGGTAAGGCGCCGAGTACAGATAAGGTGCAAGCGGAAACTCTAAAAGCCGCTGGTCAAGTAGTAACAGAACGTCCCCTTCAACTTGTAAGCTATATGTATGAGTCTGGCGAAATACCCAAAGATTTCAAAGGTAAAATCATAGTAACTATACCAAAAAAGAAAGGCGTGGATAGATGTGAAAATTTTCGAACAATAAGTTCGACAGCACACGTGTCAAAAATATTAACTAGAATTGTACAGAGACGAATGGAAAAACGAGCTGAAAAAATACTAGAAGATCAATTTGGGTTTAGGTAAAACAGGGGAACATAGGAGCCTATTTTGGCTTCGAGAGTGATAATGGAAAAAATAATAGAAAAAGGCGAAAGATTGTATATAAGGTTTGTAGATCTGGAAAAAGCATTCGACAATGTAAAATGGAAAAAAATGTTCGAAATACTCAAAAAGATAGGAATGAGTTATAGGGATAGACGAATAGTACATAGCTTATACAAAGAGCAAACTGCAGTAATAGAATTAGAGCAGGAACGTAGAGAAGTGAACATTAAGAATGAGGTGAGACAGGGGTGTGCCTTATCCCATTAATTTTTGACTTGTACATTGAAGACGCAACGCATACTGTCAAATGCAGAAAGACATTTGGAATTACTATGCAGGCACAAAAAAATTAATATACTTAGATAAACTAAAGTACTGATATGCAAAGGACGGGAAAATAAATAAAAAACAAGAATACAAATAGGTAACAAGAACTTACAAGAGGTTAAGAGTTTCTGCTACCTAGGAAGCCAAATAACGCAAGATGGAAAAAGCGCAAAAGATATTAAACAAAGACTAGTAATGCTACATTTAACAAGAAAAAACAACTACTGTGTACAAAGGCAACAAACATAGAAACAAGAAAAGGATTGCTTAAAACGTATGTGTGGAGCACAGCACTATACGGCTGTGAAGCCTGGATAGTAGAAGAAGCGGACAAGAAAAATGTAGAAAACTTTGAAATGTGGTGCTACAGATGCATGATGAAGAAATCATGGACAGACAAAGTTAAAAACAAGGAGGTTCTAGAAATGGTAGGGGAAGAAATAAATATGCAAAAAACGGTTAAAGAGAGGAGTGATAGGATGTTAGGCCACATATTACGGGCATGATGGAATAGTGCGGAATATACTAGAAGCAGAGATAGGAAAAAAGAAAAGTAGTGGTAGACATAGGAATTTTAGAGAAATGTGTAAGCTAGCTCAGAATAGAATCCAATGGGGGTACGCATCCAATTAGTCCCAAGATGGATAAATTAATGGCAAAAAAAAAATAACTATACTTAAACATCATGATTAGTATAAACAACTACAGGTATTGGTTGTGCAATTTTGTCGAATAATGTTAATTATGTGAAAGGATTTATTGGAAAACTATTAATTCAGCAAATATCTAAGTGTTGGGGAATCTTGGCAGCCACAGGCTGCTTAACCCCCTTCAGATACAACTTAATCTTGATAAAATAGGGCATATAATTAGGAAACAATAAAAGGGGAACCGAGCTACAGCTCGGTTCCCCTTTTATTGTTTCCTAATTATATATAAGTTGCATGGGAATTTCAGAAAACTGTATTGTTTTGTGGCTTGATTTAATTCGTTTGACGTTCTGTCGCTAATTTTGGGTTGCAGTATAAATAGAAAAGAAGATTGTATATATAATATGTCAGTTCGGGAATGATAGGGAACGTTAGGGACAAATTTAGGATAAAACAAGTTGAAAATGCAAGGCATTGTCGCAACGAACTTCCAAATGTAGACTTACTTTAAAACAATTTAAAGAAATTAAAATTATTATGTTGTAATAATTATAAGTATTCAGATAAAATACAAAAATTTATAAACAACAAAAGAGACATTTTAATATATTTTATTTTATTGAATAAATATTTTAAAAGCTATATATTAGTTCTCATCAATAAGATAAGAAATAATTTTTTTTTTATATGAATCTAATTATTTTCGGCAATCAAAATTTAAGTTTAAACAATGTCTATAATATTGGAATAATTGGCATGAAATGCCATAAATTGTTCAAATATGTGTCGCATATTTAAACTTATTAAAAATTTTAATTATCCCTGTAGATTTTCCCGCGGGCTCGGCGTCCCCGTGGCCCGATTTTAACTGACATCAAAACTTAAGCTCTGGACACCGAGCTGAATCGATTGATGTATCACACATTGATGTCCGACCATTAGAAAGGCCTCGGACGGACAGACAGACGGACGACAAATCGATTTCATAAACGAACGAAGTTCGTTGATACTTAGATCAAGGAGGACGAATTTGTAAATTTATAAAGCAGGTAAAATAGTTGGATTCACTATTAATACATTTGGCAAATGTTTAAAAATTCGAATCCATTTTAAATTAGCTAGCTAGATTTGGATAGTTTTAAGTCGACCCTTTAGGTCGCAATGGTAAGCAGAGCCGGCGTCTGCTATCCGGTATTACGGATCCCTCCCCCTCTCATTTTTGCTCTTCTTGTTGATCAGGCACACTCCGGGGTCAACGATAGGGATACCATTATTTAAACCATGTTTTTAGTTTTCGTTTCAGTCTGTTACATTTTTATTTAGGGTGGATTGATTATGAAGTTAGAATAAATTAGAAGCACGTTTATTTTCGCGTTTAAACCCAATGTAGTACCTTCGGGTGGAGCATTGGGGACGTGGCCGCAAGTATAGCGGTCCTTACTCAAATTATAATGCACTAAGGTAGGTTCCTCCCCGTCATTAATTATGTTTATGTCCATTGAACTGGCCCATTGCAGGACCAATTTTCCCCTTCTGTTCGCGGTGTTTCCTCCCCAATATCTGTTCTATGCATTGAAGTCCCCGCATGTAATCACTTCTTTGGTTGTGTTTACGATAACACCCACAAGATCGTTTAGGCATTTTTCGAAGGTCTCTATATTACAGTTAGGGCTTATGTACACCGATATTAATCTAAAAAAGTTTGTGTCGATATATACATAACAGTCACCACTATTATATTCCTCTATTTTGTATTTTATGCTGTGCTTGCGATAGGTTCTACTGATCGCGGTCGATTTATTTTTGTTGTGGTAATAGTTTCTTCTTGGTTTAATCTTTATGTTTGGTTCACTAATTGTAATGAAGTCGAATTCATTTGTAGTCGCGTAAGCCTCTGCCAGAATATGTGCCGTCTGACTACGGTTTAAGTCGATTTGTAGTATCTTAACCATTAGCGCAAGGGTCAGTCTTTCCCTTATCCTGATTGTGTCTATACATATTAAACTTGTAGTTACTTCTGCTTTGTTTTCTTGCAGTCGCTAGGGCTGTCTTGTATCTTACGCAGTTTCCTCTTCCCGTTATGTGCTCCTTCATTTCACATAGTACACATGTATCTTCATTTGTGCAATTTCTTATTGTGTGCCTCTGCACCCCGCATTTGAAACATGCATTTCTTCTGTTTGGCCCATCGCAGTTTATTGTTATGTGATCTATTGCTTAGCATTTAGCGCATCTTTGGATATTTATTCTTTTTCCACCGAGCAGGGTACTAATCCTGCTCGGAGTTTGTTTGTACATATCAAGTCAGCATCTTTTTGGTTTATTGTCAGTGAGACAGCTAACGTGCCTCCCTGGTTTGGTCGTAGTTCTCCGAGTTTATATTCTTTTGTCTCAAGACTCCCTACCTATTTCTCTATGGCTTCGATTATTTCTGGCCTATCTGAGGTGGGATCTAATCCTCTTATGTGCATTGTCTTTAAATCCTGTTACTTTCCCATTTGTTTCACTTTTATCTCTAGGTCCGCTTTTTTAATAGCGTTTTTTATTCCTTCCGTCACCTTCTCGTCCTTTTTTGTGACAATTATGATTATTCAATCTTTCGTTGGTCTTATTTTGTTTATTGATTCTGACTCTACCATGTTTTTAATATTATCTTTTATGCTATTTATTATCGCTTTGCAGTCTGACCCAGCTTTTTCTACCATTAGCGCATATGTGGTTTTCGTGGATACTGTTGCTGCTGTCAATGTGCCTGCTTGTTGTGTAGATATCTGCTTTGGTTGTCGTCTTATGAAAGACGAATTCTACAAGCTTTCTGAAGGCTATTAGGTTTATGGTTCTAACATGGTGCAGAGCTACTCTTCTATCTCCTTCTACTTCTGTTCTTATTTTTTCTAATACATTTAGGATACTTATCTCGGTTCCGTCATATACTGCTTTTATTATTTTCGTTTGGTTTGTTGTCCCCAGGTTTTTAGTTTGCGTTTTACACTATGTTCCAGTATTTCATAGTCTTCCACTATTTCAGCCAGTTCCGGATATTTTTCTTTGTATAGCTTTTGTAGGCTGCTCCGTGGCATAATTGGTATGTGTGTGAGACTTGATTACTATGCCCAAGATCCCGGGTTCGAATCCCGACACGGTCCGCTTGAAAAATGTTAGGCGAGCATTTTTCACAAAAATACACCCTCGTTCGGATGAGAGGTAAAATAGAGGTCCCGTGTGTGAGTGTTGTCATGCACGTTAAAGATCCCTACCTTGCTTGGAACAGTATGGGTTCGGCAAAATTCAAAATTTTCCAGGTAAAAAAAACTCGCTTCCTGGCCAATGTAGTACCTTCGGGTGGAGCATTGGAAAAATCAAATGTAATATATAGTTTTTATATGCTATCGTTCATTTCTAGGTCATCAGGTTCTACTATTACTGCTTTAGATGTATATGATTTATTCTCTAATGGGTTTCCGACTACTATTTGTGTGTTGATGTATATGTCGGGTCGCCATATTTCATTTTTTATCTCTTCCCATAACTCTGGTGTTCTTTGGTCAGGAAGTGTACTTCTATTTTTTGTTCCAGTGGTTTGCGTCTTGTTTCTAGCATTCTGCATCTTTGTTCTAGTTGTATTTCTTTTCGGTCATCTCTTTTCTCAGCTGTGATATTTTGTATTCTAGATCTGTTTGTTTTTCCATATGAAAAAGGTGTTCCTTTATTACCGTTTCTACGTAGTGTTTGGCTTCAGCTATCCCGTTTTTTTTTTGTACAGTATGTACTGACTTATTTTCGTTCTTAAAAACGAACATACTGTCAATTTTGTTTTTTAATTTCTGCAGGTTTTCGCTTCCTTGGTTACTTTTTAGGTTGAGTTGCAGTTAGGGTATCCGCTCTTTTTTTTATTTTCTTTTGTTTAAATTGCGCTTCCTCCATATCGCCTTTGCCTTTGTCGCCTTCTTCCTCCTCTTCCGTCGTTCTTACAGGGCTAGATGTGCCCTCTCCACTTATTGATTTAAGTTTTTCACATAAACCAGGGGAGAAAGTATGTCTCCAGGCGGAGTACCTGATGGGGGTCTTTTCTTTTAGATATTGCTTCTCTAGCTTTCTTGCTTTTATCTATTTTGGTTTCTTCGTTATTCTCTTTTGGTAATTTGACTAAGTTAGCCGTGGGTACGCATTTCGCTTCTGTTTTATCTGTAGGTTTTTTTCAATATCACTCATTATGATTTCACGCCCTTCCCTTGGGAAGCTGCCGGATGGAGTGTACCCAGTGCTCTAAAACACCAAGTTCCTCCGCCTCATCCGGACTATGCCCACCTCAAGGGACTATGTCAACCCTTTTGGGGCTCCCGGCTCTTACTAACCGATAGGCTTTCGGAGCTCCCATGCCTCCGACGACATGGGTACCTCCCAAGGTGGTTGCCAACCCGGGGGCCCAACGGGTCACTTTTTCTTTCTCCCCTCAGACCTTACACGCAGTGGCGCCAGAATTTCCGATGTCCTCCTAGGGAACCCCATTTCCAACCGTGTTCAAATCAAATCCTTATTCATGCCATGGGTCAAGAGGGTAAGGAAAGTAGAGAGTGGAGAGGCCCTTCTGCCCTCGGATACCCTAATAGCCAAAAAGGGCATAAAGTACGAGAATCGGAAGACTAGGGCGTCCCCCTGATAGGAAAGAAAATTAGGTGTTGACAGGTACAGCTTGTGTGGGTGTTGCGTGTTAGGGCAAGCACGTATGCGTGTAGGAGATAGGTTGTAGGTTGTGTTTGAGTGCGTGCTTTAGGTGTTTATGTGTGTAGATGATGTGTGCTATCCTTGGCTTCCCCTTTGCGTTGGACCCGGACGAATTAAGATCCCTCGCAAAAGGTACTAGTGCCCCCGCACCACTTTAAGGCGGATAGCCTCCGAGGGGGGTTTGACTATCTGTCTGTAATAGTTTAACCTAGGTCTACCTTTACCTCTTTTTTTCATATCTTTGCTTCTAATATATTCTGCACTATTCCCTAATGCTTTAGCATGTGATCTATCACCCTATCCCTTCTATTTTTTACTGTTTTTCACATATTTCTTTCTTCTCCTACTATTTTTAGTACCTCTTCGTTTTTAACTTTGTCTGTCCATGATATCTTCATCATACGTCTGCATCACCACATTTCAAAGGCTTCTATCTTCTTCCTGTCTGCTTTTCCTACTGTTCAGGCTTCACAGTCATACAGTGCTGTGCTCCACACATATTTTAAGTAATCTATTCCTTGTTTCTACGTTTGTTGTCTTTGAACACAGTAATTACTTTTTTTTGTTAAATGTAGCACGACCCTTGTGCTAATCTTTGTTTTATACTAAGTAGGTAATTCATACTTTTAGATCATTTACAATTCCTAGAAACTTTAGGTTATTATACTTCCCAATTTCGTAAAATTAATCTACCGTAAAAATCTTCAAATCTTCTATGGAATGTAACAATTATTTTTAATTATCCTTCTGACCTTTATAGTAAATAACCATTTCAAAAAAATAATACACATAACGATCAGTCACAGAGAAAAATTTGACATTTGAAGTATAATTACTACAACTTCTCCAATTAACGTTAGTTGTTGCATTTTGAACATGGTTATATTGTGCTATGTGAACCGGAGCAATTTATGGTAAAGCGACTTTTACTTCTAGGATTAAATACCTCTATCTTTATTCGGCATGAAAGGGGAAATGTGTCGCTATTCCAGTTGCTTCTATCCGTATTCATGGTTCAAATACTTTTTTGCTCGTTCATAGTAAGACAAGTCCGATGTTTACGAAAGCGTAGTAAATAATGCCCTTGCATGTAATTGTGATCAGGAAATATATCGTTTGCATTGTAAACTGTAAGGACTTGTTATTTAACTACTGTAATGTATACCTTCGAAGTAGTTGTACGACCCTCGTTGAGTTCTAGAAGTTTTCGAAAAAAATATGTTTTGTAGCGAATTGTTATGTCGACATTCCGTTTTGCGTGCTTGCATTTTCATATTAACATTGAGTGATTCTGAGCAATTATTAAGGAACTGCATAATTTACAATAATAAACTATTTTTTTTTCTTTATGTAACTGCATAAATTAACACTTAGAAACAACTTGAAGATTTATTTTGAATGATAATGTAACAGTAATTTACAAATATATGAAACGTTCTAGAAATGACGCTTATTCGGTTTTTTTTTACTAAAGCAGACTTGTATCTGTCTAGCAATAAGAAAAAATGATTGACAGGTATCGTAATACAATAAGGTTGTTCTCGAAAGGTTTGATGATGCATATTCTAAATATTTCTCCTTTCCTGTTGTTCGGTCTCTTTGTCGCACGTTCGCGTGGTTAATTTTAATTTATTTTAAATTTGTAGTTGTAAATCAAATAGTAAAACTGTCATCCCTTGTTCCCTTATATCCTGTCGTAAAACTTTCTTGTGCATGTGTAAATAAGTTGGACTAAGTAGTAGTGAACAAACACTCTCTTATGGATATCGAAGCAGAACAGTCGGTTTTTCGTTCGGTAACGTAAGTTTGTCAATAGTGCCGCGGACTTTATTGATAAACCCCTAAAAAACACAGTGCAAGTGCCAAGTAACACGTATTATAATCTCGCATACAGTCCACTTAGTTGAAAGGAATAGGAACTGCAGCTTAGAACAACAAAAACCCGCATAGGTAAGTCGATGTACAAAGTTATAAAACCCCCCCGCGCTGAACAAATGGTCCTTCGAGCCGGATTATTAATTAATTAATTAGTTCCTTTTCCTTTTCGCTCCTTACACTTTAATTTAAAAATTGTCGTAGTTTTAATTATGGTTAAACGTGTTACACAGAGAATAACATCCTGCTTACACATTTAATGGTAGTAACATTTGGTCCTAACGGTCGATTTTACAATACATCCCTTATCTTTTGTCGTAGAGATTAGTGTCGTCGTCGGTGTCTTTTATGTAAACTATTTATGAAGGTTATTGCATTGTAAATCTTAACCTTATTTTTCGTGTCAAGTTCGAAGAACCATCCGGTTCATGCAACTTGTATAACAAAGGACGTTTTTGTCGGGCGAGCACTGTAATTAGTTGCATTTGTCTATTAATAATTTAATTTCGTAGATTAATTATTTGTAGCGTATTCGAGTTACGCATTGTTTTTATATTAATTTTTATTGTCGTTTTTTAATCATTAATAAATATGGTTATATCAATTGATAAAACTATTCTTGAAGCTAAATTTGTGGTTAAAAGGTTGGATCATATATACAGTAAAATCAATCAACCGGAAAACGTATCGATTGCTTTAATTAGAGCATCGATTAAAAGTGTCGAGCAAATTGAAACCCATTTCAAATCTTTTTGCAAGGGTATTTTCTTTGATGAAAAAGTGAACAATTGGATGAATTCTCGGCCCTTAGGGTGAAAATCGATGATTATCTATTAGATATTCGTATTATCGCTGAACAATGCGAATTAGATCGGGTAGAAAATAAGCCAAAGGTGGAAAATATGAATAATTCTTTTTCGCCAAATTATGAATTAGCTTGAAACATCTTTCAGTCCCACGGTTCTTAGGATGCATTTCAGATTTTGAGAGTTATAATGCAATTTATAAGCGGTTGATTCACGATAATGTCGGTTTGTCCCCTGTGGAAAAATTTTGCCATCTTGTTGATACATTAGATGAGTCGTCGCGTACTCTAATAAAACACTTGCTATTTAATGAGTATGCATACGAGGAAGCATATAAAATCATTACTAATCGTTTTCAGTCCAAGAGGTTATTACTTTCAACATATTTTAATGCTCTTGAAAAATACCCTAAGGTCAGCTCCTCAGACCCGCATGCGGAACTTAGGCAATTAATTAGTTGTTTTGATGAAAATATATTCGCGTTAAGGTAGATGGAAATAGATTTATTAGATTTCATGTTGTTTAATCTGTTATCAAAAAAATTAGATACAAACATTTTGAAGCGTTTTGAATTAGGAAATAGTGACGAGATTCCCTCGTTCAAAGATTTAAGGTCGTACATTTAAAAACAATGTAAAGTGTTGGAAATAAATGACATTGCTTCAGGAACATGCTTGAAATCTCGAGATTCCGTGAAACAAAGGGAAAAGCTCGTTAGCACTTCGGCTAAAACTTGTTTAGTTAGTACCACCAATGATTGTAAAAATTGTAGTTTATGTCAAGCTGTGCATCATATTTATAGATGTAAGCAGTTTCTCGATAAAACCCCTCAAGAAAGATTTGAGGTGGTAAAGCTTAAAAATCTTTGTATTAAATGTTTAAATACTTCACATTCGATAAAAAATTGTACGTTAAATTGGTCGTGTAAAAAATGTCATCAGTCGCACAATTCGTTACTTCACTTCGATAAACAAGAAAAATCGGTGTCGCCACGCCGACAAACCCCTCGTCAAAGGTCAGCGTCTCCTCGGAGAGCGGCGCCTAGACTTACTTCTACTAGTAGACTCAGTGAAGACAATCTGTCGTCGTCGGTTGTGCATGAACAACCTGCCACTAGCTCGTTGATTTTGACGTCATTAGAACACACAACCACGCTGTTAGCTACGGCAATGGTGTCGGTGCTTGATTATACAGGAACATTGCAATCTGTCCGTGTAATATTAGATAACGGATCCATGGAAAGTTTTATGACTGAAAGGTGCCGTCAGAAATTAGGTTTAAAGAAACGGAAAGCCAATTTTACTGTTTCAAGGACTTGGCTTGAATTCGTCGTTGGTGCCTGGTACAATATCGTGTGTAGTCAGCACCTCGGGAGCAAGATCTCCAGCATATGGAATTGAGTGTTATATTTTACCTAACATTTGTAATCAATTGCCTTCGTCGTCGATAGGGGTCAAGGAATGGTCGCATACTCGAGGTTTGGCCTTAGCTGACCCTAATTTTAATATTTCTAGTAAAATTGACATGCTGCTAGGAGCGGAAATCTTTGCTCAGGTTTTGTTGAACGAGTCTCGTTGGGGTGTCGCTAACGAGCCAGTTGCTATTAAAACAATCTTTGGTTGGGTTTTAACGGGAAAGGTCGTTTCCCCGAATAGTTCTATTACTTCGTTGTGTGCTTTCGTTGAGCCCTTGGACAGCGACATTCGTCGATTTTGGGAATTAGAAAATATTCCCTTCAAAAAACACATTTCTCATGAAGAAGAAAGGTGTGAAAATCAATTTGTGGAAAATTATAGACGTAACAAGGACGGTCGTTTTGTAGTGTCGTTGCCCTTTAAAATTTGGGAACCCTCATTCGTGGGTATGAGATCAATTTGTATTAAAAGATTTTGTCGTTAGAACGTAGTTTGCTAAAAAATCCTGAATTGTATTCGGATTATAAAATTTTTATGGAGGATTATTTGAAAAGCGGTCACATGGTTCAAGTGGAATCGCTTGAAAATTCGTCGGTTCATGAGAAAATGTATTACATTCCCCATCAAGCTGTACATAAGCGTGATAGCACTACCATCAAATTGCGTGTGGTTTTCGATGCTTCGTGTCCGGATCAATCTGGAAATTCGTTAAATGATAGCTTGGCTCTTGGCCCTGCTCTGCAAAAGGACATTGCAGTTTCGTTATTGCACTTTCGTGTACATCCCATCGTAATTACAGCTGACATCAAACAAATGTATCGTTTTGGTTAAAGATACTCATCGTGATTATCAACGTATCGTCTGGAGAATTTCTCCGTCAGATCCTATTATGGACTTTAAATTAAATACTGTGACTTATGGAGTTTCGTCGTCGCCTTTTTTGGCCTTGCGTACTGTTCAAGAATTGGCAAGGTTAGAATCAATTAATTTTCCTTTCGCGTCATCGGTATTTGCGAGCGACACCTATGTTGATGACTTAGTCACTGGATGCAATTCGATTGAAGCTGCTAATCAATTAATTAGTGAATTGAATAGTATTTGCACTAGTGGTGGTTTTCAATTAAGAAAATGGAGTAGTAATTGCCCGGAAGTGATGTCCAACTTGAGGGAGTCCCTGTCCAGTTCGGACGCAATTACATTTCAAGATAAAGTTAGTGGTTCAATAAAAATTTTGGGCCTTTCGTGGCGTGCTCTTACAGATCCATTTTTATACAACTTAGACGTTGAAGAACGCACTTGCACTAACCATAATATTTTGTCGGCTATCGCAAAAATTTTTGACCCTCTCGGTTTGATAGCACCTGTAGTACTGTTCGCTAAACGTTTAGTTCAAGATCTTTGGCTTTTAGGTCTCGGGTGGGACCAAGAGCCTCCATTGAAAGTCATACAAAAATGGAAACATTTTTTGGGTGAATTGTCAGCGATTTCGAATATTGAGATTTTGCGTCGCATAGTATGTCATAATTTTAAAAAGGTGGAGTTGCATGGGTTCTGTGATGCTTCTGAAGCTGGGTATGCAGCTGTCATCTATTTTCGTTCGTGCGATCTAGAAGGTAATATTACCATGTCATTAGTATGCGCAAAGTCGAAAGTTGCTCCTACTAATCGCGTTTCATTGCCCCGTCTCGAATTGTGTGCTGCCGTCCTCTTGGCAGATTTAGTATATTTCGTCAAAAATATTTATACAGATATTTTATCCTTTAGTAATATTTTCGCGTGGTCAGATTCTACTGTTGTTTTTTCTTGGATTCGGTCTTCCTTGCATAAGTGGAAGACATTCGTTAGCAATCGCATTTCGCAGATTCAAGAACGTATTCCTCCATCTTCGTGGTTTCATGTTAAGTCCCAGGATAACCCTTCGGATTGTGCCTCACATGGACTTTTGGCTTCAGAGTTGGTTCATAATCTATTATGGTGGACAGGACCTTCCTGGTTAGTGCGTCGTAGCGAAGAGTGGCCAGTAACGTCGCTGTCAAACCTTATCGACTCATTTCAGATGGACGTCGAATATCGTACTTTGTCGTTAACAGTCATTATGTCTGAGAATTTCTTGGATTTGTTGTTGGATAAATTTTCAAAACTGCAGAAAATTTGTAGGATTATTACATGTATTCGTCATTTTATTCGTAATGTTCGATGTCCAGCAGAATTGCGTTTAAAATATTCTGATGGTTTGTCTCTAGCTCATCAGCAAGGTGCTATACATTTATTGATTAAGAGAGTTCAAACAAATGTTTTTGCCCACGACATTGCAAATATTAAAACTAGAAAACTTGTTAGTAAACCGCTTCGTAGCCTTGGTCCGTTTCTAGATAGTCGTGATTTGTTGAGGGTGGGCGGTCGCTTACGTAATTCTGAGTTATGGCATGATGCAAAATTTCCAATTTTGCTTCCTCGGTCACATCGGTTGACTGAAATTATTATCTTAGATTGCCATGAAAGACATTTACATCCTGGTAGGGACGGTATCGTTTGGATACCTACAATCAAGACAGCCCGAGGGCTAGTTAAACGTCCTCTAGTGAAACTATGTTTACTGCCAATTATTTAATACTTAATGGTAGGTATACATATATTCACGTATATAAGTTTGTTGGTTTAGGTTTCGTAGTTAATAGCTATAATTATTTTTAATATAAAATAAGTTAGTTCATACTTATTTTGGTGGGCGGGATGTTCGGCCTCTTTGTCGCACGTTCGCGTGGTTAACTTTAATTTATTTTAAATTTGTAGTTGTAAATCAAATAGTAAAACTGACATCCCTTGTTCCCTTATATCCTGTCGTATAACTTCCTTGTGCATGTGTAAATAAGTTGGACTAAGTAGTAGTGAACAAACACTCTCTTATGGATATCGAAGCAGAACAGTCGGTTTTTCGTTCGGTAACGTAAGTTTGTCAATAATGCCGCGGACTTTATCGATAAACCCCTAAAAAACACAGTACAAGTGCCAAGTAACACGCACTATAATCTCGCATACAGTCCACTTAGTTGAAAGGAATAGGAACTGCAGCTTAGAACAACAAAAATCCGCGGAGGTAAGTCGATGTACAAAGCTATAAGACCCCCGCGCTGAACACCATTCCTTTCCTTTCCTTCTAGCGTTCTTGAAACAGATGATAATCACTGGGTGCAAGATCTGGTGTGCAAGGTGGATGCGGAAACAATTCTCATCCCAAATCATTCAAAACATCTTTCGTTCGGCCTGCTGTGTGAGGCCTTGTATTGTCTTGTTGCAATAACGGGCGCTTGTGTAACTTTCCAGACCGTTTTCTGATGTGTCTGTCGTACTGGTCGGGATAATAAATTTGAATAATATTCTGTATTAATTGTAATATCTTTCGGCAGATTCTTCGGGTTTACGCCACTTTTGGATTGACTTTTAGTCTCAGGATTTAAGTAAGGAATTCACGTTTCGTCAGTAGTTATTATCCGCTGCCAAAATTGATCACTATAACGGGCTAACAGTTCTTAAAATTAACAAGTGCCTGACCTATTGAGTTTCTGTTCTGGTCCCAACAGCCTTGGTATCCTGCGGATTGAAACCTTGCTTACGCCCAAACAATCATGTAAGATTTCATGAACCTGCCGTGTACCGATTCTCAAGTGTACACTAATTTGACAAATAGTTATTCGCCTGTTCTCTTTCAGTAGATCCTCCACTGCAGTAATGTTTTTTTCATTTACAGAAAGTTTTCGGCCGGCCACTCGGTGGATCGTTTTCTAATGATGTTCTACCACTTTTAAAACGTTCGATCCACCGACAAACAATACTTTTTGATTTTGCAGACTCACCAAACACTACTTGCAGACGTTCAATAATTTTTGAAGGTTTCGTACCCTCTTTCCACAAAAAGAAAATTATTGCTCTTTGAGATCTAACCGCGTCTTCCATGGTTGCAGAAACATGGGTACTAAAACGCGTCTATATCAACCGAACACGTAAATCAGACTAAAGAATATCTGGTCTACCACCAATAATAATGCTTTTACATTCTGCATAATTTAATTACAGTGTTACGTTTTTTTTTCGTGGCAGCCACGTTGGGCGCCAAATTTATGCTACGTTGGCTTGTAGCCGTGCGTAACGCAAAGAAAATATAAAAAAATGACCGGGCTCAATCGGAGATTAGGGGGGGGGGGTTGTAGAAAGCAGACTGACATATAATGTATGCGGCGGTAAGGAGTTAGTGACAATACCTGCAAGAAAATTAGTTAAGCAAACCTGAAAAAAAAGAATAAGCATAGCAGCAATTATTCAGTACTTTGTAGAATGTAAAAAAAACTGTTTGGATAATCTATATAATATAACAACGGTAAAAGCAGTACAAAAATTTTTAGTACAAAGTGAGGTAATATTGGGGAGTAGCAGAAACGTTTCCTCACACACCAATTAAACATAAATCAGACAAAATTTTAACAAAAAAATAAATAGGTAAGACACAATTGATATGAGTAATTCAGTAGTATAATCTTTCTTTCTTTCTTTCTTTTTTTTTATGTTTTAAAATATCATGCAAGTCTTTTGTAAAAGGTATCAGAACGACAAAGATATGGTAAAGCAACGGATAGATATTTAGAGTAATAACAAGTAGGAAATAGTTCAACTTACAAAAAGTCCTTCAGTAACGCTTCCTTGCAATTGAAGTGTGGGATTCACGATGTCCTGCACTAACGAAGCACTTCACCCTGGACTGAGGGTGTTGATGGAACTTATCACACGTCACACTAATCACACCTACGCATTTCACTGGGGTTAGCAGCAGACACCATCACGCGACGAAACTATGTAGCATTGATAAATTTCTTGTTAATTCTATTTACTGAGACAATAATTTCGAAATATTTTGTAGCACTAGTTTAATTTCAACTGGGATCAAATGTATATTATTTTCAGAAACCTCCAAAAAGCAGTGAGAAACTTCAACCAATACCTTTGTAAACCGGTAGTCTGTTATATTTCGCAAATAACGAAATTCGCGCAAGCAATGATCTATTTTAGATTCTTTGGTGTTAGAAAAATGCAGAAACTACAGCATCCACTGTATTTAAATAATCCAAAGTATGCACTAATCTGATAAAACAAAGGGACACTAGACTAGATCGCACACACATTAATCCTAAAGAAAGAATCGGTCAGTTTAGCAAGTTCTACGACTATTACTTCACAAGACAAACAACTAAAACCACAAATTAGTAAAGTACGCGTATCACTAAAGTAGGTCCGTCAAATGTTCCTTAAAGCATTTGTCTCACAAGAAAAACAACTAAAAATAATTAGTAGGCACAGAGAATCAACTAAAAACATGTCGTGCTTGTTCAGGAACAATACGAAAATTAATCCTACATTAATTCTCACTATTGTCAAAAGCAGAAAGAAGCAGTATTTTCAACGTACTTAATATATCGGAACTAAGAACAAACTCCGACTGTTCGTCTGTTTATATCAATTCCTCGCTATTACAACCGCTTATCGTATCTTATCTAGACTTGTATATCCACATAAGGAACAAAATTTATATTTACGGCAAGACAAGAACGATGCAATCTATTCATTATAACACGACGCATTCGTCAACGAGTTAATAAATATTAAATATAGAAATAGTAATTTGTAGAAATGTATTTATAAATTGGAAAACAGCGTAAAATGTTAAAACTACCAAAAATGCCCGTTACAACAGCTAAATTCCCAAAACTTTGAAAACGTCCTTCGTGTATATATTACTGAGTCATAAAAGGGCATTAGCAAGCTCAAATTTATATTTATGTCAAATTAAAAAGTGTATAAATTTATCATGCAAAGTTTGAGCCATGTTTGAACAAAATCGGTTCGTGTTTGACAAAGCACCAGTAGATATTAGGGTTAGTTGAATATGGCATAAAATTTTATTGTAAATATTAGTTATTAATAAGTTATGAAACATTAATTTGAGGCGCATAAGTGCGTAAATGCATGTAAAACGTAAATTACGGTAATCATAATTAAGATTTGTTTTAGTATTCTGAATAATAAAAGCTCTCAGGTTGATAGCATATATAAAGCGGCAGTCGTTATTCGAGTTGCACGTGTTATAAATTCAAAAAACTTTATAGTCGTAAACAGATAACGAACATAAAATCTCGTCAAAAAATAATAGCTGGAAAAATATAATGAGGACAAAACACAGGTGCAGACAGCACGTACAAAAACAATATCGATTTATAGAAAGAAAAGACTATAGTTTGCATGCTTTAGTAAAGAAGGGAGCATAACAGATGTTTTGTGAAACGTTTGACTTTGAAAGGCTTGATAAACAAGGACGTTAAGGGATAGTTAGAGGGACGAAGACACGCTGTTTTTGGAATAAATCGAGCAGTAAAGAAACAGAAATCTGGGGATATTTTACTAACAGAGCACGACGGTTACATTAAATAAACATGAGTAGGATAGACGACGATAGCGGGGGTTAGGTAAAACAGCGCTTGTGGATAAGCGGGAGAATAATCTAAGATAAAATGGGTAAAATTTTGATGAAGATTTTGGAGTATCGAGCTTGTTTGGAGCAAGAATTTCTTAGATTTTGACTAGGGGTAGGAAAGTGTACGTGGAAGTGTTCGACCGTTGGCTTGTTTGTGCTGTGATACGAGGAAAAGTACGCCAGAGGTGTTGGAAATTGATGTAAGGGAGTAGACCATTTTCAAGAAACATACCGCCACATTTCCTCCAGAATCCCACATTTCCTCACACATCTGGACCAAAAAGTTTTCTTCGACTAACCATTTTTCATCTTTCGAGATAAACCTATCTTAAATTTTTCATCTTTCGAGATAAAATGAGCATCCACATTTCCACACACGAGATAAACCTATTTTTAAGATTTTTTTTTACCGCTAACATTCTGGACCAAAAAGTTTTCTTCGACTAACCATTTTTTTATCTTTCGAGATAAACCTATCTTGTTTGGTATCGATTAATATTAGATTTTTCTCAGCTACCCGAATCTCTAAGAATTTTTAGATATCATCACCCCAAGGAAGCTACCCCATTTTAAGATTTCTTACCTGTAGCGACTTTTGAGCGTTCTTATAAAATTTTTTTAGTCATGCGATACATCTTGTTAGCTTATAATTTTATGTAGAATTCGAATCTGCAAACAGATTTGAAATCGGACCACGCCCTGCAAAGTTATACTTTAAGCTCTTTTGCTCGTATATATTTAACTCCATTTTTTAAAACCTTTTTCGCTACCCAAGGTATATGCTTTAACCAACACAAAAATTAAGAACACAAAAGTTTTAATAATTTATTTATCCAATTTACAGTTTAATAAACTATTACAATTTTTACAAAGTATAACATTATTTCCTGTGCGTAGCCGAAAGTTTAACCTGTAACAAAAAAGAGATTAATGTGTTGTTTAAATAGACCTGTAACAAAATGAGATTAATGTAAAAAAGAGGAGACGTGTTTTCAGTCAATAAGACATATTGTCGTTAACAATATGTTTTACCGTCCAGCGACACCACGTGGAGGTAAACACATGCCGCCGGGAACAAAGGAAATTTAATTAAAAGCAGAAAGTTTTGTTCAAAACGCTACTGTAAAATATATAGAGCAAATAAATTATTCCCTGAATGTGTTTTCAATTGCAATAACTGAGTATACAATCACAATTTAAATTACACTTTATTTAACTAAGTTACTTTAAACAAGAAATTACCGCATCCAAAAATTCCAATGCATGCTTAACAATAATGTAGAAATGGCAAGGTCGACTTTTGATGTCCAATGTAATGTGTTTTAAATATCTAAAAAGAAAGCGCATTTTGCTGGTATGAAATCTATGGAATTTCTCCTGTAATGAAAGAAGAATGCATTCGTAATTGAAAATGCGTGCTACAACTTTCGCTAGATACCAGCCATGTATGTTAATTAGAAATTTTGTGTATGACATCATTAACTACCTAAATTCCAGAATTAACAAAAATGTAATAAACCAGATTAAGTACTGTTCAATAATAATCAGAGTGAAAGTAAGAGGCGCTGAAAAGTGCGTATTTACGGAAAATACAAACCTCATTTAGTAGTATAATTAACGGATTCAAAACGTATATAACGCGGTGTCATTAGAAAAAATTCTATTAGTTTCGCACGCTTTTGTGTAAAGCCCCTCGAAATTTTAAACCGTCGTTTCGCGTAGTTCTTTTTGTGGAAAGTTTTGAAGGAAGATTTAAGGTAAGTTTACATTTTTTTATTAAAGTAGAACTGAATTTATTTGCAAACACCAATTATTATGTATTCGGTTATTGGTTCTTTGTATTTTAAAACATTAATTTTTCCAAAGTAATGCGCTGTATTACAGATATATTTTTTCCAAATTTTAAAGGTATGCTTTTGCTAGAATAAAAACAATTCTCACAAAATATTTTATTAAAATTTTAATACATTAACAAAAGACCTTCAATAACCAATACGTTTTCTTTAGAACAGCTTAAATTATTCAAACAATGGTTTAAACAGTGATTGTACCTATTACCGAATCTTCTTAATTCTTTGAGCCTTGGAAGTAGAAAACACTCTCCATGTTTAAAATGTTGTTTGATAAATATTTTGACAGTAACTGTCTTTTCTGTTCTCCTTTAACATAGATAGTAGCATCGGGTGGTATGACTTCTTTCAGCAAATCGCCTACATTTGTATATCCACTTGTGGACTGTCCATCCCAGCTAAGCCCATGGATTCTTTGTTTTAACCACCGAACTTGCTTTTGAAATCATCGCTTAGGGTGTTATACTCACAGCCATGTCCAGTATCTCATGCCATATTACATTATTCGCTACATCCAAAATGGCAATCTCCTTGCAATAGAAATCACTAGTTTTGTATTGATATCCTTGTAAATCGATTATGAAACACATGCTTCCTGCTTCAAATCACAGATGGGAATGGGGTTCTAAGCAAATCTCCCGTATACCCAGTTTAGGGACTTTACTCCCTCCTTTTATGATTTTTTCATCCAGGTAATTATCTGGATGATACTAAAGCAAGTCTGTTTTCTTAATCCAACTTTTACCATCCCCAACCACGACACTAATAATTCGCGTCCGTGCTTCCGTTTCCGTAAAACTTTTTCCACTAAGTACGTGTCGGGTGCTGCTGTGAGCTGAATTTCATCGCCGTAAAAGCACCTAGAATTGGCCGACCTTCCAAATCTTGTAGCAGATAGGTTGTCGGTCTCGTTTTTGTACTTTAACAATTTTGAATAGTTCTGTACTCCAGTTTGGGTGAAATCCTCGATCGAATACTGCTTTATATTTTGATATACGCACAATGTCTCCAACCTTATACTTGTAACTTTTAGAAACGCTGTTAGCGGTGTAAAGTTTTATTCTTTCCGGATGTTCTTCTGCTTCCATAGGTGTCATGTTAATAGCCCGATGCGGTGTATTATTGTATTCTTCCATAACCTTAGGCAAAATATTCACCCATTTATGACTGCCTTGCAAGTAAAATCTTCTGTACAATTTGTTTTGATTGTTCTAATCAACCGCTCGACCATGCTAGCTTTGATTGCGGAATACGTAGAGTAATGGTTTATCTTATATTTTGCATAAGATTTTTAAAACAGCGGTTGTAGTACTCTTTCCCAAAATCCGTTTGTAGATTGATTTTAAGTTATTTTCTCCTTGCAGCATTTTGTCCAATATTTTTTCATAGCATTTGTAACTTCTGATCCAGTTTTATTTTTAAAGGTTCAGCTAAAGCATATTTTGTGAAACAGTCCACTGCTATTATAATATATCTGTACCCATTGTTCACACGCGAGTAAGGCTGCATTTCGCACAAGTCCGATTGGATAAGATCACGTTTCACATGTTTCAGATTTGTATGACGACGCTGAAAATTTTTCTTGCAGGTTTAAATAATTCCTTAACGATGATTTCTTTACTCATTTTTGCTTAACACTGTTGCTAAACTAATAGGGTTATCTTTATCCAATTGCACCTTTGACATAAACTGAAGCTTTGGTTTGTAGTATTTGTTTTTATAGCTGCTGGTGACGCCTCGTAAATCGATGCTATTGCAAGACTGAGCTCCTTTCATTTGTCTCGAAGTTGCAGTCAAATTAATAAAAACTGTATAAACGTTTTAAAGTCAGATACAAGCTTATCCAATTTTTCATTTACATATTGTTTATTAACTGCATCAGATGGCTCAACTGGTTGAGCAAGCATTGCGATACGCTGGTTTCTTGCATTGAAGGCTTTATCTTTACGTTGTATATCATCAGAACTTTTAGACAGTATGAAAAGGCTTGATTCACGAGCTTGATTACAGATTTCTTATTAACACAATCACTATCTTCTTTAGGATCCATTACATCCACTAGCCTTCTTTTACGAAAACTAATTGTTTCTTCTCCAGACTTGAATACTATAGTGCTTCTCTGATTAACACAATCACTATCTTCTTTCGGGTCTGATGAATTCACTAACCTTCTTTGCTGCATATCGTACCCATCACCATCCAACGTTAGCACAAATCCTCGACCTGGAGGACCGCGCCGAATATCAGCATCTTTACGCTCTGAACGTCCGAAGCGGTCGATAGGCATTTTAAAACTGTGTAATTATTTGCTGAGCTCACTGTATTATACCTTCTTCTCTCAACTCTTCTATTATGGACACCATCTCGTTAATGTTTTCCTCGCTTGTATTTCCAGCTCGGTTGGATGCGTTCAACAATCTCAGTCGATCCACAAGTTCATGTACATTATTCCAGTAGACATATTGCACCGGCTTTGAATTTAAACTTTTGTAAAACCGATTAGAAAAGCCTAAACCCGATCCCTTAGACTGTTTTCTTCTCTTTGGCTGTTTTCTTTCGGATTCCTCCGAAATTCGGTGAGATATTTTGCACATATTTGTTAAACTTTTGTTATTTGTTGGGAATCCGCTTAAATCGTGCACCGCAAATGGGTTAAACTTTCTTCTCAAAATCGACGCAGATTTGATCATTTCCAAGTAATTCGGCAAATCTTCATGCAAATTGAAATCACCATCTTCGGGGCTGATGTCTTTGTAAACCAGCAGGTTGTATAAACCCTTCGTACCTGGATATATCACATTATTTAATGTTATATCGCTAGTTTCCGGGTTAATTACCAATACACTTTTCCACAAACTCCATGTATCGGTTTCCGCATTATACTTTACTCCATAAATTGATTTGTCAATATTTTCGTCCTCGTCTCTAGCTAACACATCCGCATAGTAAAGATGGAACGGTTCTTCTGGAACGAGTTGTTTAATTTTCTTTATAGGCACGTCCATGTTTTCAACTTTAACCTTTGTTGTAGGTGTGGGAATTTTTCGGTGATCGATTGCAACTGGGAAGCGGTTATTTCAAGGGATCAATCAATTGTTTGTGCATCTCTTTGAATTTTTGCTGAGATGTAGCGTCTCCCTTTTGTACGCTACAAACTTTTTCGTACAGCATCCTGCATAAGATGAAGACTGCGTTTATTCGCAATAAAATTGTTAACGTCCGTCATCATGAAACTTTGGATGAGAACTAGCGGTTTTGAATAATGTCAAATATTTATATACTCGTCGAAATTCTTCCTATATCGACCATTATCCAAATCAAAATCTTTCACAACAGTTATAAAATTATGTTTTGAGTCACCCCAACACTGTAAACACATTTCTTTAAATTTCGGATATGTCATGTCACCACTTATATGATCCGAAAAGATATGGCGAAGGTTTGTATCATCCTGTTTCCATAATGCGATTACATTGGCGTTATCTCTGAGTCTATGTTTTAAGGCACTAGCGTAAGTTTGACATAGATAGAACGAATCTATTGCTTTATGTCGGCCGAACGAGAAAAATTGAGTGATTTTACTTTGCTCGTTTGCAGGTATATCATCGAAAACCATAATTGAATCTTCTTTGGTATCTCTGGGTTCAATCAAATCATCGTAATTTTCAAACTCATGGTACCCAATTTCTTCTTTTAATGGTGTAAAACGTTTCTTAATAATTCGTATTTCGGTTGATATAAACTTTTAGAAAACACATAAACGTTTTGGAATCTAAGACCGTTCTCGTGCAAGATCAGAGATATTAGAGCATTAGTTTTTCCACAACTCGATGGTCCAGCGAATATAGCTCGTATGTTAGACGGGAACAATGAACCATGTTTACCATCCTCTCTTGCACTAGCAATAGCAAAGTTATCATAATTCTGTATAGGTATTTTAACTTCTTGTTTCGCAGTCTCCATATTGCTTCGAGCGTACGCTTGCTTTTGCTGCTGCTTGCGGTGATAGCTTAACGTCTCTTTCGGTATATTATATTTTTTACTGATGGAGTAAATACTTGATTTACCCAGCCGAACTTCTTCTATAGCTTTTTCTAATGCTTCGTTACTGTATCCACTACTTCGTTTTCTTATGTAATTGCGAACCATGCTAACCAATACTGTCGGGGACACTTTCACCCTATGGGGCAATTTCACTCTATGGGGCAATTTCACTCTATGGGGCAATTTCACTCTATAGGGCAATTTCACCCTATTCTGATGGAGGTAAATTCGCTCTAAAATAACTAGAACTTATGTACAGAGTGGGAGATGCTCACCATTCGACAAATAAAGTAGACTAATTGAAACAAAATAATTCCTTGCTTTTATACAATTTTATTAAAAATATATACAAAATATTTAATTGTGAATAAATCTATTAACAATTTCCGTAAACGGATTATATTCAAACATAGAGTCATGTATAATTAAAGCATAAGCCTTCATCGACGGTTCAAAATTTCTTGAAGCTTCTAATTCCATTCTTACATCAACCGTTGCATCCTTGATGCTTTCAAATTGATGACGACAGTCGATTACAAAGACGGGTGATTCCTTAAACCTGTTGTAGTCCATTAAACATTTATTTGACGATTTGTTCGGGTAGTATTTTTCCATAAAGATGCATAAGACAGGTACGCTGGCAAGTAGTCATTCTGCTCGAAATCCAAATTTAATCGACCTTGAGGGAACATCTGAGAGTTTAAAAACACTTTGACATTGGTTATATTGGCATTCGTAAAGCTTGTAGCATTTTCTTCTTTCCTGTCGTACTTCCCATTTTGCAGCGCCAGTAATATCCACCGAGCCTTCTCTGTTTCGTTCGATACTTTAATTCTCCATACTTGCGACTTTGATTGTGTTAGAGACGGTAATTCATGTAGTTCCCATTTTCTGAATGCAACCATTATAGATGATTGATTTTGCATTTCCGAAAGCAGCGACGCCTTGGCAAAGTCACTTAATGTTATATGCGGACCTCCCATGAAATACGTTGTATTTTGAACGTTACTGTATTTCCAATCGACTTGTAGCAATTTACGTCCGACTTGGATCTGATTAAAATCAGCTCTTGAGGCATGTTGACGATAGTTTTCTTGTAATCTTCAAAAACCCAAAATGGTTTTAGCGGTATAGCACAACTAAACCGTCCATCTTGGAATATGGTATCGGGTTTCCACCCGGTATGTGTAATAGATTTTGTTTCTGATTCTTCCATGGATACTAAACCTTTAATAGTTCTTGTAATTCCAGGGATTCGACAGACATCTATTATTTGATTATTACCCAATTTGTATTGAATTTCCTCAAACAGAAAATATGGTGCATTTCTAGTAAACTCGTAAGCTTTAGGGTCTGGTTCTGCTGCTCTAATCGGGTCTACAGTTGTTGACGCTTCCTTAATGTTTCCGTAGGCTTATAGGTACCCTTTATAAATATAAAACTTTCATGAGGGTATGTGATGTTATCACTGCTCTGGATTTCAATTGAAATTCGATCGTTGTTTTCTGCATTCAATGTAAAGGGAAGATATGTATAATAATCTTCTTTATTATGGTTTCGTCTAATTTATAACCTCCAAACACATCCAATTTGGGCACGTCCTCATACTTAAGCCTTCCAAGTTTAACGTTTTCATCACCGTGGAGATCTAAGCTGCGTTTACTTCTGCCTCCCATCATTTATAACTTCTAACCCCAAAGACTTTAAGAAACGTATTTCTTCTGCTGTAAGTCTCTCGACAACTTGACGCTTTGACGCCGTATTCACTTCTAATCGTCTGGGGTGTTGTAGCGTGCTTTATATACAAAATCGATAGGCATTTTCAGCTACTTTTTATTTCCAGTCTCACACAGGTGTATGTTTCCGGGGAAAAGTTTACCAATTCACCCAAATGATCGACTAGTCTGATTGTAATATTATCGATTTCTGTCACGCTCAGCGGATAATATATGACGTGGTTAGGTTCCTTTTCCAGATTATACCCGGGTGGTACAGATAGACTGAATTCGAATATGCTGTGGGTAAGAAAATTGTTTCTGAACGATCCGCTGGTGATATTGGTTTCCACAAAATGTTTGAGACCGATATTATGTTCACTTGCTGATTAGCGATATGTACGGTATCTGCAGCCAATTTGCGGTTGGTAAACCCCAAGATGCTTCCAATATTGTTTTACGGTTTGCCCCAAAATCAATCGGTATACTGCTTCGTATAGAACACTTTAATGTATTATTGTTGGCACTCAGTTTAAAATATTTTTCAATGTTCTCGTTGATGTCCGGCTTCTGACTGAACCATTTTTGAAGACGTCCTGTATATATGCATTTATTTCTTCTAATTCGTATGATCCAGGTTCAATGGTTATTCTGCGATGCTCTGGATCGTTAAAGTATAAGTTATTGTTTCCTGGATGTATGTTTTGCACAGTGTTACAAGTGTACAATCCCACTAGACCCAAAGCATATTCACCGTCCTGTTTCAATTTAATTGGTGGGTAAATGGATCCTGTCGATATGACATTACCATACCCGAACACGCTCACTGTTTTAGCCATTGTCACTAAGAAACTTTAACACTAAATGTCCACAATTGTATGTGTTGTAAGTCTGCTCCGGTACACTGTTGTAGTAAATTTTACAACCTCGAAAATATCTCTTTACTTCTTCAGGCGGTCTCAAGTCTCCAAACGAATCGTAGTAATACACACTATTCCTACGTTTTCGGTACCCCACCCAATGTGTACCCGAACCTTTGGTGGTATCCAAATTAATCACACCGATTCGTTGACATGCGGTCTAATCTTCTGTAACTGATCTCTAGAAAAGACACCGCGAAAATGAGGAATGTTAGATGCGTGTTTCCTTATATCTACATCGGTGAGAGCTCTTCGAGGTAACTTGCTTAGTTTTTTGATACCTTTTTACAAATGCCACGCCCCTGTTTGTACGGTTTCAAGAATAATGCCGTGCCTTTTTTGTATGGTTTTAGAAACATTCCATTTCCTTTTTTCCCAACGGTAATGGCTTCCATAGATCTGTTGTGTCGTTCGCTCTCCTTAAGCTGTTCGTTGGCCGTCCTGACATCACTTACTGCTTTAGCTATCCCTGCAGCACCACCTGTTAGTGCCCCTAGGGCACTTAGTCCCGCGAATATCGGAATCAATGGTAAAAAACCTCCTTTTTGTGGAACGGGTATAATACGTGGGACTCTAATTTTGTTTCTCCCACCGGCTCCTTTTATGATTTTTTTACCAATTAGAATACCAACGTCTAGTAGCTTTTTCAAGTTGTCGGAACCAACTCGGTCTATTGCAGAGCGTATTTTCTTCAAGAATCCGCCTTTAAAACTTATTTTCTTCTTTAAACCCATACCCATTTTCTCTTCGCTTTCATGGCGTTTGTCACAAACCAAGCTGCGGCTTTTTCCCCAAACTTTGCGTTTTAGACTTAACTCTCCCCAGGCTTCTTCTTCTAAAATTTTATCTGCTCGGTGTCTGGCTGGAAGATCGTCGGGGTACTTGGCGTATGCAATGTCGTGGTCTTTACACAATTTATCTAATTCGTTTATTCCAGGATCACCTCTTGCTAAGCGCTCATCCAACTTTGTACCAGGACCGCAGTACTGATAACCTGGAATATGCAGCTCAAACGGTAACCTGTTTATAGCGCTGTTGATTAAACCCTCTCCAGAACAGATAATCATGTGTTTACTCAAAAAAATCTCAAACTATACTAAATAAATAAACAACAACGAGTCTATTTATACTTTTTCAAAAAATTTACAATATATTTACAATAACAATACATTTACATCCATGTCTCTTGGACTGTCTTTTATAAAATACTCTTTCTAGTTATCACCATAACCAGAATCTTCAGATTCCGACAAATTTAAACGTCTAAACATTTCCACTAATGTTCTTGTACGTATCACGTCTTGCACAAATATATCCGGAAAACATATAACCAGCTCCAATGCATTTAGTGCGTTCTGATTCAATTCGTTGTAGAATAAAATATTGCCAATTCGAACTTCGCCTTCAATCAAGATTTTAATTCGTTTCTCTCCTTCAGTCATAGTATTAAACCCATCGCAATCATTTAAATTAGAATTAGCAACAAACCTACTAATTCGCTGTATAATGCTGGGAAGTTGCGACTTTCCAACTGTTTAAGTTGATACTCAAACAAGCTCTCGCATATGGAATAGTTTACGGCACTCCAATTCGTTTATAACTATCGAGCTATTACCCATTATTATTTTTAACTGGAACGTTTCGTTCTCGGTTGATCCAGACACTGGTGACAGAGTGATAAAAACGGACCTCCTAGTTGTATGTGTAGATCTTCCATTTCGGTGCACCATTTAATCGAGTGTTTAGTACGTCACGAGAAAATACATTGATTTGAAATTCTACTTGAAAATTTGTAAATGCTAACCAATTTTCGTATGTCAATTCCAGAACATGGTTGCCACAATATTTCTTGCTACACACCAATCGTAATACGGGTTTTATTCTCTGGTTTATAACAAACCCAATTTCCACATTATGAGGGTGTTCACCCAATTCACTTAAACTATACGTAAACTTATTAATCAGATTTTCGGTATACGAAACTTGTGCATCATTAACACCTGCAGACTCCATTGCTTTGCACTGATTTCACTGAGATGACTGAGAAGGATGCTATGCAGATCATCCTTTTAAATGTTTCAGGGTTGTTGTTGCGCATGCTCCTCATTATCATTTGCAGTATGTTACAGACAGGCATGAACTAGTTTGTAATCCGATTCAAGGTTAGTTAAGAATATTAGGTTTTACTGGTGTGATTAGACTAGTTTGGAATGCATGAATAAGCAGAGAGCTAACTGGTTTTCACCAAGGTAAATAGACTAGTTTGGAATGTTACTCAAGGTTAAACGACGCTGGGTTTTTAAAAGTAAAGTAGCTAATTATACCAATTATGTATAAAAGCATGGTACGAGGCGATATAAATTCAGTTTTTGTTTAGTCTTCGGCTAGTTACAACTGTTAAAAGTCTTTGACCAGTTCTAATTTCTTTATAGAAAATGGCATCATTCGTGTGCAACGTCTGCGGGGCTGTCTTCTCGAGGGGTGATAATTTAAAACGACATCTGTTCCAGCAGCATGACGTGGGATCGAAATCCACCGGTCTTTTTGTTTGCGATGCATGCCCTGCATCCTTCTCGCGGAAGGATAGCCTAAAACGGCACAAGGACGCCAAACATGGTGTGGCTGTCCCCGTTGCCGGACCATCTGGGATCAAACGACCGACCGCACCAACCGTTGAGGGACCTGCCCCCAAGAAGTCGCGGAGATGTGCGGAATGCAATGTGGACGTTGTCAACTTGGTAGCCCACCAGCGATCTAACGCGCACAAAGCTAATGCTAGCCGTGTCCTGGATGGCGGTGTGGAAGTAGTAGCGACCGCGTTCAAAAGTCGAATCGCGACATACAGAATTAAAAATGCTAATACTAGTGGTATGTATTTTTTATAAGTATTTTGTGTTTGCTTAGTTTGTATTTTTAGGTCTATTGGATTTTCTATGCGAGCAGAAGGAGAGGTTCATAGCCTTAGTCGGGGAACAGCTGGCTATACACACCTCCCTCAAGGTTAATTGCGAGTTGTTTGGTGGCTACACCAAGATGGCTGCGGTAGAGGGTGTTGAGAGATGTTAAATCCTTTAACACCCGAAATGTTGTGGTCACCTCCTCCAGTGACCTGGGAGCAGGTCTACAACACCTTTGTGGAGAGGATGTCGGCTAAGTCGGACGAGTTCCAAGAACGAGATTCTGGTTAGTTTCTACAATTATTAATTTTTTTCTAATTTTTAAATTTTAGGATGGACTCTGAAACAGGCGTTGTACTTGGAGGTAAATGTTAACAAGTACCAACCAATGCGGGGTTCATCTTATATCGAGCTTCCCAAATGGATTCAGGGGAAGCATGCCATCGTTAACGTGCGAAACCAAGACGACGCATGTTTTGCCTGGTGTGTTGTGGCTGCCCTGCACCACAGTGTTCACGATCCGCAAAGGGTCAGTAGCTACCCGCATTACTCGACGGTACTCAACGTAACAGGAGTACTGTTCCCCATGCCTATAAAGGACATTCCCAGGTTCGAGGAGCAGAACGACATCAGCATCAACGTTTTTGGGGTAGAAGGCAAGTTCATCGTTGGACCGCTACATTTCACCACTAATAAAAGGGTTCGGCATGTGAACCTACTGTACATTCAGGATGGATGCAAGTCCCACTACTGCTGGATCAAAGATTTGGGAAGCTAATGGGTAAGCAGACCTCTCGTGATCATACCCGCAAATGGATTTGCGATGGATGCTTGGTGTTTTTCCATCCGAAGACAAATTACACCAACACTCAAGAAACGACTGCAACCATGTAGTGACAACCATGCCGAACCATTTCAACAACATCCTCGAGTTCACCAACATCCACAAACAAATGCGGGTACCGTTCGTGATTTATGCTGACTTCGAAAGTGTGTTGAAGCCTATTAGCTCTGCAGTTCCGGATCCCACCTCTTCCTTCACCAACAGCACACAACACCACGAACCCTTCAGTTTTGCATACTATATCAAATGTTCATACGATGACTCGTTTAACAAATTTGAGCTGTACAGAGGACCTGAAGCCGCAAAAGTTTTTATGGAAAAGATGAAAGAGGAAGCCCAACGATTGGGAAAAATTTTAAAACAAACACCCCATGCTTCCAATGGAACCCCTAGATGAGTTGTTGTTTCATATGGTTGAGGAGTGTGGCATCTGTAAGCAGCCTTTGGGAAATGAGAGGGTGAGGATCACTGCCACCTCTCAGGGAGATTTCGCTTTGCAGCACATAGCGCGTGCAACATTAAATTACAGAGTACCTCATTTCATCCCGGTGGTGTTTCATAACCTAAGCGGTTATGATTCACATTTTATTGTGAAAGAGTTGGGATACGACAAAGAACGGGTTACTGTAATCCCGAATAATAAAGAGAGGTTTATATCGTTTACAAAAAACGTTAGATTGTATAAGGAAAACGACGATGAAACTGATGAATCTTTCATCACACTGAGATTTGTAGACTCCTTACGCTTCATGGCATCTAGCTTAAATAAACTAGCCTCCAACTTGAATGCTGAACAGTTTGTTGAACTAAAGAGCTGTTTCCCCAATACCGAAGAGTTTGCTCTATTACATCGGAAGGGTGTGTTCCCGTACGACTACGTGAAAGATATTACCGTATTGGAAGAGAAGGCTCTACCACCACAAAATGCTTTCTCAACGGTCTAACCGCCACAGCGGTGTCGTATACAGATTATGAACACGCACAGAATGTATGGAGAACATTCAAAATCCGAACGCTTGGGGAATACAGCGATCTTTATTTGAAAACGGACGTTTTGTTACTAGCAGACATTTTCGAGAACTTCAGAGACGTCTGCACAAAACCTATGATCTAGACCCATGCCAGTACGTGACTGCTCCTAGTTTGAGTTGGGATGCCATGTTGAAGCGCACTGGGGTGAAGCTCGAGTTGTTGACCGATGTCAGTATGCAACATTTTATCAAGAAAGGAATACGTGGTGGGTTAACCCAGTGTAGTCATCGGTATGCTAAAGCCAACAATAAGTATATGGAAGACTACAACCCTGACGAGTCATCCAAGTACTTAACGTATCTGGATGCTAACAATTTATACGGATGGGCCATGTCCCAACATTTACCCATTAGCGGCTTTAGATGGTTAAACACGGACCAGGTACATCGTATAAAACATGAAATATTAAATATACCAAGCACGCACGAAAAAGGGTATATTTTGGAAGTTGACATACAGTATCCAGAACATCTTCACAACGATCACAATGACTTGCCTTTCTGCCCTGAATCGATGGTACCTCCAACACCGTTTTCGAAGACGCCTAAGCTACTCGCTACCCTTCTGAACAAAACAAAATACATTGTTCACTATCGCAACTTGCAGCAGGCTCTGCGTAACGGTCTGCAATTAACTGTTGTGCATCGCGTGTTGGAGTTTGATCAGTCGACGTGGTTAAAACCCTACATTGATCTCAACACGAATCTCCGTACCTCTGCCGCTAACGCGTTTGAAAAAGATTTTTTTCAAACTTATGAACAATGCGGTTTTTGGTAAAACAATGGAGAACGTGGACAAAAGGGTCGATGTCAAAATAGTCACGCGATGGGAGCACGAGGGGAAAAAGTTGTGCGCGAGTGGACTAATAGCTAAACCTAACTTTAACAGTTGTACCGTGTTGGGGGGAAAATCTGGCGATTATACAGATGGATCGTGTTAAAATTAATTATAATAAACCAATCTATGCAGGATTGTCAATTTTAGATTTGTCCAAAACTCTTATGTATGAGTTTCACTATAGCACCATGGTTCCTCTGTATGGTCCCAGATTGTCCCTGCTTTATACGGATACAGACTCTTTAGTTTATAGTGTTGAGACGCCAGACTTGTATAGTGACATTAGTGCGAACATTGAGCATTTTGATACAAGTGATTACCCTCCAAACAATAAGTACAATATACCACTTATAAACAAAAGGTGTTGGGTAAGTTTAAGGACGAGTTTTGTGGCGATTTGGTGTTGGAATTTGTAGGTAGTAGGGCTAAGTCCTACTGCATTATTAGTGAGAAAGACATTGTTAAAAGATTAAGGGTGTTAGTCGTAGTGTGGTGGCGGGGATTAGTGTAGATAGTTTTAGGGATGTTGTTATTAATAATAGAGATGCCCTCATGAATACGATGGTATCAATCCGGAGTAAGAAACACCAACTTTATACACAGCTTATTAATAAAATCAGTTTATCGGGCGCAGATGACAAGCGTTACGTCATCCCCGGAAGCATATCAACCTACGCATGGGGCATAAGGATATAGGTTAAGTTGTTTATATTTGTATATATTTTATTGTGTATAGTAGTATGTAAGTTAGTTATAAGCATATCTACCCTCCCCCATCCTTAAAATTTCCTTTGTTCCCGGCGGCATGTGTTTACCTCCACGTGGTGTCGCTGGACGGTAAAACATATTGTTAACGACAATATGTCTTATTGACTGAAAACACGTCTCCTCTTTTTACATTAATCTCATTTTGTTACAGGTCTATTTAAACAACACATTAATCTCTTTTTTGTTACAGGTTAAACTTTCGGCTACGCACAGGAAATAATGTTATACTTTGTAAAAATTGTAATAGTTTATTAAACTGTAAATTGGATAAATAAATTATTAAAACTTTTGTGTTCTTAATTTTGTGTTGGTTAAAGCATATACCTTGGGTAGCGAAAAAGGTTTTAAAAATGGAGTTAAATATATACGAGCAAAAGAGCTTAAAGTATAACTTTGCAGGGCGTGGTCCGATTTCAAATCTGTTTGCAGATTCGAATTCTACATAAAATTATAAGCTAACAAGATGTATCGCATGACTAAAAAATTTTATAAGAACGCTCAAAAGTCGCTACAGGTAAGAAATCTTAAAATGGGGTAGCTTCCTTGGGGTGATGATATCTAAAAATTCTTAGAGATTCGGGTAGCTGAGAAAATCTAATATTAATCGATACCAAACAAGATAGGTTTATCTCGAAAGATAAAAAATGGTTAGTCGAAGAAAACTTTTTGGTCCAGAATGTTAGCGGTAAAAAAAAATCTTAAAAATAGGTTTATCTCGTGTGTGGAAATGTGGATGCTCATTTTATCTCGAAAGATGAAAAATTTAAGATAGGTTTATCTCGAAAGATGAAAAATGGTTAGTCGAAGAAAACTTTTTGGTCCAGATGTGTGAGGAAATGTGGGATTCTGGAGGAAATGTGGCGGTATGTTTCTTGAAAATGGTCTACTTAAGGGGGTGGCTTTTGAAGCTGATATAAACTCGTAGAAGGTGGTGAATCGCTCTCTTCTCTTTTGTCTTTACCTACGATCGCCTACCTAACTACTTAGCAAAGTGATTGGTAAAGTTTCAGTTAAATTAGCACAAGCGGGTGCTCTTATATCTTTGGCTATAAATAATCAAAATTATAAAGCAAGTAAGTACAAGTTTAGTACTGAGCGTTTGAACGCGGCGTATGTACTCTGAGTACTGAGTAAATGTATGGATGAACCAGCAAGTATACGGGAGCATGGTAGTACCGTGCACTTGTGTGGAAAAATTTAATTCGAGACGGTGTGTTCCGGATGGTGAGAGGCCACCTGGAGACAGTATCTGATGCAGTCGAGAAAGAGAATCACGTTGGAGATTGTGTCCATGTAAAGAACCTGGAGACTATATTTGAACGTGCAGTCGAGGAGAAGGTTCACGTTGGAGATGGTGTCCATGTAGAGAGCACTTGAGACAAAAATCCAGGTAACTCTACTTATAAAACTTTTGTTTGTTTTTGTTGGTGATTTTTTGGGTGACAATTTAGTGATTTTGTGTATTTATTATGTTTTAAAGACATTTTAATTGATGAGTCAATTTTAAAAGGACTAAATGAAAATTTTATGTAATAATTTGATGATATCACTTGAAGGTGAAAACTATCATTTTTGTAAAAGGTAAAAGGGTTTTAGGAAATTGCAGTGCCGTTGTTAGCACGTTGATAAAAGGAGGTTTACTATGAGTTCGTATTCGATCTGGGGTATTAAGTAAAGGTTGGAAATAATCCCAATTACTTTGTTTCAGGATTGATGTAGTATGATTTTGAATTTATTTTTTCTAAACTGAGCTATTGTTTACCACAAGTAATAAAATGCTTTTGTGCTTGAAATACATGAGAGATGTAAATTGAATTGATACGTAACGAATTGGAAATGTCAATAAATATTTGTGTACTTTTGGCAGTCAGCGTTATTTTTTTTGGTAGGTTAGGATTTTCAGGGAACGAGTGAGCAGCCGTAGCCGATATCTCTGAGGAAGCTGGAGGTTTTGGCGTCCGAGTGAAAAGCATCTTCAGAGGATATTGTTGTTAAATGGTATAAATTGTAAGTCTAGGTGGTAGGGCTTCAATTTTAGGTAGGTGGAAAATTTTTGTAACTACTTAAAAATTTTTTGAGAGTTTCCGAAGGTAAGCATCATAATTTTTTTTATGACAGCCTAGCAGTGGGGCTTGAATAAAAATTCACACAAATTATGGCACCCAATTTGTGGGGCATGAATTAAAGACGCTACAACGGAGGATACATAGCATAATTATGGCGCCCGTTTCGTGGGGCCCGAAGAGAAGATTCACAGCAATATATATATATATATATATATATATATATATAAAGACAAGTTATTTGCAGTCCGCAATAAGAAAATTGTATTGCGGACTGCAAATAACTTGTCTTTATTTATTTGAATTGCCTTTGGGGCATGAACCCGGGTGTCGCCACGAGAAGGTTTGTTACGTTTGCAAATAAATTTTGCTATAACATTCCGCAAATCTCAAAGGCCAGACGTACTTTTATAGTCATCTATAAAATTTATTATGTAGTTTCGGTTCAATTCTGTACTTCCACACTTTAGTAGTGTTGGTGTTTTATCACCTGATGGCGGTTTTATTTACTTTTGCCATAGTACAGTGATTGTTTCGAATTATATCATTATAATAGCTTCGATTACTGCATAGGGTTCTTGGGAACTATTCCACTTTGATGAGACTAACAAGCCGAAACCATTGGTCAGTGGATGTTTTCTCCCCTGTGAAGTAATAAAGCTAATGTTTTGTTAATGGCTATATAACTACCAGCCCGATTTGTATTTGTCAATATTGGTCAAAGTGACTAACATCCAAGAATAAAAACAAAGATATATATATATATATATATATATATATATATATATTGCTGTAGTTTTTTCAAGCCCCACGTTGGTTCGTCTATAAATTTGCTGTAGTAGTCCCCTTACTTGTTGTGGTCAGATGTAATAAACGTTCTGCTTAACGCCCCCTCTGTGTATTACTCGTTTAATTTTTTAATTTAGTCCTTTTAATCTACACAGAGTGCACAACGTTACGATAATCAACTTTCTTTCACCTCTTTATGATTAACTGTGTGAATTGATAAAACGAAGTCAATCAACATTTGTATAATGGAAGGAAATAATATTTACAATTTTTGAAATTCTTTAAATACACCCTTCAATCAATTAATATCATATGTACTATTCATCCCAAAATTTAGGTACTTTTAATTCAATATAAAGTCACCAAAAACAACACCTTTTTACAAAAAAATCAGGAACGTTCGAGACCTTTTTATGATTATTACGTAAGTTTTGACGTACTCAATGTCCTTGTTGACTCTTTACAAATTAGTCAGAAAATTAATATATTCAATGTTAATTTAAATTGAAAAGATTTCTTAAAACTAGGTAGGTTTGACCTGCTATGTTTCGTGTTGTCGATCAACACCCCCTTACTGTCTTCAATCGAATACCAATGCTCTGCTTTGTCGAACCAATATTTCAGTGCAGTTACTCTTTGCTTTCCAAAGATCACCTCGTTCTTTATTCCATATTTCTCTGCATGTGCTTTGAATCTTTTCACTTAAATACCACTTGAAATTCCAGACTTCGGATCATAAATTAGCAGCGTATTAGAATTGTCCTATAATTATACCAGAATTAAAATTGGAATTGTTTTATAAGTGAACCAGAAATAGTCAAGAATTTGACTGGAAGCCGATTAGTATTGCATTGTTCCAAAATTAGAATTGTTTTCGACGCATATTAGAAGCCCTATCATTATAAATATTTAATTTAAATTAATTAATAAATTTTCATATAAATACTTCCTGTATGTTTGTTGTGGTTTGTTTAGCATTTTTCTTAAGCTTCTTTGGGAATTAAACCACTCATAGTTTTTAAAATGATCTTTATTTACGTTTTGATCTATGACCTAGGATTGTTGTCATGGATCGAAACGTAAATAAAGATCATTTTAAAAACTATGAGTGGTTTAATTTCCAAAGAAGCTTAAGAAAAAATTTCATATAGCACTATTTTCACTATATTATAAATTTAATGTATTTGACGCGTAGATTTCTGGTTAAAAGTTATGTGGATTCAACGTACATCAAGTGTAGACTGAGCCGTCTTATCACCGGTGGGTGTTAAATAGCTTTACCCACTACCTTTGGGTTGGGTTTCCAAGCAGTTTTATAGATTGTCGCGACCAACCAGGTTTTCTTTAATATTCCCTGTATTTTTAAGCAGTTTCTGATGAAATTCCTTTGGATTTCCGTGTCATGGTGTTTATTTGCGATCTTTGATACATTATAATTTGGTATCGTGGCCAGACTTTCAACTTACGTCTGTTGTTTTGTATAGATAATGCTTTTGGATAATTCTACAAAAATAAATGATGTAACTCTAGTGCTGTTTTCGTTTATGTATTTATTTATTTGAAAGTGCGTTTTCTTATCAAAGCACTCATGGTTCCAGCGTAATTGTATGAAGATTTATTCGGTTTCATCTTATCTTCTGCGTATTTTATCTTACGAACTTGTAAAACACTCTTCAACGTAGTTTATATACATGTACGATTATTTCTCTACTGAATACGCGTTCTATCGTTGAAAGATATGCTCGCTTGCATTGCTTAAAGTTAATTACGGTCTATGTACAGGGTGTTAAATGCTTGCTATTTACATAATGCACGAATTACTTATTTTTCATGCTAAATAAATGCAGTTTTCTGATTCCCATTGCTATTTACAGTTACTACTCGACCCTTACTACTCAATACACCCCTAAACAACCCCTTATCACAGCAATATATATATATATATATAAATATTTTAGGTAGTTTTTTACACAAGGTAAGTTGATAAATACTAACGTATTGCAATTAATAAGATAAAAATAACTTAGACTTTTATGCAAAGCCCAAATGATCATTTCAAATCGAGCTAGTAATTGAACAAAGGAAAATATAAGTTATTATTTCATCTTATTAATTGCAATACGTTAAAATTTATCAACTTACCTTGTGTCTAAAATATTTATATATTAATACTTGGCTTATAGCCGTAATTTTGAGCGTTGCTTCCTGTCTATATCTGACATAAGTCAAGAACTTGACAATGTCAGAAATGAATGACAAAAATGCTAAACGTAATTGAAAGTTAGGTTTATATATAGTTCTGTACACGATTTAGATTTGTAAATTTCCCAATTATAGTCATCGGTCTCGGTGGCGTAATTGGTAAATGCACAGTTCCGGCAAAACTGAGATGCAGGTTCAAATCCTGTCCAAAACCTTATATTTTTCTTTTTCAATTACTAGATCGATTTGAAATGATCATATGGGCTTTGCATAAAAGTCTAACTTATTATTTCATCTTATTAATTGCTATATATATATATATATATATATATATATATATATTGCTGTGATAAGGGGTTGTTTAGGGGTGTATTGAGTAGTAAGGGTCGCATAGTAACTGTAAATAGCAATGGGAATGAAAAAACTGCATTTATTTAGCAGGCAAATAAATAATTTGCACAATATGTAAATACCAAGCATTTAACACCCTGTATATGGACCGTAATTAACTTGAATCAATGCCAGCAAGCATATCTTCTAATGATAGAACGCGTATTCAGCAGAGAAATAATCATACATGTAATCGAACTACGTCAAAAAGCGTTCACTAAGTTATAAAATAGATACGCAGAAAATAAGATAAAACCTAGTAAATCTTCATGCAATTACGCTTGTAAGAAAGAAGGAACAATAAGCGCTTTGATAAGAAAACGCACTTTCAAAAATAAGTTTAAATAAATATATAAACGGAAACAGCACTTGTGTTACATCATTTATTTTGTACAATTCTTCAAAAGCTTTATCTACACAAAACAACAGACATAAGCTATAAGTCCAGCAACGATAACAATAACAAGGCGATCAAAGATCGTAAAACAATAGTAAATAACAGCATGATACGGAACTCTAAAATAGTTTTGTCAGAAATCTACTTGAAAATATACTAGGAATGTCCAGAAGAAATATGGTTGGTCGCAACACTTTGTAAGGCTGTTTGGAAAACCAATCCAAATGTAAAGAGCAAAAGCTATATAACGTCCAGAGTTGATAAGAAACGACCAGTCTCAATTTCAAGCACGTTGAACCTGCAATACTCTTAATAAAATATTTACGCATCAAATAAATAAATTTTATATTATAGTGAAAAATAGTGTTGTGTAAGAATAATAGTTGACGACGAATTGCGTTAAGAATATATAAAAAAGCGTTTGCTGTTTTTGCAGAAAACGTGAGTAGAAATTGTTTTTTTTTAATCTTCTTTGGAAATTAAACCATTCATAGTTTTTAAGATCACGTTTATTTACGTTTCGATCTATGACCTAGGATCGTTGTCAAAATAATAAAAACTTCAAGTTTGACATTTATGACATAAATTGAAGGCGACTTTGATTGATTGATGTTCGAAATATTTGGTTTGAGTACACTAGGCAAAAATAAACATGATTTTAAAAATTATGAGTGGTTTAATTCCCAAAGAAGATTAAGAAAAATGATAAACAAACCACAACAAACATACAGGGAGTATTTAGAAATTGGTTAATTAATTTAAATTAAATGTTTATAATGATATAGTGCTGCTAATCCACTTCCAATTCACGATCCTAAGTCTGGTATTCAGAAATTCTAATTCACGACGATAATTCTAATTCATGATACTAAGAAATCTACGAATTCCAAGTGGTATTTAAGTGAAGAGGTCCAAGGCGTATCCAGAAAAATATAGAATAAAGCACGAGGTGAATTTTGGAAACAAGGGGTAACCGTACTGAATTATTGGTTCAAACATACGTTAAGGAGTACAAAGCTGAGCATTGTGTTCCGATTGAAGATAATAAGGGGGGTGTTGATTCACAACACGCAACAACTCATCAGAATATCACAGGTCAGGGCTATAGAGTTTTAAGGAATTTTTTCAAATTTAAATTTTAACACCGAATATATTAATTTTCTCTAAAGCTTGTAAGGAGTCAACAAGAATATTGAATACGTTGAAACCTACGTAATAATCATAAAAGGGTCTTGAACTTTCCAGCTTTTTTTTGTAAAAGGTGTCGTTCTTGGTGACTTCAAAATTAAATTAAAAGGATATACATTTTGGGATAAATTGATTGAAGGGTGTATTTAAAGGATTACGAAAATTTGAAGTGTAAATATTATCTCCTTTCATTATATGAATGTTGATTGACTTCGCTTTATTAATACAAACAGGTAAGAGTTAAAAGGGTAAATTAAATTGATCATCGTAACATTGTGCACTCTGTGTAAATTAAAAAGGGCTATCCGTGGCATAATTAAATTAGAAGATTAGAGAAAAACACAGCGGTGGCGTTCAGCTGGACGTTTATTACATCCGGCTGCTCAAGCGCGGGGGAGTACTACAGCAATTTTAATCTGACGCAACAACGTAAGGCGAGTATTACAGCAATATATATATATATATATATATATATATATACATATACATATTGACGTGATAAGGGGTCACGAGAAGTCATTGAAACCCTAATTCTACAAATAAATTCCACTAAAGTATAATACAACACGGAAAAATAGAAATTTCCGTAAATTCATTATTACGCCCTGTACAATACAAGCGTACTTTTATTCATTGATGTACGAGCGAAAAATTTAATTGCGCGTGTATAATAAATAATCACGCTGTATGGTATAAGCATAGGAATAAGATGAAATTACAACGTAGACTTTCGTATAAAGCCTAAGCGATCATTTCCAATCGAGCTAGTAATTGAAAATAGAAAATATAAGGTCCCAGATAGGATTCAAACCTGTATCTTCAGCTTTTGCGGTTTATGTATTTACCAAATGCACTACTGGGACTGGTGATGACAATTGGAAGATTTGCAAATTCGATTGAAAGTTAGGTTAATGTATGGTTACGTACAAGATTCGAATATGTAAAATTTACCAATTGTCACCACCAATTCCTGTAGTGTAATTGGTAAATACATCAACCGCGAAAGGTGAAGATACAGGTTCGAATCCTGTCTGGGACCTTATATTTTACATTTTTCAATTACTAGCTTCATTTGAAATAATTATTTTGTACAAAAGTCTAAGTTATTATTTCATCTTATTAACTTTCCTTAAAGTAAGTAAATGTTATCATTATAGAACGCTGACAAGTATTAACTATTACATAAATGGCATTGTAGTTCATGATATTCCAATCGGAATTTGCATAACAAGCAATATTTCCGTGTTATTTTGTTAAATTGCTTAATTAACTCTATACTCAAATTACAGGCAGTACGAATTCTTCTAGTTTGTTAATGCTTTCGCGAAATACGACTTTGATGTCTATCTTCACAAAATTATATAGATTTAGATGCTGGTATTTCAGCTTCGATAGCTTTCAGCAAAACATGTAAAACCTTATGTCATCTTCTATTCATACATACTTGCGTTAGAGGATATCCATTTTCAGGTGGAGTACTGCCATATGCTAGTAAACTTAACTTCAAATTCTTTTCTTTTTTAATTAGGTTTTTTGCTATTTTAACAGCAGTTTCTACCAAGCCATAAAACTGGTGTAAATATGGACTTCTAGTTATTAACATAAGGCAATTACATTGTGATATGGAAAGATCTAGGTAGAACAGGCCTGCACTTTTTACCGGAAGGGTCAATTCACCCTGTAACTTTTATAAGGAAAATAGAAAATATTTTTCGGAAGCAGATGTGCCGGAATCCCGAAAGGTTTTTTGGCAGTTAATAGTTTAAGTGGTTCGGCTCAGGATTGGGAAGCTTTAAAAAAGGATAGCGTGGGATGCTTTGAGGAATTTAAGAGTCTGTTTCTGGCTCGATACTGGGGGGTGGAGGAAAAGAGAGAACTATTTCAAAAAGTTAAATTCGAATCTTATGACAAAGGTTCTCGGGCTAATTATTTTTTGAAGTTAGTTGGGAAAGTTAAATTTTTAACTGTAACGTTAGAGGAGCAGAAAATTGTTTTGTTGTTGAAAAATCACTTTCCTAGCGACATCCAACGCGGGATCGTAAACTGTGTGCCGAGGACGCTAGAATAAAGGATTATTGTATATAAGTGTGATCCCTGTTACGATATTTTAGTATTAGTTTGAATTCCGTTCTAAAAACTTATGATGCACATACATGAATGTAAAGATTAATTTGCTGATATAATATAAATACGTTAGAAAAAAAATTACTCCGTTCTGAATGGACCTGCACCTTGAAGAAGTTTTAGATCACTACAATGGGCGGAACTTGAGAGTTCCAGTGATCTAAAGAGCCGAACTATAGATTTAACCAAATTAGTGGGGTCTTTGGTGAGGAACGAGACGAAGACAGGTCCCCGAAAGACGACAGCAGTGATGCAGAAACCATAGGGATAGGTATGTCATTCTAAGGGACACTCCTACGAAGTTGAAGGCAACGGGAAACCACCACATTACATCCCAAGTACACAACGTACTCAAATTCCTACTTAAGATGATGGCATCATCTAGGGTAAAAATTCCGGAGTTAAAATAGATGTGATCAGAAAGTTTAGAAAAAGAGTCGGGAACATTCTGCAAGTAGGTAAGCTGGAAAATTTGAAAATTGAAATGGATAGTTTAGCATTACACATAGTAGAGATTAGCAAAGTTGGGTGACCAGAGGCGGCTGATTTTTGGAGCGGAGACTTTAGGGAAATTTACACAGGATCAGAGGAAGGAAATTTGGGCGTGGGGATGGTTGTGAGAAAAACTTTGTAGAAAACTATCTACAAAAGAACAAAAGAGTACTGATGGTTAGATTAGAATCTAAACCAGTAAATACACTGATAATGCAAGTATACATGCCCACCTCTAGCTACAGCGAGGAAGAGGTAGAGGCGATCTACAAAGATATCGAAGACATACTAAGATACGTAAAAGGACATGCAAATTTAATAATTACGGGGGCTTTTAACGCACTGGTAGGTGAGAGTAGGTAGGAAACAGTAGTAGGTTTATTTGGTTTATGCACGAGAAACGACAGGAGAAGTAGGCTGGTAGAATTTTGCGACAAAAATAATTCAACCATCACCAACACATTATTTCACATTCATGCTAGAAGACGATACACCTGGAAGATGCCAGAACATATAGGAAGATATCAAATAAATTACAGTTTAGAAATCAAGTAAAAGACTGTAGAACCTACCCTGAAGTAGATATAGACACTGACCACAACATCGTAATTTTGAAGAACGTTCTTAAATTAAAAAATTTGAGGAAAAGGTACGAAAAAAGACACTTTGACTTTGAGAAAATAAAAGATAAAGATATCCACGAAAGATTTGAAAAAAGATCAAATAAATTGTTGAAAGGTATCGGGAAAATTTCTTATACTAAGGAAGTAGAAACAGAATGGAATAATATTAAATCTAGCTTAGACTTGGCAGCCAGAGATATTCTGGGGTATATACAAAAAGAAAGTAAGAGACCATGGATAACAAAGGATATCCCGAATTTAATAGAAGAAAGGCGAAAATACAAAAACCAACCAGACGAAGCTGGAAACAGAGATACAAAGCTATAAAATGGGAAATTATTGGCAAAGGCTGGAAAGTTAAACAGCAGTGAACTGATGAAAAGTGCTAAGAGGTACAAACTAAGCTGGAAATAGAAAAGACAGAGGAAGCATACAAATTAATTAGAATGAAATTTAGAGATATAAAACCGTAAAACAAAAATATAAAGTGCGCGGAAGAAGACATTATAAAAAATGTAGAAAGAAAGGTTAGATGGCAAGAATACATACAGAATTTATATGCAAGAGAAGAACTAATAGCACTAGAACAGGTTTCAGACATTGAAAACGATGACTTGGGTTATCCTATACATAGAGATACGGTATGAAAATTAACGAAAATAAAACTAAAGTACTAGTATGAAAAAGAGGGGAAAATAAATCTCAAACAAGAATACAAATAGGTAACGAAAACTTACAAGAGATTAAGGATTTCTGCTACCTAAGAACACAAATAACGCAAGATAGGAAGAGCGCAAAAGATATAAAACAAAGATTGGCACAAGGTCGTGCTACATTTAACAACAAAAGGCAACCACTGTGTTCAAAGACAACAAACATAGAAACAAGGAAAAAATTGCTTAAAACATATGTGTGATGAACAGCACTGTATGGCTGTGAAACTTAGACAGTAGGAGAAGCGGACAGGAAAAAGATAGAAGCCTTTGAAATGTGATGCTACGGACGTATGATAAAGATATCACGGACAGACAAAATTAAGAGAAAGAGGTTCTAGAAATAGTAGCGGAAGAAAGAAATATGTGGCAAACAGTAAAAAGTAGAAGAGATAGGGTGATAGGTCACTAAGGCCACTATGGCATTAGGGAATAATGAGAGATATATTAGAAGCAAAAATAGGAAAAAGAGAGGAAGTAGACCTAAGTTAAACTATTGCAGACAGATAGTCAAAGACGTAGGTTGTGGGAATTGCAGGGAAATGTGTAGGGTAGCTCAGAATAGAAATCAATGGAGGAACGCGTCCAACCAGTTCCAAGACGGAAAACCTTATAACGAAAAAAAAAAATTGTACCTAACCTAATGATTATTACAAGCAACTACAAGTGTTGGTTTTGCAATATTCTCAGCTAATGTTAATTATGTGAAAGAATTTATTGGAAAACTATTATATGTGGCAAATATTCAAGAGTTGGGGGATCTTGGTGACCACAGGCTGCTTAACCCCATTCACAAACCACTGAATATCGGTGAAATAGGGTATATATTTAGAAAACAATAGAAGAGGAACCAAACTGTATCTAACAAGTAAGAGCAGCGGCTATGTTCGAGGACAACAAACATAGCAACAAGGACAAAGGTGATAAAGCAGACAGGAAAAGGAAGAAGTATTTTGGAATGTTAACCTTCAGATATATGATGTTGATAGCATGGACAGACAAAGTTAATAAAAAACAGGTTATAGAAATAGTAGAGCAATATAGAGATCTGTTGAAAACAAACAAAAAGTAGGAGAAATAGGACAGGATACGTTCTAAAACAATTTTGACAAATAGTACGGGCTATATTACAAACAGATATAGGAAAAAGGGAGGTAGATGTAGACCTAGATCAAACTATTGCACGCAGATAGCGAAAGATGTAGGCTGTGAGAATTTCAGGAAATGTGTAGGTTAGCTCAGAATAGGAAGCAATGGCAGTACGCGTTTTACCAGTTCCAGGACTGAAGATTTAACGATGATAAAATAGTTACCAGTAAGATTAGTGCTATAATAGTGTTTAGTTCGTCGTACTTAGAAAATTAAATTAGTGCCTACAAATAGTGATTAAGTTAGTGCCAGCGTAAACGAAACTGTAAATATATGTGATTGTGAAGAATAATTATTAGACTAATATGTAGTGGAAATGAAGGACGACAAGTGTGTGCGGAGAGTGACATTATTTCCTTCTTGAAGGAGTTCAAGTTAGACGCGGTGGAGAGTCTGGTCTGAAATTCTGCAAAATTACAAAAATACGCAGAGAAACAGCACCGATCTTCTACAAATCTGGCAGAGAAATTAAAAGAACATAAAGTAAATTTTTCGGAAAAATTAGATCAATATGCGAGAGAGTAGAGTATTTAGTGACGTTCTGGCGCCACATTTCCTCCCAAATCCCACATTTCCTCCCACATTTGTATGCAAATTCCCATAAAGAGGAAATGAGGGAGATGAATCTCCTCCTGCTCTCTCCTTGCTCTCCTCCTTGCTCGAACCACCCCTTACCATTTTGATTACCTCACACCCGCATTCTTTCACCCGCGAGATAAATCTTTCTCCACATTTCCACCCACGAGATAAATCTATCTTGTTTGGTATCAATTAATATTAGAATTTTGTTAGCTACCCGAATCTCTAAGAATTTTTTAGATTGCATCATCCCCCAGGGAGCTACCCTTATTTTAAGATTTCTTACCTGTTGCGATTTCTGACCGACCGCATAAATTTTTTTATACATGCGATACATTAAATTAGTCTAAAATTTTACGCAGAATTCGAATCTGTAAACAGATTTGAAATCGGACCACGCCCTGCAAAGTTATACCCCTTTAAATTCCTGATCTTCTAAATTTTGCTCTTTGTTCTATAAGCAAACCTAACAAATAGTTTTCTTCGTCTATCCATTGCATCTTTCGAGATAAACCTATCTTGTTTGGTATCAATTAATATTAAAATTTTCTCAGCTACCCGAATTTCTAGGAATTTTTTAGATTGCACCATCCCCAAGGGAGCTACCCTAATTTTAAGATTTCTTACCTGTAGCGACTTTTGAGCGTTCTTATAAATTTTTTTAGTGATGCAATACATTAAATTAGCTTAGAATTTTACGCAGAATTCGAATCTGTAAACAGATTTGAAATCGGACCACGCCCTGCAAAGTTACACATATACCCTCTGCGAGATAAATCTTTCTCCACATTTCCACCCACGAGATAAACCTATCTTGTTTGGTATCAATTAATATTAGAATTTTTTCAGCTACCCAAATCTCTTTAAATTTTTTAGATAGCTCCATCCCCCAGAGAGCTACCCCCATTTTAAGATTTTTTTTTGCTGGTAGCGATTTCTGACGGTCCTTATAAATTTTTTATACATGCAATACATCTTGTTAGTCTAGAATTTTATGTAGAATCCGAATCTGTAAACAGATTTAAAATAGGGCCGCCCCTTACCATTTTACACACACCCTCTAAATTATAAATTTCCTGCGGCGCATACCTAAAAGAAAATTTAAAAACTATTCTTAAAACTTTTTATTACAGACAATTTTTACTAATACAGTTTAAATTTTGTAAACCACATTTCTAAATACATATTTACAATTTTTTATTCTTAACCTAGAGCTCATATCGACTTGTACTTATTAATATTTATTTCTAAATAGAGCACCTTTTCCAAAGACCAACCGGACCCGCATGTTTCAAATTCCTCTGATTTTGTTCTTATGGTTTCGCTTAAGACCTCGTACATATTTTCCAGATTACTAGAAGACGTTATAACCATATTTTTTGTGTTAAAGAATTTCACATCGGTAGTCTCTTCCCCCATTTTGGTGTAAACGCCGTAGAGTTCGCAATAGACTTTTATTGCTGTATGTTGTATTCTTTTTTCATTTATTAATCGAATAAATCGCTCTTTCTGCTTCCAAAGAAACTCGGACACTCCATCGTCGACACTGGCGTTCTTTATGCGATAGCTAGCCATACGGTTGTTAAACGCTGTACTAACCATTTCTACACCATCGTCGTTAGTAACGGTAACTGATGCATTTTTATGTCTGTTGCTTCTCAAGTGTGCGGCATAGGTAGTCTTTTCCATTTCGAAATCGCATACTTTACACATAATTTGTGGTTGTTTCGTACAAGGCCCTTTAACAGCTGGCGGAGCTGAACGTTTACGGCTTAATGACATACCGTGATGTTTTTCCTTGTGTCGCTGTAAGTTGCCCATTCTCGTAAAAGCGATACCGCAAGACCCACAGTTTAAGTACTTTGCTGCGGACGGATGTATAAGCTTAACCGTAGACGATGTTACACCACGACATTGGTTCTGGTGCCGTTTGAGAGCATTTTTCCAGGTATAGGAAGCACCGCAAGAGTTGCACTCAAAAACGTTTGCAGATACCATTTTAGTACAAAACAAAATCCGCACTATAAGACTTGACTTGTAAGCGAACTAACTTATAACTAAAGAGTTTACTCTTGCGCACCTGCTTTATATACCCTATAGAATGCAAACCGAAGGTTTCCGAAGACACCCGAACGAAATTGAGGATTCAGCGGGGAACTAAATGACGTCATAATCCTTGCTGCTCGTCCAATACATTTAGCGCCAATGCATGCACCTGGTTCGCATCGTCGATGGTGCGAATGCCGTTAGTAGAAACATCGGAAACGTCTTCCATGTTATACGGATCGCGTGCATATTATAAATCCAACAGGGTGATAGTACACGCACACAAATTGTGTGCAAGTCGTGCTGTAGAAGATGCAGTGATACTATAACCAAAAACTTAATAAAAACACTTTAAACCATTACTAAGGAAATACCAACTTGTTGTCTACAGGATACTTACTAATAAAGCAATTTAATTTTAAATAACTTCTACGTCATATTTTAGGAAATGGTGGGCTTGAATATTTTCTAAATGAATCACCGAGCGAAAGTATATGCTTAGCGGTATTAAAATTAACCATTAATTTCCCATTTTTACGACCATGGTTAATTATAGATTAAAATTTAATTTGTGCACGTTCGAGCTTCTCGTAAACTAACATATTTTATAGCAACAATGCGCTGTATAATACATGCATACCCCTTCTCTGCGCTACTGCTATTCTTGTAGTTGCTTGAAAAAGTTAGTCGCCCTTTTTACGGGTAGGGCCGCTAAAAAGCACCATTCCATACTTTCTTTATAAGTGTAGCACATCGCGCACTTTTTGTCGGATAATTAAATTTTTGTTTATGTAGGCCTTTACACTTTCGCTTATTTAAACATCTAATACGATCGATTAACCACTTTCGATTATTCTAACGGAGACCACCATACATCCCGCCGCACCGTTCTTTTTGAATCCAACGATCCTATGAGCTTCCACGCACTAAAACCTGACGTATCTTTCCTACTATTTGTTAAACAAAAACTACCGGCATCGCCATGTTCGTATACGAACGTAAGCAGATGTTTGTGGATATGTACGAGAATATGTAGCCATATACATTAACCAGTCTAAGCTATTTTATTTAGTCCACGAAAACTACTATTTTTCTAAACCATAATTAATAATCGTCTTTATACGTTCCACATTTCTACCGTTACCCAATGACTGGTGCTACGTACATGGAAACTTTAATTTCTTATTGGAGAGAATTCTTATTCTCCCGCGCACTGCTGCGTAGTTGCATGCCTACCCCTTTTGGAGGTATATGCTCGTTATAGGTTGTAAGTAGGACTTAACATTACTACCAACAAATTCTAATACTGGACCCCCATTAAATACGTCTTTAATTTTCCCTACAATTTTTTTTGTTGACAAGTGTTATATTGTATTTATTATACGCGGGGTAGTCACTCTTTTAAGATAAATATATTTTGCTAGATATCAACTAATATTAAATTTTTCTAGAGACCCCAAATCTGTAAATAGATTTTAAATAGGTCCACCCCATACAAAGTTATGCGTTTTAAAGACCCAAATCACTAATTTTTGCTCATCTTTATTTAACACCATTTTTAAAACCTTTTTCGCTATCCAAGACATATGCCTTAGCCAACCATCTTCCGAGAAATCTAAAACCGCCGTGTCCCGCGAATACCACGTGGAGATAACACGTTTTCCTCTGTCAACCAGGATAGAAGCCGGAAGGATTTGGAAGGTGGGAGAAGAACTTAAAAATTATGGAATCTTAAAACTAATATATACAATAGATTTACAAAATCCATACAAATATAAACAACTATCTTATATCTTTACACCCCCATGCGTAGATTGTTGTACTATTAGGAATGATGTACCTTTTGTCATCTTCCCTCGATAAACTAATTTTATTAATAAACTGCGTATGCAAATCGTATTCTTTTACTCCGGATACATACGCCGGCAAGTACTCCACACCAAATAAAGAATTAGATGCTTGGTGACTGTTAACATCCGCTTCCCTCGTGTACGCCCAGACACATCCCAGCCCATGAGCACCCCTGTGCATGCACACCCCTGCCCATGCGCACCCCTGCGCGTACGCACCCCTGCCCATGCTCGCTGTCCATGCGCACCCCTCTCTGTGCGAGTGCTATTTTGGGGTAACGTCACAGCCTTTTATAAATAAAGAACAATGTTATATACTATTATAAAATGTTTATTCTGACATTATACATAACAAATTTAAAAATATTTAATGCCAAACATGGAGTCATTTAAACTTAAACTTAATTTTAATACAAAGTTATACACAGAAGACAGTCGTTTCTTTATGTTTGTTTGCAGTGGTTTTAATTTTATCTAATTTTATTCGCAGCTTAAAATTTAAATCGACACCCAAGTCTTCTATCTCCTTTTCTAACCAATAGTTTGATACATAAAGACCGTCTAGGTTTTCGAATTGTAAAATGTACCGAAGTTTGCCTCTATATTTAAAGTCTTTGATTCCGCCGACAACCAGATCCATTCCTTCGTGTAATTTATTGCAGCTTGTGAAAATCTTTTAATCGCAGCTTTCCCACTATATCCTGCATACGTATCTTGTTAGCTTGATCGACTTCTTCTTGTCGGTATTGGAGGAAATCCTTTTTCTCCCACACACCGTTGTGTAGTTGCATATCCACCACTTTTGGGAATATATGGTTGTTATAGGTTGTAAGACCCTCGGTTTTAAACGATCCGAAAGGTTTTTTACTAGGCAAATATACAATGTTTAGCGGAACCCCTTAGCGTGTGGTGTACGCCAAGGTTACGAAACCCGCATTCCTTATTTCGTTTTTGTTATCTGCCATTTTGATAAATACGTTTTTAGAATAACCTTTTAAAAAGTATACGGATTTAGTACCATTCTTTTCTGCAAGAACACCTACATAACTAAAAGAGTCTTTCTTACTAACCGCAAATGCATACAGCTTGTACAACCCGGATGTATCTAAGTCAGTCCATCGACACATAAAATAATCTTTTAATTCTTCCTCATTTTCTCTAATAAGATGTTCTTGTCTAACACATCTTTGTATTGTTCGCGTATTGTCGCAGTGTTTTCCATGTAGTCCAATTTTCGCCTTTTTGCATCCATTTCCTCTAATTCCAGTTGTCTTTTCCTTCGGCGGCTCCGTGGCGTAGTGGTATGTGTGTGACTACAACGCCCAAGGTCCCGGGTTCAAATCCCGACACGGTCCGCTTGAAAAATGTTAGGCGAGCATTTTTCACAAAAATACACCCTCGTTCGGATAAGAGGTAAAATGGAGGTCCCGTGTGTGAGTGTTGTCACGCACGTTAAAGATCCCTACCTTGCTTGGAACAGCAAGGCTTCGGCAAAATTCAAAATTTTCCAGGTAACAAAAACTCGCTTCCTGGCCAATGTAGTACCTTCGGGTGGAGCATTGGAAAATCACATGTAATGTCTTTTCCTTCCACTTACAGAGTATGGCATGCATAATGGGACAATTTCCTTTAGCGTAAACGGATAGAGTTTACTACCAATATTTGCGCGTTGTCGTACAACCTCTGGGAATGTTAGGTGTATTTATCAATCCCAATTCCGAAATGACTATTTTTTGGAATTGTAGAATATGGTGTTGCAGATTGTGTAAAATATGTACTACCTGCTTTAATGTAGCACTTGTGTAAGATTTTTATTTTATCTTGGCTGTCTTCCTCCTCTACTATCTCCAAATAATTTACGGGTAAATAGTTAAAACTAAAAGCCGAAAGCACATACTTTATCAATGTTTCCCGTTCTTTTGGTTTTTCGGACAACTTAATTTGCAAGCCCGTCAATTTCTTTGTATTACCATTACCCCAATACACGTACTGTAGCAGGTTATTATACACTAAACAGCAGCTATTTTGTAGCTTGTCCGATAGCTTACTCCACATTTTTGGCAAGTGGTACCGAGTACATTGGCGCCTTTAGGAGGTATAACTTACTATCTTCCAATAACGTTAAACAGTCTTTTAAGGGATTATACACCCGTTCCGCACTGACATAGCTTCCAATTGCACAATTGTATATTGTCGCTTCCAATCGCGTAATACCATGTTCTTTAGCCAAAGTAGATGCAAATGTTTCCCTTAAACGTACATCTGGACAACGTAAAAAATCTAGTATATGATTGCCAAATTGTTTATTAACACCAGGACTTGTTATCTGACACACAAATTTGTTGTATATCTTAATTCTTGCATTGGTTGTTAGCCATGTTAAACAATCAATTCCCACAGTTTTATCGTTGTCAACTATAATATTGCACTTTTCTTCGTATTCGCCCTTATAGCAAAAGTTATGGTTTGTAGTTAAATAATTACACATCTTCATCTTGCTAAATATACCCACAAAATATTGGGTTACATCCATGTCAAAAAGATAGAAATAATATTTTTCGAGTTCGTCTAATATATCTGGTAGTTCCTCCAATAAAGTTTCCAACTTAACATCTGCTAGTTCCACTTTGTATGGAACACATATAGGATTTTGGAATTTATTATTAATACATTCGAGGTATTCTTTTCCGATAATTTCTTTTACTCTCTGACCCATCTTGTTAGTGCTTTCCAGAGAAAACGGGAGCTTAGCTTTAACACCATGCCTAGCGGAAATAAATCGGTCAAACTTTCTTCGTAGATAGCTGTTAAATGCACCACAAATTTCTTTTTTAGGATAAACATCCGTTTGTTTGCAGATGCTTGTTCGGTGTCAGAAAGGTCGCAAATTTTAACCAACATTATATTGTCACAAAATGGTTCTGTAATTGGTGTGTGTGTAGTCCACCAGTCAGCATCTGTTCGCCTTCGACATAACAAATATTACCAATATCTGTTACCAGATTATTGTTGCACATATTTTCTGTCAACAGCCATAATCCAAATCGCTCATTTGTCGGTTTCACTTTATTTCCAAGCAGTTGAGAAACGTTAATCACCTTGGAGACGCTCATGTTTACCGTTCTAGCTACTATCGAATACTAAATTGAATACGAAAAATTGTTCTCTTACGTATTCTACAGAGTGGGGACGTATATTGCCGAAGATAGTCGAATATGTTGTTATCCGACCTAAGCCGACAGGGATGCGCATCGACATATATCCGGATATATGTAGGATGTTAAGTTAGGGTGAAATTGCCTTATAGGGGCAATTTCACCCTCACATGACCATATGACCACATGACCACATGACCATATGACCATATGACCTAATTGCTTTTTAATGAGTTTTTTTAAAGATCCCTCTGAGGTTTAAAAATTCTCGGCCCATTGTCGTTTGAAAAATGTTTGTAAATTATCAGAACAGGAGCGGGTCGAAGTTTAAGTTAGATGGATGATTGACTGAGTTTTTTCTACATTTTACGAGGGAATTGGAAGTTGACAGACATCGAGCATCTAATTCTCTATTTGGACGATATCAAGTACTTACCGGTTCTAGAAATCATTACGTGCGGCCGACCGCTATGCGAAAGTGTAAAAGACTACAGAAGCAAAATTTAATCATCAGACAAAAAAGTGCGCGATGTGCTATAGAAAGTATAAAAAAAATGGTGCTTTGCATCGGTCCTAACAGTAAAGGAGAGTGACTTTTCTAGCAATTACAAGAATAGCAGTAGCGCGGCGAAGGGTATGCATGTATTATACAGCGCATTGTTGCTATAAAATATGTTGGTTTACGAGAAGCTCGAACGTGCACAAATTAAATTTTAATCTATAATTAACCATGGTCGTAAAAATAGGAAATTAATGGTTAATTTTAATACCGCTAAGCATATACTTTCGCTCGGTGATTTATTTAGAAAATATTCAAGCCCACCATTTCCTAAAATATGACGTAGAAGTTATTTAAAATTAAATTGCTTTATTAGTAAGCATCCTGTAGACAACAAGTTGGTATTTCCTTAGTAATGGTTTAAAGTGTTTTTATTAAGTTTTTGGTTATAGTAGCACTGCATCTTCTACAGCACGACTTGCACACAATTTGTGTGCGTGTGCTATCACCCTGTTGGATTTTTAATATGCACGCGATCCGTATAACATGGAAGAGGTTTCCGATGTTTCTACTAACGGCATTCGCACCATCGACGATGCGAACCAGGTGCATGCATTGGCGCTAAATGTATTGGACGAGCAGCAAGGATTATGACGTCATTTAGTTCCCCGCTGAATCCTCAATTTCGTTCGGGTGTCTTCGGAAACCTTCGGTTTGCATTCTATAGGGTACATAAAGCAGGTGCGCAAGAGTAAACTCTTTAGTTATAAGTTAGTTCGCTTACAAGTCAAGTCTTATAGTGCGGATTTTGTTTTGTACTAAAATGGTATCTGCAAACGTTTTTGAGTGCAACTCTTGCGGTGCTTCCTATACCTGGAAAAATGCTCTCAAACGGCACCAGAACCAATGTCGTGGTGTAACATCGTCTACGGTTAAGCTTATACATCCGTCCGCAGCAAAGTACTTAAACTGTGGGTCTTGCGGTATCGCTTTTACGAGAATGGGCAACTTACAGCGACACAAGGAAAAACAGCACGGTATGTCATTAAGCCGTAAACGTTCAGCTCCGCCAGCTGTTAAGGGGCTTGTACGAAACAACCACGAATTATGTGTAAAGTATGCGATTTCGAAATGGAAAAGACTACCTATGCCGCACAATTGAGAAGCAACGGACATAAAAATTTATAAGAACGCTCAAAAGTCGCTACAGGTAAGAAATCTTAAAATTAGGGTAGCTCCCTTGTGGATGGTGCAATCTAAAAAATTCCTAGAAATTCGGGTAGCTGAGAAAATTCTAATATTAATTGATACCAAACAAGATAGGTTTATCTCGAAAGATGCAATGGATAGACGAAGAAAACTATTTGTTAGGTTTGCTTATAGAGCAAAGAGCAAAATTTAGAAGATCAGGACTTTAAAGGGGTATAACTTTGCAGGGCGTGGTCCGATTTTAAATCTGTTTACAGATTCGAATTCTGCGTAAAATTTTAGACTAATTTAATGTATCGCATGTATAAAACAATTTATGCGGTCGGTCAGAAATCGCAACAGGTAAGAAATCTTAAAATGAGGGTAGCCCCCTGGGGGATGATGCAATCTAAAAAATTCTTAGAGATTCGGGTAGCTGACAAAATTCTAATATTAATTGATACCAAACAAGATAGGTTTATCTCGTGGGTGGAAATGTGGAGAAAGATTTATCTCGCGGGTGAAAGAATGCGGGTGTGACGTAATCAAAATGGTAAGGGGTGGTTCGAGCAAGGAGGAGAGCAAGGAGAGAGCAGGAGGAGATTCATCTCCCTCATTTCCTCCTTATGGGAATTTACATACAAATGTGGGAGGAAATGTGGGATTTGGGAGGAAATGTGGCGCCAGAACGTCACTAAATACTCTACTGGAAAGCCGTTGAACAATCGAAAGCGGAATTTAGAAAACAAAATGCTAAATCCGCAAAATACTGGATTCGAAACTTTCAGGCAGTGTGCATACATCCGAAAGCCAAATTTTCCAGCGGTTTACAGAAACCAGAAACCAAATTTTACGAGGATTTATGATAAAGCTCGTATGAGCCAGAAGCGATATATTCAAAAATCTTTTACAGACTTCGCGAAAAATTGAAGAAAAAGTGTTGAAAATGGAAGAACGAATTAATTCTTTAAAAGAACAAACACCAACCCCAATGATGCAACAGTATGCCTCAGAAATTAAGAATGCCGAGAAAAATGAACCGTTGCTATCGAAGTTCAAAGTAAGACTATCTATCTACTAGTTTGACGTAGCTCTAACTTCTTATCTATTCTGTGCTAAGCTAAAAACTCCTACATACCCTTCACAACCTAAATTTCTAATAATTTTACTAATAGGTCTTCCTCTATTTTTCTATCTATTTCCTATGTACCTGGCTCTACATAGATATTAGCAACCTGATGGTTGTTAAAGAGCTCCAATATGTTTACATGAGTCCCATTTATAAGAAAATGAAATATTGCTTGGTTATCCCTTCCAAAAAAGGGAAAGTGTTAAATTATATGTTTTGGTAAGGCTTAAGCAGCGAATTGCTGCCAACATGCCAGACCGCTAACTAATCGTGAGTTATGTCATGGTGACATTTAGTTAACTGATTTTTATTTTTTTGTTTTGTTTTCGAACTTACTCAAGGTCGATTTAACGCAGCTCTAAATTCTTTTCTATTTTGAGTTAGTCTAAAAAGGTCTACATATCCTTCACAACCTAAATCTCTAATAATTTGATTAATATAGCTTTGTCTAGATCTTTCTACACTATTTCTATTTGGTAGTCTATAATCTAAGACGTTACTAAATAGCCCCTTATGTCTTAACTGGTGCCCAATCATTCTATCTCTCCTTCACCTATCCTTTTATATTCTTCCTCATTTGTGAATCTATCTGTCCAACTAATCTTTAACATTCTCCTATAACACCAGGTTTCAAAAGCTTCTATCTTTTTCTTATCTACCCCTTTAATTGTCCAAGTCTCACTACCGTATAATAGAACGCTCCATACGTACGATTTTAAGAAACTTTATCTATTATCTAAACTAATACTATTAGCTATTAGTAAGTTTTTCTTTTTTAAAAACATTTTTCTAGCTTGAGCTATTCTAGCTACTGTATCCCTTCCGCTACGTCCATCCTTTGTAATTATACTACCTAAATAGCAAAATTCATCTCCCTCCTCTAACTCGGTATTACCTATTTTTAATTTTGGTTTAGAACTAGGCTGTAACTCACTTGTCATTATATTTGTCTGTCCTGAGTTAATTCTCGTACTATAGTTACTCTGTAGTATCTCATCTAAAATATTTAAAAACCCTCCTAATTCTTTTCTAGACTCTGCCATAATGGCCATATCATCTGCACAACGTAGCATGTTATTTTCTGTCCCTGTACACTAATACCTATCTCTTTTCCCCCTCTAGCTAAGTTTAAAGCTTCCTCAATATAAACATTAAAAATCAAGGAAGATATCACCCTGCCTAACACCATTTCTAATCTTAGCTTTTTTTTTATTTCATCAAATCTAATTACTACGCTTTGGTTTTTATACAGACAGTAAATAATTTTTCTATTCCTATGGAGATTCAGATTTTTCGCAAAATCCTCAACATAACATTCCAATTAACCCTATCAAATGCTTTTTCTAAATCTACAAACGCGAAATGAGTCTTTTAAATTTTTTTATAACCTTTTTTTGATAATTATCCTAATCATTAGTATTTGTTCTCTAGTCCCTCTGTTTTTACGAAAACCATATTGGTCTTCACCTAAATAATTCTCAGTCAAGGTTCTACTCTATGTTTAATTGTTATTGTTAGTATTTTGGAAGCGTGGGATGTTAAACTAATCGTTCTAAAATTCTCACACCTATCAGCTCCAGACTTTGTTGGGATTGAGATATTAATTTTTTTGGAAATCTATTGGAACCTCACCTGTGTCACATATTACTTTTACTAATTCATATAATCTGTCTAAAGTTTTCTGACTTGCATATTTTATTAATTCTACGGGTATATCGTCTATCCCCGGCGCTGTATTTAGTTTAAAATCCCTATCAGCTTTATCAAATTCTTCTCTTAATATTGAGAACCCTATTTCTACATCCTCTTCTTGGTCATTCTTTAACTCATCCATATAGTCTTCCTTACATAAATCTTCTAAATATTACAAATATTACAAATTATATTTTTATTTTATTAAAGCATAATATTAAATTTATAATGAATTACAAAAAAAAAATACGTTACACCCTAATCATTAGTATCTTTTCTCTAGTTCCTCTGTCTTCACGAAAACCATATTGGTCTTCGCCTAAATAATTCTCAATCAAAGCTTCTACTCTACTTTTAATTATTATTGTTAGTATTTTGGAAACGTGGAGAGTTAAACTAGCCTTCTAAAATTCTCACACCTATCGGCTCCAGACTTTTTTGGGATTGGGATAATAATATTCTTTTCGAAATCTATTGGAACCTCACCTGTGTCATATATTACTTTTACTAGTTCATATAATCTGTCTAAAGTTTTCTGACTTGTATATTTTATTAAATCTGCGGGTATATCGTCTATCCCCGGCGTTTTATTTAGTTTAAAATCCCTATCAGCTTCATCAAATTCCTCTCTTAATATTGAGAACCCTATTTCTTACATCCTCTTCTTGTTCGTTTTCTAACTCATCCATATCGTCTCCTTTATATAAATCTTCTAAATATTTTTTCCATCTATCTGCTACCTCAACTTTATTTATTAGAAGCTCATTATTCTCATTTTTAATACCATTATATTTTTCCTATTTTCCCCGAAAACCTTTTTAACTGCCCTGTAAGTTCTGTCTGTCTTACCTACTCTCACATCATCTTGTACTCCCTTACAATTCTCCTCCATCCCTTTATTTCTAGCTTTTTTACACTCATGTACTATCTTATTTCTAACTCTATTATATTTTTGTTTTCTTTCACTATCCAATTCTCTGAAAGGTTTAAACTTTCTTCTATTCTCTATTAAATCTAATATCTCCTTTGTTACCCAGGGTTTTCTCGCTTCTATTTTTCTCTTACCTATAGTCTATGTTGCTGTATCATGTACAGCCCTTTTTATTTCTTTCCATCTATTTTCTACCTACCTTCCTATAGCTATCTCTTTGTACTTATTATCTAATATTTGTTTATATTTTTCTTTTACCTCACTATCACTAAGCTTACCTAGATTTCAACCCTCTCTTTTAGCCTTTCTCAAATTTTGAATTTTCGATGCACTTCATTTCGATTACGTTATGATCGGTATCTATTCAGTCCTTGTATAACTACGACAGTTTTTAACTTGGTTTCTAAATCTTTGTTTAACTAAAATATAATGTATTTGGTATCTAGCCCTATCACCTGGCGCTTTCTAGGTATATCTTCTTCTAATATGTTGTTCGAACAGGGTGTTTAGAGTTACTAATCTATATTCCTAGCAAAACTCAACTAATTATTCTCCTCTATCATTTCGTCTACCATTTTTACCTCACTACCCTCTCCCACTGACGCATTAAAATCGCCCATAACTATTAAATTCTCATCTCCCTTTACTTTTCTCGTTATACTATTTATATCTTCGTATACCTTTTCTACTTCCTCATTCCTCTTACTGAGTTGTTAGTATGTAAACCTATACTAAAACAGTGTCTGTGCGTTTCGTACTCAATTTAACCATAATTATTCTATCACTAAATTGTAAGTACTCTTTAATTTTACGTCCTTTCCAAAAGTCATTACTGTCTAGCCATCTCACCTCACTAATACCTAAAAGTCCAGCTTTCCTTTTCTCATTTCGACTAATAAATTTATTAACTTATCTACTCCAAGTAATGATCTTACATTCCAAGTCCCTATCACTAAATCGAACCGTTGTTTTAATTTCTTACGATGACGAGCACCAAGTGCCCCCTCCCAGAGATCCGAATGAGGGGATATTTTACCTCCAGACAAGAATTTTACCTGCGAGCTCTCCATCATATATAGTTCGTGTTTTAGGACATGCGCGTACCTGGGAAATATTGTGGCAGGTTTCCATATCTTTCCACAACGCAGTTTTTAAAGATTTTAGCAAAAAGCCGTATCTGTCACGACCAACCCTTAACAACATTGTAAATTATTTAGGATAGTCCGAGACCAACCGCCTCTCCTCCAATATCTTTAAGCCAGCATGGCTGCTGCCCCTTTTTGGTTCTTTTAATCGCCTTTTACGTTGAACAGGCTTACTATAGTAGTATTCTTTGTCTCCTCCTATAAGGAAAACATTTGACTTATTTGGAAATATTTTTCTAGATTTTTATGAACCTAACGGGATGAGTTCGACCTCTATTATCGTCAAATTTGGGCTTTTCACCTTCATAACTATTCGCTCCGATGTGCACGACCCTATATACTCTAGTTTCATACAGTTTGTTATTTAAATCCTTTACTTCTTTTCCTAGTTCTTCAATTGTTCTTTTTGTCTGTTTTTCAACTCTACATAATTCAGTTTCATAATTCACTATACGGTTTTCTACCCGTTCAATGCTACCCACCAAATCTTTAATCTCTCTCCCTACCAAAATATTATTTTCTTTTACTTTATTTTCAAAACTTAACACACGTTCTTCAACTGGCTGGATTTTTAATCCAATTTCCTGTTTCAATTCACTTTGTACCCTTTCCAATTTATACCCACTTAACTCTTTCAGTTCCTGAATTTGTCTCTCTAATTTTCTATCTATATTTCCTATATTAAAATTGATTTCTTCTCTTAACTTTATATTTTCTGCCCTAACACCTTTTGTCATATTTTTCGTGACATCTTTAAGTAACGAAACTAAATCCATTTTTTCCTGCAGTTCTTCTTCTGCTGTGTCCCACTGCTTTAATGGCACACTAATGTTACTATCTGATTCACTCATTTTCATTCAGAATTCGCAATCTAAAAGGAAATCTCTTTAAATGTCTACCACTTTATTTCAAACTAAATTTATGTTTCTCGATTTTTCTTGGGTATCAAGCCACGAAAAGTTTTTAAAATTGTTTTTATTTACGTTTCGATTTATGACCTATGATCGTTGTCAAAATAATAAAAAATTTTAAGTTTGACATTTATGACACAAATTGAAGGTAACTTTGATTTATTAATCTTTGATTTTGTCACCAACCTTGTTTTGTGACAATGTATATCTTTATATGAAGGGCGCGCGGTCACAACACTTGCATATATACCTTAGCACGATTCGCCCCTTTTACGATGACCACAACTCCAACACAAAATCAAGCACGTTGATTGGTTGCAGGTCGTTCCACCACCCTCAAGAATAAGTATAAAACAAGCTGCATCTCGTCCAGACCCTCACTGGACTCAATTATCTAGCGCTTTCCCTAGCCTAGTAGAGAAGCAATCAAGACCTTAGCGCTTCTCCAGCCTGAGGAACCACCGAAAGATCTTGGCGCTTCTCCTGGCCCGGGGCATCGTCAAAGAAGAACTCGGCTCTGCTCTGAGCTCGAGGCAGCACGCCGACGCTTTGGCGTTTTCCCTAGCCCAAAGCCGTTCGACACCGACGCCGATGCCACAGCGTTGAATGGGCGGCGCCACGGCAGGAAAGAACAGACGACGACGCCGAGAGCAGCATCTGCAGCAACAGCAAAGAGGGAACGAACAATGACGACAGCGATTACGAGACCGACACCTACTCCGCCAGTTCCTACAGCGATCGCCTTTCCCACCACGACCAGTATCACCACTACCACCACCATCCGTGGAGTGGCAAGCCGTCCCTTTGGACACCGGCCGGATCCCGTGCAACGGCATAGAACCAACAATCGTCCACTCGGACGACCCCAAGGGGTTGGCTGTGAGGAAGGCGTACCGAGACGCCGCGAACTGACGCATAACGAATAATATCTTATAGACCTTTGTATACATTTCACCCTTGTATATATATATATATATATATATATATATATTACTCATATTTAGACCAGGGTAGAAAATTAAATAATCACATCAAATAATTTTAATCACCGTGTAGAAGCTTTGGGAAAAAGTACGCTTTATTAAAACCATGAAGCATAAATAAATTCGGTCGTTTCAGTAAAAATAAGAGATTTAAATCATGTACAAGACGCTTTATATCAAAAGAAACAGTATTAAAAAGCTCTACGTGTAATTTAATTATTCCTAAGAAAGAAACAAATGGAAATTACGTGCAAAATTTATATTAATTAACCCTATTTTAAGTAAACGGTATTAAACAAAGTGTACACATAATAATTAATATTTAATTTGTATTCGCTAAAAATGAAAGGATAGAAGTCAATTTTAATTGGAGTTAATTAAACCATTATTAATAATAAGCATAAAAGCCTGTGAAAATCCAAGATTAAAATACCAGAAAATAAAGCTCTGAGAATTAATATTATGTTTGAACACCTGCGTAGTTTAAATGTCACGTACGGCGAAAATTTTGTAGATAACAAATGGTTTCAAAGAATCTTTAAGAAACCGTCGCATAATAGTTACGAGAAATGCGAAAGGCGCGATACGGGGTTATTTAACCCAGATAACACTCCACATGGACTAAAAGAATCGATAATAAAGAATATCAATTTGCACGAATAAGAACAGGGTAGATAGAGACAGATAATATGCACAAGACTGAGACACATATAGTAAAAGGCGTGATTTAAGCAACGTCACGAGGGTCACGATTGGTTGAAAGTAGGATGCAAATATCAGAGGTAGAAACAACGATTTCTGTATAAAATTTAGTTAGTAATTTCCAGACGTTGCATGCCGTGTTGAAATTTCGGAGATTTAACTGGGGCGAGTACAAAATTCGTAAAAACCGACGCGCGAGCTACGGAATGGGAACATAGCAAGCGAAATTCTTTAGAATTGTCCATTTTGGGGACTCGACCGACAGACAGGCTAACTTCTATATATACCCAGGTGAATATGAACAAGCTCTTCCATCCGCGACTTGATTCAATACGTTAAACAGTGCATTTTAGTTTGATAGAATAATTTAAAGTTTGCTCGTATATTTTGGTGATTTAAAAAGTTTGTTATTTACGTGCTAACATGAATGTACTTGAGTGCATTTAGATACAACGTAATAAAATTTAGTATCACTGTACCAATTAATAAAATTTACAACGACAAATGAATACACCAAAAGTAGGCAGTTTTGGCGTATATTGGTGAAAGAAGTATGAATTTCTTTGCTATTTTTCGGAGGTGTTAATGATTAAATGGTTCATAAATGTGTCTGGATCCACAAAACAAGGGTCAGATATACACAGATGAGTTCCGGAAAAGCCCAGAAACAACTTTAAATAAATGGTGATGGAGAACATTTTTAAAGCGTTGAGAATCAGAAGCTGTAAATATAACCCAGTTGGAATGGTGTAATTAACAATAGGGACGATGTACATTGAAGCTACGAGTGCAGTAAACTTCAGGTAAATTATACTATTTTGTTTGAACTTTGATATTTTTGTGTGTGTTGAATAACTTTATAATTGATTTACTTTAAATGGACATTAGTGAAATTGTACTAACCATAAAATTTTAATTTTAACGTGAAATTCGCTTGTTTAAGTAGAAAGGGGTATTTAGTATTGATGTTCGGGATTATGATGAAAATTTGGGTATGCCTTTGAGCTCAATTAGACAAACCTGGTTAATTAACGTAAAGGGGTGGTAGATGCTCCCTTTGTACTCAGACTCAGGTCTGCATATATTGTTATATTAATTAGTAGGCATCCTACAAGGACTTTAATTCTGGATGCACTTTAAATGATAATAAAATTAATCTTGAAATTCTTTTTAAAACTGAAATTTATGCTGAATTTTTAATTTGAAATTTTAATGTATTGTGAATATTGATGTAAATAGAGTTAACGTTGATGTTTGTGGTAGGAATGTGTTTGTCTTTTTCTATGAATGAGGATGAAGGTTTAACTAGAGGAGCAGCCGAGGCGATTAACAGAAGAAAGTCAATGGACCAACACAGTTAAGGTAATGAATAGCTTTTTGTAGGATTCACAGCATTCTTTGGCATCCAATAGAAGGGGCTCGATTCGAAGAGCGGAGTACCCGGATTTTAGTGGATTCACAGCAATATATATATATATATATATATATAAACAACTGATTTGATTAAAATCTTGGGATGCACTCGTTCTACCAGATAAAACTACAGCGTCAAATTGTAATTTTTATTCAACGTTTCGGCATTGACTTTATGCCTTCTTCATAGACTGAAAAATTTAATGAAGATTATTACAATTAAAATCAAACAGTTAAGCTGTGTACTTACATAAATTACTATGACTTAAACCTGATTTAAACTTAACAAACAACACTTATTCATGGCATACAGCTTGGTTAAACTTTTAAAATTAATTACGGCAACACAATTCGTTTAATTGTGTTGCCGTAAGTTTTTTGTTAAAAGTTTAACCGTCATGATTATGCACAGCTTAAGCTGTTTGATTGTTTAAATCAGGTAATAAGTCATTCAGTAAATTTCAGTTATGAAGAAGGCATAAAGTCAATGCCTATAACGTTGAATTAAAAATTACAATTTGACGCTAGTAGTTTTATCATGGTAAATCAGTCATCCCAAGATTTTAATCAAATCATTATATATCAGAATATACTAATATATATATATATATATATATATATATATATATATATATATATATATATGTTATTTCTCAAACCTAATCGTTTCACTAGAAATTGTTGCACAATATCTAGTCGCGGAAAACCCAGCCGGATAACAATTGGAATACATTAGGTGAAAATTTTAAAGTTTAGAAGAATGAGTACTTTCAATTTGTGTTGCGCCCTGGGAGCGGCTTTTTAAGATAGGCAATACGCTTAACGTAAAATCAGCTGTTTAATTTTTAGAAAGTTAAATTTCATATAAATTCAATAATTTGATGATTGGAACATTTTTTAACATGTTTCTATTTATACGGTTGAGGGGATGGTTATTAAAGAACTGCGTGATTACATTACCGTAGGGGGCAGCTAATATGCCTATTGTTATGTAATTAGTTGTTGTATGTATAAATAGAAATCATGTATGTAGGCTGTATTTCATGTTAACATCGCAAGGAAAACCTAGGAAAAATTTGCAATACTATCTAGATATTGGGGGTATTTGACTTTCATTTGTAATTTCTTTCGTTATTTCTTTTAGCACTGGAATCCATTGTTTACTGAAAGTCACAGATTCGTTTGCTACGCAGTTATTTTTTACGTAGGGTTATATAAGCAGCTTCTTTGATTTTTCGTTTTTGGTGGTTTTCTTCTTTGTCAATAATTTTTGCGTCCACTTTTTTATTTTATTACTGAAGTCCCATGCATGTTGGCAAATCATGTATTTTTCAAATTTTTTTTTTTTGTGTATGATTTATGTTTTTTTAATATAACTTCAAATGGTCTGGAACTTTTCCCTTATGTAAAATTTGTTACATTCGCACGGTATTTTGTAGATGCAATTTTTCGAACTTTGTATAGCGTTGTTGGGTTTTGTTTTTGTTAGTTGTGTTCTTAATGTATTGTTGGTTCTAAAAACTGTTTTGATTTTAAATTTATTTCCTATTCTTTGGGTTTTTCGGAGAATTCTTTTATGTATGGTATTGAGAGCATTTTTTGATGTGTATCGTTGTTTCTGTTTTCTTCTTTTTTATTTTTTGGGAGTTTATTCATTTCTTTTTCTATTATTCTTTTAGGATACTTGTTTTTTATTAGTGTATATTTGATTGTCTTTTTCTTTTTCAAAATTTCTTCGTTTGATGATATTAATTTTGCTCTGTCATACATGGTTTTGATAATTTTAATAATTCCACCGACACTGTATCAAACAAGAAATTATCAAAACCATGTATGACAGGGCAAAATTAATATCATCAAACGAAGAAATTTTGAAGAAAGAGAAAGACATAATCAGATGTACAGTAATAAAAAACAAGTATCATAAACGAATAATAAAAAAAGAAATGAATAAAGTCCCAAAAAAAAAGATAACAGAAGATAACAGAAACAACGATACACACAAAAAATGCCCTCAATACCATACATAAAAGAATTCTTCAAAAAATCCAAAAAATAGGAAACAAATTTAAAATCAAAACAGTATTTAGAACAAAAAATACACTAAGTTCAAGAAACTGCATCTACAAAATACCGTGCGAATGTAACAAGTTTTATATAAGGGAAAGTTCTAGACCATTTGAAGTTAGATTAAAAGAACATAAATCATACATAAAAAATAGAACATTTGAAAAATACCATGCTTTGCTAACATGCAATAAAATAAAATTCGAGGACGCAAAAATTATTGACAAAGAAGAAAACCACCAAAAACGTGTTACGTTTACTTTACTATGGTAAGTTAAAAACCGCACCCTTTTTAATTCGCTAATTCTGTTCAAATCCTCCAAAACATCCAGTATATTAAACTTTCCTACAACAAATACGCTTTCTAATAATTTTCAATTTCAAATCTATTTGCTCTAAAACGAAAAGATTACTCTATACCCTGTTTTAAGTATCCGTAAACTTGCGATACATTGCGATAACGTGTAATTACTTTCTCTATTGTTTCATTCTAAAACTCATTGAAATAACGTATTTAACTATCCGATAAACCGTGTTTCGGGTTTGCTAATCACCTGTTATTATCTTTTGGTAACACTAGCATTAAGTTGGGTTGTTGTTATTTTAAAAGGAATCAAAATTCACTTTCTTTTCCATATACACGGCGAAAACATTCGTCGGTGTTGTTATATTTTTTTGTTTTTGTTTCTTTTTCGGAATTTCGCGCACGCAATACAGCGTGGTAAGTAATGGTGGTTTTACAAACATATACTTTTCAGCGACAATAAATAAATTTGCTTGTAATTATTCTAGCTTCTTTCGGTGGTCCTAAAGCCCCGCTGGACTGCCGCTCTTGTTATTATGGGAGGACACCCACAGGTCGCCTACGCCTTGGACACGTCGGTGAGTGTTAGTTTACAATTTTTTTATTGTGACATTGACCCTTGTGAAATGGTCACAACAATATGCTTATCAAGGTCGACTTGACGCCTAAATTTGGTGTTTTTTTGTGTGTTCTTGGGAGCATGATTATCTTGGAGGGGCTAGTTAATAGTAATATTGTACGTACGAGGACCATTCCACCTAGTTACTTGCATATTCACAATGGTGATTCAGGACTGTTGACTATTCCCTTTTCTTTCTGGGGTTGTAGACCTTTGTTAATTAAGACATTGTAACGCCGACGTTATATATATATATATATATATATATATATATATAAGAATGAAATTTAATGGCAAGTGACTCAATATTAGCCACAAAGGCATCCTGTCGACGCGTTTCGCCCTAATTGGGGCTCATCAGGACAGGAGTAGCAAAGATGTAATATTTAACACGAACACATTATGGGAAGTACAGCATCACCTAGCCCACAATTTGTGCCTTCGTGCTGTTTCACCTGACTTTGCAGGTTAAATGTTAAGTTTGTTGGTTTGTTATTATTTCAGAGGGGCGTTGACTTAAAAACTGCAGTTCGCCATTTTAAGGGAGGTTTTATTACTTTTGTTTTCTTGATATATGTAAAGGGAGGGTATATTGCTTTTTTTGGGTATTTTTTGATAGTACTATGCTATAATTATCTTTACGGGAGGGGCAAGTTTTTCCTGGGATTTCTTTGCGATATTAACATGAAATACAGCTTACACATGATTTCTATTTATACATACAATAACTAATTACATAACAATAGGCATATTAGCAGCCTCCGACTGCTTAAGCCTTACGGTAACGTAATCACACACTTCTTTAATAACCATCCCCTCAACCGTATAAATAGAAATATGTTAAAAAATGTTCCAATCATCAAGTTACTGAATTTATATAAATTTAACTTTATAAAAATTAATCAGCTGATTTCACGTTAAGCGTATAGGCTACCTTAAAAAGCCGCTCCCAGTGCGCAACACAATTTGAAAGTACTCATTCTTCTAAACTTATTTTCACCTAATGTATTTAAATCAAAGATTAATAAATTAAAGTCACTTTCAATCTGTGTCATAAATGTCAAACTTAAAATTTTATTATTTTGACAACCATCTTAGGTCATGGATTGAAACGTAAATAAAAACAATTATAAGAACTTTGAGTGGTTTAATGCCCAAGAAAAATTAAGAAAAATACAAAACAAACCACAACAAACATACAGGAGGTATTTAAAATTATTTATTTATTTTTTACTTCGGGAATCTCGAACCTCACGTTGTCCGCGCCAATTGTAACCTCTTTCTCTAGTTACATAACGCTACACATTACGTACACTACCCTTTCGAAATTGCATCGATTACCCTCTCATCATTCTAGCGTCAGTACTTCTTATGTTTCGATTGCCTGTTCTGTGTCGTTCTCGGTAGTTACAGGAGACTGCTGTTAAGGGTGGGTTCTCTGCCCAACTTCTACCTACTTCTACTCCTCTTTTTCTCTTAACCAGCGTCGTATATACATTATTGAAATTATTGCTTTACCTCACATTGTCAGTGGATGTTGTTTAATATAAATACATGTAGGGTGTGCTCCGTAATAGTGCCTCTCATAAACTCGAAAGCAAATTAATTCGAATTGGTTTCTGGATCCTGAATCAGCCAATTAGGCAGGTAAGGTTGGTCTATAGATTTCAGTTGCGGTCTTCGCGGTGCCCGCGCCTTGGCGTTCAACAAATGATACCTACCTGGTTACCATCTCGTTGTTTTTCGACTCCCTACCCCTTCTTCTTCTGACTAGCCGCGGAACAGATGTACAGCATTTCATTAGAGGTTCCAGACTTTGGTGTATTTCTCTATGGTACCAAAACCACGGTATACATCACATAGCTATAATAAGATGGTAATATAAACATAATATGGACGAAACGTTTGAAATTTATAATCTATACGTTAACCCTTATAAGGCTGCAAAAATATTACATACATGGCTACATGTGTTACCCGGGTACCATAGTATATTTTACAGGATGTTAGGTGTGCTATCATAATCGCGTCAACTAAGATACGCTTTACATTCATTCCTGCGATAGGAGAAGCGTATGTTTAGTCTGAATTGTGATTTTATGTGGTGCGGTATACTGTTTAGCAGTGTTATAACTATGCGTAGAATTCAACATAATATTCCAAGTACTTCTGAAGGCGGTGAATATAGTTCTGGTAGCAATGCAGCCTCTGGTAATAGATCTAGAAATAGAACTCCTGGTAGCAATGCTGCTTCTGTTAGTCGACCTTCTAGAAGTAGAGCCCCTGCTGCTGACCTGCCATATAATTCAACAGGATATCTTCAATTAGACAAGTAAGTTGGCTTAGTATATTTTTGTTTATGTAGATATCCAAGAATACAAATCACAGCTTTTGTAATTATTATTGATTGTTGTTTATATGCATATAGAATAACAGATGAGCACCTCGAAAGTTTGTATGTAATGTCCGACGAAGAATTTAGTGATCAGTATGAAGATGATGACCAAGATGAGTATGTACTAGCAGTAAGCGACGAAGACTCAGATGTCGATGATGTTCGCGCTGGAGAGAGGTCCCCATCAAATATCAGTAGCAGTCGACAGTGACGAGGAACAGGAATTGGTTGTGGAGCCAGAGGAAGAAACTACAACACCACCAACAGATAACGTTTATCGTGCTATAGATGAGACCATCTGGAACAAGAACCCACTACGTTCAACGCACACGCGGTTGTATAATATTATTCGAAAACGAGGTAAAAACTTATACCTATTCTGCCCCATTCTAATCTCTTGATTTTCATTTTAGGTGGTCCAACTAAAATAACCGCTTTACATTCACGTATAGATACGTTCTGTGCATTAGTGACATCTGAAATGAAATCGATTATCATAAAGCAGTCTAATCGAAAAGCTAAAAAAGTTTATTATGATTTCAACAAAAACTCGCCTCGGGTACCACGAGTCTGGAAAGATATTACGGTTCAGGAGCTGGATGCTTTTTTGGGGATTCTACTAATGGCAGGCGTTCATAAATCAAATACTGAACATATTGGTGAATTGTGGAAATCAGACGCCTTACCGTTATACAAAGCAGCAATGAGTAGAGATCGCTTCAAACAGATTCTACGTTTCATCAGATTTGATAACTCCATAACAAGACCGGATAGATTACAAACAGATGAAGCTGCGGCAATAAGCGACATTTGGCTTATGCTAAACCAAAATCTGCTGAAGTGTTATTCGCCTTATGAACACCTAACTGTTGATGAGCAACTTTTTCCTTATCGTGGACGAACAAGGTTTACTCAGTACATGCCTTCCAAACCGGCTAAGTATGGAATTAAGGTATTCTGGGTATGTGATGCCAAAACGTTTTATCCATGCCAAGGATCAATTTACACTGGAAAATTAGCTGGCAATGGACGAGAAGTGAACATCGGTGAAAAAACAGTTATGCATTTATGTCAACTTTACAAAAATTCGGGCCGTAATATTACCACCGACAATTTTTTCACATCAATTCCCCTTGCTCGCATGCTAAAATCGATTGGTCTCACTTTGGTTGGTACCCTTAGGAAAAACAAACCCTACATTCCTAAGGTCCTTCTAGCTAGCAAAGAGAGAGATCTCTATTCTACTACTTTTGCATTCCAGAAAGATGTTATGCTGTGTTCGTATGTGCCAAAAGTAAATAAAGCAGTAGTTTTATTATCTACAATGCACTCTACCAATGCAGTAGATGACACCTTGAAGAAAAACCTGAAATTATTTCTTTTATAACCATACTAAGTCAGGCGTTGACGTTATGGATAAAATGCTGGGTAGTTATACAACCAAGAGGCGAACAAGTCGCTGGCCCTTGGCCTTTTTTTACAACATGCTGGATGTAGCAGCTCTGGGTGCCTTCGTCATATATACGAACAACAATCCTCAAATCTATAATAGTACAAATAAGAGGCGAAATTTTCTAAAAGACCTAGCTCGTGATTTGTGTTTATCTGCCGTAACTCAAAGAGGTGAAAACGCCATAATATTGCGAAATCGGTTTACTAAAAGCGCGATTGAAAGCATTTTAGGAATTTGTCTGGAAGTTTCACATAATCCTAATTCTATAAATCAGCGGGATTCTTCTGGACGCATCACAGTAAAAGGAATATGTAAAATGTGCTATCACAGCGAAGAAAAATAAAAGAAAAACTCGGAAAGCATGTAGCGTTTGTAAACATCCGGTGTGCCTTCAGCACACAGATGCAAGGGTTAAATGTCTTCAGTGTCAGGATAAATAATCATCTATTATTTTTTTCATTATACTTTATAACATGTAAATAACATTAAAACATAATACTAATAACAATATAATAAATTACTACAAACACTTTCCATTGTTTTCCTGTATAAAATACATGTGGTACCCAGGTACCACCATCCGCCTGAAGGATGTAAAATTTCTTCATGGTAAAAAAATGCAACCCCCATACATCCACCATATCTAAAAATTTTGAAATGTGTGTATAATGACCTACTTGAAGATGTCCTAGAAGCCCACAATGATTCGATTTACCAAAAATGAAATATCTCACATTTGATGCACTAAAAGTACCCGGGTACCACCTTCAGCCGCATAAGGGTTAAATTGAAAAAAAATGCCTTATGACTTTCTCGATAACTTCATATTTCGTTAAAGTACTGTTAAGTCAAAAGCACGTTAAGTGGACGTGAACCAGCTAAGTAACTCTACTACGCATAATATTCACTGAATTTGTTAATTTTGAATATTAAATATATAATCGACTTTGCAGACTTGTTATTTCAGCACTCCAGGGCCTGAGCGTAGAGGATAATTACGTAAAGCGTTCTTGAAAATTGCCAGACGCCATTCTATAAGGTAATTTTATGCTGCAACAATTAAATCTCGTGCCCATTTTCTTAAATTTACAAAATCTTAATATCTACGCACGTTCACAGTTACAAATTAATGTTAACATTACAATCCCGTTGTTAGACAAGAAAACCTCACCCACAGAGCCGCAAACCAACTGCGCTATGGCAAGAAGTTTCGCACCCGCACTCATCCAAACTGCATCAAAATAATCAAAGATAGCACATTTTTTAACAATTAAAGAGTGCGTCGTATCTATATAAAAAATGAAGAGAACCAACAAAGGACCAAACGCCGTGGTTTCACACCATTAGCACCAGCATAAACTTTATGGTGTACGAGACGTACGAAAGTATATGATTGTGTTTTCTAAGTCGTGTAAAAAGGACAAGCCAAATTAAAAAAATAAACATTTAAATTAAAACCTTGATATAATAAAACGAAACCCTTTTAACAAGTTCTGAACTGGATCCGTACGCAGCCAAGCACAACACGGACATGTTTAAGAAGAATTAACAACCCGAGATTGTATTTAGGAATGTGGATGAACTGCTCTAGCTCAACAGTGAAGATCGTCTTTGTCCTTAAGTTACTCTCAGTTGGTCGGATACTAAAATTTAATACATACAAATTAAAGGTAAACTGGCTATAATCAAGATATTTAATTAAATTTAAACCAGCTGCACTCTACTACCATTGGTTTAATATTAATTATATAAATGAAAACGAATGACAATGACATTCTCTCTCGGTGGTTCTTTTCCTTCGCTTTTTTTAAAAAGTTAATTATCATTCTAGCAATGCACACAAATGAGCAGTTTGTTATAAAAGGAATATTAGATGCAAACAATAGAACAAAATTGACCGTAATTTTAGAAAATACATCCGGTGGTTTGTTTGTGGATGCGCCTCCAATTTGCAATTCAAAATAAAATTGTTGTTGACACGCACAATTTTGTGTGCAATTTAAGAATATGTAATCTCTTAACATTCCAACTGCAGTAACAGTCCTCTGACTAATGCAATTACAATATGGCTGCTACAACTTATAACAGGTTGAAGGCGACACATAATTTATGAAAATGTATATTAAATATCAAATATCAATTGACATTGTTAATTGAAATAGAGAATTAGAAGTACCGTAAAATGGGGTTGTTTTGCATTACATTTTTGACTTATACTATTAAACGACATGAAAAATTGCCTTACAAGTAATTTAATTAGTTTTTGTTTACCGCTAGGTTGTGCTCCGGTTTATTGTCATAAGAAACTAAAAGGAAACTTAGAGTAAGCCCATTTCTTATTTTTAAGACAGTAGGTATACAGGGTATGTTCTAGCGCAAAAAGTGCAATTTTCCCATGTATTTTTTTATGGAAAAATCTAAGGTCCGTTCTGGTCATTTTTGTACCAAGCATTGAAATCTCCATAACAGCCTTAAAAATCCTCGTCGCATACACCTTTGATTATAACCCAATAAAATCTGTCTAAGTCGCCCATTATTCTAGTCTTTCATCATATAGGTAAAATCACCACTTCGCTATGCTCTCGGTTACCTAGTTTTGGCTACTTTTCCAAGGTTGTGGTGACGTCATTGGTAGCGACGAGCAACCATACTTACATTGTTTAAGAAAGAAGGGGCTGCTTGCGCGAAGAACCGGGCAGTTGCGGTTTGACCATGCTCGGATTAGCACGTTCGTTATGGTAACGGCGGGTCGTGGTTGTATTGCTCTCACATTGAAATTTATAATATAGTTTTTATTTATCGATGCACATGTGTTATGTTGCACGGTAATGTTTATATTCAGTTTATTCAATCTTTTTAATAAATACACAGTCCACTATAATCGATTTATTTTCGAGCTTTTTATTTAATTAAGCACAACTCAAATATGGTGAATACGAGCCTATGGAGTCGCTAAATTGAGTGATAAGAATTCGTGTTTATCAGTCATAATCTTTTATAAATAATGAGCAATGTAATACTATTCTAAAATTTTTATTCTGAAATACATAACAAAATTTAATAATATTTAATACCAAGCATGGAGTCATTTAAACTTAATTTTAATACAAAGTTATACACAGAAGACTGTATTTTCTTTATGTTTGTTTGGAGTGGTTTTAATTTTATCTAATTTTATTCCTCTAATTTTTCCCTATCTTTATTTAACTACATTCTTAGAACCTTTTTTCGCTACCCAAGACATATGCTTTAACCAACCGTTTCCTTAGAAATCTAAAACCGATGTGTCCCGCGAACACCAAGTGGAGATAACACATATATGCTGTCAACCGAAATAGAAGCAGGAAGGATTTGGAAGGTGGGAGAAGAACTTAAAAATTATGGAATCTTAAAGCTAATATATACAATAGATTTACAAAATCTATACAACTATCTTAGATTTATATCTTTATGCCCCCCCATGCGTAGATTGATATGCTTCCAGGACGACGTTACGCTTGTCATCTTCGCTCGATAAACTAATTTTACTAATAATCTGCGTGTACAAATCGTGTTTTTTTTACTCCGGATACATACACCGGCAAGTACTCCATACCAAATAAAGAATTAGATGCTTGGTGACTGTTAACATCCGCTTCCCTCGTGTACGCCCTGACACATGCCAGCCAATGCACACCCCCTGCCCATGCGCATCCCTGCACGTGTGCACTTCTGCCCATGTACAACTCCTGCGCGTGCGCACCCCTGCCCATGCGCACTGCCCATGCGCACCCCTCTCTGGGCGACTGCTATTTCGTGGTAACATCACAGTCTTTTGTAAAAAAAAAGCAATGTAATACTATTCTAAGATGTTTATTCTGACATACATAACAAAATTTAAAAATATTTAATACCAAGGATGGAGTCATTTAAACTTAATTTTAATAAAAAGTTATACACAGAAGACAGTCCTTTCTTTAAGTTTGTTTGGAGTGGTTTTGATTTTATTCGTAGCTTAAAATTTAAATCGACACCCAAGTCTTCTATCTCCTTTTCTAACCAATAGTTTAATACATAGAAACCGTTTATGTTTTCGAATTCTAAAATATACCGAAGTTTCTCTCTCTCTCTCTCTCTCTCTCTATATATATATATATATATATATATATATATATATAAAATCTTTGATTCCACCGACAACCAGATCCATTCCTTTGTGTAATTCTTGCAGCTTGTGACAATCTTTTAATCGCAGCTTTCCCACTATATTCTGCATACGAATCTTGTTAGCTAGATCGACTTCTTCTTGTCGGTATTGAAGGGAATCCTTTTTCTTCCACTCACTGTTGCGTAGTTGTATGTCCACTACTTTTACGAATATATGGTCGTTATAGGTTGGAGTACCCTCGATTTTAAATGATCCGAAAGGTTCTTTACTAAGCAAATATACAATGTTTCGCGAAACCCCTTTGCGTGTGGTGTATGCCGAAGTTACGAAACCCGCATTTCTTAGTTCGTCTTTGTTATCTGCCATTTTGATAAATACGTTTTTAGAATAACCTTTTAAAAAGTATACGGATTTAGTACCATCCTTTTCCGCAAGGACGCCTACATAATTATAAGAGTCTTTCTTACTAACCATAAATGCGTACAGTTTGTAGAACCCGGATGTATCTAAGTCAGTCCATCGGCACATAAAATAATTTTTTAATTCTTCCTCATTTTCTCTAATAAGATGTTCTTTGTCTAACACATCTTTGTATTGTTCGCGTATTGTCGCAGTGTTTTCCATGTAATCCAACTTTTGCCTTTTTGCATCCATTTCCTCTAATTCCAGCTGTCTTTTTCTTCCACTTACAGCGTATGGTGTGCATAATGGGGAATTTTCTTTAGCGTAAACGGATAGAGTTTACTGCCAATATTTACGCGTTGTCGTACAACCTCTGGGTGAATGTGAGGCGTATTTATCAACCCCAATTCCAGAATGACTATTTCTTTTGGAATTGTAGGATATGGTATTACGCGATTGGAAGCGACAATATACAACTGTACAATTGGAAATTATGTCAGTGCGGAACGGGTGTATAATCCATTAAAAGACTGTTTAACCTTATTGGAAGAAAGTATATTATACTTCTTAAAAGCGCCAATTACTCGCTACCATTTGCCAAAATGTGGAGGTGAGCTATGGGACAAGCTACAAAATAGCTACTGTTTAGTGTATATTAATCTACTACAGTACGTGTTGTTACAGGCGGAAAAGCTACTAAGTGTATCTTTTCCAGTCAAATTATAAAATGGGGGCGGCCTGTAAAACAAAAATTAAAGGGGGGTCACCGGCACTAGCTAGCGGAAGGTCGTGGATCATATAGAGGGTTAAAATTTTGAAAAGAAGGTTAAATTAATTTATAATATACTACAAAGATGTGGCACTTACCTTTCATAAAATATTGTCGCTTAATAACAATTGCCAAGGGCGCCAGACAAGTCGAGAATGTCCAAATGTTCGTACAAAACCTTGAGAGACTTGTCATCCCAAGGAGGACAATTGTTTCTTTTAATCAATTCCTCACTTTTTTACTACTTATATAAAAAATAAGAAAACTATTGACTTAATCAACGGCAAACAAAACTATTTAATTCACAGAGCAATAAACGTGAACCTCTTACATTCATTGATTTAGAAATTTAAGTGAATAGGTGACTATGGAATTTATGAAAATTTTGAGTACATAAGTAGTTATCAAACACTTGTATATGAACGAAACTTATATTATAAATCGTACACTAAATTAATCCTACGGTTTATGGCCAAAACGTCCTAACAAATAAACTAACTAAAAATTGGTCATGCTACTTAACTATAACAACTTACTTACTAAAGATTGTCCATTATTTGAGGGTTTGTTTTCCAACGTAGAGCAGTTATTAAATTTGGGAAGAGAATCTCGCTTGTTGCTTCTGTTTGTAATGTTTAAAAAAATTACTGGCACACGAACTCGGCAGAATTTTTGACAATATCACTTACTTGCTGCGTCACACGCCTACAAGTTTTTAATATTTATCTTGCATCACTATAAATCCGCGAACATATGGGCATAACCCTCGCGAAACTGGAAAAGTAACACTTCTTTCCAATTTTTTTACTAACGTGATACGAAGTGGAATATTCTATGTCATGCCAGAGAACGCTACCCGCAAAACTACGTTTCTCTCTACTTCTTGACCACGGTCGGCCCCATTGGAAAAAAACTCCTGTCTTTGGCCAAAGACTTCAAATATATAGACTAAATCCTACCCTAATAATTACGTACGTCATTTTCTGTTATCCAATGGCTGAACTGAACCTCCCACAAAACAAGATTTCAGAAACCAAATCCAACCCCTTTTTAGATGAGAATCACGGAAGCAATTATTTTCCCACGGGTTTAAATTATCTTTTACTTTCTACGAATTCCTTAGTTATTGCAATGTGCTATGGAGACAGTAGTCTGCCATTGACAAAGACCGGCTAACCTACTTGAGCCGAAATGGATTATAAATACAATGGATGTCTCCAGACTACTTAAAATTACTTGTAATATTTGAACAAATCAACTTGGAAATAGTTTTCGCTATTTATAATGTTTTGTTTCCTATAATCCGCTGTCAATCAACGAAAGTGTTAAGCTTTTCAAACTGAAATTGGTTTTCTTTATTTACGCTAAAAAGGTACTAAACTTTTAAGAGGTTTATTGTATTTGACTTACGGGGGTCTAGAGCTTTAAATAATGACCTGCCGCTAGAATTTACTAGCCTGAAGCTATCGGTAAATGTGGTCTTTTATTATAAAGGATCCTAAATAAAATGAGGTGATTTATTGGTGTAAATTTTTGTTTATACTTTATTCAAGTTACTGAATTTTTAATTAATTAATTTGTTTAATCGTTAGCATTACAAAATAATGTTACAGTGTATTAAGGGGAATGACAATGCAAAGAAATTGAAGGGCTTGCAAATTAAGTTGTCCGAAAAACCAGAGGAAAGGGAAAAATTGATAAAGTATGTGCTTTTGGCTTTTAGTTTTAACTATTTACCTGTAAATTATTTGGAGATAGTAGAGGAGGAAGATAGCCGAGATAAAATAAAAATCTTACACAAGTGCTACATTAAAGCTGGTAGTACATATTTTACACAATCTGCAACACCATATTCTACAATTCCAAAAGAAATAGTCACTTCGGAATTGGGGTTGATAGATACGCCTAACATTCGTCCAGAGGTTGTACGACAACGCGTAAATATTGGCAGTAAACTCTATCCGTTTACGCTAAAGGAAATTGCCCCATTATGCACACCATACGCTGTAAGTGTAAGAAAAGACAGCTGGAATTAGAGGAAATGGATGCAAAAAGCAAAAGTTGGACTACATGGAAAACACTGCGACAATACGCGAACAATACAAAGATGTGTTAGACAAAGAACATCTTATTAGAGAAAATGAGGAAGAATTAAAAGATCATTTTATGTGCCGATGGACTGACTTAGATACATCCGGGTTCTACAAGCTGTATGCATTTGTGGTTAGTAAAAAAGACTCTTTTATTTATGTAGGCGTCCTTGCCGAAAAGGATGATACTAAATCCGTATAATTTTTAAAAGGTTATTATAAAAACGTATTTATCAAAATGGCAGATAACAAAGACGAACTAAGGAATGCGGATTTCGTAACCTTGGCGTACACCACATGCAAAGGGGTTCCGCTAAACATTGTATATTTGCCTAGTAAAGAATCTTTCGGATCATTTAAAACCGAGAGTGCTACAACCTATAACGACCATATATTCCCAAAAGTGGTGGAGATGCAACTACGCAACAGTGAGTGGGAGAATAAGGATTCCCTCCAATACCGACAAGAAGAAGTCGATCAAGCTAAGATACGTATGCAGGATATATTGGGAGAACTGCGATTAATAGGTTGTCACAAACTGCAAGTATTACACGAAAGAATGGATCTGGTTGTTGGCGGAATCAAACATTTTATATATAGAGACAAACTTCGGTACATTTTACAATTTGAAAACCTAGACGGTCTCTATGTATCAAACTATTGGTTAGAAAAGGAGATAGGGGACTTGGGTGTCGATTTAAATTTTAAGCTACGAATAAAATTAGCTAAAATTAAAACCACTCCAAACAAACATAAAGAAAAGACTGTCTTCTGTGTATAACTTTGTATTAAAATTAAGTTTAAATGACTCCATGCTTGGCATTACATTTTTTTAAATTTTGTTATGTATAATGTCTGAATAAAAATTTTAGAATAGTATTACATTGCTCTTTATTTACAAAAGGCTATGACGACACCACAACCTTGGAAAAGTAGCCTAAACTAGGTAACCGAGAGCATAGCGAAGTGATGATTTTACCTATATGGTGAAATACTAGAATAATGGGCGACTTAGACAGATTTTATTGGATTACGATCAAAGATGTATGCGACGAGGATTTTAAAAACTTATGGGGATTTCAATGTATGGTACAAAAATGACCAGAAAAGATTTTAGATATTTCCATAAGAAAATACATGGGAAAGTTGCACTTTTTGCGTTAGAACATACGCTGTATACCTACTACTCAAGACGCTGTATAGATTAATAAGAGAAACTAAAAGCATTAAGAAAACAGAAGAAAGAATTACGGTAAAAACGGTGTCGAGGCCACAATCAATTCGGTTATTAGTCATTTAGCTGTTTGAAGAGTTTGAAGGGTGGATCATTCTCACAAAGCTTTCTTTCTTTTTGAATATTTCCCATGTAAAAATACCTACATTAAAAATAAAAAAAATTACAAATTTTAGTACAATAAACGAAATCATCTATTTTGTTAGCTGTATTCCTACATCTTTTCTCCCATATTAAGATATTTTGCGAGCAATTCGAGGTAGTTTTTCAAAACTAATTACGTTCTCATGTACTGTATTGTATTGAGTTAAGGAAGTGTAGCGACCCTACATATAATTTTTCAATGCTTCACCCGAAGGTACTACATTGTCCAGGAAGCGAGTTTTTTTTACTTGAAAAATTTGGAATTTTGCCCAACCCTTGCTGTTCCAAGCAAGGTAGGGATCTTTAACGTGCGTAACAACACTCACACATCCGAACGAGGGTGTATTTTTGAGAAAAATGCTCGCCTAACATTTTTCAAGCGGACCGTGTTGGGATTTGAACCCGGGAATTGTAGCGACCGCCAGCCACACCCACTTAGGTCCCGGAGTGCGCCTATTGTGCTGCCTCTCTTGCACTAACCTGGTCCTCCATCGCTCAGCCACCCGACTTTAAAGGTGAACTTGAGGATGTCGGTCCAGGGAGTGCGAATGATTCTTGCCGGGTCAGTCCAAAAGTCTCCCAGTATTAATCACTTGAGTCAGGTAAGCGCTGGGCAGGTGTAAAAAGTGTGCGCTGCCATCTCATTCTTCTGTTGACAGATTGTAATCTAACAAACTCAATCTGTGCATATGTATTTTTAGTTTGCGGTACCCAGGCAGAATACCCACCAATAGCTGTAGTTACTTTCTTGGCAAACAAGCACACAATTTTTAAATTTTTCTTAAGGGAGACTTAATAACCGTTTGATGTGTGTCAGTGCACAATACGTACCTCCTAGTAGACGTAGCACGGGCAACTCTCTGCTAGCTTGCATGGTAACTCCTTTGGAAGGGGAAGTTTTAGCTTGTATTGAAAGACGTTTAGCACACCTGGAGGACTGGAAATCGTGGTAACGTCTGTGGCAGAGAGGCTAAACATGCCAACACTGAACGGTAAAGTGTCGTTACCGTTATAGATAAATAAATTACTTTATTGTGGACTATACCTAGGCCAGAGCTCATACTAGCCATACATTATAGTATTTACAAGTATTCTAGACCTTAGGATCCATAATTCCTGACAACTGGGGTTCTTGAAGGTTTGGTGAGGGGAATTTGTGCCCCTACCTTTGTCGTCGACTGTGCACGTAAAGTGGGGCTGATTGCGTGCATAGTGCGAGTGTAAGTGTGATGTGGTAGTGAATTGCAAGAGTGTATATTAAGTGTGTTAGTGCCGCTGGTTGTGGGTGGTCTGTTTGGTTAAAAGGATTCTATTTAGGAAATGGTTTAATTCTTGAGGGTAGTTAGTGACTAGGAAGTTTATGTTATGTTAGTAAGGAAAGCTACAACACGGTTGCCATCTAGGCTGGTATCCTTGTTCAACCTAAAGACTTACTAACAAGACCTTTGCGAAAGCCTCAGACCATCAAAGCCACGGTGGGCCACTGAGACAAAATATCTGGCGGATCAGATAATGAGCGCATGAATCGGGAACGTAGATTTAGTACGTGAAATGTCAGGCGAATGTACGGTAAAGAGTTTGAAATCATGAAAGAAAAGCGTAGGGATGTGCTGTGTGAGAGCAACACGAAGCACAAGGGAGAAGATGTTGCTGAATTAGATGGCGGTATCTTGAGAGTTTGGGGTTTGGAGTAGAAAGCAATGGGTTAAAGGCGAAAGATTTTGGTTTAATTTTGAATGATCAAGCAAAAGTGTGCATAAAAATGAGTTGGAAATTTATCGCAATTCTTAGTTTGTTCTGTTTTCAGCTCGTGTACTTTGATATAGTCAACTGCAATTCTTTAGTCTGTTCTGCCCACACCGACGTCAACATCCCAACGATGGTGGAATTAATCAAGGCAGCTGCAAGCAAGACCTTTGACGGAATGGCTCTTCACGACAACCCCCTCATCAGGACAGCCATGGACTACGACGAGATCGCGCCGATGAAGTACAGAAGACCAAAGACAGTAGTTATAGATTAGCATAGTTAATTTATAAATGAAAAGTCGGCTGTCATTAGGACAGCAAGATAACACTTAAATTTTTTGCATTAGTCAGACTAAAAATGTAAAACTTTTCCCAAATTTAAATTTTAAAATACCAAATAGATTAAGAGTAGAAATTTGTAATTGTAGCTCAATAAAGAATATGTCAATGTCAAATGTCAAAAATGTGTTATGTGTTCATCTCCGGCACGGTGATATAGTCAACACACCCCATCCCCCCACGAGCTGAAAGGTGTAGCGTAGCTGGGTTGATGTGAGGATACAGTGGAGTCCTTGTTGTCAAAATATTTGTGCCTGTAGTGGCGTTTGCGTTTGCGCTGGTGCTGTCTGTGGTAGTTGGTTGTGTTTGCCTATTGATTACGGGTTGGAATTCTTCCCGAAGGTTGCTGGGCAAAAATTCAATTGGCAGCTGGTGAGTGGTAGTTAGAGTGTGTGGGTTGTGGCGGTAACGGGCGTCACCGTTTCGTTCCAGTGGAGCGTCTTACGGGTATGTGCTCTGAAATATATGGAGCCTGGTTCGTAATCCATTACCACTTTCTGGCGTTGAAGCCAAGATTCACCCAGAATGTTATCCTCAGCGAGGTTTGCTATTACTAAGAAGGTTTCGTGGTTTATTACCTTTCCCAGGATGAATGGCGTGCGGAACTTGCCTTTGATTGCCATTTCTATACCTGCTTTGGCTAGATACGCGGAGGCATGATAGGGTTCTACCCGTAAACCTGCGCATATTCTATCGTTCCTAATCATGCACGTCGATGCTCCTGCATCTAGTAGCGCGTGGAAGGATAGCTTCTGTATGGTGACGGGGATTCTAGGTAGTGGGTCATCGTGGGTGATGTTTAGTCGTGCCAGTTCGTTTTGCCCGGCCGGACGGTGTGTTGGCGCGGCTCGGCCGGGGTGTCGTTTCCCGATTTTCTAGTTGGACAGTCTTGGCGCCAGTGTCATTGAGGGCAGAATCGGCACCTTGGTAGTTCCTCTGCTGTGGGTGGACGTCTGGCAACTGATATGGGGTTGGTGATCCTTATGGTTGACTCTTTCACGTTTTCTTCGATTTTTGTGAGGCGGGATACCATTTCCCATATTGTTGTTGGCATGTGACACTGAATTAGATTCCTGAGTGTCGGTAGGTGGAGATCCGTGAACAGCTTCATGTTCCGGCTGATGTCTAGCTTGAGGCGATGGGCTTGCCGCATCTTAGTGCCGAGGAAAACGGTTACTAGTTGAGGCGCCATCTGCTTTTGTCCATAGTACTCGGAGTTTATTTTGGCTTTAATGGATCGATTGTCGTACTTATCAGAAAGATCCTTGTGTATCCGCTGTATGTGGGTTGGAGTATTGCGAATGCTTCCCACCATGTGGCTGCTTGGCCTCGGAATTGAGCGGTTGTTATAGAAACATCTGAGTCTATCGCTTGCATCTGTTGGAGGAATTCTACGCGATCCTCCAAAAGGATGCCAGAGAATGTAGGTTTTTCTGCTTAGCAGGTCGCTGTGGTGACGTGGTAAAGGTCTTCTACAAGCGCCTTGATTGTGACCATTTTGCTGGTTGGTTGTGTTTGTTGAGCGTCACTGGGTTATTGCAGTCCCAGAACTGTTGGTGGTTGTGTGATCTCCTGGGTTGGAGGCGGGTGGTTGGTGTCCAGCTGGACGTGTGATATAGTTTGATAGATAAATAAATAGATAGATTAATTAATTTATTGTTGTGAATTATACATAGTCCAGAGCTCATACTAGCCGTACATTATAAGCATTTACATATATTTAAGAACTTAGAATCAATAATTCAAAGATAACTGGGGTTCTTGAAGTTCTGGTGAGGGGTATTTGTGCCCCTACCTTAGTCGTCGACTGTGCACGTAAAGTGGTGCTGATTGTGTGCATAGTGCGAGTGTAAGTGTGATGTCGTTGTGAATTGCAAGAGTATATATTAAGTGTGTTAGTGCCGCTGGTTGTGGGTGGTAGGTTTGGTTAAGAGGATTTCATTTAAGAAATGGTTAAATTCTTGAGGGTGGTTAGTGACTAGGAAGTTTATGTTAGGATGTGGGGAGAACGGGTCAAAGTGACATAGTATGACTTCTCGTCTCGGGCATGATGATGATTCTTGCAAGCGCGCTGTTTGCAAAATCTTCTGTGAGACGGCCCAATCACATTGGGCGCCACTTGTTATTGTTCGAGTGGGCGGTGTCTGAAAGCATGTAGGCTTGGCTTGATTATTTGTTGAATAAGTATAAGCAAAAATAATTACAAGTTGTATAAATACATAAAAATAAAAGTGAAATAGTTAAAATTGAATGATTTTATCAGTTGAAGCAGTTTGGAAGTCTTCGGAATTCTTCGAAACGCTTTGTGGTTGGTTGTGGAACCAAAATAAACTTAAACACTTATTAAATGAATGTATATACAGGTTAAAGGTGGTGTAAAAGGCTTCGGTAGTCTTCGGATCCGTTCGGAAGCCTTCGAAATTTGCTTGTGAGACCGAGTAGCAACTTGAATAATGGTAGTTAGAAAATATTTACAGTTTGAAGAGGTCTAGACGTTTTCGGCAGTCTTCGGAACTCTTCGGAGGGCTTCGTGTTTTATTTGTAGGACAACGTTAAGTTACAAAGAATTATGACATGAAATTAAAACTACTAATTGACAATATATAGTAGTATAGAGGGTTCAGAAGTTTTCGGCTGTCTTCGGAACTCTTCGGAAGACTTCGGAATTTATTTGTGAGGCCCAGTAAGAATTTGGACAATGATGGTTAGAAATTATTTACAGTTTTAAGAGGCCCAGATGTCTTCGGGGTACTCTTCGGAAGGCGTCGTGGTAGTGGTGGCTTAGGCTTCATCCAGTGCGCCGCCGTGGAACTCTACGGGAGTGTCGTCTCGATGGTAGACTTGACAGATGCAATCACAAAAACGACTTGTCGGTGATGTATGGAACGGAGTTTGTTAATTATTGATTGATGAATTATAGTGACGTGCCCTAGGTACGGCGCCGGACAGCATTACCCTCTGGGAATACGCAGGCTATGGGGAGCACTGCGCGCTGAAAAGTTTTGCAGGCTATGGGAAGCACTGCAAGGTGATTCCTTAGACTATGGTGAGCATTAACGAATGTCTTTCGGAAAGTTTGAAATTATATTTATACACTTTCATTTCCTATGCTTCTTGTGTTGAAAAACGTTAATGATGTCTTTAACCAATGGAATTGTGTATTTCGTATAGTATAGTTTGTTCTGTTTTCAGGGCACGGTGATATAGTCAACAATATAAATTGGAGTCTGCCCGCATCTTGTGTGTGAGAACGAAAGGGATCTTCAGACAAGATCTTTTTAGTAGCATGTTATGCACCCGTGAATGACGATAGCTAGTCTGAGCAGTTTTGACAGAAGTTGAAAAATGTATTAGACAAACGCGAAGTAAATGACCATGAGGTTTTATTAGGTGATATGAATAGTTAGATCAGAGTATAAAGAAAAAATGCTAAACATGTGGTAGATTTGTTTGGTGATTCAAAAACAAACGAAAATGGAGATATGCTAGTGAGTATGTGTATGGAAAGTGAACCGTTTGTATCCAACACACGGTACAATCATAAGGACATACACAAATACACACGAAAAAGGGAAAATGCGAGAAGTATAACTGATTTGGTTGCATTTGATGAAAGTATAAGAGAACTAGTAAAAGACACAATAGTATTGAGAGGATCTGAGTGTGGGATCGATCATTTTCTGGTTTTGTCCAGAATTGATCTTAGCCGAAAGTGGGTGTGGAGAAGAAAGCAGAATGTGAGACAATCAAGGGTGAAAGTAAAACGCAAGTTGGAAGAGTGGACTCAAAAAGAGTACGTTACCATGTTAGAGAGGGACTTATATGACGACAAACAGAAATGGAAGAATGGGAGAACAGTGTGTTGAAATGTGCTTTGGAAGTATGTCGACTACAATGATTCGTACATGTAATAAAAATGCATGGTGAAGTGATGAGGTCAAACAGGTTGTCGAGGACATCAAATGGCGCATAAGAGAAAGATTACAAAAAAAGATGTTGAGTTAAGAAAATAACTTCAATTAGTAAATAAAGAGAAAATGCGATATGCAAAAGAAGCAGCAAAGGCAAGCAAAAATCAACTGAGGAAGAGGCGAGGGCCGAAAAATGCAAAGTGTTTTTGAAGGGAATAAAAACTTGTTTTGGAAATGGGTAAAGAAGACAAGAAAGGGAGGAAATAAGCATGTGAATGGCTTGTTAACAGTAGATATAATATTGTTTGGAACCAAGCGAGTGTGAGAAACTGTTGAAAAGAGTATTTTAAGATGCTATATGGTGGCATCAAGTAGGATACGGATGACTGAGTGGATGATGAAGAGAGCAGTAATGTACTAGTCGAAAACGTAGATAAGAGTATAAAGTTCGAATGCCATGTAGATAAGGTATGGGAGGAGGTGAAAACTCTGAAGAATGGCAAAGTGATAGGTGTAGGTAGAATAACAAGTAAAATGTTTTAGTATTGGGTGTTGATTGAATGTTTGTACAAACTGACAGCGTTGTATATATAACAAGCGAAAGTGTATGAAGATTGGAAGAGTGCGATCATCATCGCTCTGCACAAAGGTATAGGTAGCAAGTATGAATGCAAAAATTATGGTGGGATATAATGTAATAAACGTCACCATGACATAACTCACAATTAGTTAACGGTCTGGCATGTTGGTAGCGATTCGTTGCTTAAGCTTTACCATAACATATAATTTAATACTTTTCCTTTTTTGGATGGGATAACTAGGTAATATTTCATTTCCTTATAAATGGGAATCATGTAAACATGTTGGAGTTCTTTAACAACCATCAGGTTGATAATATCTATGTAGAGCCAGGTAGATAAGAAAAAAATAGAAGAGTATAGGAAGACCTAGACCAAGCTATGTTAGTCAAATTATTAGAATTTTAGGTTGTGAAGGGTATGTAGAACTTTTTACATTAGCACATAATAGAAAAGAAGTTAGAGCTGCGTCAAAGGGACTTTAAGTAATGTCGAAAACAAAATGATGATGATGATGGTGAGATAAGTCTGTTGAGTGTACCGAGTAAAATAAGTGGAAAACTGTGATCGAGAGACTTCGCAAGGGAACGCAGTGCATGATATGGGACGTTCAATGTGGTTTTATGCCTTCAAGAGGATGTGTGGATCAGATGTTCGCAATGCGACAAATTGTCGAAAAGTGTATACATGCCAGAAAGAAAATGTATGCAGAATTTTTAGATCTGGATAAGGTGTATGATTCTGTGAACAGAAGTTAATTATTGAAGGCGCTACGTGATGCGGTGTAAGCAAGTGCTAATAAAATCTATCAGAGCGATGTACGAAGGTAGTAGAGCGTGTTTACGTACTAATGGTAATATGGGGCAATATTTTGACATTGTGGATGGTGTAAGACATGGTTGTCTGATGTTTCCATACCTGTTCAATGTATTTATGAATAAATTTATCAGGCAGGCTTGCGAAGGAATAAGGGAGAGGGGTGTAAATTGGTGAAACAAATGTCAGTGCGCTGTTGTATGCGGATGACGCAGTATTGTTGGCTAAATCGTTATAAGACTTGCAACGAATGCTTGACAGACTGTCGAAAGCGTGTGAAAATATGGAATTAAAACTGAATGTAAATCAGACGAAAATAATGATTTTCGACAGAGATGAGGGAATTGATGACTTTGTATTTAAAATGTACAATGACTCGATAGAGAAAGTGGACGAATTCGTGTAACTTGGTAGAAATGCTTTGAGTAATGGAAAGCTGGATGGCGAAACAGAAAGAAAGGCAAATGCAGGACAAAAAGTGTTTGAAGGTATGTTGGTAGGTAGTGAACAGAAATGAAGGATTACGTACAAATGCTAATCTAGCAATTTATAACAGTGTATTTGTGCAAATTGTTTTGTATGGAAGCAAAACGTGGTTTTAGCACAAGAAACATGTTAATTGCATAAACGCTGTAAAAAGGAGGTTCCTGAGAAGTATGCGTGGAAAAACATTGAGAAACCAAGTGTTAAACGAATGGATCAGAGCAGAGTGTGGAGTGAAGATGACCCTCAAGAAGTTGAGTGAACGAATCTCACTTAGATGGTTTGGATATGTTGAAAAATAAATGAGAAGAGACTTACCAAGCGTACAAATGCAAGTAAGATGACTGGTACAGCTGCAAGTGGTTGGATGTAGTAGAGAAATTTCTGAAAGAACGACGGGTGAGAAATGTGAAGAATAAAAGGGCATGCCAAAAGCAATGTATGAATGTTGCAAAAGCAAAGAAGTGTTTAGGGTCCGAGGGTTGGGAAGGGGCAGGGGTTGTGAATGGTGTTGGCAGTAAAACTAGTGTCGTTGCTTCCCCAGTTTACGACCTCTAGGGCATTACCGGACATGTATTCTAGTAGTACCTAACCACGAGGGTTAACGTTAGCACTCCCCCAAACTGTGCGGTGTACATTAGAATCTCATCCTATAATGAAATACTTTTTATGGCATTCGCAGAGGTCGAAGACCGCCATCAACTCTGTAGCAGGAGATGCTGACTATTAGAAAGTAGGCTAAAACTAAAATTATGCCAATAATTGCTCCCATCCTGCAATTTGATCTGAACGGCTGTGGCATCGTGACCACTCGGTTGTGACACGAAGAGAGCATTAATGTTTGTAGGTATGTAAATGCATGCTCTAGACTTAAACTAGTTGCTAGCAGAAGATGGTTTCGTTTAGACTGACCAGACCAGAGATATGCATGAGGGCAATGTCTTGCTGTGTGCTCGAGTGTCTGCATAAAGTTCCTGGAGCCGCCCGGCAAAGCTGAAAGTTCACCTAGATAATTTCTCCGACCATTGTGACTGAAGAGGACTAACCTTTAAACACCACTGATTGAATTGCCCATTAATGTCTTGCTACAATCCTCCGCTAGTTATTCGACCAGACGATACTTACTACTTAGTTACATAAAAACTTAAAATTATTATACAATTGTCCCTTCGACACTACACTTAAATGTTATTGAATAAAAAAAAGCCTTTTCAACAAATGTTTTGTTAGAGAACGAGACAAGTTTTGGACCTCTTGGAGCGGCTTTTTAAAAAGGCTTCTTCCAAAAAACCCTTCTATCAATTTTATTAAACAGAAATTACAATGTTAATTTTAATTACAGGTACGTTATATGCAGTAACGTATTGAGATCAAAATTATTCTAAGTTGACTTTCACTTATTTAAATTAACTAAAATTAGGGAGAGTAGCTGAAAAACCAACAATGTTAAAATTGTGAAGCTCGAGACTGACTGGCCATCGTGGGATCCTGAGGGTATTTATGCTATCCCTGCCTCTTACATTGCTTGTGGAAACTGTAGATCTCATGTCTGCTATTTCTTTATTCAATACAAAGTATTACTTCTTAGTAATCTTAATTCTAACAATAAGTTTCTTATAATCTATTGTGACCTGCACCTGCAGTGTCATGTTACGTCTGGAATACAAAGTATTCGCATCCGTTCTCATGTCTGGTTTATGAACTTCTATTAACCTTTTGTAATATGTCCTTCAATTATGCATTGTAACAATTTAACTTAGAATTTAATAATTTCATTTGATTACATACATATTCTAATTTGGGGATATGTAAATAATGTCAAGTAAAAAAAATGTACTAAAGAAGACTTACGACGTACTTTAGAAGCCATTAAAAGGGCGCTCCCAAAACGACGTGTATTGGAAAAATTAAAGACATTTACCCAGAAGAATTTTGAGGTAGAGCTCCTTCGGTATTAATATCTAGTAAAGAAGAATTATTAGTTCAATGGATAATTTATTTTGGGACACATGGGGTTTCCCGTTACGAAAGAACAACTAAAAGATTTATATCTATTTTTATTGGTACATCGATTTTCGGTTCATGAAAGCACTAGACCGACACCTTGCATGTACTACGCTGGGACGCGAGATACGTTTACCGTGTCACTTTGAGTTTGGGTGTAAGCTCGGATATGATATCGTGAGCTAGAACTACGTCGCTAAAGTCAAGCACAAGATGCATGACATTCATGGCCACGTTAGAAATCATATACAGATTGCAAACAACCGAATAAGGACCAGATATGAGAACAAGACGCAGGAGTCTGGTTTTCAAGAAGTAGAATGGCCAGATGATCAAATTTGAGGCAAGCAGTAGTCCATACCCAACATCGGTTGTGGGCTAAATGGGTCTGATTAGATAGTGATACAAAATATGCTACAGGTACTGGTCTAAAAAGCCGGGGTTCAGATCTTGGTGTGTGGTTACAATCCAAATTGTACGACACCTGCTATCAAGAGTGTTGATTGCACTTCTATTAACATGGGAACTGCAGAAATGGTTCCACTTGTCTTTACTGCTATAGAGACTTCCAACGTCCGAGTCACAGAGTGTTCTGGGACAACAGTTTTAAGAGGGGGGGGGGGCAGTGTAACGAGGTGTCGCTTAGTCTGCCCTTGACCAGAAAAGTACTGTTGTACATAAATAAGGCATCTGTACACAAAGGATAATTTGTAGTGTTGAACGATAAGCGAGTGAAAGTGAAGGAAATAGCTGAGGCTGTAGGGATATCGGACGAAAGGGCGCGGAACATCTTACACAAAGAGTTAGGGATGCGAAAGCTCTGCGCAAGATGGGTGCCACATTTGCTGAATGGCGATCAAAAGCAAATACGTAAACGAGTTTCGCAGCAATGTTTGGTCCGGTTCAATAAGGATCCGAGCAATTTTGTGCGGCGATTTGTCCCTATGGATGATACATGGGTCCACCATTACACGCCAGAAACAAAACAGCAGTCGAAGCAGTGGGTGGAAGCCGGTTGTTCAGCGCCAAAAAAAAGCGAAGTCCATCGCATTTGCCGGAAAGGTGATGGCCAGCGTGTTTTGGGATGCGAAAGGGATCCTGTTAATAGATTACCTTGAAAAAGACAGAACAATTACAGGTCAATATTACTCCACCCTTCTTGTCCGGCTGGATGCCAAAATTTGCGAGAACAGGCCTGGCTTGAAGAAGAAAAAAATCATCTTTTACCAAGACAACGCACTTGCACACAAGGGTGCGTTGGAGATGGGAAAATTGACGGATTTGGGGTACGACTTGCTCGGCCATCTCCCCTATTCCCCTGATTTGGCGCCCTCAGACTTCTATCTGTTTCCAAACTTGAAGAAATTTGTTTCTGGGAAGCGCTTCATGTCCAATGAAGAAGTTGAGAGGATCGTAGACGAATATTTTAACAGTCTTTCAGACTCTCACTTCCGGGAAGGAATATGGATGTTGGAGAAACGTTGGACCAAGTGTGTTGAAGTTAAGGGGGAGTACTTTTCACCTTACCCTCGTATGTACCGTTAGCGATTATCTGGAAATAAATAGTCCTGAGAGAGTATTTTAAAATTTCACTGTAGCTATGAGATAGAAAGCTTGTGCAATCGATTCATAATAAAGAACTGCTGTTATTGCAAAAGAGTTTTCGTTACAATATTAAATCCTTCAAACATCGTTAATTTTTTATTGCAGACTCTTTCAGTGGTCACTAAAACCCCTGATGGTCCACTGTTCTAGAATGTACCATACGGTTCTATAATGCTAGGGACACTTGGGTTACAGTAATAAACCGTATAAGCTTCAGACACCTTTATCATTAGAAAAGCAATTTTCTGCTAACATCAAATCTTAACATTTTAATCTAATTTTTTTCAAGCATTGTAAACCGTTCATTACTTAAACTTCATATATAATAAACGACGACTTGTTAACTGCACTTGACTAAACAATTGCTAATAAAAACGTCTCGAATGGCCAATAATGCACATAGCAGACCCGAATCTGTAATTTATTTGGTCGTAATAACCTTTAAATCAGTTCGTATTGGGTGATTTGATTGCTGGATCACGAACGAACGCGGAGCTGCATTATGCACTAGTTGCATACAGAGTTGACATTCTGCATCTCGATGATCTAGATATCAAGGATCTGGATCACAACGGCGTATATGCATGGAATTCCAATTGTTTTATAAAATGAAGGATAGAACTTTTGCGGTTATGAGAAATTACGTATAGATACGAAGAATATAAACAGGAGAGAATACTAATCGAGATGGGTGTGTTGAAGATTAGAATTGTTATATGCAAAGTGCACGTAAATTGTTTTAAGGTTTAAAAGCAGAGCTACATAAATATAAAGAATGGTATTATAACGAACGTGAAAGGTTTCCTACTGACGATACAGAAAAGTTTGTCCCTTCAGATTCATCTCCAACCGGTAACATTCTACTGGATAATTCGGTTCGGTGGAACAATCAATACCACAAATTTTATCATACCAAAATAATATTGTCTCCCGCTCGATAAAGGACGAGAAAGAGATCCTTATTCGAAAATAATTTATGAAACGATTGCATTTGGGAACATATTAAAATTCTTCATTTATGTGCTCCCTGAATGATACACACAAAGGAAAACTTCATTGGAAACACTTTTATAAAAGATAATTTTTTCTTAGAAAGTTACTTGTACACAACTCACTAGAGCTGTGGTGGCGAACATACAACCTGTGGGTCACATACTGACCCACAAAAGCTCTTTATTGACACATGCTAAATTTTTTCAACTGTTTTCTAACTAGATAACTGTGTGTAGTACCCCTAAATTACTTATACAAAAAAATTTATGAAGCAATTTGAAGTGTAACAATCACGACAAAGCTTTAAAAAGAAAAACAAAAAAGAAAAATCTCTTTGTAGAAGTGCTCACGTACACGGAATACTTATATCATAGTAATGTCTTTAGGCACCACTTGGTTTTAGAAACAGCAATCTTTGCGATATCAGGAAACGGAGAGAGTATACACCCGATCGTCAGGCTACTTCATGTATGCGAGCAAAGGTCTTGTTTGCCGCCACACCAACTGCACAAAATTAGTCGAACTAACAAATAATTTTACTTTAAAACTCTAATACAAGATTAATTCTTTTCTTATATTGCATAATGCATATTCATTTTTCAAATACCTTTAAGGTATTGTTTTCACTCATAAAACAAAATAAAAGCACTGATTTACTACAAGATAAAACAAAACACATTGCAGCATAAAACTTTATATTAACAAATTAGCCAGTAGTACTACATTAACAATAAATAAATTCATTATTCCTAGCACCAAGCTAAACAAGCAGGTTATGCTTATTTCACTTGAGCAATAAATCCTACCTTTGATCATAAATACCAAATTTTTGGAGCAACATATAGACAAGATACATTCTCAAAAATGTTTTCAAAGAAAAGAATACATAAATAATTTTCTTTGCTTTACAGCAACGGTTAGATGAGGTAGAATCTCAAAAATAAATTGAAAGAGCAAAGTAAATACATAACGATCTATGATTTAAGGTATTATTTAAAGGTAAAAGGTGAAACCTCCAATATACCTTAAAAGAAAGATAAACAACTAACCATTTATGGTTCGAAATACTAAGTGGATAAAGTAAAATCTCAAAAAATGTTTCAAAACGAACAACAGATAGCAATATTTGGTTTTGTACGTTGCTAAAAGAGTGCTGTGAGACTTAGTTTTTGTAAAGCAGTTTTCGTGGCTCGTAGGAAAGATGGCGGACTCAAGATGCTTTTTTAGACAGGTGTTCTGTATTTTCTTGTTATTACTTAATGCCGTCAAGCTATGGTGAGTACAATTCCCCTTTTTATGGTCCAAATTGTCAATTCGTAATTATTATCTTACCTTCCTTTCAAAATTTTCTTCGCCTGGCTATCTCAACAGAAATTATTATATGGCATTTACAAAGTGAAATGAAATACAGTAAATTTCAAAAAAATTTCAAAAACTTTTTTTTTCATTCAAAACAGTTTATAAAACAATTCATAGTTCCAGTTCATACAGAATATAATCAAAATTCTTACCTACATTTGCTAACAGATACACAGATAGGCGGATAATCTACTCATTCTTTATTCCCACGTTTTTAAGGGTGTCTGGCCAAAAATGTTTGACTGTAAAGGTCAAAGGATTTCGAACTTCGACCTCAAAATTCAATCCAAATTATCCTTTTCACAAATAGTGAGAACTTATTCTGAACTTAAATTACAAAATATTCAATTATTTTTATCAATTAATAAACAGAAAACTAAAGTTTTATACTTGCGAAAAATTAATGATATTAAATACCTTCTGATTTCTTTTTACTTTGACGCTAAATCCCAGTTTGCTCATATATCCATTTAGAATCTTAATTTTTAAAGTACATATTTCATTTTTTAAATAATTAACTCAGTGTATTCTTTTGTATTGAAGAACGTTCAATCTTTCTAAAACAAATGATAATTCAATTTCTATGCTTGAAATTATTTAAACGTATAAGCTTCATGCAACTCTGCATGTTATGTGGCTCTATAATCAAACGCAAATGTTACGTATCGCTTGGTTTAGGAACGAATCTATTTTCAATTCTTACATGGTTCTTGGCAAAACGCGAATTTAGGAATGAATAAATCTTGAATGAATCGTTCTAATCAAGTTCCTGCTTTTATATTAAATTAACCCACATACGTCATAATTTTTTCGAAAATTATTCACGGGTGATGTAAGAATTTACAAGGATGTCGGCATTTAACGATCAATTAGTGTACAGCCGCGTCGTTTACAAACATTAAATAGCGTGCCGTTGATCCTTGTCCAACGTACGGAGTCGCATTCTATCCTATACTAATGCGGAAAACTATAAAATCGATTTCAAAATTTTTTTTAATTATCATGCGAGTTTATTGAATAAACGTTTATTTATATAATGATGTTTAAAGTATTTCTTAGTAAAGAATTGCGTATTTGAAATTTCTTTATTATTTACGAATGTTCTGGATTAATATTTATTTTAAAACTCCTAAAGTGCATTAAAATTTTATACGGAAGTCAATTTAGCTAATTAATTAAAGCCTCAGTTTTATGTATGGTTTTGCAAAAACCAAAAAGATTTGCATTTTAATAATTGTAACAAAGGATTGGTTTACTGCAATAAAACATGTTCTAGCGCATTTTTATAAAGATTAAAGCGTTATTCTCAACAAGCTTGAAAGTAATTTTATTATAAGAAAAAGACACTATTCTACGCCATTTACGATGTTACAAATTATGTTGTGAATATTCCGGTACCGCCTTCCTGATCAATGTAAGGATACAATGGATGCTTGCTTAATAGAAAAAATGAATTCGTGTCCTTTCCTTCTTTGCCCAGCTCAAGGACAAACATGTTGTAAATTTTGCGAAAATGAAATGAAACAAAGATATATCAAGAAACATTCATCAATAATTCTCTATATATTTAACAACATTTTTCTTTTACACACATTATCTAAATCATTCACTTACGCATACACACATGAATGACGCTTACAAATACAATTTACAGCTTAAGTTTAGGAAAATAAATTATCTTATTACTACTTACATATTAAAAAATCTTCAACCGCGAAAAAATTAGATCTCTAGATTGAACTCCCTTCGTGTAACAGTTACAATCCCCAATTTTTTAAATGGGAAATATGAGCTTGTGATATATCGTTTAAAGGGTGCCTTCATTCTCTACCCAAAAATGGTATTGCTTTCACATGTGTTCTTTCTAGATGGTATTAATTAAAAAGACATAGAAAGTTACCATGGCAGTGTTAGTTTTGTGTAGAATGCCTTAGCAAATTGTATGATTATAATTGCATGACAGTAGTTATCGTTTGCATTTCGTTAACTGATCCAGAGAATTCTCAAGTTCCAGCGAATACGATATGGTTGCAGCAAGATGGAGTACCTCCACGTTACCGACGCAATGTCCGGGTATCTCGACGTAATATTTCCAAATTAGTGGACAGGGAGTCGAGTAGCGATAGAATGGGCAGCACAATCGCCTGATCTTTATGGGGTTATGTGAAAAGTATTATGTAAAAAACTAAACCATTCGATCTAGATGACTTAAGAAGACGAATAACGGCTGCGATTATTTTGGTCACGCCTGAGATGTTAAATAAAATTAGAAGACTTTACTGTTTAAGATTAAGATGTTGCCAAGACTTTCGTGGTGAGCATTTCGAATATCTACTTGATTGACATTCATGGATGCGAAACTTTTTACAACCGTTCGTTAAAGAGATGTAACGCGAAATTGTGGGTAATTGTTATATCATGCGGTGACTAATAGTTTGAGAACGTAATGGAACTTTGAAGAACGATGACGTATAGAGATTATTTTGTTATATAAAGACGAAAGTAAATTAGAGCGTGGATTCATTCATATTTTCGGCATTCAACATGTAACATTTATGTTTGAACATACGTTAAGAGATATTTGATCATTGATTGATATTTATTTTAGAGAGTACAATGGCACGATTTATCGCTTCAATATAAATAATCTTACTACAACCTCAACCGCTAATTTTAATCTATTAAAAATAAATGTACAGTTGTAAACTGAAACTTCAAGGTATGGAGAATAATTAAAAGTGAAGATCTAAAAATTTGTAACAAGGAATTTTTCAATGTAGTTAATTCCAATGGAAACGCTATTCTTATAAGCAGAAACAGGTAGTCATAAAGAAGAATATCAGCAAGTATTTGTGGATTCAAACCGCAAGTATAAATTTGTTTTAAACCTAAAGAAACATTTGGGTATTAATAAGTAGGCTAAGTTAGGATAAGTATTTATTTTGGGAAGAAAAATAAGTTGTAAATAGACAATTTAATTTTAGCAATCTTGAGGTCAGAACTCGAGACATTTTGCTCCTGACCAAAAATTTCTATTCAACGTCTTTGATTGACTACAATGACACGGGTTAATATAAGAATTTTTCAAATATCTATAAGAATTTTAATGAAAATTTTACGACTTGCACAAAATATTTTGGGGTTCTCTAATTATTAACAAGGATTAGTTGAAGATTCTTTTAATATGTAAGTAGTAATATGATAATTTTTTTTCTAAACTTAAGATAAATTACATTTATAAGCGTTATTCCTATCTGTGTGTGTAAGTGAATTATTTTGATAATGTGTGTAAAAGAAATTTTTTTAAAATATATAGAGAATTGTTCAGGAATGTTTCTTGAGATTTGTTTGTTTCATTTCATTTTCGCAAAATTTGCAGCATGTTTGTCGCTGAGCTAGGCAAGGAGGCAACGGAACGGGCACGAATTCACATTTTCTATTAAGCTAGCATCCATTGTATCCCTACATTGATCAGGAAGGCGGTACCTGAATATTCACAACATAATTTGTAACGGTGTAAATAGCGTAGAATAGTGTCTTACACTTAAAATAAAATGACATTCAATCTTGTTAAGAATGACGCTTTAATTCTTATAAAAATGCGCTAGAACATGTTTTATTGCAGAAAACCAATCTTTTGTTATAATTATTAAGATGCAAATCTTTTTGCATTTTGCAAAACCATACATAAAATGGACGCTTTAATTAATTAGCTAAATTGACTTCCGTATAAAATTTTAATACGCTTAAGAGGTTTTAAAATAAATACTAATCCAGAACATTCGTGAATGATAAAGAAATTTTAAATACGCTATTCTTTACAAAACATCATTAAATAAATAAAGGTTTATTCAATGAACTCGCGTGACAATTAAATAAATTGATTTTATAGTTTTCCGCATTACTATAGAATAGAATGCGATTTCGAACGTTGGACAAGGACAAACGGAACGCTTTCCTATGTTCGTAAATTACGCAGCTGAACACTAATTGATCATTAAATGCCAACATTCTTGTAAATAATTCTCGAGAAAATATCTGAAATAGTATGAAAATTATGACGTAGTTAGATAATTTAATATAAAAGCTTAAACTTGATTAGAACGATTCATTCAAGATTTATTCATTCATAAATTCGCGTTTTGCCAAGTACCATGTAAGAATTGAAAATGGCTTTCGTTCCTAAACCAAGCGATACGTAATATTTGCGTTTGACTATAAAGTCAAATAATATGCCGAGTGCATGAAGCTTTTACTTTTAGAAATAATTTCAAGCATGGAAGTTGAAGTATCATTTGTTTTAGAAAGATTGTACGTTCTTCGATACAAAAGAATTAATTTAAAAATAGAAGATGTACTTTGAAAATTTTCTAAATAGATATTTAAAATCACATGAACAAACTGGTAAACTGTGATTTAGCGTCAAAGTAAAAAGGAATCTGGAAGTATTTAGTATCATTAATTTTTCACAAGTATGAGACTTTGGGTTTCTGATGTTAATTGATAAAAATAATTTAATATTTTGTAATTTAAGTATAGAATAAGTTCTCATTTTACTATTTGTGAAGGGGATAATTGAATTGAATTTTGAGGTCTAAGTTCGAGATCTTTACTCAATAGACTATCTGTCAAGGATTTTTGGTCAAACGCCCTTACAAACGTGTGAATAAAGGATGGGTGGATTATCAGCCTATTTGTGTATCTGTTAGTGAATTTAGGTAAGAATTTTAATTATATTCTGTATGAACTGGAACTGTGAATTGTTTTATAAACTGTTTTGTATGAAAGAGAAATGTTTTTGAATCAATAGACGGTTTCTTGAAATTTATTGTATTTCATTTTACTTTGTAAATTCCATAGAATAATTTCCGTTGAGATAGCCAGGCGAAAAAAAAGTTTGAAAGGAAGGTAAGGTAATAATTATAAATTTACAATTTGCTGTACTTGTCCCAGTACTCTTTTAGCGACGTACCAACGAAAGGACTTAACACAGCAATATCGTCAACGGTATTAAAATTGCTGGAAATAGATAGTTGATGGACAAACACAGGTCTAGATTGCACGTACGAAAACAGATCTATATAAAGAGAAAGACTAGTTTACATGATGTAATAAATGAAGGAGAATAGCAGGTAGTTAGTGACCGTTGGCTTTGCAACGCCTGCTATTCAAGAAAGTTAGAGGCTAACGAAGGGAACAAGGACGCGTTATGTTTTCGGAAGATATTGAGTAGAAAGAGAATAAGAAATCTGGGGAAATTTTACAAAAAGAGTACAACTGTTAGATTAGGTAAACAAAAGTAGGATAGACGATGATATCGATCGGTCAGGTAGAACACGGCTTGTGAATAGCGGGGGAACAACATCTAGAAATAACATAAGACGGGAGATTTTAAATGCAAGTAGGAGTGAAATGAAAAATATGCGCGTACACAGGAGGCGTATTTAAGAGGCTAAAGTAAAATGACAGTTAGCAGATTTTCGTGGAAGACAGCGCCGGTTGAAAACTTTTAATGAGGGTTTCTGCGTATAGAGCTTGTTTGGAGTGAAAATTCTAGGATTTCGACGACGGATAACTAATTATATTTTGTGGAATTGAGCGACCGTTGTGTTGTTTGTGCTGTGTTACCAAGAAAAGTGTTATAGGGGTATTGAAAATAGATGCAAGCAGGTGGTTTTTAAAGCTTATATAAACTAGGAGGTGGTAGAAACTCTCTTTTATCTTTGATCGCCAACCAAGCTATTTACAAAAGTAATTAAGTGAAGTTTAGATATTATTCAAATTTAATTAGCACAAGTGGGTGCACAGATATTTTGACAAGTCGGAAGCAGATAAAATGCAGTAAATAATTGAAATTAAATATCAAGTAAGTACAATTTTAGTACTTGTGGTTGAAGGCGGTGTGTGTACTCTGGGTACCTATCGAGTTTATGGATGGACCAGTAGCAGGTGTGCGGGAGCATGCTAGTACCGTACATTTGTGTGAAGGAATCTGGTTAGAAGCGCTTTTTTCCGGATGGCGAGAGGCCACCTGGAGATTGTATTTGAACGTGCAGTCGAGAGGGATGATCACGTAGGAGATGGTGTCCAAGTACAGAGGTGGTGACGCAAACGACTCCAGGTAACTCTACCTTTATAAAACTTTTTGTAACCACATTAAAAAAATTAGGGGAGTCCACCAAGGCAAGATACGCAGATACGCATATATATATATATATATATATATATATATATACAGTAGTGCTACTAAACCAAATATTGCTCTTTTGTTCCTTTTGAAACATTCTTTGAGATTTTTATTTTGTCTACTTAGTCTTTCGAACCATAAATGGTTAGTTATATATATTTCTTTTAAGATATATTGAAGGTTTTACCTTTCTCTTTCAAATTATTTTTGAGATTCTACCTCATCTAACCGTTGCTGAAAAGCAATGAAAATTATTTATGTTACCTTTTCTTTGAAAACATTTTTGAGAATGTAATTTGTTTATATGTTGCTCCAAAAATTTGGTTTTTATGATCAAAGGTAGCATACTTGCCTGTTTAGCTTTGAATTTCGGTATGGTAGGAACAAGGAATTTATTTATCGTTAATATAGTACTATTGGCTAATTTGTTAATATAAAGTTTTTATTGCTGCACTATGGTTTGTTTTATCTTGTAGTAAATCAGCGCTTTTATTTTGTTTTATGAGTTAAAAGAATACTTTAAAGATATTTGAAAAATGAGTATGCATTATGCAATATAAGAAAAAATTAATCTTGCATTAGAGTTTTAAAGGAAAATTATGTGTTAGTTCGACTAATTTTGTGCAGTTGGTGTTGAGGCAAACAAGACCTTTGCTCGCTTACATGAAGTAGCCTGACGATCGGGCGTATACTCTCTCTGTTTCCTGATATCGCAAAGATTGCTATCTGGTGCCCAAAGACATTACTATGATATAAGTATTCCGTGTCTATTAACATTTCTAGAAAGAAATTTGCTCTTTTTTTGTTTTTTTAAAGTTTTGTCGTGATTGTTGTACTTCAAACCGTTTGATAAATTATTTTTATATAAGTAATTTAAGGGTACTATACATAGTTATCTATTTAAAAAACAGGTCATGTGAATTATACTCTGAATTTTACGTTTGCGGGAAATAGCCCGTTATAATTTTGTGGTGTAAACGTTTCACATGGTTTGGAACAGATAAATGTACGTTATTGTCCCGATCAATCAGAATGCACAATGTAGTAGGAATGATGTGAACGAGTAGTGTTAGAACGAGTAGCCATTATGGCATTTTGAACGTGAAGAACCTCGAAGAACTGCGGCAGTAATGCTGTATAATTATTGTATGATGGAGTTCACCTGTCTGCAACCCATCTACCTTTCCCATACATTATAGTATGTGTTCCGTGTTTAATGGTGTAAGTAAATAACGAACTCCGCCAACGAATCTGTCATAGAAGAGGATTTAGGCCCACGACTTGGTATACGTAGAAAACAATATCAGTAGTATTCCAGATTGCCGTTATACAATGCTTAGAGGTAAGTGAGTTATTAAACAATTTACAGTGATAAATACAACACGTAAATGACCATATGCTTTTGAAAAATTCGCGGTAGTATAGTACGCCCTTTTTCTGACAAGCGCTGGTAACTAGAACTCGATTGATTGATTTCATTAGAAGGGTGGCAAAGCCACGCACACTTAGGCCTCAATATTGGCCCATTGTGCTACCTTCTTATACCTGGTCCTTAATCACTCAGCCATCCGAGCTTACAGACGAACCTAAGGATATCGGTTCAGGGCGTTTTACTAATTCTGGCGGAATCTGGCCAGAAGTCACCTAACATGGATCCTCGGAGGTTGGTGAGGGCCGTGCAAGTGCACAGGATGTGCTCTGCCGTTTCCTCATCCCATTGACAGTTGCGACATCTTGGGTTCTCTGTTAAACCCAATCTGTGCATGTGCTTTTTTACCTTGCAGTGTCCAGTCAAAACCCCTACTAAGAGTCGTAGTTTTTGTCTCGGTAAACCTATGCAAAGTTTCCCATTTTTGTCGAAGGTGACTTAATGAACATCTTTGCCTGTAGGCAATATGTTTCCTTTGCCCACCTCTCGCAATAGCGATGGTAGGTTTTCTGTCTTATCATGGTAAACAGCACGGAGGGCGAAAGAGAGACCAGTGGCTCAGGTCCGACAAAACTCTGAGTCGATCCTTGTGTCGCCAAGGCGTCATTACCGTATTTACCTGAATGACCCTTGATCCAGGCCAGCTCGAGGATATTAGAGTAAGAAGCCCGTTCAAGAGTGATGTGGCACTGAAGTACCGCTTCTGAAAGAATCTACTGCCTATTTAGGGCCAGTAAAGCTGCCCTGTTATCTGTGGATATGTGTATAGTTTTATTTTAAATACCTCGTTCCAAAATAACACTGACACCTTGCGTGATCGCAATGACTTCTGCTTGGAAAACAATTGCCTGCGTTCCCAACGCTATTCTTTCGTGAAGGTCTAGGTCATCTGACAAGATGCCTGCCCCTGTACCTTCCTTCGTTTTTGATCCATCTGTAAAGATGAATGTATCTGCTGGAATCACGTCTTCAGGGTCCACACAAACCTTGTACTGCTTCCTGAATATTAGTTTGGGTGTAATTGAGTCGGTCATGACAACCAAGAATGGCATTGTTAGCAACGCCTCCTTTAAAATATCCTTGAGTCTCCCACCGTCTCCCTTATTGTTGCACAATCCCTTAACTCTTAGTCTTACTGCCGCTCTTAGAGTCACCTCCTCCACAAGCAGATCTAGCGGAGAGAGGCACAATATGGCTTCTAAAGCCACAGTTGGTGTGGATTTCGTTGCGTCCGTCATACCAAGACAGGCTAGCCTTTGTATGTGCGTAAGTTCTTTAGCTGCGTTAACTTGTCTGGTTCGGGGCCACCAAACAACAGCTCCATAGGATAGCATAGGCCGTACTACTGCAGTGTATATTCATAGGACAGCCTTTGGTGAAAGACCCCAAAGTTTGCCTATGGCACGTCTGCATTGCCAGAACACTGTGCTAGCTTTCGTAACTTTTACTTGTAAGTGTTTAGCCCATTTCAGTTTCTCATCAAGTATAATACCCAAATACTTGACTTCTTCTGAGAGGGTTAGGGATGTTTGAAAAAGTGATGGTAATCTGGTCACCGTTAATTTTCTTTTGCTGGTGAACAAAACTAGCGAGATATTGTTTGGATTTATGGTCAACGAGTTTTTCACGCACGATCGTTCAAGTAGCTTTAATACTGCTTGCGTTAAATTGCACAGCACTTGCTCATATTTGCCAACTACTACAGTAGCCAGGTCATCAGCATACCCACCGTGTAGAACTCGGCCCCATTAAGACGATGAAGCAGGTTGTCAACTACTAGGTTCCGTAGTAATGGTGACAATACGCCACCCTGAGGACGGCCCTTAGCTACCGCCCTGCATAAGAAAGTGGTTCCCACATAGACATGTACTTCACGACAGTGTAGGTACTGTTGGATTAACTGCTTGAGAGTGTTGTCCACTTCATATTTTTTCAAACTTTATCAATACTTTCATCGGTGGCTTCACTAAACACGCCTTCAATATCTATGAATACGCCTAAAGCTGATATATTGTACTTGAGAGTTTTCTCAATCCGTTCTACCACAGCGTATAAGACATACTCTGTAGACCTCCCTGGTATATAGGCATGTTGGCTTGGGTGAAGAGGATGGTACTGCCCAATCCCTTTCCTGATATCAATATCACACAATCTTTCCAGAGTCTTTAACAAAAAGGACATTAGACTGATTGGGCGATAGGATTTTGCCAAGGAGTAGTCCTTCCATCCCGATTTAGGAATGAAGACCACCCTGACCTTCCTCCAGCTTCGGGGATATATATGAACGCAATACAGCCTCTGAACAGCCTCACTAGGTGAGGAAACAGCTTCTCCAGACCCCACTGTAGCAGGGCTGGAAAAATGCCATCTAATTCTGGGGACTTAAAAGGTTGAAAGATTGAGGTTGCCCATTTTACTTTTTCCTCCTCAACCACTTGGTTGGCTACCTCTCAGTCTGCCTCCTCTGGGACTGGCCTGGGAGCATCCATTCTAGTGATAGACGATAAGGATACACTTTCTGGGAAGTGTGTATCTAGGAGTAATTTCGCTGCCGCTTGCTTGTTGTTGGTAAACGAGCCATCCGCATATCTAAGACATGATTGCTGGTGCGGATCTTTAGACAGGATTCTATTTATTTCAGTCGTTTCTTTGGCAGACTCAACTGAGTTACAAAGGTCTTCTATGAGTCTCTTTGTCGTTTTGTTATTGAAAGTTTGTATAGTCTTTGATGGTTTTTGTAAACCTCCCAGTCGACCATACTTTTGCGGTTTTTTGACTTATTGAACAGCCGGTTCACGGTTTTCTTCAGCTTCTGAAGCTTTCTGCATCACCTGTTGCAACGAGTAGAAGCTGTTCGAATCGGGCATGCCTGCTCAAAGTAGTAGTACAAGTTAATTTTTAGTAGTAGTATAAGTTAATTTTCAGTAGTAGAATAGGGAATTTCTCTTTTTTTTTTTTCCTAACGCTAAATTTTAAGAACGAAACTTATACATACCTGAAGCAAATAATACAGCAAACAAATCCTTTCCTGTGAAAGAACCTAATTTTTTATTTATGTAATAGTATAAGTTCAAACATGTACAAAATTATACCAATTCAATCCAACCTTTTGGTAACCTGGGCAAACATAAATACAAATTAACATTTCAGACACACTTCAAGCACACTTCAAACACAAACACACACACACACACACACACATACATAAACACACAAAACACCATTCACACACTTACAATACCTTTTCAAGATCTGGATTTTCGGCTGCCGCTGGTCCGGACTGATAAGGCAAATCCGTTGAACGTTCTTCCTTGACGACTAGGATATCCAGCTTCTGATGGTTCTGGTCCTAGAGGGGGAGCGTAACACGAAAATCAACATCACAAACACAACACACATACACACAACCCACACACCCACCCACACACACACGCGCGCGCGCACACACACACTTTACAAACACAACCTATTCACAGACTTACATTGCCTTTTCAACATGTAGATTTCCGGCTGCCGATGGTCCGAACTGATAAGGCAATATCCGTTGAGCGTTTCTCTTTGACGACTGGGCTATCCGTCTGCCGATGGTCCTGGTCATAAAGGAAGAACGTAACACGGATATCAACACCACATACACACACACACACTACAAACACAAATGCCTATTAACACACTTACATTGCCTTTTCAACATCTGGATTTCCGACTCCCGGTGGTCCGGACTGACAAGGCAATATCCGTTGGGCGTTGATTCTTAATGACTAGGATATCCGGCTACCGATGGTCCTGGTTCTAGAGGGGGAACGTAACATGGATATCAACATCACACACAACACACATACACCTAACCCTCACACACACACATACACACAACATGCTCTCAAGCGCGCACACACACACACACACACACACCTGACTGACGGTTACTTTCTAGGGGGAAGTCAGGTCTGCTTAAATTTCAGGTAGCACACTGCTGAAACGTTGGAACAAATAAATTAAAAATCTTACCCAATTTGTCTTCTGACGGCCTTGGGGAGGAGGTGGAAGGTTTGAAAGTGGAGGGTGCTTAACGGTCAGGAAACTACTCTTTGGATTGGTTGGCCGACGGGTCAGCCTTATCCGTGGCAGCCGTCCGTACTGCCAGACGTGCCTTCCTCCTTCTCTTCTATTCAGCCCCACTAATCTTCTTCCTTTGTAGGCGCTGCTGTTGCCAGTCATCTGGCTAGTGTTGCTGCCTGCTATGTTGAGGCTGCTGCTGTTGTTGCTGCTCTGGTGGAGTCTGCAACATAGATTGAGGGGTGTCCGAGGGCGCACCTTCTAGATTAGCTACATTAACGTTTTCATCTATGTTAGATAACGAAAATTCATCTTCCCGGCTGCCCACCCACCACGGAGTCCAAACTGGGATGCCAAATTCGACACTAGGGCTACCAGGAAGATATAGCCCTCAAGGGTTGGTTACCTACAAGCCTAAATACCGCTTTGTAGTAGCATATATGTAAAATGTGCAACTCACCCGCAGTACATAGCCGATTGAACGGGATGGGTTAGTCCCGATTCCGGTTTAAGTAAAATTCCAAGCCAAAGTGGCGTGTTTCCAGTGAACTAATCCCACCCCAGGTGTGGCTCAACCACCAGGACCCCTTCATCCAACCGACACGGGTCGCCTTGCATAGCACAAACACGAGGTGGCCTGTCCCTGTGCAAACCGCTACCGGCTCAGTAGCAGTAGGGCTTTTTGGTGGTTTGATCCGCGATGTGGGATTAGCCTTACCATCATCGTGCGGGGTTTAGGTCGCACTGACGTATACTCGCTCCCCGATATGTTGTGCTTTTTAGGCCACGCAACGCCCTGGATCACCACGAGTGCTAGATTTATTCCTTCACCAAGCCCCATGGCAGCGAACGATTGCTCGTGCTGTGCCACTGGGCCTCCCCTATCCGCCACTTGGGGACGCGCCCGATGGGTAACCACCAACCACACGGGGTAACTAGAATTATTATAGCTTTGTTTTTATAATTAAAACCTGAAAATCACTCGTATTTTTTTCGGGTACAAGTTTACTTTCAGGTTAAACATTTTGAAAACTTTATCCTAAGCATTATTTTGATATGTCAGGGGAAAATCTGTGCATATAAGGAAATTAGACCGGAAAACGATCGTGTTTCTCTTCGCATGTAGGATTCCCAGGTTAAAAGTTCCTCAGAAATTAAAATCTCCAGATAATTTTTTCATGAGATTTGCCTTTATAGTGGAAAAAAAAAATTTGAAATATAAGAATGTAACACTAGAAAATTATCCAAAATCTTATTGGGTGCAACGTTGTTCTGAAGTTCTACATTTTTGAAGTTTAAAATTTTTGTAAATTCTATCCCGAATTTAGCTTCACACGCACTCAAAGATTTAATAACAAAAACTGTTCCAAGCTTTTTCGAAGAGCAAGTTCGGCGTTTACAAATCCACCTAAAGCAATTTCTGGAAAACGTTCTCGAATTTGGAACTTTCATGAGGTAAGAATTGTGAAAATTGAAAGTGTAATTAGATCGAAATAAAAATTCTGAAGGATGAAGGTAAAGAAGGCGGTGATCAGACAACTATTCTATGTCCACCGAGGCAAGTTATAAATTCTACAATATATCAAAATTTTCGGCTCACATTAACACGTTTGTAGACGTATTTGGTAGAAATCTTTTAAGCAGTATAATTGTCAGAGACACGTTTGCATTCCAATTGACAGTGAATTGATCAATGAATTGTTACGTTTATTTGTCTTTAATAAACCATCCTAGTTGGTACATAAAGTGCCGAGTAGTTTTTCTAGAAAGGGAAAAACTGGTGGCGCATACGTATACATAACAACCTGAAGACTTCTCCAAATATAGCTACGGCTGCTTTCAATCTCTTAATTAGAGTATAATTTAATAACTAGGAAGTTTTCGCTAACACATTCCGTCTTGGGAAAGCATACAATGCAGTTTGCATTAAGCCTTTACCTCTGCTTAATTGAATGGGTTAGTTAGTAATAGCGTAAGCAACGTTTGTCGAGATGAACAACCTTGTTGAGTTAATATGTGGCAATGAATCTAAATCCATCTGTGAAACGAGTTTTCTATTTTCTACAACTTGAGAATGTTCCAATATTTTTACGTGAGCTGAAATATACTAATATAGCTCACCAATATTCCTTATAAAAACCAAATTGATAGTAACCTTATTTGCTAATATTAATCTTGACTAATTTATATTTACCATTAAGAAACAGTTTAACTTGAGTTTATTAGCAATTTTTACATAAATCAGTAGTTTGGTGGGGCCGTTATGAGTACAAATTAAGTTAGTCGCAGTGACAATTTAAGCAAGATTGATTTAAAGATTTGTTACGTTCATTTCCGGCAGTAAAACCGTATCCGGTATTTGGTTGTTTCATTTACATAAATTCCCTTTCTATTCTTAAATTCTCCAACTATACCCTATATAGTGTACCTGTTCAGTATAAGTCCGCTTAACACAATTTTAACTCAAATCCACTTTGCCTTTAAAACGAAAATTTATTTGATAAATTAAATAGTCAATACCTTGTTTTAAGTATCCGGTAATTTGTTAAACATTCCGATAACGTATAATTGCTTTCTCTTGTGTTTTCCATTTAAAGACTTGTCGAAATAATAGATCCTACTATTAGTTGATAGCGTATTTTCCAGTTTGCTAATCGCGCTTTCGATAACGCGAGGATGCAGTTCGAACTCATGTTATTTGAACCCATTCTGTTTTTGATTACGCAGCTTGTGCGTTGAAATATTTTTTACATTATTCGTCACAGTACTTCAAAAGCAATGCACGTTTTTTTTGTTCGACAAGTAGGAGCTATCTTGCGTGTATTGATGAGTTTTCCCGCGCTTACCCTTTCTAATCAGATTCTCTTTTTGGCTTTTAGCTGGAGGCCAAATTGGTTCTTTTTTATGTAGGCCCAACTGTTCGTTGACGTAGACCAACTGCTTTTATCTGTAGACCAACTGCTTTTGTACGTAGACCGCTGCTATAGTTACGATGGCAGGGCGAATGAATCCTGACTACCATGGCGTTGCTGTGCTGACTTACCCCCCGACGGCTTGCAAGCTAAGTATCTAGACAGATTTAGGTATACAACTTGTTTTCTTTTGTGTATATCAAGGACATATTCCGTATCAGCGTTTGGTGTAGTTACGTGGTAAGAAACGTGACACTGTAGAACTATTGTTTGTTGATGCCAATCGATATTATCGCTCTACACGTGTGATGTACCGTTGTTAAATGTTTGACAGACACACGCTTATTCTTTTCTACTGATTGGTTTATTTTACAAAAAGTATTAGGTGCAATTTTAAAAACGCTTGACAAGAGCTCTCACATGTTTATTTACTACTGATAGTTTTATTTTGTGTAAAATACGAGATGCGCACTTCGTATCTAAAGTACTAAATTGTTCATATCAGATAACTGTTTGCTTTGAATTTATTGCTTTTGCTTGTTTGTACAGAATCCTTTATTTATTCTTATTGTTAATAGGTACTCGTGGGCAACGTGTTGTTTTTTGTTTTTTGGTATGTAGGCGAATCCCACCCACTCCCCGCGATAGGTAGTTAGCCTGGTATTTACTTTTCTTCCGGCTATGTCTAGGTACGTAGCATAATTTTTAACGTCCTGGCGTGGCGCTGCGAGTTTGTTTCAGTTAATTTTTTTTGTGTTCCGATTTTGCTTCGTGTAACTTTGGCCCCGATTTTGTTTTAGTTAACGGTTACTTCGATTTGGTTTTGATTAATTTTTTCTCCGATTCAAGTGAAAATGACTAGCCTTTACACAGTTACGTTTACAGAGGATCATGAGGCTATTAAACGCGCGCTTACTAAACTTGGACCGTCTTCTGACGAATTTACTGGGGATGTTACTTACTGATTATAAGTTTGCTCGTTTACGTTCCTTATGGGTACACATTCAGCAACGTTGTGCGTTGATGGTGACTAGCTCTGAGAAAGAAGTCTTTACGAAAAATAAATTATTATTCGCTTTACAGACCATTCGTTCGGATGTTGAGGCGACTGTTAGAAAATTCAAATGTGTTACTTTTGCTGATTTTAGTCAACAGCCCTCTTCCAGTCCTCAAACTCTTAATGTAGCTATCGCCGTCACCGAAGAAGTTCCTTATCTTTTTTCTGATTCCAAGGAAGAATAGGATACTTCTACTGCTGTCAATACTATGACCCCTACTAAGGATACCCGCTCGCTAAATTAAATGTCTCTTTTTCAGGTGAAGGTTCTCTACCGGAATTCTTGTTTCGCATTAAGGAATTCAGTGTTTTGCGTAATATTTTTGCTCGGTAACTTTTTGTTTTACTCCGGAATTATTTACCGGAAATGCTTTACTTCTTTTCCGCGCACATTAGCGTTCCCTCAAATATTGAGACGACGTTGTTACTTTATTAAATTCAGAATTCCTACCCCTGGATTTTGCTTATAAGTCTGCTACTATTGAGGAAAATACTTTTACTTCACATGACCAAGTTGTTAAAGTTTCTCCTACGCCTACGGGTAGATCAAATACTTCCTCCGTACTTTCTATTGTTCTTACTTCTAGTTCTACTTCTACTCGTCAGGTCATATGCTTTAATTGCGAAAAAAATTTGGTGATGTTTCGACACGTAGTACTCGTCCTCAAGTACTCCACTGTTATGGTTGCAGATAAAAAAAAGTTTCTCGCCGCAACTGTCCAGACTGTCATCTTACTACTAATAGGTATTCAATTAATCCTTCAAATTCTGCCCTCACTTCTAGATGCCTAATTTTCTCTGTTTCTTACTCCACGTTCTCTCCTATACCTCATTCGGGTCATCCTGCTACTACTATCGAAACATACCCTTCTTCGGCAAATATAGCTTCGAACAAAATTTCTTCCGTTTCTAGTTCTACATTCTATTCTACTCTTTCTTCTGCTCGCCCTACTTATTCACTCTCACCCCAAAACTGTGCCTCCACCACCATTACAACCCATACTTCGAATTAGTGACTTGCAGCTAGCTTCTCAAGAGTTTGTTCCCGTTTTCTTAAACGATTATACCCAAGAAATTCCTGTCGTGTCTGCAAGCACACATGTAACTGAAACGACGATAATTTCTAATTTAGTCAGCGAAGGTCCTGTTGAAGTTCATGAACCTGTATCGTTAATGTCTGTTGCTGTTGCTGTCAAAATTTTACATGTTCCTACTTTCTTAAATTGTTCTACTCAAGAAATTTCGGTCTTGCCTGCAATAACAGCCGTAGCTGAAGTGACGATAACTTCTAATTCAGTCTGCAAAGGCCCTGTTGAAGTTAGTGAACCCATATCGGTGATGCCTGTTGCTGTTATCGTTAAAGTATTACCTGATCCTGTTTCGTTATCTACTATTGTTAAGGAATCAGTTCTATTGTGGCTGCAGTTTTGTCTCTTCCTACTCCGACGTTTATCAGTGATAAAGTCTTACTTGATTCTACTTCTTTATCGGACGTTGATAAAACGTTACCTACTTTTACTCATTTTTCTCATGCTGACAAAATGCTACTTGCCTCTGTTCTTCTGCTAAGATTGGTGAAATCCTAGCTGATGTCTTGTTATGTAGTGTTGACGAAGTTCAACCTGATCCTGCTTCCTTATCGATTGTGGATGAAGTTCTTCCTGATGCTGTTTGCTCTTGTAATGTTGATGAACTCCTGCCTGGTTCTGCTCCTTTTCATAAGGTTGATATTCCTACAGCCAATGCTGTTTTCTTTCCTAACTGTGATACTTCTAGTCCTTTATCTAACGTCATTGAAATTTTATCTGTTTCTGTTCCTTTACTCACGTAACTGAAGGGTGCTCTGCTTGTGTTGCTCTTCGTAAGGTTGATTCTCGTACAGCCCATACCTTTTCTCTTTCAACCGTGAATATTCTAACAACCCATGATGTTTCCTTTTCTACCGTTGACTTTCTTACCTCCAACCTTAACAACAAACAACTTTCTTCTTTAACTTGTTTCAAGTTTCCTAAACTACCCTTGCCACCACTTTTTCAACCTCCTGTTACAACTACTACACCCCCTGTTGTTCCTATTTAGCAGAAAACTGCCCAGAACAGGCAGACATTAGCTCTTTCCGAACCGGAATATGTATGTCGGCTAAGTCATAATGTACTTGATCTCGTTTCGTTTTCCTTTTGGCGTTAACGCCTTAAGCCCAATATCTAGTCCTCGTGCCCCAGATTCTTATGCCGACTTTGCTCTCCTTAGGTTTTGATTTTTGGACTTTACGATCTTTTTATTTACTTTCCTGTTTGCTGGGTTTTCTTTCTTTTTCTTTTTCTTCCTCCTTGAAACCATGTGGGTCCGGGAATAGAATAGTCCCATGGTACGACCTGCTTGTCGTAAGCGGCGACTACAGCGGTCCAACATGCACATACACACACACTTTATACATGTCCGATCTATACTCACACACATACACACACACACACACACACACACACACACACACACACACACACATACCACACACTTCATAAACACACAGTTCTACTAGTTCTCCTTTCTTTCGTTTTCTCCTTGTACTCCTTGAACCCGTGTGGGTCCGGGAATAGAATAATCCCATGGTACGACCTGCCTGTCGTAAGAGGCGACTACAGTGGTCCAACACATACATACACCTACACACACATTTCATACACCCGCACACGTACTCATACATCAACACACTGGGATTCTGTTCTATTTTCTTTTGTACGATTCTTAGTTTTTTTTTTGTTTTTGTACTTGGTGTTTGGTATTAGTCTTTTTGGGTTTTTCTTTTTTCTCGTTCCTTTCGTTTCACATAACTCTTCTTTTTCCTGTTGCTGGTCTTCATTCCTGTCGGTCCCTAGTCCGATTGTGTTTCATCTATCCGCTCCTGTGGTAGGTACTTTCTAGTCCGTTTTTCTTTCTTCGGAAACCACGACTTAGTCGACTGTAGAACTAATTAGCATTTCTTTTCTTTGGTTCTTCGGTTTTGGTTACCACAGTTAGTAGTACATCGTTTCCTTTTACCAACGCTCTCCCTCTCTTCCCCTCGTTCTCCATTGTTGTCTCTTCGTTTACTTGAAACTTGACCTTCGGGTCCTGTGATGGTTGGCACTGTTCGTTTTCTTCTTCATTCCCTTTCTTCTCTTGAGCTTGATGACCTTACTGTTTCTTTTGAAGAAACATCCGTCCTTTGACGACTTTCTCATTATTAACGCCATCCTACGTTTGTCCTCGGTGATTGTTACCTTCTACTTTTCCTTTTCCTAAGCGAATTCTTTATCTTCCCTTTCTTTCTATTACTATATACTGGTTTGTCGAGACGGATGTAAGTTTTTTTTTTGATTTTGGGGTTTCTTTTTTTCTTTTTCTGCTTTCTTTTTGTTTGGTTTTCGTAAACGAATCCTCTTTTAGTTTCTTTTCTTTTCTCAAGCGATTTTTTTTATGTTAGGTTTTTTTGCACTGATTTCCTACCCCGACCTTTTAATTTTGCTGGGGGGGATTTGTTACGTTCATTTCCGGCAGTAAAACCGTATCCGATGTTTGGTTGTTTCATTTACATACATTCCTTTTCTATTCTTAAATTGTCCAACAATACCCTATATAGTGTACCTGTTCAGTATAAGTCCGCTTAACATAATTTTAACTCAAATCCACTTTGCTTTTAAAACGAAAATATGCACGACGAGCCTGACACTAAACCTATCTAAACGGGCGGAATATCCGGTCTAAATCTAAACTTTAAAAATCTTAAATAAATCAGAAACCTTAATTAAATTAAATCAACAATTAAACTAAAAATCTAAAATAGAGTGAAACCGTGCATCTCTCCACAACTTAAAAGTGATAGTGATTGTGCCCCCTCCTTCTCCCAGGACGTTTAGTGCATACTCACCAGAACATTGGCAGTGTATATCAACCTCTCTTTAGCAGTAAGAAATAAAAAATGTAGGCAGTCGACCAGATCTTCTGATCCTGGAATAATAATATTCAAGGTATGTATAAAAGTTGTGGCGGCTATACTCGCATAAGCATTGATTTGTATTAATAAGTAGATTTTGCGATAATTTGGATCGAGCACGTTCTTAGTGTGATGGCGTTAACCGACACGATGCTTATGCAAGTGTTTGTGTTTGTGTTTGTGTTTGTATTTGTGTTTGTGTTTGTGTTTGTGTTTGTGTTTGTGTTTGTGTTTGTGTTTGTGTTTGTGTTTGTGTTTGTGTTTGTGTTTGTGTTTGTGTTTGTGTTTGTGTTTGTGTTTGTGTTTGTGTTTGTGTTTGTGTTTGTGTTTGTGTTTGTGTTTGTGTTTGTGTTTGTGTTTGTGTTTGATTTGTTTGTGTTTATTGTATTGTTTATGTTTTATTTATGTTGTATTTATTTATGTTATTATATTTATTTATGTTTAGTATTTATGTTTATTTATATTTATTTATTATTTATGTTTATATTTATGTTTATATTTATATTTATTATTAGTTTATAGTTTATATTTATATTTATATTTATGTTTATATTTATTATTTATATTTATATTTATTTATTTATGTTATATTTATTAATTTATGTTATATTTATATTTATATTTATATTTATTTATATTTAGTTATTTTTTATTTATTTATTTATTTTATTATTTACGTTATTTATGTTTTAGTTTTTTATGTTTATATTCGCGTTCGCGTTCGCGTTCGCTTCGCGTTCGCGTTCGCGTTCGCGTTCGCGTTCGCGTTCGCGTTCGCGTTCGCGTTCGCGTTCGCGTTCGCGTTCGCGTTCGCGTTCGCGTTCGCGTTCGCGTTCGCGTTCGCGTTCGCGTTCGCGTTCGCGTTCGCGTTCGCGTTCGCGTTCGCGTTCGCGTTCGCGTTCGCGTTCGCGTTCGCGTTCGCGTTCGCGTTTACGTTTACGTTTACGTTTACGTTTACGTTTACGTTTACGTTTACGTTTACGTTAACGTTAACGTTAACGTTTACGTTACGTTTACGTTTACGTTTACGTTTAACGTTTACGTTTAACGTCGTTACGTTTACGTTTACGTTAACGTTAACGTTTACGTTTACGTTTACGTTTACGTTTACGTTTACGTTTACGTTTACGTTTACGTTTACGTTTACGTTTACGTTTACGTTTACGTTTACGTTTACGTTTACGTTTACGTTTACGTTTACGTTTACGTTTACGTTTACGTTTACGTTTACGTTTACGTTTACGTTTACGTTTACGTTTACGTTTACGTTTACGTTTACGTTTACGTTTACGTTTACGTTTACGTTTACGTTTACGTTTACGTTTACGTTTACGTTTACGTTTACGTTTACGTTTACGTTTACGTTTACGTTTACGTTTACGTTTACGTTTACGTTTACGTTTACGTTTACGTTTACGTTTACGTTTACGTTTACGTTTACGTTTACGTTTACGTTTACGTTTACGTTTACGTTTACGTTTACGTTTACGTTTACGTTTACGTTTACGTTTACGTTTACGTTTACGTTTACGTTTACGTTTACGTTTACGTTTACGTTTACGTTTACGTTTACGTTTACGTTTACGTTTACGTTTACGTTTACGTTTACGTTTACGTTTACGTTTACGTTTACGTTTACGTTTACGTTTACGTTTACGTTTACGTTTACGTTTACGTTTACGTTTACGTTTACGTTTACGTTTACGTTTACGTTTACGTTTACGTTTACGTTTACGTTTACGTTTACGTTTACGTTTACGTTTACGTTTACGTTTACGTTTACGTTTACGTTTACGTTTACGTTTACGTTTACGTTTACGTTTACGTTTACGTTTACGTTTACGTTTACGTTTACGTTTACGTTTACGTTTACGTTTACGTTTACGTCTACGTCTACATCTTTATTTACGTCTACGTCTACGTTTACGTTTACGTTTACGTTTATGTTTATGTTTATGTTTATGATTATGTTTATGTTTATGTTTATGTTTAAGTTTATGTTTATGTTTATGTTTATGTTTATGTTTATATTTATGTTTTGTATTAATAAGTAGATTTTGCGATAATTTGGATCGAGCACGTTCTTAGTGTGATAGCGTTAACGACACGATGCTTATCAAGTGTTTGTGTTTGTGTTTGTGTTTGTTTTGTGTTTGTTTTGTTTGTGTTTGTGTTTGTGTTTGTGTTTGTTTATTTTGTTTATGTTTGTGTTATTGTTTGTATTTGATGTTTGTGTTTATTTTATGTTTATTTGTTTAGTGTTTTAGTTTATTTTGTGTTTATATTTAGTATTTAGTAGTTTAGTTTTGTTTGTTTAGTTTTATTTATATTTTTTTTATGTTTATGTTTAGTGTTATTATTTATTTATTATTTATATTTATTATTTATATTTATATTTATTTTACTTTATTTATGTTTATATTTATATGTTATTTTAGTTTATATTTAGTTTATTATTATTTATATTTATATTTATTTATTTTATATGTTATATTTATTTATTATTTGTTTATTTATATTTATATTTATATTTATTTTATATTTATATTTATATTTATGTTTATTATTTATATTTATATTTATTTATTTTATATTTATATTTATATTTATGTTTATATTTATTTATTTATATTTATATTTATATTTATATTTATTATTTTATATTTATATTTATATTTATATTTATATTTATATTTATATTTATATTTATATTTTTATATTTATATTTATATTTATTTATATTTATATTTATATTTATTTTGTTTTATATTTATGTTTATGTTTGTGTTTTATTTTTATTTGTGTTTGTTTATTTTGTTTTTAGTTTATGTTTATTTCGTTTCGTTTGCTTGCTTTGCGTTCGCGTTCGCGTTCGCGTTCGCGTTCGCGTTCTGCGTTCTGCGTTCGCGTTCGCGTTCGCGTTCGCGTTCGTCGTTCGCGTTCGCGTTCGCGTTCGCGTTCGCGTTCGCGTTCGCGTTCGCGTTTTCGCGTTCGCGTTCGCGTTCGCGTTCGCGTTCGCGTTCGCGTTCGCGTTCGCGTTCGCGTTCGCGTTCGTCGTTCGCGTTCGCGTTCGCGTTCGCGTTCGCGTTTCGTCGTTCGCGTTCGCGTTCGCGTTCGCGTTTCGCGTTTGCTGTTCGCGTTTCGCGTTCGCGTTACGCGTTTACGTTTACGTTTACGTTTACGTTTACTTACGTTTCTTACGTTTACGTTTATTTACGTTACGTTTAACGTTTACGTTTACGTTTACGTTTACGTTTACGTTTTACGTTTACGTTTATTTTTACGTTTACGTTTACGTTTACGTTTACGTTTACGTTTACGTTTACGTTTACGTTTACGTTTACGTTTGTTACGTTTACGTTTACGTTTACGTTTACGTTTACGTTTACGTTTACGTTTACGTTTACGTTTACGTTTACGTTTACGTTTACGTTTACGTTTACGTTTACGTTTACGTTTACGTTTACGTTTACGTTTACGTTTACGTTTTTACGTTTACGTTTACGTTTTCTTTTACGTTTACGTTTACGTTTTAGTTTTATTTACGTTTATTTTTTACGTTTATATTTATTTTATGTTTATTTTATTTATTTTATTTTAGTTTACGTTTAGTATTTTTTTATTTATTTAGTTTACGTTTACGTTTTACGTTTACGTTTATTTACGTTTAGTATTTTACTTTTAGTTTATATTAGTTTATTTTATTTAGTTTATTTACGTTTATTTATTTATTTTTATTTATTTATTTATTTATTTAGTTTTTATTTATTTATTTAGTTTATTTATTTTTATATTTATTTATTTATATTTATTTATTTATTTATTTTATTTATTTATTTAGTTTACTTTATTTATATTTATATTTATATTTATATTTATATTTATTTTTTATTTATTTTTATTTATTTATTTATTTTATTTATATTTATATTTATATTTATATTTATTTATTTTATTTTATATTTATATTTATATTTAATTTTATTTATATTTATATTTATTTTATATTTATATTTATATTTTATTTATATTTTATTTATATTTATTTTTATTTATTTTTATTTATTTTATTTATATTTATATTTATATTTATATTTATATTTATATTTATATTTATATTTATATTTATATTTATATTTATTTTATATTTTATTTATATTTATTTATTTTTTATTTATATTTATATTTATATTTATATTTATATTTATTTATTTTATATTTATATTTATTTATTATATTTATATTTATATTTATTTATATTTTTTATATTTATTTAATTTATATTTATATTTATTTATTTATATTTATTTATTTATATTTATATTTATATTTATATTTATATTTATATTTATATTTATATTTATATTTATTTATTATATTTATATTTATTATTATTTATATTTATATTTATTTTATTTATATTTATTATTTATATTTATATTTATATTTATATTTATATTTATATTTATATTTATATTTATTTATTTTTATTTATTTTATTTTATTTTATATTTATATTTATATTTATATTTATATTTATTTTTATATTTATTTATTATTTATATTATTATTATATTATTTTATTTATTTATATTTTATATTTATATTTATATTTATATTTATATTTATATTTATATTTTATTTATATTTATATTTATTTTATATTTATATTTATATTTATATTTATATTTATATTTATATTTATATTTATATTTATATTTATATTTATATTTATATTTATATTTATTATTTATATTTATATTTATATTTATATTTATATTTATATTTATATTTATTTATATTTATATTTATATTTATATTTATATTTATATTTATATTTATATTTATATTTATATTTATATTTATATTTATATTTATATTTATATTTATATTTATATTTATATTTATATTTATATTTATATTTATATTTATATTTATATTTATATTTATATTTATATTTATATTTATATTTATATTTATATTTATATTTATATTTATATTTATATTTATATTTATATTTATATTTATATTTATATTTATATTTATATTTATATTTATATTTATATTTATATTTATATTTATATTTATATTTATATTTATATTTATATTTATATTTATATTTATATTTATATTTATATTTATATTTATATTTATATTTATATTTATATTTATATTTATATTTATATTTATATTTATATTTATATTTATATTTATATTTATATTTATATTTATATTTATATTTATATTTATATTTATATTTATATTTATATTTATATTTATATTTATATTTATATTTATATTTATATTTATATTTATATTTATATTTATATTTATATTTATATTTATATTTATATTTATATTTATATTTATATTTATATTTATATTTATATTTATATTTATATTTATATTTATATTTATATTTATATTTATATTTATATTTATATTTATATTTATATTTATATTTATATTTATATTTATATTTATATTTATATTTATATTTATATTTATATTTATATTTATATTTATATTTATATTTATATTTATATTTATATTTATATTTATATTTATATTTATATTTATATTTATATTTATATTTATATTTATATTTATATTTATATTTATATTTATATTTATATTTATATTTATATTTATATTTATATTTATATTTATATTTATATTTATATTTATATTTATATTTATATTTATATTTATATTTATATTTATATTTATATTTATATTTATATTTATATTTATATTTATATTTATATTTATATTTATATTTATATTTATATTTATATTTATATTTATATTTATATTTATATTTATATTTATATTTATATTTATATTTATATTTATATTTATATTTATATTTATATTTATATTTATATTTATATTTATATTTATATTTATATTTATATTTATATTTATATTTATATTTATATTTATATTTATATTTATATTTATATTTATATTTATATTTATATTTATATTTATATTTATATTTATATTTATATTTATATTTATATTTATATTTATATTTATATTTATATTTATATTTATATTTATATTTATATTTATATTTATATTTATATTTATATTTATATTTATATTTATATTTATATTTATATTTATATTTATATTTATATTTATATTTATATTTATATTTATATTTATATTTATATTTATATTTATATTTATATTTATATTTATATTTATATTTATATTTATATTTTGTTACGGGCCAATTCAGCACTACGACACCAAGGGACGGATCGGGACCCTTGAGCGGCCTAGCTCTAGCCGGTGAGGGGTAGGTCAGACAAAAGTCGTAGATTGGGTTTTCTAAATGCCCTAAGATGACAATTATAATGAAATGTGAATTCGGTAAAACGTCAAAAATCGGGTGGGCACCACCAGTAATGTCACAATGCTAGATGACAAAAGGAGAATCTCGTCACTGGTCGGTAGACTCCTTGCAGCTCAATATTTAACATAAAATTCTCCGAAAATCTCGCAGAGTAGAGAAGTTGAATTCACCCTACTAACATAAACTTCTTACTAAAATAATTCACGTAGACAACTTTACTTAATTCTATTAACAAATCCCAACGGCTGAAATAAATACATGGGTTGGTTACATAAACAAATATGGCACATACATATATGAACAAGTAAATGTAAACATTACTACAAGTAATATTGTCGATAAAGTAAATGGCATACAATTATTATTACTATAAGATGTACTGGTCAGTAAAGCAATGTGTAATAAAATTAAGGTGGAGTTGAGTGCACAGGACACCCCACTTGGTCTGCTTACACAGTAACTAATAAAATATTTGAAACGTAATGCGTAGGACGCTACGCTACTAACTTAACGGCAACAATAACTTTCTTCAAAATGTAAATTGTGATCTTAATTCAGCAAATATGTAATCATAATAATTTTAAATAAATGGAAGTATCAGTAGAACTGTCTTAAATATTACGTTAATTGGGAATAATATGGTTTAACTATTTATACTAGTTAAATGTGTTTGTTGTTCACGACAACGGTAAAGTATCAATAAGGCGCACACACTTTAGGACTTGGTGATAAGGGATTAACACAACTTCGTGTACGGGTTGTGCTTAGTTTAATTACACAAACATTCAATTATAATCGACGTATTTGGGGTTGCACTGTAAAATCTACGAATACAGTCGCTTACCTTGTAAGGTGGACTGTACCAGTCAACACTGTGAGGGTGTCGAGTTTTCTACTTTCAAACACGTGACAATTAATCTATTACTTGATCCCCCAACAACTGGGTTATATTACGGGCCTACCGCAACCGTAACGAGATTTCCATTCATCCTCCAGACAGTAACTCCCAAATTCATTGGCATTAATTAATACTTCTAAAACGTAAACAACAAAGAGGATGCCTCAACCTACAACAGAATGATTAATCACGTGCAGCACGTGACGCTAATAGCGAAGATCGACAATCAAAACTCGGCACTTGTATTATAACTTCCCATGAACCACCAAAATCAACGATCGATTAACTATGATATTGTAACTACATATTTCATGTAAGAACTGAATAAATCCGCTCTAAGCAATTTTTTTTGTATCACCAAAACTCAACTTGACAAACTTACCTCATAAACGTCACAGCCCTCCGCCTTTTTGATTACCTCCAAAAAACTGTCGAAATTATGAAGGGATGTGCGGGCAATGCGCTCTTTGTTATATTTTAAACTGATGAATTATTCACACAAACTAAGGGACTTTATATACATATATCTCTAATATAAGGTAACAAAATAAACGGAACGTTACAATTTATATTTATATTTATATCTATTTTTATATTTATATTTATTTTTATATCTATATTTATTTTTATATTTATATTTATATTGTTTGAATACATTTTATTATTTTGTGATTTGATTTGTTGTTTGGTGTTTTGCCGCCTATTTTAGGTAGCAGTATCTATAGGAAAGAAGATTGGAATTAGAATATAAGTCAGTTAAGTAATGATAGGGAACGCTTAGGAACGAGTTTAGGCTGAAACTTAGAATAAAATACGTAGACCAGGGAGGACGACTTTGTAAATTTGTAGAGTAGAAATATATAGCAGGATTCGCTATTCATAAATTTGGCACGTGCTTAGAAATTAGCCAAATTTTTGATAGCTTTAAGTCGAACCTTTATGTTGCACCGGTAAGCAGAGCTAGCAGCAGCTAATATAGTATTACGGATCCCTCCCCTTTTACTTTTTACTTGTGTCTTGTTGGTCAGATACACTCCAAAACCAACGCTAGAGATACCATTATTTAATCCCCAACTTTAGTTTTAGTTTATACATTTTATTCATGATCGATTAGTTTTCAAGTCAGATTTATTAGAAACACCTTTATTTTCGCGTTGAAACCCAATGTAGTATCTTCGGGTGGAGCATTTTGGACGTGGTTGCAATTGTAGCGGCCGTTACATATATTATACTGTATAACATTAAAGCAGACCCGTTTCGCCCTTTTTGCCTAACTGATGTGTATTTGTGCGTTAGTGTATGTGTGTATTTGTGTGCTGTGTTTCTATTTGGGTGTTTGGGTGTGGTGTGCGTGTGCACGTGGGTGTGAATATGCGTCTGCATGTGTGTCGGTTGGCGTTGGTGTTGAGTGTGCTCCCATCACAGTCTCAAACCATCGGCATCCAGAAATCCGGACCGAAAGTTGAGCACTACTGCAGGTGCTCTGGCTATTGGCAGCCGGCAAGCAGAGAGCTCACGCGTGGTTCAAAACGTGTTGTGTGTTTTGCTTTGAGTGATTGGGTGTTTCGTCAGCGTATGAGTGCAATTATTTATGCGTTGTAAGTTTTTTTTGTTTTGGGCGTTTGTGTATTATGCCTTTACTTGTGTGTGTGTGTGTGTGTGTGTGTGTGTGTGTGTGTGTGTGTGTGTGTGTGTGTGTGTGTGTGTTTATGGTATGTTAATGTTTTTGCCGTTCGCCCCCCTCAGTTTCAGACCATCGGCAGCCGGAATTGCAGGAATGAAAGTTGAGCACTACCGCATTTGCTTTGGCCATCGGCAACCGGAAACCGAAGGGCTCACGCGCGGTCCAAAACGTGTTGTATTGTCTTTGTATATGTGTACGTGTGTGTCTGTTTGTATATGCGTGTATCAGTGTGTGTGCGTGAGTGTGTGTGTGTTTGTGTGTTGTGTGTTTTGTTTTGGGTATTTAAGTGCCGTATCTTTCTGTATGTTTCTGTTTATGTTGAGTGTGCACCCCTCTCAGTCGTGGGCCATCGGCAGTCGGAAATCCGGGACCAAAAGTTGAACACTATTGCACGTGCTCTGGCCATCAGCAGTCACAACCAAAGTGATTACGTGCGATTCAAAGGTGTTGTGTGTTTTGCTTTGGGTGATTGTGTGTTTTGTCAGCGCACGCGTGTGTGTGTGTGTTTGTGTGTTTTTCTTTGTTTTTTTTGGGTATTTGTGTGTTGTGTCTTTGCTTGTATGTGTGTGTGTGTGTGTTTATGACGTGTTAAAGTTTTTGAGTGTGCTCTCTTCTCATTCCCAGACTACTGACAGCCGGAAATCCAGAACCGAGAGTTGAGCACTACCGTTCATTTACATTTCCAATGCTCCACCCGAAGGTACTACATTGGCCAGGAGGCGAGTTTTTTGTTGCCTGGAAATTTAGAATTTTGCCGAACCCTTGCCGTTCCAGGCAAGGTAGGGATCTTTAACGTGCGTGACAACACACACACGGGACCTCCATTTAACCTCTCATCCGAACGAGGGCGTAATATTTGTGAAAAATGCTCACCTGCCATTTTTCAAGCAGTCGGCCGTGTCGGGATTTGAACCCGGGACCTTGGGATCCGTAGTCTTACGCTTACTACATTGATCCACGGCGACGCTAGTTGAGCACTACCGCATGTGCTCTGGCCATCGGCAGTCAGAAATCAGAGAACTCATGCGCGGTCCAAAACGTGTTGTATTGTCTTTGTGTATATGTGTGTTTGTATGCCTGTTTGTGTATCATTGGGTGTGCTTGAGTGTGTGTTTGTGTGTTACGTGATTTGTTTTGTGTTTTTGTGTGTGTTTCGTTGATGCTGTGTGCTCCCCTTTCAGTCTCAGACCATCGGCAGCCAGAAACCGGGACCGAAAGCTGAGCACTTGCACCTTTCCTTTTCCAGGTAGGAATGGGTGTACAACAGAGTCTAAACAAAACTGGCGAGACTAGCATCGACTGTTTGTGGCTGCGATAGATTGCAAAAGACTATATCACAGGGTTTAGAAAGTGAAGTTAAATTTTAGCCAGACCACTTGTAGGGATGCAATTTAGAACATGACAAAAGACAATATGTTAATACAATAACATTAATAAAAAAAATTAAATATATACCGTTATTTTCATACAACCAAATTTTCATGCGACAAAATCACTAAGTGTAGTTTATATACCTACACTCTCATAATTTTAAAATTTTGTCTTAGACTCTATCAGATAAAATATTAGAAAATCTAAAATTATTATTGTACTTAGACACAATTTCAAATTAACGTTCTAAGTAAAAAGAAATCATAAATACGCTTTGTTGTATTTAACATTAGTCAAGAGAATTTGAATTAAACATTCAAATTGAACATAACCTCAAAATCCACAAAAAAGGTTTCATGAAAGGTTTTATGTTTACAACTTATAAGGTTATATAGGAAAGCAAAGGTAATATTAAATTAGTGAAGGTAGTCTGTATATAAAGTTATGACTATATTTTACATGCACATGCACATTGTTCCATCACAAAACTTAATAAGATAAACCCATACCTGTATTCATGAAATATGAAAGAAAACGTATACTTAAACATTGAGCTTACGGCTTGTTTAAAATTATAGGATCTTCTTACGGTTTGTTGAGACAAGCACCATCGTTATTTATTTTGGTTGTTAACCTCAAACTTCTAATTTGTAAGAGCCAAACCTTTTGTTCCACAACCATATGTTTTGTTCACGGAGCATTTAATTTATTTTAAAAGGTAAATAAACGGCAACATGAATTCTTGTACGATAGAAGATAATATTTGTAGGTAGTAAAATTAATACATAGGCTTAGATAGCTTAGCATAGATAATTAAATTCTCCATCAGAGGACAACTCATCAGAGAACGACCCAGCAGAGAATATATCATCGGAAGATACTTTACCAAAGAACCCTAGAAAATAAACGTGTTACAAAAACAAAGTATTGTAATACGCCACGGGGAACCGTCTAAAAGTTTTATCTGTAATCAGCTTATCATTCATGCTCATTTTGAAGGGGTAATTCAGGTAGACTTTCTCCATACGCATTTTGCTAGTATTCTAAAACGATATTTATGTATGTTAAGAAGAATAAGAGAAAAGACACCTTTTACATACCAGGTACGACATCATGGCCTTAGAAAGAACATCTTTATCAGGAAACGACATGTGCACAAAAGGAAGTCAGATATGAAGAGCAACAAAAATTTATTCTGGTTTAAAGATAACCACACATTTTGAGAGAGGGACAAACAAGAAAACTATCTTAATTGACAGATTCATGTATACACCAGTTGTGTATTTATGGACTTTATTTAGAGGTTTACCAATTAAAAAATTACATATGATCAATAATTATTTATATTATTTATACTAAAGGGGACATTAAATTAAAACTTAACATCAACTTACTTAGTGTATAATTTTATAATACTAAAGGGCATGTTACACAAATCAAAACTAACTTGTGATTGTTAACGGTATTAATATAAAATTAAGATGAAGAAATACTTGTATAAGGAAGGAAGCGGGACCTCAATGTAACATGGTGAGGCAACGGCAAATTGACATGTTACAATTGGCAATCAGAGAGCTCTTGCGTGGTCCAAGACATGTTATGTGATGTTGAAATAATATATTTGTAAAATTTGTTAAATTACCTTTGTCGCGAAATTCTACTAACCTATTTTCTCTTTCGTTGCTCGGGTTAAGCCAAGTATACCTACTACCGCTCCTTCCTTAACCTCACCTACCGTTGTATTAAAATCTCCTCAATTCTTAAATATTCATGTCTTTATACGGATTTTGGTATGTCTTCGATATCTTTGTAGGTCGCTTTAATCTCTTCCTCAGTGTAAATAGAGGTGAGCATGTACATTTGTGTTGCTATTGTATTTACCAGTTCAGATTCTAATCTAATCATGAGTACTCTTTTGTTCTTCTGTAAGTAGTTTTTTACATAGTGTTCCACCCTTTTCTGCATAACTATTCACACATCCAAATTTCCTTCCTCTGATCCTCTATGAATTGCCCTAAAGTTGGTGCTCCAAAAATCCCCCGCCTAAGGCCACTGAACATTGCTAATATGTCTACTGTCTAATTTTAACTATCCATTTCAATGTTTAGATTTTCTAGCATACCTATTTGCTTGATGCTTCTGACATTTCACGCTCCGGCTTGCAAAATGTTTCCGATTCTTTTCCTAAAGTTGGTGATACCATCTTTCAAAGTAGTTCTCTCCAGGAGATGCAACTGAGGGACTATTAACTTGGGAATCTTTATCCCAAAGGATGCCATCATTAATATTAAAAAGATTTCTAAACGGTAATGTAGAAAAAATCTGGTGGGAGGTAATGTGGTGGCTTTCCGTTGCCTTCCACATCGCAGTAGTGTGTCTTAGAATGTCATATCGACCCCTATGGTCTCGGCCACTCTAAGTACCAAAGGAGCTGCTGCACTTTTTCGGGGACATGTCTTAGTCAGCTTCCTCACTAAAGACCCCACTAATTTGGATAAACCTATCGCCCGACTCTTTAGCTCACTGAAACACGCAAGCCATTCTACCCGCTCTAGTATTCCAGAACTTCTTCAAGGTGTAGCTCCGTTCAGAATGGGCTACAACTTTTATTACAATATTTACTTGTTTAGGTTTCTCACGTAAACGCATTGCTTTGCGGTCTTCTACGAATGGGAACTTGAACTAATTGATCATTTAGAAATTTTTATGATAGGTATCGACATTCGGCATATTGATAAATGAGGAGATTAAATTACATAGAACTCTTGATAAACGTTGTTTATGTTTGTTTAAAAGGAATGGGTTTTCTTCTTTTTAATTCAATAAATGGTATAATCTGAGAAGAATTGTTAGGATGTTAAACATACCAAAGATTGATGTGAAACAATACATATCTTTTTTACTACTGGTGTATTAAACAGCTAACATAATTGACTACCTGGAGCATTTTTTTTTATGAAACTAAGAACGAAAACAACACGGTCAAATAGATAATAACAGCCATACATTTTTAAAAAAACACCATTTTAAAAAATTAATAGAACGCAATTTAAAGAAAAATTCTTCAATTTGACAGAATGACATAATAGTAGGTATTTTATTATATTATTCCTTTATTAAAGAGTGGTTCGTGAAGACAATCTAGAATTAGAGGGCGTGTGAACAAAAACCCGAAGAGAATGTATAATAATAGCGACACCTGGTATTATAAAACCGAGTCCAAATAAAGCGACTATTACCTTGAGGCCGGTTAATGATAGGGTCTTGTTAATATGTCTGCTGTTGACTACGTCTTCTGCAACCGTACCAAAATTAAGCTCATACCATCTTTCAGGTACTAACAATTATTGCAACTGTAAAAGCGCTCCGGCTTCTTGGTCTATTACTATTAATAATAATCCAAAGACGTTTCTCAATTGATGAAGTTAACTGTTTTATCTATTAATTTCGCACGAAAAATTTTTCAAGTGCTTCTCAAAAATGATAATAAAGTGTGTAATTAAAAGAACGAAATTGTTTATATTTAAAATCGGCAGATCATTAAAAATAATAAATAGTGTTGGTGTTGTGGCTTAGTCTAAGGTGGCTATGGTAGCGTGGATGTTTCTCGTTAATCAACGCGGTTTTGGATGTTAGTAGTTGACCCCCTGCGATTCGGAAGGTGGCCAGACCAGGCTGGCCAGTATGAAAATTCATTTCAATATTAATGAGGATAATGAAATATACGGTATGTTACACTTTAGGAATGCAAATTAAAAACTTTATCATGTCCGATCATTATTTTGAACGCCTAGTTACACGTCCGAGTAATATACCACAACGATTCTAATCTAACGAAAGCTTTTGTGCTGAATATTTCGGTCATTATTTTACAAAATAAAGTCTAAAGTACAACTAGAAACGATGCCATTCAAAACATCCAAGAAATTTAACATATTTAATAGCTTTTAGTCAGCTTTTAGCCATGAGCATTTAGTAATTTATATTAACAAAAATAATAAACCGAATTTTTAAAATAACATTACTCCTGTTATGCAGCTTAAGACACTTTGAAGAGGATTAAAAAAACAAGAAATATTTATATACTTTAAACATCTCACACATAAATATGTTAAAGAAATTTAATTAATAGTTAAACAAATCTAACGTAAGCAAAAAGTTATTTACATTAAACATTTCAAGGCTAATGGACGAATGATCAATATATGTCGTTAGAACGAAAAGACCGACAACAAACCTACCACACGTTCTATTTTTCTATTCTATTCTTCTCAGGGAACATTATGAATGGAAGAAGAATATTTCCTCAACAGGCTAGGTTAAAGTACAAGAGGGAGGTTGCATATTTATCCTCTTTAAATACAGGTCAATTTTGTAAATTTGCTGTATTATCCCGATTTGAACAGTCCTGCGCCTTGAAGAAGTTCTATAGTACTAGAACACGTAGAATGGTTTGCGTGTTTCAGTAAGCCAAAAAACCAAACTACATGTCCAACCAAATTAGTGGGATCTTTAGTGAAGAACCAGGTTAAGACAGATCTCCGAAAGAAAGCAGCGGCTCTTTCTTAGAATTGCAGACCATAGAGGTCCGCGATGTGGAAGGCAACGAGAAACACCACATTATCTCCCAAATATTACAACGTACCAAAACACTTTTAAAAAATAATGGCGTCCTTTGGGGCAAAAGATTCCACAGTTAAAATAGCACACCAATCGAATCTTCAGGAGGGGACTACTTCGGAGGATGTGGCCAGCAAGCTTAATAAGAAGAAAATAAAAACGGGAACATCTTGCGAGTAATGGGGTGAAATGTAAAAGGCACGGAACAAGTGGATAAGCTAAAAAATTTGAAAATTGAAATGGATCAGTTAGAATTAGACATAGTACGAATTAACGAAGTTCGGTGGTTGGAGCGGGGGGTGGGGTGCGGGGGGTCCGTGGCGTAGTTGGTTTGCATGTGACTACAATGCCCATGGTCTCGGGTTCGAATCCCGACACGTATTACCATTTACACGGTAGTTACATTTATATGGTGATAGTTCTTACCAAAAAGTCGATAAAACAGTTTACGAAGTCGGTAATACAGTTTAAGAGTTCATAAATACATCGCGCAAGCGCAATGAGAAAAACGGGCTACGCCTCTGGCGGATGAAAGCGCGAACCTTATACAGATTTGGGGCGCGGTCATCTACCAATGGCGTCGCCAATGCATAAATATAAGACGTAATTATCGGAAAAATATACATAAATGTCGGACAAAAAAAAGCACAATAATTACTCACATGGATAGGTCCCTGCGTCAAAGTTGACTTCTATTCCAAGTCCATCAGGGCTCCCTCCCGGAGTAATGGAAGATGGTGACTCGTCATCTCGGGTCGTGGAGTCCAGTACGCCTAGGTGGCTGCAAATTTATCTACCTATGTAGGGAATAGACAGGAACATGGTAAGGGAGCGACAAACAAAGACAAGCAAACAAGGAAATCTACATAGATAAGATAACGATACGTTACCAGAAGAAACGTCCACTTCACTCTAAGAACAAAGGCAAAAAGCCACGTTAAAGCGTTCAACCCAAAACTCTCACCACTTTTCCCCACTCTTTGTCTTTTTCACGTCGGCGCGAAGTATTCGTCTAACCCTCCCGTGTCGTGCACTCTGCGCAAACTCACTATGACGTAACGGAAGTACACGCCTAGTCTATTAAAAATGCCCGCGCACCGCGTCTCTTGAAATTATGGCGCGAAACTCCCGCACATCAAACTAACCTAATAACAATGTTTAAGTGCCAATTGGATTGGCACGTAACACACGGACCGCTTGCAAAATGTTAGGCGAGCATTTTTCACAAAAATACGCCCTCGTGCGGATGAGAGGTAAAATGGAGACCCCGCGTGTGAGTGTTGTCATACACGTTAAAGATCCCTACCTTGCCTGGAACGGCAAGGGTTTGGCAAAATTCAAAATTTCCAGGTAAGAAAAAACTCGCTTCCTGGCCAACGTAGTACCTTCGGGTGGAGCATTGGAAAATCACATGTAGGGGCTAGAGCCGGGGCATTTTTTGAACGAATACTTTAGAGTAATTCATCCAGAATCAGATGTGGAGATAGTTATGCGGAAAAACATAAGACACTATGTAGAAAACTACTTACAAAAAAAACCAAAAAAATTCTCATGGTTAGATTAGAATCTAAACGGATAAATACAGTAATAATGCAAATATTCATGCCCACGTCTAACCACAGTGAGGAAGAAGTAGAAGCGATTTACAAAGTTATCGAGGTCGTACTAAGATTCTTATAAGAACATGAAAATTTAATAATTACGGGAGATTTTAATGCAGTGCAAGGTGAGGGTAGGAAAAGAGCGATCTAGGTTTATTTGGTTTAGGCACAAGAAACTACAAAGGATATAATCCGGTAGAATTTTGCGTCAAAAACAATTTAACTATCACAAACACATCATGCTAGAAGACGATACACGTGGAAGATGCCAGGAGATGTAAGAAGATACCATATAGATTACATTCTTGTTAGGTTTAGAAACCAAGTTAACGACTGTAGAAGCCACCCAGAAGCAGATATAGACACTGACCGCAACATAGTATAACAAAAACCACGCTTAATTAAAAAATTTGAAAAAAGGAACGCAGAAAGGTCATTTTGAGAAACTAAAATATAAAAATACCCACAAAACATTTGATACAAAGTTAAAAGAATTGTTAAAAAGCGTTGCAGAAATTTTTTTTGATATCAGAAATATTCTGGGGTATAATAAAAAAAATTAAATGAAGAAACGTGAAAATACAAAAACAGACCAGATGAAGCTGAAAAACCGAGATATAAAGCCATCATCATCAATAGGTCTTCAGTCCTGGAACTGGTTAGAAGCGTACGCTCATTGTTTCCTATTCTAAACTAACCTACACATTTTCCTGAAATTTGCATAGTCTGCATCTATCACTATCTGATCTAGGTTTACATCTACCTCCTTTTTCCTATCTATGCTTGTAATATATTCCATACTATTCCGCAAAAATGCTTTAGATCGTACTCTGCCCTTCTATTTCTATTTTTTTAAAAAGATATTCTTGTTTCCCTAGTATTTCTATAACCTATTTGTTATTAACATTGTCTGTCCATGCTATCATCCTCATATATCTGAAACACAGCATTTCAAAAGGCTGCTACCGTTTGTCTGTCTGCTTGTCCTACTATCCGTATTTCATAGACATACTGTGCTGTGCTCCACACATATGCTTTCAACAATTTCCTTCTTCTTTCTATGTTTGTTGTCTTTCATCTTTCATCTTTCTTGTTAGATGCAGTTCGGTCCCCTTCTGTTGTTTTACAATTATATACCATATCTTTTCGATATTAAGTAGTTATGAAGGGGGGTAAGCAGCCTGTGGTTGCCAAGTTCCCCCAGCACTTGAACATTTGCCGATTTAATACTTTGTCCAATATCTCTTACCATACAGTCAACATTAGTTGCAGATATTTCACAACCAACACCTGTAGTTGTTTATAATAATCATCAGGTTTATCTGCGCTTATTTTTTTGTCAATAAGTTTTCCGTCTCAAAACTGGTTGGACACGTACCTGCATCTATGTGTATTCTGAGCTAGCCTACACAGTTCCTTGAAATTCAGCCTGTACACAGCTCGGTTCCCTTTCTATTGTATTCTAATTTTATGCCATATTTCACCGAGATTCAGTGAAGGGGGTTAAGCAGCCTGTGGCTGCCAAGATCCCCCAACATTTAGACATTTGCCGAATTAATAGTTTTCCAGTAAACCCTTTCAGACAATTAACATTAATCAAGAATATTGCACAACCACTACTTGTAGTTGTTTATAATAATCATCATGTTTAGGTACAGTTACTTTTTCATCATTACTTTATCCATCTTGGGACTGGTTGGATGCGTACCTCCATTGATTTCTATTCTGAGCTAGCCTACACATTTCTCTGCAATTCCTAAAGCCTACATCTTTCACTATCTGTGTGGAGTAGTCTAACCTAGGTCTACCCCTACTTCTCTTTTTTCCTATCTCTGCTTCTAATATACCTCGTACTATTCCCTCATGCCGTAGTATGTGGCCTATCATCCTATCTATCCTATTTTTTACCGTTTTCCACATATTTTTTTCTACCCCTACCATTTTTAGTACCTCTTCGTTCTTAAGTTTGTCGGTCCATGATATCTTCATTATACGTCTGTAGCGTCACATTTCAAAGGCTTCTACCTTTTTCTTATCTGCTTCTCCTACTGTCCAGGCTTCATAGCCATACAGTGCTGTGCTCCACACATATGTTTTAAGCAATCTTTTCCTTGTTTCTATGTTTGTTGTCTTTGAACACGGTAGTTGCTTTTTATTGTTAAATGTAGCACGATCTTGTGCTAATCTTTGTTTTATATCTTTTGTGCTTTTCCCATCTTGCGTTATTTGACTTCCTAGGCAGCAGAAATCCACAACCTCTTGTAAGTTCTCGTTACCTATTTGTATTCTTGTTTTTGATTTATTTTCCCCTCTTTTGCGTACTAGAACTTTAGTTTTATTTTTGTTAATTTTCATACCATATATCTCCGTTAGAACTGTGTCCATTTCATTAAGAGCAGCTTCTAACTCTTCTTTGCTAGATGCTAATACCGCTATATCATCTGCAAATCTAAGCATATCAATTTTTTGTTCCTGCATAGTAATTCCAAATGTCTTCCTGCATTTGATAGTATTCGTTGCCTCTTTAATGGGGATATAGCACATCCCTGTTTCACCCCTTTCCTAATGTTTACTCCTCTACGTTCTTCCTCTATTTCTATTACTGCTATTTGCTCTTTGTATAAGCTATGTACTATTCGTCTATCTCTATAACTCATTCCAATCTTTTTGAGTATTTCAAAATTTTTTTTCCATTTTACATTGTCAAATTCTTTTTCCAGATTTACAAACCCTATATACACCCTTACCCCTTTTTCTATAGTTTTCTCCATTATCACTCTCAGAGCTAAAATGGCCTCCCGTGTTCCCCTGTTTTGCCTAAATCTAAATTGATCTCCTCCTAGTATTTATTCAGCTCGTTTTTCCGTTCGTCTTTGTACAATTCTAGTTAAGATTTTTGACACATGTGCTGTCAAACTTATAGTTCGAAAATTTTCCCATCAATCCGTGTTTTTTTTTTTTTTTGGTATAATTACTATGATGTTACATTTGAAATCTTTGGGTATCTCGCCTGTCTCATACATATAGCTTACAAATTGGAAGAGACGTTCTGTTACTGCTTTCAAGCAGCTTTTAGAGTTTCTGCTTGCACCTTATCTGTACCAGGCGCCTTACTATTTTACAGACCCTTTAATGCTAATTCAAACTCATCTCTAAGTACATAATATCCCAAGTCATCATTTTCAATGTCTGATTCCTGTTCTAATGCTGTTAGTTCCTCTCCTGCATATAAATATCATATATATTCTTGCCATCTACCCACTTTCTTTACATTTTCTATAATGACGTTTCCTCCCGCGTCCCTTATATTTTTGCTATACTGTTTTATATCCCTAAAATTCATTCTAATTAGTTTGTACCTCTTTGCACTTTTCATCAATCCATTGTTCTTTAGCTTTCCTGCATTTGCGAATAATTTCCCATATTATGACTTTGTATCTCTGTTTTCCTGTTTCATCTGATTTGTTTTTGTATTTTCGTCTTCTATTAAATTCAGGATATCCTTTGTTATCCATGGTTTCTTAGTTTTTTTTGTGTATACCCCAGAATATCTCTGGCGGCTATGTCTGGGCTGGATTTAATGTTATTCCATTCTGTTTCTACTTCCTTAGTATCAGATATTTACCTGATTTCTTTCAGCAATTTATTTGACTTTTTTTCGAATCTTTCTTGAATATCTTTATCTTTTAGTTTCTCAAAGTCAAAGTGCCTTCTTTCCGTTTCTTTTTTCAAATTTTTAAATTTAAGTGCGGGCTTCGTAATTACGATGTTGTGTACAGTGTTTATATCTGCTTCTGGGTAGCTTCTACAGTCTTTTACTTGATTCCTAAACCGTTGCCTAACAAGAATGTAATCTATTTGATATCTTCCTATATCTCCTGGCATCTTCCACGTATATCGTCTTCTAGCATGATGTTGAAATGATGTATTTGTGATGATTAAATTGTTTTTGTCGCAAAATTCTACCAGCCTATTTCTCCTGTCGTTTCTCATGCCTAAACCAAATAAACCTACTACCTCTCCTTCCCTACCCTCACCGATCACTGCATTAAAATCCCCCGTGATTATTAAATTTTCATGTCCTTCTACGTATCTTAGTGTCTTCGATATCTTTGTAGATCGCTTCTACCTCTTCGTCACTGTAGATAGAGGTGAGCCTGTATATTTATATTATTACTGTGTTTACCGGTTTATATTCTAATCTAACTATGAGTACTTTTTCGTTCTTTTGTAAGTAATTTTCTACACAGTATCCTATCTTTTTTCGCATAACTATTCTCACACCCAAATTTCCTTCCTCTGCTCCTGAATGAATTACTCTGAAGTCTCCACTACAAAAATCCCCCGCCTCTCGCCACCTTACCATGTCTAGTGATAACCTATTCATTTCGATTTTTAGGCTCTCTAGCTTACCTACTTGCTTCATAGTTCTGACATTCCACGCTCCGACTCGCAGAATTTTCCCGACTCTTATTCTGGACTTTCCGATCGCATTCTCCGAAGTAGCCCCTTCCCGAAGTTCCAAATGGTGGACTATTTTAACTCCGGAATCTCTTACCACAGAGAATGCCATTATGTTTTTTTCAATTTAAAGCCGCTGTGCGCAAAACCATTAAAAGAAAAATTATTTCCAAATGCTGAATAGCTAAAGAACAATGGATTGAGGAAACGTGTAAAGAGGTACAAACTAAGAAAATAAAACACACACGAAGGATACACACTAATTAGAATAAATAAAATAGAGTAAAATAGAAAACGTAAAGAAAGTAGTTAGATGGCAAGAACGTATAGGAAATTTATATGCAGGACCAGAACTAGAAGCACTAGAACAAAAATCACACATTGAAAAGAATGACTTGAATATCGTATACTTAGAGGTGAGTTTGAACTAGCATTAGTCTGAAAAATAATAAAGCACCGGGTATAGATAAGGTGCAGGCAGGAACTTTAAAGACCGCTGGACAACCAGTAGCAGCACGTCTCCTCTAACTTGTAAGCGTATGATACAGGTCAAATACTCAAAGGTTTCAAACGTATCACCATAGTAATTACACATAGAAATAAAAGTGCGGATATATATAAAAATTTTCGAACAATAAATTTGATAGCACACGTGTCAAAAATATTAACTAGAATTGTACAAAGACGAATGGAAAACGGGCTGAGGAAACACTAGGAGAAGATCAATTTGGGTTTAGACGAAACAGAGGAATACACGAGGCCATTTTAGCTTTTAGGGTGATAATAGAGAAAGCGATAGAGAAAGGAGAAAAACGTGTATATGGGGTAGTTCTGGAAAAAGCAATCGATAATGGAAAATGGGAGAAAATGTTCGACATGCTCAAAGAAATTGGAATAAGTTATAGGAATAGACGAATAGTACTGGGTGAATCATATTGAACTTTCTGATTTCACAAGGTCATTTCCCTAAGTTTGGAGGAAGTGGAAGGGTGGGGATGGCGTAATCACATGCGCCATGACATGCAGTTTTCAGTGTGAGCAATAACTTGGTCGGGTCAACATGAAGCGTTCGTGGTGGAAGAGTTTATTCGAAATGGTGAATCAGTGATGACAACACAGCGTGCGTTTCGTGTACACTTTGCTCTTGGTCGTCATGATCTTACCCCCATTGGACCAACAATTAGGAATTGGGCAACTAATTTTAGAGCGATATCTTCGGCATTACAAACAAAACCAGTAGGCTGAACTAGGACTTCAACGTAAGCAGAAAACGTGGATAGAGTACGGGCTTCAATACAACAGTCCTTCCAACGATCTGTTCTTAAACACGCCGCTTCACTGGGATTATCTGCCAGTAGTGTCAGAAGAATCTTTCATAGAGACCTTCAATTGCACCCATACAAGATGGCAGTTAGTGCAAGAGTTAAGTGACAGATTTTGACATACGAAAGAATTTGTGCCGTGATGTTCTGCAGAGTATTCCTCGTACTGCTGTTTTAATCTTTAGTGATGAGGCCCATTTTCACCTGGCCAGAACTATTAATAAACAAAATTTTCGCTATTGGGCAGAGAATAACCCTCGCAAACTTTACCAACGACCACTCCACAGACCTCGAGTAATAGTGTGGTGCGCTGTTGGAAATTTTGGTGTGTAGGTCCCTACTTTTTCGAAGAAAATGGTGAAGTTGTAACAGTGACTTTTGCTCGGTATTGTCACATGATTGAAATTTTTTTAAAACTAAAAGTGAATGAATAATTTCAAGACCATGAAATGGAAACATTTGGTTCCAATAAGATGGTGCTACGACACATACATCTCATCTTTTAATGGAACTTCTAAAGCAAATGTTTCCTGATCATCTCATGTCTATGCAAGGTGACATTGGTCCCCCGATCGCCTGATGTAGCCCCATGCAATTTTTTTCTTTGGAGTTACCTCAAAGAAAAGGTGTACAAGTATCGTCCCCAAACTATCGATGAACTGAAGGCTGCCATCACTAAAGAAATTAATGCTATTCATTTGAATATGATTCTCAGAGTCATGGAAACTTCCAGGAAAGGCTCCATCGGTGTTTGGACAATGGAGATAGACATTTAGAAGATATCATTTTCAAATCATAACAAAATAAAACTGTATTTTATGTTCTTCAAATAATAAAATAATTTTTATTGCATCTTGCTTTGTTTTTATTATGCACCTCTTTGAAATCGGAAAATTCAATATGATTCTCCTTGTACATAGCTTATACAAAAAGAATACAGCGATAGTAGAATTAGAGCAGGAAGATAGAGAAGTAAGTATTACCATAGGTGCAAGACAGGGATGTGCTCAATCCCCGTTTATTTTTAACATGTCAAATTAGGAATTAATATACAGGCATAAACGATTAATATGTTTAAATTTGCAGATTTAGCGGTATTACAGTCTAGGCGTCACCGTGGATCAATGTAGTAAGCGTAAGACTACGGATCCCAAGGTCCCGGGTTCAAATCCCGACACGGCCGACTGCTTGAAAAATGGCAGGTGAGCATTTTTCACAAAAATTACGCCCTCGTTCGGATGAGAGGTTAAATGGAGGTCCCGTGTGTGAGTGTTGTCACGCACGTTAAAGATCCCTACCTTGCCTGGAACGACAAGGGTTCGGCAAAATTCTAAATTTCCAGGCAACAAAAAACTCGCCTCCTGGCCAATGTAGTACCTTCTGGTGGAGCATTGGAAATGTAAATGAACGGTATTACAGTCTAACAAGGAAGTGCTAGAGGCAGCTCTTAATGAAATGAAAACAGTATTAACAAAAGTAATAAAAATAAAACTACAAAACTAGTATGTAGAGAGGAAAATAAGTCAAAAACCAGAATTCAAATAGGAAACAACAACTTACAAGAGGTTAAGGATTTTGTCTACTTACAAAGTCAAATAACGCAAGAAAGGAAAAGTGCAAAAAATATATAACAAAAAAGATTAATACAAGATCGTTCTGAATTTAACAAGAAAAGGCTACTACTATGTTCAAATACAATAAACATAGCAACAAGGAAGGGATTGCCGAAATCATATGTGTGAAGCACAATAATGTACGGCTGTGAAACGTGGACAGTAGGGGAAGCGGAGAAGGAAGCTTCTGAAATGTGGCGCTACAGATGTATGGTGATGATATCATAGACAGACAAAGGTAAAAACAAAAAGATTTTAGAGATAGTAGGGAGAGAAAGACATGTGGAAAACGGTAAGAAAAAATAAGAGAAACAGAAGAGAAATGAGCGAATAGTGCGACATAATTTAAAAGCAAACCAAGGAAAACAGATTAGACTATTGTACACATTAGATAAAAATGTAGGCTGTGTGTATTTCAGAGTAATGTATAGGCTAGCTGAGAATAAGAAACAATAGTTCTACGCGTCCAACCAGTTCCAGGATTGAAGACCTAATAATGATGTATCACACCTTAAAAAGAACTCTTCTAACGTTATAGAAATGTAATAGAAATGTTAGAGGAAAAAAGAAATATGTAGAAAACGGTAAAGAATAGAAGAGATAAGATGATAGGACAGTAGTGAGGAATGTATGTTCTGGCACCGCCGCCGCCACTAATCGTTTTGTAATGAGTTTTTTCATTAAAAACCCATTAGCACTAATCGTTTTTAATGAGTTTTCCCATAATATCCCAATAAGACTAATTGTTTTTTAATGAGTTGATACACTCCCGCGTTTCATAATATTGCGCAATCGTATATTATAACATAATTACGCTGCAAATTGTATCAAATACCAAACACGTTTAAAAGTGATACAATTCTTAACCCATAATATAAATAAAGCAATGTACTCACTTAAACTTCTTTTAAATTTCAGGGCCCTCGTTGTTGTTTCAGGGTGGTTCGGCTACGCCATTGTTGAGTCCAAATTTAGTCGTCCCTCCTCTTTCGTTTGTTCATAGGTAAGGCAACAAGGATACAGGTAAAGGTACTCGAAGATAAACATAAAAGGGAACCTACATCCTAAAAAAGAGAAAAAACAGACACGCAACACAGGTAGCTGTTTTCGGCTTCAGGCCTCGTCGTATAATAATGTCGTGTCACTCCGCGCACTTGCGCCATTCCCCCCGGACCTGCGCATTCTCTTGCGCAAACGCAACTGTCCGGAATGGCGGAAATTAACAAGTTTATTTGAAAATATTTGCGAGAACTTACTCACATATCTAACAATGTACATTTTCAAATTTGAAATGTTTCAGAGAAAATAGGGATTGACACGAACTGAACAGGTTGGAGGTTCGGTTCGATTTTTCGAACCGAACCGAACCGAACTGGACATTTCGTTTTCGAACCGAACTTCGAACCGAACCGCCAAATTTTTCGAACCGAACCGAACCTAGCTAAAGGTTCGGTTCGGTTCGGTTCGGTCCGAAAGGTTCGATTTTTTAAATTTAAATTTAGTTTAGAAATTTAATTTTCACTAAGAACATGTCAATCGTAATTTCTCCCAAATGCACATTTTAAAAATCTCTAGTCGCAAGCATATAAGATACAGAACGATTTTTTTATGTACATGGTCATCGAGTTTTAAGTCACTAGGTAAAAAAGTGTAATGGGTATTAGAGGTATACGTCTAATAAATTTTGTCATCGAGGTGCGCTTTTTCGTTTTTTGATGATGATGCTTCAAGATGCCTTTTTCATCAGTTCTGTCCAGGATTTAGTTTGCCAGGACGAAAGCAGTGAAAATGAATGGTTTTAGAACAATATGACGTATTGAAAAACGTTGTTATAAACATACTGCAAAACAACAGTTCAAAAATATCTTTTACGTTAAACGGATGGACTGCCATTAATAGAAAGTCCTATTACGGCATCACAGCACATTTTATTGACAATAACTGGGAACTCCCATCAATTGTAATAAACTTCGTTCCGTCTTACGGTGGACACACAGAAAAAGACATAGCCAAGGGCTTTGTGGAACAGTAAAAAATACGGCATTGAACAAAGGATACGAGGCATAACTGTTGACAATGTTTCAGCCAACACTTCATGCATAAAAGTATTGAATATACTGCTACCGACATTTGACAGCGTAAATCATCACTTTAGGTGCATGACACATATTTTAGATCTGGCAATGCAAGATTTATGCCGTACATTGAACTTAAGCCTTGAACAAACTGATGAAGAAGAAGTTGAAGATGAAGATGAATGTAGCAGTGATAGTGATGAAGATGAATTTAACAGTACAGCCAAACTCAATTGTATTGAGAGAATTCGAATAATCTTTAAGAAAATTAGAAGATCCGAGCTATTGGGACAGCGATTTAAAAACGCTTGTCAGACTGTCGGTGTGTCTACAGAGCTTTCACCGATTCTAGATACTCCTACACGGTGGAATTCCACTTATATGTTAGATATAGCTTTTAAGTTAAAATGAGGACTAATATGCTTGTGCGAAAATGATCTTACTCTAAAAAATTTAAAACTTAATGAAAGTAAGTGGTTAATCTTACGGAACATGTGTAATTTTTTAAAAATGTTTAAAAGAGTAACTGATAAGTTAGAAGGAGACAGGTACGTTACCTTACCCCCCCGTAATAGTTTGTATTAATATTTTATTGGATAAAATAGAAGAAGAGATGAGACAATTAGATAAAAAAGCAAATAGATTTGCAGTCAATGAGCAGTTGTTGATAACATACCAGGGTTCAACCAATTGGCTATATTGTGCTGTACTAGTGCTCGGCCCTAGACACAAAATAGAGCTCTTTGACCACACTAGTTGGGGAAAGCACTTAAAAGAGGATTCGCTGAACTTTTTCGAAAACCTTTATGAAGAATATATCCTTTACCTGAATCTTCTGAAGATTCAGAAGACAATTTTAGTGTCTCTAAACTGTAAAAATCCAAAAAAAGAAGAAAAGACAATTTTAAAGTGGCGGCAAATTAACAAGAAAAGATTTCCGATACTGAGCAGTATGGCAAAGGATTTATATAGTGTGAAAGCAATCTCAATCCCTTCTAAAAGACTGTTCTCAAAAGCAGGTTTGGTTATAAAGAAGTAAAGGAATAGACTTAATCTCGAATCAGCTGAAAGTCTACTCTGCCTTAATTCTTGGGTAGGAAAATCATTTCCCAACCTAAACACTATAACTATATATAAGTAACTGCCATTATATTAGAATGGCTAATTGTAAATACATAAGATCATAAATCAAGCTTGAGGTTAGAGTAAGAACTTACAAGAAAGTCAAGTTAGGCATGATAGATAATTAGGGTATTTTAAATAATTAATTTAGAGTTTATTCAACGTATAATAATGTAGTGTTAATTTAATTGTAGTTATATTTATTTAGGAACGAAGTTGCATAATATTAATTAAAGACAACGAGGTAAAAATACCATTTTTTGTTTTATTTTATGTAACATACGAAAATATAAAAGCTTTGCATATTCGTTAGAAATAGAATTATTATTTTCAATGGTAAAACCAGAAAACGTTTCAGATCATAGTAAAAGGAGGGGATATTTCAAGATAACGCGCACGATAAACAAGCTTTAACATGTAACAAAAAGGAAAAGACCGTTGTGAATTAGCGTAGTCAATATACAACGAGACAGAACAGAAAACACATAAGTAGGATGAAGAAGCAGTCTGTTTGTTTAAGATATCGATTTTTAATTATAAAGGTAGTATTGGAGAGAAGCTAGAAACAACTGTCATATAGGAACAAGGACAGAGCAGAAACGGATGAATACGAGTGAGAAACAGAATTAATTATAGATATAGTATAGGAGGGAAACGGCAAACAAACTTATTTTAGAAGGGGAAACAAAATTAATAATTTCTAGGAATATTAGAAGCAGACGCGCATCGATTAAAAGCAAGGGAAAGGAATCGTGCGAGATGATTGGACGATACAGGTATACGTGCGACAAGTTTGTATTAGGTAGGGCAAATATTTAGTTGGTGAAAGCATATGTGTGAAAAGAAGTTATATGAATAAGAGAGATGAAAAGATGTTTGTTTGAGTTTGAAGGTGTGAATATATTCGGAATCGCTTGACGGTTGAGGCTAATTTCGCGAAATCAAAGGGACGGTTGGTCGTTGTGTACGTTTGCCCAAATATTTTAACATGTTTGTAATCGTAATTCTAAGGAAACGAAGAGTCATTAAAGCTTTTCGCAGTAATATTAAGGCAGTTATGCGAGTTGTTTTAAGAACTGAAGAACGGTTAGTGCTTTTACACAGAATATTATTGTACGTTAGAAAATTTACGTGCGAACGTGAAAACAGGGGAGGCGTAGCAAAGCTATATAAATCACTTTCAAAGGGGGTGACGCTCTCTTAATTTTTCTTCAGTCCTTCGCGCTTCATCGAGTTACTTTAGTGAAAGTTAGTAAATTTATGTATAATTGCACATAAGTTAGTATGATGACAAGTCAAGTCAATTAAAAAGCGAATGAAGCATTTTATACGAAGAGTAAATTTTGTATGTAAGTACAAATAATTGTTATTGTGGTTTTGGAATGCACAAAAGTTATTAAATTTTGGAAGTATTTGATGATGAAGGCAGCGATTTTTAATTAATTTATTTGGGAATATGAAGATTGAATTTGGAAATTGGATTCTCATGGTTTTATTGTAAATGACGAGATTTTGTGGTAGCAGCATGCATAGAAGGATGGTAATTCAATCGGAGAGCTGTTTCATGGAGTAGTAACATATTGGACGGCATCATTTTTAAGGGCTGGGTGGCGAGTACTTGTTGGAAAATAGTCACCAGGTAACCAATTGTGTAAAAACATTTTGTGGTAAATATTTGCTATGGTTCTTTTGATTTGTTTTGTGCTTTGGAGTGTTTCTTTTTTGATATATTTAATGAACTGAAAATTAATGAAATTTATTTAGGTAGTCAGGGATAATTAATCTACAGAAAAGCAGGCTATGTTGTAAAGAAGTATAGGGAGCTTATTTCCTTTTTGTAGTGCAGTAAATTTGAACTCACATTTAAAGATATTTACTATGAGCTCATGATAAGACAAAGGGGTAAGGTAAGGTATGAGGAACGCCCTCTTAGTTTACGAAAATATTTGTTTAATAAGATTATCGACTTGAATTACTTTTTAAAATGAAATTATTGACGTTACCAATAATACGAGTCTACATAAGGAAAAGTATTTTAAAAATGTAATATTTATTTCATGTAAATAGAGTGTGATGTATTTTGTGAATTGCGTTATTTTGAGAGTGTGATTGTAGGGTGTGAATTTCTATTAGGTTTGAACATAGAAGCAGTGAGCGGGAGCTTTTAGATTCAGCGGTACCAGGTAAGCGTCTGTGTTAGTTTTAAAGGCTTTAGTGAATTTAAGATTTTAGAAAAGAGCAGCCGAGTTAAAAATACACAATAAATATGACGACCCAACGCTGGGGCTCGATGGTTTTCAGAAAAACTATACAATAATTATGGCATCCAATTTGTGGGGCACGATTTCTACAGGAAAATTCTACAATATATATATATATATATATATATATATATATATATATATATTATTATTGAATCCCACTTTTCTTTTACTCACTGACTGTGTGTTCAATCCCTCTTTATTCTATATTCTTAAAATTTTATATTTTATTTTACCCCTTTTTGTCGCGCCTTTTTTTGTAATGTGCACACCTAATGCACGCCTCGTATTTGCAACGTTTGGTTGGTTCTTTAATTAACTATTTATTTCAATGCCTCGACTATTTAAGCTCTTAAATCTCAGGGTGGTCAACTACTTATAGTGAGTTCTGTTATAAGTAGATGTGCAAAGTCCAACCAAAGTGCACCTCTTTTGTTTTAGTACTAAATTTTTTTACTCTACTTTTGTATATGCCAAAATTATACTACGATCAGCGTTGCTTTGTGCCAAATTTAATTACTACCAAAATTTAATGATTGTTTTTGACGTTTTAAGATATCTCAGCACTCACCTGGTTTATACTCCGTTCTTGGCCGCTCTGACTGCTGGCTCAAAATCCTTGTCGCCGTATGCGTCTTTACACTTTTGTCCTATCTGATTGAAGTTTAGTACCGCCTCCAGGTGTTGTTCTCAAATTTAGCTGCTCCCCAATACCTGAAATAATTAACCCTAATTTAGAATTTTGAATACCCAGTGCTGTAACTTCCCCTGTGCTAATTTCTGCTTCGAATCCACCACTACCAATTGTTGCTATCCTAAATTTCGCTCTTCGTATTCTCAATTACTCCGTCCGTTTCTTCGTATCTTATCCAAATCTACTCGTCGTCTTACTTCAAATTGCTCTATGCTCCGCTACCTAATAATCGCTATCGAAATCCAACTTCTATCCCATATATTTTTCCTCTCGATGTCCTGCTACCTAATATCGCTATCCAAATCCCACTTCGTTCCTTATATATTTTTCCTCTCGATGTCCTGCTACAAATCTATAAATCGCTCTCCAAATCCAACTTCTTTCCTTTATATATTTCCTCCCGATGTCCTGCTACAAATCTATAAATCGCTATCCAAATCCAACTTCTTTCCTTTATATAATTCCTCTCGATGTCCTGCTCCCTTTAAATCGCTACCCAAATCCAACTCCGTTCCTTATATATTACCACTCGATGTCCTGCTACCTTTCCCAATATCACTCCAAATCTATATAATTTTCCGTCGCTTCGCCGTTGCACAATCACCACTCTTTATACTTATTACTTGCGTTGCTGTTACTTCTTTACCCTTCTTTACTTAATCAAACTCTTTAAAACTTTTAATACTTTTATTAACTTCTTTTAAAAATTGTTTACGAATTAGCACAGTTTGAAAAACACGTCTTTTTACAAAAAGAATTTCGAAATAATCTCCCTTGTTTACTTTCCAAGGCGACCATTTTAACTTTCTTGCCTACTACACTTTAAAGTACATAACTAAATTGTCCAATAACATCCTAACATTTTGCTGTGTCGCACATACCATAGTTCATGTCCTTTTACACTTTCCTGATTCACATACAATTCTATTATTTGTCCTAAATATTTACAGTTCACCAATCATATTTGAAGTTGTTATAACTAATAATTTTGAGCTTACAAATATTGTCCAAAAGTTGATTCTATTTAAAATGAAACCAAAATAAATCACACTTGAACCTGGATGCGTGGTTGATAGTAAACATTCATAGACGCATCCGGTTTTTGGACGGCAAATGTACTTTCAATGGCCTTTAAAATTCAAACTCGGTATAAACCCTTGAGCACTGTACATCTCACTACGTCATTTAGTCATTTCAATATTACCTTTTGGCACTTAATTTCAACTATCCTTTTGAATGGTATTTTAGTATACGTAAAATACGGCAAGCATACATTTTTAAGTTTATGTGATCACATATGTGGATTATTTTGCTTGGCATATACTACCTTGTACTAAACAACCCTTAGAACTCTTGGTATCTCCCTTATACATTTCAATATATATAAAAGCACAGTTTCTTTATTCTTGCATTGTACGAGTTTAATTTTGAATTATAAAGATAAACTGACAAACAGCTTTTTGTTTGTACTGTATCAGAAATCAGTAACACTTTATTATCTTGATACCCTTACTCTTTTTATACTAACTAAAACTAAAATAAAAGTAAACGCAAAAATCGTGTGATATCGTTCTTGTACGGTAAAATGACATTAGTAAAAATCATCATTTATTAACACATTCTAAATTTCTAAGGTGGTTTTAACTATTAACCTAATTGTAATTACGATTCGTTAAAGATATTGAATACGTATTGAAAAAATCAAACCTGGACAAATAGTACTAATATGATTTATGCTACTAAAATATGAAGCAAATTAATGTTGCGTTTATTTAAAAGTATCAACTACTAAATATAAAAACTACATTAAACATTTAAATTGTTGTAGTTGAACGCACCAGTTGTTTGAAATATCAAAATATCGAACCGGTTCGGTTCGGTTCGTTTTTTTCGAACCGAACCGGAATATATTTTTTCGAACCGAACCAGACTAGAAAGTTTTCGAACCGAACCGAACCTAAGGCAAGGTTCGGTTCGGTTCGGTTCGAATCCATCACTAAGAGAAAACCTAAATATTAATCGCTTTTTAATTGTAAAACCTATTAACTAATAGTTTAGAACTCAACCATCACCACCACGAAGGTCTCATAGATGATCCCCAAATCGCCGGATTGCATAATCACGTGGTTCCTACTGTTGAGGGATTTTATATCTTCAACCTCCCTCCCCCACCTTGCTATTAAGTCCAAACACTTCACAATTTACGTTTGCAGCAACATGGTATGCCGACTTGTCGCTAACCAATTGTAGGAACCAATTCCTTTGATGGTGAAGAAACTCTTGCAATCCAGAGATGCCATCTACGTTCTTCACCCGGGTTTTAAGAGCGGTGCTGACTATTTGTGTTGCTGCATTTTCATCCTTGTTTCTACCAGCGGTCAGTTTGTGTGCATTTCTGCGAAGGTTTACGTGCGCATCGTACGTCGAACTCGGTACATCCACCATGCACGCATCACACTAAACGTTTGCACGCGGTTTTTTTTGGGCCGGGTGTGTCTGCAACAGGTGTTGCTCCACGTTCAATCTCCGTAGACGTGGACGGTTCTGCTACATCAACGTTTGATAGTCCGCGATTAGCTGTAGCTCAAGGTTCCATAACTTGCACAGTACTGCGGTGGCGGTTCAAAATATCTTTTCCGGTAAATGTGGAGTAGCACACGTCGCAAATAAACACCGCACCCCGAAGTTGTTTAGGGGAGGGCTCCCTAACTGCACGTGCTGCTATTGAATCATGCATGTTGCGTCGATGACAAAGCATATCGCCTCGTCTGCTGAAAGTGTAGTTGCATACATCGCAGGAAACTCGTTTTTCATATATCATTTTCTATGACAAACCGAATATTAGAAACTGTCAATTTTAGTGATCGCTTACGAATAATGCACTTACTTAGAGAACGTTTGATGTACCCATAGCTAAAACTTTCACAGAATTTTTTTTTTGTTTTCTGATGGGCATTCTTAGAGGGGCCAATCTTTAATGTAACCTGTCAGAAAGAGCTTTTTCTTCCATAAAGTTGTTGGTTTTGGTGGAAATGATTTCTGGATACGTTGTTCAGACTGAATACTTTTCATTATTTTTTGTGTTGGGGGTATTCATGAGCTCATGCGCTCATTGCGTTCCTCGATGGTGTAACGGAATTATTGGTTGAAACTTAAGCTTATATCACGACCCTCGACAACAGAAAACTACAATTCATAAACATGGTTGTAATACATAGAAGCCAATGGGACTTTGTATTCACATTGTCGATTACAATCAGCTTCATTCGGTGCTGCAAATTTAGACTATGTTTGGAATATCGATACCAGAATAGTTTTGATTACATAATTCTGATAAGTAATACATGAAACATTTATTCATTGTCACACGCCAATTATTTGCAAAAAAGGTGGAATTTTTTTAGAAACCGCTACCAGTGTAGGAATACGAAAGCATCGATATCTTCTTAAAATATACAAAACAACACAGATCCGTTATGGCTATCAAGATTTAATGCAGACAGTGGCGGCTGCTTGAAATGAGAAAAGCGCCTCTTATGACGAGCTTGCAAATTTGAGTCTTTGTTTGTCAGTTATCGTCGTCTCTGGACTTTATAATATCAATCATCTTGAAAGATGAAATAACGTTAATTTTATCGTGTTCGACTTTTTTATATATTTGTATCCAATGCGTTTTATGATCTTTAATTCAATAGATAGAAATGGAAATGTCTCTACGAGAGTGTAACAGGAAAGGAATCGTTTATCGGGTGTGTATATCAAATAGGATATTGAAAATTTCTGTTTATAGTTAAGAGTTGCCTACTTGTTCGATGTATATTTAAAATATGTTGTCCCTTTTTCATGTTATACTAACATGAGAACCAGAATGCGCTATCATAAATAAAGATCGATCGACAGCACCTTCAATAGACAATAATTTTTGCATGATTGTAATATGGATAGCTACAGAAGCTGATCGAGACTTAAACTATGCATGGAGTATAAGGCAGTTCATTTTTTCATGAAATGGATTTATATACAGGGTTATTCAAATTGGACGCTCACCATGGTGATGTCGGAAACGGTAAGAGATACAGAGCTGGTTAAATTGGGACAAAATTGCAGGTTTTGATGCTTGTAAACATTCACAAAAGAAAGTTAGCGTAACTGTTTTTGTTTTTTAGTTTTATAAAAATCAGAAAAACGTGTTTTTCGTATTTATTGGCTGTAACTTTTTCTTTCTAAATTTTTTTGAAATCTCTAAAGACTTTTTTGAAGGAGTTTTTTATGCTAAAAACGATAGTAAAATTAGAAACGTGATATTTGTTCTCAATAACCTTTAATATAAAGTATACAACATGACACGACTGAGCTCGCCGATATCTAGAACGCAAGTATTCCTTGCTTAAGTAGGTAAAAGCTATATATTTGTCACCGACCTTGTCTCGTGACAATGTACATATTTATAAGAGTGGCGAGCGGTCACAACACCTGCATATATACTTTAACACGGCTCGCCCCTTTTACGCTGACTACAACCCCCAATAGAAAAATCGCGCACGCTAATTGGCTGCCAGTCGCCCTACCATCCTCAAAAATAAGTATAAAACAAGCTGCATTTTGACCAAACCGTCACTGGACTCAATCATCTAGCACTTTTAGTAGCCTAGTAGAAGAAACAGTCGAGACCTTAGCGCTTCTCCTAGCCTGAGGAACCACCAGAATACCCTGGCGTTTTTCCTACCCCGGGGCATCGTCGAAGAATACCTCGGTTCTGCTCTGAGCCCGAGGCAGCTCGATGAAGCCGACGCTTTGGCGCTTTCCCTAGCCCAAAGCCGGCCGACGCCACAGCGCTGCATGAACGGCGCCGCGACAGAGGGATCCCGTACAACGGCGCAGCACCAACACTCGTCCACCCGGGTGACTCTAGGAGGTCCGCTGTGAGAAAAGCTGCCGAGACGCCGCAGACCGACGCAGATCGAACAATATCTTATAGACCTTGGTATATATCTCACCCTTGTTATTTCTTAGATTGTAGTTGTTGTATATGTTTTACCCTTGTATATTTGTTATTTCTTAGAATGTATGTAACATTATTTTGTAATGTTAACTAATAAACAGATTAATTAATTAATTAAAAATTCATTAACTTGCATAACTTATAGACAAGAATTCCATAATAAATTACTTATATATTTTAGTTAGGCTCCCTTATAATAAAAGACCAGGTTTACAAATAGCTTAAGGCTAAAATATTGTAAATTCCAACGGCGGTTTTCATAATTTAAAGCTCTACCTTTGCAAATCAAATACAATAACCCTCTTAAAGTTTAGGTCGGTTACAGATTGACGAATCTGATAAAATTAAAATGGAATAGTGCCTTTTAGCGTAAATAAAGAAATGCAATTTTCTGTTGAAAAGCTTAATTTTCTTAATAATTTCTTTGATTGACAAGGTTATAAAAAACGAAACATTATAAATAGCGAAAACTATTTCCAATTTGATTTGTTCAAGGTTTGCAAGTAATTTTAAGTAGTCTGGAGACCTCCATTGTATTTAAAATCCATTTTGGCTCAAGTGGATTAACCGGTCTTTTGTTAATGGCAGACCACTGTCGCCAACGGGTATGGTCCACATTTCAATAATTAAAATTTCGAGAAGATACAATATATTTAAACCCTTAGAAAAATAATTGCTTCCGTGACCCTCATCTCAAAAGGGGTTGGATTTGGTATCTGAAATCTTGTTTTTGGGGAGGTTCTGTTAAGTCATTGGATAACAAAAATATGACGTAAATAATGGTTAGAGTAGGAATTAATCTATATAACTTAAAGCTTTAGCAAAATGAGGGAGATTTTCCAATGGGGTTGTCCGTGGTCAAAAGGTAGAAACGTAGCCACAGAAGTTCGCGGGTAGCGTTCTCCGGCATCACAGATATGATATTTCACTTAGTATCACGATAGTGAAATTGGAAAGGAGTAATTAACTCTTCCAGTTCGCGAGGGTTACGCCCGTATGTACGCGGATTTATAGTGGTACAAGGTAAATAATAAAATGCTTGTATGCGTGTGACGCACAAGTTTAGTTAAGCTCAACAAGATCCTGCCGAGTTCGTGTGCCAATCAATTATTTAAAAATTACAAGCAACAAGAGCAACAACCGAGATTCTCTCCCCCAATTTAAGAGCTGTTCTACGTTGGAAGGCAAGCCATAAAACAATGGACGATTTTTAGTAAGTAAGTTTTTATAGTTAAGTTAGCATGACCAATTTTTAGTTAATTTATTTGTTAGGACGTTTTGGCCATAAACCGTAGGATTAATTTAGTGAAAGATTTATAATATAAGTTTTCTTTCATATACAAGTGTTTGGGAATTACTTATGTACGCAAAATTTTCATAATTCCATATTCACCTATTCAATTAAATTTCTAAATCAAAGTCAATGAATGTAAGAGGTTCACGTTTATTGCTCTGTTAATTAAATAGTTTTGTTCGCCTTTGATTAAATCAATAGTTTTTTTTATTATTTTTTATCATGGAAGTTGAATAAGTAGTAAAAAAAGTTACGAATTGATTAAAAGGAACAATTGTCCTCATTGGGATGACAAGTCTCTCAAGGTTTTGCACAAACATTTGGACATTCTCGACTTGTCTGGCGCCCTTGGATATTGTCATTAAGCCACAATTTTTATGAAAGGTAAGTGTCAAATTTTTTTGTAGTATATTATAAATTAATTTAACCCTTTCTGCAAAATTTTAAACCTCTATATGATCCACGACCTTCCGCTAGCTAGTGCCGGTGACTTCCATTTAATTTTTGTTTTACAGGCCGCCCCCATTTTATAATTTTACTGGAAAATACATACTTAGTAGCTTTTCCACCTGTAACATGTAGTTGTCGTATATATGTTATAATGCATCCGACACTGACAAATAAACAATCAAACCTAATTGTTTTACTAGAAATTGTTGCACAATATCTAGTCCCGCAAAACAAATGTCGCCCAACGTCAGAGGTGTTCAGAAGAATATGATTACGGGCAGGAGCCTGTATCCGACCTAAGGAAACAAGCCTGAGACACGAAGTCAGACCAACCACACAAACCAGCTTGCCGATGTGCAACACATCACCGAACAACATCAACATGCTCAGGGAATCAGCACAACACCACCAACAGTTCTGGAACTGAAACAATCCAGTGGCGCCCAACCTCAAATAATGACCACCGTTAAGATGCAACTGGAGGACCTGCATCGCATCGCCACAGTAAACAACGAGAAACCAACTTTCTCGGGCACACCACTAGAGGACCCGTCCCAGTTCCTCTAGAAGATGGAAAGAATAGAGACCGACCTACCTACCACCACAGCGCAGCTATGGGGATCTGCAGTTACATGGTGGGCCACTAATAAAACGTTTCAACCTGATTACCACCAGTTTAGGAAGCTGTTCCTAGACGAGTACGACAGCCCAGCCATCAAGGCCAAACTAACCGCCGAATATTTCGAAACATAACAAACAACCACCCAGGCAGTTGCGGCGTTCTTGAGCATCAAAGCACTCCTAGCCCGTCGACGAAAACCTGGAGCTGCTCACCAACCTGCTGCTTCCAGCACTGCGGAACCCAATCCAGTGCCACATTCCCACTAGAATACTGGAAATGGTGACCCGCCTAACCAGAATCGAAGCGAATATCAAAGAGATGACATGCCCAACAGTCACCAACAGACCAACGAATCCTAGACCGCCGAACGACCGGAAAACCGAGGATCCACTTCCACGATGCCACTTCTGTCCTCAGCGACACTGGCACCAAGATTGCCCCGCCAGATGGTCGGGAAACGGACGAGCGGTCAAACCACTCCACGATACCGTTCGGCCGCAACAGACATAAAAAACGCAACCTACGTCAAGGTCTATCAGCCCAAAATCCAGCTACAGGTAGACAAGAAATCACCACAGGCATTGCTCGACACCGAGGCCTCCTACTGCCCGATCAAGAGGGATCAAGTGCCAAAAGGAGTTTACATCCAGAGGTTCCGAACCGCCGCACAACTAGCACGGTACTGACAACAGATAGACGTGCTAGACAGTGTAACCATTTTATTCCACGTTGGGCAAACCACTGACACCGAGGAATTCATGGTAGTGACCGACCTCGTAGAAGAAGTCATTCTGGGACAGCCATGGCTCGTAAGACACAAGACCATGTTGAATTATGATCGAGGATCTATCCATTTTGGTATCCACCAACGACGCACGATGCACTGGGAACGAGCAAATAACGACGTCACCCACAACCAACCAATCGTCACACCAAAACATCAATTTCCACCACCCCTGATACCCGAATTCCAAGACATCCTGCAAAAATTTCAATCCACCCCTAGCGAACGCAGTTACAATACCACCACCGCCAGTACCCAACGCATTATCCAAACCACAACCCACACTCCTTTCTGCACACCGCCGTATAGATATTCTCCTGCCAAGATGGAAATCATCGCAACCGAAGTAGAGCATACGTTGACACAAGGAATCATCAAATCCAGCACATCCATCTACAGTTCCCCAATAGTTATCGTCGAGAGGAAAGATGGGCGAGCCAGGTTCTGCGTGGACTATCGCAAGCGCAATGCGGTCACCAAGGATGAGAGCTTGCATCTACCAGTCATACATGAAACCCTACAAGATCTGCGAACAGCATCAGTATTCTCCACCATCGACTTGAAATCTGGATACTGGCAAATACCCATAGGAACGACCTCCAGACACTACACCACCTTCATCACTCCAGATGGAGCCTGTTACCAATTTAAAGTAATGCCGTTTGGTCTCAAAAACGCATCAGCCAGCTTCCAAAAGCTAATGACCCAAAAGGTGCTACCTGAATATCTCCAAAAATTCATTATCGTTTACCTGGACGATTTGATCATATACTCACGTAATTGGAAAGAGCACCTAATGTACATACGTCTGATATTCGAGAGACTATAGCAACACAGGCTACACCTAACCTTCGACAAGTGCTTTTTCGGAGTCAACACACTAGAATATTTGGGCCACATCATCTCCACTGAAGGCAATCGTCCTCTACCGCGACACATCAAACAAATCAAGGAAGCTGAACGACCAAAAACCCACTGTCAGTTACGTTCCTTTCTCAAACTGTGCAACTGCTTAAGGAACTACATGCCATGCTGTTCCGCGGTCCAAGCTCCTGTCACAGACCTGCTACAAATTACACGACGCTACCAGTGGACAAACGAAGCCGAAACCGCATTCCAGAACATACAAACCGCCATCCAACAAAACTTGCAATTTCACCGTCCATATTTTAACAAGTAGTTTGTCTTGCAGACGGACGCCAGCAGCCTTGGTGTCGCCGCCGTTTTATATCAAGAGGTCAATGGCAACAAGCACATCATTGGCTACGCGAGCGCTAAGCTTAACGAAACCGAGACCAAGAACCATATCAACGAGCAGGAATACCTAGCCGTCATATGGGCCATTTAGAAATACCGCCCTTGCCTGGAGGATCAACGCTTTATTCTCCGCACCGACAGCCGAGCACTACTATGGTTAGATCGCACCAAGGATGCCAAATCCAAGTTTACCTGATGGGCTCTACTTCTATAAGAATTTAACTGTTTGGGAACACGCAACGAGCTGACTGATCACCTTTTCCGGCATCCAAACAATAATGGAATTCCCGAGGCCTTCACCGACGAGAACCGTATGCTACTGCCTAAACACACCAGTGGAATACAAGTAGCTAACATACAACTTGCTGAACTCGCCAACCAAGGGAAAGCTTGCCAGCAACGCATTCGCAGAATACACGCTAAAGAGCTAAGATTCAAAAGCAGATACATCAACGAACAAACAGAGCCAATTCAACTAATAATCGTTGATCAAGTAATGGCCAGGGTTCACCCAAACATTAGATCCAGGTTCAAAGCAAAATGGACAGGCCCACACACCATCCTCAGAGAAGCCGGCCCCACAAACTATTGAGTGCAGATTGAAGGAGAACTAGAAACCAAAATTCATATAGACAACTTACGATTAGCACCACAGCGACCACCGCCAGCTGCTAACAATATATACCTCGTCATCCTCCCCGACTATATCCTTCGAAGGGGGGGGATGTCACCGACCTTGTCTCGTGACAATGTACATCTTTATAAAAATGGCACGCAGTCACAACACTTGCATATATACCTTAACACGGCTCGCCTCTTTTACGATGACCACAACCCTCAACACAAAAATCGCGCACGCTGATTGGCTGCAGGTCGCCCCACCATCCTCAAAAATAAGTATAAAACAAGCTGCATATGACCAGACCCTTACTGGACTCAATCATCTAGCGCTTTCCCTAGCCTAGTGGAGAAACAGTCGAAACCATAGCGCTTCTCCTAGCCTGAGGAACCAACGAAGACCCTGGCGCTTCTTCTAGCCTGGAACTTTGTCGAAGAAGACATCGACTCTGCTCTGAGCGCAAGGCAGCTCGACGACGCCGAGACTTTGGCGCTTTCCCTAGCCCAAAGCCGTCCGACACCGACACCACAACGCTGCATGGACGGTGCCACGACAGAGGGATCCCCTACAACGGCGTAGCACCAACACTCGTCCACCCATGGGTGTCCCCAGGAAGTTCGCTGTGAGGAAGGCGTACCAAGACGCCGCAGACCGACGCAGATCGAAAAATACCTTATAGACCTTTGCATATATTTTACCCTTGTTATTTCTTAGATTTTAGTTGTTGTATATATGTTTTAATGCATCCGAAACTGACAAATAAACAATCAAACCTAATTGTTTTACTAGAAATTGTTGCACAATATCTAGTCGCGAAAAACCCAGTCGTATAACAAATTGTTACCTAGATCAAAGTACACGAGCGGAACAGAGAACAATTTAAAGAAACACTGAGAATTTTCAACTCATTTTTTTCGCTAAGCTAAATCCTGCACGCTGGTCAACAGTATGTGTACATTCTTTTACATGCAAAAACTAAACCCCACGATTTCAGGTTAAACACCTAATTAACGTTTTTCAACATCGCCAGCATAGGGAAAGGAAGTGTATAAATACAATTTCAAATCTAGCAAAAATCAGTTCACTTGGAGCTCACCGTAGCATAAAGAACTAACCGAGCAGAGCTGACCGATAGCCTGCCAATATTCTGACAGCGGCGCTGTTATAGCCCGCCTATGCTGACGCCTCGACAAATGATGCCCTGCATTACGACGCCGACGCCTGCACATGCAAATCTTGGCAAGCAGTGCTGCTTTATTGCCTACCAATACCTTCACAGCGGTGCAGTCCTATAGCGCGCCTACGCAGGCGCCTCGACAGTAATGCCCTGCATCATGACGCTGACTATGCAAACCTTCGCAAGCAGTGCTATTTTATTGCCTGCCAATACTTTCACCGTGGCATTGTCCTATAGCCAACCTGCGCCAACGCCTCAACAAAGATGTCCTATATCATGACGTAGACGCTTTCCGAAAAGTTCCGAAGATCACCGAAAACTTCCAAACTGCTTTAAACTGTACATATGTTCATGTCATAATTATTTAAGTTCTTACTTGACCCCACAAGTAAACCACAACGCCTTTTGAAGAGTTTCGAAGACTGCAGAAAACTTCTGAACCTCTACAAACTCTAAATATATTCGTTTCGTAATTATTTATGTTATTACTTGGCCTCGCAAGTAAACCACGAAGTCTTCCGAAGAGTTCCTAAGATTATCGGACTTCCGAACTGCTTCAAACTGTACATTTATTCATTTCATAACTGTTTAGCTTATATATCTATGTATCTACGAACTTTATAACTGTTTTGCTTTTTACATATTAAATATAATAAAGTTGCACCCTTCCCTTTTACAGGTAGGAATGGGTGTACAACAGAGTCTAAACGGCGGGACTAGCGTCAACCGTTTGTGGCTTCGGAAGATTGCAAATGACTATATCTCAGAGGTTTAGAGAACAAAGTTAAATTTTACCCAGACAAGTTATAGGGATGTAAATTAGAACATGACAAAAGAAAATACTTTAATACAACTTATATATTAACGTTTAGTTAATAACATTAATAAAAAAAAATTAAATATGTACGGTTATTTTCTTACAATCAAATTTTTATGTGATAAAACCACTAAGTGTAGTATATTTATCTACGCTCTTAGAATTTTAGAATTGTCTTAAACTCTACCAAATAAGATATTAAAAAATCAAAATTATTATTAAACTTAGGCAGAATTTCAAGTTAACGTTCTAAGTAAAAAGAAATCATAAACACGCTTTGTTGTATTTGACTTAGTTAAGAGAATTTGAATAAACATTTAAATTAAACATAACCTCAATATCCATAAAAAAGGTTTCATGAAAGCTTTTATGTTTACAACTTGTAAGGTTATACCAGGAAAGCAAAGGTAAATATTAAATTAGTTAAGATGTAGGTAAGTAAAAGTATGACTATATTTTACATGCATTATTTTCTAGATATTTGAGATTTAGAATGTAACACATGCACATTGTTCCATCACAAAAGTAAATAAGATACACTCATACCTGTATTCATGATATATGTAAGGAACGTATACTTATGCTTTGAGCTCCGGCTTGTACAGAACTATCGAGATTGCTTTTTACTGCTTGTTAAAACGAACACCATCCAACTTAGTTTGGTGTTAACCTCAAACTACAAATTTGTAAGAGCCAAACCTTGTATGTTCCACAGCCATATGTTTCATCAACGGACATTTAATATATTTTAGAAAGTACATAAAACGGCAACTTGAAATTCTTGTACGATAATAGATAATATTTGTAAGGTAGTAAAATTAATGTATTAGGCTTAGATAGCCCAGCATGCATAAGTAAATATTCTATAAGAGAATATTTTATCCGAGAATAAATCAGCAGAGGATATATCACCGGAGGATATGTTGCCGGAGGACATGCCACCTGAGGACATGCCACCAGAGGACCCTAGAAAATAAACGTGTTACAAAAACGAAATATTGTAATACGCCAGGAGGAACAGTTTTATCTGTTATCAGCTTACCATTCACGCTCATTTTGAACGGGTTATTCAGGTAGACTTCTTCCACACGCATTTTGCTAGTATTCTAAAATGATATTTATGTATGTTAAGAAGAATAAAAGAAAAAGGCACCTTTTACATACCAGGTACAACATCATGGCCTTAGAAAAGACGTCTTTATCGGTAAACGGCATGTGCTCAAAAGACCGTTAGATATCAAAACAAACAAAAATTTATTCTGGTTTAAAGATAACCACACAATTTGAGAGAGTGACAAACAAGAAAGCCATCCTAAATGACAGATCATATATACATTAGCTGTGTATTTATGGACATTATTCAGAGGTTTACCAGTTAGAAAATTACGTATGATCAAAAATTATTTATATTATTTATATTAAAAGGAACATTAATTATAATTAAAGATCAACGTATTAAGGGTATTATTTTATAATACTAAAGGGAAATGTTACACAAATCAAAACTAACTTGTGATTGTAAACGGTATTATACGAAGGCGTAGAAGGGCCACAAAAAATCGCTCACTTATTTTAGTTAAATTTTGACTTCGATGTAGAAATTTAGTTAAATTTTGATTTCGATCTCGAAATTTAGTTACATTTCGAATTCGATCTCGAGATTTAGTTAAATTTCAACTTCCATCTCGAAATTTACTTAAATTTCGACTTCGATGTCGAAATTTATTTATAAATTTCGACTTGGATCTCGAAATTTATTAAATTTCAACTTAGAGCTCGAAATTTATTAAATTTCGTCTTTGATGTCGAAATTTACATAAATTTTGACTTCTATCTCGAAATTTTGCTGAATTTTTAACTTACAGTCAAAGGTTTATTCTTGTTGGTATTTCGAGATCGAAGTCGAAATTTAGATAAATTTCGATATCGAAGTCAAAATTTAACCAAAATAAGTAAAGCGATTTTTTGGTGGCACTTTTACGCCTTCGTGGTATTAATATAACAATAAGACGAATAATACTTATATATTGAAGGAAGTGGAACCACAATGTAAACTGGCATAGCAACAGTGAATTGACATGATACAGAGTCGAGCCTCACATACATTGTCTAAGAATTTAGACGCCACCCACTCGAACGGTAACAATATCCCTGCTCTTAAAATGATTTCTACGTATGTACAACAAAGATAGTTATACAATGCAAAGTATAAACTGGATATAATAACACTTAACTATTAAAATATATGAGAATAAGTGCAAATTCAGAGTGAGACTTAATAAAAGACTTACTTAATAAGCAGTTATTGAGTATCTGAATGAACGATTCAACAATCAATTAATAACTACAAATACCTAACACAGATGGCCATCCAGATCAGCGAATTTGAACCGATGGACTTCTTTCTATGGGGCTTTATAAAGAAATTAGTTTATGGTGCGAATAAAAAGTATGGCAATGTAGTAGAACTAGAAGCAGGAGTGTTAAATGTATCAGACTTGCCACTCCAGAGATGCTACAAAGCGTAACAAATAGTGTATAAAAATAATTCCTAGCTGTGTACACGATATTTTTTCAATAAAATCCTACAGAGAGTATTATCGTGTAAAAATTTTTACACGAGAATACTCTCTTTTGGATTTTATTGTAACAAATAGTGTAGCGAGAAAGAATTTTCGGAAAACAATGGACGAGAGTTTGAGCATAAAATCTAGATTTAGGCGTTTACTACTTTGTTTGATTTGCTAGCTGAACTGTCAACAACTGCAACTTCCAATTACAATTATTGTTGCACCTGTTATGTATATATTAAAAATATTAATTTTGAGCGTTACTTTAAAGTTCAGAATAAAGTGTTTCACATCACTGGAATTATAAAATATAAAAAGTTGGTTATCGTTACTTAATACCGACTAAAATAAAAAAAAATGCAGGTATATTATTACTACTGATAAATCTCACAACTTTTGTATGAAACATTTTCCTCTAAATCCAACAGGTAGCCATTGTTACGTTTATTTTCAGCATAAATTACTTCTAGTAATTTTCAACTCAAATAATCCTTTTGGCGTTAAAAACAAAAATTCAGTCCGTAAATTAAAATAACCCTTTCACGTGTTTTTAAAATTGTATTGTAATTAATAATAAATACTCCTTCTAAGAATTCCTCAACAGAAAGTTTATGTTAAACTTAAATAGGCGATAACGGGTTATAAGTATCCAATAATTGGTTCGCATGCGTTTTCCATTGAAAGCCTTGCCGAACTGACGCTGTGTATTATCCCAACAAACTCGGGTTTTTCAGTTTAATCGTTCGATAACAACAATATTACTTCGAGCTCTGATCCTTAATTAAACGAAATGAATATTCACTTTATTCTCGAATAGCAAGACGAAAACATCTGTTATGGTTTTCCCCGTGTCGCTATCGCTATGACGATTTCGCGCACGCAATACGGCGTGGAAAGTATTTAGGATTTTTAAAAAATTGTACTTTTGGACGAAATCAAATTAATTTTTACTTGTAATTGCTCTACCTCTGTCCGGTGGCCCTTAAAGCCACGATGAACGGTCGCCTCTGGTTGTGATGAGAGGACCACCCCAAGGCGGGATCACGCGCACCTTTCCTCTGCCCCGTTATTAGAGCCGGCAGCAACTCGAGGGTGAGTGTTTTCTTCACTACTTACGTTGAGATCCTATCGGTTTGGATTTTACTGTTTAAACTCATGCATTTCCAAATTTAATTCGGCTACGAAAATGATTGAACTATTTTGGTATTTATTGCCATTTTATTAAGGCATTTTCATTTCTTTTAAATAACTAGAAAAAAAAATGTACGACCTATTAATGTGAAAATGGTTTAAGGACTTGCTGGCACATTTGAAAATGTTGTTGCCATTATAGTTATAGACTTAGTTTTAGATTTACCATGCTGATTTAGAGCTGTTGGTTTTAGAGGGGTAATTTTGTTTCTCTTTTTTTTTTTGGTTGAAAATTAATCTAGGGTAGCAACTTAAAACCGGCAGCTCACCATGTAAAAAATGATATTTTTTTGGATATTTTTTTGCTAAGTTTAGTGTGTAAGGATTGATTGGTTGTTTCTTTTTGGTACTACGATACTGTGTACGTAATGTGTTTAATTATAGGTTTCTTTTTTTGGTATGTTTTGTTTTGAATATGAATGAGTGAGGGGATATTTTTTTTCTATTTTTTTCAGGCTTTCCTTTACTTGCTTATATATATAATACCCTGCTCATTCGCCGATTGAGCGCGGTCATACTTTTTCTTTTTGGTTTTTTTGTAGGCTACGTCACTGCGCGTAGCACCATATATTCAAAATTGACGACAATCGTATCTTTTTGCTCTTCACAGATATTTATAATGCTTGATGCGGCAATAAATTTCTGAAAAAAGGTTATTAACTAGTACTAAAAACTGTACAAAATTGTCCATTTGACCGATTGTGTATCATCGCAATAATACCGAAGATACTCATGTTATTCCATGAAATTGAGATACCCTGTATATTTTGAAATGAGACAGTCTCAGCCACAACTTGGCGAGGAGATTTTATAAACCTTCATTTGTTTGTATGACGCTTTGTTATTTTTTTTTTAATTGGTTGGTATAATTGTTTTTGTCTATTCTGGTAGAGAATTTTCCATGCTACTCAGCAGTTTAGACTTTTAATAGGGTTTATCATCATTAGGTCTCCAGTCCTGAAAATAGTTAGACGCGTATCCTCATTGTTTCTTATCCACTACAATTTTCAATCCTGTAGTTTGCCTACTTGATTTTCATGCTTGTAACATTACAAGCCTCGACTAGCAAGATGTTGCCGCTTCTTATTTTCTTCTTATTAAGCTTGCCGATCACATCTTGCGAAGTAGTCCCATGGGATACTATTTTAAGTCCGGAATCTTTCACCCCAGGGAACGTCATAATTTTTAAAATGTTTTAGATAATATACTGTGTACTTGTGAGGTAATGTGGTGGTTTTTTGTTGCCTTCTGCATCGTAGTAGTGCGTTTTTGAATGTCATACCAACCCCTATGGTCTCTGCCAATCTAAGTACCGAAAAAGCCGCTGCACTTTTTTTTTACTATATCTTCAGTATATTTATCAACTGGGAATAGTAACTTTGCCCTCATCGTATGGTCGTACAAGAATGGATTATTAAGATTAGGTCAAAAAATTCCTCTTAAATAATAAATCCTTCTAATGAAATAAAAACAACTTTTGCATGTATAACAAATCAATAAAAGCATTTGAGACGGCGTTAATTACTTGGAGACAACATTTATTAAATAATGTAACAAGCTTCGCTTACAAGCTGTTCCGTATTGACTGAATACAAGCTTGCTTTCTCGTAGATACTATGCAACTACAATAAACCTATGATAATTTATTCCAAGCTAATCACTAACAATGTTACTGCATTAAGTTCTTAAAATGACGATATACTAACTTCTTAAAACAATGATGCATTTACAATAATTAACAGTCAAAGGACTACTAATTTATTTATTGCTAATTGTTAATATATGTAAAATTAAGCGTGTTCATTCCAATTAATATTATCGTTAAGTCATCCGTCCCGGAACAGTTTAGACACGTACTTCCATTGTTGCTTATTCTGAGCTAACTTACACATTTCCCTGAAATTTCTGCAGTCTGCATCTTTCACTATCTGCGTGTAAAAGTCTGATCTAGGTCTACCTCTACCTCTTTTTTTCTTCTCTCTGCTTGTAGTATATCCCACACTATTCCCCAAAAATGCCCGAGAACGTATCCTGCCATTTCTATAACTTCTTTGTTATTAACTTTGTCTGTCCATGCTATCATCCTCATACATCTGAAGCACAACATTACAAAAGACTTCTACCGTTTTCTGTCTGCTTCTCGTACTGCCCCTATTTTATAAATGTACTGTGCTATGCTCCACACATATGCTTTCAACAATTTTCTCCTTCTTTCTATGTTTGTTGTCTACGAACATAGCCACTGCTCTTTCTTTTTAGATGCAGTTTCGTTCCTCTTCTATTGTATACAAATTTATACCTTATTTCCCCAATATTCAGTGGTATGTGAAAGGGAGCTGGCGGCTCCGCGGCGTAGTTGGTATGTGTGTGACTACTACGTCCAAGATCCCGGGTTCGAATTCCGAGACTGCCCGCTTGAAAAATGTTAGGCGAGCAATTTTCCCAAAAATACACCTTCGTTCGGATGAGAAGTAAAATTGAAGTCCCGTGTGTGAGTGTTGTCACGCACGTTTAAGATCCCTACCTTGCTTGGAACAGCAAAGGTTCGGCAAAATTCCAAATTTTCCAGGTAAAAAATACTCGCTTCCTGGCGAATGTAGTACCTTCGGGTGGAGCACTGGAAAATCACATGTAAGGTATGTAAAGGGGGTTAAGTAGCCTATGGCTACCAAAATCCCCCAACACTTGAACATTTGCCAAATTAATAATATTCCAAAATATCCTTTCGCACAATGAATATCAGTTGAAAGTATTTCAAAACCAACACCTGTAGTTGTTCATAATAATTATGAAATTTAAATGCAATTTTTTTTTCGTTATTAAGTTTTCCATCTTGAAAGTGGTTGGTCGTGTACCTTTATTTATTTATATTCCGAGCTAGTCTACACTATACCCTGAAATTCTTACAGCCTCGGTTCCCCTTCTGGTGTTTTCTAATTATATGCCGCGATTCAGTGGTATGTGAAGGGAGTAAAGCAGCCTGTGACTACCAAGATCCCCCAAGACTTAGACACATGCCGAATTACTAGTTTTTCTGTAAATCCTTTCGTACAATTAACATTAGTTGAGAGTGTTGCAAAACCAACACCTGTAGTTGCTAATAATAATCATCAGCTTTAAGTACAGTCATTTTCTTCCTCATTAAGTTTTCCATCTGGAAACTGGTTAAACGCACACCTGCATTGATTTTTATTCTGAGTTAACCTACATATTTCCCTGAAATTTCCACAGCCTACATCTTTTACTATCTGTGTGCAAAAGTCTAACCTAGGTATACCTCTACCTCTTTTTTTCTATCTCTGCTTCTAATATATTCAGCACTATTCCATCGTGCGTTAGTATGTGGCGTACCATCCTATCTCTCCTATTTTTTTAATGTTTTTTCACATATTTGTTTCTTTCGCTGCCATTTTCAGTACATCTTTATTCTTAACTTTGTCTGTCTATGATATCTTCATCATACGTATGTAGCACCACACTTCTTCCTGTCTACTTCTCCTACTGTCCAGATTTAACAGCCATACAGTGCTGTGCTCCACACATATGTTTTAAGCAATCTTTTCCTTTGTTTCTATGTTTGTTGCCTTTGAACACAGTAATTGCTTTTTCTTGCTAAATGTAGCACGAGCTTGTGCTAATGTTTGTGTTGTATCTTTTGTGCTCTTCCCATCTTGCGTTATTTGGCTTACTAGGTAGCAGGGATCTTTAACCTCTTGTAAGTTCCTGTTACCTATTTGTATCCTTGTTTCTAATTTATTCCGCCCCTCCCCCTTGCATACTAGTACTTTAGTTTTATTTTTCTTAATTTGCATACCGCATCTCTCTGTTAGAACTGTTTCCATTTCATTAAGAGCAGCTTCTAACTCTTCCTTGCTAGATGTTAATACCTCTACATCGTGTGCAAATCTAAGCACATCAATATTTTATTCCTGCATAATAATTTCAAATGTCTTCCTGCATTTGACAATATTCATTGCTTCTTCGATGTACAAGTTAAAAATTAATGGGGAAAAGGCACATCCCTGCCTCGCCCATTTCCCAATAATTACTTCTCTACGTTACTGCTCTAATTCTATACCGCTGTTTGCTCTTTGTATAAGCTATGTATTATTCGTCTACCCCTAAAATTCATTCCAATCTTATTGAGTATTTCGAACATTTTTTTTCATTTTACATTGTCGAATACTTTTTCCAGATCAAAAAACCCTATATGCACGCTTTCTCACTTTTCTATTGGTTTCTCCATTATCACCCTCAGAGTTAAAATAGCATCCCGTGTTCCCTGGTTTCGTCTAAACGAAAATTGAACTTCTCCTCCTTCAGCTCGTTTGTCCATTTGTCTTTGTACAATTCTAGTTAATATTTTTGACACGTATACTGTCAAACTTATTATTCGAAAATTTTCACATCTATCCTCGCATCTTTTTTTTGATATAGTGACTATGATGTTACGTTTGAAATCTTTGGGAATCTCACCGGTCTCATACATATAGCTTACAAGTTGGAAGAGACGTTTTGTTTCTGCTTGTCTAGCAGCTTTTAGAGTTTCTGCTAGCACCTTATTTGTACCCGGCGCCTACCATTTTTCAGACCCTTTAATGCTAATTCAAACTCATGTCTAAGTAAAGGATATGCCAAGTCATCATTTTCAATGTCTGATTCCGGTTCTAGTGCTGTTAGTTCCTCTCTTGTATCAAAAATAAAGCAATGTACTCACTTAAAACGCACATTGCAGTTAAATATCAAGGCATTTCCTTGTTTGGGCGTGGATTGCGTCACGCCATTGTTGAATCCAAATTTATTCGTCCCTCCTCTTTCGTCGTTCGTAGGTAAGGCAACAAGGATACAGGTAAAGGTACTCGAAGATAAAAATACAAGAGAATCTACATCCTAAAAAAGAGAAAATACAGAAAACACAACACAGGTAGACGTTACCCGCTTGACGTCTCGTGGCTAATAATGTCGTGTCACACCACGGACTTGCCCCACTCACTCCGCACCTGCGCATTTTTTTGCGCCAACGCAACTGTCCGGGATGGTGGAAATTAACAAGTTTATTTTAAAATAATGGCGGGAATTTAGTCACATATTTAAAAATGTACATTTCCAAATTTGGAATGTAACAATCGCGACAAAGCCATAAGATAAAAATATTTAAAAAAAGAAAATGACTGTTAGCACGGTAAAAACTTAAAATCTAGAGCCTAACTACTAACATATACATTATCTTACATTCTAGAAAATGTTTATTTTAGGCGCCACCTGGTTTTTCAACCGATAACGCGTCTTAAGAGTAACCAGGAAACGGAATGTAAAGCCTCATTGTTTTTGAACTACATCTATAAATGCACACACGAGTCTTTAATGTAGCGCAGTTATAATCGACAGCACAAATTTGTCGGAGAGCACGAAACACTATTAAAACTAAAACAAATGCGACAAGTCGCCTAACATATTGCCGTGTAACGCCTGTATGAATCATGCCCCACGTCATAAATTTCCGTGTAACGCCTATAAGCTCAGTACTTTCTCAAAAAACATTCAAGCATTTAATTAATTTACAAAATTCGTAAATTTCACAAAAAAGAGAATTTAAAAAAAAAAAATTCTTACCCAGATTCCTGCTCCATCACTTTAATTGATTTTTTCAACAGCTCCCCGACTAGCTCAGTTGGGCCTCCTCTTGGATACCTATATTTACTATCATACTCTTTACCGGATACGCACACTTTTAATAAAACCACAAAATAATACAACAATCGTACAATATTTATTTACCACTATTTACAAATAATAATTCAAGATCATTTACATTTCGGTGTTCAAGTTACACCTCAATAAATTCTATCTTTGTAAAGTCCAGGATTTTAACTTGAAATATCAAACACATTGAATGTAACAGGAGTAAATGGGCCCTGAATTATACCTTATTTTTCTTTTTTATTTATAATTATTTCTAATTAGTACACTCCGGAGTATGGTGAGCTCATGATAACCCAGTTTATTTTATTAATGTATGCTTTTTACTTTGCATACTCTTACTACAAACACAAAAAAACCCATGTACTCTTAACAATAAAATTTTAAATTCATGAGGAATGTTAATAAGTTTTATATACACCTTTAGATTTATATTCAAATACCATAATCAAAGTTAGTTATACGTATTATATATATATATATATACTAGGTTATCATAAAGTAAGGGATATATTTTAAATCATTACAACTTTTTAATAAATTAAGTTAGTAACATAAAATAAACGAAATCTAGTTGCTTAATGAATGGGATTTTACCGTATCTATGAGAAACAAAAGCGTTGTCATAATAATTGTTGACACTAGTGTCAAAACGAAATTATTCAATTTGAAGTTTTATTTTGAAATTAAAAGTTAAGTAAACGTTGAGTTCAAACGACTCAACTGTAATAACATGGATTTACAAACAAGAATTGGTTTAGTTCAGTGCTATTATGAATCCGGCAGAAATTACACCGCTGGATTACGAAGACTTCGCACGAGAATGGGTTTGAGAGCGGGACCCTGTCAAATGAAAGCGTACCGCAATTTGACACAAAAATTTGAAAGAACAGGGTCTGTAACTGACTTACCAAGATCAGGAAGACCAATAATTAGTAATGTCCAAGTTGCAGAGGTTCTTCATGAAAATCAAGACATAGCCAGAAGCAATTCACTCGCAATCAGCAGTGCAAATGCGATATCCAAGCGATTGCAAATGCCGTATACCACGGTTTGGAAAATTTTACGCAAAATTCTAAACATGTATCCATATAAACTGAAAATGCTGTTTGAATTAAAGGACGCAGATTTGGCTACTAGGTACGATTTTTCTTTGCGAGTAATGGCTCAGATGGAAATTGAACCCGAATGGTTATCCCGTATTTTATGGACAGATGAGGCACATTTTACTCTGAATGGTGGAGTCAATACTCAAAACTGTAGAATCTGGTCTGCAGAAAATCCGCAACAAATCGTTCAAAAAGGTCTTCATGACAAGAAAGTCGCCGTTTGGTGCGGTTTTACAGCTGATTTTATTATTGGTCCGTATTTCTACGAGGAAATGCAGAATGGACAAGCCGTATCTGTAACTGTAAATGGTGAACGATACTTGCAAATGTTACAAAATTATGTTATTCCACAGCTGCAAAACGAGCACTACGGAATTGAAAACATCATTTGTATGCAGGATGGAGCACCCCTGCACATTTTTCGACCAGTCAAAGAATTGTTAACCAACGTTTTTCAAGATCGCGTGTTAAGCAGACATTTCGTAAATTCATGGCCACCAAGATCACCTGATCTAAACCCAACGGCTTACTGACTGTGGGGTTATTTAAAAAGTTTAGTGTTTAGAAGACGACCAACTACGCTACAAGAATTAAAAGACAGTATTACGGAGCAAATTGGTACAATACAACCAGAAATGTTACGAAATGCTGTGTACAATTTGGAGGTAAGGATGGTGATCTTACAACAACAAAATGGAGGTCATATTGAGCAATTGCCGTAACCTCTTTTGGGCATACTAAATCCCATTTCATAAGCAATTAGATTTCATTTATTTCTTGTTATTAACTTAATTTGTTAAAAAGTTATCATAATTTAAAATATATCCCTTACTTTATGATAACCTTATATATGCAGAATACCATCAAAGTTTACTCTCACACATCACAATAATTTTCATAGTTTATAAAAAAACAGCAAATTCTAATGCGTTACCTAGAATTTCTTGAAGATCCCTACTCCGTTGACGATGAAGTTAAATTCCCTCCAAATCCAAATCCAAGTATATTACACTTTTTTTTATTGCATAATTTAATTTAAGTTACTTTACTTTACTTTACTTCACGAGCTTGTTAAAATATCTGTTGCACCTCAGTTAAAATTAAACTCGACACTATCCGCGTTTCAAACTTTGAGGCCAACACTGTACTATTCAATTTATAAATTTTAAATGCTTACAAGCTCGTGGTAGATATCTGTACGTAGTAAGAAATGCAACTTAACGAAGTCAAAGAGCGAAGTCAAAGAGAAACTTAATAACTCCTCTCTCGTATCTATACGATTCTAAGTGTAACCTCTCCAGACCCTCCTAACACGAAACACTCAATTCAACTAATTCGTTCTTCAAATTTTGTATAACCGTTTTCAAAATCTTTAAAATTTAGCTCGTTGATACGATATTTTCCGAAAAACCCGCATTCAATTTTTCCGTGTTCGTCTGTTGTACAACTAACTATTTAGACCAATGATACTTTTAGTGATGTTTTAAAAACTCTATTCCTCTCTTATGCATATTAGATGTTTATTTCTACCCAGGCTTGAGTGGTAGGAAATCGATATTACTGTCCGCGTGCTATCTAACCTACGTGGACTGAATACGTGCGTTTCGAAGTGAAATGCTATTATACCTGTCTCATTCCGAAGCATATCATTGATTGTCCATCCCTTCTGCGCTTTAAGGAAACTTTTGGTTAGCGTTCATGCGAACCGTCCGACCGTTTGCACAATATACCTCGAATCTTGTCTTTTATCTACACAAATAAGGAGAAGTTGACCTTTCAAAACATGCATCTGTGCGAACGTTTTAAAATAACATTTCTAGGAGTTTGCGTTTCAAGATATTTTATATTCAACGTCTGTTCGTTTGTTAGTAAAGCTTTTCGCCTTGGTATTATCGATTTTTCATTTTAATTTTAATAAAAACGGTACGAGGGACCGAAAAAAGGCATGTGGGTGCATTCCTGCACCCGGCGTTGGACGATATCGGTAAGATATCCACTTGTTTCGACATACATTCACACATTCACACACTCATACATACATTCACTATTAGCGGCCACGTGCGGCTGACAGCGGCACCGCATAACCTCACGAAAGATTCCCAGAGACGTGGTCCGGGTGTCTGTGAGAACTACCCGCGCAACCACACGGTGACTAACGAAAAAAAAGGCAATAGAGATATAGGAAAAAAAGGGAGGAAGGCATTTTGGAATGTACTAGTGATACTTCCAGGTAGAAGAGAATAGAGGAAGGGTTCGCATTGAGCAAAAACGGTAGAAAAAGGTGGATAGAAAAGCACTACTAAACCAGCCCATGGGGTCAGTAGCCCGGAGTGAGGGAAAAATTACTCTTATGTGGTAGACGGGTGTTCCGGGACAAGAACAGGTCTACCGAATGAAAAATAAGGCGGAAACTGAGACATTATAATTTGAATTAGGGCCGCTGTACGGCCACGTCCATAATGCTCCACCCGGAGGTACTAAATTGGGTTTAAACGCGAAAATAATCGTGTTTCTTATTAATCCTAACTTCATAATTAATTCACCCTAAATAAAAATAAATAAAAATCTAACAAACTGAAACAAAAACTAAAAACAGGGTTTAAATAATGGTATCCCTAGCGTTGACTTTGGAGTGTGACCGATTAACAACACACAAGTAAAAATGAAAGGGGGAGGGATCCGTAATACCGGCTAGCAGACGCCGGCTCTGCTTACCAGTGCGACCTGAAGGGTCGACTTAAAACTATCCAAATCTAACTAGCTAATTTAAAATGGATTCAAATTTTCTAAGCAATTGCCAAAAGTATTAATAGTGAATCCAGCTATTTTGCCTGCTTTATAAATTTACAAATTCGTCCACCTTGATCTAAGTATTTTATTTTAAATTTGTCCCTTACGTTCCCTATCATTCCCTAACTGACATAATATATATATATATAAATCTTCTTTTCTATATATGCTGCGACCAAAAATTGGCTACAGAACGTCAAACGAATTAAATCAAGCCACAAAACAATACAATGCAGGCAAAAATATAAGTGTAAAAATAAATATTAATATAATATAAATATATAAATATACATTAAATAAATATATAAATAAATATTTGAATAAGCAAAAGCATGTAACAGTGCATGTATTAGCAAAAGCAAATACATTATCAGGTGCACTCGCATGAGCATTATATCGACTAGCGTCATTACACAAAAACGTGCTTGCTAGATTATTTCAAAATCACAACTCAATGTTCATGCGAGTACAGCCGCCACAATTTTATTCTTACCTCCAATATAAATTTCTTCAGCATCCGAAGATCTGGTCGTCTACCTACATCTATTGGTTTTTTACCTTTATGGGGGAGTTGCATATGCACTGTTAAAGTCCTGGTGGATATGCACTAAACGTTCTGGGGGGATCACAATCACTATCACTTCACTTTTAAGTCCTGGGGGGATGCGCGGTTTCACTCTATTTTATTATTTCCTTATTTATTACACTTATTTAAATTAATGAGGTTTCCTGATTTAGTTTGTTGTTATTTATTTGTTTCGTTTATTCCCGATTTTCCGCGCGTAGAAGGTGGGACAGTGATTGTTTTAGTGGTGTGTTCATCGTGCATATTAGAGTTTTGGGTATACTTATTTAATTATTATTATTATTGGTTTTCTTTTTTTTCTTTTTCTTTTTTTTATTTGTTTTTTTTGCTTTTTTGCAGGTTTTGGTTATAATGCTCTTATCATGTCAAAATCACACCAGGTCGAAATCTATAATTTTTCAATCCTCCCACCATCCCCTCCCGACTTACACACGATTATCACCGTCTAATCTCGCAACCCTTCCTGCGAACTCTCTAAAGGCTGTCCAGAACACCTTCTGGTTAGCCACTTTCCCGACTTCCTCTAGGCTCTTTGGCCATACTAGACCTACGATAGCTAATTTCGTATCAGCCAACCCTCGATTTGCCGTTTCAAGCGGGCAGTCGAAGAGCACGTGCTCTGCGCTTTCCGCGCCCTCACCGCATGCACAGCGGTCGTTGTTGGTTAACCCGAACCTATTTAAATACGCTTTCAGGGCGCCGTGCCCTGTTATCAACTGAACCATTTTATGATCGAGTTTTACCTCGATCTTGCCTCTAGCTTCTAAGCTCGGCATGAATTTGTGGGAAAGTGAGACAGCGGGATAAGAAAAATTAGAGTTTTGGACAAGCGTCCGAGAGAAGGTAGAGAGTTGTCCCTTTTTAAATACAAATCGGTCTGAGGGACCACCTGCTATGTTAATCAGACAAGTTAAGGCACATAATAAGTTAAAAAAATTACTAGACTCTTGATGAGAACTAGTACAATTATTTTCCTAACGAGTGAAACAACAATTTAAAAGTATCACTACAGATACCTTCACATAAAAAACCAACTGTTCCAAGGTAATTTTTAGAAACGGTAACGCCATAAACACACAAGAGTACCTAACTATAAGCAGTTAAATACAACCATACTGTCACAATATGCTAAGAACAACCGAGAATTCGATAAGATATCAATAAAAAGCGATAGCACCTCACCACGAAGTTCAATAAAAAACAACAAAAAAAAATGTTTATATGTTCTGATAACTTAATAGAAGAAGAAAACAAGTAATGATAAAGAATAAGGTGAGCGACTGTAATAATTCAGAAGAAAAACGCATGGAATAGAAACTCCTAGTTTTTTGCAACTGCGAATATGGACTATTTCTTACAAATGTTTAAATTTAAGGACGGTCTTTATAATTACGGTGTTGTGGTTAGAGTCTATATCTGCTTTGGGGTAGCTTCTGCAGTCTTTTACTTGATTCCTAAACCGTTGTCTAACAAGAATGTAATCTATTTGATATCTTTCTATATCTCCTGGCATCTTCGATGTGTATCGTCTTCTAGCATGATGTTGAAATAATATGTTTGTGATGATTAAATTGTTCTTGTTGCAAAATTCTAATGTGAACCTATCCATTTCGATTTTTAGGTTCTCTAGCTTACCTACTTGCTTCATACTTCTGACATTCCACGCTCCGACTCGCAAAATGTTTCCTGCTCTTCCTTTCAACTTTCCGATCACAACCTCCAAAGCAGCCTCCTCCCGGAGATCCAACTATTTTAACTCCGGATTCTTTTACTCCAGAGGATGCCATCATTTTATTAATAATTTCTGTACACAGTGTACTTGAGAAGTAATGTGGTAGTTTTCCGTTGCCTTCCACATCGCGGTAGTGTGTCTTAGAGTGCCATACGTCAATTAAAGGTTTTACATTATTCGAAGAAAGCTAATGCTCTTCTGAATGGTTGCACAGAAACCTGTAGGCTATTAAAAGTACAGAACATTTGTGTAACTTAGCTTTCGAAATTTTTATTTAAGTCTTTAAGGATATCCCATGTAAAATTGCAAGAGAATTTTGAGCGTGTTTGCGGATCAAGTGTATCAGAATAAAGAGCTAATGAAGCGCATTGATCACATCTGTTAAGCTATTGAAAGCATGACGATAGCTTTTATAAAACCTAGGGTGTGTGAATGGTTTCGTTATGCTTACCAATACAAAGACGATTATATAAACTAAGGGTTGTGAAGCATTGTACACTTGACCAACAAATTTTAAACATAGAGGGTGATTTATGTGCCAAATAATAAAATGTTATATATCTATTCAATAGAGTTTGGAACAACGAATTGAATATAAAAGCTCGTATTATCTAAAGAGAGCGTTTCATCAAACTCACATTTCTTCCGTGTGGAGTTTGTTTGGAATATTGGTGCATTGGGGACTGAAGTGTCCTCAAAAAGAAAAAAAATATAATTTTTATAAAACTTAAGAAATTATGATCATTTTGGTTTCGACCTTACTTAAGAACGGTTTGACGCAGCTCTAGTTTCATTTCTATTCTGTGCTAATCTAAAAAGTTCTACATAATTTGACTAATATAGCTTGATCTAGGTCTTCCTATACTCTTCTATCTTTTTCTTATCTATCTGGTTCAATATAGATATTAGCAACCTGACGGTTGTTAAAGAACTCCAACATTGTTTAAATGATTCCCCTCCAAAGAAGGAAAAGTGTTAAATTATATTGCATCGGGCTACTGCTACCGCGTTTCTTTAATTTAAAACAAGTAATAGCAAGAGTCTTTATTACTCACTGCTCACAATTCTAATTAACAGTATATGCCTTATTTGTAGATGTTTTCAGTCCAATTAACAATGAAGCACTATCACACTAATGAATTTAGAAGCACTAATATCTTCTTAAACTAACTTCTTAAGGATTGGTCCATTAACAACACTAACACAACTATTTATTTATTATACACTTTGTCTATTTATGTATACTACAAGCTGCATGTACATTAGACACAGCATATAACATTTATGTATACTCTTGAACTTCCAAAAGCTCAACTACTTTTACTTTAAAACGATATAATTTATATTAGACATTCTAGTATAGACTAAAAACTTACATTCATAAGCGGTCTTATATATGACTCATTCTCTAGTAATTTCTAAAAGAATTCTCGAATCCTGAAGAATATGCAGTGCCTCCGGCGTTTGTATGTTTGACGGGTTGCCTAATAGTGGATCGCAACAATATGTTATGGTAAGGCTTAAGCAACAAATCGAAACCAACATGCCAGATCGCTAACTAATTGTGAGTTATGTCATGGTGACATTTAGTTAACTGATTTTTATTTTTTTTAGTTTTGTTTTCGAACTTACTTAAAGTCGGTTTGACGCAGCTCTAAATTCTTTTCTATTCTGAGCTAGTCTAAAAAGGTCTACATACCCTTCACAACCTAAATCTCTAATAATTTGACTAATATAGCTTGGTCTAGGTCTTCCTACTCTATTCTTATTTCGTAGTCTATAATCTAAGATCTTACTAAATAGTCCCTTAAGTCTTAACTGATGCCTTATCATTCTATCTCTCCTGACTTTTAATTGTTTCTACATACAGGGTTGCACACATATCCTTCTATAAGCTTCCTCATTTGTTACTCTATCTGTCCAACTAATCTTTAACATTCTCCTACAAAACGAAGTTTCAAAAGTTTCTATCTTTTCAACGAACTTCGTTCGTTTATGAAATCGATTTGTCGTCCGTCTGTCTGTCCGTCTGTCCGTCCGAGGCCTTTCTAATGGTCGGACATCAATGTGTGATACATCAATCGATTCAGCTCGGTGTCCTGAGTTTAAGTTTTGATGTCAGTTGAAATCGGGCCACGGGGACGCCGTGCCCCGCGATATTCCGTCGGCAAAATTAAAATTTCAAATAGGTCCAAAATTAATGTGCGATACATATTTGGACTCCCCTAACATAGCTGAGTCGAAATATGGTACCCCCACAAAATCTGACCACGGATACCCGACCCCCCCCCCGGGGAATTAATTTTTATTTTATCTGAATACTTATAATTATTACAACATAATAATTTTAATTTCTTTAAATTGTTTTAAAGTAAGTCTACATTTGGAAGTTCATTGCGACAATGCCTTGCATTTTCAACTTGTTCTTATTTACTTCGTTAATTGTCCAAGTCTCACTACCGTATAATAGAACGCTCCATAAGTACGACTTTAAGAAACTTTTTCTATTATCTAAACAAATACTATTAGCTATTAGTAAGTTTTTATTTCTTTAAAAGATTTTTCTAGCTTAGCTCTTCTAGCTACTATATCCCTTCTGCTACGTCCGTTCTTTGTAATTTACTACCAAAATAGCACAATTCATGCACCTCCTCTAACTCGGTATCACCTATTTTTAATTTTGGTTTAGAACTACGCTGTAACTTACTTGTCATTATCTTTGTCTTTCCTGAGCTAATTCTCATACTATAGTTACTCTATAGTATCTCATCTAAAATATTTAAAAACTCTCCTAACTCTTTTCTAGACTCTGCAATAATGGCTATATCAACTGCAAAACGAAACATGTCTATTTTCTGTCTCTGTACACTAATACCTATCTCTTTTACCTCTATAGCTAAGTTTAAAGCTTCCTCAATATAAACATTAAAAATTAAGGAAGATAGTATACAGCCCTGTTTAACATCATTTCGAATCTTACCTTCCTTTTCTGTTTTCTATTTCATCAAATCTAATTACTACGCTTTGGTTTTTATATAGACTGTAGATAATTTTTGTATCCTTATGGGAAATTCCTATTTTTCGCAAAACCCTGAACATAACAATCCAATTAACCCTATCAAATACTTTTTCTAAATCTACAAACGCGAAATGAGTCTTTTTATTTTTTGTAACCTTTTTTCGATAATTACCTTAATTATTAGTATTCTATTCTTCTCCATCTATTTATTTCTAGCTTTTCAACACTCATGTACTATCTTATTTCTAACTCTGTTATATTTTTGCTTACTTTCACTATCCAATTTTCTGAAAGGTTTAAGCTTTCTTCTATTCTCTATTAAATCTAATATCTCTTTTGTTACCCAGGGTTTTCTTGCTTCTACTTTTTTCTTACCTATAGTCTGGTTTGTTGTATTATGTACAGCCCTTTTTATTTCTTTTCAACTATTTTTTACGTTCCCTCCTATTGCAATCCCTTTGATCTTATTATCTAATACTTGTTTAAATTCTTCTTCTACCTCACTATCATTAAGCTTACGTATATTCCATCTACCTCTTTTAACCTTTCCCAATTTTTTGAATTTTAGATTACACTTCATTTTAACTAAGCTTTGATCGCTATTTATGTCAGCCCACTACGACAGTTTTTAACTTGGTTTTTAAAACTTTGTTTAACTAAAATATAATCTATTTGGTATCTAGCCCTATCACCTGGTGCTTTCCAGGTATATCTTCTTCTAACATATTGTTCGAATAGGGTGTTTATAGTTACTAATCTATGTTTCTGGTAAAACTCAGTCTTTCTCCTCTATCATTTCGTTTACCATACCCAAATTTTCTTACCATTTTTCTCTTAATACCTTCTCCCACTGACGCATTAAAATTGCCCATAACTATTAAATTCTCATCTTCATTTACCTTTCTCACTATAATATTTACATCCTCGTATACTTTTTCTACTTCGTCATCCTCGTACTGAGTTGTTGGCGTGCAAACCTGTACTAACACAGTGTCTGTGGGTTTCGTATTCGATCAAACCATAATTCTTCTATCGCTAAATTGTAAGTACTCTTTAACTTTACGTCCTAATCTTTTACCTAACACTATGCGTACCCCTGCCTGTCCATTAGCTGAAGAAGTTGTAATTATTCCATAATTATATTTCCAAAAGTCATGACAAACTGGGCATCTCACCTCACTAATACCTAAAATGTCTAGCTTTCCATTTTCTCATTTCGACTAATCAATTCGTTAACTTATCTAGTCTAAGTAATGACCTTACATTCCAAGTCCCAATCACTAAATCAAACCGTTGTTTTAAATTCTTACCATGATGAGCCCCAAGTACCCCTCTCTGAGATCCAAATGAGGACGATAATTTTACTTGTGAGCTCTCCATCATACATAGTTCGTGTTTTAGGCCACGCATACCTGGGAAATATTGTGTTAGGTTCCTATATTTTTCCACAGCGCAGTTTTGAAAGATTTTAGCAAAGAGCCGTCTCCGTCACTGCCAACCCCCAACAACCATGTAAATTATTGAGGATTGTTTGAGACCAACCGACTCTCCTCCAATATCTTTTAGCCAGCAAGGCTGTTGCCCTTTGCTGCGCCTTTTAGTCGCCTTTTAAGATAATCAGGCTTACTATAGTAGTATTCTCTGTCCCCTACTATGATTCAATACAAATGTAGAATTAAAAAACTCATTGGATACTAAGGATAGCATTACAAAAGTAGTTATGGTGGAACAGTAAGACAAAAATATGAGCATCGGTGTCCAAAGCAAATTTAAACAAAGGTACCCGGTACTAATGAACACGACGGAGGATATAGAAGTAATTGAGAGTCTAATAAAAGTCCGCTTTAAGGGATCGGAAATGATTAGAAAAAAAGTTATAAAGGCTTATCATGGTGGTACAGAATTAGGAGTGATACAAATAATGCAGAGTATCAGAATTGAAACCAAAAACGATAAACAGGTGGCACTACACCACATAAAAGGAATGAATACAGCCACACTAAGAAGATTAGTGAAGTGGGTATATCAAGGTACCAAACCAAAGTAGCGCTGTATAGAAACCGGCAACCAAATGGAAGACGAGGGAGTGGAAAACGAGAACAATCCGGAAAGGAGAAATACATGCGCTATAATCCTAGACAAAAAGGGAATGGGAATAAAACCACTTATATTTGTTAAAATGATCTTTATTTACGTCTCGATCCATGACCTAAGATCGTTGTCAAAATAGTAAAAAATTTTAAGTTTGACATTTATGACACAAATTGAAGGTGACTTCGATTTATTAATTTTTGATTTGAATACATTAGGTAAAAATTTTAAAGTTTAGAAGTTAAAAATTTTCACCTAATGTATTCAAATCAAAAATTAATAAATTAAAGTCACCTTCAATTTGTGTCATAAATGTCAAACTTAAAATTTTTATTATTTTGACAACGATCCTAGGTCATGGATCGAAACGTAAATAAAGATCATTTTAACAAATATAAGTGGTTTTATTCCAAAGAAAGATTTAAAAGAATAGTTAACAAACCACAACAAACATACAGGGAGTATTTAAAAAGGGAATGGATTTTAAATCCTTATTATCTAAAGTTAAAAGAGTCTTACAAGATTACGAAGCGACAACTGCGATAAAAAATGTAAGAACTACTAGAGAAGGCGAATTGCTTATTACACTGGATCGGGATAAGGCTGCAGTAAAAATAATTAAGATGTTATAAGTCGAAAGGATAATAATATAAAAGTAACACAACTTGGAGTCCAAAGGGAAGACGAAGTACTTCATATTAGAGGTCTAGAGGCTGCGACGAAGCGGCAGGAAGTCCTGCATGCTATAGAAGAAACCGTTAGATGTCTAGCAGAAAAGGATTACAAGCTAGGAGAACTGAGGCCCAGTGCGAGAGGCACAAAAGCAATCACCCTAACTATTGATAAATCAGATGCAAGGAAAATAATAGGACTGGCGTATTGTAAAGTACAAAAAAGGGTTGACGTAATAGCTTGCTATCGCTGTTGGGAATTTGGTCATATCACTAAAGAGTGCAGAGGCACTGATAGATCAATAGCATGCCATGAATGCTCTACGACGGACACAATACACAAGAGTGCGAACAAGAAGATTTTTGTATTTTATGCAATCGGGTGGGTCACAGAACAGGTAGAGGTAGATGCGAAATCTACCAAAATACCCTGGCCTCTGCTAGACAAGCAGAGTGAAATCGTCAGTAACCAGAAGCAGACCTCAACCCCTGCTGCAAATAAATATTAAAAGAAGCCAGACAGCCATGACTTAGTATCGGTGGTAGCAATAAATCAAAAATGTGATTTCATCACTATAAGTGAACCAAATATAGAACACCTAAAAGAAACATATATGTGAACCCCAGTAAGACGACTATGATAATCAATTGTAGCCACAAACACATGGTCGAAAAATATAAGTTTGACAAACGCTATATCCAAATAGAAACCGCCTCAATACAATTGATTTTATTGTATATTAGTCCAAACTGCAGTGCAGAGCAGTATCTGCAATGTCTGGAGGAAATTGGAGTCGTGGTAAGATATACAGATAAGGAGACGATCATATCAGGTGATCTTAACGCAAAAACTCATACTGGGGAGGAGAAACAACAAATGATAGAGGAACAATTTTCTGAATGACGGAACAACGTTGGTTAGACAGAATGGGATCTCGTATATTGAAGTAACTATTGTGTCAAGCCACTTATCGGGGAGACAGGTTAATTCGCAGGTGTTGGAGGAGGAGACCTACAGCGGCCATAAATATGTGCTCTTCGAAGTGAATGGCGATGTGGAAAATAGCAAGAGGTGGGTGTACGGGAATATAAATAAAGAGAAAATTACCCAATATTTTGCTGAAAATATAGGGAAGAATAAAACACGTACTAAAATACTACACTGTACTAAAGCAATCTCCCAAGCTTACAAAAAAACAACGGAAAAGATAAAAGTGGGCTATGGTGCGACACTACCGTATTGGTGGAATGAAGAGGTCGGAGATCTAATAAAAGAAACTCGACAAAAAAGAAGATTGTGTCAGAGAGCAGATATTGGCACACAGCGGAAGAAAGAACTTTAAGATGAATACAACGCGGCTAAAAAAGTAGTAAAAACTACTACTATGTGACTGAAGAGACGAGCTTGGTAAGCGCCGTGCGACCAATTAGACATATTTGGGGATGCATACCGAATCGTTAAGAGTCAAATGAGAATTGTGACGCCAAAATTTGACTTTTATTTAACTTAAATTACTACGAACTTTTACCCCACATGATGCGGAGATTTGCGCCGGTTGTAGAGCAAAAGTACGATTCTGTTTCTAACAATTCCTCATTTCTATAAAAGTATTCATCCGATTATAGTAAATTTGAAGCTGCTTTTAACACTGTAAGTCCCCGTTTTTTTACATACTAGATGTGTACTTAAATAACAATAACCCTACACGACTTACAATAAATGGAATATTAAGTACACATTTCTGGCCCATCCCACTCTATATGTAGTATGATAGATAGGAATTGACGTTAAAAACTGTAAAATAAAAACTTTACAGCGCCTGCTGGTTAGGCAATACACATTGCAGAATAATGTGAAGCGCTGTATCCGAAAGAATCGATGTGCCTTGATTCTGAAGATTTTAACATAAAACTAATTTATGGCGATAACTTCCAGAGCACAGAAGTATGTAAAATATTTTGGAACAAATTTAATCGTGAATGAGCGAAAATTAGCAAAGTTTAGGTTTTATTAGAATATTTTATGAGCCAGTTTGCAATTTTGAACATTTAATGCCTTATTTGCACCTTTACAGAAACAATCGTTATTGAATTGCTTTAATCACTTAATAGTAAAACAAAAGTAGCGAATTCAGAACCACCGCTGATTCAGTACTTCTTACTACTGATTTTGGACAATTCCATATCTCTCCATGACAATATAAGTTTTTGTTCTACGACATATTTTAGACGTTTTCTAGAAGAATTTTTATCATACGAAAATCTCGAAAATCGGAACCCATCTGCGCGAAAACTTTCGAGCAAGAGAAAGGCAAAACCCTAGATTTCATTTGTGAAGCAAGTTTTAATTTAGAATTCAGCCTTCACTCATCAAAAACAAAAGTTCAGATTACAAAATTTTCGAGTAAGTGACGTAAAAATTCTCAAAAGCCGCTAAATTCCATACGATATTCAAACTCAGAGTTCAAAATCAAAGTTACAATTTTGTGCTCATTTTGTGCAATTCTGTGCACGAAACCTCAAATTTTGTGCACACCCCTTTTATGAGATCCAGGCCAATGAATTGGGGAGGGGGGAGAGACGTGCAGCCTCACCAATTCGGAATTTTGACTTGGGAAAGATGTGATAATTTTGTGCTTATTTTCTGTAATTTTGTGCACGAATCCTCAAATTTTGTGCACGCTTCTTTTACGAGATACAGGCAAATGAAATTTGGGGGAGCTTAAGACATGCAGTCCTCGAATTCTGAATTTTGATTTGTAAAGGATGTCATTCATTATGTGGAAAACGAAGGTATTGAGATCAATGGTAGTAGATATAATTCGTTTGACGAAAATGAAGAAGAAGATGATCAACAAAATGAAGATTATTTTATGAGCGAAATATAAACAATTTTTAGCCACTGTAAAAAGGAATCAGAAATTCTATGAGAAGGTGATCGTGATAACTTACATTGAAATCCCGGTTCTGCAAACACTTGCCAATATGGTCCGCTGTAATGACATCGTGTTTTGTATATGGAAGAGATACTGAAACGTCTGCAACACCTGAGAGTTTATTTAAGGAATTGAAGAGGGAAGCCTTTAAGAACGAACAACTTATCGTTAGACTTGATCACTTTCTAAATATTTACTTTAACTTTTTGTGTGGTTCAAGTAATATATTGGGAGCCACGTATTTGTATGACACCGATGTGCCAGTTAAAAGTATTGACACTGATGGTTCTAGAACACCTTTTATGTCCGCTATTAATTCTCATCATCATGAGGTCTTCAGTCCTGGAACTGGTTAGATGCGTACTCTCATTGTTTCCTATTCTGAACTAACCTACACATTTCCCCGAAATGTGCACAGTCGGCGTCTATCACTATCTGATCAAGGTTTACATCTACCTCCTTTTTCCTATCTCTGCTTGTAATATATCCCATACTATTCCCCGAAAATGCCTTAGAACGTATTCTGCCCTTCTATTTCTCTTTTTCCCACAAATTCATTATTTACCTACTATTTCTATAACCTATTTTTTATTAATTTTTTCTGTCCATGCTGTCATCCTCATACACCTGAAGCACAGCATTTTAAAAAGTTGCTACCGTTTTTCTGTCTGCTTTTCTTACTGATGTATTTCATAGGCATACTGTGCTGTGCTCCACACATATGCTTTCAACAATTTTCTTCTGGTTTCTATGTTTGTTGTTTTTGATCATAGGCGCTGTTCTCTCTTGTATTAACTCTAGTAGTAATAAAAATGTGTGCAATGTAAATGAGCTGTGACAAGAAAAGAAAGAAAATTGGAAAGGATTATTTACAGGGAACATACAACAATCCAAGAAGGGAAGCAAACGTAAATGTAATTACACCCTACCAAACCCATCTGTTAAGTTTTATGCTGATATAAAAAAGTAAGTGTCCTGTAATAGGAATGTTAAGAAACGGTTCGACAAATAAGCTCCTAGGAATATCGAGACAGGGCAAAACCTATTGCATCATTTACGCTTGCGCTTTTGAATTTACTTACACAAATGGCGTTGGTCGCTTATGCCGACAGTGACGCGTTTTGTGATTTTATACAGAATCGTGCTTTGAATTAGCGCGCAATTGTATTCGAAACGGTGTAACATCTTAATGTTATAGAAAGGGAGCAGAAATATTATTAGAGATTCTTCCACAAAGCGCCATAACGGTACATAATGACAGTTGCTGTATATAAAACTCTGCATGCACAATAAAAATGCGTTAATCAATGCAATCTTTTCAGATGTTCCAACCTATACCGAATGTAGAGAATGTATGAAATGTTGACAAAGCAGATTAAGAAACTTCAGAACGATAACTCTTAATTGAAGCGAAGAGAATCTGCAATCATTTGAAGATACAGCACGACGGTATTTCCCCGATCTCGTTCGATACGATGTTTGTGGACTGGTCGAAACATTACAATCGGAAAATCATTTATTTTTTGAAACTACCATTTTTTTTAAAATGAAGTTGAAAGCCTTATAGAGCATCCCAATAGTGTTCTGAACGATATTCCAGTTTTAATTGGGAAAGAAGTACTACCTTCGCGGACTGATAACTTTTGTACCACCTCACCTTCCAATAAAGAAATTAGAACTTGCAACCATAGGCCGCTATATTGCCTACTGCGACCGATTTCCAACTGGAGAGTGGTATAGATATAATGATCTTGAAGACACTCATCGCCGAATACGGACAAAAACTGTGGTTAAAAATATTCAGTTTCTTGTGTAGACTCTATAAAGGAAATATAGTCTCCTTAAAGCAACTGCAAAGAAAGATTACGCGGAATTCAGCTTTTAAATAACTTTTGTATTTTTTAAATTAAGTGGAATTTTGTGGAGTTACTTAGTTTTTCTAGTATTATAACAATGTATCAATCGGCAAACAATACACTGATGAACAATTAAAATAACAGTTGCTTGAGCTGACTGTTGCATTTATATGAGAATACTTCAATTTTTTATTAATGTATCACGTACATGTTTTGTGTTATTATTATAATTTTTTCAATTTTCAATAGGTATAAATAAAACCCATTTAATTGTTAAAAGTTTGTATTAGATACCCAACTATATACTTAAAAAACATTTATCACCTAGAACTTACAAAAATACGAACCACATTTTCTATCAAACAGTAGTGTAAAAAATAAAAGTACAAACAGTCAATTATTAGGAATCTTCGTTTGCTGTTCTTTGTGAAGTTAAAAATTATAAAAAGCGTTATACTACCAAACAAATTTGCATTTAAATGATTGTGCAATTTTTAATATCAATATTAGCAGTATTAGAGTTATGAATATAAGGTCTCAAAAACAGTATTAAATTCTTACTTATCTGAAGAATAAAAATAGAAAGTTTGTACAAACTATGTTGAGCAGTGTTACTTAATAATTATGTTGCAAAAGTAATAAAAATGTTATCATTAGAAACAAACGCTACAGCTAAGTACAAGCTCCGAACTTCAAAAGTAAACGGTTTTCGGAACAAAAATTACATCGATTATAACACACAACATAGAAATGAGACTATCGTGTACAACTTATCGTTGAAATCTGTCCGCTTCAATGTAAAAAATCACAGCCTTTATTGAAAATTATAGACAATTTTAACAATATTTTATAAGAAATATTATAAGAGCGCTGTACGATAAGTTAATACTTGACGTGTGGAGGCGAAAAATAAGATATTCAACTTTGAGGTAGTTACACTAAATTGTCAGTTGTATCAAAATTATAACACCATTTCCGAATTACAATAAATTTTTGGTTGACTGCGTTTGAATGACATACATTTCGACATAAATGTAGATAAAAATTTAGAGTACAGTGTAAAATTTGCTGAAAATGTAAGTAATGACAGAATCACACCATTCCCGATCTGAAATTCCAATGGGGAGGGGTCGGGGCTTAGCTTTAAATTTTAAAAATTTGTGTTTTGAACCGGAGACGTGTAGATAATCTAGGGTACAATGCACAAAATTGCACAAAATTCGAACTAGTAATTGACAGCACTCCTGACGTAAGTTTTGGCAATTGGGAAGGGGGGGGGGCACATCTTTGGCACAAAATAAGCAGAAAATTATGGCATCCTTTTTAACTCAAAATTCACAATTGGGGGGTAGCTTGTCCTCAGTCCCCCCCAATATTCGCTTGCCTGTATCTGGTAAAATGAAGCATGCACAAAATTTGAGGTTTTAAGTATAAAATTGCACAAAATAAAAATTGCACAAAATTATGGCATCCCTGTTAAGTCAAAACTCAGACTTGAGGGTTAGCATGTCTTAAGCCCCAAAATTTATTTGTCTTTTTCTCGTAAAAGCGTGAACAAAATTTGAGGTTTCGTGCAGAAAACTGCATAAAATAAACACAAAAGTATGGCATCCTTTTTAAGTCAAAGTTCAGAATTGGGGGAGGGGAGGAGTGCATCATGTCTCCAGCGCCTACCATTCACTTGCCTGTATGTCGTAAAAGGGGAAGGCATAAAATTTGAGGTTTCGTGCACAAAATAAGCAGAAAATTATGGCATCTTTCTCAAGTCAAAATTCCGAATTGGGGAAGCTGCATTCATTTGTCTGCATCTCATAAAAAGGGCGTGCACAAAATTTGAGATTTCGTGCGCAAAATTGCACAAAAATATGGCATATTTCTCAAGTCAAAATTCCGAATTGGAGAGGCTGCATGTCTCCAGCCCCCCCAAAATGTATTTGCCTGTATCTCATAAAAGGGGCGTGCACAAAATTTGAGGTTTCGTGCAAAAAATTGCACAAAATTATGGCATCTTTCCCAAGTCAAAATTCCGAATGGGGGCTGCATGTCTCCAGCACCCCAAAATTAATTTTCCTGTATCTCATAAAAGGGGTGTGCATAAATTTTGAGGTTTCGTGCACAAAATTGCACAAAATGTGCACAAAATTGTGCTTTGAATTTGAACCCTAAATTTGAAGATGGTGGGGAGGCAGAGACATGGACCTTAATGTAGAATCAACTGTACACTTTGCTTCTTGCGCTTGACTAAGACGTTAAGGAAGTATATCGTAAATAAGGGTAAAGCAAGAACTTAGAAGATTCGTAGTCGTAGCTGTTTGTGAGTGAAAATTGGTTCATTTGCAATTTGTTTTTTATTATTATTGTTATTATTATTATATTACAGTATACCATCATCGGATCACTTAATTTTATTACAGTTGTAATAATAAACTATTATTCAAAAAATGCAAATATAAGTCAATTTCAATAAACAATTTAATTAATTATTTATAGTATCTATAACAGGCCAATAAAATTAAACATTAGTATAAAAACAAACTTGTTCATAATTACCTTCGATGGCCCACCGTTACCTCCATTGAAACACTTATTATTAGGACACGTACCTCCTTTCTTTCCTATTCTGAGTTAACTCAAATGTTTCCCTAAAGTTCCCACAGCCCACATCTTTCACTATCAGCGTGCAATAGTCTGATCTAAGTCAACGTTTACCTCTCTTTTTTTCTATCTCTGCTTGTAATATATCCCGCACTATTCCCCAATTGCCTTAGCACGTGTCCTGTTCTTCTATTTCTTCTATATTTTGTTTTTCACATATATCTTTCTTCCCCAATTATTTCTGAAACCTCATTTTTATTACTTTGTCTGTTCATGCTATCATCATCATACATTTGAGGCACCACATTCCAAAAGATTTCTATCTTATTCCTATCTGCTTCTCCTACTGTCCGCTCTTAATTAATATCCACACAGCGCTGTGGTCCACATATATGCTTTCAACAATTCTTTCCTTGTTTCTATGTTTGTTGTATTCGAACATAGCTGAGGCTCTTTCTTGTTAGATACAGCTCGGTACCCCTTCTATTGTTTTCTAAATATATACCCTATTTTAACGATATTCAGTGGTATGTGAAGGGGGTTTAGCAACCTGCGGCTACCAAGATCCCCCATTACTTAATTGTTTGCCGAATTAATAGTTTTCCAATAAAACCTTTCGTACAGTCAGCAATAGTTGAGAATATTGTCAAACTAACACCTGTAGTTGCTTATAATAATCATCAGGTTCAAGTACAACTACTTTTTTGTAATTAGGTTATCCGTCTTGGAATATTGGTTTCTATTCCGAGCTAGTTTATACATTTCCCTGAAATTCCCACAGTCTACATTTTTGACTATCTGTGTGCAATAGTCTAACCTAGTTCTACCGCTACCTCTCTCTTTTCCTATCTCTGCTTCTAATATATTCCGCACTACTTCTTCTTACCTTAGTGTGTGGCCTATCTTTCCTATTTTTACTGTTTTTCACATATTTCTATTTTCCCTACCATTTCTAGAAGATCTTCGTTCTTAACTTTGTATGTTCATGCTATCATCCTCATACATTTGAAGCACAACATTCCAAAAGGCTTTTACCGTTTTTGTCTGCTTCTCCTACTGCCCCTATTTCATAGGCCTACTGTGCTGTGTTCCACATATTTGCTTTCAACAATTTTCTCTTTGTTTCTATGTTTGTTGTCTTCAAATATAATGGCTGCTCATTCTTGTTAGATGCAGTTCGGTTCCCCTTCTATTGTATACAAATATAAAGCCTATTTCCTGCGTCTACCAAGATTCCCCAACACTTGAACGTGTGCCGAATTAATAGTTTTCTAATATATCCTTTCGCACAATCAACATTAGTTGAAAATATTTAAAAACCAGCACCTGTAGTTGTTTATAATAGTCATGAGATTTAAGAGCAATTACTTTTTTCGTCATTAGGTTTTCCGTCTTGAAACTGGTTGGACGCGTACCTTCACTTATTTCTATTCTGAGATAGCCTACAGCGTTTCCTGAAATTCCCACAGCCTAGATACAATTCGGTTCCCCTTATGTTGTTTCCTAATTTTATGCCCTATTTCACCAAAATTCAGTGGTATGTGAAGAGGGTTAAGCAGCATGCGGCTACCAAGAATTCTCCAATACTTAGACATTTGCCGAATTAATAGTTTTCCAGTAAATCCCTTCGCACAATTAACATTAGTTGAGAGTATTGCAAAACCAATACCTGTAGTTGCTTAAAGTTATCATCAGGTTTAAGTACAGTTATTTTTTCGTCATTAGGTTCTCCATCTTGGAATTGGTTAGACGCAAACGTCCATTGATTTCTATTCTGAGCTAGCCTACACATTTCCCTGAAATTCCCACAGCCTACATATTTCACTATTTGTGTGTAATAGTTTAACCTTTTAATTAACCCATCCGCTTATACGAAAGTATCAGCGTTATTCTTTTTGGTACTGATTAGATTTATTGCATGTTAGCTACGAATTGCGCACTGCGTGGAACCATTAGTGAATTTGTCCATAGAGTAAAATTGTTTTATTAAATAGTAACCTTAGTTAATTTTGTTTTGCTGTTTCGATAGAAATTTCTATATTTGTGTTTTTTTTATTGTAAATAGAAAATCGTTGGCGATGTATTATTTTTGTGTTGCTAGGAACCCACCCCTCTCCGCATTGGTAGTTAGCTTGGTATATTTACGTTTTCTTCCGGGTACGTCATTGTACGTAGCATAATTTTTGACGCCCTGGTGTGGGGATGCGAGTTTGTTTTAGTTATTTTTTTTGTGCTCCCATTTTGTTTCGTGTAACTTTGGCTCCGATTTTGTTTTGGTTAATGTTTGCTTCGATTTTGGTTTTTGTTAATTTGGCATCGATTTGATTTCACTTAATTTCTGGTCCGATTTTTTTTGCATTACCCGTATTTCTCGGCCTGATGCTACTTATGTTTTCTTCCCTTACGTTCGAACTGGTATTTATTTCTTTATTTCTTGTGTGGGTACGATCTTCTTAAAATTTAATTTGTTTTCCTTCTTATTTGCTAAATATCCTTGGTTAGCTCATGTCAGATTATTGACTTGTGTTTTAGCCAAAAATCCTAGTCTGTTGAACACGCTGGCGCCAAAATTTTTTCTTTCTTTTCGTCTCTGTATATTTTGTTCACCCCATCAACTAGAGTTAGTTTTTTCCTCCGATTTTTCTTTTATTCTAGAGCCTTATTCTAATTTCTATTTTGTTGTTTCGCTTCTATTGGTGTTTCTGAAGTTTATCCGTCGGATATGTTTTAAATTGTCATGTATTTGCGATAATTTTTTTTTATCTTTTATCGAGTTACGGTTAGTCGTTACCTAGTTACTTTCTCCCAATTTCTTTTTTATTTTTACTAAAAATGACTGATCAAAGGTCGGTGGTGTTTAGTATGTATGATCTGTAAGAGACGGCAGAAGTCATCCGAAAGCTTTACTAACTATTTCGCGTGTATGACGGGTCTGTTTGGGAACTATGGTTCTTTTAGTGAAGATGTTCAATTGTCTGTTTTGCTTCGTAACATAGATCCATTTTATAGAACCCATTTGCCTACCGTCCACTCCTTACAAGAGTTAAAGGACGAATGTGTGAAATTAGAAATTATGTCGTGAGTAGTGGAAAAGAGATGTTCGCAAGGGTCCTGCTTTAATCCTGCTTTGTGGAAGTTGTTATATGACATGCATAATTGTTGAGTTTGTAGATGATATGCCTTTGATTATTAGGTAGAGGATGTTAAGGGAGATGCGAACGAAACAGAACTAGGCGTAGAGCAGTAAGAGGTAATTAGATGTAAGTATACGACCAGATCTTCGGAACCTGGATAAATTTATATTCGAGGTATTTATAAATATCGTGGTGGTTGTACTCACATAAGAATTGACTTGTATTAACAAGTAGATTGCAGTAATTCTGACGAGCACGTATTAGTGTGATGGCGCTATTCGTTATAATGTTTCTATCTGCCTGTGCACCTCATAATTTAGGTGATGCCTTTTTGCTATTCGATGCACTGTTATATGCTTATGTGTTTAATGCTTTATTTAGATATTGAAGTATAAACCTTAAATTAGGCTTTATTCAGCAACAAGATGACATTACTAGTTTACAGAAATGTGACTAGTAGTATCAACAACATAAAGCTATAGAACAACAAAAAGGATTCATTAGTACAAGGTAGTAGGGGCCTAGGAAGGTAACTAATTCACAACATTCACCCCACCCCCAAAATCTTACGTAATCCTATAAATACTTCGGTTCTCAACGCGAGCAACGTTCTATAAAGGTCTGGGATGTAGTGTGCTCACCTGGGTCGTTGCTCAAGACACTATTTCGTCGAAGATACTGATCGCAGTATCGGAATGAGTGTCTCTTTTACCGATTTGGAACGTACCTCAATTTCGGTGTCAGGGGTCATTAGACAGTTCCATTTTACTTTCCATACCAGTATTTAGAACGTCGTTATTAGTATCAACAGCCCTTTACAAGTGTTCCCTGTTCTTGCCGCAAGGAGCAAGCCGTCGAATAGAAACGGTGTCCTTTTTGCCAGAAGGTAGCGAATATAAGCATAATAAGGATTTGTTTCTAATAATTCCACTTTCTCAAGCGGTGACTCGTATTTGCTATTTCTAGTACCCTTTGTTAGAAAGACTATACCCGGTGTCAACAACCAATTTGGCAAGGACGACCCATTTTGCGAACGACGAGATGATTAAACATTCGTTCGTGCGGAGTTACATTTGTGGCGGTACAAAGCAACGATCTTATAGGGTGTCGGGCTTCAGTAAGTACAGTTTCCCACAGGTCTTCTTTCAGTTTCTTTGATTATAGCGCAAGCAATACACTTCTCCATATTACACCATTATAACGCTCTACTTGTCCATTGCTGCGCTGATTGTATGAAGTAGTCCGACTGGTAGCAATACCGCAGGATGTCAAGCATGATTTGACTTTATTCGAGAGGAAGTTGGTATCATGATCAGAGTGGACGTATGAAGGCATCCCGAATACTGAAAACACTAGCTCTAAGCATTTAATTATCGTTTGCGAAGATTTCTCAGCACAAGCTAAAAGAAACGGAAAACGTGAAAATTCAACAATGGTGGTCAGCATATATCTATCGGCAGTACGCGATGGTATGGGTTCTTTTGAAATCCACATCCAGCCGTTTAAAGGGAGAGGTAGTTTTAATCAATATATTCGTAATTTTGGCGAACCTCGGTTTGATTTCACAACACTCGCTGCATGTCGCAGTCATTTTCCTTACATCATCAACCGTATAAGGTAAGTTTTTGCTTCGGATTCAATGGTACATTTTTGTAATTCCAGGATGGCACAGTGACTTATGAAATTCCCATAACTTTTCTTCACTGCCTGTTAGGTTTAAGAAGCACGCTTGTGAAAACGCGTTGGCAACCACGTTCTTATCGCCAGGTTTATAAATTATGTCGTATTTATAGAAGGACAATTCCAGTCGCCATCTCATGATTTTGTCATTCTTTATCTTGTTGCATATTTTATCGCCAAACTTGAAAGACACAGATTTTTGATCAGTTATAGGTCGAAAATGTCTGTTCCTTAAAAAATGCCTACATTTCCGCAGAGCTTCCACAATAGCACTAACCTCTTTCTCCACAAGCCGAGTGCTTTTGCTCTACATCAGAGAGGGATCTAGAAAAAAACGTCACTGGTCGCTCGTCTTGCGACAAAATCGCAGCAATGGCAAAATCAGAGGCATCCATTTTCACAGTAAAGAGACCATCATCGTCAATAGACTTTACTACAGCTTTTGCTACATCCCTTTTAATACCTCCAAAGGCTGCGATTGCACTTGGTGCTATAGGAAAGCTTTTGTTTTGAACAAGCAGTTTAATTTTTTCAAGAATCAACAACAAACCAATAGCCCTTTTCAGAAACGCGCTGTTCCCCGGCACCGCAAGTTTCAACAACGGATTAAGCCTATCAGGGTTGGGCCTTAGCGTCTTATTTTCAATCAGGTAACCCAAAATTTTAATAGTTTTCTGAGAAAATTCACATTTGTCTTCATTCAGTGCTTTTTAGATGCTTCTAAAAATCTCTGCAAGGAAACGTCATGCTTTTCTTGTGTTTTCCCACACACAGTAGCATCGTCCAAATACGAATAAGTATACTTGAGATTTTCAGTTTCAATAATGCTATCTATCGTCCGCTGAAATGCAGCAACTGTATTCGTAATTCCAAATGGTATGCGGCAGAATTGGAACAACTTCCCACAGGCCTCAGTGCAAATTGGGATCTGGTGGTAAGCACTTTTCAAATCAATCGAACTAAATACCTGGTATTGCGATACTTGTTTACAATTTCTTCTATTCTAGGCTATGGGTAAGCATCGAGTAAAGTGTACCTGTTAATAGTTCACGAATAGTCGATTATCATTCGTTTTTTATAGTTCTCGCTTTTACACACCAGTAGTTGGGCTCTCCATGACAAAACATTAAGCTCAATCACTCATTCAAGTAATAGTTTGTTAGTTTCTACTTCAATAAATTTCAAGTCTTTTTTAGAATAACGTCTGGAATGAATCGCAATCGGCGTACAGCTTGGTAGCAAGTTAGAAAATAATGAGGCTGGTAGGATGTTAGCTACAGTCAAACTGCAAATTGAGAATGGTTTCTTTCCCCCACCGAAAAATACTTTCAACGAGCAGTGCCGCTTTAATGACCAATCGTAACGTCGTTATAGAGGTTTTGTAAGATAGACAATTTAACTTTTCCATAACTATGTTCCATTATTTCTAGTTCAACTCTATATTGAGCTGAAACTTTGGAAATCATAGTTGAAGAAGCAAGCACAACATTCCCTTCAGAAGGGAAATATGATGTTGTTTAACAACTCTTCATCTATAAAGCTTTCGGAACTTCCGGTGTCTACTAGAGCTTTAACCCTTTCCGTTTACCGCTATTTCTATCATAGACTTTACAAAACAAACAGGGCCCATCGCTGAAAGCATTGAAGAAGCGTTGGTTGGTGCCTCACTAAAAGGCTTCGGTTTACTTTTACAAATTTTCGAATAGTGCCCTATCTTACCACATTTGAAACATGTAGCATTTTTAGCAGGGTAAGGTTAGTAGAGTGATGACAGGATAATCAGAACCACATTTCCTTCAGCATCCACATTTCTTCACACATCTGGACCAAATTTATATGTAAATTCCCATAAGGAGGAAATGTGGAGATGAATCTCAGCTTTCTTCGACTCGTCATTTCCACCCACGAGATAAACCTATCTTGTTTGGTATCAATTAATATTAGATTTTTCTCGGCTACCCGAATTTCTAAGGATTTTTGAGATAACATCATCCCCCAGGGAGCTACCCTAATTTTAAGATTTTTTACTAGCAGCAGAGATTTGTAACCGTCCTTATAAATTTTTTAGCCATACGGCGCATCAAATTAGTCTAGAATTTTATGCACAACCCGAATCTGTAAACGGATTTAAAATCGGAGCACCCCTGCTAAGTTATACTTCTTTAAAGCTCTCAAACCTCTAAATTTTGCTCTTTGCTCCCAAATCTCAACCAAATAGTTTTCTTCGTCTAACCAATGCATCTTTCGAGATAAACCTATCTTGTTTGGTATCAATTAATATTAAAATTTTCTCAGCTACCCGAATTTCTAAGAATTTTTGAGATGGCATTATCCCCCAGGGAGCTACCCTAATTTTAAGATTTTTTACCAGCAGCAGAGATTTCTAACCGTCCTTATAAATTTTTTTAGTCATGCAATACATCAAATTAGTCTAGAATTTTACGCAGAATTCGAATCTGTAAACAGATTTAAAATCGAAGCACCCCTCTAGAGCATTGCAAAATTTTCGAATAACCTCCCCAAAGTCTTTATACATATTTGTTATATCGCCTTTTTAAACTGTACAATTAACAAATAATAACTTCTACGCGAACAGTCATTTTATATATAAGCTACTCCTATTCGGATATGTACCGATTGTATTCGATTTGTGTACACGCACGAAGCAACAGGTAGGGAATGTATTCTATGAATTAATCAATTACACTCCCTAACAAAATGCTAAGGACTTTAAAAATAATTATAACTCTTGTTACACCTCTAGCCTCCGGATAAACGTATCGACGTTGTTGACATACAATTGGATCAAGATTTCAAATTGCAGCTGAGCACAGCCTTTAATAGAAGTTTATGGCTGTTGAACAATTTTGAAAAAGAAAATTTATATAAAATGGAGATTACGAAAGATCGGAATGTTATGGTGCTACTGGCGTACGAGTGCATCAAGCTATTAAATTTGCGAGAATTAATCTGTTTTAAAATGGCTGAGTTAAGGTGTAGAAACTTTCCAGAATTTTACGAAAAATTTGTTGGTAATATAAAAAAAGTATGTGGAATTACGACGGAGGAAGAAAAGGTCGAAACGTTATTAGAGGAAGAGAACCGTGCCAGTATTTCTATGTCTAATGATTGCAGCAATTTAAATTACTTGACAGTGTTGGAAATTATTAAATGTTACCCCATCTAATACTTAAAAAATGCGATTGTAAGGCAATCGCTTGCGCAAATGTTTAGAGATTTGGCTATCCCAGATTCGCCAGACTCTGGTTACCACAGCGGTTTATAGATGTTATCAATACATGTATGTATTTTTATTAAAAACATTATATTTTCTTGATAAAGTTTGTTTTTACATATTTGTATCGCCAACATTAGCAAAAATTATTAATAGACGTATTAAACTATCTTGTTTTTATTTTGAGGTTTAAAGTGGTGTACCCCGCAGATAATAAACACAATATACCGCATGTCAACAAAAAAATTGTAGGGAAATTCAAAGACAACTTTAATGTGGGTCTAGTATTAAAAATTTGTTGGTAGTAAGGCTAAGTCCTACTGTATTGTAAGCAAGAAAGGCACGATTAAAAAGATTAAAGGGGTCTCACGAAGTGTAGTTAAGAATATTAATGTAGATAGTTTTAAGAACATTGTACATTGCGGGAGATTTGGTTCTAGGAAATGAGCAACCAACGGAATATTTGGTATTAATGCTAATTGGTTTAGTGACCGCGTTTGTGCACTCTTTGAGTGTCTTCGGCAATCTTCGATTGTTTCCAAAGAAAATATTCAAGCCTACCATTTCCAAAAATATGACATAGAAGTTATTTAAAATTAAATTGCTTTATTAGTAAGTATCCTGTAGACAACAAGTTGGTATTTCCTTAGTAAAGGTTTAAAGTGTTTATTTAAAATTTGTATTTCCCTAAATACGTAGTCGATGCTGGTTACTAGAAAGTACATTGTGTGAATCCCCAGCAATTATACATCTATTTTAATGCACTGTATTCAAACATAATTAATACAAAGTCCTAGAAAAGAAATTATATACAGCTTTCATATGTAATTTAGGTAACCCATAATCGTAAAGGAATTAATTCGGAACGACTTGTATTTTCCAAGCATTGTGCATATAAGTATTTGTGACGTACTTAGTAATTAAAAAAATGCTAAACCAGACATTGATAACTGTTTAGAATTTAAAAGTTATGGTTTTGAATATTCTAAAAAAACAGTGCATCACCGTTTGAAAAATGGTTTTAAATATTAAACACTTATGGGCCATAAAGGACTCATTTCTAAAACTCTCGCGTTTTTTTTTTTTTTGGAGATGTTTGGTTAAAGCATATGTCATAAATGAACAAAAATTTTAAAGAGATTTGGGAGCTTTAAAGTGTAACTTTGTAAGGAGTAGTCATATTTTAAATCTGTTTACAGATTCGAATTCTGCGTAAAATTCTAGACTAATTTGATGTATTGCATGACTAAAAAAATGTTTAAGGACGGTCGGAAATCGCTGCCGTTAAAAAATCTTAAAATCAGGGTAGCTCCCTTGGGGATGATGCTATCTGAAAAATTCCTAGAGATTCGGGTAGCTGAGAAAAATCTAATATTAATTGATACCAAACAAGATAGGTTTATCTCGAAAGATGTATTGGTTAGACGAAGAAAACTATTTGGTTCAGATATGGGAGCAAAGAGCAAAATTTAGAGGTTTGAGAGCTTTAAAGAGGTATAACTTTGCAGGGGGTGCTCCGATTTTAAATCCGTTTGCAGATTCGGGTTGTGCATAAAATTCTAGACTAATTTGATGCGCCGCATGGCTAAAAAATTTATAAGGACGGTTAGAAATCTCTGCTGCTAGTAAAAATCTTAAAATTAGGGTAGCTCCCTGGGGGGTGATGCTATCTCATAAATTCTTAGAAATTCGGGTAGCCAAGAAAAATCTAATATTAATTGATACCAAACAAGGTACATTTATTTCGAAAGATGAAAATGGCTATTCGAAGAAAACTGAGATTCATCTCCACATTTCCTCCTTATGGGAATTTACATGTAAATTTGGTCCAGATGTGTGAGGAGATGTGGATGCTGGAGGAAATGTGGTTCTGATTATCCTGTTATCACTTTACTAGATATCCACGTTTCATAAAATATACGGAGTAAAATAAAAAACAATGTTTATAGATAGTAGTGATAATTGTGGCACGTACCCTAGTGGGGTGTTCTTATACGCATTAATAATACACCTCATACCTTTTAATAGCGTATTGACTATATTGTTTCTTTTCAAAACTTCATTAAAATTGAGATTATTTACAATTGAAGCAGCACTTCACCTAAGTCCTGAGTATTATGATAAACACCTGGAAGAGATTATTGTTTAATTGGTTAAACAAATCGTAAGAGTTTTGTAAATACGCTTTTCTTCTACACTTCTAAAACTTTCTTACAAAATTATTTAGAACTTATTAGAAATCCAAACATAAGCAGAAGAGGATTACACTCAAATTCGGAATTAATTTGTTTTTCAAATCGTCGCTGAAACACATTTTTTAAATTCAATTCGCATGTCACATAGCGCCGAGATTTTTTATTGTCACATAAAAAGCCAATTAAAATGCGAGATTGTCGGTTCTTTGGCATCGTAATTGCGCTGTAATTGATTTTATATTGACAGTTTCTAGCATAAATACGCAAGAGGACATCGTTCGTATGTGTTAACACGTACATGTAATGGCAAATTCTTAGAATTTAGAACTAGAGACATTTTTATTGATATCGTGTGGATATGGGTAGAATCTAACAAGCCTAAATATATACGCAAATGTTCTAAAGTATTGGGAAGTTTTACTTCAAAAGCTTGATTATTCTGATACGTATCGACCTAGGGAATGAGTTGTAGATTAAATTCCTTGAGCAAATAAATATATTAGTTTAATTAGTTCAGCTAGTGACATAGACGTTTTTTCAAAGGGCCCCGAGAGCTTGATTACCTGAAATTGCTTTAAGTAATGACAGCTATCACAGTATAGAGCCAATATTTAGGGCACACACTCATTACAAAGGTTTGCATAACTACGAGGATAATTCATTGGAAACGCATTTAGAGGAGACTGTAAAATAACGTATATTCAATAAATTCAAAAGAAGTCAACATTAATATTAAGGCATGACTAGTCCATAGATTCCCTGATAGTAAAATTCTTGTGGCTGTTTGCGGAACTATTCTATGACAATACACGTATAAAGTAAGTAAGGTGTTACCCTATATCAAAGTATACGTGCTGAACATAGAACAAAGTGCAACAATAAATTTTCACTTTAAATTTAATAAGAAATTGTTTGCCGTTGAAATATATAATGTTTACTTAATACCTCTAGGTGCAACTTCAGGAAATAATATGTGAAACAACTCAAAAGCACTTACCTCGGCCACTCCTAGTTATGTACTATCTTACGATATCTGATCTACAGTTGAGAGCACAGAGTCCTCTTGGTCAGGACGGGTTCATCGGCCTTTAGCTGCACTAAATTACCATTTAAAAAAATAAAGCTGAGGTAACACCAAAGCATCTATTGGAAAAAACGTAAAGCTGACAAGTTCAATCCTAGTTGAGTTTGAATGTAAAATAGGTTAACAAATAATTGATGGCCAATTGCATACAGTTGGATCACAAAAGCTAGAATTGACAATATGAATAAATACTTGTTTTGAATACTATATGTTCAAGTACAAAACAACATTCATATGCAAATTATGATAGCAGATATAATACTCGTCTTTGGAAAAGTAAATATGTTCTTATCTCTAAAATATAATACCGGTCGTTGATAGCACTGCTAAGTTGTTTCTCCGCAGGATATTGGAAAACGGATAAAAGGAAATCCTCAGGAATCCCCATACAACTTCTTTTTTCTTTAGGACCCACAACAATGTCCACAAAATCGAACGCAAAAATTCAGCCTTCACAATATATAAATTCTTAATAAAATTTCTCCATAAAGGATCCGATGTACAAGATAATGATTGCGCGTAAAATAAGATAAGCTATAATAAAAAAAGGGTACCTAAGAAACGTAGCAATTAATATTGGTTATTAATCAAATCAAAGGCATTCTCACACGCTGCTCACATTCAAAGACAAATGGTTACTATAAATTCCAGCAAAAATGCCGTTTACCAAAATAACTACGTAAATTGGTTTATAAAGCTTCGACTAAAATAAATCCCAATAAATTACAATCGGATGGCTATTCATAAATTGAATAAACTTATAAATTTTAGAAGAGCCAGTAATACAAGTCTTTTCTTCTTGAGGATCAAAATTCAACAAGAGCTAACGGTTATCAACTATAAATTGACGGTCAAAATTAACCTTGATAGATTAATAAAATATAAACATAGGCGGAACACTTTCGAACTAGTACTTAAACGTAGTATCAAAGTTTTACTAACTTGAATTAAAAATTCTGAATATCGAACGAGCATGTACCCTTAAAAGAATGAAAAATCTAATAGAGAAATAATTTTGTAAATCATTATAAGATCAATACTTCGAATAAACAATAGACGAAAATAAATTAGCTTAACAAAACGAAACGTCACTGACTGATTCCTTCAAACAATCAGTTTAACTGAAGTGCGCGTGATGACCATGTGTTGCACAGATATCAATACCTAAATTAGAATAAAGAATTTATTAATCTGGAATAAATTTTGAATGTATATAAATAATGGATAATTTAGAAACGCAATGTTAATCTTAAAATGCTGAAATCTCTGTACTACTTTTCTGCAACGGCAAGATGACTAGAAAATCACTTTGAATAAATGAAACGAAAATCTTGCAATTGATTTCTTTTACTTGAAAATTATGAAGCGAATATATTCTAATATTTATTACAAGGACAGTAATAGTTTTGTTAATAATACAAACAAATTATTAATCGTAAATTTTATATAATAGTAATTTTCCCTTTATGACGAATACCCAAGCATATTAACTTTTATAAGACTGAAAACAAAACCATCACCTATATTACATGTACTAAATCTTAATTACTAAAGGTACAAATACAATAAAATTGATGACAGCAAAACTCGACAAAATTGACTGTCATATACTCCTCTTTCTCCCGAAAGAAAACTTTGAAAAAGTTTTCGACAAAACTATAATCCAATTTCCAAAAGTCTAATATTTACAGAAGAAACTACCTCGAACCTACCATTTCTCATGGGGATATAAGGTAAAGTCAGGTTTAAGGTCTGATACATGCCAATTGCCCCTACTCTTACCATCTCTATCCTCTAATTCATACGTATTAATTCCCTTTTTTTTTAACCTTGTAAGGACCAGAAAACTTTTTTGCTAACTTAGTTGAAAAGTTTTTAGAAGCATCTGATAGGCTGTACTCTCTCTTCCAACAGAAACTCCCTTCACTTAAATGCACGGGCCTATGACGCAAATTGTAATTATGTTTAGTCGTTACATGAGCTTCCTTAAGTTTTTCAGTAACAAACTGTCTTACACTTTTTAATTTATCACATTTCTTTACAGTATCAGTGTCCCTACACTCTTAATTTTCTACAAGAATATTTTTCTCTTTTACGGTCTTGTAATGTTCACCATTAACTATCATCTCTACTCCAAAATTAATAAAATAAGGGGTGTTATGTGTTATTTCAGACCTAGCTGTACGCATTGCACAACCTAGTTTAAATATATTTTTGTCGTAATTTTTCTGATTTTCTCCTATATACGCTGTTAGCATAGTTTTGAAAATACGGTTATACCTTTCTGTAGGATTATTTTCTGGAGAATATATTGGCGTATTTAGTAACTTTACGTTATAATCTTTTACTAACTTTTTAAATTCTTTACTCTTATATTGTGCTCCGTTATCTGATTTCAGATATTCTGGAACCCCAAACAATAAAAATACGTTATCTTCAATAATTTTTATAATTTTTTCTGTTGTAGCTGTTCTGATCGGAAAAAATAGTGAAAACTTACTAAAGTAGTCACATATTACAAGTACAAATCGGTTGCCATGAGAACTTCTTGGGTAAGGTCCTAATAAATCGGTGAAAATGTATTGCCAGCATCGTGAAATTTTAATTTTATTCCCCATTTCTCCTGCTTTTTTCTTTTGTTCAGGCTTAGTCTCACAACATTTTTTACATCTATTTATGTATCGACAAATGTCTGATTTCATACCTGGCCAATAAAATGTTGACAAAATTCGATAATAAGTTTTGTATATACCTAAGTGTCCTGATAGTACGTCATCGTGATGTTTTTTAACAATTGCAGAACGATTTTTCTTTGGTACAACTAACTTCCAATTATCTTTCGAATCGCTAAAGACATTATCTACTACATGTTTATACAATTTATTTTCACTAATTCTCCAGTTTGAAAATTTAAGTGGATGCTTAACAATATTAGTACACATTTTGTCATACCAATTGTCTTTATTGATGTCTTGTAATGTAATGTTAGTAAGTGTCAAGTTGTCGCAGTTGTTAGTGTTTGGTATTGCTCTACTCAAGCAATCAGGCACCAAATGTTCTTTGTCTGGTCTGTGAACAATTTGATAATTAAATTGTCGAAGACGCAATGCCCATCTACCGAGTCTTCCACTTGGATTCTTTAAATTATTTAACCACACTAAGCTGTGGTGATCAGTTATAATGGTAAAGAATGTGCTTTCTAAATAACAACGCAGCTTTTCGCACGCGTAGAGTACTGACAAACACTCTTTTTCCGTAACTGAGTACTTCTTTTCGGTATTAGTTAAAGATCTAGATAAATAACAAATCACGTGTTCTTTCCCATTATAGTACTGGCTAAGAACAGCTCCAAGTCCATACGAACTTGCGTCGCATTGTAATATAAACGGAAATTTAAAATCTGGACACGACAAACTTGGTGCTGAAACTAAAGCATTTTTCACCTCCTCAAAAGCTTTTTCACATTCTGGAGTCCATTTAAATTTACAATTTTTTCTAGTTAAGTTCGTTAGAGGATATACCATAGATGACAAATTGGGTAAAAATTTTCTATACCACGAGATCATACCTAGCAGACGTTTAATCTGGCGTGGAGTTTTTGGAGTTGGCATATTCACAACAGCACTGACCTTATCTGGATCGACATTCAAACCCGAACGATTTACAATATACCCTAGAAACTTTAGTTCATTCCTGCAAAAACTGCATTTTTCTTTATTTAAATTTAAACCACATTCTTTTAAACGTTTAAAAACTTCCTGTAAGATCGCTAAATGAGTGTCAAAGTCTGGTGTAACTACGATCAGATTGTCTAAATATTTAAATAGGTACGGTTCTAGCTCTGGGCCAAAAACATTGTCTACAAAAGCTTGAAACGTAGCTGGCGCGTTAACTAAACCATAGGGTAATCGATTGAAATGAAACAAACCGCGTCCTGGAATAGTAAAACCTGTATATTTCTTGCTATTTGCTTCCATGGGGATATTCCAATACGCACTTTGAATATCTAAGCTGCTTAAATAACGAGCTTTTCCTAACTTATCAAGGATGGAACTAATATACGGTATGGGATATGCATTCTTTTCAGTAACCGCATTTAACTTTCTAAAGTCCACACAAAATCGAAATTCATTATTACCTTTGGGTACCATTAAAATCGGTGAACTCCAACCTGAGTCACTTTTTCAATAACCCTAATTCAAGCATTTTATCGACTTCTGCATCGATTTTTTGTTGCATAATTGGATTGACAGGGTAGTATCGTGACTTAATCGGCGGACTACTAGTTATAATTTTATGTTCTATTAATTTAGTACATCCTCATTTCATATGACTAATTGAATTAAAATAATCATTTACAGTATTTTCTAATAATAATTTTTGATTGTAGGATAAATCATCTGCAGTTTGGATTAAATTCATTTCCATATTTAAATCATTTGAACTAAAATGCCATTCCCCTTTTCTCAAATCAGGAACTAATCCCATTTTGATCCAAAAAATTGTTCCTAGGACTAACATATGTTTTAAACTAGGGATCACATAAATATCAAAAAGTTGAATTTTATTTCTTAGACGAATAGGTAATGTCACTCTTCCTGTACACTCTAAATTTTGATTATTAGCAATAGTGCAATTAATATCCTTAACGGGCTTTATTTCAATATTAAGATTATTTAAGAAAGTTATGCCTTTTTGGCCTAAAAAAATTTTATTTGCACCAGAATCTAACAATCCGTGTATTCTGTAGCCATAAATGTCTACAGTTACATAAGGACATTCATTATCTTCCGCTTGTGATAATACATAATCTAAGATTGGTTTGCTTTTCGTTTTATAGTGTAAAATTTGTTCATCAGTACAAGAAAAATTCAGAACATTATTGTAGTTGTTATTAAAATTAACCGTTGTGTTGCCTGAAGAAACCCGATCACGGTTTACAAATGGTTTCTTCGGAAGTTTCCCGAATTGCAATAAGGGCAATTTAATTTAGTGTAACCTAATTTGCCACAGGAAAAGCATTTCCTAGCGGTACAGTGACGAGCGAAATAATTTTCGGAACCACATTTATGACAAATTAAATTGTTTGATGCTGTAGAGTGTAATTTATTTGAATAAAAGTTATTGTTAGAGTATCTATCTCTACTTCTACTATTATTTCTTGAAAAGTTAATTCTATTATCATACTGATTTCGCCTTGTGCAATCTGTTGCTCCTGTATTATTCTGTTTACCTCTATCAATACTCTGACTTCTATCTCTACTTCTATTATGTGGAATTTGTCCCCTGTTATAATTAAAATCCCTTCGACTATGATGTTGTGCACGACTATCAGCTCTATCTGTACTGTATTGCCTATAATGCTGTTTGTCTCTACTATAATCTCTACTACGACTGATCTCTCTATTTTCATTTCTACTGTTGTCTTTTCTAAAAAATGATGAATCTCTACTATGATTAGTTTTCTCTTGTTTATATTTAGAACTAGAATAGTTCCTATCTATTGAGCTATCTCGACTACTAACTAATTCAGATCTATCTTTACTTTTAGTTGAGGGTTTGTAATTGTAATTCAAATCATTGGAAGTATTTTCTTGAAATGACACTTGAGGCTTAGAAACAGTAATATTATTAATTTTTTTCTTACTACCACTTTGATATGTCAAATCAAATTCAACAGTTGTACTATCAATAACAGGAGGGGTAAAGTTCATCATGGAATCTTTAGCATCTTCTAATTTCTTACACAACCTTACTAATTCCTCAACTGAATATATCTCAACCAATATCAACTGACTTTGATAAAAAGGAAGAATATTTTTCCTCAAAATTTTTGATTTTATATCTTCTTCAACCTTTACATCAAGCCTATTAAATAGATTATGCATAACCGCAACATAAATCCCTATAGATTCTTTTTCCCCATGCGTTCGATTTTGTGGACATTGTTGTGGGTCCTAAAGAAAAAAGAAGTTGTATGGGGATTCCTGAGGATTTCCTTTTATCCGTTTTCCAATATCCTGCGGAGAAACAACTTAGCAGTGCTATCAACGACCGGTATTATATTTTAGAGATAAGAACATATTTACTTTTCCAAAGACGAGTATTATATCTGCTATCATAATTTGCATATGAATGTTGTTTTGTACTTGAACATATAGTATTCAAAACAAGTATTTATTCATATTGTCAATTCTAGCTTTTGTGATCCAACTGCATGCAATTGGCCATCAATTATTTGATAACCTATTTTACATTCAAACTCAACTAGGATTGAACTTGTCAGCTTTACGTTTTTTCCAATAGATGCTTTGGTGTTACCTCAGCTTTATTTTTTTTAAATGGTAATTTAGTGCAGCTAAAGGCCGATTAACCCGTCCTGACCAAGAGGACTCTGTGCTCTCAACTTTAGATCAGTTACCGTAAGATAGTACATAACTAGGAGTGGCCGAGGTAAGTGCTTTTGAGTTGTTTCACATATTATTTCCTGAAGTTGCACCTAGAGGTATTAAGTAAACATTATATATTTCAACGGCAAACAATTTCTTATTAAATTTAAAGTGAAAATTTAACGTTGCAAATTTTGGCGCCCAACGTGGAGCTCGAACCCACGACCCTGAGATTAAGAGTCTCATGCTCAAACGACTGAGCTAGAAAATCAAAATCTCCAACTCATTTTTTGTGCTACCCTAAAAGTATCAAATCTATTGGATGCCCATTTCACTAACCTTTTTTCAGCATACCCTGCATGGGTGAAGAAAGCATATAAATACGATTGCGAATCCAGCAGAATTCGTATTCGCCTGCTGTAATTTGCACAGAGCGCATCGATCTATGAGCTCTCCTCAAATTACAACTTAGCATAGGCTAAGGCGAATAATTGTACTTTTTTGTACAAAATTTATAAGAATTAAGAACTTATAAGAATTAAACATTGCTCTTCTCAGGGTGATGAATACGACAAACCCGAAGCGTGCCTCGGTGACGTTCCCAGGCACTGACATGGACGGGGAATCCACCAATGCACGTAGACTACGAAAGGACCAGCACTCCGACACAGAAACAGAAACAAAACAAATACGAAAGACAACAGACCACATAACTGAAAAGCCAACTGCAGTCGTGCCTGAAGAACCATCCGCTGAGCCGACGAATAAACCAGTATCCTACGCCACAGCGACTTCCACTCCACCATCCACAAGCACTACAAGACGTACGACTAGAAATCCTACAAACACGGACAAGACTGACATGACGAGCAACAGAATCCCGCTCATTTTCATATCAACATTTCCGGACTTTATCAGACATGCCAAAGAGATGAAACGTATAACGAAAAGAGACATCAACATTCGACCATCAGGACTAGATACACAACTACATGCAGACGAGTTCAGATTCGTTCAGGACTACCTGAAAAGACATGTAATAGAATTTCACACCAACGGACTTAACTTGGAAACACAACTGAAGGTTGTAATCAAAGGACTGGCCGCAAACATCACAAACGAACTACTGGATAAGAAGTACAAGATAGAACATGTGACACGATTACAATCAAAGGACAAGCAATACGGTAACACATTCCTAGTAATACTGAAGAACGAACCGACATCACAGACCATCTACGACATATGTGAACTCGTATACTGACACGGCGTTAGGGTTGCTGCCTTTCAATCGAGGGTGGAGATACTCCAATGCTTCGCATGCCAACGCTACGGATATTCAGGTTTAAACTGTGGATACAGACCGCGTAAAGAACATTACGCCTCTGAATGCATCAAGAAACGAGAAACGACATCGACATGTGCAAACTGTAGAGGACCGCACCCCGCAAATTACAGAAACTGTCCAACTTACCAACAACTACTAGAACAGAAAAAGAAGACACACCAACCACCAGCACCTATACTGGCACAAAACACATCAAACAGCTCCGACACAGACGAAGAGGAAGGCTGGATTAGAGTTCACGTTCACGTAAGACCCCACAAGAAGCACCAACAAAACCGACAGAAGCGGTTATTGCAACCATTTCCAGCACCACCAGAAACCGACGCTCCACCGACGTAAGCATGGATTCCGCTCCCGAAAATTGAGAGAAAAGAAGGAGCAGACGATCCATTAAAAACAAGTCGACAAAAAAGACGATACCGACTACCACCACAACTCCTACAACAAAACCACACACCACCGAAAGAACTATTCCAGCAGCTTCTGCATCTGTTCCAGAGTTTAGGTTAATACCGAGTCACACCAAAATGGAAACTATTAACAATTCAATAAAACCAATAGTGATGGAAGAAAAACATTAAACATTATTTATAATAACTGGAACCTTAAAATTTGCCGTTTAAGAAACTTTAATGAAATTCTTAACTTTTTAAAAATTAAGTCCTTTAGATGCCGTCCTCCTGTACGAATGCATTCTTGAAATCTGTTGTTTAGATTTCTCATTGACCGCTGCAGCATCTCAGCTGGGAAACCTTGAATTTTATTCTGAATTATCCTTTTTAATCCATCCAGAGTTCTTAGTCGAGTCGTGTACACTTAACTCTTACGATCGCCCTACAAGAAAAAATCACAAACGGAGAAATTTGGCGATCTAGCGGACCAGGGAACATTACTGAATCTTGACATCACACCGAACAATTCTCACACAGCTTCGATTGATTGCCGCGCAGTGTGTGATGTTGCTTTATCTTGTTGAAACCAGATTTCTTGAACGTGTCGACAATATCTCAATTCCGGTGTAACAAAAGATTGCAACATATCCACGTAACGATCCGCATTAACAGTTACTGTGATCCCCTGTTCATTTTCAAAAAAATAAGGTCCGATGATTCCATGTAATGAAACAGCACACTTTCTGTAGGACAGATTCAGTCTCTTTAAAGTTATTAATCCAAATTTTTATCGCGTGCTTTGATGGGACGGCACCATGACGTCCTAAGTTGTAAAAACGACGGAACTCACTTTGCGCAGCTTCCAAACTGTCACAGTTTTTATAAAACATTTTTATGGCTAACGCACGCTGTTGCCTGTTCCACTGATGCATGATTACTAAAATGGTATAGTTGTTTAAGGTTACTGTCTCGTAGTACTGCCGCCTGTTGATGGCTCCCACTACGCATTTAAAAAATTCTTCTTATTCTGTGTCACCCGTTATTTGAGTTACTAACTTTAAATTTACGTATTTCCTCGTATTAGGTGTTTATATGAGTTTGCAATAGCCAACTACAACGAGTATTAGTTTTAGAGTTTTTTATATACCTTTTGTATTCCATTAGTTTAATGGTGTTCTCGCCAATCATCATTCGTTCGCTCACCTCAGTTTATTAATCTCCCAGTCGAGGTCGCACCAATTTTCTTTTTGATTAACCATACCCATCACAATTCCATTACGCCGCAGGGTTGATCCCCAGCTAGTTTATCCTCTTGGAGTTTTCCATTTCTCTTAGCTACCGTTTCTATCTATTTCTTACCCTGGCCTATTGGTTATATTGGAATTCGACAACGTCTAGGTATATTTAGTTTTTATTTCCCGTAACGCCCAAGCGTTACACGTTGAACTATTCTTAAGTTCTCTTCAAGAAGTTTGGTGGCTTTCTTGAAGAGAGAACAATAAAAAGCGAGTTGGTCTAACGTTTAGAGCTCCTTTCATACCGTGGCTTTTTTGTATTGTACGTTCGGATGGTTCTATTTGTATTTTGAGAAGTGTAGAACGAGTCCATTATTGATGAATGGGTGCTTTGTGCGTGCATGCTCTTTATTTTAATCCTAAGTGCTTATTTGTTAGCTAGAAAGTATGATTGGTTGCATGCTCATACCTCGGCATCATACAATATTGTCGATTGCTAAACATTTTGTCTAATGCCGTGTCCTAATTATTGTACAGAAAAAAGCATTGCTTCGTAAAGAAAAACCATTGTGTTGTATATAAAAATTATAAATTTACTAAACGAAGGGCATGTATATTAGCACATATAGGCAATACACAGCAATCAATTACTACCTGCAGTATTTACGCAATCTCAAAACATATCGCTCTACACCTGCTCTAAGAATTTGCACCTGTTACACTATCACCGTTTTGAAAATACATATACAAGCTAGACGTATAAAGCAGCCGGGATAGTTTTCTTTATCTCAGAATAACGGAATTAGTTTTTATTAGTTTCACAAGGTTGTTAGAAATTCAAACCTACAACTATAATAAAACGTTGGGGGTTAGTGGGTTAATAAATGAAATGCAGTAGACGAAATAATGCAAGATAACCAAATGCTTAGTTTAAATAGAAATATCGCCAAACTAGAAACAAATGGGTTTCTTATTAATTTGATGCAATTTATATTTATTGTACCTTTAGGTATGCGGCACAATATACTTTATATAATAAATACTCTAAGTCAGCAAGCAAGAAAAACTATTTTTAGTAGCAAAGTAGGTGAAATATAGGCTCACGGCAATAAAATATTCGCCCATAAGAAATACACGTGCATTTTTTTCCTTCCCATATGAAATACACATGCAAAAAATTCGCACATCTGGTAACAAAAATTTGCACAATAGTTTTCTTCAACTAAGCATTTTTAGCACCAGGCATGGATAATTTCAACACTTGTAAAAAATTCGCAGATCTGATAATAAAAATTTGCACAATAGTTTTCTTAAACTTAGCATTTTTTAGCCCCAGGCATAGATAATTTAATTAAATTCTAATTCGCCTTTATCTTACAGTATACCCTCCACCATATTAGCAAATATTCGCACATCTGGTAACAGTATTATATAACATTGTCATCTCAAATCTGCACAATAGTTTTCTTCAACTAAGCAGTTTTTAGCTCCAGGCATGGATCTCGCACTCGACACCCCGATCAGGGTGCTAGACCCTCCACCCCACAACCGCCTCGGCACTTGCAAAAAATAATTGCACATCTGGTAACAGTATTAAATAACATTGTCATCTTAAATTTGCACAATAGTTTTCTTCAACTAATCATTTTTTGGCTTACGGAGTCATGGATCGCACTCTCGGCACTCTGATCTGGACCGTCGAGGCCCCCGGCATTCTTCCCCAGGACCACCGGATAAGCAAATTCTTCCCCTAATTTATTTAATCTTTTAAAACTAATCTAATACATAACTAGATTAATCCATTAAACCTATTGCAATCGTTTGCAAATTAAATTCTTATTTTCCACAATCTCAAATATTTACATAAATCTTGTATTAACATTGATTAAGTACTATATTGCAATGCGGAATATTTTGAGATATATCTATCACCGACAATCCTAAGGTACTGCTATTGGCTTGGGATGCTGAGATGATTAAGAGTCAATTTAATTATATCAATTAATTAGTTATTTATCAAAGCATTATACAATAAAATACAGTGTCTTCTTAAATTTGACTCCCATTTGAGCATGGAGATGGTGTCGTTTTAAATTATCACTCCTCGAGAACGCAATCCCACAGACGTTGCAGATGAACGAAGAAATTAAAACTTCTTAAATAGACAAAGACTAAACACAAACTGGATTATATTGCATCGCAAGGTGCTTTTATACACAATTGGTATGATTAGGTAGTTCACTTTTAAATTAGGAGAAACCCAACGTCGTTTTAGCCTTGAATTACATTCCAAATCAGTCTATTCACGTCGGTGAAAACCAATTAACTTTTCGCTCACGCATTCTAAATCGTGTACAATTTACGCATGCGCAACAACAACCCTGAAACATTTAAAAGGATGATCTGCATAGGATCCTTTTTCAGTCATCTTGGTAAAAGCAGTATGAAGCAATGGAGTTTGTAGATGTTAATAATGCACAAGTCTCGCATACTGAAAATCTAATCAACAGGTTTACGTATAGTTTAAATGAGCTGGGTGAACACCCTCATGATGTGAAAATTGGGTTTGCTATAAACTAGACAATAAAACCCGCATTACGATTGGTGTGTAGCAAGAAATATTGTATCAACCATGTTCTGGAATTAGCATACAAAAATTGGATAGCCTTTACTAATTTTCAAATGGAATTTCAAATTAACGTATTTTCTCGTGACGTGCTAAACAGTCGATTAAATGGTGCACCCGAAATGGAAGATCTACACATACAACTAGGAGGTCCGTTTTTATCACTCTATCACCAGTGCCTGGAACAACTGAGGACGAAACGTTCCAGTTATAAATGATAATGGGTAAAATAGTTCGATAGTTATAAACGAATTGGAGTGTCGTAAACTATTCCATATGCGAGAGCTGTTTGAGTATCAATTTAAGCAGTTGAAAAGTAGTGACTTTCCGGCATTATACAGCGAATTAGTAGGGTTTGTTGCTAATTCTAATTTAAATGATGGCGATCAGTTTACTACTCTGACTGAAGGAGAGAAACGAATTAAAGTCTTGATTGATGGCGAAGTTCGAATTGGTGATATTTTATTATACAACGAGTTGAATCAGGGTGCACTAAATGCTTTGGAGCTGGTTATACGTTTTTCGGATATATTTGTGCGAGACGTGACACGTACAAGAACATTGTAGGGATGTTTAGACGTTTAAATTTGTCGGATTCTGAAGATGCCGGTTATGGTTATAACTAAAGGAGATATCTTATAAAAGACAGTTGGGAGCAATCATAAACAGTTGTAGTTAATGTGTTAATTGTGTAGGAATAATTAAAACAAATTTAGAATGTGTAACCGTCTAGTACCAAGTTTGCAAACAATTGCAAAGGATCGCGTTCGATATTTGTTTTAAACTGAATGAGGGTTCATAAAGAATATTATTCCTATTACTTTATTTAAAGAGTTGACGCGTGATTGAGTACATGGGAATGTAATAGAACCTTTAAAAGGATTCAAACGTTGGCAGTTTGATTACAACTTCGTCTGGGATGGGAGATTTCTAGAACCATACCTCTTTATCTACATATTCCAATTTCCAGTGTTTGTCGATTATTTTACATATGAAAATGTTGTACAACTATTCATTAAACATGGATAATCAACGCGTGTGCTACAACTGATGTCTACAGAACCGCCCCACCTCCCGATATAGAAACATTTTTTGTTGAGGGATTTGGTTGCAGGTAAAGAATTTCGCTCAATTGTGCTTCAACAGAGGAGAAATTGGTGTGAGGTCTGTGTTTTCACGCCTCTGTTTGTAGTTATAGTGAACAAGTGTAACGAACAATAACTGCGGTCACTTCCACCTCTCAAGAGACGTAAGATGTTGATGTAAATATATTGTTAAAGTAGTTTGCGAAACTATAATATAGTGTAAATTTTTTGAAGCTAAATTGAAAAAGTATAAACAGACTCATCTTTGTTTACTTATTTAGTTTAGTTTAAGATTTTTTGAGTAAACACATGATTATCTGTTCTGGGCAGGGTTTAATCAACAGCGCTATAAACAGTTTACCGTTTGAGCTGTATATTAAGGGTTATCAGTACTGCGGTCCTGGGACTCGATTAGAAGTGCGATTAGCAAGAGGTGATCAAGGAGCTAATAAGTTGGATCGCTTGCGCAAGGACCACGACATTGCATACTCTAAGTATCCCGACGATCTCCTAGCTAGACATCGAGCAGATAAAATTTTAGAAGAAGGAGCCTGGGAGACAGTTAAGTCTAAGAACGCTAAGTTTGGGGAAAAGGCTGCAGCTTGGTTTGTGACAAACGCTATGAAAGCAAAGAGAAAAATGGGTATGGGCTTAAAAAAGAAAATAAGTTTCAAAGGTGGATTCTTGAAGAAAATACGATCTGCGATAGACCGAGTTGGTTCTGACAACTTAAAAAAGCTACTAGACGTCGGTATTCTAATTGGTAAAAAATCATAAAAGGAGCTGGTGGGAAAAGCAAAATTAAAGTCCCACGTATTATACCCGTTCCACAGAAAGGAGGTTTTCTACCATTGATTCCGATATTCGCTGGACTAAGTGCTCTAGGAGCACTAACAGGTGGTGCTGCGGGGATAGCAAAAGCAGTAAGTGATGTTAAGACAGCCAACGAGCAGCTTAAGGAGAGCGAACGGCACAACAGATCGATGGAAGCCATTGCTGTTGGGAAAAAAGGAAATGGAATGTTTCTAAAACCATACAAAAAAGGCACCGTATTATTCTTGAAACCGTACAAACAGGGGTGTAGCATTTGTAAAAAAGCATAAAAAACCAAGCAAGTTACCTCGAAAAGCTCTCACCGCCATGGATATAAAGAACTACGCATCTAACATTCCTCATTTTCGCGGCGTTTTTCTAGAGATCAGTTACAGAAGATTAGACCGCGTGTCAACGAGTCAGGTGTGATTAATTTAGATACCACAAAAGGATCAGGTACGCATTGGGTGGGATACCGAAAACGTGGAAATAGTGTGTTATACTACGATTCGTTTGGACACTTGAGACCACCGGAAAAAGTGAAGAGATATTTTCGAGGTTGCAGAATTTACTACAACAGTGTACCGGAGCAGACTTACAACACTTACAATTGCGGTCATTTAGTGTTAAAGCTTCTTAGTGACAATGGCTAGAACAGTGAGCGTGTTTGGATACGGTAATATCATATCGACGGGATCCATTTACACACCAATCGAATTAAAGCAAAACGGTGAATATGCTTTGGGTTTAGTGAGGTTGTACACTTGTAACACTGTGCAAAACATACATCCAGAAAACAACATCTTATACTTTAACGATCCAGAGCATCGTAGAATAGCCAGTGAACCTGGGTCGTATGAATTAGAAGAAATAAATGCATATATACAGAAGGTTTTCAAAAAATGGTTCAGTCAGACGCCGGACATCAACGAGAACATTGAAAAATATTTTAAACTGGGTGCACACAATAATACATTAAAGTGTTCTATACGAAGCAGTTTATCGATTGATTTTAGGGCAAACCGTAAAAACAATATTGGTAGCATTTTAGGCTTTACCAGTTGCAAATTGGCCGCAGATACTGTACATATCGCTGATCAGCAAGTGAACATAATTTCAGTATGAAACATTTTTGTAGAAACCAATATCACCTTACATGTGATTTTCCAATAATCCACCCGAGGGTACTACATTGGCCAGGAAGCGAGTTTTTTTTACCTGGAAAATTTGGAATTTTACCGAACCCTTGCTGTTACAAGCAAGGTAGGGATCTTTAACGTGCGTGACAACGCTCACACACGGGACCTCCATTTTACCTCTCATCCGAACGAGGGTGTATTTTTATGAAAAATGCTCGCCTAACATTTTTCAAGCGGACCGTGTCGGGAATCGAATCCGGGACCTTGGACGTAGTAGTCACACACATACCACTACGCCACGGAGCCGTCAACCAATATCACCACAGGATCGTTCAGAAACAATTTTCTTACTCACACTATATTTGAATTCAGTCTGTCTGTACCGCCTGGGTATAATCTAAGAAAGGAGCAGCCAAATCACGATATATATTTGCTACGTAACCCAAAGAAAGTCAAAGCAATGGCCCGGCTCAATCGGATAGTAGGGGGGGTTTGTAGAAAGCAGACTGACCTATGATGTATGGGGCGGTAAGGAGTTAGTAACAGTATCTGCAATAAAACAAATTAGAATAGTAAACCTGCAATAAAAAAGATTAGTCCTGCAAACCTGAAATAAAGAAAAAGTATAGCAGTAATGAAAAGTCTAAGTTATTCAGTACTATGTAGAATGAAAAAAAAAGAAACTGTTTAGATAATCTATATAATATAACAACGGTAAAAGCAATACAGACAAATGTTTAGTACAAAGTGAGGTAATATTGGGGAGTAGCAGAAACGTTTCCTCACACACCAATTAAACATAAATCAGACAAAATGTTGACAAAAGATAAATAGATAAAACATAATTGATATGAGTAATTCAGTAGTATTGATTTTTTTTTCTTTCTTTTTTTTTTCTTAATCGCAGGCAAGTCAATTGGGAAAGGTATCAGAACGACGAAGAATATTGCAAAACAAACGGATAGATATTTAAAGCAATAACAAGTAAGAAATAGTTCAACTTACAAAAAGTCCTTCCGCAACGCCTCCTTGCAACTGAAGTGTGGGATTCACGAGGTCCTGCACTAACGAAGCACTTCACCCTTGATTGTGAGGGTGTTGATGGAATTCCTACACTTACACTAATCACACCTACGTATTTCACTAGTTTTAGCAGCAGACATTATCATGCTGATGGAACAATAATTTCGAAATACTTTGTAATACAAATCAAAAAAAAAATGGTAATAAAAATTTAGAATCACGGGCTTTCAAGGCACGATGTATTGCATTAAACTAACAGGAACGTGAGGTATTTTATTTGCTACCTATGGTAACAAAGAAAAATCTAATGTTTTTGAATAACGAAATTTGCACAAACAGTTCCATTATAAAAAGATAAATCAACAAAAAAACACCATTAGTAAAGCACGCGCAAACACTAAGCAAGTCCGTCAAATGTTCTTCGTCCAACATTATACAAGAATTAAACACCTAGGAATATAATTGAATAGGTTATGATTACCAATTCAAACTCCGCGCCAACCACATAGACTTGTAGAACGACCTCGTAAAAGCGAAGATAGGTTCACAATAAAAAGAGCGATTTTGCAGGTTTCACATTGGGTACCCCGAACGAGTAAATATTACTAATACCCAAAACCACTTTAAATACACATTATAAGCACGTTATAACAAATTATATACCGTTCTTTGTATTTTATCACAGTTTATTTAGTGAAAAACGAGCTTGGGTTTAACAAACAACATCGCATTTTTCCACACTCTTTTCAAAGCAAAAGCAAACAGTAAACTTTTACGTAATTAATATATATAAGAACCTGTTACGGTCGTAATTTTCATAACGACATTTGCATTTAGCAGTGTACTTCAAAAGTATATTCTTTCCAAATTAGATTGCATGAATTCGAATAGTGATAGCACGCCGTGTTATCAGGTACCGGTTCCCGGACTAGCTTTGATGGTCTCAACACAATACTCTTGATTACACTCTTGATTCGAATCGAGCAATTTTAATTACGCCGTTGGAACGTTGTATTTCCTCCTTTATTGAAAGGGTTTTGGCGGATTAATTGAAGGAAATTATTCGTTGTGATTTGAAATAATTTTCTTATTTCCTTATTGGGATTTCGGCGATTCGTAAGTATCGAAGAATTTTTCAAATAGATAACTTTTATGCTATTGTAGATCTAAAGTGAATCCTCGACCGTTGTATTTGGTGACCACTTGTACATTTTTCGTTTGTTGTTTTGTACTGGACCCGGAATTGACCGGTAAGAAGTCGTGAATATATTAATGGAAGTTATAGGTTATAAATTTTAGGGTTCCAAGTTCCAAGTGCCAAGTTCCAAGTTCTAAGTCTTCAAATCCCAGTTTGCAGTTTTCAGTCTCGATCTGCAGTTTTCAGTTTAGCCCCAATAATAGCTCCAGTCGTTATTTTGCCGTCGCAACCCTTAGTTGGCTTATGCTAAGATCAGCTTACAACGACTAGTGCAGCTGTGGGTGAGTCGTTCCACATTTAATTTTTCTACTGCAACCGTCTGGTTGATATTGCTTGTTGAAGATTTTTTACATTTAATAACACTTTACTGAAGACTGTTTTGTTTACACATTTATTATAGGGTGGGTTCAGATTTACTAATTTGTAATTTACATTATTCACAATTTTAACACGTGTGTGAAGTTTAGCCAATGCACCGATCATTATAGGTATAATTATAGTTTATACCAATGCCCTCAGCGTTCAAGGGTCAATCTACGAGGATCCTGGTATACCACCCTTAACATTATTTAATAGTCATTCTGTTCTGCCATCTTGGCGCAGATTTGTTTCAATAGGTTGGCTGAATTGCGTTAAATATAATAGTAAAAGTAGCAGTAAGAGTTATACAATCAGGTTATTTGCTGTTTGTTTATTGGAAATTACACCATAACAAGTGGGTGGGTAATTGGAGCCTTTTTATATGTTTACTGTTGTTATAAATATATTATATGTTTGTAGTAAAGTGTCAATACTGTATGTAAAAGATAGTTTTGTATTACTCGAGTGTGAGGTGTGAGGAGAATTTTTGCTGATTTGGGTGTTACAGGTAAGCGTGAGGATTTCCTATTTCAGTCCCGTCGGAGTACAGCTGTTATAGATTTAGGTGGCGCTCATTTGGCTGGTTGCTTATGGTCTACCCCACCCCGGCCTCAGTACTGGGTTGGTCCAGGGCATATGGAAGCTGTTGACTCCGACTACCCGGAAAGGTATTATTTGGCCGTTCCTCTTTTGTGATTAGTATTGAACTATATCGAGTACGTCCCTGTGTTGTGTTGTTTTGAAGCGTCACAAACCAAGCACGTAAACTAACAAGGTAACGTAATTAACATCTAGGAACTCAACACGAAACTCACAACGTAACGTAATTAACATATAGTAACAAAGGACAAACTACAACTCCCAGTCTGTAGATATAAAATTGTTGTTATCCCAACCGCTTATCGCCTATCATCTCAACTCGTATATCCACATAAGGAACAAAATTTATATCTACTAATTAATTGCGAGCTGTTTATCATTTTCCATAAGTTGGACAGTAATTTATTAATGAAAATCAATCTTCAATTTATCTACTTTTAAAGTAATCCCCACGAGTTAATAAATATAAAACAAGAGATAGTAGTTGCAGAAATGTATTTACAAATTTGGTAAAGCGGAAAAGGTTAAACTATTAAAAATGCCCGTTACATATTATCCGCTAAGCGTGACAGAAATTGATAATATTACAATCAGATTGGTTGATCATTTGGGTGAATTGGTAAACTTTTCACCGGAAACATACACCTCTGATAGACTGGGAAAAAAAGCAGCTAAAAATGCCCATCGATTTTGTATATAAGACACGCTACCACACCCCCAGACGACCAGTAGTGAATACGACGTCAAAGTGTCGAGTTATCCATAGACTTACATTACATTTGATTTTCCAATGCTCCACCCGAAGGTACTACATTGGCCAGGAAGCGAGTTTTTTTTTTTTTTACCTGGAAAATTTGGAATTTTGCCGAACCCTTGCTGTTCCAAGCAAGGTAGGGATCTTTAACGTGCGTGACAACACTCACACACGGGACCTCCATTTTACCTCTCATCCGAACGAGGGTGTATTTTTGTGAAAAATGCTCGCCTAACATTTTTCAAGCGGACCGTGTCGGGATTCGAACCCGGGACCTTGGGCGTAGTAGTCACACACATACCACTACTCCATAGACTTACAGCAGAAGAAATACAATTCTTAAAATCCTTAGGATTAAAAGTTATAAATGATGGGTGGCAGTAGTAAGCGCTGCTTAGATCTTCTCGGTGATGAAAACGTCAAACTTGAAAGGCTTAAATATGAAGACGTTCCCAAATTGGATGTGTTTGGAAGTTATAAATTAGATGAAACCATAATAAAAGAAGATTATTATACATATCTTCCCATTACATTGAATGCAGAAAACAACGATCGGATTTCAATTGAAATTCAGAGCAGTGATAACATCACATACCCCCATGAAAGTTTCATATTTATTAGGGGTACCTATAAGCCTACGGAAACATTAAGAGAAGCAACAACTGTAGATCCGATTAGAGCAGCAGAACCGGACCCTAAAGCTTACGAGTTTACTAGAAATGCCCCCTACTTTCTGTTTGAGGAAATTCAATACAAATTGGGTAATAATCAAATAATAGATGTCTGTCGAATTCCGGGGATTACTCGAACCATTAAAGGACTTGTATCCTTCGAAGAATCAGAAATAAAGTTCATCACACATACCGGTTGGAAACCCGATACCATATTCTAAGATGGACGGTTTAGTTGTGCTATACCGCTAAAAACCATTTTTGGGTTTTTCGAAGATTACAAGAAACTATCGTCAACATGCCTCAACTCGATCCGAAATACAGTAACGTTCAAAATACAACGTATTTCATGGGAGGTTCCGCATATAACATTAAGTGACTTCGCCAAGGCTTCGCTGCTTTCGGAAATGCAAAATCAATCATTGATAATGGTCGCATTCAGAAAATGGGAACTACACGAATTACCATCTTTAACACAATCAAAGTCACAAGTATGGAGAATTAAAGTATCGAACGAAACAGAGAAGGCTCGGTGGATATTACTGGCGTTGCAAAATGGGAAATATGACAGGAAAAAAAAAATGCTACAAGCTTTACGAATGCCAATATAACCAATGTCAAAGTGTATCTAAACTCTCAAGCGTTCCCTCAAGGTCGATTAAATTTGGATTTCGAGCAGAACGACTACTTGCCTGCATACCTGTCTTATGCATCGTTTATGGAAAAATACTATCCGAACAAATCGCCAAATAAATGTTTAATGGACTATAGCAAGTTTAAGGAGTCACCTGTCTTTGTAATCGACTGTCGTCATCAATTTGAAAGCATCTTGTCGCAACGGTTAACGTAAGAATGGAATTAGAAGCTTCAAGAAATTTTGAACCATCGATGAAGGCTTATGCTTTAATTATACATGATTCTATGTTTGAATATAACCTGTTTACGGAAATTGTTAATAGATTTATTCACAATTAAATATTTTGTATATATATTTTTAATAAAATAGTATAAAACGATGATGTTTTAATATTAATAAGATTTTTAACGATCCAATGCAGTTCCTCACGCATCCCGGTGTATGTCTGGGCACGCTCCTGCACATGCGCACCCTTGCGCGCGTGCACGCCTGCCCACGCGCACCCTTGCGCGTGCGCACGTCTACCCATGCGCGCCCCTGCGCGTGCGCATTACTACCCATGCGCACCCCTTCGCGTGCACACCCCTGCCCATGCGCACTCCTGTAATGCTGGTATATATGGGGTATTATTTTTAATTTGAATCAGTTTAAAACTTTTATTTGAAAAATGTACACCAAGCAATCTTTAGAGAAAGCAATTAGTTAAATACAAAAGGGTATAAGTGTTAACTCTGCATGTAGGCTGTATGGTATACCCAGAAGAACGCTAAGCAGGCATTTGGATCACAGTAAACCTCAAAAGAAGAATGGTGTTCCTAGACAAGAAAATGTGAGAGACATGGGCGATGCTACACAAAATGTTAAAATACCTATACAAAACTTTGATGCATATACCACTTCTAGTGCAAAGGATGTTGGTAAACATGAACCTTTGTTCCCGTCCAATATAAGGGCAATATTTGCCGGACTATCGGGTTGTGGAAAAACTAACGCTCTAATATCTCTCATTTTACATGAGAATGGACTTAAATTCCAAAACGTCTATGTACAGTATTGCCCGAAATAAACAGTACTGAAATTGTAATTGTTTTGTATATTTAAAAAATACATATTATTGACACTTTATTATATGTTCTAAATGTGCACCTCCTCGTTCGAGACAGACTTCATAACGATGTTCTAAGTTTCTGGCGTTTGTTATTGAATAAGGGTTGTCTCAGGGCTGCGAAGAAGACTCTAACGGCATCCTTTAATTCATCGATGGTTTGTGGTGCCCGTTTGAAAACGGCATTTTTAGCCATGCCCCAAATGTATGCGTCTGGAGGTGTGAGGTCTGGAGAATGTGAAGGATAAGGGAAGTCAGTAAATCGTGATATGAATTTGCTTGGAAAATGTTCTTGAAGAAATTGACGAATTGCGGCAGCAGTATGGCAAGTTGCCCCGTCCTGCTGAAAAAATTGGTTTCGAAATGCCAAGTTACGTGCACGACAGAATTGACGTAGATCAGGGATAAATCGTGTTAAAATTTGTCTGTACCTCTGTTGATTAAGTGTGACTTGCCTACCATTCTCTTCGATAAAGTACGGACCAATGATTCCGTGTCCGGAAACAGCACACCAGACACTCACTTTTTCACTATGTAAAGGAACCTCTTGAACCTCATCGGGTCTGGCAAAGCCCAGAAATCGATTTGTGCGATGATTCACATAGCCTGACAAGTGAAAATGTGCTTCGTCTGAAAACCAAACATTTTTCAAAAATTCAGGATTTTCATACTGTAACGCGAGAATTCTGGCGCAATATTCCACTCTACTGCGATAATCCCGAGGATGTAGTTGTTGATGTACCTGAATCACATACGAAAATGTACCCAGCTCCTTCAGGATTCTTTGAAAGGAAGTTCTTTTAAATCAAGTTGTAACGCTGTCCTTGCCTGGCTGACTTTCGGATTTTCTAAGATTTGCTCAAAACACGTTCATGGTTATTGTTGTTGTTAACTGTCCTGGGACGCCCTGAGTTTCCTTTTCGTTGGCACAATACACTACCTGTATTTCTAAACTTTTCAATAACCTTCAAAATTACAGCATTACTTGGAGAACGTTTATTAAACCTTTGTGTGAATTGATCAGACACGTATAGCAAACTTGCACCATTACGTCGGCCGATTCCGTATGAACGAAAATAATGCTCTACCAGAAACACTTTCTCCTCTGTACTTAACACCATTTTTAACAATTAGGCCCTACTAATTACTTGTTTCAGGTTTACTTGACAGGTCTATACTAGCTAACTTGAGTGTGACAGCGCACGCATAAAAACACCGCCAAATTAGTTTCAGTACTGTTTATTTCGGGCAATACTGTATTTTCGAAAAGTGTATATCAACCAAAGTATGAACTGTTAAAAAGTGTATTTACACCTTTAAGAGAAGAAATTGGTTACCACGAATTTGAAAATTACAACGATTTGATTAAACCCAGAGATACCAAAGAAAATTCAATTATTGTCTTTGATGATATAACTGCAAACGAACAAAGCAAAATCACGCAGTTTTTCTCGTTTGGGAGACATAAAGCAATAGATTCATTCTACCTATGTCAAACGTATGCTAGTGCCTTAAAACATAGACTCTGAGATAACGCCAATGTAATCGCATTTTGGAAACAAGATGACACGAACCTTCGCCATATTTTTCTTGATCACATAAGTGGTGACATGACATATTCAAAATTTAAAGAAATGAGCTTGCAGTGTTGGGGTGGTGGTGAGTCAAAATATAATTTTATAACTATTGTGAAAGATTTTGATATCGATAAAAGACGGTATAGGAAAAACTTCGATGAGTATATAAATATTTGACATTATTCAAAAAAAGTTAGTTACCATCCAAAGTCTGATGATGACGGACGTTAAGAATTTTATCGCAAATAAACGCAATCTTCAGTTAATTCAAGATGCTGTATGAAAAAAGTTTGTGGCATATAAAAAGGGGTACACTACATCTCAGCAAAAATTCAAAGAGATGCACAAACAATTGATCGATCCCTTGCAAGTAACCGCTTCCCAGTTGCAAGCAATCACCGAAAAAATCCCCATACCTACAACAAAGGTTAAAATCGAAGACATGGAAGCACCTATAAAGAAAATTAAGCAACTCGTTGCAGAAGAACCGTTCCATCTTTACTATGCGGACGTGTTAGCTAGAGACGAAGACGAAGATATTGACAAATCAATTTATGGAGTAAAGTATAATGCCGAAACCGATACATGGAGTCTGTGGAAAAGTGTATTGAAAATTAATCCGGAAACTATTGACATAACATTAAATAATGTGATATACCCGGGTACGAGAGGTTTATGCAATCTGCTAACCTTTAAAGGCATCAGCCCTGAAGATGTCGATTTCAATTTGCATGAAGATTTACTGAATCACTTGGAAATGATCAAATCAGCATCGATTTTGAGAAGAACGTTTAACCCATACATATTGCAAGATTTAAGCGGATTCCCAACAAACAACAAAAAGTTTGACAAATATGTGCAAAAAATCTTACGGAATTTCGGAGAAACCCCGAAAGGAAACAGCCAAAAAGAAGAAAACAGACTAATGGGGCAGGTTTAGGCTTTCCTAATCGGTTTTACAAAAGTTTAAATTCGAAGCCTATGCAATATGTCTACTGGAACAATGTACATGAAATTGTGGATCGGCTGAGATTGTTGAACGCATCCAACCGAGCAGGAAATACAAGCAAGGAAAACATTAACGAGATGGTGTCCATAATAGAAGATTTGAGGGAAGAAGGTATAATACAGTGAGCTCAGTAAAATAATTACACAGTTTTAAAATGCTTATCGACCGCTTTGGACGTTCAGAGCGTAATGATGTCCATATTCGACGTGGGCCTCCAGGTCGAGGATTTCTGCTAACGTCGGATGGTGATGGATACGATATGCTGCAAAGAAGGTTAGTGAATTCATCAGACCAGAAAGAAGATTATGATCTAGTTACTCAGGGAAGCACTATAGTATTCAAGTCTGGAGAAGAAACAATTGGTTTTCGTAAAAGAAAACTAGTTGATGTAGTGGAGCCTAAAGACGATAGTGATTGTTTCTAAAAAGTTTGCTGTTAATCTTGTAAATCAAGCTTTTTTAGACTGTCTAAAAAGTATGGAAGATGTTCAGCGTAAAGCTGTAGTGTACAATGCAAGAAACCACAGTATCATACAGCTTAGTCCTCCAATTGAAAAATCAGACGCAGCAACCAGACAATATATAGACGAAAAATGTAATAAAATTGTATCCGATGTAAAAGTATTTGTTCAGTTTTTTATGAATTTGATTACGGTTTCTGACGCAAACGAAAAGGAGCTCGGTCTCGCATTATCTATCATCGATTTACGAGGTGACACCAGCTGCTATAAAAAACAAATACTACAGACCAAAGCTTCAGTTTATGCCAAAGGTGCAACTAGACAATGATAGCTCTATTAGTTTAGCATCGGTGTTACGCAAAAATGAGTAAAGAAATCATCGTTAAGGAATTATTTAATCCTGCGTTGCCGTACAAATCTGAAACATGTGAAACGCGATCTTATCCAGTCAGACTTGTGCGAAATGCAGCCTTACTCTCGTGTGAACAATGGGTACAGATATATTCTAATAGCGGTGGACTGTTTCACAAAATACGCTTTAGCAGAGCCTTTAAAAAATCAAAGTGGATCAGAAGTTACAAATGCTATGAAAAAAATATTGGACAAAATGTTGCATGGAGAAATTAACACAAAAATCAATCTACAAACGGATTTTGGGAAAGAGTACTACAACCGCCGATTTAAAAATCTTATGCAAAAATATATGGTGAACCATTATTCTACGTATTCCGCAATCAAAGCCAGTATGGCTGAACGGTTGATCAGAACAATCAAAAACAAGTTGGACGGAAGATTTTACTTGCAAGGCAGTCATAGATGGTTGAATATTTTGCCTAAGGCTATGGAAGAATACAATAATACACCACATCGAACTATTAACATGACCCTATGGAAGCGGAAGAACATCCGGAAAGATTAAAACTTTACACCGCTGACAGTGCTCCTAAAAGTCACAAGAAGTTGTACAGGGTTGGTCAGATTGTACGTATATCAAAATATAAAGCAGTATTTGACCGAGGATTTCATCCAAACTGGAGTACAGAACTGTTCAATATTGTTAAAGTACAACAAACGAGACCGATAACTTATGTTGAGCGTGATAGCGGTAGTACAAACTAATTTTAATGAACAATTTTAGCGAAAATTCCAAATACATAAATAAAGCAAGTGCAAGACAAAAGTACTTACCAATTCAGCATCGACTGCAGAAGATCAACAGGAAACCGCTCTTCTACTAGATTCAAAAAGGGCACCCTTAATCAATATAGCTATTGGTGGCGGCGGACGAGTTCGACAGGTGGCTGCTGATATTGGAACGGCGACACAAGTTTTACTTATATATTGGAAACAACACCTTTCAAAGCAAAGTACGAAAAGCAATTAAATATGTAACTTAACTTTCAACATCTGCGAGTTATCAACTAGATAAATGAACTATATAACAAAAGTTAGAATTTCTATTTTAACTAAAATTACCTTGATGACGTCGACAACTTATCTGCTACAAGATTTTGAAGGCCAGCCGATCCTAGGTGCTTTTTACGGTGATGAGATTCAACCCCACAGCGGCACCCAACGCGTACCTAGTGGAAAAATTTTTACGGAAACGGAAGCACGGACGTGAAGTATTAGTGTCGTGGTTGGGGGATGGTAAAAGTTGGATTAAGAAAACAGACTTGCTTTAGCATCAACCGATCAAGGTTCTGGATAATTAACTAGTTGAAAAAAATCATAAAAGGGTGGGTGGGGGTACAGACCCCTAGCTGTCTAGATAGGAAAGATTTGCTTTGAAGCTCATTCACATTAATGATTCGAAGCAGGAAGCATGTGTTTCATAATCGATTTACAAGGATATCAATACAACACTAGTGACTTCTATTGCAACGAGATCGCCATTTTGGATATAGTGAATAATGTAATATGGCATGAGATACTGGACATGACGGTTGAATATAACACCCTAAGTGATGATTTCAAAAAGCAAGTTCAGTGGTTAAAGAAAAATATCTATGGACTCTGCTGGGACGAGCAGTCTACGAGTGGGTATACAAATGTGGGTGTTTTGCTTAAAGAAGTCATACTTCCTGGGACCACGGTCTATGTTAAAGGAGAACAAAAGAAGCAGCTATTATCAAAATATTTGTCAAACAACATTTTAAACATGGAAAGTGTATTCTCAGTCCCTAGACTGAAAGAATAAGAAGATTCGGTGATTGGCGCAACCACTGTTTAAACCACTGTTTGAATAATTTAAGTTCTTCCAAAGAGAATGTTATACTTTTGCAGTCCTTTGTTGATGTTTAAATGTATTTAATTTTTAATAGAATATTTGTGGAAAAACATTTAGAAATTCTCATGCATATGCTCATATCATCATCATTTTGTTTTCGACCTTACTTAAGCTCGGTTTGACGCAGCTATAACTTCTTTTCTATTCTGTGCTAATCTAAAAAGCTCTACATACCCTTCACAACCTAAATTTCTAATAATTTGACTAATATAGTTTGGTCTAGGTCTTCCTATATCCTTCTATCTTTTTCCTATCCAGCTGACTCTACATAGATATTAGCAACCTGATGGTTGTTAAAGAACTCTAACATGTTTACATGATTACCATTTATAAGGAAATGAAATATAACCTGGTTATCCGCTTCAAAAGAAAAAGCGTTACATTATATGTTATGGTCAGGCTTAAGCAACGAAACGCTACCAACATGCCAGACCGCTACCTAATTGTGAGTTATGTCATGGTGACATTTAGTTAACTGATTTTTATTTACTTATTCTTTTTGTTTTGTTTTCGAACTTACTTAAAGTCGGTTTGACGCAGCTCTAACTTCTTTTCTATTCTGATGCTCATATAGGAGTCAAATTTAAGATGACACTGTATTTTATTATGTAATGCTTTAATAAATAACTAATTAATTGATGTAATTATATTGACTCTTAATCATCTCAGTTTCCCAAGCAGTACCTTAGAATTGTCGGTGATAGATTTATCTCAAAATACTTCGCATTGCAATATAGTATTTAATCAATGTTACTACAAGATTTATGCAAATATTTGAGATTGTCGCAAATAAGAATTTAATTTGCAAACGATTGCATTAGGTTTAATGGATTAATCTAGTTATGTATTAGATTAGTTTTTAAAGATTAAATAAATTTCGGGGAATTGATACAAATAAAATTTAATATATACATATATATATATATATATATATATATATATATATATATATATATTAACTACATCATTATCTAAACTAATGTTTTCGCTTTGAATCAGGGACATCTGGAGTTAGCTTATGCGGCATGTCATCGTAAAATTCCAGGTAATTATGGATTTTAAATCACACTTATATATAACCAATTAATAATAGTTTTTCTGGTTTACAGTAGTATAACTTCATATGTACTAGAACTGTATTCATTACGCGTAAAACCTGTCCTTAACAGAAACGTATTAACAAATAAAAATGTTTGCATATGGTACATTGTCATTCCACAATATGTTTTGCAAATTTGTTATGTGGTGTGCGAATTATTTTTTTACACTATAAGTACTTTATCCACAAGCAGGTTATTAAGCTTAGTAATTATACAGGTGATAGGAGAAGACTTAAAGTTGCATTCATAAATGTTGTGCAAAATGCGTGTAAAAAAAATACTTATTGTAAATTTAGATTATATGAAATACAAATTGTGCTAAAAATGGTATAGTGTTAACCTGTGTGGCAAAGAATAGTAACCAATTGTTTGCACTTATTGCAAAATGGTGGTGTCTGTGTTAGATTAATGATGCATTCCTGTAGATGATACTACTGTGATGTCATAGTCAAAAATGGTACCGTTTTTGGCAAATTTTGGTGTGGTTTGATTGTGCGGTAGTGGTGAAGATCTGGAGTGTTAAGATGATTAAAGCAAATTTAGAAATTGCCATACATATGCTCAAATGGGAGTCAAATTTAAGATGACACTGTATTTTTTATTATGTAATTCTTTAATGAATAACTAATTAATTGATGTAATTAAATTGACTCTTAATCATCTCAGCATCCCAAGCCAATAACAGTACCTTAGGATTGTCGGTGATAGATTTATCTCAAAATATTCCGCATTGCAATATAGTACTTAATCAATGTTAATACAAGATTTATATAAATATTTGAGATTGTGGCAAATAAGAATTTAATTTGCAAACGATTGCAATAGGTTTAATGAATTAATCTAGTTATGTATTAGATTAGTTTTAAAAGATTAAATAAATTAGGGGAAGAATTCGCCTATCCGGTGGTCCTGGGGAAGGATGCCGGGGGCCCCGACGGTCCAGATCAGAGTGCCGCGAGTGCGATCCATGACTCCGTAAGCCAAAAAATGATTAGTTGAAGAAAACTATTGTGCAAATTTAAGATGACAATGTTATTTAATACTGTTACCAGATGTGCGATTATTTTTTGCAAGTGCCGAGGCGGTTGTGGGGTGGAGGGTCTAGCGCCCTGATCGGGGTGTCGAGTGCGAGATCCATGCCTGTAGCTAAAAAACGCTTAGTTGAAGAAAACTATTGTGCAGATTTGAGATGACAATGTTATATAATACTGTTACCAGATGTGCGAATATTTGCTAATATGGTGGAGGGTATACTGTAAGATAAAGGCGAATTAGAATTTAATTAAATTATCTATGCCTGGAGCTAAAAAATGCTAAGTTTAAGAAAACTATTGTGCAAATTTTTGTTACCAGATGTGAGAATTTTTTGCATGTGTGTTTCTTATGGGAGGGAAATAAATTTTCACGTGTATTTCTTATGGGAGGATATTTTATTGCCGTGTACTTATATTTCACCTACTTAGAAACTATATGAAATGTTTGGAATATTAACTAAAATCAGTTGTTAATAGTTGAGTGTTTGTTAAAATAGTTAAAATTATTTTATGTAATTTTGATATTATTTATTTGGAGAAGAAAGGATTTTATTTGATTTTCTTTCTTTTAAGCATGTGTCTGTGTGTGCGTACGCGCGTGATTATGTGCGTGCGGGTGCGCATGCGTCCGTATGTATAAATACACTATACTACAAGCCACGCAAGTTTATTTTTACCTAGGAGCGTCGTGTATTCCAGTAACGGTTCCATAGTAAAATATTGTACATAAAGATCGAGCAGAAAGACGCAGCTGCGATCTTGAGAAAGGGAAACAGTTACTCCAAGTAATTGAGGATATAAAATTTCCTGGTTAAGTTATATCACCGGAGAAAACAAATCTCTTTAAAAATTTTAGCACCAAATCAAAATAAAAAAAATATAAAGCTACACATTTCAGCATAACTTAGAACGCCTTAAACATGTCCACACGAGCAATTATTTTGACAGGACACGGTTATAAAATTTGCAACCACTACAAACCATCACTAACGACAGTCAAATTCTTGAAATAATTTCAGTTATTATTTCTTGGGCAATAAAATTTGAATTTGGTTTTACTAATAATTTATTAATGGTAAACTCGATAATTATAAGGTTATTGACGTGCTCCTAATACGTAAAAAAGATTTAAAACTTGGGAAAATTTATGTACCTTCCTCAAATTATGATGCTTGGTATTTAAGACTAACAAATTAGTACACCCTATATGGCATAATGTAACGGTGCAGGTAAGTAATATTTTATTTATTATTTCGAAACGTGAAAGACGAATGGTGGAAAGCTTGTAATTTACCATGTCTTGGTACTTATTAAATTAAGAAGTGTGATTAATATTTACTAATTGTGGGGTAGGAGAAGAGAAAATTGGCAGTAACGTAAGTGTAGTTTAGGTAATTATTAAATTTTTTAGATGCGTAACGGAAGCTCTATGGATATATCTTTTAGTAATTTTGCATTAAGATTACAAGTTTGCTCATCTTCGGGTAAGTACCACTTGTATAAAATGTTTTATAAAACGCGTCTTTTGGCATTGCCATCCGAACAATTTTGTAATCCAGAATATATATGTGAATTTAACGTCTCAGATAGCAAAAAGCAAAATGACCGGAGGTTTTCAAAATATGAACTCAACAAGGAGTAGGAAAGTTGCAAGATACAAAGAGACAAATAGTTGGGATAGACAAATTTATTGTAGTTAATATTGTAGCGTATTTATATTCCATTTAAAAATATGAAAAATAACGTCCTTAAATTATTATGTTGAAAACGATCTTAATTTATTTAATTTTCCTGATTTGGAATTTGTTATCTTGTTTATTTTAAAGTGACGTTACGGCTTTAGAGGTGATTTTCAGGTCATTAGTTTGGGCAGTTGAAATTTTTAGAGCCGGTGAGAACACATTGACTGTTGGCGGCGAAAGGAGTGACTAACAGCCGCTTAGTGCCCATGGTGACTTTTGTATTAGGCAATGAATTAGTTTCGTTTTGTATACGAGTTGATTTGACTCTCGCTCAAGCAAGACGTGTATTCTATCGCTCCGCGAGGTAGGTTTTGGGTCTTTTGGAGCGGTTTTTAAAAAGGCTTCTTCCAAAAAACTCTTCTATCAATTTATCTGAAACAGAAATTACAATATTAATTTTAATAACAGGTACGTTACATGCAGTAATGTATTGAAATCAAAAATATTCTAAGGTGACATTCACTATTTACTAAAATTGGGTTGAGTAGCTTGAACAATCAACAATGTTAAAGTTATGAAGCTCGAAACTGACTGGCCATCTTGGGCTCCTGAGGGTATTTATGCTATCCCTGCCCCTCACATTCCTTATGGGAACTGCAGATCTCATGTCTTCAATTTCGTAATTCAATACCACGTATTACTTCTTAGTAATCTTACTTCTAACAATAAGTTTCTTGTAATCTATTGTGACCTGCACCTGCAGTGTCATGTTATGTCTGGAATACAAAGTATTCACATCGGTTTTCATGTCTGGTTTATGAACTTCCATTAAGTTTTTGTAGTATGTCCTTCAATTTATACATTGTAACAATCTAACTTAAGATTTAATAATTTCATTTGATTACATATTGCCGTGTTCCTTTCTAGGAATCGATGCCCCACTTAGGTATTTCATAAAAATTGCAGTGTATCCTTTATGTATTCGTGCCCCATACCTTTGGAATTTTTCCTTTTATGGATTTCTACTTACCCTAGCTGAACTCAAAAACAAACTCCTCCAATCCTTACCTAAATAAAACAATTTATGCTTTCCCAAGCTAATCTTCCACAGCGACTCATTCTCTCAACACCTTTATATTAAAGAAAAATAAAAAACAAAAATAAAATCTTTCGACAAAACATACACCCTTTAATTCATATGATATAAATTATGATTCACACAATCTCAATATTTACAAGGTATTTACAATATTTCATACTTCAGTTCGTTCTAAATTCTCGTGAATCACTCATAGTTTTTATAATTCAATACCAACGCAACAGTGCAATAAAAAAATTTCGTTACTGGATTAGTCTCCGGAATCACCACTTCAGTAGATGACGTCCACCAAGCTCACGTTCCTGGACTACACCCAATGTCTGCTTTCTAACTAGAACAACCATTCCATCTCGACTCGTTCATCCAATTCCTCCAACGATTCGTGGATGCCTTCCATACAGCTCCTCATCCAGAGTCCAAACTCCACTTAGCGTCCAACCATCACTCTCGTTCAAGATGTAATTCACTCGCTTACCTCAGTAACATCCAGCATTACTCGTCATAATTATTTATACAAATATGTTCAGCCCGTTTACTTAAATTGCATCTACTTGTGCTTTTATAACACTGAAAAATTTATTTGGCGGACTGCATTATCACCCGGTTTTTAAATTAGGATGTCTTCTCAATGATACTCAATGTAAGCTAAGTGAATCAAAAAATATGCGAAAAATAAGAAAGCTTTGTCACCTCCGGCAAGGCTTATATAAGCTCAAAACCCTCCTTTTGTGACGTATTTTCATTCTGCTTTCTTTGTACTCTAGCAACGGCCACACAATTCCACAAAATTCTCCCGTACAAACAACATAACGAACATTCAAAACTACAAATTTCAGCACTTCAACAACTACTCCGAAAAACTAATTGAACTGGTCAGCCGTACGTATTTTACGTGTAAACTGTACCTCTACTATTCCTTCTGACAAATCTTAACCACACCTCTAATGTCCGTGTTTATATTCTTATTGCACTCACGCTCTAATAATCACCTTGTCTTGTCCCCGTCTTGTTTTCCTACTTACAAAGTCGACGTTATTTCCACTCTACTGCTATCTTTACCTACCGCATATTTTCCGTCTTTCTTATAGTCTCACTATTGCCATGCCTTCTACGGTTAGTGCCCTTCCTACACGTGCACCTTGATAAGTTAATAACGGTCACAAACATGTTGCATCTCCATTCCGCTTATTTATTGTTTAAAATACACTCTTTTGTCACGCTCTTGAAAACTGTTTGTCATATAGTCGCCTATATTGCTCCGTTTTATACTTAATGTAGCAATGATGACGAATGTATGCAGACATTTAAAATTATTTTTTTCTGTCAAACCGCTTGTCTAATCAAAATTTTATAAGAGGCAAAAAAGTTTTCAAATTAAGTCGGCTACTCAAAAAAAAATTGGTAGTCATTGGATAAACGGGAAAAAGGTAATGGTCGGATATTTATACAATACATCATTTTTGGGATACTCGTATGCTTTTAAAATTAGTGCGTACACCACCAGAAGATGCCAATTGAAAGTAGAAACTTGCACCCCAAAAATGGTCAAAATCTATCGACGCGTTTTCGAGTTATTTTAAAATATCAAATATTTTTTGCGATTTTTGAAGCCCTCTAGCGGCTAAATAAAGCAATTTGTATAATAGGTAAGTTGGCTCAAATCGATCTATTTTGAGCCAAAGAATCTCTGTTCTTACGTTGTACACGTATTTTCCGGACACCCTGTATATATAGAGCTATGTTAATAGGGTCATTTAGGGGTAGATAGGATCACTAGTATAGTGCGCATCATGAATACAACATTAGGGTTCAGAAAACTAGACATTTTTTTGAAGAAAATGAGAAATACAACAATTAGACAGGAAAGCAAGTTACAACGCCCTGTATATAAACTATACTCATAATTATTTTAAGAAATGAAAAGTACTCTAAAAGATTTAATTAAATAAACAACTTGGCAAGTCATAAAACGACGTGGATGGAAGCTGCAACACAATACGCGTAAATAATGCATCATCATAACACTATGAATCTCAGTTAAACAAGTAGGTTTAAAAAATGCGTAAGATACAAAACGCATATAATTTAATACATAGAATAAATTACGACGACGTGATCAGAAAAGTAAAATCCAACACCTGATAGATTACAAATAAATACGGCATGGTGATAAAAGCAAAGTTCATCAAATTTATTCGACAAACAAAACGTACGTGACCAGGGAAAGTAAAAATCCAACAGAACCAGTGCAATAACTTGAAATCCTGCGTGCAGGAAATAGCGCATCAATTTTAAATATACATCAAAAATCGACAGAAATACCCAAAATTCTGTATGTATGACTCACGTACAAAGCTTAATTATTCAACTACGCGCTTGTCAACAGATAGACGGTTTTTTTTTTAAAAATACGTCCGGATTTGTAAACCAATCAGTTTAACATGAATTAAAGCACGATTCACATCACCTGAAAGAAAATATTTACGTGAAAGAATTAGAAGCGAGTTTATAATTAATAAATTGTATCATGGTGATAGTGCAAAATTAAATGAGGTTCGTCGTTTTAATCCTTAAAAACGTAAGTAACGAAAAATTTTTAAATCAAATTCTAACTTTTACATTAACAAAAGGACTCTGAATAATTACTGGATCCGATGTGGAAATTCAACAAATATTTAACTCAATTATTAATTACTGAATTCGACCAAGAAGTTTAACAAAAGACGCTAAAATAATTTATGAATTAATCAGGAGAAGCTATACTAAAAAAAATGCAAACCATATCTAAAGCAAATTTGGATTCAACGTTGGAACTATTAAAGCACTAAGCTGAAATGAGAGCAGTTGGGACAGAAACTGGTTTGAGTTAGAGACAACAGATTAGCCAAATTAAATAATTTGTTGTGTTTTTATTTATGAATATTTTAAAAATTACTTTCATGAAAACTTTATGTTAGGGTCAACAAAGATCGTTTTTAGTACACGTTATTAAATTACCTAAAAATTAAGTGAAGTTTAATGCCCGTTCATGGGGCTTCAAATAATACTAATAATAAGGGTGATTTTTGCTGGCTTTTTGTTTAACTAACGGGAATAAGAATTATAGAAAAAATTCAATTCAATTATTAAAAGGAGGTTCTTTTCAAAGCTTTATTAAACGTTTAGTACATTGTAAATATTTTGAGGATATTATAGTAATTGTGCTTAATGGTGTTTTGACTTAAAGAAACAGGAAGTAGAAGTAAAAGGAAAATTTAAATTCTTTGTTATCGTATTGTCGCAAGCTCCGTGCGTGATTAAAACTGAGCTAGTCGAAGTATTAAAAATTAAAATCAAAAATAAAAATAAAAATTGACAAAAAGAAAATTTTAACTTTTTTATTTCATAAAAAGGGGGCACCGGGTTATTGCAGCAATATCACAGCAATATATATATATATATATATATATATATATATATAATTGTGGATTTAAAGGGGTAAATAGGTATATACAATAAAATTTCAGCAACCATGTAGATAGAAAAGAGCGAATTATTTACGCGCCAAATTAATTTAATTCATTTAGTGAAAACGGACGAGTATTAGGGTATCTTTATATTTAATAATTGGAATATTAGAATTACACGAAGAAAGAAAGCTTTAAAGCATATAAAAGTACAAGGATACACATAATTAATCATAAGTTATTTTAATCAAACGCATATAAGCAAAAAGGGAGGGTGCTTGCATAAGAAAATCAATAATTTCTAACGCTAATATATTCGTTTTAAAAGCCAACGTGCATTTACACAGATACGGAGAAGCAGAAAATCGAGGAATTGTTATTTTCAAACGGTCGATAGTTAACAGGAACACCTGCTGGTTAAAGGTTACGTTCAAAAAATTTGAATTAATATAAAATTTCATAGAAATTATTTGCAACCGCCAATTTGTATAAACAGCTGGAGTAACAAACATCTTAAGGAGCGAGTGAAATGAACAATCGGGAATATACAACAGATAGAGACAAATATAGAGCAGCGTTGAATTAAAATTCACGTAAAATATACACGTGGAGTTGATGTAGAACGTCGACAATATCGATTTTCAGTAACTCAAGTGGGGTTTGGAAGGAGACAGCGAACATGCTTAGAACAAAGATGAATAGCGCTTAGGCGGGGTTTGGTAACGACAGAAAACTCTGTCATTAGTTGAGAGCTAACAGTTTTCGAAACGAATGCACAGGCAAAGGTAGAAAACAAATTCGAGGTATACAGCACGTAGGACAGGAGAAATTTTCCGAATTTAGCGACGGTTACATTCAAAATTTTTAGAAACCGCTTTGAAAAATAAGCTTTTCGAAAGAAACGGGTCCAGTAAGGGGTTGGAATAAGAATATAAATACCCAAGCAAAGTTATTAAAGCTCTCTTCTGTTTTACTTCGATCAAGTGCTGAATACTGATTCAGACCACCATAATAATACAGCTTTTGGTTAGTAGTTTGTGTGTGTAGTAAAGTTACCTTTAATATCGTAGTTGAAAGTATAAAACTGTAGTAGCGGACCTCAAGTTATTAACGTGACGTACAAGTTAGTGCGTATTTAATAAAAGGTCCGGCTACTATGACAAAAATTATTAAATGGATGCATGATATATGGGGGTAAGCAGATCTGGTGATCAAGTTTGTATGCATGATATATGGGTATGGAATGGTACTGTGAGACGAAGCGAATAGCTTGCAGAGTTATCAGATGGTAGAGGCCTGTGGATCTGACAAGCAGCATAGTAAATGGAAACAACACCGAAGGGTTTTCTGGTAACCATCTCCGACGTGAATGAAGAATGAAGAATTCTCCAGGTAATTTATTTGAAATTTCTGTTGTTATATAAACATTTGTGGAATTTTTGTGTTGTGCGGTTGACTTTTTTTGTGGCATATTTATGGTTTGAGAAACTTGGTTTAAAAGATACATGCACTGGACAATTTAATAATTTTGAGTGTTGAAAAAGGGTGCATTTAGAATACATAAAAATTTTATTCAGGATATAAATTGAGTTGTAAAGGGTAAACGGGTCTGTAAATTTGTTTTAATTAATGCAAGGATTTAAAAGGCATATACAAACAAAACTGATATATTGAGCTGATAATTATTGTATCAAACTGTTTGGAAACATGTGTAAATATATTTTATCTGTTAATAGGTGTAAATAAAAGGTTGCATGGTTGTCGTATTATTTTGGTAATTTTATTTGATGGTGTGTGAGTGTAAAAGAAGTATGATTGTAAAATTAGATATTCAAGAAGAGGCTGATTGCTGAGCTAGCCAGGTAAGCAGAAGGAATTCAAAGGCGTCTTAATAATTAGGCTAAGAAATTTTTTAATTTTATATTTTTTTCGAAATTTTCATATGTTAGCCCAAGTGGGGCACGAATTTTACTGAGGTTCCGCGGCAATTTTATGGCGCCCAATTTGAGGGACTCGAATGAATTTTAGGAGCTGAAGCGAGTAATCCAGAGACTGTCCCGAGTCCACGGCATATATATATATATATATATATATATATATATATATTTCTATGGATTTTTAGGTTAGAATAAGGGTAGATAGGACAGATTTTTTAACGCTAGAACATAGGAATTTATTATTTAAGATAAGCTTCAAGATTAATTTTACTTCATTTTAAAATTAGGGAAATTAGGTACAATTTTTAGATGTAGAAAGCATGAGTCCGTGAGTTTAAATGTATAATTATCATGTAGAGTTAGTGATAGGAAAGCTTTTCGTTTTATAGCATAAAAATTGTGTTACGTGCCAAGGGTCACTTTAACATTTTATGTTAAGTTTTTTGATATACGGAAGTTTCCCGCCATAATTTTCAAATACGCGGTACGCGCGAACTTTTAAATGAACTGGGCGGTACTTCCGTATGTCATGGTAGTGAGTTTGCGTAGTGTGCATATCCCTATAGGGGTATGGCAATACTAGACAAGGAGTTGGGGTGACGCGCTGAATCGTGGCTATTTTGCCTTTGATCGTGAAGTTATGTGCACGTGATTGTCTGGTAACGTATCTTAGGGTTTACCTATGTAGAAATCCCTGCCTAATTATCTTTTTTGTCTACCTCTACCTCCTTCCTGTCCAAACCCTACATAGGTAAGAATTGCCGCCACCTAAGGACTACCGAACTTCACGCCTGAGGAGGACTCATGATTACCTTGGCTAGCCGAGCTGTTCCTTACGCATTTGATGGCGTCGACGGATGATCTCTAATTCCGCCGGGAGGAGCCCGATGGACTTCAGAGAAGCGAACTGTAACGCAATCCCGCCGGATACCGGATTCCTTATGTAAGTAATCTTTTACTTATTTTGTGTTAAAAACGGATTAATTTGTTGTTAAAATGACTCTCGTTTATCTTTAATTGTTTATTTTTTATAAGCAAATTATTGTGCAATATCGATGACATCATCAGTAGTTGACGCGCCGAAATCCGTATAAGAGTAGGCGCTGCCAACTGTGATAGTGTCTCTTACACCACGTTACCGGTGTAGTAATTATCGAACTTTAAATTTTAACTACCGTTTTTAATATAACAATTAGCGCTCCAACGTGTTATTTAGGTGGTGCTATACCTATGGAATGTTTAGATTAATTTTAAACATGCTTTTTCATTTAAACAATCTCCTTAAATTTTATGATCTATGTTACCTAAGATATCTGTGAAGTTTTTAATTTCATGTTGGTACCTTGGAAAAATTCACTAGAATATTTTCAGGAATTGACAGATTAGGCTTGCAATGTAAACTTTGTTATTATAATTTGTACCTTTTTATCAAAAAATGTTAATTCATTTACCTTATTGAAATTTTAAAATAAAGATAACTACAGTTGCCTAAAATATGTGCAAGTTATTTAAAAAAAAATGTGTGTAGTGTCTAAATAAACTCCAAGGATTTATGGATAACCTCACTTTTTCTCAAGTAAGTACAAAATAAGCATTTTTACAGTAATTGCATTTCTTAAATACCGTTCATTGTAACAATTAAAAACCCTATATCAACTAAAATATAACCCTTGCCGTAAATAATAAAAAAAAAACTGTACCTAAGATTCTCTAGTTTGTTTATAAAAAAATTTGTTTCAATCAATTACCTGTAACTATATTTAAACTCGTTTTTAAAGAAACCTTATGTTACAAACGTTATTGAAATAAATTGCCTTTCAATATCTTTTTATGTAACGATAAAGTATGGATTTTTGTGGTTATTGGTTAAATAATGCATTACATGTGTGTATTTTCTAAATTGAAGGGCTTTTTTCTTGTAACTTATGAAGGATATATCCCCTTGTTAAGCATTTACCTTACCTTATGTCTTTAAATACAGTTTATTTACAAAATTACCTATTAAAATATAACTTTTGTTCGTTTTCTTAACCTTAAAAAAGCCCGTTTTTGAAACTTCAATGCACAATCGGTTATTATATCTTTTTAAGAAGTGTTTGACTATAGGTTGTTGTTTTTATAGGTTAAATAACATATCACCTGCGTCCTTTCTCTATTTTGGAGGGCCTTTCTGTAATTATCAACAAAATATGTATTTAATTGAACATTGATTTTGCTTTCATACACCCTAAATGTGTTTCCTTAGTGTGTTAATTAATTAACGCTTTAACATTTGCATATTATTCTTTACCGTGACGTTTCTAACAAGTTCTTACCCCTAAATACCGTACCGTACTAACTTAAGGTAGCTGTAACGTTTATTACCTCCCGAATTGCCTAACTATTTTATATTTTATATATCGTGTCTTGAATATTCTATTCACAATGAACGTTTCACATTTAAAATCCCTCGAATTGATCTACGAGCTGGAGTGTAGGAATATTATCGCAGCTAGTAATCAGAATGATAGGAGATCTCAGCTCAGGGCTATTTTGGCTCAGGAATCGAAAGGCGTTGCTATCTTAAAGAAACCCGTTGGCGACTGGCCCCTTAACGTATCGGAAATTAAATTATCTTTGGATGATATATCGGGTATAATAAATAGAACGGATCCTGCTGCTAGTAATATCGAGCTAGGGAGATTGACTTCAAGAATAATGCACGTCAAACAACGTGTCGAATTATTATCTTTATATAACGACGACCAAGCGACTCAATCTAAACAAAGTTTGTTGTCCGAGGTGTTATTGCTTGAGGGGATTGTTCTGGAAAGACTTAATCCTAATGCAGACGTAGATATATCGTCACCCTTTTTAAATCTCGCTCTCGTTTCACCCAAACCTGTAGGAAAATCTATACCTGTATACAAATGGGGTCTCACTTTCGAAGGGTTTGATTCGCAGGTCTCTTTATCATCTTTTCTTGATCGTATCAATGATTTTAAAATCTCTCGCGGGTGTACCGACCACGACCTATTTGTCTCAGCTGGTGACTTGTTCGCAAACTCAGCGCTGATATGGTACAGAAACATACGAGACCAAATTTCTACCTGGGAAGAGTTAGTTGCGTGTTTAAAACGAGATTTCCTACCTTATGGCTATATTAACGACCTTTGGAACGAAATACGTAACCGAACCCAAGGTCCTGACGAAAATGTTGTTTCTTTTATTACCTCATTAGAAGCTTTATATAGCAGACTCGACAAAAAACCTTCCGAATCCGAAATTATCGATCAATTACTTAGAAATTTAAACCCCTATTTCTCAGAACGTTTGGCATTACAGCCCATATCTTCGCTAGCCCACTTTAAAGACCTATCTCGTTCTCTTCAAGAAGTGAGGTCAAGAATTAACAAATATCGGCCACCGCCCGAGAAATTATCTGGTCTTCTAGAACCTGATTTAGCTTGCCAAGTTCGAGCTTCCCGTAAAGTATCTACACTTAACGTTCCTTCTACCGTTACTAACAACTCACTTACCTGTTGGAACTGCAAGCGAAGTGGACATAACTATAATGTCTGCACATACCCTAGAAATATTTTTTGTTATGGTTGTGGTCGCGCAAATATTTACAAATCTAACTGCACCAACTGTAATCCTAACGTATCGGGAAACTCCCGTCGAGATATTTCAAATCAGGGTGTGAATATCTCAAGAAACCAAAATCGCCCTCAACACCAATCATTCAACGGACACAGACGCCAATAAATTCAAATTATAAAACTACTTCTAACGTTGTACCGTCATTAAATTTATCTAATAATAATACCTCTACTATTAATGTACAAAATGCCTTACCTTTAGAGGAATTATGCTATACTACCCCAGCCGAGTGGTCTAAGTGGTTACAAACCGTCAATTCCTTTTACCATAAAAAGACTGCTGCCGTTTCACAACTTGTTAAAAAACCCTTCGATAACGGTCCACACTTATCTATCTTAATAGGTTCCTTAAATGTAATTGCTTTATTGGATACAGGTTCTTCATATTCTCTTATAAATAACGAAGGTTTACATCAATTATCTCAACAAAATATCAAAATTCAAATTATTCCTGAAAAAACTTCCATAAATTTAGCTGACGATAATCAAATACATGTAACCGGTTCCCTTAAGTTAAAAATTCGAGTAGAATCTCTTGAACGTGATGTTTTATTTTTGATTGTGCCTGCATTAGCTTATCCCTTTCTACTAGGCGTTGATTTCTGTAAATTTTTTAATCTGTCACTTTACTTTCAGGATTTTTCATGGCAAACCTCTATTAAAACGAACTCCTGTGCATCTACAGGAATATCTAACAAAATCTCTCTTACTGACTCCCAAAATGTAACCCTTAACGCTACAATCGACAAATTTCGCAAACTTAATACCTCCGAACTTGGTTGTGTTACAACGGCAACACACGTTATCTCTACAGGTGATGCCCTTCCCTTTAAGCAACGTCAATATCCCTTATCGCCTGCCTTACAAAAGCATTTACATGCTGAAATAGACAAAATGTTAGAATCTGGTGTTATCTCTCCTTCAAATTCACCGTGGACCTCTCCTGTATTATTAGTTCGGAAGAAGAATGACGAATGGCGTGTCTGTTTCGATGGCAGAAAGTTGAATTCTGTGACTGTTTCAGATGCTTACCCTCTACCTAGAACTGACTCGATTTTAAGCCGCCTTCGAAACGCAAAATTTATCTCATCTATCGACCTTAGACAAGCTTTTTATCAGATACCTCTCGACTTATCTTCTCGTCAAAAAACTGCTTTTTGTGTCCCAGGCCGAGGTCTTTTCGAATATAATTTTTTGCCATTTGGTCTCTGTAACGCTCCACAAACTTTACAACGTACTATAGATCAAACGTTAGGTCCTATCTTACATCAAGAACGTGCCTTTGTATTTTTAGATGATATCTTAGTTATCTCAAGTTCTTTCGATGAACATATCGCCACATTAAATGAAGTTGCAGAACGTTTAAACGCAGCAGGTTTTAAGATAAACTGGGAAAAGTCTCAATTTTGTCGTTCATCCCTCACATTTCTCGGTTTTATTATCGATGGGACAGGCTTACGAGCAGATCCTGCTAAAGTCGATGCTATTACTAAATTTAAAACACCTAAAACTGTTACCGAAATCAAACGTTTAATTGGAATGATTAGCTATTATCGCATTTTTCTACCCAATCTTTCAACTATATCCGCACCCATTACTGCTTTAATTAAAAATAAAATAAATCCCAAACTATCGAGTGGAATTTAGAATCCCAACAGGCTTTCGAACAAATTAAAACATTAATCACTTCAGCACCTATCTTAATCTCTCCAAATTTCGATGATAAGTTTTTTATACAAACCGATGCCTCACTTACTGGGTTAGGTGCAATGTTATTCCAGGTAAACAATGGTTTAGAACATCCAATCGCCTATGCGAGCCGTGCCTTAACTTCTGCCGAACAAAAATACTCTGCTACCGAACGGGAATTATTGGGCGTTATCTTTGGCATCGAGAAATTTAGAGGATATGTCGAAGGTACACACTTTACCGTAATCACTGACTGTGCAGCTCTCACGTGGCTTAATAACTTGAAACAGCCCGCAGGTCGTTTGGCAAGATGGAACTTGCGTATATCTCAATTTACTTTTGACGTTAGGCATAAGCCTGGCAAATTAAATATCGTACCTGATGCCTTATCTCGTGACGTCGTCTCTCTTAACCTCCCAAATTTAATTCTGGATACCTGGTACCTTAATATGATTAAAAAAGTTTCCGATACCCCCGACAAATTTCCTACCTTTCGTGTATCTAATAATAGACTATATAAATTTGTATCTTCGTCCCCACATAAAATATCCAATATACCTGAATGGAAACTTGTCGTGCCCACTGCAAATCGCAGTGAGGTGCTCAAATTATGTCACGACGATCCCATAGCTGCACACCTTGGTGTTACAAAAACTCTCGCTAAAATATCTGGATTGTATTACTGGCCCACACTTAAGCAATCTGTCTGTCGCTACATTAAAAGCTGTAAAATTTGTGGCTCCCATAAGAATTCACAAGATGCTCGTCCTGGTTTAATGGGTAACTTTAAGCGTGTATCTTATCCCTTTCAATTAATATCGCTTGACTTATTAGGACCTCTCCCCCGATCGAAAAGAGGTAATCAATATCTTTTAGTGGTTACCGATTGGTTTTCTAAATTTGTTATGGTGCAACCCTTACGCAAAGCTACATCTGCAGCAATAATTAAATTCCTAGAACAAAATGTCTTTCTTATCTTTGGTGTCCCCCAGATTATCCTTTGTGACAATGGTGCACAATTTATCTCTAAAGATTTTCAGAATTTCGTTAAAAGTTATAAAGTACAAAAAATTTGGTTTAACGCAAAATACCATCCCCAAGTAAACCCTACCGAAAGAGTAAATCGAGTCTTAATTACCGCTATTTCGTCTTATATTGATTCAGACCATACTACATAAGATGAACATATCTTTAAAATTGCCCAAGCTTTGCGTACATCTAAACACGAAGCAACCCAATTCACTCCGTCTTTTCTTGTTTTTAGAAGATATACCCCAATCGATGGGAGTTACTATGGTTTAGTGCCTGACGATACTAACGTAATCGAATTTGACGATAAAGTACGTTGGGACAAGGACCAACAGTCATTACCTTCTATCTTTAACGACGTTAGAAAAAATTTGTTAAAAGCTTACGAAAAGAGTAAGGACCATTATAACTTACGTAAACGAAACATTTCCTTTGCCTTGGGCGAACAAGTTTGGAAAAAGAATTATGTCTTATCGGATGCATCTAAGAAATTTTCTTCAAAATTAGCCCCTAAATTCATTCTTTGTAAGGTCATTCGTGTCATTAGTCCCCTTATCTACGAACTTCAGGATGCTGAAGGAAAACGCCAAGGCAGGTGGCATATTAAAGACCTTAAGCCATTCTCTGCTGACCCAAATGCTACTTAAGTTTTTCATGTTCCATGCTCCTCACTATTTACCGAATATTTTTCTGTTCTCACCATCAATTAATTAATTTTAATTACTTATGCCTTCTCTCATACAGTATATAATTTCTTACACGTTTAACTTTACTTCCCTTAAATCACCTATCTTTTTCTTTTGGTTGACTTTTTCTTAATCATAACGTAGTTATATATCACTTCATCCTCTACACCCCCAAATATAATTCTGTCGTTTCATTTAATCAACCCTCGAACTTTTCCTACTTCATATTATTTGGTTTTTAGTATTTTCTTACATGGTTTAATTGTGTGGTAATTGTCGTAACTTTGGTTGCAATGACTCATTGAATTTTTATGATTGGTTTTAGCTGCTGTTGAGTGAATGCTTTCTTCTTTGGGCTCACATAGTGTTCGCGACCTATGCCATTGAAAGAAATAGTTCATATTCGCAGTTGCAAAAAATTAGGATTATCTATTCCATGTGTTTTTCTTCTGAATTATTGCAGTCGCCCACATTATACTACATCATTATTTCCTTCTTTTTCTATTAAATCAACATAACTTATAAACATTTTTTTTTTATTGTTTTTTATTGAACTTTGTGGTGAGACGCTATCGCTTCTTATTGTTATCTTATTAAATTCTCGGTTGTTTTAGCATATGGGGACAGTGTATCTGTATTTAACTGCGTATAATTGGGCATTTTTGTGTGTTTAGGGTGCTACCGTTTTGAAAAACTACCTTAAAACAGTTTGTTTTTGTGTGTCTGTATCTGTAATGATACTTTTAAGTTGTCGTGTCTACCTTTGTCTGATTTTCTTATCGTAGTCAATGCACTCGTTAGGAAAATGATCGCACTAGTTCTCTTAGGAGCCTAGTGAATGTCAACATATGATATATCTTATCTTGTCGGATCAATATCGCAGGTGGTCCTTCAGACTACGCTGTGTTTTAATAGGGACAACTCTCTACTTTTTCTTGGACGCTTGTCCAAAAACTATACTTTTTTCTTAACCCGCTATCTCCGCTATGCCTTATTCTTCTTTCGGTGGACCTGTTCTTGTCCCGGAACACCCGTCTGCCATATAAGAATGATGTTCCCTCATTCCGAGCTACTGACCACACTGGTTGGTTGAGTAGCGCTTTGCTATCCACCTTTCCCTCTGTCGCTTTTGCTCAATGCGAGCCCTTCCTCTACTTTCTTCTACCTGGAAGTGCCTCTTATGCAACCGGTCCCCCGTGCTGTTCTTGCGAACGGACCTGCTTCACAGGTTTCTCTTTTTAGAGGGCACGGGTCAATCCCATTTCAACGGCTCTACTGGAGCCACTCTTTTGTTGTTATCATTGTCTTGGGTAATAACTAGGCCAATATCTTTGTCTTCTTTATTATCTTCGATAATACCCTTAGGTTTAATATCGTTATCTTATTGATTACCTTTGGTAATAACTTTAGTTTAGTATCGTTATCTTACCGACTACCGTTAGTAATAGTTTTGGGTTAATTTATCGTTATCTTACCGACTACCGTTAGGAATAACTTCGAGTTATTTCGCGTTATTTTACCGGTTATCTTTAGTAATAACTTTTTTTAAATTCATGTCACTTTACCTACTATCTCTTATAATCACCTTAGCTTAATATCGTGTTATCTTATCTAGTATCTCAAATAATAACTAAAGCTTAATACCGTTATCTTATTCATTACCTTTGAGGATAACAACTTAAGCTTAATAACATTATCTTATCTACTATCTTTAACAACAATTTGAGATCTTATCTTATCTTTTTATCGTCCTAACATGTGGTATATATGACCAGACGTGGGAATTATCTTTCTGAAATTTAAGTGAAAAAGCTAACCCGATTTAGAAATGTAATTTGTCAGGTTAGCATATAAGGATTTAGTAGGCGGTACTTTTGGTAAATTTGTTGATTCACAACTATGTCATGGACAAGTTTTAAATGTGCATCATTAGAAAACCAAAGTACCAGTAACAAAATTTGCTAGAGTGCAGAGTGACGCACTCCAGGAACATTTTTTAAATTTGGGCACTTCTTGCCAAAGGAAGAATAGTTTCAATGCAACACTCATGTGTGTTTGCACATAAGAACTTTATGTTAGCTTTAGTTAGATAGGTTTAGATAGGTTAGGCGACTTGTCGCACCTGTTTTAGTTTAAGTAGTGTTTCATGCTCCCCGACAAATTTGTGCTGTCGGTAATTAGTGTAGTCAAAGACTATCGGGCTACCTATTCCATTTCCTGGTACTTCGGTAGACGTGTTATCGGTCGAAAAACCAGGTGGCGCCTTATATAAACATTTTGTAGGTTTTAAGTTAGGGTTTATGTAGGGTAGTTAGGACTTAGATTTTAAGCTGTTACTGTGCTAACAGAGTTTTCTTTTTAAGTTTTTCTTTTATGGCTTTGTCGCGATTGTTACGTGCCAAGGGTCACTTTAACATTTTATGTTAAGTTTTTTGATATACGGAAGTTTCCCGCCATAATTTTCAAATACGCGGTACGCGGGAACTTTTAAATGAACTGGGCGGTACTTCCGTATGTCATGGTAGTGAGTTTGCGTAGTGTGCATATCCCTATAGGGGTATGGCAATACTAGACAAGGAGTTGGGGTGACGCGCTGAATCGTGGCTATTTTGCCTTTGATCGTGAAGTTATGTGCACGTGATTGTCTGGTAACGTATCTTAGGGTTTACCTATGTAGAAATCCCTGCCTAATTATCTTTTTTGTCTACCTCTACCTCCTTCCTGTCCAAACTCTACATAGGTAAGAATTGCCGCCACCTAAGGACTACCGAACTTCACGCCTGAGGAGGACTCATGATTACCTTGGCTAGCCGAGGTGTTCCTTACGCATTTGATGGCGTCGACGGATGATCTCTAATTCCGCCGGGAGGAGCCCGATGGACTTCAGAGAAGCGAACTGTAACGCAATCCCGCCGGATACCGGATTCCTTATGTAAGTAATCTTTTACTTATTTTGTGTTAAAAACGGATTAATTTGTTGTTAAAATGACTCTCGTTTATCTTTAATTGTTTACTTTTTATATGCAAATTATTGTGCAATATCGATGACATCATCAGTAGTTGACGCGCCGAAATTCGTATAAGAGTTGGCGCTGCCAACTGTGATAGTGTCTCTTACACCACGTTACCGGTGTAGTAATTATCGAACTTTAAATTTTAACTACCGTTTTTAATATAATAATTGATAATTGAAGATGGTGCATTCAAGTAATGGATATTCAAAGCGTAATTATTTTATTTGTGTACATAACTTACTGTAAGGCGATATTAAGCTGGAACATTTAGAATTTTTCAAAGGTTTAGCATAAAATATGAAGTGTAGTTAATAAACAAGTTAACTATTAGGAGTTTCTATGAACAAAATATTTTTCGTAAGGTTTAGCAGTATAAATATGTTTTTTGTATTGATTTAAAAGCCTGTCAACAAGTATGAAGGTTCCTTAGGAAAAGATCGTTAAAAATGAACAGCAGGTGGATGTTAGATAAGGTGTTGAACGTTGCATACAAAAATGGATCGATCATATAAAGAGAAAGACCGTGTTTTATATGAGGTGGCAAAGAATGGAAGGTATTATATGATTAGTTGTCATTGACTTTGAAACGTCTGTAAGACAAAGAAAATTTTAAAGGTAAATAAGCTAGACGGAGATGCAGCATATTTGCATAGACAGTGGTTAAAAAGGGAAATGGAAAGTACGGTAGAAGGCTACGTACAAAGTAGGCCTATTAGACTATATGTATAAGAAACGAGAAAGACGATAGTGTAGATTGGTAGGGTGGAATGGAACTTGTTAACAGCGGGGATAAGGGTAAAGAGATATAACGTACGGGTTAGACAAAAATACAAGAAATAGATAACAGACGTAGAAAATTGAGAATAGAAGACAAAGAACCGAACATTTTAAATGCAAGTGTGCGCGTGTGAGAGAGGCGTGTTTTGTATGCTTGGATGAGAGTTAGTTGCCGAGGGATTTGAACGAAGTCAACAGCCGTTGAAGATTTTTAAAGAGGGTTTCGAAGTAAAATACTTATTTGCGAATGAAATTCCAAGATTTTTGAGACGGTTGGAAGACGGTTGCCAAGTTTACCGGGAATAACTGAAAGATAATGGCTGGTTTAGTAGAATTGGACGACGGTTAGATGTTGTGGTGTAAATGATGATGAACAGTTTTCAAGCGGTCCGTGGCAAAAATCTAATCCGAAGTCTTGGGATTAGTAGTAATACGTGAACATATTTAATCAACGAAACCACTTGCAAAACTCCCACAGCTAAATTACTAATTTTCGACTGGCGCACATTTATTGAATATATAACCTGCTAAATTCAGCTATTTAAATAAGATTTTAATTACGATATAGCGGAATTTGAACATTTTTTTGAAATATGCTAGTTTGGTGAGTAGATTTTTAAAGTCAACACTATTTATAGTTGAGTATAAATGCAAAATTATACGTACTTTTAGAGTATTATAATAAAATGTTATTTTACATTTATTTTTATTAATTTATCATACCTTGTAGTATAGTAAATATATATTTAGAAGAATTCTTTTTTATTGGTTCTAATAATGTTCATCAGTTGTTATAAAAATTTCAAATAACGCTAATTCATTTGCATCACTTAAAGCTCCTTAACTACTATTATCTATTGCTTAAATAAAACTATCTAACACAGTAAATATTGCTTTTAATATTCTCGCTAACCACCATTAAGGTAGACTCGAAATCTATTTTGCATTTCAAAGTGTAATCTTTACTACATACGTCATCTCCATTAGATGATAAAATTATGTTCTACAAATTATTTAATCGGACCCGAATCTAACTAATGGTCGTCAACCGGCAACAACAGAAGTTCATTGGCAAGCCATTAATTTAATGCCTTAAAAAATATCTACTTACTAATGAATGTTATAAAATATCTAATTTTTGACGTGTTTTTTTACTGGAACTGCTTTTATCACTACAACTCCCGAAGGCTTTACTTTAACCATAAATGTTTCAAAGAGTTCAAGAATATTTTCCTTATCGTTGGGTTCAAAAATGTTCCTTATATAATATCCTTGAGCATTGGTTAAACCTAATTTGCCCAAGGTCAAATTAATTGCTAAAGGATAACCATCGTCTCTATTACTATGAAAAACAATGACATACGAAAAGTGGCCATTTTTCGCAGGTGTGATAGGCCTGATCCAGATGTCTATATTTGAAATTGTAGTCACTAATTTCCCTTGAATTCCAAGTACATCTTGATTTATGGCAATGAGGTCTTTGTTTAATAATATATTTTTAAACTCCGGTTTGATTGTAGCAAAATCAACAGACATAAGCAACGGCGCAGCTAAAACTGCCCAAATTGCCATTTGCGCCTTGCTTTGTTCGTAACTAAGTCCAAAGTTGCCGATTAGTAACATATCAGGGTCATTCCAGTGCCCAGGTGCGGCATGAGGTTGTATTCGGTTTTGATGTGTACTAAACCACTTCAATATTTTTGTCAAACTCGAATAGGAATCTTGTATATCACCCCAGTTCCTCCACAAATTACAAATTTCTGATAGGAGAGTATAATTGGCGTGGATGTGCTTTGATTCTAAATATGCAGGCCAGCTACACGAATACACAATAGGCCGACCTGTTTTGTTAAGATACTGCCCAAATTCGGTATAACCTTGTTCGTAGTCATCAGGATTCGCATAGCACCCATCGATTTTTATATAATCAACGTCCCATTCTGCAAAAGTATTGGCATCGATTTCAAGGTGGCCTAGAATTCCTGGATATCCGGCACATGTGTAGTTGCCGTAGTCCTCGTAGATACCGAATTTAAGTCCTTTACTGTGGATATAGTCGGCTAAGTTTTTAATGCCGTAAGGAAAACGATTTGGATCTGGCTGTAGGCGACCTTGTTCGTCTCTAGTCCTAGCTAACCAGCAATCATCAATGATGAGATACTCATATCCAGCGTCTTTATATCCTTCTGAAACCATCAAATCAGCAGTTCTGCGAAACAGTTTATCCGAAATACATTCATCTGGATACGTAACGCAGTCTGTGATACAGCGAAATCGTTGCCAGCTCATCCATCCCATTGGAGGTGTTCGCGCTAGGCCATTGTTTAAAGCGTTGCCAACACCTAACAGGCTCAACACGAAAAAAACAACACCCATCGCATTTGAAACACTCAACAATCTACTATAAAACTTGTGAAAACGTAGGTTCTTATATTAAAAAATTCCAATATCGTGTACCAGACTTGAATTTAAGTACCGATAAGGATGTAAATGAATTTGTATGTAGGTTGCAACGTGCGTAATCGTATTTTAAAACTAAAATAGTGGTTTAGTTTGCAGAAATCGATAGCTTATTGACACACTTTCTTGAACTTGAATAATGAATATGGGGAATGAAGGATTTATTATTTTGTTCTACTTTTCAAAGCTCAGTGAATTAATAGCTATTTCGGTTGATATCTATAAGTACCTATTGTTCGTACACTTGATCTACTTTGCTGTAGATTAAGTAATCTCTTTCTTTCAATGTGATGCAGATACCTTCAAAGTTAATGCAACCGTATTTTTCTTCATCGTTTATAAAACTGGGTCAGTACAAAAAATTTTCTAACTAGAATATGTATAAATTAAGATATGCCAGTCGACTATAGATTCTAATCGATGGCGTTTTTAGCAAATAAAGAAAAAAGAACACCGTTGCAACCTATACCACTTTTTTAAAAGCAATTGGAATTTTCTTTTTAGACAACTCTCGATTAGAACCATGTCTGAGGTATCGTTAACCTCTCCCATACTTGTATCGAGTCCAGCCAAGTAAAAGACTCCCCTCTCTCTCATTTTCTTTTGGGAAATCCAATTGTTAGGTATTACTTTTATCTTTTTATAATATTTATTTTATTCTCAAAATTATTGCAATGTATTGACTTATTGCACTTCAAGTCACAAACAATTTTGTTTATCTTCATTTTGCAATTATGTTTTGTTCCAATTTAAAAGCGAGCTTACTGCAGGATTTGGATAGCGGGATTGTTTAATAAGATGTCGATGAAAAAATTGTTGGTTTGTTGTGGGAAATTAATTACAAGGAAATTGAGTAGGAGAGTGAAGGATCCAGATGATTGTTGGAGTAGGATGAGATGATATGAGTAAATGAGATGGAGTGGTGTTTCTCGGGCTGATCGTCGCATAGGCAATTGGGAGATGGGATTAAATGCATTGATGTAGTTTAGCTCTAGAGGAACCGTGTCCGGTAAGGAAATTGAAGGTTTATAATGGAAGTGCACTATGTGGAGGAATATCTGTAAGGTAAGGAAAGATGTGTGTAAATCTACCAATTTGTGAGAGAGCCCAGGATTCTTGCCAGGATGGATAAGGGATCGGTGAATTAAGGATTTGATCTTTGTTCTGGAAAGTAGGATAATATTCTGGATAGAGGGTTGAGTTGTGTAAGGTTATGGGTTTCGGATTTGAATACAGAATGGAGAGTTAGTTCTATACCGGGACGTGCAGGAGGGTTTGGAGTACGGATATTCTTGAGAATAGTAGAGTAAGAATGGGCGTAGAATTCAGTCGAGTTTGTATTTTGTGGAGGGTGCAGTGAGTGGGAACCAGGAGTCTGCAGCGTATCTGATTATAGGAAGAAAAATTTGGTTGAGGATTAGTCTGCGTGTGGTGTTAGTAAGATGTACGGATTTTGGAAGTGAACGATGGAGGTTGTTACGTTCCAATTTTGCTTTTAAAATTTTCTTGGTTAATTCAATACCCGTTCGAATAAATTCCTCAACTTAAGTCTAGTTGCTTTGAAACGACAAGTTTATTCTACAATTAAATAGTTTATATCCTGTTTTAGGTACCTGTTATCTTGGTATACATTACGACCGCTGAAACTTTCTAGCGTATCTTACAATTTTCTTTATTTAACTTAATTTACTTATGGGGGGGGGGGGTTGAGTCAATTAGTGAACAAAACCTCGGTGGACTCACGAGCTTTACTATATTCGCGGCTTAGTCTGGGAATTACCCCAAGGGTGAGCAATGAGTTTGGGCGTGGATATAGGGTGTGCTCGACTACAAACGGGAACATAAAAAAGGTAAATGTGCGCCACTGCATCTATATAGACAATGAATAAAACTAAATTATCCTACAGGAAGACGCAGAAACCTATAGGGTATAATGATTATCAAAAAGTATACAAATTAAAATAAGCAATATCTCTGGAAACCTCTTGGACCTCTGCTCCTGCTTCTACGATGTCAGACCTGCAAGAAAATGTCACACAAAAAAATAACATATAAGACACTGTTTGTGTCTTACGACAACAAAATATTTCGGTCTTTATAAATCGACTGTCTCGAATTCAAAATCTCAACAACACCTTACCTATGAAAATATTCTCTACTAAAAATTATTTACTCTGTTTCTATTACCTAATACTGTATCAACTTTTTTCTAAGTTCCACATTCAAAATTTTGTTTATCTACTTTGGATATTATTAATTTCAATTAGTGAAATAAAAAGACGAAAGTTTTAAATCAAAGTATAATCTAAATGTAATTCTCTTTTGTTGCAAAAATTATTTATAAAAAATTTGATAATCAATATAAAATAAGTTTCAAAAATCTCTGAATTTGTTTCTCTACATAGAGAGATCTTAACATTTATAAATTATTTAGTACAGTCGGTTCTTAAACATCCATACAACAGATCTGTTCTGGCTTACAAAAATTCTCTAAAGAACTTATTACACAAAAAGTTCATATGGCTCAAACATTATATGAAATTAATGAAAGTCAGTTCAACATATGTTAGAAGCAGCATTGATATTCTACTAATCACACAGCATATTGTAAGTAAACATCTTTCAATCAGAAGTGAACTTTATACTTATTTTTCAATTAACATGTGCATTACTTACGTGCTTTGAATAACACTTTAATTTAATTAATCTAGAAGTTCAAAAATTCCTCTTATAAAAAAAATTTAGTTCTGAACAAACAAGGCATTTGACCTATTAAGTTTCTAGGATATAATTCCCAAACTGATTTTTATGTGGGATTTAAGCATAAACATATCTTGCAAAAAATTTAACATTAACATTCTTTAACAAAAGTTTCCTATAATTTGGAAAACGTTAAATCAAAGCTTTGGACGTAATTAACACGTAAAATTAATTCTCTCAATAAATAGTTTTATAAGTACCTGACTGGCTTTGTTTTAATTACTCGACGGTGATGCTGGTAAATGCGCTAGACCAACCAAAACACATAACACTCCATCTCCTTGAAATTTAGAAAGGTACGAAATATGCCTTTACTAGATGCAGCCCCTCGGACAGCTTCAAAACGAGTAATCCCACAATACATAACCAAGTTCCAATCACATTATCAAACGTGTTTCCTTAAAATCCTGTCCTTCATACAAACATACTTAAAGGTGTCTACTTAAATGTGCTAGGGAAATTAAACCATCTATTAGTTTTATATAATGCTGTTTTATTACACAAATCTCACCACTAATAGACCTCTATCCTCACGTGTTGTTACTGTTGCTCTTGGTTGTCTGGGCGGCATCACAAGAGCTCTTTTGTAACGCCTCCGCACGGCAACCTCTAGCCCTTCTTCGATGGTAGAGCTATTCTAAGCTCCCACTTGCAGCAAAAGTTCTGCATCTTCAAACGAAGCGTACCTCCTCGTAGTTGCTTGCAAGATGGCTGCGTTCGCTTCCTTGCCAACACCCTAGCTATCGCGTCACCTTACGCGCAGGCGTTGTGTCTAGCAATTGCACAAGTGGACTTCAGAACGCCTGTAGCTTATGCAACTCAAGTTACGTTCAGGGTATTTGCAGATATCAAAAGCGTAGGAGTCACTATTAAATACTCCGTATAGGTGAAAATAATGTAAAAAGGAAAGAGATGTACTTACTTATAATAAATTAAACTATTTAACGATTTCACGCTAAATGACAAATTCGTAAAATAACAACGGCTAGAAATGTTTTTCTTTAGAGATATTTAATGTAACAAAAATTTTGTTACACCGCGTATAATACTTTTCTCTATTGTTCCAATGTAAAGACTTGTTGAAATAAGGTCGCGCACTATCCGATAAAACCCTGGTTTTCCGGTTTCAATCGCGCTGCGATAAGCGAAGATTTGCAGTTCGAATATTCGTATTATTTGAACCATTATTGAATTTGATTCTACAGCTTATGCGTCGAAATATTTTTTACATTATTCGTCACCATATTTCAAAAGCAATGCACGTTTGCCCTTTTTTTGTTCGACAACTAGGAGTCTTGCGTGTATTGGTGAGTCTCCACGCGCGTACGCATTTTAATCAGATTCTCTTTTTAGCTTTTCTTAGCTGGAGGCCAAATGAGTTTTATCTTTTTGTAGACCAACTGCTTTTGTCCGTTTACTTTCTAGTTACCGCTTGAAGCGAGCGGACGTGTTTTTCAGTGCTCTCGCTTCTGCAGTAAACAAGTAAGTTTTTTGATATTTATTATTGTTTTATTATAGTTTAAGCTTTGCTTCTTATTGTATTTTATTTTTTATTATTGTGTGCCGTTAATTTTAATATACAGGGCATTAAATAAAACCAAAATAATAATTGAATCAGTTGAATACTAAATAAACCGCGTTTTAACTTAAATTTTAACTAAAATTCGCGTTTTAAAATAAACTAAATCAAATTTTGGACTAATAAATCAAAAACCAATAACCAAACACCCCAATTAATTTCAAAATAATTTAAAAAGGCGTTTTTAATAAATTTATTGGGAAATCTAGTAAATCGGGTTAAAAACCGCGTAAAACAAGCAAATAAATTCGGGAAAATTATATAACGTGTGCGTAATAAAATAACAATTTTAAAACCAAAATCTAGCCCCTTTTGAATCAACAAATAACTAAAAACCGTAAATTTTAAAATAATTTGAATATTAATTTTCTATTTTTTAAGTACACGTGTACTTTAAGATTCCTTAAAGTCGATCTTTGAGTATAATTAGGGGTGTAACATATCAAGGTCGAGTAAACACCGAGTAAACAAGCGGTAAGTGCTTCCGGTACCGCATTCCAATAACGCGTGTTTCAATTAGTTTGTTTCTAAATTTAAATTTAAGGTCCGGTATTTTATAGATTTGTTTTTGAGGTAACTAGCTAGTTGGAATTTTTAAATAAATAAATACAGTTTTGTTTACGGTACATTTTTAATCGAGGTATACTTACTGGGTTTGTGATTCTATTTTGTCCTCGTTGTTATTTTGACTTTAGTGTTTGTTTTATTTTTGATAAATTTGGAACTTCATTTGCTGGTTTGAAAATTTGAATAAATAAATAAATTTAAATAAATAAATACTGGGAAATTTACGGTTCATTTTAAATCTAGGTATTTTTCTGAAGCAGCGCTTTGTTTTGTACTTGCTGTTGCTTTGTTGTATAGCTGATCGTCTTAACTTCGTCTTAACTTAGAGTATTTAGCTTCGAAACGGTGAGAGCGTTTTTGATCTGGGTTTTTTGTTTCTGGTTGTTGTTTGTCTGTTTGATTTTTCAGAATGGTTGTCCACCGAGATGAGGAGCCGCTGCCGAGGAAGAAGAGGGGTGATCGGTCGGAGTTGGCCAGGGGTGAGCAGTCTGAAGCAGGGTCGGTTGCAAAGGTCGCAGTAAAGGAGCTCGCGGTAGTCCTTGAGAAGCTGGTTGTGCAGCCCAACGGGGAGGTAGTCGTGTCGCAGGTGGAGCCTGGGGCTGCGGTAGTGGAGTCGGAGGGGCCGACGCCCCTTGTGGGTGGAGTCGGGTCTAAGTCGCCCTCAACATCGAGAGGCCAGCGTCGCGGATCGACTAGCAGCAACGTAAGCGTTGCGGCTAGCGATCTAGACGAGCTGAACCTCCTTATGTTCAGGGCGAGGAAGGCGCACGGCCTCATCCAGAAGCGGGTCCCTACCACTTCGGCGACGATCACCGTCGATGACAACGACGCGGACGAGCTCCGAGACGTTTCGAACCAGCTTTTGGAGATGGTTAGGGGTCTGAGAATGGTGCAAGGCGAGGTGAAGGAGGTTGTTGTGGAGATTGCAGTCGCAGCGGCAAGGACGGAGCAGATCGTTGTAGGGCGGGGGGCAACAGCAGGTCGTTTAGTTCCAGGGGTGATTCCGTACGCCGGAGCAGTGGTTAAGAAGGCAGCGTCGACGGTCACGGTCCGTGTCGACGCCAATCCAGGGGTCAAAGAAGACGTCATGGTGACGTTAAAGAAGAGAGTTGATCTTGCCAGGGATGGTTTTGTTGTTGTAGGAGCACGTCGGACGCGTAGGGGTGCGTTGTTGTCGAGTGTGCAGGTCGAGAGGACGCTCTTAGGTTGCAGTCGACGGTAGGTGGGGCTTATCAAGATCTGATGGCAAGGACCATCGAGAAGAGGAGGCCGCGCATCGTGCTCCCTGGGGTAGAGAGAGAGATGAAGAAGGAAGAGCTCCAGCAAAGGTTGCTTGCTCAGAACCCCCGCTTCAGGGGGCTTAGGTTCGAGGACGAGGTTAGGGAGAAGTTTGGGTTTGGCGGCAGAGGACCCAGGCATCCGTTGGCCAGCGTTGTGTTCGAGGTGTCGCCGAAGGCTAGGAGGTGTTTCTTGGCGGATTCGGTCAGTCTAGGTTGGTGCATGGTCTGGGCTCGGAATCATTTCTCAATGATCCAGTGTTTCCGTTGTTACGAGTTCAGCCACAGGTCAGCGGAGTGCAAGGAGCGCATGCAGTTTTGCGGTAACTGCGCCGAGATTGGGTATGAGTTCAAGAACTGTAGGCGGGCAGTTTCTTGTTGTGTGGTCTGTGCGAGGTCGAACGACAGGGTTGGTAGTGTCAGGGTCGATACTCGTCACGACGCCAAGTCCAGCCAGTGCCCCACGATGCAGCGTTTGAAAGCATTCATCACCAGGAACATCGACTATGGATCCTAGGCCATTAGATGATGTTCAGAGGAGGTCGTTAATTAAATGTGCGCAAATTAATTTAGGTAGAGGCAAAGGGGCTACAAATAATTTCGTTAAACTAATGAACGAGGATAAAATCGACATCGGGCTCATACAGGAACCGCACCTGTATAGCCACAAAATAACAGGTTTTGGGATGGGGGTTCCCGTTTTAAATACGGATAGCGAGTGACCACGTAGCGGAATAATAATAAATAATGGGACGTGCGCCGGAATAATTCTAAACAATCTGTCGAATGAGTTCATAACCACCGCAAAAATAAAAACGGGATTGCATACGTTTTACGTGATAAGCACTTACCTTCCGCGGATCGATTCCCGGCGGGAGAATCCTCAAACAGAGGACTTAATAAATCAAATTGAAGGAATCCTTCGTAAAATCGGTAGAAATAGAAATCTAATTATCGCGGGCGACTTTAATGCGAAGTCGCCATTATGGGGCAGCCCTATCGAAGACGATAGAGGCTCGCAGGTTGCTGATCTTTTTACAGAATGGGACCTTAGTGTGATAAACACTAATGATTCACCTACGTTTGAGACGCATAGAGGCAGCAGTTTTATAGATATTACTGCAGTGTCGCACGAAATGTTAGAAACTATTTGTAATTGGAAATTAAGGTCGGACGAGGTAACGCTTTCTGACCATAAATTAATAACATGGGACGTTGAAACCAAAACAAGCGCAAACGAGCAGCTAACTATATTTCCGCGGTTCTGTAATAAAAAAGCAGATTGGGAGCGGTTTAAAGTAAAATTTGGCAAAAGTGTCCCTGCGCTCGAAAATGAGCTATTTAACTGCCGAGAGGCAGACGAAGTAGAAACACTCGCGAAAAAAGTGAACGACGCGGTGGTAGACGCGTCGTCGTATTCCATGCCGCAAAAGAAAACATTTAAAGACAGCGTACTCTGGTGGACCCGGGAACTAACCACCAAGCGGGCAGAAACGCGTAACCTAAGGCGTCGCTATCAACGCGCCTCGGGAGATATAAGAGAACAACGGAGAATAGAATATAATCAAAGTTACCGCGAATATAAAATATTAATAGAAGAAACGCGAACGAATAAATTTAAAGAATTCTGCACGCAAAGCTCAGAGAAAGAACCCTGGGGAACCACATACCGCGTAATTAGAGGAAAACAACAAAAAATCGCGCTCAGTAATATAAAGAAAACAAATGGCGAATACACGGAAGGTTTTAAAATCACAGCGGAATATTTACTAGAGAAATTTTTCCCATCGGATAATCCTGAGGGGGATGAAGGGTCGCACGATTTAGTACGTCGGGAAGCTGCAGAGGCGCAAGGAACAGGTGCCGATAAGGCAATCCTAGTTCACGAGGTCGTCAGGGCTCTTAGGAGGATGAACCCTAAGAAGACACCGAGGCATGATGGAATCACTTCAGACGCAGCTCTGCAGGCGTGCCTGTTAGCCCCGTGTGTCTTTGTCGGGTTGTTTAATCTTTGTTTAGAAAGGGGCGTTTTTCCGCGTTGCTGGAAAATCCAGAATATGAGATTTATACCCAAACCTAAAAAGTCGGATGCGTCAGATCCGGGCAGCTATCGTCCAATTAGATTGCTACCGGTGCTGGGGAAAGTTTTAGATCGCGATATGACTACGCGTGTTGAGCACCTAGTGCGAGACAGCGGCGGTTTTAATAACCGACTGTTTGGTTTCGTGGAGGGCAAGTCGACTATCGACGCGTTAGAGTTTGTTGTCGGGGAAATTAAGCAGGCGAGAGATGCTAAAGAGTACTGTGTCGTTGTTGCTTTGGACATTTCAGGAGCATTTGATGCTGCCTGGTGGCCATTAATCGTTTGCGAGTTAGATCGTAGGGGTTGTCCGCGAAACTTGATGTCTTTGTTCAAGAGCTATTTCTCGGGGCGATTGGCACAGGTTGAAATTCCGGCTGAAGTTCTGTCGCGTGAGGTGGACAGGGGATGTCCGCAAGGGTCATGTTCTGGTCCCACATTTTGGAAGTTTTTGTATGAGAGCATCTTTAGGGTCAAGTTGCCCGCAAGATGCTCAATCGTTGGATTTGCGGATGACACGCTTTTAATTGTAAGATCGAGATTGTTAATGGATATGCGCACAAAACCGAACGAGGCGCTTAATAAATTACACGAATGGTCGCAGGCGGTAAAATAAAATTTTAACACGGCGAAGTCAGAGGCGCTTTATTTCGGCACGAAACCAGGACAGAGACCTCCTAGGCTAGAGCTAGGAGAGGAGAAAATCCCGTTTAAAGATTGTATTACCTACCTCGGCGTCAAGATCGACAATAAATTAAATTGGAAAGCGCACGTACAATACGTAAAAAGTAAGGGCGGCGAAATATCAAACAAAATGATGGCGGCTGCTAAAATAAAGTGAGGTTTCAGGGGCAAATCGCTGAGGACGGTTTATGCCGGAGCAATTGAGCCGGCAATACTGTACGCAGCTTCTGTATGGGCAGAAGGTTGTAAAGTCCGGGAGATGCGTCAATTGACGAGCGTACAACGCATAACCGCGGTAAAAGCGGCGAGGGCGTACAGGACCACCTCCACGGAGGCTGTCCTGGTGATCAGTAGGACTCTCCCTATCGAATATGTCGTTAGGGAGATTAGAGATAGGCGATTAATAAATATAGGCAAAGGGCGCGAAATGATCGAAGATCTTAATCTTGGTAATAGGGAAATTGCAAGAAAGATCGTTGTATCTGAGTTGGGGCACCCGGCTGATATTAGAGGAATCGAGTTTGTCGAAGGTGATGAGGACGCGTTGGGTATCATAATTTATACGGACGGTTCACGTATGGACGATGGGCAAGTAGGCGCGGCGTTTGTCGTGTTTAAGCAGGAAACGGAGGTGTTTTGGTTTCAAACCAAACTCGCGAACTGGAGCACTATCTTCCAGTGCGAATTGGTAGCCATACGAGAGGCTATCGATTACGTAATAAACCATACGGGCAGAGACGAGTATTATATAATCAGCGATAGTAAATCGGCGCTGACGGCTGTAACAAACATAAACACCTCGACAGACCTCCAAGCGGACGTCTGGAGAATAGCGCGTACGGCGCTCGAGTTTCGACGTTTAAAGTTCTGTTGGGTCAGGTCACACAATGGTAACGTAGGAAACAATAGGGCTGATGAATTAGCTAAAGAGGCCGCGACGGGAGACTTTCGTATATCACATTCGTCGATACCTAAGTCTCTGATTAAAAGAAAGCTGCGCGAAAAGTCAATCCGACAATGGGAAGAGAGGTGGAACAACGCTGCCACGGGCAGGTTGACTCACAAATTCATACCAAGCTTAGAAGCTAGAGGCAAGATCGAGGTAAAACTCGATCATAAAATGGTTCAGTTGATAATAGGGCACGGCGCCCTGAAAGCGTATTTACATAGGTTCGGGTTAACCAACAACGACCACTGCGAATGCGGCGAGGGCGCGGAAAGCGCAGAGCACGTGCTCTTCGACTGCTCGCTTGATGCGGGAAATCGAGGGTTGGCTGATAGCAAATTAGCTATCCTAGGTCTGGCATGGCCAAAAAGCCTACATGAAGTCGGGGAAGTGGTTAACCAGAAGGCGTTCTGGACAGCCTTAAAAGAAATCGCGGAAGGGTTACGAGATTAGACGGTGACAACCGCGTGTAAATTCGGTGGGGTCGGTGGGAGGATTAAAATTTTTAGATTGGCTTGGCGTGAGTAAGGATACGAGCATTGAAATAACCAAAACCTGATTAAAAAAAAATTAAAAAAAAAACATATTAATTATACCCAAATGTCCAATATGCACGAGAAACCCCACACCACTAATACAATCACTGTCTAACTTCATAATTATGCGCGGAAAATCCGGAAATCGGGAATAAATAATAACAACTAAACAATAACAAATAAATCAGGAACCCTCATTAAATTAAATCAATAAAATAAACAAAGATAATAAAATGGAGTGAAACCGCGCATCCCCCCAGGACTTGAAAGTGAAGTGATAGTGATAGTGATCCTCCCAGAACATTTAGTGCATACCCACCAGGACTTAAACAGTGCATATCCAACTCCCCCATAAAGGTAGAAAACCAATAGATATAGGTAGACGACCAGATCTTCGGATGTTGGAGAAATTTATATTGAAGGTAAGAATAAAATTGTTGCGGCTGTACTCGCACGAGGTTTGATTTGTGATTTTAAACAGATTTTGAAATAATCTAACAAGCGCGTTTTTGTGTAATGGCGCTAGTCGATATAATGCTCGTGCGAGTGCACCTGATAATGTATTTGCTTTTGCTAATATATGCACTGTTACATGCTTTTGCTTATTCAGAAATTTATTTATATATTTATTATATGTTTATATATATATATATATATATATATATATATATATATATATTACATTTATATTTATTTTTATACTTATATTTTTGCTTGCATTGTATTGTTTTGTGGCTTGATTCGTTTGACGTTCTGTCGCCAATTTTTGGCGGCAGTATATATAGAAAAGAAGATTGTATATATATATATATATATATATATATATATATATATTACTCATATTTAGACCAGGGTAGAAAATTAAATAATCAAATCAAATAATTTTAATTACCGTGTATAAGGAATTTCATTAAATAATACGCTTTATTAAAACCTTGAAGCACAAATAAACTCGGTCGTTTCAGTAAAAATAAGAAATTTAAATTATCTATAAGACGCTTTACATCAAAAGAAGCAGTATTGAAAAGCGCAGTGGATAATTTAATTATTCCTAAACAAATGGAAATTACGTGCAAAGTTTATATTAATTAACCCTATTTTAAGTAACCAGTAGTAAAACAAAGTGTACATATAATAACTAATATTTAGTTAGGATTCACTAAAAATTAAAGGCTATTATTTTTAATTGGAGTTAATTGAACCATTATTAATAATAAGCATAAAACTTGTAAAACCCAATAATAGTCAAATCGTAGGAAGGTTATTTAAAATGTTACGTTTGAACACCCTGCGTGTTTTAAAAGGCAATTTCAAGTTAATTTGTTTGGATAAACATGTTGATTCTAAGGATATTGAAACGATCAGATGCTTTAGCAGGAAATACAGAACACCTGCGTATTTTTAAAAAGCTCATTCTGCGTAAATTTGGCAAATAATTAATGTTTCAAAGAATCTTGGAGAAACCGGGACTTAGTATTCACGAGAATGTGCGATACGGGTTTTATTAAACCCAGATAACAGTCCGCGTGGACTAAAATATAATCGATAATGAAGAGTGTCAAGTTGCACCAATACGAACAGGTTAGAGAAGGAAAGAGAAAATGCGTCAAGCAAAGACACATATTTTAAAAGGCGGGATTTAAACAACGTCATGGGGTTACGATTGGTTAAAAATAGGATGCATATATCAGAGGTAGAACAACAATTTCTGTATAAAAGTAATTAGTTTTCTCGGACAACTTTGCGGGCCGTGTTGAAATTTTCTGAGATCTCAATGGGGTGAGTACTAAATTCATAAAATCGACGTGCAGGCTACAGACTGGGAACGTAGAATGAGGAATTCGTTGGAATTACCCGTTTTAGGGAACAAAGCGACATGTCGGCTATTCGCTATATATACAGGCGGGAATATGTGTTTCTCTCTTAGACTCTTAGACTTTCGACGATTCGATGCGTTAAAAGCTCGTGCATCCGCGACTTGATATTAAACAGTGCATTTTAGTTTGATTAAATAATTTAAAGTGTGCTAGTATATTTTAGTGACTCAAAATAGTTGGTTATTTTACGTGCTAACATGAATGTACTTCAGTGCACTTAGATACAAGGTAATAAAAGTTTATTATCACGGTACCAATTAGTAAAATTTACAACGACAAATGTATACCCAAAAGTAGGCAGTTTTGGCGTATATTGGTAATATTGGTAAAAGGAAGTATGAATTTCTTTGCTATTTTGCGGGGTGTTAATGACTAAATGGTTCGTAAATGTGTCTGCATCCACTGAACCAGAGGCAGATATACACAGATGAGTTCCGGAAAAGCCTAGAAACAACTTGAAATTAATGGTGATGGAGAACATTTTAAAGCGTTGACAACTTGAAGCTGTAAATAGAATCCGGTTGGAATGGTGTGATTTACAAAGGGACGATTACACTGAAGCTACGAGGACAATAACCTTCAGGTAAATTCTACTATTTTGTTTGACATTTTTGTGTGTATTGGATGACTTTATAATTGATTTACTTTAAATGGACATTAGTGGAATTTTTCTAACCATAAAATTTAATTTTAAGATGAAATTTGCTTGTTTAAGTAAAAAGGGTATTTTGTTTTGATGTTCGGGAATAGGATGAAACTTTGGGTAGGTCTTTGAGCTCAATTAGACAAACCTGGTTAATTAACGTAAAGGGTGGTAGATGCTCCTTTATACTCAGACTCCGGTCTGCTTATCTTGTTATATTAATTAGTAGGCATCCAACAAGGACTTTAATTTTGGATGCACAGTAAAATGATAATAAAATTAATCCGGAAATTCTTTTTAAAACTGAATTTTATGTTCAAATTTAATTTGAAAATTTAATGTATTCTGAATATTGATGTAAATAGAGTTAACGTTGATGTTTGTGGTAGGAATGTGTTGTTTAATTTTTATGATTGAGAATGGAAGTTATCTAGAAGAGCAGCCGAGGCGATTAACAGAAGGAATCAACGGACCAGGTGATTTAAAAGGTTTCACAGCATTCTTGACGCCCAAACTGTGGGGCTCGAATGTTTTTTTTTATAGGGCCAGTACCTGCAAAGATGAGAGGTTACACAGCATTTTTTTGGCGACCCAAAAGTGAGGCTCGAGTTCCAAATAAAATTTTTGTTATTTTATTCCAGGAAACTGGCGATCTGAGAGAGAGAGTTTTTGTGTGGGTATAAATTTAAGAGTATTTTAGAGTGTGTGTGAGTGATTGGAACGTATGCAGAGAAAGGAGTGGTTAAGGAGTCAAGGAGTGGAAATTGGAAGTGACGATAGTGCATTGTGTGAGAAAATTTCTAAAATGGAAGAAGCTGGAGGCAGTAGAGATCAGTCGAGGACGGAATCAGGGGATCAAGGAAACGAGATGATATTGAGAATGTTAGAGAGGATGAGTGAAGAATCCAATAGAAAATTAGAACAGTTAAGCGATGAATCTAATAGAGCTAGGGAAGAAGCGAATAAGAAATTTGACCGAATGAATGAGACATTAACAGGAGTTAGGGAAACCCTAAGTGAGAAAATAGATAAGACGAATAAAGAAGTTTCAGAATTTAAAAATAGTCTTACCGTGAAAATGGGGGAAGTTGAAAATAGGGTTGATAAAAATGAGCGTGACATTACAGGTCTTCGACAGGAAATGGGACATTTAAGGTCCGAAGTACGCATTTTTTGTGAAGAAGAGATTAATATAAAAATGACTGAAGTGACGGACTCATGTAGGGATCAGTTAGGCAGGGTAGAACGCGAAGTTAGTAGTATCAAATACAACATGTCAAATTTAACGGGGGATGGTCCCAGATTTTCTACAGGTGGAGTATCATTGGACCAACACATGAAGTTTTATGGTGATAACAGGGTAAATCCACAAATTTTTATTAATAGTGTAAGAAATCTAGTGGGAAATTTATTTGACGAACAGACTAAACTGAATACGATAAAGGCTTTATTAAAGGACAACGCGGAAGCATGGTACAATTTAGTAGGACAGGACATAGACACGTATCAGGACTTTGAAGACAAATTTTTACAACATTACTGGAGTGATCACAAACAGGATCAGATTAGGGACGACTTGATTACAGGAAAATTTAAGGGAGAGTTTGCAGGTTCTAGGGAGCAATATGCCATCCGCAAATACAGTGTGGCCAAACAACTGAATCCACCATTGACGGACAGACAGATTATCAAGTACCTATCACGACATTTTGAACAGGAAATTAGACAACACGTGGCCTTACAAAACATCACAGAACGGGAGACATTTTAGAGTATTTACAGAGATATGACGATGTATGTGTAGGACGGACAAGAGAGATACGAGAACGAAACGTTAACACAGTTAGGTTTGACAACAGGACACCGAATTATCCGAGACGGCCTGCCTACAACAGAAATTTTCGACCGAATTGGGAACGACGAGGACAGGAATACCGGAGCAATAGTGCGACTAGGGGACCGACGCCAAGACCTAGTTACACGCGACAGAACAGTTTACCGGAAGTAAACAGGACTGTGACCAGCACGACGAATAGAGACAGGGACACGGATATTAACACGAGAAGGACGTACGCACAGGTTGTAGAAGGACAACCAGGACCAAGCACGGAAAACAGGATGAGACAGGATTTTTAGAACGTGACAGACCACTAGATTTCTGTGTAAATGTATACGAACATCCACGTGAATTTTTCAAAATTGAGGAGGAAGTAGAGCCAGAAACTGAGGAAAAATTATGTTTGCCAATTATTAATTTAGAAATTTTTGAGAATAATGTAGAAGTATTACTTGATACAGGGGCAGAGGCGAGTTTAATATCGGAGGAATTCGTCAGCAAAATTAGGGATAAGGTTTGTGATAGAATTATGCCTATAAAACGTAGCCATTTAGTAGCTCCAAATAAAAAGAAGTTTGCTGTAGTAAATAGTGTTGTGGTGCTTAGGATAGATATAGGAGGTTTAAGCTGTGAACAGGAGTTTGTAATTGTACCTGGACTGAAGTTTCAGAGCATTTTAGGTGTTGACTGTATGATGAAGTTAGGGTTTTGATAGATATGGAAAGGAAGGTAATAAGAATTAAGGATAGGGTAGTGCCATGGAAAGGCAGTTATGAAGTCACAGAGGATGACACTGGGTTTAGTATTAATGTAGTAGAGGTAGAGGATGATGAGGTTAAACAGATCAACACAATAAGATGTCCAGAGGATAGGAGAGTAGAGGTTCAAGCTTTAGTACAAGAAAATGCAGAATTAGTGGGGTAGAAGCAGCATATCGGGAGCAGGTGAAGGCAGAATTATTTTGACGAGGTTAAGTGGCAAGTTTGTTTTAATAAAGTAGATTTAAGGAATTCATTCTGGCGGATTCCATTACACAAAAATTCTAGAAGGTACATAGGATTTTCCATAGAGGGAAAAATCGATAATTGTAAAGTAGTATCGTTTGGTTTGTCGGCAGAGAAGAAAATAAGAATAAATGAGAAACAGACATGTGTAGGGACTGAAGAAGAAGCAGTATTTAAGAGTCAGGATAATAGGGATGATAAGTTTATTGTATGTGAGATAATAGGGATGATAAGTGTAGATATAGAAGGGGGAGAGATAGGGATGAAGAGTATTAGGTTGGTGAGACGAAAGACTTGGAGGGTCAAGAAGAGAGTTAGATTTAAATAGGATAGGGATAGAATAGGTGTAGATAGAAGAGTAGAAGTAAGTGTTTATAGAAAATAAAGCTAGGTATAGGATAAATATGGGAGATAATTAGGAATAGGTTTAGGATGAGAATAAAGAGTAAATGTAGGAAGAAAATAAGATAGATTAAGTGTAGATATTTCATAGAAGATTAGTGGAGAGTTAGGAATAGAGTAAGGATAGGATAGGTATATAGGATTAGGTAGGATGAAGTAAAGTATAGTGAAGATTAGTTAAAAGTTAGGAATAGGATAGGTATATAGGATGTATATAGGATTAGATGGATAAGTAGGATGAAGTTAGGGATAATTTCAGTTTATAGAAGTAGGTGAGAGTTAGGAATAGGATAGGGATATAGGATAGGTGTAAATATTTTTTTTGGATTGGAGACAAAGTAGGTAAGGTAGATAGATAAGGATAGAGAGAGATAGGCAAAATTTTGTAAAGATTTTTTGGCAGTCTAAATATTTGATATTTGCATTCAAATAAGTGGGATTATTTGTATTCAAATAGGGGGAAAATACTCATATTTAGACCAGGGTAGAAAATTAAATAATCAAATCAAATAATTTTAATTACCGTGTATAAGGAATTTCATTAAATAATACGCTTTATTAAAACCTTGAAGCATAAATAAACTCGGTCGTTTCAGTAAAATAAGAAATTTAAATTATCTATAAGACGCTTTACATCAAAAGAAGCAGTATTGAAAAGCGCAGTGGATAATTTAATTATTCCTAAACAAATGGAAATTACGTGCAAAGTTTATATTAATTGACCTTATTTTAAGTAACCGGTAGTAAAACAAAGTGTACATATAATAACTAATATTTAGTTAGGATTCACTAAAAATTAAAGGCTATTATTTTTAATTGGAGTTAATTGAACCATTATTAATAATAAGCATAAAACTTGTAAAACCCAATAATAGTCAAATCGTAGGAAGGTTATTTAAAATGTTACGTTTGAACACCCTGCGTGTTTTAAAAGGCAATTTCAAGTTAATTTGTTTGGATAAACATGTTGATTCTAAGGATATTGGAAACGATCAGACGCTTTAGCAGGAAATACAGAACACCTGCGTATTTTTAAAAAGCTCATTCTGCGTAAATTTGGCAAATAATTAATGTTTCAAAGAATCTTGGAGAAACCGGGGCTTAATATTCACGAGAATGTGCGATACGGGGTTATTAAACCAAGATAACAGTCCGCGTGGACTAAAATATAATCGATAATGAAGAGTGTCAAGTTGCACCAATACGAACAGGTTAGAGAAGGAAAGAGAAATGCGTCAAGCAAAGACACATATTGTAAAAGGGCGGGATTTAAGCAACGTCAAGGGGTTGCGATTGGTTAAAAATAGGATGCATATATCAGAGGTAGAACAACAATTTCTGTATAAAAGTAATTAGTTTTTCTCGGACAACTTTGCGGGCCGTGTTGAAATTTTCTGAGATCTCAATGGGGTGAGTACTAAATTCATAAAAATCGACGTGCAGGCTACAGACTGGGAACGTAGAATGAGGAATTCGTTGGAATTACCCGTTTTAGGGAACAAAGCGACGTGTCGGCTATTCGCTATATATACAGGCGGGAATATGTGTTTCTCTCTTAGACTCTTAGACTTTCGACGATTCGATGCGTTAAAAGCTCGTGCATCCGCGACTTGATATTAAACAGTGCATTTTAGTTTGATTAAATAATTTAAAGTGTGCTAGTATATTTTAGTGACTCAAAATAGTTGGTTATTTTACGTGCTAACATGAATGTACTTCAGTGCACTTAGATACAAGGTAATAAAAGTTTATTATCACGGTACCAATTAGTAAAATTTACAACGACAAATGTATACCCAAAAGTAGGCAGTTTTGGCGTATATTGGTAATATTGGTAAAAGGAAGTATGAATTTCTTTGCTATTTTGCGGGGGTGTTAATGACTAAATGGTTCGTAAATGTGTCTGCATCCACTGAACCAGAGGCAGATATACACAGATGAGTTCCGGAACAGCCTAGAAACAACTTGAAATTAATGGTGATGGAGAACATTTTTAAAGCGTTGACAACTTGAAGCTGTAAATAGAATCCGGTTGGAATGGTGTGATTTACAAAAGCGACGATTACACTGAAGCTACGAGGACAATAACCTTCAGGTAAATTCTACTATTTTGTTTGACATTTTTTGTGTGTATTGGATGACTTTATAATTGATTTACTTTAAATGGACATTAGTGGAATTTTTCTAACCATAAAAATTTAATTTTAAGATGAAATTTGCTTGTTTAAGTAAAAGGGGTATTTTGTTTTGATGTTCGGGAATAGGATGAAACTTTGGGTAGGTCTTTGAGCTCAATTAGACAAACCTGGTTAATTAACGTAAAGGGTGGTAGATGCTCCTTTATACTCAGACTCCGGTCTGCTTATCTTGTTATATTAATTAGTAGGCATCCAACAAGGACTTTAATTTTGGATGCACAGTAAAATGATAATAAAATTAATCCGGAAATTCTTTTTAAAACTGAATTTTATGTTCAAATTTAATTTGAAAATTTAATGTATTCTGAATATTGATGTAAATAGAGTTAACGTTGATGTTTGTGGTAGGAATGTGTTGTTTAATTTTTATGATTGAGAATGGAAGTTATCTAGAAGAGCAGCCGAGGCGATTAACAGAAGGAATCAACGGACCAGGTGATTTAAAAGGTTTCACAGCATTCTTGACGCCCAAACTGTGGGGCTCGAATGTTTTTTTTTAAAGGGCCAGTACCTGCAAAGATGAGAGGTTACACAGCAATATATATATATATATTTATAAAATACTTAGATTAGGGAGGACGAATTTGTAAATTTATAGAGCAGGCAAAATAGCTGAATTCACTCTCATACTTTTGGCAATTGCTTAGAAAATTTGAATCCATTTTAAATTAGCTAGCTAGATTAGGATAGTTTTAAGTCGACCTTTCAGGTCGCACTGGTAAGCAGAGCCGGCGTCTGCTATCCGGTATTACGGATCCCTCCCCCTATCATTTTTGCTTGTGTCTTGTTGATCGGGCACAGTCCAAAGTCAACGCTAGGAATACCATTATTTGAATTCTGTTTTTAGTTTTTGTTTCAGTTAGTTAGATTTTTATTTAGATTTTTATTTAGGGTGGATTAATTATGAAGTTAGAATTAATAAGAAGCACGTTTATATTCGCGTTTAAACCCAATGTAGTACCTCCGGGCGGAGCATTGGGGACGTGGCCGCAAGTATAGCGGCCCTAATTCAAATTATAATACTTTTGTCCGTAGATCGCTGCTGCAGTTATGGTGGCAGGGTAAATAGATCCTGACGACCATGGCGTTGCTGTGCTGACTCACCCCCGACGACTTGCGAGCTAAGTATCCGGACACCTACAGGTATGCAACTCGTTTTCTTTGTGTGTGTCAATGACATATTCTGTATCAACGTTTGATGTAGTTACGTGACAAGAAGCGTGACATTGTAGAACTATTGTTCGTTGTTGCTACCCGATGTTATCGCTCTATAGGTGTGAGGTACCTTTGTTAAAAATGTTGGACAGACATACGCTTATTCTTTTATACTGATGGGTTTATTTTACAAACGGTATTATGTACGAATTAAAAGATGTCTGACAAAAGCTCTCACACGTTAATTCTTTCCTACTAATTAGTTATTTTACAAAAAGTATTAGGTAAAATTTTAAAAACACTTGACAAAAGCGCTCACAGGTTTATTCACTACTGTTTAATTTTATTTTGTGTGAAATACGAGATGCGCACTTCGTATCTAAATTCCTAAATTGTCCGTACAATATAATTGTTTGCTGTGAAATAATAACACTTAATTTCGTTTCTTTTTGCTTGTTTGTACAGAATCATTTATTTATTTTTATACGTTAATGGATAATCGTGGGCGATGTGTTTTTTGTTTCTTTTTGGTATGTAGGCGAATCCCGACACTCTTCGCGTTTAATAGTTTGCCTGGTATTTACTTTTCTTCCGGCTACGTCTAGGTACGTAGCAAGGTTGTGTATATAGTTTTTGTGCGAAGTTCGGTCAAATGGGTGTTAGTTTTGAGACGTGTGTCTAAGTGAAGACCTAGATATTAGACTGTTGTGGACAAAGTGATTGGGGTATGTCGGATGTGGACTTTTGGACTGCATCACAGGTCAAGGATTACTTTGCGAAGGAGCATTTTCGATTTGGAAGAGGACAGTGGTTATTTATTTAGGAGGTAACAAGTTTCGAGGGAATACATCAGGAGGGCGGCAGTGGATTCAACGGAGGCACGGAAGTTGCCATGATTAAGAAATGCAACATCATCGGCACAGGTAAATGTTGATGTATTGGGGATATTTAGTTCTAGGAGGGGATTTATACAGAGGTTCCATAGGGTGGGGAAATACGGGATCCAAGAGGGCAGCCTTATGGTAGGGATTTGGAGGTTGTGAAGAAGTTGAATAATAGTGCGGCAGTTCGGAATGTAAGAAAAAGTTTAATAATATAGTAGAGGTTTCTTGGAAAGTTGGCTGTGCGTAATTGGTTTAGGAGATTGGGCCACCATAGGACATCAAAGGCGGATTGGAAACCAAAGAAGAGGGCTATTGCGTACTTATTAGATTAGGGTTGGAGTTTAAATCAAAGAGTGGATGGTGTGTTTATCACTGTGTTCCTGAAGGAATCCGTGCTAGTTGGAAGAGAGGAGGGATTGATTATTAATGTGGGAATTAAGTTTGAGAGGGATCAGTTGTTCAAGGAGCTACCCAAGGGATGGTAGGCGGGCAATCGGTCTGTATGACTTAGAGTCTTCGGGTGGTTTATTGGGTTTTAGGAGTGAAGTTATGCTAGCAGATTTATATGAGGTATAGAAAATTCTTTCGGATAGGAATTTGTGAAAACGTATGGAGTGGTTTCTCTAATTAAAGGTCAGTATTTTTGTAGGATAAGGTTGGTTATATGGTCCGAGTTAGAAGCTTTGTTGGGGTTGAGGTTTTTGACAAGGGAGTTTAGTAGGGTAATTTCAATTGTTTTGTTAGGAGAGGAGAGTGGGGGTACTTCAGAGTTAGCAATCAGTGTTTGTTGTACTTCTATATGTACGTCTTGTGTGGCAGTGGGGACTGCAGAGTACTAGGGATATCAAAACGTTGTCCAGTGTGATGAGAATTGAGTTATTAAGCGTAACACAAATTTGGGGTGTTATGTACTTGACGACCTTTCGGTATATTGTCAATTGGTCCATTTTCTGTTCGTTGATGATGTTGTTATAGTATAGTTTCCTGGTGTTAATAATTAGCTATTTATAATTTTCCTGTCTGTTGTGTAGGTATTGGTTAGCATGTTTCTATATACTTGTCTCTGTTGTTCCGTCTGACTCGTTGTAGTATATGTCGAGTTTCGTTAAGTGAGTTTCTAGTTTCTGTAAGTTCTTGACTCCATCATGGTGATATTCGTGATATAAGAAATTATGTGAGTATGCTTTTGGAGACTCCTGCGTGAATATTTTCGGTTAGCGAGTCGGCTAGGGTATCTGGGTTGTTCGTTTTATAGGATGGGTGGGGGGATTCTAGAATGAGTTTGGCTAGGGTCTCTATGAATAAGATCCAATTAGCGTTGCCAGTGGTGTAAGCAGAGATTTTTAATTGGGGTTGGGTGTAATTGCGAAGTTAATCGAATTCTGATCACTGGATTGGAGGATACGGGAAGTTTCCATGTAGTGAACAGGGGTGGAAGCTGCATGTGTGGATAGGATAATGTCTATGTAGATTTCTTTGCTGTAGGTTACTATGTGGGAGTTCGGGATGAGGCGTTATGGATTGTCAAGTGGTGTCGATGTATACAATCCTCTAGTGCCGTGCCGTTATCGTCAGTGGAGTTGTTATACTACAGGGTAAATTTGGCGTTTACGTCTGTTGATATTATGATGGATTTGTCTCCAATGACTGTCAATAGGTGTATTAGGTGATGTAGGTAAATGTGGATGTCCGTTCTAAATTGAAAATAGAGATTAGGAAGGTTGAGCTTGTTTTCCAATGGATTCAATGACTATAATTTGGAAGTTAGAGAGGGAAGCAAGGTAGAATGCTTAAAGATGAGATCTGATATTATGACGGTTGAAGTTAGATTAAGATTCTGAAGGTTAGAATGAATGTATGTCTGTGCGTTGGGTGGGAGGATGGAAATTCTTTTATGTATTAAGAAATTTTTTTGCACTAGGGCAATGTTGATGCGGTAGTGTTGGATGACATTGAGTAGTTTCGGGGATTCTGTTGGGGAATGTAGGTTGATTTGCATGGCGTTAAAGGTAGAATTGGATTATTTGTTTGAATCGTTACAAAGTATCTGGTGGGACGGATACTCTGGATATTGAAGTTCGGTAAGGAAAGTCGAAGGTTGGTTTTTGTAGTTTGGAGAAGTTCATCATTGGTGGTAGTGTCTGCGCATGTTGGTTTTAAGAGTTTGTGTTTTTATAATTACATGAGATTGTATTATGGAGAAGAAGCTGTATTTTACTTAAAAGTTTGAGCCAACAACACCTTCAAACAAGCCTACCTATTAAACCGCATTCTTTTCTTAGAACAATGTAGAAGAAGCATAATTGTTCCCAATCACATTAACAATTTGTTTATCAACATTAACAAGCTATCAAACAACACAAATCAAAAGATTAAACGGAAAATCAACAACTATCCAAGAAGGTAGACCTTTTCCTTTATTAACTTAGAAATTGAAGATAGCGACATTAAGTCATCCCGTAGTTATAGCATGTGCCATTCCATCAACTATGTTATAAGAGTTTTACCTCCGTATATTATTCGTTCGTTTGATTATAGACAGTCAGTGCGTTATAATGATTATTTTAAAAAAATCAAGACAATTAGTATTAATAAATATTCAAGATTAATTAATGAACAAACATGTCAGTTTCTTGTCTTTACTGACAATTCAAAATGAATAGTGAATATCAGTTCTGTTCCACTACCTGACGAGTAAAAAACTTTCTGTCGTTAGGCCCTAAATTCAACATAACACCCTTAACCAAAAATATTCACATTGGCAACTGCTTAGGACAGATAGAATCTATTCTCGACTCTACCGGATTACAATAAAAGTAAAAAGATATAAAAAAGGTAAAATTAGTGACATAATTTTGAATTTTGCAAACAAATCAATAAACAACCAACAAAAAAACGAATTTAGATCACAATTCAATAAACTTAAAAATTTCTTATCTAATAACCCTGATTTAATTGCAAATAGAGCAGATAAGGGTGCAGCAACCATCGTTAGTCAAACAACAATTTGTTGATAAATCCTTAAAAAAATCCACAAACCTGTCCTTACACTCAGACCTATCACTTCAACTTTGAACACTCCCACGTAGTTGTTGATATCTTTCATTTCTAAAATACTTCAACTAGCTTTTCCACTTGGTGAGTACAATGTAAAAGACAGTTTTACCTTCAGCGATAAGTTTAAAAACTATAGACTTCCTGAAAATCATATTCTTGTTTCTCTAGATGTTATATCGTTCTTTACAAACATTCCTCCTACTCTAATTCTTAATATCATCAAAGAAAAATTGCCTACAATTGAACAAGATTGCAGTTGACTATTTCCTTGCTACTGTTAATTTGATTTTTAATAGTACTTATATTGTTTTCCATGATTGTTATCTCCAACATTGCCCAAATCGTTATGGACTTTCTCCTAGGTACTGTGCTCCCACGGTTGCCTTACGAAATGCTTTTCTCGTCAAGTACGTTAATGACATCATCTGTTCTGCCCTATCCCATCATATCAATGAAACAATAACCACGTTCAATAGTTTCGACAAAAAATTACAATTCACTAGTGAAAGAGAAATAGATGGAAAATTACCTTTTCTTGATATCTCATTTCCATTCTGAATGGACCTGCACCTTGACGACGATCTAAAATACTAGAACAGCTAGAATAGCTTGCGCGTTTCAATGAGCTAAAGAGTCGAACTATAGGTTTAACCAAATTAGTGGGGTCTTTCGGTGAGGAACCAAACTAAAACATTTTCCCGAAAGAGGGCAGCAGCTTTTTCGGTACTTAGAGTGGCAGAGAACATAGGAGTCGGTATGACATTCTAAGACACTACTGCGATGTGGAAGGTAACTGGAAACACCACATTACCTACCAAGTACACTGCGTACAGAAATTATTAGTAAACATGATGGCATCCTTTGGGATGAAAAATTCCGGAGGTAAAATAGCCCCCATTCGGATCTCCGGGAGGAGATGTAGCTGGAAGAAAAGTAAATACCAGGCCAACTACCAAGCGCGGAGGATAGGGGGATTCGCCTACATACCAAAAAAATAAAAAAAAGCACGTCGCCCACGATTATCTATTAACAATAGAAATAAATTAAAATTTCTTGATTCACATCGACAAAGAAAGGTATTAAATTTAAGTTATATTGTAAAGGACAAGTTTTATAATGGATACACGAAGAGCGCATTTTGTAGCTAACATGTAATAAAACTCATTTGAAACAAGTTGAAAATGCAAGGCATTGTCGCAACGAACTTCCAAATGTAGACTTACTTTAAAACAATTTAAAGAAATTAAAATTATTATGTTGTAATAATTATAAGTATTCAGATAAAATACAAAAATTTATAAACAACAAAAGAGACATTTTAATATATTTTATTTTATTGAATAAATATTTTAAAAGCTATATATTAGTTCTCATCAATAAGATAAGATTTTTTTTTTATATGAATCTAATTATTTTCGGCAATCAAAATTTAAGTTTAAACAATGTCTATAATATTGGAATAATTGGCATGAAATGCCATAAATTGTTCAAATATGTGTCGCATATTGATTTTAAACTTATTAAAAATTTTAATTATCCCTGTAGATTTTCCCGCGGGCTCGGCGTCCCCGTGGCCCGATTTTAACTGACATCAAAACTTAAGCTCTGGACACCGAGCTGAATCGATTGATGTATCACACATTGATGTCTGACCATTAGAAAGGCCTCGGACGGACAGACGGACGACAAATCGATTTCATAAACGAACGAAGTTCGTTGAAAAGTAATGCTTAGATTTTCTCAATAGGAAGTGCGTTAAATTAAAGTATTAAATGTAGGTTTCCTCCATAGCAAGTATGTTAAATTAAAGTATTAAGTGTACACCAAGTTGTAGTGAGAATTAAAAAAAAATAACCTGAAACACTAGCGAAGCTAGCTTTTAAACATGTATGGTGAACGGGTTTCACAACAACAACCGCTGATAAATAATAATCCTGGATTTGCATAAAAGAAAACTAGTCACATACGTCTATGCGTCGGGATGCTTATCTTGCAAGCGTCGGTTGTGAATCAGCACAGCAACATCCCGGTAATCAGGATCCATTCGCCCTGCCACTGTAACTGCAGCAGCGATCCACAGACAGAAGCAGTTGGTTTACGTCAACGAACAGTTGGGCCTACATAAAGAAGGAACCCATTTGGCTTCCAGCTAAGAGCTAAAAAGAGAATCTGATTAAAATGGGTAAGCGCTAAAAACTCACCAATACACGCAAGATACCTCCTACTTGTCGAACAAAAACACATGCATCGTTTTAAGTACTGGGACGAGTAATGTAGAAAATATTTCAACGCACAAGCTGCAGAATCAAATTAAAAATGGGTTCAAATAACACGAGTTGGAACTGCAATCCTCGCGTTATCAAAGCAGATTAGAAAACTGGAAAGCACGCTATCGAATAATAGTAGGATCTATTATTTCGACAAGTCTTTAAATGGGAAACACAAGAGAAAGCAATTATCCGTTATCGGAATGTTTAACAAATTAACGGATACCTAAAACAAGGTATGACTACTTAATTTATAGAATAAATTTTCGTTTTAGAATGAATAAATTTGAAGGAAATGTTATGATTGCGCGTACTATTGTAACGAGGTAAAAATACAGGATGAGGTTTAGAATAGAAACAGAAGCTAGGTGAATAAAAAACAAATTACCACAAAAAGGACGTATTTGAATCTATCGTCGAAAATAAACGTAACAAACTACTTACAAAAGAACGAAAGGGTACTCATGGTTAGAATAGAATCTAAACCAGTAAATACAGTAATAATATAAGTATACATGCCCACCTCTAGCTACAGTGAGAAAGAGGTAGAGGTATTCTACAAAGATATCGAAAACATACTAAGATACGTAAAAGAACATGAAAATTTAATAATTACGGGGGATTTTAATGCAGTGGTAGGCGAGGGTAGGGAAGGAGCGATAGTAGGTTTATTTGGGTTAGGCACGAGAAATGACAGAGGAAATGGGTTGATAGAATTTTGCGACAAGAACAACTTAACCATCACAAATACATCATTTCAACATCATGCTAGAAGACGATACACGTGGAAGATGCCACGAGATATCAAACCGATTACATTATTGTTAGACAACGGTTTAGAAATCAAGTAAAAGACTGTAGAAGCTACCCGGAAGCTGATATAGACATTGACAACAACATCGTAATTATGAAGGCCGCTCATAAAATTTAAAAATCTGAAAAAGAGGAACGGACAAAGGCAGTTTGACTTTGAGAAACTAAAAGATAAAAATATCCATGGAAGATTTGAAAAAAAGTCAAATGACTTGCTGTAAGATATCGAGAAAATTTCTGATACTAAGGAAGTAGAAACAGAATGGAATAACATTAAATCCGGCCAAAGATATTCTGGAATATACACAAAAGGAAAGTAAGAAACCATGGATAACAAAGAATATCCTGAATTTAATAGAAGAAAGACAGAAATACAAAAATAGATCAGACGAAACAGGAAAACAGAGATACAAAGCTATAAAATGGGAAATTATTCGAAAATATAGGAAAGCTAAAGAACAATGGATTGATGAAAAGTGCAAAGAGATACAAACTACAATGGAAATAGGAAAGACATCCGAAGCATACAAATTAATTAGAATAAATTTTAGGGATATAAAACCATATAGCAAAAATATAAGGGACGCGGGAGGAAACGTCATTACAGAAAATGTAAAAAAAGTAGCTAGATGGCAGGAATATATAGGGAATTTATATTCAGGAAAGGAACTAACAGCACTAGAACAGGATTCAGACATTAAAAATGATGACCTGCGATATCCTATACAGAAACTTTAAAAGCCGCTGGACAAGCAGTAATAGAACGTCTCTTCCGATCTGTAAGCTATATGTATGAGAAAATCAAGATACCCAAAGATTTCAAACGTAACATCATAGTAACTATACCAAAAAAATAGGGGCGGATAAATGTGAAAATTTTCGAACAATAAGTTTGACGGCACACGTTTCAAAAATATTAACTAGAATTGTAGACGAATGGAAAAGCGAGCTGAAGAAATACTAGGAGAAGGTCAATTTGGGTTTAGGCGAAACAGAGGAACACGGGAAGCTATTTTAGCTCTGAAGTTGATCATGGATAAAACAAAAGCGAAGGGGGAAATCGTATATATAGGGTTTGTAGATCTAGAGAAAGCATTCGACAATGTAAAATGGAAAAAAATGTTTGAAATACTCAAAAAGATTGGAATGAGTTTTAGGGATAGACGGATAGTACATTGCTTATACAAACAGTAAACAGCGGTAATAGAATTAGAGCAAGAAAGCAGAGAAGTAAATATTAGGAAAGAGGTGAAACAGGGATATGCCTTATGCCCATTCATTTTTAACTTGTACATAGAAGAGGCAACGAATACTGTCAAATGCAAGAAGACATTTGGAATTAATATGCAGAGACAAATGATTGATATGTTTAGATTTTCAGATGATATAGCGGTATTAGCATCTAGCAAAGAAGAGCTAGAAGCTGCTCTTAATGAAATGGAAACAGTTCTAACGGAGAGATATGGTATGAAAATTAACAAAAATAAAGAGGGGAAAATAAATCAAAAATAAGAATATAAATAGGTAATGAGAACTTACAAAAGGATAAGTATTTCTGCTACCGAGGAAGTCAAATAACGCAAGATGGGAAAAGCACAAAAGATATAAAACAAAGATTAGCACAAGGTCGTGCTACATTTAACAAGAAAACGCAACTTCTGTGTTCAAAGACCACAAACATAGAAACAAGGAAAAGATTGCTTAAAACATCTTTATGGAGCACAGCACTGTATGGCTGTGCAGTCTGAACAGCAGGAGAAGCAGACAGGAAAAAGGTAAAACCTAGGTTAAACTACTGCACACAGATGGTGAAAGATGTAGGCTGTGAGAATTTCAGGGAAATGTGTAGGTTAGCTCAGAATAGAAATCAATGGAGGTACGCCTCCAACCAGTTGCAAGATGGAAACACTTATGACAAAACTAATAACTGTACTTATACAAGGTGATTATTATAAACAACTACAGATATTGATTTTGCAATACTCTCAACTATTGTTAATTGTGCGAAAGGATTTACTGGAAAACTATTAATACGGCAAATGTGTAAGTGCTGGGGGATCCTTGTTAGCCACAGGCTGCTTAACCCTTTTCACATACCACTGAATCTTGGAGAATTGGGGCATATAATTAGAAAACAATAGAAGGGAATAGAGCAGTATATAGGCTGTTCAATGTAGTACCCTCGGGTAGAGCATTGGGGACGTGACCGCAAGTATAGCGGCCCTTATTCAAATTATAATGTATATAGGCTGTTGTGAGAATTGCAGGGAACTGTGTAGGCTAGCTCAGAACATAAATAAGCTGAGATACAAGTTCAATCAGTTTCAACACGTAAAACCCAATGACGAAAAGATAAGTGCTCTTAAATCTTATGACTATTAAAAACAACTACAGGTTTTGGTTGTGTAATGTTTTCAACTAATGTTGATTGTGCGAAAGGATCAACTGGAAAAACTATTAATTCGACAAAGTTTCAGATACTGGGGAAACTTGGCAGCCAAAGGATGCTTACCCCGCTTCACATACCACTGAATATCGGGGAAATAGGGTATATAACTGTAAAACAATAGAAGGTGACCGAACTGCATCAAACAAGAAAGAACAGCAGCTATGTTTAAAGACAACGAACATAGATACAAGAAGAAAACTGTTCAAAGGATAGTGTGGAGCACAGCCCAGTACAGCTATGGTATAGGGGCAGTAGGAAAAGCAGACAGACAAAGATAGAAGCCTTCTAGAATGTTGTACTTCAGATGTATGAGGATGGACAGACACGGTTAATAATAAATAGGTAGTAAAAATAGTAGAGGAATAAACATATCTGTGGAAAACGAAAAAAATAGGAGAAACAGAATACGTTCTAAGGTGTTTTTGGGGAACAGCACGGGATATATTACAAGCAGAGATAGGAAAAAGAAGATAGATGTAGACCTAGATCAGATAGTGATAGATGCAGACTGAGCAAATTTCAGGGAAATGTGTAAATTAGCTCAGACTAGGAAACATTGAGGGTACGCATCCAACCAGTTCTAGGACTGAAGACCTAATGATGATGATGATATCTTATTTATCAGAGGAACAGCTAATGTTTTAATAATCTTTGTCTATTATACAAAACTTACCAATTCAGGTAGATATTTGATTCTTTTTCCAACCATTTATTAAAACATAAATTCAACACATCAATGCCATGACACATCGTATCGAAAGTATTACTGATTCTTAATTTTTAAATAAAAATAAAAGAATTCTATTCAATACATTATTAAACAATGACTACCCAAAACAATTTTTACGTAACCTCATCTACACTAACACTTTGGATATAAACAATAGCTTACACAATAGTATTCACAATAATGTATCTCAAAATATTAATAACAATAATCAAGACAATGACAATTTAAACAATAATAACAAAATAGCTTACCACCTTACAACATTAAAAATTTAAATACCACAATATACAATTAATCACCATTTATTCAGGGTTTAGCTCCGTCGCTAGTAAGAATACTTTAAAAATCTAGTATTGCCCTTACTTTCGAGTAGAACAATACTATTAACAACCTATTTACTAGACTAAAAGACCCTACCCTTAAATTATTAAACAACTTGATTTACAAAATTGTATGTCGCTACTAGGCATCTTACATTAAGGGCGCGATCGCATCCCTCTATTTTCATAACACGAACTAATTTTAAAATAGCCGCGTTTATGGTATAGCTATCGCATGATAGAGGGAACTACTTTATTTTAACTTTAGTAAATACGGCAGGATGTTATTTTCTCAATTCTCATTCCTGTAAGTATTTGTCGTAAATGACCTTCGGCAAACTCGAATGCAAGCAAAGCGTTAGGTACATACTGCATTCTAATAATAGCCAAAGTCGTTTTCCGAAACAAATTTGTATAGTATTTATTGTATTATTTCATTTATGTACATATTGTATTCGCTAATTGTTATTTTTGAATGTGTAGTTTATTGTTCATAGAGTGACATTTCGTTATTATTATAAACAAACATTTAGAGCTTTATTTAGTGTGGGTGTATTAGAGCTTGGAAGTGAGTATATTTTAAATTCTTATACTTTGTTTAAGTAATGGACAAAATTAATTATATATTTCATTCGATTTTGAAAATGTGTGCTCAAATATTGACTTTAATTTTTGTAGATAGATTCTTGAATAAATAAATTATTTGCTTTGCATACATTTATTTATATAACAGATGTAAAACTCTATTTACAAATATAATAATTACATATAAAAATTTCCATTGCGTTGTTCGAATATTGCAGTAATGTTTTATATTTTTTAGGCTGCTATCATTGGAAGGCGCACCAAAAAGTTATTGTTTTTAGGAGTTCGTAACAAATATTGTTCGATTTGTGCTAGAGTCACCAACAAAAAACTTCCACCAAGTAAACACATTTGTTATCGAAACTGGTCTGAAAGTTCCTCAGCAATGGAAGCTGATATAATAACCGAAGGTTTTAAAACATCAATCGAAATGCATGGACTTCGATACAAAACCTTTATTGCCGATGGAGATTCTTACGTGTTTGCTAGTATTAGACGAAATGTGGAGTATGGTACGGCTGTACAAAAAATAGAATGTGTTAACCATGTTTTAAAAAATTATGGAAAAGCATTAAGGTGCATCAAAAAGGATACTAGTGTAAATTTGCCTGCTAGAAACCAATTGACAAAAAACATAATTGCAGAGCTGGAAAATTCTGTTCAAAGTGTGATTTACAGTAATGCAAATGGGGATGTGGAGGTGCTAAAAGAAGATATTTTAAATACACCCAACCATGTTTTTAATGATCATCGGAACTGCAAAGATTCATATTGTGTCAATGTTGACGAAAGCACACAGAGCCAAGTCACAAATATTCAAGCCACTGGTCTGTTATTTCATATAAATGGTATATTATTATATATTTTGAATGATTAATCCTAAATTGTGTCATTTTTTAGGGGTACTCGATTTAGTTGTACAAAAAGCACATAAGCTGTTGGACGTTGAAACATATAATCGAGCAGAACTGTTTATGGGTATCTTAGCACGATTTAATGCTGGGAAGAGGATTAATCTTACCCAAAGAGGATCCTTTGACAGTAGATCACATCTAACAGGATTGCGATATGACAAGGGCTTCGATTGGCATTCTACTCCATGGAAGACTGCTCTCAATATAAGTCCGGGTCACTATTTTAAAAAGTATCTAGCTGAACAAACACATAAAGCGCAGTTGATTGCTGCAAGAAGACATATTATAACACAAATGACCAAGAAAAAACAAAGATCAAGTTACCAAAAATTGTAGACAATTCATATGGACCAAAAGCAGAGCAAGCAGAGTAATCATCGACAGAAATGGAGTCAGAAAGAAAAAGATTATTAAACGCCATGCAGGTAAGCATTTTTGAAAAACATGTATTGTGTAAGTATCATTGCTTTTAACAGATAACAAAAACAATGCAGGAAGAAATACAGTGTAAAACAATTGGGCAATTTGAAAATCCAATTTTTTTATTAAATAGAAGAAATAGGCTGACGGTGTCTCACTTTGGGTCAGTTGTTAAAAGACTGGACCATACCTCTTGCCATGGCCTTGTCAAAACTATTCTATATGAAAACTTTTCCAATAGTCGGGCTATAGAATATGGTAAAATGAAGGAACCAATGGTCAAGGAAAGATTTTCGATGGAGAGGAAAATTTTGGTAAGAGAATGTGGCCTATTTGTAGACTTAGCAAGAGGATATTTGGGAGCAACACCAGATGGTATGCATTGCTTTCAGTATAGATATACAGATATTCTTTTCTAGGACTTATAGGCAGTAATGCCATAATGGAAATTAAGTGTATGTACAAAATTGCGCAAGAACATTTATCTTTAATTGAAGGAATTGCTAAATATAAGACAACATGCCTCCAGCTAGTCAATGGCGAAATAAAACTTAAAAGGACTCACAACTATTATTATCAGGTATGCAAATATGAAGTACATTTTGTGGGCGAACTGTGTGTGTGTGTGCGCGCGCGTGTGTGTGTATGTGTGTATGCACTAATTTTGTAATAATTATTGTGTAGATTCAAGGGCAACTGAACATCTCAACAAAAGACGTCTGTTACTTTGTAGTGTACAGCGGTGATAACAATCCACTGTTTGTGGAAAAATATACAGAAATATTAGCAGATGTAATATGTTGCTGAAGCCAAGTTGCGCTAGTTCCGAATTTGTCAAAATCATTCAACAAAATCACCTCTTTAACTTGCTGAAAATGTGGCTGCAATGAGCGAACGTTTAAATGTGCTAACTTAAGTTGTTGCATAATTACAGTAACTGCTTAAATTAAATTTGTTAATTGAGTGTAAATACTGAACAACAGGAATAATCACTTGCTATAATTGGGATTGCTGTAAAAACTACTTGCCGTCAATCACATGCTAAATAAATTGATTACACTATATAACCTGCCTACCCTACACCAGTAATTAATAATAAACAATGATTTTTCTTAAACATTACAAACTAAATTACTATATAAAACTAATAAACAAGGAACACACAAACTGGACGTAAATCTATTCTAGTTTATTTGTGTGATATCAGTGACCTTAGTTCGTTGACCATTTTGATAACATATATTTCCATTCATTGACCATACCTCACCTTTTGATATCTTTTAAGCATTCCTGGTAAAGCAAATATTTATGCCTAGATAAATCTTCTACTATTCGAATACTGGAACCCTTTAACAATTTTTTATTACTTAAAACCTTATATTTACTTCTGTGAGCCGTGAACTTCACAATAACAGCCCGTGCCTTTCCACTGATTATTTTTCCAACCCTGTGACACACATCTATATTAGCTTCTGTAATTCTAATACCTAACTTCTCCGTATACAATTTAGGAATCATAGTTAACAGTTCCTCATCAACCTTTTCTTCCATACCAAAAATTCTTATATTATTTCGACGAGTGTAGTTTTATAGGTCATCTAGCTTTATTTTTAAATCGACTTTTTTTTTAAGTTCATTTATAATTTTGTGTAAACCAGCCAACTTATCTTCTAACGGTTGCATTATTCTATCGGGCACTTTTTCAGTGTTAACCTCCATGAATTTGACATCTTGCATTAAGTTAGTTATGGATTGTTTAATGTTATCAGTAATATCATTCACCTGTTCTCGAGTAAAGGCATAGTAAGATAACGGTAATAATACACACATAAAATTATTGCAAGGTATTAAAATTGATATTAGCACAGAGCAACACCAATACGTCTCTACACCGAAGCGTACATCGCGCAATTAGGTTGCGGTATCCTAACGTCTTTTGTGGGTTGCTAATTTATTTCAATACTTGAACCTGTTACCATTATTGACAGTTAGTGAAAGGTACGGTAGCTATCATACCGACTCTTTGTTGCCGCATTGGAAGGAGATCTGCCTATGATAGATCTTGGTGTTTCAATTCTGATATCCTTACACTGTCAGTTATAACTTCGTTGTGTCCTGGGTTTTTATAGAGAACTCCCAGTTAGCTATTGGTTGGTTTGACGTTAAGAGGCATGCTAATATATTTCTATTTAAAGGAGTGCTGAAGATGTCCAGCCTCATGATTTTCGTTCGAAACTTTTTCAAAGGGGCGAATGAAGTAATCTGTACTGTTTCTAAGTGATTTCTCATTGGTCGATAATTATTACAAATATTTTAGTGTACATTTCGATATTCGAAGGTATTTGTTAGAGTAGCTCAGTAATCACTTGCAAGCTTCTGAATGCATTCCATGACGTCAGAATTTACAGTATCAGAAGGTGCATGTGTCGAGACGGTCGATCGAGTCGACAGTCGGAGCATTGTTTTGAATATGATGTTGGTATTTATTGTAAAACCATTAGTTATTTAATCATTGAAGGGAATATTTATGTGTTATCTGTTGCTTTTGGCTTAGAATTTGATGCCGGTTGTTTTATGTATAAATGAGTGTGATTAGAGATTTAGAGTTGAAACTACAATTGCATTGCACTTATTGCAGAGGTACTTTTTTTACTATAAATCAACAGGACATTATGACTGGAATATGTCAAAAAAGAACTTACTGGGATTGTTTAACTTACAAACATTGGAATCAAGAGAAAATGTAAACGCCGTATTTTACCTGCATAAACTAGTACATGGAAAGGTAGATAACTCACATGTTTTGCAGTACATTAGCATATATGTTCCGACTTACCCCACTCGGTTACCTAGTACCTTTTATCTAGCAGAAACCCCTAGGACAAATCTTTTGATTAATTCACCACTATACACAATGTGTAGGTTGTACAATAATATAGCAAATCAGTGTGATATTTTTGGGCTGTCTTACAAGGAATTAAGTAGCATGTTAATTAACTTGTTGTAATATTCTAGTTAGTACTATAGATATTTATTATAAAATATCTGTATGTATCGTTACTCTATAATTGGATTATTCCTATTGAGTACGTAATAATAATAAATAATAATAATTACTGTAATTTTACGACAATTAATGATAAATACTGACATTGTATTGAATCAAATTATTAGGCAAGTTTGAATATGAACAGTGTTATATTTCTATGTTATATTTATTTTGGTTTTAAGATAGAACTTGAATTCACCACAAAATTGTTGTGTATTTTTTTTTAGTTAGAATTTGTAATGCTAGGATGTGTTTAAATTTTAAAAGGTACGTTTTAACTGATGCTATCAGAATGAATATTTTTTAACGTTCGCTTACTAGGTTTCATATATTTAACTAACATGCATTTATATAAACATTTAGTGTCTGACTCTGGGACTGTATTTGTGCTATAGAATTTTGGCATGTATTTGCTATCAACTTATTTAATAATGTTTGATATTTTTATGTTTCATTTGTCATTTTATCATGTGTAATTGTTTTATTTCAGCTTATTAACCACATATTCCACTGCATCGCTCATATCTCGGTTTAAAGTTAATTATATTGTTTGTTGTTTTGTATATCCTATTATCTAGCCGATGTTCCTATATAATTAACTAGTATTTAACATTTGTGATAATTGTTGTGATGTAATTGAATTGAACCTCTGATTTTATCTTCCTGGTGTCCCCCCTCTTCAACTTTAGCTGGGTAGTATTGGTTATCCAACCTCGGTACCTACCAGAAAAGACTAGCTGGTTTACAGTAACGTTTCTTCAGTTGTCATGTGTGGTATGTCTGGGTAACAGTTAACATCCCATTAAATTCAATGTTGGTGATCTGGGTACTTGTACGTTACCCGTCCTTGTCGAGATGTGCTAAATGCAGTTGGAAGTGTGAGGGCAGTTTGGGGTTTTCTCTGCCGTGCTCTTTCCCCAATCACCCAGGTTGAGTACGGCACTGTTTGCTTTGTATGTCATTTTTTTCCATGCGAATAGCCTATTTAGTGGTTATTCTTTTGATTAAACGTAAAGTTAGGAAAATACTGTAGTTTTATTTCAAACCTTCCCGCCTTAACGCCATCTTCCCAGTGTGAGTTTAGGTTACATTATAACAACACAACGTAGGAGTCGTCGAGCCACTGCCACTAGATGTTAGATCATGGAGCCCGGTGTACCGTTTATAGAGAGCGTTTGGGTCAGCCTTCAGGTCAGTTACACTACAAGAGTTTGTATATAATAGTGAGTCCAACGATGAATCTAGTTTCCCAAATAGCCTTACCCAGGATTGCTAACATACTCTTAATGTCTCTGAAACTAATTTATCTATGAAATTAAGCAATTGGGTAACTGATCGTAACAAATCCCACTCAGCTACTACCAAGTTGCTGCGAATTGTGTCTGCATATCATTTATCCGACCTCTGGACTGCAAAACTTTGTTAAAAACTCATATTACTCAATAAATAAGGATATTGGTCAATTAGGAGTAGTAAATTTATTGCCGCACATCTCATTAAATAGCGTATTTCCTGATAAAGAAATCAAATCGAGTTTCAATATTGATGCCATACCCTTATTTCCAAGTTCTCACATTCAAATATTTGGTTCCCAATTAGCTAATAATTCACTTCTTACAGATTTTGCGAAACATTGTGAAATTTTTATGGCAAAGAATGTTTTGCGTACAATATCCACACATTGTGTCATTTGAGTAAAGATGTAGAAAAGTATGATCCATTAGATCAATATTCAGTCTACAAAAAAAATTAGTAGAATGTCCACATAAGCCATTACAACAGGTGTTCTGTAGAAGAAATTAATACTGCAAGTACTACCAACTGTTCATCTGATGATCATTCACAATTCATATATATTCATTATTCTGGTCCATTACTACGTGAGTGGTCTACCTGCTCCCAATTCAAAAAATTATTTGCAAAGGCTATACATTTATTATTTGTTCATATTGTATTCTGACTCGTACTTTATGATGAACGTTCAAATACACAATATATTATTAATTCTGAAACTAATGCATTTGTGGTTGGAAGATATTAAATGACTCGTTTTGCAATATCGCGAGTATGTCGAAGCAGTAAGACGTGTGAATGTGCTACTCTTGTAAACAAATCATTTGGATAAGCAGGAACATAGCCTAATTGTATATTTTTCAATTGTTGTGTAATTATTCATTTGTTTCACTAATTTTTCTTGTAGAGATATGTAGTGGTGTAAAAGTAGTCTATGACTAAACTTCGCCTGCATGGACCTGCAAATATGTCTTATATACTAATTTAATGTAATATTAACAACAATAAAGTCAATTTCAATTCGAAAGCTGTTGGTATATTTATTATTAAACATTTATGTATTGACCTTAAAATATGGGGTTTAACAAATATTTACAAATGCCTGTTATTCCCTCTTCTTACCGATAGTTTTATATCATTTACATTGCTACGTGTGGTGTAAAACAGTGTTCCTTTTAAATTTTTGGTTGGTAATGATTTAACGGTTAAAAATACCTATATACACATTAGTGTAAATATTACAACAATTGAACCTATTTTTATTTTGTTAGTTATTCATTAAAAATAAAACATTTGTAATAACTTTGTTTTAATAAAGCACACTTTACAGGTAACAAGTCAAAGTTTTTTGTATTGGAAATACTTTCTTCGATATTAGCATTTGATGAAAGATATTAAACCGAAGACCCCAAATATTCTATTAGTTATGAAATATTTATTGAAATAAACGTTTACTCGTTTTTGACAAAGCAATTTCATGTAACAAAATAGCTATTTTTTGACAGAATAAACCAAAAAGGAATTCTTTTATGGTGTATTTCTAATTACCTAAAGATAGGTCTAGTTTTGTAATTCGTTTAATCCTAAACAAACTTTTACGCTTTTATTTTTAATTTAGCTTAATATATATTTCATGATTAGTGGGAGTTTTGAAGCCTGCTATGTGGGGGTAAAGAATGGAAAGACTAATAAGTTGCCTATGTATTTAAAGCTGATTTTGACACTTTTCAAATCGAAAATATAATTACCATTGCAGACCCCTGCAGTACACATTCAGTACACTACGGCTATCATGATCAATATTTTTGAATTTTTTTTTACAGAACGATTATATATGTATTCTGCTATCCAACGAATGCTTTTTTTTATATACAAATTGATTATGTTAGATGTAGTAACTAAAATAAAGTAAGTGAATTTTCACCATTACTTTTAACAGCTATTTCTTGCTTATTACTGCACTTTAGAAAAAAAAGCAAACCTTCGTTAGAAAGTACAAAGTTTTGTGAGTCTAATGGTGAAGTTACATTTTGCATATTTTCAATCCAATAAAAGTTATTTGCCAAACAGAATAACCTGTTTTTTGATGGATTTGTAGGCAGCCAACCATACATCCGATCGCGCCCTTAATCAATCTACCCAACGGTTGAGGAATCGTCTGACGCAACATAAAAGTGACTGCAAGATCTATTCTAACAATTATGCATTAACTATATATGTTTATACAACCAAACATACTCCCTAATATGTAGAAACTAAAATATTAGACAGAGTTCAATTACAAACCAGACTCTTTCTAGAATCTTACTACATTAACAAGGAAGAACAATGTTTGAACAATAAAAAAGATATAAAAGACTCGCACAGATTTTATTCTACTCTATACAGTTTAAATCACTTCAAATCTAATGCACTTCATTAAGAACTTTCTTACATGATAATTAATATATAATATCATCGTAATTTTAAGACGATAATACTTGTACTGTTAGTGAAAGCTCTAAAAATAAATCGTTGGGAGAGCTTTTAGAGTATTCCATTGCAACTACGAGTTGTTAAAAAGCTTGTATAATCGGTTTGAAAATAAAGAACTGTTGATATTGCAAATAGAGTTTTCGTTACAATATGTTTTGGAAGTCGGGTAGGATTAAAAATAAGTAAGGTGATGTATACTGGCAGGTCGTTGCTAAGGAGCTGTTCCCAGTATAATCTTTTAGCAACGGCAAAATTGAATCAAATTTAAGCTTGGTGTCAATACTTAAGCCGCCAAGTATGTAAGCTTAACAGAAGCCAGGTTTAGTCTTGCTTTATTAACGGCGCTGATGAAATTGATATTTTTAGCGAGCTCAATACTTGAGCTAGGCTTATTTTTGTACGATGCACGCAGCCCTTAGATGTGATTCGATTAAAAATAATTTTTCTTAAGATGTCTAGGGAAAACATGGTAGCGTAGTTGTTTTCGTCATTGTTTATTGGAGTATTTGTTACGTTCATTTTCGACAATATTTGGTTATTTTATTTACATAAATTCTTTTTCTAGGATTAAATTCTCCAATAATACCCGATATGTTGTACCTGTTCAGATAAGCTCGCTTTACCATAATTTACAACTCAAATCCCGTGTTAAATCATTATCCGTTCGTATAAATTCCATGGTCTATTGTTAAATCTTTCCGCATAAATAATAATAAATACTCTTTCTAAGAATTTTTCAACGTAAATCTAGTTGTTTGGAAACGACAAGTTTATGCTACAATTAATTAGTTAAGATCCTGTTTAGGTATCCGTGAGCGCGTTATACCTTTCGATAACGTATAATTGCGTTCTAGCGGGTTTTCCATCTAAAGATTTGTCGAAATAATGTATCCTACTATTCTCCGGTAAAACCGTGTTTTTCGGTTTCAATTGCGTTTCGATAACACGGATGTTTGCTTTTTGAGTTCGTGTTATTTTGAACTCCTTTTAAACTTTGATTCTGCAGTTTGTGCGTTGATGCACTTGTAAAAACTACTCGTTCTGTTACTCCAAGAGCGATGCACGTTTCTCCTCTAACAAATGTGTAGATTTGGTGTATATCGGTAAGATTTTTTTTAGCTCTTAGCTGGAGGCTAAATTGCTTGTTGCGTAGCCCGATTATTCTTTGATAGTAGGAGGTTTAGTGACGTTCTGGACCCTCATTTGCTCCCAAATCCCTCATTTGCTCCCACATTTACATGTAAATCCCCATAAGGAGTAAATGTGGTGTAGGGACTCCTAGGAGGAAATGTGGAGATGTAAATTCTCATAAGAAGGAGATGTGGAGATGAATCTTAGCATCCACATATCCACACACAATCCACATTTGCTCCCACATCTGGCGACAGTAATAAATAACATTGTCATCTTATATTTATAACAAAATAGTTTTCTTCGTTTAACCAATGCATCTTTCGAGATAAACCTATCTTCTTTGGTATCAATTACTATTAGAATTTTCTCAGCTACCTGAATCTCTAGGAATTTTTGAGATAGCATCATCCCCCAGGGAGCTACCCCAATTTTAAGATTTTTTACCAAGATCGATTTCTGACCGTCCTTATCAATTTTTTATACATGTGGCACATCTTGCTAGTCTAGAATTTTACGCAGAATTTGAATCTGTAAACAGATTTGCAATAGGACCACCCCCTGCAAAGTTATACCCCTTTAAAGACTCTGAGCCTCTAAATTTTGCTCTTTGCTCCCACATCTGAACCAAATAGTTTTCTTCGTCTAACCAATGCATCTTTCGAGATAAACCTATCTTCTTTGGTATCAATTAATATTAGAATTTTCTCAGCTACCTGAATCTCTAGGAATTTTTGAGATAGCATCATCCCCCAGGGAGCTACCCCAATTTTAAGATTTTTTACCAAGATCGATTTCTGACCGTCCTTATCAATTTTTTATACATGTGGCACATCTTGCTAGTCTAGAATTTTACGCAGAATTTGAATCTGTAAACAGATTTGCAATAGGACAACCCCCTGCAAAGTTATACCCCTTTAAAGACTCTGAGCCTCTAAATTTTGCTCTTTGCTCCCACATCTGAACCAAATAGTTTTCTTCGTCTAACCAATGCATCTTTCGAGATAAACCTATCTTGTCTGGTATCAATTAATATTAGAATTTTCTCAGCTACCCGAATCTTTATGAATTTTTTAGATAGCATCATCCCCCAGGGAGCTATCTCAATTTTAAAATTTCTATCAATGTCGATTTCTAATCATCTCTCCTTTTTAATATCTAGAATCCTTTTAACCAAACACGTAGCAGTATTAACACAAATAAACTAAGCACGCAAAAATTTAATAATTTATTTTATCCGATTATCGGAAAAGAAGACCTCGAATGTATTAATAAAAAATTCCAAAATCCTATATATGTGTCCCGTACAAAGTGGAACTAGCAGATGTTAAGTTGGAAACTTTATTGGAGGAACTACCAGATATATTAGACGAACTCGAAAAAGATTATTTCTATCTTTTTGACATGGATGTAACCCAAGATTTTGCGGGCATATTTAGCAAGATGGAGATGTGTAATTATTTAACTACAAACCATAACTTTTGCTATAAGGGCGAATACGAAGAAAAGTGTAATATTATAGTTGACAAGGATAAAACTGTAGGAATTGATTGTTTAACATGGCTAACAACCAATGCAAGAATTAAGATATACAACAAATTTGTGTGTCAGATAACAAGTCCTGGTGTTAATAAACAACATATACTAGATTTTTACGTTGTCCAGATGTACGTTTAAGGGAAACATTTGCGTCTACTTTGGCCAAAAAACATGGTATTACGCGATTGGAAGCGACAATATACAACTGTGCAATTGGAAGCTATGTCAGTGCGGAACGGGTGTATAATCCCTTAAAAGACTGTTTAACCTTATTGGAAGATGGTATGTTATACTTCCTAAAGGCGCCAATGTACTCGGTACCACTTGCCAGAATCTGGAGTAAGCTATCGGACAAGCTACAAAATAGCTGCTGTTTAGTGTATAATACCCTACTACAGTACGTATATTGGGGGAATGGCAATACAAAGAAATTGACGGGCTTGCAAATTAAGTTGTCCGAAAAACCAAAAGAATAGGAAACATTGATAAAGTATGTGCTCTCGGCTTTTAGTTTTAACTATTTACCTGTAAATTATTTGGAGATAGTAGAGGAGGAAGACAGCCAAGATAAAATAAAAATCTTACACAAGTGCTACATTAAAGCAGGTAGTACATATTTTACACAATCTGCAACACCATATTCTACAATTCCAAAAGAAATAGTCATTTCGGAATTGAGATTGATAAATACACCTAACATTCGCCCAGAGGTTGTACGACAACGCGCAAATATTGGTAGTAAACTCTCTCCGTTTACGCTAAAGGAAATTGCCCCATTTTGCATGCCATACGCTGTAAGTGGAAGAAAAATACAATTGGAATTAGAGGAAATGGATGCAAAAAGGCGAAAATTGGACTACATGGAAAACACTGCGACAATACGCGAACAATACAAAGATGTGTTAGACAAAAAACATCTTATTAGAGAAAATGAGGAAGAATTAAAAGATTATTTTATATGCCTATGGACTGACTTAGATACATCCGGGTTCTACAAGCTGTATGCATTTGCGGTTAGTAAGAAAGAATCTTTTAGTTATGTAGGCGTTCTTGCAGAAAAGGATGGTACTAAATCCGTATACTTTTTAAAAGGTTATTCTAAAAACGTATTTATCAAAACGGCAGATAACAAAGACGAACTAAGGAATGCAGATTTCGCAACCTTGGTGTACACCACACGTAAAGGGGTTCCGCTAAACATTGTATATTTGCCTAGTAAAGAACCTTTCGGATCATTTAAAACCGAAGGTCTTACAACCTATAACAACCATATATTCCCAAAAGTGGTGGACATACAACTACGCAACAGTGTGTGGGAGAAAAAGGATTTCCTCCAATACCGACAAGAAGAAGTCGATCAAGCTAACAAGATACGTATGCAGGATATAGTGGGAAAGCTGCGATTAAAAGATTGTCACAAGCTGCAAGAATTACACGAAGGAATGGATCTGGTTGTCGATGGAATCAAAGACTTTAAATATAGAGGCAAACTTCGGTACATTTTACAATTCGAAAACCTACACGGTCTCTATGTATCAAACTATTGGATAGAAAAGGAGATAGAAGACTTGGGTGTCGATTTAAATTTTAAGCTGCGAATAAAATTAGATAAAATTAAAACCACTCCAAACAAACATAAAGAAAGGACTGTCTTCTGTGTATAACTTTGTATTAAAATTAAGTTTAAATGACTCCATGCTTGGTATTAAATATTTTTAAAGTTGTTATGTATAATGTCAGAATAAACATTTTATAATAGTATATAACATTGTTCTTTATTTATAAAAGACTGTGACGTTACCCCGAAATAGCAGTCACACAGAGAGGGGTGCGCATGGGCAGGGGTGCGTACGCGCAGGGGTGCGCATGGGCAGGGGTGTACATGCGCAGGGGTGCTCATGGGCTGGGATGTGTCTGGGCGTACACGAGGGAAGCGGATGTTAGCAGTCACCAAGCATCCAATTCTTTATTTGGATGGTATCGAGTACTTGCCTGCGTATGTATCCGGAGTAAGAAACACCAACTTTATACACAGCTTATTAATAAAATTAGTTTATCGAGGGAAGATGACAAAAGGTACATCATTTCTAATAGTAAAACAATCTACGCATGGAGGCATAAAGATATAAGATAGTTGTTTATGTTTGTATGTATTTTGTAAATCTATTGTGTATATTAGTTTTAAGATTCCATAATTATTTAAGTACTTCTCACACCTTTCCTTCTTCCAAATCCTTCCTGCTTCTATACTGGTTGACAGAGTATACGTGTTATCTCCACGTGGTGTTCGCGGAACACAGCGGTTTTAGATTTCTCGGGAGATGGTTGGCTAAGGCATATGTCTTGCGTAGCAAAAAAAGGTTCTAAAGATGGAGTTAAATAAAGATGAGCAAAAATTGGTGATTTGGGCCTTTAAAAGGCATAACTTTGTATGGGGTGGTCCTATTTAAAATCTATTTACAGATTTGGGATCCCTAGAAAAATTTAATATTAGTTGATATCTAGCAAAATATATTTATCTTAAAAGAGTGACTACCCTGCGTATAATAAATACAATATAACACTTGTAGACAAAAAGTTGTAGGAGATTTAAAGACGAATTTAATGGGGGTCTAGTATTAGAATTCCTTGGTAGTAAGGCTAAGTCCTACTGTATTGTAGGCGAGAAAGATAAGATTAAAAGATTAAAGGGTCTCACGAAGTGTAGTTAAGTAAAACCGAGGGTGTTACAACCTATAACGAGCATATACCTCCAAAAGGAATGGACATGCAACTACGCAGCAGTGCCTGGGAGAGTAAGAATTCTCTCTAATAAGAAATTAAAGTTTCTATGTACGTAGCACCAGTCATTGGGAAATGATAGAAATATTAAACCTATAAAGACGATTAGTAATTGTGGTTTAGAAATAATAGTTTTCTTGGACTAAATAAAATAGTTTAAAGTGATTAATGTACATGCTTACATATTCTCGTACATATCCACAAACATCTGCTTACATCCGCATACGGGCATGGCGATACCGGTAGTTTTTGTTTAACAAATAATAGGAAAGATACGTTAGGTGTTAGTGTGGAAGCCCATTGTCGTTTGAAAAATGTTTGAAAATTATCAAAACGGTAGCGGGTCGAAGTTTAAGTTAGATGGATGATTGACCGAGTATTTTCTACCTTTTACGAGGGAATCGGGGATTGACGGACATCGAGCATCTAATTCTGTATTTGGGCGATATCGAGTACTTGCCGGTTCTAGAAATCATTACGTGCTACCAACCGCTATGCGGAAGATTTGGTTCTAGGAAATGAGAAACCTACGAAAGCATAGAATACTCGGTATTAATGCTGATTGGTTTAGTGACCGCGTTTGTGCACTCTTCGCGTGTCTTCGGCAATCTTCGATTGTGTCCTAAGAAAATATTCAAACCTACCATTTTCTAAAATATTACGTAGAAGTTATTTAAAATTAAATTGCTTTATTAGTAAGTATTCTGTAGACAACAAGTTTGGTATCCCCTTAGTAAAGGTTTAAAATGTTTTATTAAGTTTTTGTTTATAGTAGCACTGCATCTTCTACTGCACGGCTTGCAACCAATTTGTGTGCGTGTGCTACCACCCTTTTGGATTTTTAATATGCACGCGATGCGATTATTGATCCGTATAACATGGAAGACGTTTTCCGGTGTTTCTACTAACTGCATTCGCACCATCGACGATGCGAAACAGGTGCATGCATTGGCGCTAAATGTACTGGACGAGCAGCAAGGATTGGCAAAAGATGACGTCATTTAGTTCCCCGCTGAATCCTCAACATCGTTCGGCCGTCTTCGGAAACCTTCGGTTTGCATTCTATAGGGTACATAAAGCAGGTACGCAAAAGTAAACTCTTTAGTTATAAGTTAGTTCGCTTAAAAGTTTAACCAAAGTCTTATAATGCGGATTTTGTTTTGTACTAAAATGGCACCTGCAAACGTTTTTAAATGCGACTCTTGCGGTGCTTCCTATACCTGGAAAAATGCTCTCAAACGGCACCAGAACAAATGTCGTGGTGTAACATCGTCCACGGTTAAGCTTATACATCCGTCCGCAGCAAAGTACTTAAACTGTGGGTCTTGCGGTATCGCTTTTACGAGAATAGCTTACAGCGACACAAGGAAAAACAGCACGGTATTTCATTAAGCAGTAAACGTTCAACTTCGCCAGCAGTTGGAGAGCCTTCCCTGAAGCAGTCACGGATTCTGTGTAAAGTATGCGATTTCGAAATGGAAAAGACTACGTATGCCGCACACTTGAGAAGCAACAGACATAAAAATGCATCAGTTACCGCTACTAGCGATGATGGTGTAGAATTGGTTAGCACAGCGTTTAACAACCGTATGGCTAGCTATGGCATAAAGAACTCCAGTGTCGACGATGGAGTGTCCGAGTTTCTTTCGAAGCAGAAAGAGCGATTTATTCGATTAATTAATGAAAAAAGAATACAACATACAGCAATTAAAGTCTATTGCGAACTCTACGGCGTTTACACCAAAATGGTGGAAGAGACTACCGATGTGAAATCCTTTAACACAAAAAGTATGGTTATAACGTCTTCTAGTAATCTGGAAAATATGTACGAGGTCTTAAACGATACCATGTAAACACCAACTTTATACCCAATTAATTAATAAAATTATTAAATTGCTATTAATTGACTCGCATTTAGCGTACCTTCCTACTGTAATTAGCGTATTTGTTAGGAAAAGATGTACACTTTTAAAAAAAAATTATATACAGCTTTCACATGTAATTCGGAGGATGATTACGTTAAAGTCGACCTTCTCATTTAAATATTAAAAACACATTACATTGGAATGTTTTTACATTATTCTCATATTGTTAGATTAACGACAATATGTCTTATTTATCGAAAACACTTTTCCGCTCTTATTAAACAGTACATTAATCTCTTTTTGTTATAGGTCTTTTTTAAACAACACATTAATTTCTATTTTTTGTTACAGGTTACTTTAACCTGCTTGGATTTGGTTAAACGAAGAAAATAATGTTATACCTTGTAAAAATTGTAATTAGTTTATTAAACTGTAAATCGGATAAAATAAATTATTAAATTTTTGCGTGCTTAATTTATTTGTGTTAATACTGCTACGTGTTTGGTTAAAAGGATTCTTGATATTAAAAAGGAGAGATGATTAGAAATCGACATTGATAAAAATTTTAAAATAGAGATAGCTCCCTGGGGGATGATGCTATCTAAAAAATTCATAAAGATTCGGGTAGCTGAGAAAATTCTAATATTAATTGATACCAGACAAGATAGGTTTATCTCGAAAGATGCATTGGTTAGACGAAGAAAACTATTTGGTTCAGATGTGGGAGCAAAGAGCAAAATTTAGAGGCTCAGAGTCTTTAAAGGGGTATAACTTTGCAGGGGGTGGTCCTATTGCAAATCTGTCTGCAGATTCAAATTCTGCGTAAAATTCTAGACTAACAACATGTATAACATGTATAAAAAATTGATAAGGACGGTCAGAAATCGATCTTGGTAAGAAAATCTTAAAATTGGGGTAGCTCCCTGGGGGATGATGCTATCTCAAAAATTCCTAGAGATTCAGGTAGCTGAGAAAATTCTAATAGTAATTGATACCAAAGAAGATAGGTTTATCTCGAAAGATGCATTGGTTAAACGAAGAAAACTATTTTGTTGTAAATATAAGATGACAATGTTATTTATTACTGTCGCCAGATGTGGGAGCAAAGGTGGATTGTGTGTGGAAATGTGGATGCTAAGATTCATCTCCACATTTCCTTCTTATGAGAATTTACATCTCCACATTTCCTCCTAGGAGTCCCTCCACCACATTTGCTCCTTATGGGGATTTACATGTTAATGTTGAAGCAAATGAGGGATTTGGGAGTAAATGAGGGTCCAGAACGTCACTAAACCTCCTACTTTTGATGTAGATCAACTGTTCTTGCATGTAGACCGCCGTTGGAATTATGGTAGTGGCATGGTTGTTGCTAACTACCGCGGCGATGCTGTGTCAATTCGCTTCCGGGGAGCTGACCAGATAAGTATCCAGACACATTTATGTGACTTGTTTTCCTTTTCTAACATACCCTGGGATAAACCCAATTTGAAATTAGATACGCTCATGTTTGTTCTGGTAAAATCCTTACTAGAAAAGTTTCGAACTTTAATGCTTTTGCTTTTTATACTTAACCCATCTGCTTATACGAAAGTATCAGGGTTATTATTTTTGGTACTGATTAGATTCATTGCATGTTAGCTACGAATTGCGCACTTCGTGGAACAATTAGTGAATTTGTCCATAGCGTAAAATTGATTTATTAAATAATAACCTTAGTTAATTTTGTTTTGCTCGATAGAAGTTTCTATATTTGTGTTTTGTATTGTAAATAGAAAATCGTTGGCGATGTATTATTTTTGTGTTGTTAGGAATCCCTCCCCTCTCCCCATTGGTGGTTAGCCTGGTATATTTACGTTGTCAGAATAAACATTTTATAATAGTATATAACATTGTTCTTTATTTATAAAAGACTGTGACGTTACCCCGAAATAGCAGTCACACAGAGAGGGGTGCGCATGGGCAGGGGTGCGTACGCGCAGGGGTGCGCATGGGCAGGGGTGTACATGCGCAGGGGTGCTCATGGGCTGGGATGTGTCTGGGCGTACACGAGGGAAGCGGATGTTAGCAGTCACCAAGCATCCAATTCTTTATTTGGATGGTATCGAGTACTTGCCTGCGTATGTATCCGGAGTAAGAAACACCAACTTTATACACAGCTTATTAATAAAATTAGTTTATCGAGGGAAGATGACAAAAGGTGCATCATTTCTAATAGTAAAACAATCTACGCATGGAGGCATAAAGATATAAGATAGTTGTTTATGTTTGTATGTATTTTGTAAATCTATTGTGTATATTAGTTTTAAGATTCCATAATTTTTAAGTTCTTCTCCCACCTTTCCTTCTTCCAAATCCTTCCTGCTTCTATACTGGTTGACAGAGTATACGTGTTATCTCCACGTGGTGTTCGCGGAACACAGCGGTTTTAGATTTCTCGGGAGATGGTTGGCTAAGGCATATGTCTTGCGTAGCAAAAAAAGGTTCTAAAGATGGAGTTAAATAAAGATGAGCAAAAATTGGTGATTTGGGCCTTTAAAAGGCATAACTTTGTATGGGGTGGTCCTATTTAAAATCTATTTACAGATTTGGGATCCCTAGAAAAATTTAATATTAGTTGATATCTAGCAAAATATATTTATCTTAAAAGAGTGACTACCCTGCGTATAATAAATACAATATAACACTTGTAGACAAAAAAGTTGTAGGGAGATTTAAAGACGAATTTAATGGGGGTCTAGTATTAGAATTCCTTGGTAGTAAGGCTAAGTCCTACTGTATTGTAGGCGAGAAAGATAAGATTAAAAAGATTAAAGGGGTCTCACGAAGTGTAGTTAAGTAAAACCGAGGGTGTTACAACCTATAACGAGCATATACCTCCAAAAGGAATGGACATGCAACTACGCAGCAGTGCCTGGGAGAGTAAGAATTCTCTCTAATAAGAAATTAAAGTTTCTATGTACGTAGCACCAGTCATTGGGAAATGATAGAAATATTAAACCTATAAAGACGATTAGTAATTGTGGTTTAGAAATAATAGTTTTCTTGGACTAAATAAAATAGTTTAAAGTGATTAATGTATATGCTTACATATTCTCGTACATATCCACAAACATCTGCTTACATCCGCATACGGGCATGGCGATACCGGTAGTTTTTGTTTAACAAATAATAGGAAAGATACGTTAGGTGTTAGTGTGGAAGCCCATTGTCGTTTGAAAAATGTTTGAAAATTATCAAAACGGTAGCGGGTCGAAGTTTAAGTTAGATGGATGATTGACCGAGTTTTTTCTACCTTTTACGAGGGAATCGGGGATTGACGGACATCGAGCATCTAATTCTGTATTTGGGCGATATCGAGTACTTGCCGGTTCTAGAAATCATTACGTGCTACCAACCGCTATGCGGAAGATTTGGTTCTAGGAAATGAGAAACCTACGAAAGCATCGGTATTAATGCTGATTGGTTTAGTGACCGCGTTTGTGCACTCTTCGCGTGTCTTCGGCAATCTTCGATTGTGTCCTAAGAAAATATTCAAACCTACCATTTTCTAAAATATTACGTAGAAGTTATTTAAAATTAAATTGCTTTATTAGTAAGTATTCTGTAGACAACAAGTTTGGTATCCCCTTAGTAAAGGTTTAAAATGTTTTATTAAGTTTTTGTTTATAGTAGCACTGCATCTTCTACTGCACGGCTTGCAACCAATTTGTGTGCGTGTGCTACCACCCTTTTGGATTTTTAATATGCACGCGATGCGATTATTGATCCGTATAACATGGAAGACGTTTTCCGGTGTTTCTACTAACTGCATTCGCACCATCGACGATGCGAAACAGGTGCATGCATTGGCGCTAAATGTACTGGACGAGCAGCAAGGATTGGCAAAAGATGACGTCATTTAGTTCCCCGCTGAATCCTCAACATCGTTCGGTTGTCTTCGGAAACCTTCGGTTTGCATTTTATAGGGTACATAAAGCAGGTACGCAAAAGTAAACTCTTTAGTTATAAGTTAGTTCGCTTAAAAGTTTAACCAAAGTCTTATAGTGCGGATTTTGTTTTGTACTAAAATGGCACCTGCAAACGTTTTTAAATGCGACTCTTGCGGTGCTTCCTATACCTGGAAAAATGCTCTCAAACGGCACCAGAACAAATGTCGTGGTGTAACATCGTCCACGGTTAAGCTTATACATCCGTCCGCAGCAAAGTACTTAAACTGTGGGTCTTGCGGTATCGCTTTTACGAGAATAGCTTACAGCGACACAAGGAAAAACAGCACGGTATTTCATTAAGCAGTAAACGTTCAACTCCGCCAGCAGTTGGAGAGCCTTCCCTGAAGCAGTCACGGATTCTGTGTAAAGTATGCGATTTCGAAATGGAAAAGACTACGTATGCCGCACACTTGAGAAGCAACAGACATAAAAATGCATCAGTTACCGCTACTAGCGATGATGGTGTAGAATTGGTTAGCACAGCGTTTAACAACCGTATGGCTAGCTATGGCATAAAGAACTCCACTGTCGACGATGGAGTGTCCGAGTTTCTTTCGAAGCAGAAAGAGCGATTTATTCGATTAATTAATGAAAAAAGAATACAACATACAGCAATTAAAGTCTATTGCGAACTCTACGGCGTTTACACCAAAATGGTGTAAGAGACTACCGATGTGAAATCCTTTAACACAAAAAGTATGGTTATAACGTCTTCTAGTAATCTGGAAAATATGTACGAGGTCTTAAACGATACCATGTAAACACCAACTTTATACCCAATTAATTAATAAAATTATTAAATTGCTATTAATTGACTCGCATTTAGCGTACTTTCCTACTGTAATTAGCGTATTTGTTAGGAGAAGATGTACACTTTTAAAAAAAAATTATATACAGCTTTCACATGTAATTCGGAGGATGATTACGTTAAAGTCGACCTTCTCATTTAAATATTAAAAACACATTACATTGGAATGTTTTTACATTATTCTCATATTGTTAGATTAACGACAATATGTCTTATTTATCGAAAACACTTTTCCGCTCTTATTAAACAGTACATTAATCTCTTTTTGTTATAGGTCTTTTTTAAACAACACATTAATTTCTATTTTTTGTTACAGGTTACTTTAACCTGCTTGGATTTGGTTAAACGAAGAAAATAATGTTATACCTTGTAAAAATTGTAATTAGTTTATTAAACTGTTAATCGGATAAAATAAATTATTAAATTTTTGCGTGCTTAATTTATTTGTGTTAATACTGCTACGTGTTTGGTTAAAAGGATTCTTGATATTAAAAAGGAGAGATGATTAGAAATCGACATTGATAAAAATTTTAAAATAGAGATAGCTCCCTGGGGGATGATGCTATCTAAAAAATTCATAAAGATTCGGGTAGCTGAGAAAATTCTAATATTAATTGATACCAGACAAGATAGGTTTATCTCGAAAGATGCATTGGTTAGACGAAGAAAACTATTTGGTTCAGATGTGGGAGCAAAGAGCAAAATTTAGAGGCTCAGAGTCTTTAAAGGGGTATAACTTTGCAGGGGGTGGTCCTATTGCAAATCTGTCTGCAGATTCAAATTCTGCGTAAAATTCTAGACTAGCAACATGTATAACATGTATAAAAAATTGATAAGGACGATCAGAAATCGATCTTGGTAAGAAAATCTTAAAATTGGGGTAGCTCCCTGGGGGATGATGCTATCTCAAAAATTCCTAGAGATTCAGGTAGCTGAGAAAATTCTAATAGTAATTGATACCAAAGAAGATAGGTTTATCTCGAAAGATGCATTGGTTAAACGAAGAAAACTATTTTGTTGTAAATATAAGATGACAATGTTATTTATTACTGTCGCCAGATGTGGGAGCAAAGGTGGATTGTGTGTGAAATGTGGATGCTAAGATTCATCTCCACATTTCCTTCTTATGAGAATTTACATCTCCACATTTCCTCCTAGGAGTCCCTCCACCACATTTGCTCCTTATGGGGATTTACATGTTAATGTTGAAGCAAATGAGGATTTGGGAGTAAATGAGGGTCCAGAACGTCACTAAACCTCCTACTCTTGATGTAGATCAACTGTTCTTGCATGTAGACCGCCGTTGGAATTATGGTAGTGGCATGGTTGTTGCTAACTACCGCGGCGATGCTGTGTCAATTCGCTTCCGGGGAGCTGACCAGATAAGTATCCAGACACATTTATGTGACTTGTTTTCCTTTTCTAACATACCCTGGGATAAACCCAATTTGAAATTAGATACGCTCATGTTTGTTCTGGTAAAATCCTTACTAGAAAAGTTTCGAACTTTAATGCTTTTGCTTTTTATACTTAACCCATCTGCTTATACGAAAGTATCAACGTTATTCTTTTTGGTACTGATTAGATTCATTGCATGTTAGCTACGAATTGCGCACTTCGTGGAACAATTAGTGAATTTGTCCATAGCGTAAAATTGTTTTATTAAATAATAACCTCAGTTAATTTTGTTTTGCTTGATAGAAGTTTCTATATTTGTGTTTTGTATTGTAAATAGAAAATCGTTGGCGATACATTATTTTTGTGTTGCTAGGAATCCCTCCCCTCTCCCCATTGGTGGTTAGCCTGGTATATTTACGTTTTCTTCCGGCTACGTAATAGGTATGTAGCATATTAAACGTCAATTCATAGTTATTTTGCTGTAACGATTGTAAATAATTAAGACTATTGTAATTCCCATTGTTGAGATTTATTTCAAATTCGTAGTGAGACCTCGAAATTCCTCGATACGCTTCTGTACCCGTTATTCGTGCAATTTATATAATGTTTATGCTTACTGATAATAAAAAGCATTAAAAATGATTACATTAATTCGGTTGACCGATAAGACTAGCACAGCGGACCTATTATATTTAAATTAGACTAAATTGTGTAATATGACGTTTACTGTAGTTAATACATTACTTACTAATTACAATATATATTCGATGTTAATCGTTTGAAGACGATCACAAAATCAAAGTTTGCCTTATATACATTTCGATGAGACAACCTACTAAGTTTACCAAGTTCAATAAACTATTCACAACGCGATTGGTATTTTAATTCTGAACAAGTAGCGAAAATTCTACAGATACAAGAAGCGCATTCTTAAAACAGACGCGAACGCGGTGTTGTTCTTATGGTAAAGCAAGCCTTTTATATTAGCAGTTGCAATGTTTAAAATTATAATTGTGCTGTATTCTCTTAGTTTAGTGAGTGCGTTAGATAACGGTGTGGCCAGAACGCCGCCAATGGGTTGGATGAGCTGGCAGCGATTCCGATGCATCACAAACTGCGACCTATATCCTGACGATTGCATTTCCGATCGCCTTTTTCGCAGAACCGCCGATTTAATGGTCTCAGAAGGGTATAAAGACGCTGGATACGAATACATCGTCATCGACGATTGCTGGCTAGCTAAAACACGAGATAAGCATGGACGTCTACAACCAGATCCCGATCGTTTCCCGTATGGTATTAAAAGCCTCTCGGATTACGTCCACGCCAAAGGACTTAAATTTGGAATTTATGAGGATTACGGGAATTTAACGTGTGGCAAGTACCCAGGTGTTAAAGGCCATTTAGCAGAAGATGCGAGTACGTTTATAGAATGGGAAGTCGATTATATAAAGCTTGATGGGTGTTACGCTGAAATTGAAGAGTACGCTTATGGTTATACAGAGTTTGGACAACTCCTGAAGAAATCTTCTAGGCCTATTGTGTATTCCTGTAGTTGGCCAGCATACATAGAACCTGAAAATATTTCTGCCGATTATGCGTACTTATCAAAAATTTGTAATTTATGGAGGAACTGGGATGATATAGAGGATTCGTACTCGAGTTTAACAAGTATTTTGAAGTGGTTTATCGATAATCAAGATCGTATTCAACCATACGCCGGACCCGGGCACTGGAACGATCCTGATATGCTCCTTATTGGTAATTATGGCCTTAGTTATGAACAAAGCAAAGCGCAAATGGCCATTTGGGCTATTCTAGCAGCGCCTCTCCTTATATCAACAGACCTTGCGACCATCAAACACGACTACAAAGAAATCCTGCTAAACAAAAACCTTATAAAGATCAATCAAGATAAGTTGGGTATACAAGGTAGAATGGTGAAAAAAATTTCCAAAATTAATGCATGGACTCGCCCAATTACGCCCATTGTTAATGGACAGTTTTCGTACGCAATTGCGTTCCATAGTAATAGAGAGGATGGATATGCCTACGCGATTAATTGTACTTTAGGAGAGCTAGGTTTAAACAATTCTTTAGGTTATTTCATTAAAAATGTGTTTGATGAAAAGGAAAAAGAAAGAAACGTTAAGCTGAATGATACATTAATTATTAAGGTTAAACCTTCTGGTGTTGTAGCGTTTAAAGCCACACCTATTGGTGGTAGCAGCACAAATGTAGTGTTTGTTTAAATTATTGTTGTTGTAATTTATTATTGTTGCAAGCCAACGAAAATAAAATACAAAAGAAACAGATTCGTTTTATTTATATTAGTAGAGCATTCACAGGCATTGAGAGAAACCACCTCCGTTTCGACTCTGTGATCCAGATTAAATCTCAAGTTTTTATTTGTGAACATTTTTATCACGTAAAAATATCTAAAAATTTTGCTAAATGTTGAGTAATCAAAAAATGTGAAGTCTTTCGTAGTGCTACTCCAGACGATTAATCTTTAAAAGTATTGTTGCATAAAATCAGAAATTGTATTAAGATTTATCAGTAATTAAATTGTGAACTTAATGTTTTACTTTCTGTGTGTAAAACATAGAACATATACTAATGAGAATTTTGTTTGTACTGAATTGCATTAATGATGGTACATAATTTGTTTTAAAAGAATTTAAAATTATTTTTGACTTCAGTCTATTATTGAGTAATTATTAAATTCCTCCAAGGTATCATTGTAGTTGAAGGATTTCACTTGCTATAAATCCGTATAGTCATACAATAAAAATTAATTGTAATTGAAAATAAAGATTTTGTGCTTATACAGTATTATAAGATAAAAAACAGCATCCTTGTTAGTAGTATTTATGTTTTAGAACAGTCCCAGGACTTCGTCAATCCGTTTAGAAAGAAGAACAGGAGTAAGTAATGTATTTGTCGTGATCAAACTTTGTATTTTACCAGGCTGGTGATAATTTAGGTTTTCAAATTTTCCTTTTCTGCAATTTGTTTCAATCAGTTGCGTTATAAAAAATTTAGGTGGCGTCCATTATTTTATTTTGCAAATTTAATAAACCCACTCGCCCAATCTCATGCGGCCGCGGGTCTAACCCAGTCTTTTAAGAGTTTTCTTTTTCTAAAATCCGTTTTCCATTCTAACTTTACCCTGGGCTTGTTATTATCGTACAAGAATTCTCGAACAGTTGAACAAAAGTTTATTAAAAATAATTTAACATTACAACACCTATGCGCACACACTCGCACTCACATATACGCCCACGCACGCACGCGTATGCGCACGCCACACGCACATACACACACACACACACACACACACACACACACACACAAACACACAAACAACACAACACAACGAAACCCAAATATGGAAATAAAAGGCTTAGTGTCATTACACCCAACATACACATTTGTGCGCGCGCATATACACATACACAACACAACGTAACAAAACTGCCCAGATGGAAACAACACAACACGCATAGATAAATAACATATGAAACATTGCACATAGACAAATACATTCACCTGCAGACCAGAAATTATTTACTAGCCCATAATCTTCATAATCATTTACTACCAAGCATATTTATAATTTAAATATAGTTTATACACCAAGTTTTAAATTAAGTCGTTTTTTAGAAACTGTTTATTGTATAATTATTTAAAATAGTCTTTTAAAAAATGTTGTTTGTTACACATGCTAGTGATTACACAATCACGATTATTGTAAGTATATATTCATTTGTAGAAAATGTGTTTGCACAACTTGTAACTTTTGCTAATCTATGACCAAGGGTAAAAATAAACTTTAAAATTCAGATGGCAGAGAAAGAGAACGAACGGCTTATTTTTCATAGGAGAATAGGACCTATAACTTATAAAAGAAAAAACTATAGTATTACACCACAGGTTAAGTCTAACATTATATATATTGATATGATAACGCCGTACTCGGTGTAAATGACGTTTTCTATAACTCCACCTCTCTGTGTTTTCTAATCAAATTTAAATCTCACTAATTTTATTATTATGCCACGGCTAGCCCTATTTAGTCTACACAGAGTGCACAACGTTACGATGATCAATTTTTTTTTCTTCTCCACCCCTTTATGATTACCTATTTGTTTAAATTTATAAAACGAAGTCAATTAATTTCATATAATGAAAAGAAATATTATTTACAAGTTTTGAAAAATATTAAAATACACTCCTCAATCAATCAATATCATAAGTCTTATTTATCCCAAAATTTATATGCTTTGAAATCAATCTAAAGCCACCAAAAACTACCTCTTTTTACCAAAGAGATCTGGAACGTTCTGGACCCCTTTATAATATATTACGTACTTTTAACGTATGCAATGTTTGTTGCTGACTTCGTTACACTTTTATATAAATTAAGTAAATTCCGTATATATATATCTTAAAACTAATTAGATCTGACCTGCTACTGGTTGTTCAGGTTGTGGATCAACAGCCCTTTGTTGTCCTCATTCATCTATCACTGCTCTGTTTAGTTAAACCCCTCGTTTTCCATAAATTACTTCGTGCTTCTTTATCGATTCTCGCAACTCAAAATTGTACCAGAATTGTACCAAAATCATCGACGCTGATTTGAAATATTATATTAATCCATTTAAAATATCCCCACATTCGAATTATCATCAACACAATTGAATTATAATATCTATCCACTCGAATTTGAAATGTTATACCATCAATTAGAATTCTTATCATCAACCATTTAGAATTATTATATCATTCCATTCAAATTATCCATGCATTCGAAGTAGGCAAAAATGTACCACCATTAGAATTATTATATCGATTCATTCAAATTATCCATGCATTGGAATTATGCAAAAATGTACAACCAATTAGAATTGTTATACCATTCGAATTATCCATGCATTCGAATTATAAAAAAATGCACCATCCATTAGAATTATCTATGCATTCGAATTATAAAAAAATGTACCATACATTAAAATTATCCATGCATTCAAATTATAAAAAATGTACCATCCATTAGAATTATCCATGCATTCGAAGCCGTTAAACGGCAAAAGAAGTCTTCATAATTATTGCACTTAATTGTCACTATCCACTATTATATATGATTAATTACGCGTGACTTTCTGTTTAGCAGCGACACAGCTTTGCCCTGCTTATATTTTAAACTGACCCGTCTTATCATTGATCGGTGTTAAATATAGGCTGTTCCCACTTGCATGTGGGCTGGGTTTTCAACAAGTTTGTCGATATCTTAACCAATAAGGTTTTTGTATTTCCTGCATCTTGAAGTGTTTTCTGATGTAACATATTCGGCTCTCCGTGTAATACCTATTTGTTTATAGATACCTCATTATCTTGACCATACGTTGTTTTGTTTAAATATCGCCTTTTCCATAATTAAACACAATAAATGATGTAACTTCAATTCCACTTTCGTTTATGTATTTATTTTCGAAACTGCGTTTTCTTATCAAAATGTTTATTGTTTCTGCGTAATTGCGTAAAGCTTTGTTAAGTTTTATCTCTTATCTTCGTATTTGTTTTATAACTAATCAGAACACTTCTCAACACGTGTTTAATTACATGTACTATTACTTCTTTTGAATATGCGTACTTTTACTGAAAGATATTCTCACTTGCATTACTTAAAATTAATTATGGTCTATATACAGAGCGTTAAATACTTGTTATTTACCTAATGTATGAATTACTTATTTTCCTGCTAAATACGAGTACTATTGTTGTAAGATATGCTTATTCGCATTGTTTAAAGCTAACTATGGTCTATGTACAGGGTGTTAAATGCTAATTATTTACATAATGTATAAATTATTTAATTTTCTGTTAAATAAATGCAGTTCTCTGCTTCCTATTGGAATTTATGGTTACCACACGACCCTTGCTACTCAATACACCCCTAAATATCATCGTACACGCATTCTAAATAATTCATTATTAGAAAATCGTTACGTGACTGGAAGAAAACACATTTGTTCACAAAACCAATATTCTGTAGAAATAAATAAGCACCAGGCGATTCAATTAGGCGATAAAATTAACAAACATCCAAATACGTGAGTTAATAAAAGTCAAATGTTGGAAATTCTCGAATAATACGACGATATGCTGGATGCCGACGTGACAGACAAGGCATGCATTGAAAGATTTAAACTAAGTAATTGGTAAAAATTCCTAGGTAAGCGAGATAAGGCCTGGTTTAGATCCAAATCTAACCATGAGTACTCTTTTGTTCTTTTGTAAGTAGTTTTCTACACGTCGTCCTATCTTTTTTCGTATAACTATCCCCACACCTGAATTTCCTTCCTCTGATCCAGTATGGATTACCCTAAAGTCTCCACTCCAAAAATCACCCGCGTCTGGCCAGCGGACTTCGTTGATTCCTACTATGTCTAGTGCTAATCTATCCATTTCGAATTTCAGGTTCTCTAGCTTACCTACTTGTTTCATACTTCTGACATTCCTCGCTCCTACTCGCAGAATATTCACAGATCATTTATATTCTTTCGAATCACATCTCCCGAATGGGGGACTATTTTAGCTTCGGAATATTTTACCACAGAGGATGCCATCATGTTTAACAATTTCTGTACGCAGTGTACTTGGGAGGTAATGTGGTGGTTTTCCGTTGCCTCCCACATCGTAGTAGTGTGTCGTAGAATGTCATACCGACTCCAAGTACAGTAAACGCTGCTGCCCTCCTTCGACGACCTGTCTTAGTCTGGTTCCTCACTAAAGGCCCCACTAATTTGGTTAAACCTATAGTTCGGCTTTTTACTCATTGAAACGCGCAAGCCATTCTACCTGTTCTAATATTTTAGAACGTCGTTAAGGTGCAGGTCCGTTGAGAATGGTTAAAGCTACTTGCATTTTATAAATATCCTGTTTTAATTAAATCTACGTTCTAGCATAACTCAGTGCTATGTCCACAAAGGCAAGCAATATGACATTGCTACGAGTGGAGCTTTCTTCTTCCCATGTAAGCTTGCAACTCACACCACTTTTTTTTAAAACGTGTGTACCGACTACATGGCACGACAAGAATAATCTTTTGTACTTTCCTATCTATGCGCACGACCATCCGGACCACGGCTGCGCGAGATATCAAATACGTTAGCTATAACTCCCTCGTCTAAATTTCGGCAACCCACATAGCACAAAGCGCATTATGTGTTTGCCTAAAACTAAAATGTTACAATATGTGAATTTAATAGTTGGTTCTATTTTTTTAATCAAATCTATAAAGTTTTTAATTTGTTCTGTATTATGAGGCCAAATAGCATAGGCATCATCTACGTATCTCCACCAGACTAGTGGTTTCAATTCTTGTGTGAATATTACATCTTTTTCGATTTTCTCCATGAATATATTACTTAAGATTGGCGATAGGGGACTTCCCATCGCCATTCCAAAGCTCTGTTTCTAGAATTGGTACTTATTTGACAATATGTAGTATTGACGCATACACCAAATAATTCCATAATCGATGATATACTCAGTATTGTTCTTTCTTTGAGGTTGTCATCTTTCTCTAGTTTGTTTTTTATAATATTAATCGTTTTGTTTACAGGGACATTTGTGAAGAGATTTACTACATCAAAACTTACCATTGTGTGTGTATTTTCAATTTTTATGTTTGATATTTTTTCTAAAAAATGTTGGTTGCTTTTTATGAAAGAGTCCGTTTTGCCTGCTAATGGATTTATAATTTTTTGGAGAAATTTTGCTAAATTATGGCATGGGTAATCTATGGAGCTTACGATAGGTCTCAAAGGAAGGTCTCTTTTATGAATTTTTGGTAGACCGTAAAAATGGAGTGGTTTGCTGTAATGTGGGACCAGTTTGATTCTTTCTTTGTTTTCGAACTCCTTCAAAATTTATATAAAGTGTTGTATATTTTATTATCAATTGATTTTGTTGGGTCTTTTTCTAAAGTAGTATAATTCTCGGTGTTTAACAGTTCGTTAACTTTTGCGTTGTAATCGTTTTTATCCATTACTACTGTGGCATTGCCTTTGTCAAGAAGAGGAATTATAATTGAGTCATCGTTTTTTAGATTGCGAATTGCTTTCTTTTCGTTATTATTTACTTTTGGTTTTATTTTGCGATTCTTTTCTATTTCGGTTTTGTATCGTAGTTTAAATTCGTTTGCTTCATCTTCTTCGCGTTGGTTTGCTATTTTCTCAATACAGCTGATTATTTCAAATGTCAGTATTGATTTTGGTGTTACTGCAAAGTTCAGGCTTTTTGATACAATCAACTTTTCTGTGTCGTTCAATTCCCAAAAGATTAAGAAAAATACAAAACACACCACAACAAAGATACTCCCTGTTTATTTACATTCTTGTGGTTTTAGAGTAATTTGAAATAAAAAATGTGATTTAATTACCAATCTCGATTTGTTATCATTGTTTAATATGAAATAAAGATGCTACAGGTCATTCCCATAACAAATTAGTTCATTCAAAATTAAATATTATTTATTTTCTATCTAATTAATCTTGTGTAAGGCATCGCGTTACAACAGTCTACATTATTTTTGCGATAAATTATTATTTTCCATAGATTTTGTATTGTGTGTAAATCCTTCGGGATATGTTTTGGATAAATGTTATTTTTTATGCGAGTTGGTATTCTTTTTGTATCATGTTTCTTTAACTAAAGGTTTTGTAAATCCAATTTCTATCTTGAGGTTTCCCTTTTCTCTTTGTGTGACCTACCCCACTCAACGACGTTTTTAGCTAGCACGGAATTAATTTTTTGGATTTCCTTGTTGTCGTTGCGGTATTCGATACGGGCTTATTGTAACTTTGCTTACTGCGCTTTGCTTTTCTTTTGTCCGCATGGTTTACCGTAACAGGGAGACCAATTGATGCTTTTGAAGTGCGGTGGTATGAGAAAATATTGCCAATCACCTGTGCAAGCATGATAACAAATGCAATAGAATTAAACCAATTTGGTAAAATTGGTGTATGTGGAGAAATGCAGTAAAGAAAAGAGAACGACTGGCAGACGACCACTACTTGAGACATTCAGCACATTGGTATCACGTATAACAAAGGGAAAGCCGTGGTAGACATAACGACACAAATTTAAAGAAGCTCCAACAAGTTAACTCGACGGTTATCACAGCAATGTGGAATTTTTTTGCAGGTCATGTCAGCACATCCTTTATGGCTTAGAAATGAAACCTTTCTGCGTAAGTGTTGTTCAGGAAATAAAAACAGCGAATAAGGGTAAGCGTACAAATTATTGTAATTGGCTGCTAGAGAATGTTTCTGGGGGCAATATTGATCTATTTATCTTCTTTTCAAAGGATGAATGTTGGTATCAACTATAGGCTTATGTTCATCCTCTAAAGACACGACACTGTGCCGCAGAGAACCACACGAGTTCCAACAAAAGACATTATACGATTTAACCTTTAGTTTGGCATATGTTACGAGAACCTTCGGTTTGGTACATGTGGTCTATCCAGATCCCTTTGTATTTCTATGCAAATGTATGGAAAAAATGGGTTTTGATAAATTTAGGTAAAAAAACAATAAATGTTCGGTTACACTCCAGCTAAAAAATTAATTTTTGTCACTGATTTTTACAATATAATGCTGTGATAAGGGGTTGTTTAAGCGTGTATTGAGTAGTAAGGGTCGCGTAGTAATTATAAATAGCAATGGGAATCAGAAAACTGCATTTATTTAGCAGAAAAATAAGTAATTTGTACATTATGTAAATAGCAAGCATTTAACACCCTGTAAATAGACCGTAATTAACTTTAATCAATGCCAGTAAGCATATCTTTCAATAATAGAACGCGTATTCAGCAGAGAAGTAATCGTACATGTAATTAAACTACGTTGAGAAGTGTTTAACAAGTTTATAAAATAAAAATGCAGAAGATAAGACAAAACCTAATAAATCCTCATGCAATTACGCTTGTGAGAAAAAACAAACAATAAACGCTTTGATAAGAAAACGCACTTTTAAAGATCAGTTTAAATAAATACGAAAACAGCGTTTGTGTTACATCATTTAATTTGTACAATTCTCCAAAAGCTTTATCTATATAAAACAACAGACATAAGTTAAAAGTCCGGCCACGATAACAATAGCAAATAACAAGCATGATATGCAAATCCGAAATAGTTTCATTAGAAATCAGCTTGAAACATTAAAGACAAACGTGGTTGGTGGAAACAATCTGCAAGACTGCTTGGAAAGCCAATCCAAATGTAGTAGGAAAAAGCTATATAACACCCACCGGTGATAAGGCAGCTCAGACTCAACTTGATGCACGTTGAATCCACAACACTTTTACTCAGAAATCTACGCGAATTATGTAATCCCGCAATTGATATATATGTAAAGAAGTAGAAATTATTAGAAATATTAGAAATGCGCTAAGTGATGTGCAACAAAGTAAATCAAGGACAATTTTATACAGTTTATTAACGTTCATGGGAACGGAAGCGCTACTTTGTAGCACAGACGATAAGTGACACTGCAGATGTCAGGTCACAGTCGGTCGCAGATGGTCACGTACCAAGATTACCTAGAAAGTAAGATCGCAACAATGTAATTATGAATAGAATTAAGTGTAAGCAGACATGAGGTTTGCAAGTTCCCACAGCCATGTGAGGGGGTAGGGATATTATAAAAAGCCCGGGAGCCCCAGTCGACGACAGTCAATCCATCGTTCAGCTTTAACATTGCAGTTCGTTAGATTACTCATTTTTGTACAATTAATTAATATATATCGATTACAGTAATATTAATTCAAGTTTGTCAAAATTCCAAGTCAACTCTGTATAATTAAAAATAAATTGTTAAAAAGTTTGGAAATCGTTTTTTAAAAAGGCCGCTCCCGAACCACGAACCTTAACTCGCGTCAGATAAATAAAATTTATGTTATAGTGAAAATACTGCTGTGCAACAATTGCGTTAAGAATATATGAAGAGTTTTTGCCGTTTTTTTTTAGAAAACGGCTTCTGGACTATTTCTGGTTCAATTCTAATCTGCGTCAAAAACAGTTCTAATTTTAATTCTAATTCTGGTCTGGAATTCTGGGACAATTCTAATTCTAATACGCTGCTAATTTATGATCCGAAGTCTGGAATTCTAAGTGGTATTTAAAGCATATTCAGAGAAATATAGAATAAAGCACGAGGTGATTTTGGAAACAAGGGGTAACCGTACTGAAATATTGGTTCAACGTATGTTAAGGAGTACAAAGCAGGGCATTGGTTTCGTTTGAAGATAACAAGGGGGTGTTGATCCACAATACAAAACGAATCAGGTGAGAACTACCTAGTTTTAAGGAATCTTCTCAAATTTAAATTTTAACATTGAATATTAATTTTCTCACTAATTTGTAAAGAGTCAACAAGGACATTGAGTACGTTGAAACTTACGTGATAATCATAAAAAGGTCTCGAACGTTCCAAATTTTTTTGTAAAAGGGTGTTGTTTTTGGTAACTTTATTTTGAATTAAAAGTATATAAATTTTGGGATAAATAATCCATATAATATTAATTGTTTGAAGGGTGTATTTAAAGAATTTCAAAGATTGTGAAGAGTAAATATTATTTCCTTTCATTATATGAATGTTGAATGACTTCGTTTTATCAATTCAAACAAGTAATCATAAAGAGGTAAATGAAAATTGATCATCGTAACGTTGTGCACTCTGTGTAAATTAAAAAGGGCTAGCCGTGGCATAATAAAAATAAGAGATTTGAGAGAAACACAGAGAGGTTGCATTCAGTAGAAAGTTGATTACGCCGAGTACGGCGTTATCATATCAATATATTTTGCGTTTATGTGTATTTTTGTGTGTATTGAAATATTTTTAGATTTATTCATGTTCGTTTACGCGTTTGAAGCAAAAATAATTGACTTTTGAGTGTTGCTGGCATACAGCTTCCGAACACTTTCCGCAGAAAAAAACAAGTTTTGCGACGTAATTTCTCGCTTGCTTGTGCACAAAGTATGCATCCTGTCTGTTTCTCCAATGTACTTGGCCCACTTTGGTTTTCGAATACATGGACTGGAACCTGATAAAATGGAATAATAAAACATAATCTAATAAAAAAGAATGAAAAAGAGGAGCCGAAATGGAAATAAAAACAAAATACGTACGTTGAGTGGCCGGCCAAAGAAAGCTTCAAATGCTATACGAGTAGAATGTTGTTTCATGATGTGCACGTTATTCATTCTATTTTCTACGTTTGATACAACCAATGATTGAGAGAGTACATTAAGGTACTTTCTTCTGACATCTGGTTTGTTGAGTCGATTGATTTCCTTACATGTGCAATATGCAGTCAAAGCCATTACGTTCGATAAATTGAAGAAAGAGGCAAAAGTCCATCGTCTCGTTGCGTGTTTCGTTGTAAAATGCGTAGTCATTTGGTCCATGCAATCTACCCCAGTTTTTTTGTTGTGTAAAATGCAATGACTTCCGGTTTCCATGCTTCACCCACACAAGCGTTGGAATATTGAACTGAAGAAAGTAAATTCACGGCCCTGTTCTTTTTCGGCAAGTAGCTGCATATTGAAACCGTTTCATGAAAGAACAGGACGAGAAGGATCTTTTTCATTTCATGTGGAATACATCTTTTATTTGATCGAATTGTACCCACAAATGCAATGCCAAGACTAGCAAGTCGCTTGACACCTTCTAATATTGAGAAGAAGTTGTCTGCAATGTCTGTACGACCGTTGTGGCTGTACCGATTTTAGAATTTCAGCAACACATTTTCATCTTGCTTTATTTCGCGTTCTTCTTTACCTTCGTGGCCTGTGTGCAATATTCCTTGTAAAGGACATTTTGTTTTAGAGTCGCATGCCGACCATATTTTTATGCCTTATTTGGCTGGTTTAGATGGAATATAGTAAGTGAATTTAGTGCGGCTGCGATATGGAAACAATTGCTCATCGATGGTGAAGTTTTCATGTGAATCATAATGTTGCGCGGGATTTTCATTTAGAAAATTGCATATGTCACGAATTGGTGCTCCTTTGTCTAATTGTTGTGTAAATGTGCGTGTATGCCCATCATCAAAATGGGTATAGCGCAGCAGTAGTGCATTAACAGGTCTTTTGGACCCACATTTCCACCAGCATCCATATTTTCACACACATCTGGACCAAATAGTTTTCTTCGACTAACCATTTTCATCTTTCGAGATAAATGTAACTTGTTTAGTATCAATTAATATTAGTTTTTTCTCAGCTATTCGAATTTTTAGGAATTTTTTAGATAGCATCACTTCCTAAGGCTACATCCCAATTTTACGATTTTTTCACCGCTAACATTCTGAACCAAATAGTTTTCTTTGACTAGCCATTGCATCTTTCGAGATAAACCTCTCTTGTTTGGTCTCAATTAATATTAGAATTTTCTCAGCTACCAGAATATCTAGGAATTTTTTAGATAGCGCCATCCCCCAGGGAGCTAACCCAATTTTAAGAATTTTTACCAGCAGCGATTTTTGACCATCCGCATAAATTTTTTTATACATGCGGCACATCAAATTAGTCTAAAGTTTTACGTACAATCCGAATCTGCAAACAGATTGGCAATAGGACCACCCCTTACCTCTTTAAAGTAACACATATGCTTTAACCAAACACTTAGAGGTATTAACCCAAAGAAATTAAGCACACAAAAGTTTAATAATTTATTTTATGCGATTTACAGTTTAATAAACTAATTACAATTTTTACAAAGCATAACATTATTTTCTTCGTGTAGTTGAATCCAAGCAGGTTAAAGTAACCTAGCTACCCCCATTTTAAGAATTTTTACCAGCAGCGATTTTTGACCGTCCGCATCTTTCAGTAAATTACCCACATTTGTATATCCACTCGTAGACTGTTCATCCCAGCAGAGTCCATGGATTCTTTTCTTTAACCACTGAACTTGCTTTTTGAAATCATCACTTAGGGTGTTATATTCAACCACCATGTTCAGTATCTCATGCCATATTACATTATTCGCTACATCCAAATATAACACCCTAAGTGATGATTTCAAAAAGCAAGTTCAGTGGTTAAAGAAAAGAATCCATAGATTCTGCTGGAATGAACAGTGTACGAGTGGATATACAAATGTGGGTGATTTACTGAGAGAAGTAATACCTCCCGAGGCTACTGTCTATGTTAAAGGAGAGCAGAAAAAGCAGTTACTATCGAAATATTTATCAAACAACATTTTAAACATGGAAAGTGTATTCTTACTTCCAAGACTCAAAGAATTAAGAAGATTCGGTTATAGATACAATCACTGTTTAAACCATTGTTTGAATAGCTTAAGCTGTTCTAAAGAAAATATTTTACTGTTACAGCCGTTTGTTAATGTATAAATGTTTTTAATTTTTAATAAAATATTTGTGGGGATTTGTTTTTTTATTTATCTTAGCTAAAAGCCTATTTTTAAAATTTAAAAAAGATATATATGTAAAACAGTGTTTTACTTTGGAAAAATTAATGTTTTAAAAAATACAATCAGAAATAATAATAAAATACACAATAATTGGTGTTTGCAAATAAATTCAGTTCTATTTTAATAAAAAATGTAGACTTACCTTAAATTTTCAATATGATGAAAAATAACTACCGAAACGATTTTGTTTAAAATTTCAACGGGCTTTACACAAAAGCGTGCGAAACTAATAGAATTCTACTAATCAGACCGCGTTATATACGGTTTGAAATAAATTACCGTTAATTGATCTATATTACTAAATGACGTTTGTATTTCCCTAAATATGTAGTCGAGGATGATTACTAGAAAGTACCTTGTATGAATCCCCAGCAATTATACGTCAATTTCTAATGCACTGTATTCAAACATAATTAATAGAAAGACCCAGAAGAAATTATATACAGCTTTCACATGTAATTTGGGGTAATCCATTATCGTCAAGGAAACGACTTGTATTTTCCAAGCATTGAGCATATAATTATTTGTGACGAACTTAGTAATTAAAAAAAAAGTTAAACCAGAAATTGATAATTGTTTAAAATTTTAAAAGTTATGATTTTGAAGATTTACAAGAAAACTATCGGTTTTAAATATTAAACACTTATGACCCATATAAAACTCATTTCTAAAACTCTCACGTTTTTGATTTTTGGAGATGTTTGGTTAAAGTATATGTCATAGGTGAACAAAAATTTTAAAGAGATTTGGGAGCTTTAAAGTGTAACTTTGTAAGGGGTGGTCCTATTTTAAATCTGTTTGCAGATTCGGATTCTACGTAAAATTCTAGACTAATCTGATGTATTGCATGATTAAAAAATGTTTAACGGCGGTCAGAAATCGCTGCCCGTAAAAAATCTTAAAATAAGGAGAACTCCCTGGGGAATGGCGCTATCTATAAAATTTCTAGAGATTTGCGTAGCTGAGAAAATTTTAATATTAATTGATACCAAACAAGGTACATTTAGCTCGAAAGATAAGCTAAACAAGATAGAAAGTATGGTATGACATTAAAAGCGAGTTGTGGTACGGTTGCGGTATGCTCGCTAGAAGGTATGTGTGTAATTTTGTATGGCGTGGCCCTATTTTAAATCTGTTTACAGATTAGAATTCTGCGTAAAATTCTAAACTAATTTGATGTGCCGCATGTATTAAAAGATTTATGCAGACGGTCAAAAATCGCTGCTGGTAAAAATTCTTAAAATGGGGGTAGCTAGGTTACTTTAACCTGCTTGGATTCGACTACACGAAGAAAATAATGTTATACTTTGTAAAAATTGTAATTAGTTTATTAAACTGTAAATCGCATAAAATAAATTATTAAACTTTGTGTGCTTAATTTTTTTGGGTTAATACCTCTAAGTGTTTGGTTAAAGCATATGTCTTAGTTTAAAAGGGTGTAACTTTGTAAGGGGTGGTCCTATTGCAAATCTGTTTGCAGATTCGGATTCTACGTAAAGTTCTAGACTAATTTGATGTGCCGCATGTATAAAAAATGTATGCGGATGGTCAAAAATCGCTGCTGGTAAATATTCTTAAAATTGGGTTAGCTCCCTGGTAATATGGCGCTATCTAAAAAATTCCTAAAGATTCGAGTAGCTGAGAAAATTCTAATATTAATTGATACCAAACAAGGTACATTTATCTCGAAAGATGCAATGGCTAGTCGAAGAAAACTATTTGGTTCAGAATGTTAGCGGTAAAAAATCGTAAAATTGGGATGTAGTCTTAGGAAGTGATGCTATCTAAAAAATTTCTAGAAATTCGAATAGCTGAGAAAAATCTAATATTAATTGATACCAAACAAGGTACATTTATCTCGAAAGATGAAAATGGTTAGTCGAAGAAAACTATTTGGTCCAGATGTGTGTGGAAATGTGAATGCTGGTGGAAATGTGGGTCCAAAAGACCTGTTCATGCACTACTCGCAGCAATTGGAGAAAACGCTTATGTGACATAGCTGCACGGAATATGGGTAGACTGTCTGTATGTCCTACATTTGATTTTCCAATGCTCCACTCGAAGGTACTACATTGGCCAGAAAGCGAGTATTTTTTACCTGAAAAATTTTGAATTTTGCCGAACCCTTTTAATACAAATAAAGATGCTACAGGGGATTCCCATAACAAATTAGTTTATTCAAAATTAAATATCATTCAATTCCTATCTAATTACTCGTGTGTAAGGCATCGCGTTACCAGGGTCTACATTATTTTTGCGATAAATTATTATTATTCGTAGATTTTGTATTGTGTGTAAATCCCTCGGGATGTTTTGGATAAATGTTATTTTTTATGCGAGTTGGTATTCTTTTGCATCGTATTTCTTTAAATAAAGGTTTTGTAAATAAAATTCCTATCTTGAGTTTTCCTTTTTCTTTTTGTGCAACCTACCCCACTCAACGACGTTTTTAGTTAGCACGGCATTAATTCTTTGGATTCTCCTTGATTTGTTGCGGTACTCGATGCGGGCTTACTATTGCTTTGCTTACTGTGCTGTGCTTTTCTCTTGACTGCAGAGATTACCGTAACAAAGAGACCAATTGGTGCTTTTGAAGTGCGGTGCTATAAGAAAATATTGCAGTGCAAGCATGATAACAAATGCAATAGAGTTAAAACAATTTGGTGAAAATGGTGTATTTGGAGAAGTGCAGTAAAGAAAAGAGAACGACTGGCAGACAACCATTACTTGAGACATTCAGGACTGGTATCACGTATAATAAAAGAAAAGATTGATGGGATAAATTATATAGGTAAACTACGACTTGACTATCTTATACAAATTATAAACTTGTAAGTTGTATCAGCCATTTCGAATGGACCTGCACCTTGCCGAAGTTCTAAATTACCAGAACAGGTGAAATGGCTTGCGTGTTCTAATGAGCTAAAGAGCCAAACTACAGGTCCAACCAAAGTAGTAGGGTCGTTAGCGAAGAACCAGACTAAGACAGGTCCCCGAAAGAGGGCAGCGGCTCTTTCGGAACTTAGATTGGCAGAAACCATAGGGGTCGGTATGGCAGTCTAAGACACACTACCGCGATGTGGAAGGCAACGGGAAACCACCACATTATCTCCCAAGTACACAGTGTACTTAAATTGTAACAAACATGATGGCATTCTCTGGGGTAAAAGATTCCGGAGTTAAAATATTCCCCCATTCGGATCTCCGGGCAGGAGACTACTTCGGAGGATGCCATCGGAAAATTAAGAATAAGAGTCGGGAACATTCTGCGAGTCGGAGCGTGGAATGTTAAAAGTATGAAGCAAGTAGGTAAGCTAGAGAACCTAAAAATCGAAATAAATAGGTTATCACTAGACATAGTAAAGATCAGCAAAGTTCGGTGGCCAGAGGCGGGAGATTTTTGGAGTGGAGACTTCAGGGTAATTCATACAGGAGCAGAGGAAGCAAATTTGGGTGTGGGAATAGTTATGCGAAAAAAGATAGGATACTGTGTAGAAAATTACTTACAAAAAAACGAAGAAGTACTCATGGTTAGATTAGAATCTAAACCGGTAAACACAGTAATAATACAAGTATACATGCCCACCTCTAGCTAGAATGAAGAAGAGGTAGAAGCCATCTACAAAGATATCGAAGACATATTAAGATACGTAAAAGGACATGAAAATTTAATAATTACGGGAGATTTTAATGTAGTGGTAGGTGAGGGTAAAGAAGGAGCGGTAGTAGGTTTATTAAGTTTAGGCACGAGAAACGACAGGGGGAAATAGGCTGGTAGAATTTTGCGACAAGAACAATTTAATCATCACAAGCACATTATTTCAAAATAATGCTAGAAGACGATATACGTGGAAGATGCCAGGAGATGTAGGAAGATATCAAATAGATTACATGCTTGTTAGAATACGGTTTAGGAATCAAGTAAGAGACTGTAGAAGCTACCCAGAAGCAGATATAGATACTGACCACAACGACGCAATTATGAAGGCCACACTTAAATTTAAGAATGTAAAAAAAAGAAACGGAAAAAGGCACTTGGACTTAGAGAAACCAAAAGATAAAGATATTCAAAAAAGATTCGAAAAAAAGTCAAATGAATTGATATGAATTGATATCGGGAAAATATCTTATACTAAGGAAGTAGAAACAGAATCCAGCCTAGACATGGCGGTCAGAGATATTCTGGGGTATATACAAAAAAAAATAAGAAACCATGAATAACAAAGGATAGCCGGAAATTAATAGAAGAAAGACGAAAATACAAAAATAAATCAGACGGAACAGGAAAACAGAGATACAAAGCCATAAAATGGGAAATTATTCGAAAATGCAGGAAAACTAAAGAACAATGGATTGATGGAAAGTGCAAAGAGGTACAAACGAAGATGGAAATAGGAAAGACAGACGAAGCATACAAATTAATTATAATCAAATTTAGGGATATAAAACCATATAGCAAAAATATAAGGAACGCACAAGGAAACGTCATTATAGAAAACGTAGAGAAAGTGAGTAGATGGCAAGAATATATAGGGAATTTATATGCAGGAGAGGAACTAACTGCATTAGAACAGGAATCAGAATTGAAAATGATGACTTGGGATGTCCTATACTTAGAGATGAGTTTGAATTAGCATCAAAGAGTCTGAAAAATGGTAAGGCGCCGGGTACAGATAAGGTGCATGCAGAAACTCTAAAAGCCGCTGGTCAAGCAGTAACAGAACGTCTCTTCCAACTTGTAAGCTATATGTATGAGGCAGGCGAGATATCCAAAGATTTCAAACGTAGCATCATAGTAACTATACCAAAAAAGAAAGGCGCGGATAGATGTGAAAATTTTCGAACATTAAGTTTGACAGCACACGTGTCAAAAATATTAACTAGAATTGTGCAAAGACTAATGGAAAAACGGGCGGAAGAAATACTAGGAGAAGACCAATTTGGGTTTAGGCGAAACAGGGGAACACGGGAGGCTATTTTAGCCTTGAGAGTGATAATGGAGAAAACAATAGAAAAAGGGGAAAGCGTGTATATAGGGTTTGTAGATCTGGAAAAAGCATTCGACAATGTAAAATGGAAAAAAATGTTTGAAATACTCAAAAAGATTGGAATGAGTTATAGGGATAGACGAATAGTACATAGCTTATACAAAGAGCAAACAGCAGTAATAGAATTAGAGCAGGAACGCAGAGAAGTAAACATTAGAAAAGGGGTGAGACAGGGATGTGCCCTATCCCCATTGATTTTTAACTTGTACATAGAAGAGGTAATGAATACTGTCAAATGCAGGAAGACGTTTGGAATTACTATGCAGGGACAAAAAATTGATATGCTTAGATTTGCAGATGATATAGCGGTATTAACGTCTAGCAAGGAAGAGTTAGAAGCTGCTCTTAATGAAATGGTTCTAACAGAGAGTTCCGGAATGAAAATTAACAAAACTAAAACTAAAGTTCTAGTATGCAAAGGTATGGAAAATAAATCAAAAGCAAGTATGTAACACGAACTTACAAGAGGTTGAGGATTTCTGCTACCTAGGAAGCCAAATAAAGCTAGATGGGAAAAGTACAAAAGATATAAAACAAAGATTAGCACAAGGTCGTGCTACATTTAACAAGAAAAAGCAACTACTGTGCTCAAAGACCACAAACAAAGAAACAAGGAAAAGATTGCTTAAAACATATGTGTGGAGCACAGCACTGTACGGCTGTAAAGCCTGGATAGTAGGAGAAGTGGACAAGAAAAAGGTAGAAGCCTTTGAAATGTGGTGCTACAGACGTATGATGAAGATATCATGGACAGACAAAGTTAAGAATGCAGAGGTACTAATAATGGTAGTGGAAGAAAGAAATATGTGGAAAACAGTAAAAAATAGAGAGATAGGACGATAGGCCACATACTACGGCATGAGGGAATAGTGCGGAATATATTAGGAGCAGAGATAGGAAAAAAGAGAAGAAGGAGCAAACCTAGGTTTGACTACTGCACGCAGATAGTAAAAGATGTAGGCTGTAGGGGGGTTCAGGGAAATTTGTAGGCTAGCCCAGAATAGAAATCAATGGAGGTACGCATCCAACCAATCCCATGATGGATAAACTAATGACGAAAAAATAACTGTGCTTAAACATGATGATTATTATAAGTAAGTTCAAGAATTGGTTGGGCTATATTCTCGAATAATGTTAAGTGTGTGAAAGGAGTTACTGGAAAACCTTTATTTCGGCAAATGTCTAAGTGTTGGGGGATCTTGGTAGCCACAGGTTGCTTAACCCCCTTCACTGAATGTCGGTGAAATAGGGCATAAAATTAGAAAACAATAGAAGAGGAATGAGCTGTATACACATGCTGTGTGAGAATTTCAGGGAACTATGTAGGCTAGCTCAGAATATAAATAAGTGCAGGTACGTGTCCAACCAGTTTTGAGACGGACAACCTAGTGACGAAAAAATAAGCGCAGATAAATCTGATGATTGGTATAAACAACTAGTTGTTGGTTGCGAAATATCTGCAACTAATGTTGACTGTGCGAAAAGATATATTGGAAAATATATTAAATCGGTATACGGTTAAGTGTTGGGGGAACTTGGCAGCCACAGGCTGCTTGCCTCCCTTCACAACCACTGAAGGTCAGAGAAATAGGGTATATAACTGTAAAACAATAGAAAGTGACCGATCTGCATCTAACAAGAAAGAACAGCGTCTATGAGAAAAGACAACAAACATAGTACAAGAAGAAAATTGTTGAAAGCATATGTGTGTAGCACAGCAAAGTATGTCTATGAAATACGGGCAGTCTGAAACGCAGACAGAAAAACGGTAGCAGCCTTTTGAAATGATGTTCTTCAGATGTATGAGGACGATAGCATGGACAGACAAAGATAATAACAAATAAGTTACAGAAATAGTAGGGGAACAAGGATATCTGGGGAGAGAAATAGAAGGGCGGAATACGTTCTAAGGCATTTTTGGGGAATAGTATGGAATATATTACATGCAGAGATAGGAAAAAAGAGGTAGATGTAGACCTAGATCATTTAGTGATAGATGCAGACTGTGCAAATTTCAGGGAAAGGTGTAGTTTAGTTCAGAATAGGAAACAATGATGGTACGCGTCTAACCAGTTCCAGGACTGAAGACCTAATGATGATGAAGTTGTATCAGGTACCTTAAAAAGAAGCAAATAGCGACGACAAAAAAGGAGTCTCTGAAGGTCATTGTTGGGCGCTGGTTAGCTTAGATAAAAATCTACAAGGATGCATATTTGCGCAGTTTATATTAAACCATACATTTGCATTTTACACAAATACCTTCATGGTTTACAGATATAGCTAATAAAGTGATAAAAGTATAACTATTATTAAATACCTGACTGCAAATAAATAAAAGCAACGTCGAATGTACATTAAAACGTGTATCTAGAGAACTTATTCGTTTATCATAAAGACAATCATATATTCTAAATCCGTCTCTGACTGTAATTCCGAAGGATTGTGTAATTTGTGTATTAAAAAGCTTACGAAACCCTTTTTGTACATTTGGCTATTACAAGAAATTGTTTATCAGTTTTAATTATCAGTACAGACAATAAACAACGTCTCACTACATAAACATAGATAGTTTAAATAATTAAATTTAACGGTCTGGGAAATAGTTGAAGAATATCTAATTATTTTTGTAAAGACTTGCATTCTAGTTTTACTGAGAACGGTAGTTTAATCTGACGCTTACTAAAGTTATTAGTTCTACATCTAACTACTGTCTAAGAAAATAATTGGTGACTATGAAAATTATAGTAACAATTCTCTGGTGTTATTTAAGCATAGCACGTGGATTAGAAAACGGTGTGGCTAGAACTCCTCCAATGGGATGGATGAGCTGGCAACGATTCCGTTGCATAACTGACTGCGATTTATACCCAGATGATTGCATTTCTGATAGACTCTTTCGAAGAATAGCCGATTTAATGATAACAGAGGGCTACAAAGCCGCCGGCTACGAATACGTAATTATTGATGATTGCTGGTTAGCAAAAACCCGGGACGAGCATGGTCGTCTACAACCAGATCCCGATCGCTTCCCATACGGAATGAAAAACTTATCGGACTATATTCACAGTAAGGGCCTTAAATTTGGGATGTACGAGGACTATGGTAATTTTACATGTAAACAATATCCGGGAATATTAGGCCATCTTGAAACAGATGCACAGACGTTAATTAATTGGGAAATTGATTACTTAAAAGTTGATGGGTGTAATGCAAATAAAGAGGATTACGTTCAAGGTTATACCGATTTCGGTCAACACCTCAAAAAGTCTAATCGTCCTATTGTGTATTCGTGTAGCTGGCCCTACTATCTTGAACGAAACGGGATTCAAGCAGATTATGCCTACGCATCAAAAGTATGTAATCTTTGGAGGAATTGGAGAAGTGTCGTGGACTCTTACGAAAGCGTAGCGACCATTATAAAGTGGTATAGTAAAAACCAAGACAGATTACAACCACACGCTGGTCCTGGCCACTGGAATGATCCTGATATGTTGTTAATTGGCAACTATGGTCTTAGTTATGAACAAAGTAAAACACAGATGGCACTATGGGCTATTCTAGCTGCACCGCTGTTGATGTCTGTTGATCTATCAACAATTGAACCCAAATATAAGAAAATTTTACTAAATAAAGAACTTATAAAGATAAACCAAGACCAGCTAGGCATCCAAGGTAGATTAGTAGACACCATTACGAACATTACTGTCTGGACTCGGCCAATCACGCCAGTTGTCGATGGATATTATTCGTATGCTGTTGCTTTTTATAGCACTAGAGACGATGGTTATCCGTTTGTCATTAACTACACCTTAAAGCAATTAGGTTTAAATTGCAGCGCCGGTTATCTCGAAAAGGACGTTTTTCAAGAAGGTGACAATGGTCGAACAGTTAGAATTGATGATAAACTCTCTGTAAGGGTAAAACCCTCTGGAACGGTTGCTTTTAAATTAACACCACTTAGTAGTTTAAATGCGTTGTTTTATATGGCACCATTTATGTAACCTTGCATATGTACGTGTGCACGTATGTCCGTGAGTGTGTATTGAGGATCCATAGTATGCATATTATTCATGTCAAAACAAAAAAAAAACAGAAATATGCAATAAATTCTGCTTCTCGATTTATGTCTATCCTTTTAATCACAATATAAAATACCCAAAGTACACGCACACAGCGCGCACGCGCACACACACACACACAATCAAAACTCATGCACATACACACGTTTAAATGCATATACTTACGTACATACGCGCACGCGTAAAACGCGAATGCTCACGCATTCACACACACCCCAGAACTCGCATGAACACTGACTTGCATGTTCGCCCGTTACCACACATACAATCATCAGACCTACTCGAATGCGCCTGCACGCGAAGTTAAACCCTCATTCACACACGCGCACGGAAATATATACGCACGCACGTATACACAATTATGCATTCACGCACACGCACATTTTCGTGTCTACGAAAACAGACGAACGCTGTACATCTACACGCACGCTCATACACGCATGTGCGAAAGCATACTCACGCAAATACAGGTACTTACGCACTTATACATGCGCATATTCACATACGTACGCACGCATGTGTACATGCATGCTAGTATCCAGTTTTAGACGAACGCAAGGTAGGTTTTGGGCCTCTTGGAGCGGCTTTTTAAAGAAAATCTTCAAAAAACTCTTCTATCAAATTTATTTTATACACAAACTACGATTAATTTTAATTTACAAGTACGTTATATGCAGTAACGTGTGGGGATCAAAATAATTCCAAGTTGAAATTAACTTTAATTAAATAAACCAAAAATTACGGTGAGTAGTTGAAGTATCAACATTGTTGAAGTTGTGAAAGTCTAGACTGACTGGCCATCTTGGGTTCTCGAGGGTATTTATGCTATCCTTGCCCCTCACATTGCTTGTGGAAACTGCTGAGCTCATGTCTGCTTATTTCTTTAATCATACAAGGTATTACATTTAAATTATCTTAATTCTAATATTTGCTGTCTTATAACCTACTGTGACCTGCACCTGCAGTATCATGTTGCGTCTGGAATACAATGTTTGTTTCCGTTCTCATTGCCTGGCTTATAAACTTTCATTAACCTTTTGTTATGTCCTTCAATTTATACATTGTAACAATCTAACTTAAGTTTTAATAATTCTGTTTGATTACAAATATATCCTAATTTGGGGGATATGTAACTTGCACGTTTGCAAAATGGTTTCCTTACTGGTGCAATTTTGCTGTTAATTTCACTTTTACTTCTCGCACCCATTGTAATTTTACATTCTGAGTATTACAAATTCTAGACTTCCGCACATCTTTCTTTGTTTTATTTGTACGTTTAAAATTAAAGATAAATTTTATTATTCTTATCGCGCCATTACTTTTGTATTATTTTTTATTGACAGGTTGTATTTCATCCTTAAAACTTTATCCATACTAATGAACACATTTCTAAATTGGTTGTGCTACTCACTAAAAGGTCTGTGTTATCCGCAAATCCTAACATTGAAATTTCTTTGTCCGACACGTTTAGTCCAGCATCCACGTGTTCATTAATTTTAAGAATTGCTAAATAAAATCTTTGTCGGACACTCTCCTTTACATTTGCATACTTCTCGTTATTATCTACTTTGGCTGCCTATTTTTGTAGATATGTGCAACTACAATTATGTTTTTACATAGAGTGCGTACATAAAATCGACCTTATAATTTATATTTTGGTAAGGAATATCAATAAGCAAAGTCATTACATTACTTTAGTTTAATTAATAGAACGTATAAGAAATCAATTTAAAGTCTGCACTCCAACAGTTTTCCGTCAACGTTTAAACAAATAATTAATAATTTTGCCTGGCATGGGGAAAGTAATTCGAGCATAGAAAATGAAAATCAATATAAATTGTTAGTTATTTCGCAAAAAGAAAAGCCCGTGACCGGTTTGACTGTTCTTACAGATCACTAGACGGACGCATCTCAGCTATTTGATTCTTTTTAACGTACCTGTACAAGTTACAAGTTTATAGTTTGTATAAGATAGTCAAGTCTTAGTATACATATATAATTCATCCCATCAATCTTTCTTTTTATTATTCGTGATACCAGTCCTGAATGTCTCAAGTAATGATTGTCTGCCAGTCGTTCTCTTTTCTTTACGGCACTTCTCCAAATACACTATTTTCACCAAATTGTTTTAACTCTATTGCATTTGTTATCATGCTTGCACTGCAATATTTTCTTATAGCACCGCACTTCAAAAACGCCAATTGGTCTCTTTGTTACGGTAATTTCTGCAGACAAGAGAAAAGCACGGCACAGTAAGCAAAGCAATAGTAAGTCCGCATCGAGTACCGCAACAAAAACAAGGAGAATCCAAAGAATTAATGCCGTGCTAGCTAAAAACGTCGTTGAGTGGGGTAGGTCACACAAAGAGAAAAAGGAAACCTCAAGATAGGAATTTTATTTACAAAACCTTTAGTTAAAGAAATACGATGCAAAAGGAATACCTACTCGCATAAAAAATAACATTTATCCAAAACATATCCCAAAGGATTTACACACAATACAAAATCTATGGAAAATAATAATTTATTGCAAAAATAATGTAGACTCTTGTAACGCGATGCCTTACGCAAGATTAATTAGATAGAAAATAAATAATATTTAATTTTGAATGAACTAATTTGTATGGGAATGCCCTGTAGCATCTTTATTTCATATTAAACTGTTTACAATTCAAGATTGGTAATTAGATCACATTTTCTTATTCCAAATTACTCTAAAACCACAAGAATGTATATAAACAGGGAGTATCTTTGTTGTGGTGTGTTTTGTATTTTTCTTAATCTTTTGGGAATTAAACGACACAGAAAAGTTGATTCTATCAAAAAGCCTGAGCTTTGCAGTAACACCAAAATCAATACCGACATTTGAAATAATCAGCTGTATTGAGAAAACCGCAACCCAACTTGAAGAAGATCAAGCAAACAAATTTAGAGTACAAGCAAAATCAAAATAGAAAAAAATAACAAAATTAAACCAAAAAAAAGTAACGAAATAAAAGTAATTCGCAATCTAAAAACCGATAACTCAATTATAATTCTACCTGTTGACAAAGGCAATGCAAAGTAGTATTGGATAAAAACGATTATAACGCAAAAGTTAGCGAACTGTTAGACACTGAGAATTACACTAGTTTGGAAACAAACCCAAGAAAATCAGTTGATAATAAAATATACAACACTATAAATTTTATAAATGAGTTCGAAACCAAAGGAAGAAACAAACTGGTCCTACATTACAACAAACCACCCCACTTTTACGGTTTACCAAAAATTCATAAAAAAGACATTCATTTAAGACCTATCGTAAACTCCATAGATTCACCATGCCATAATTTAGCAAAATTTTTCCTAAAAATTATAAATCCATTAGCAGGCAAAACGGACTCTTTCTTAAAAAACAACCAACACGTTTTAAAAAAATTATCAAACATAAAAATTGAAAATACACACACAATGGTAAGTTTTGATGTAGTAAATCTTTTCACAAATGTTCCTGTAAACAAAACGCTTAACATTATAAAAACAGACTAGAGAAAAATGACAATCTTAAAAAAAAAACAAAACTAAGTATAGGATCGATTATGGAATTACTTAGTGTATGCGTCAATACCACATATTTCCAAATAAATGACTAATTCCACAAACAGAGTTTCGGAATCGCGATGAGAAGTCCACAATCGCTAATCTTAAATAATATGTTCATGGAGGTATAACAAGTTGCCCCATCTGAGCAGAAAATTCATTATAGGCTTGCAAATAAACGTTGGTATTAACAGCTTAATTAAAGAATATTGGACCGATTATTCTGTTGCCAAAAAAGGCACTCTACACCAACTATTAACCTTTCATTTGGTTCATGGGTTCAGCTACACCTTTTTCAATTTAAAGTGTAAATTTTAAATAATTCTATTGGAGCATCATCATCATTAGGTCTTCAGTCCTAGAACTGGTTAGACGCGTACCATCATTGTTTCCTATTCTGAACTAACCTACAGATTTCCCTGAAATTTGCACATGCATCTATAACTATCTCATCTAGGTCTACATCTACCTCTTTTTTCCTATCTCTGCTTGTAATATATCCCATACTATTTCCCAAAATGCCTTAGAACGTATTCCGCCCTTCTATTTCTCATTTTCTATAACTTATTTGTCTGTCTATACTATCGTCCTCATACATCTGAAGCACAGCATTTCAAAAGGCTGCTACCGTTTTTCTGTCTGCGTTTCAGACTGCCCGTATTTCATAGGCATACTGTGCTTTGCTCCACACATATGCTTTCAACAATTTTCTTCTTGTTCTATGTTTGTTGCCTTTTCTCATAGGCGCTGTTGTTTCTTGCTAGATGCAGTTCGATCACCTTCTATTGTTTCACAGTTATATGCCCTATTTCTACGACCTTTAGTGGTTGTGAAGGGAGGTAAGCAACCTGTGGCTGCCAAGTTCCCCCAACATTTAACCATTTAGGGATTTAATATATTTTCCAATTTATCTTTTTGCACAGCCAACATTAGTTGGAGATATGTCGCAACCAACAACTAGTTGTTTATACTAATCATCAGATTTATCTGCGCTTATTTTTTTGTTATTAGGTTTTCCGTCTCAAAACTGGTTGGACACGTACCTGCACTTATTTATATTTTGAGCTAGCCTACATAGTTCCCTGAAATTCTCACACAGTATGTGTATACAGCTCGTTCCCCTTCTATTGTTTTCTAATTTTATGCCCTATTTCACCGAGATTCAGTGAAGGGGGTTGAGCAACATGTGTCTAGCAAGATCCCTAACACTTAGACATTTGCCGAAGTAATGGTTTTCCAGTAAATCCTTTCACACACTTAACACTATTCGAGAATATTGCCCAACCAATTCTTGTAGTTACTTATCATAATCATCATGTTTAAGCACAGTTATTTTTTCGTTATTAGTTTATCCATCTTGAGATTAGTTGGATGCGTACCTCCATTGATTTCTATTCTGGGCTAGTCTACACATCTCCCTGAAACCCCTACAGCTTACATCTTTTACTATCTGTGTGCAGTAGTCTAACCTAGGTCTGCCTCTTCTTCTCTTTTTTCCGATCTCTGCTTCTAATATATTCCGCACTATTCCCTCATGCCGTAGTATGTGACCTATCATCTTATCTCTCCTCTTTTTTACCGTTTTCCACATATTTCTTTCTTCCCCTACCATTTTTAGTACCTCTTAGTTCTTAACTTTGTCTGTCCATGATATCTTCATCATACGTCTGTAGCACCACAATTCAAAGGCTTCTACTTTTTCTTCTCCGCTTCTCCTATTGTCCAGGCTTCACATCCGTACAGTGCTGTGCTCCACACATATGTTTTAAGCAATCTTTTCCTTGTTCCTATGTTTGTGGTCTTTGAGCACAGTAGCTGGTTTTTCTTGTTTAATGTAGCACGACCTTGTGCTAACCTTTGTTTTATATCTTTTGTGCTTTTTCCATCTTGCGTTATTTGGCTTTCTAAGTAGCAGAAATCTTTAACCTCGTGTAAGTTCGTGTTACATACTTGTATTCTTGTTTTTGATTTATTTTCCCCACCTTTGCATACTAAAACTTTAGTTTTAGTTTTGTTAATTTTCATACCGTATCTCTCTGTTAGAACCGTTTCCATTTCATTAAGAGCAGCTTCTAACTCTTTCTTGCTAGACGCTAATACCGCTATATAATCTGCAAATCTACGCATATCAATTTTTGGTCCCTGCGTAGTAATTCCAAATGTCTTTCTGCATTTGACAGTATTCATTGCCTCTTCTATGTACAAGTTAAAAATCAATGGGGATAGGACACATCCCTGTCTCACCCCTTTCCTAATGTTTACTTCTCTACGTTCCTGCTCTAATTCTATTACTGCTGTTTGCTCTTTGTATCAGCTATGTACTATTCGTCTATCCCTATAACTCATTCCAATCTTTTTGAGTGTTTCAAACATTTTTTTCCATTTTACATTGTCAAATGCTTTTTCCAGATCTACAAACCCTACGTATACGCTTTCCCCTTTTTCTATTGTTTTCTCCATTATCACTCTCAAAACTAAAATAGCCTCCCGTGTTCCCCTGTTTCGCCTAAACCCAAATTGGTCTTCTCCTAGTATTACTTCCGCCCGTTTTTCTATTCGTCTTTGCACAATTCTAGTTAATATTTTTGACACGTGTGCTGTCAAACTTATTGTTAGAAAATTTTCACATTTATCCGCACCTTTCTTTTTTGGTATAGTTACTATGATGCTACGTTTGAAATCTTTGGGTATCTCGCCTGTCTCATACATATAGCTTACAAGTTGGAAGAGACGTTCTGTTACTGCTTGTACAGCTGCTTTTAGAGTTTCTGCTTGCACCTTATCTGTACCCGGCGCCTTACCATTTTTCAGACTCTTTAATGATAATTCAAACTCGTCTCTAAGTATAGGATATCCCAAGTCATCATTTTCAATGTCTGATTCCTGTTATAATGCAGTTAGTTCCTCTCCTAAATAAATTCCCTATATATTCTTGCCATCTATCCACTTTCTCTACGTTTTCTATGATGACGTTTCCTTGTGCGTCCCTTATATTTTTGCTATACGGTTTTATATCCCTAAAATTAATTCTAATTAATTTGTATGCTTCGTCTGTTTTTCCCATTTCCATCTTCGTTTGTACCTCTTTGCACGTTTCATCAATCCATTGTTCTTTAGCTTTTCTGCATTTTCGAATAATTTCCCATTTTATGGTTTTGTATCTCTGTTTTCCTGTTTCGTCTGATTTATTTTTGTATTTTCGTCTTTCTTCTATTAAATTCAGGATATCCTTTGTTATCCATGGTTTCTTATTTTCTTTTTGTGTATACCCCGCCTTGTCTAGGCTGGATTTAATGTTATTCCATTCTGTTTCTACTTCCTTAGTATCAGATATTTTCCCGATATCATTCAGCAATTCATTTGACTTTTTTTCGAATCTTTCTTGAATATCTTTATATTTTAGTTTCTCTAAGTCCAAGTGCTTTTTTCCGTTCCTTTTTTCAGATCTTTAAATTTAAGTGCGGCCTTCATAATTACGATGTTGTGGTCAGTGTCTATATCTGCTTCTGGGTAGCTTATACAGTCTTTTACTTGATTTTTTACCCCAGAAAATGCCATCATGTTTGTAACAATTTAAGTACGCTGTGTACTTGGGAGATAATGTGGTGGTTTCCCGTTGCCTTCCACTTCGCGGTAGTGTGTCTTAGACTGGCATACCGACCCCTATGGTCTCTGCCAATCTAAGTACCGAAAGAGCCGCTGCCCTCTTTCGGGGACCTGTCTTAGTCTGGTTTCACTAACGACCCTACTACTTTGGTTGGACCTGTAGTTTGGCTCTTTAGCTCATTAGAATACGCAAGCCATTTCACCTGTTCTAGTAGTTTAGAACTTCGGCAAGGTGCAGGTCCATTCGAAATGGTCTATTGGAGCAATCGATTCTAAATTTCGTGAATTTTCCTAAAAAATGATCCTCTTTCATTTCCTCGAAAAAGTTTTGAAATCCTTGCCATAAAAAGATAGCTATAAAAATTTTATTATAAATATACTTCGGTTCGGCACATGTAGTCTCGTCAGAGATTTTGTGAAATATGATGTATTTTTTCATTCAAATTGACATTCACACACACTCAGCATTAAGTCTTCACATAATCGCATGTATTTTTTTACGCACACATATTCGTATTTATGTGTTTGCGTATAAACATGTGTAAACTAAAACAATGACGCCGTGCTTCTTTGTGTCTATATTTATTTATCATACTTGAAACCGGTTTCTCGGCTCACTTGGCAACTGTGTTCGTACACACGCACACACTTTGCGCGCGTATAAATATACGCACGCTTTTTGTTCATTTTTATGTATTGCCTACTACTAGGTATTGTTCTCTTTGTTATTGGGTCAGTTTTACAGCAAACGTTGAACGCATAGGACGTTAGTGCTCCAAAATACATTTTACTCGCTAAATTTTTGTTGTCATTTTATTTGATTCTTGAAAATGTGTGATGATGAAGTGGAATTTGTCTACAATACACAATTGCGTAAACGAAATTCAGATAGTGCTTTTCACGCAAAATTGGCAGATGCATTATCTCGAAACATGCAACGTAATCCAGAATCAGAAATCGACGACGAAGAGCCTGATCTATTTGAAGTCGAAGACGACGATAATGATTTTGATTATTTGTCTGACGAAGATGCTTCTGATGTTGAAATAAATTTGCAAATCGAAGCAAATGAAATTTTTTATAGTGATGAAGGGGAAGAAGAGGAGGGAGAAATGCAGCCGAAACTCCTGCAAATGATGCATTTTTCTTTGGTAAGGATGGCACAAAGTGAAGTAAAACCGAACCACTTTCGGTCGGTCGCTTGCGTCAGCACAATATAATACGATTTTGAGCTGGCCCAAGAGAACAAAATTTGATTCCGGCTTAAGTGTTCAAAAAGTTTTTTTCAACCAACATTTCATTTATCATTATAAACGAAACAAATCGCTATGGAAGAAATGTTGTTAAAACATGGAATGAGGCCAATCCACAGAAGAAATAAAGAGTTTGTTTAGATCTCACGAGCAATGAACTAGATGCATTTATAGGTATCCTTTTGGCCGCTGGTGTTACCGCCGTGGATCAATGTAGTAGGCGTAAGACAACGGATCCCAAAGTCCTGGGTTAAAATCCCGACACGGCCGACTGCTTGAAAAATGGCAAGTGAGCATTTTTCACAAAAATTACGCCCCCGTTCGGATGAGAGGTTAAATGGAGGTCCCGTGTGTGAGTGTTGCCAGGCACGTTAAAGTTCCCTACCTTGCCTGGAACGGCAAGGGTTCGGCAAAATTCTAAATTTCCAGGCAACAAAAAACTCGCCTCTTGGCTAATGTAGTACCTTCGGGTGGAGCATTGGAGATGTAAATGAACGGCATACAGACAGTACGGCGTCGCCGTGAATCAATGTAGTAAGCGTAAGACTACAAATCCCAAGGTCCTGGGTTCGAATCCCGACACGGCCGACTGCTTGAAAAATGACAGGTGAGCATTTTTCACAAAAATTACGCCCTCGTTCGGATGAGAGGTAAAATAGAGGTCCCGTGTGTGAGTGTTGTCACGCACGTTATAGATCCCTACCTTGCTTGGAACAGCAAAGGTTTAGCAAAATTCCAAATTTTCCAGGTAAAAAGACTCGCTTCCTGGCCAATGTAGTACCTTCGGGTGGAGCATTGGAAAATCACATGTAGGGCATACAGACAGTCCCAAGGTCCCGGATTCGAGTCCCGTCACGGTCCGCTTGAAAAATGTTAGGCGAGTATTCTTCACAAAAATACACCCTCGTTCGGATTAGAGGTAAAATGGAAGTCCCGTATGTAAGTGTTGTCACGCACGTTAAAGAGTGCTTGGAACAGTAAGGGTTCGGTAAAATTCCAAATTTTCCAGGTAAAAAAACTTTCTGACCAATGTATACCTTCGGGTGGAACATTGGAAAATCACATGTAAGGCATACAGACAAGGCGTCGCCACGGATCAATGTAGTGAGCGTAAGACTAAGGATTCCAAGGTCCTGGGTTCGAATTCCGACACGGTCGACTGCTTGAAAAATGGCAGGTGAGCATTTTTCACAAAAATTTCGCCCTCGTTCGGATGAGAGGTTAAATGGATGTCCCGTGTGTGTCGTCACGCACCTTAAAGATCCCTACCTTGCCTGGAACGGCAAGGGTTCGGCAAAACTCCAAATTTCCAGGCAACAAGAAACTGGCCTCCTGGCCAATGTAGTACCTTCGGATGGATCATTGAAAATATAAATGCACAGCATACAGACAGAAGGCGGCTCCGTGGCGTAGTTGGTATGTGTGTGTCTACTACGCCCAAGGTCCCGGGTTCGAAACTCCGACACGGTCCGCTTGAAAAATGTTAAGCGAGCAGTCCAAAAGTAAACATAAATGTTATATTATGTGAACGTGTCTAAAGTACATGCAGCTTGTACAATACATAAATAGACAAAAGTGTAATAAATAAATAGTAGTGTTAATGTTGTTAATAGACCTATAGTTAAGAATTTAGTTTAAAAAGGCATTAGTGCTTGTAAATTCATTAGTGTGATAGTGCTTTATTGTTAATTGGACTGAAAACATCTATAAATAAGGCATGTACTGTTAAATTAGACTTGTGAACAGTGAAGAATAAAGACTTTTGTTATTACTTGTTTTAAATTAGTGAAACGCGGTAGTAGTACTCCGCTACACTGGTGTCAGCCTGTGTGGGGTATATAGTGATTAATTTAAAAAAAAAAACAAGTCTAAAGATATTTAAGTAGTTAAGTAGTTAAGAAGCCAAAGTAAGATGAACGCAGAAACTTTAATGAATTTCCTTAAGGATTTAAAATACCGTATGGAAGAAAAGTTAAGTGAAAATGTTGCGAAAATGGAGCAGAGGCCGGCTAAACTGGAAGTGACACTAAATGAAAACGTAGTGAAGTCAGTTGAACTGGAATCAGCTCTTAAAGAAAAGTTAAGTGAAAATGCTGAGAAAATAGAAGAAAAGTTAAGTGAAAATGCTGCAAAATTGGAAGAAAAGTTGAATGGAAAGACAGCCACGTTAGAATAAAGATTAATGGAAAGCTCCATTGCATTGAAAGAAAATTTCACTGAACAGGTAAAAACAGTTGAGCAAAAGTTGGACAGCAAATTGGTAAAAATGGAAAAAGATGTGATGAGGCTGCAAGAACAAGTGATTTCACTAACAACGCGGCCACTTGAATTAGCAAACCAAGTTGTAAATCAGTACATTCCAGAAATAAGAAGTATGGTAGAAAGCGAGTCAATACCGTTAAAATTTAAAGTGAAACCACCCACATTCGTTGGTAAAACACCTTGGCCCACATATTTGAAACCATTTGAAGCTGCTGCAATAGCCAACGGTTCTTGCAACAAAGAGAAGGCTATCTCTCTAATAGTGGCCCTACGAGGGAAATCCCTTAACATCTTACAAACGATTCCCGATCACCAGCAGAATGATTACGGTTTTTTAACATCGAAACTTGAGATGAGATATGAAGACACTCATCTTCAACAGATTTACCATGCACAAGTTTAGAACCGCTCGCAAAAGACAAGTGAAAGCCTGCAAGAATTCGAAGCTGACATCGCCAGATTAGTTAGATTGGCATATCCAACGGCACCAGATAGTTTCCTAGAACAACTGGCTGTTCAAACATTTGTGGATGCCGTTAAAGATGGCGAAATACAGCAAGCGCTAAGATTAGCACGGCCAAAAATGTTAGATGACGCACTGGCTCATGCGCTTGAATTTGAAGCAGCTAAGCAGACATCACACAGGATGAGTCACAAAGTTCGGTCTGCCTTAAAGGAATCTGGTCAAGCGCAGAACAGCATAGATGAAATAATCAACCGTGTGTTTGAAAAGCAAAAGGCAGAAAAACTAGAAAGACGATGATCGCGGAGATGGCGTCTGCGATGCTGGAGCTGCGGTGAAGTTGGTCATATACAGAGAAGCTGTACTTAACCAAACAAACAACCGGTTGAGCTAAAGCAGGTCAATATAAGGGGGCAAACGTCGACAGCACAGCGTAGTGCCCCGAAGATTATCATCCGTGCTGCATCGTCGATGGGAAGTCTGGACAGCATTTATATTGACGGTGGAATTAATAGTAGGGTTGCCCGATTACTCGTGGATACAGGAGCGACAAGGACTATTGTGAGACCAGATTTGGTTGGTCGTGGAAAAGTGCTACCTGTATCGGTATGTCTTCGAACAGCAAGTGGTGAGAAAATATCTACTCACGGAGAGACTGCCGTAACGTTGGGAATTGGAGACAAACTAATTAATCATCGGGTGTTGGTAGCTGAAATCACAGAAGAAGTGATCTTGGGAATGGATCTCACGAGAGAATATGGGTTTCATGTAAACATGAAAAAAAGATGTGCTACGAATAGATGACGACGAGATTCCATTTCAAGGGACGAGTAACCAGAGGATGCAAGTTCGAATGATTTGTAATATGAAAATACCCGAGAAAGCGAAAATGATAGTAATGGAACGGCCGGATGGTACGCTCCAGGACGGACAAGTATGCATGATGGAAGCAACTAAATCGAGAATGGGTCAGGAGGGATTACTGATTGGAAAAACGCCTGTAAAGTTTCGAAATATGATACCAGTAAGGGTTCTGAACATTAATCCGCATACGGTGACCCTGAAGAAAGACATGATTATGGGAAGTTGCATTCCAGTATGCCATATTAAAAGTTGTGTGGACGATACGAAAGATAAACCAGTCAACGGTTGCTCATAGAAATTGCTGGATATGTTGATACCTTCGTGTCAAAAATTAAACGGCGACCAACTGGGCAAAGTAAAAGAACTGGTCGGACGATATCGAGATGTGTTTGCACTGGATGATAGTGATAAAGGAAGGAGGAATGTTGTGCAACATAAGATCAATACTGGAGATGCGCAACTGATAAGACAACACCCCAGGCGGCTTCCTTTGATAAAACGTAGGGAAACCGACCGTTTAACATCCTACGCTGGCAACAACCAGGAAGGCTCGAATAATGAGAATGGTGTCGACGAGTTATTAATCATAAACCAAATGTAGATTTTGAGAGTTTCATGGCGGCGCATGGTGGTTCCGCTAAGGCAAGATTTGGCGTTGTTGTTGAAAAACAGCAAGATCTGTTTAGAGCACCAGAGGAGTATTCCCGTGCACATTGCGTAGCTCAAGATTTGGAAATGTCAAGAGGAATAGCTGTGGTTTTCAAGAAAAGTTTGGATGTGTGGATGAATTAGTACAACAGCCGCCAACTGTAGGAAAAGCTTTGGTTCTTTGGGATAAAAATCGTTATGTTTACTATCTAGTCACCAAAAATTCTTTATGGCATAGACCTAGTTATGGACATCTATGGAAGCCTTTGCTAAATCTTAAGGCTCAGATATTGGAGAATGGAGTAACAAAACTAGCGGTGCCCAAACTAGGCTGTGGACTGGATCGCTTAGATTGGAGGATAGTCCGAAATATGCTAGAAGTAGTTTTCCAGGAAACCAACGTCCAGGACCTTGTTTGTTGTTATCAACCGGTTCCCTACCAAGACCAAGAAGTGAGTGTTGACTGTTATTTCCAACGACGCGGTGTATGCACCAGAGGAGATAGCTGCCGATACCGTCATCATTCATCGAATTGGCGTCAAAATGTTTTTACAGTTACGAGACGTAACGGTTTTAAAGAGGAGGCAGTGTTGCGAGCTACTATTGGGCAACCCGTCAAACACACAAGCGCCGTAAGCACTGCATATTCTCTATGGACCAAGAATCTTCTAGCAATTACTGGAGATTGAGTCATTCTTTTTAATTCAGATTATATATAAGACCGCTAATAAATGTAAGAAGTTTAGTCTATATCAGAATGTCGAATATAAATTATATCGTGTAAAGTTAAATAGTTGAGCTTTTGGAAGTCCAAGAGTAAACATAAATGTTATATTATGTGAACGCGTCTAAAATACATGCAGCTTGTAAAATGCATAAATAGACAAAAGTGTAATAAATTAATAGTTGTGTTAATGTTAATGATTTTATTTGGAATATAGACGAGATAATAATTAATGGCTTATTTTAGTCAAGTAAATTTTAAAAGTAAAACTGGAACGTAACAACCAAAGGGAGCTCATTTAATATTTATTAAAGAAGAGAGGGCGGGCATCAATTCTTAGTTACACCACTGTGTCTGGTTCAAACCCTCCAGCTGAACTGATCTTTACATGTGTTCAGTCCATAAACCCAATATATTTTATGAATCTGCCACCGGAGAAAAATTGTTGGCTGTTAATTTTGATTTCATCTTCCGTCTGTGACATCTTGATAAACTGTTTACATAATGCGAATAGGGATCTTGACGTTATGCACAATTCTGTTGGACGTGGATTTAATCTATCCTAACAAAATCTCCAACCACTTGCAAAAGAGATCCTGTTGCAAGAAAAACGCAATATTGTAAAAACCATTTCTTCAGAGGAAACAACATTATTTCTAAAATTATTCTTATTAAATTTCATAATATTACAGGCGGACATCCTTCTTGCCTGTCTGAAGAAGAAGATATTTCTCTTGTTAAATTATTTAATACAAATCTTACATCTTTCTTGGAGAACCAAATCTGTTTTTAAAAAATTATCTTGCCGTCTTCGAAAAACCTTTTGCTTCAACGAGGTTTTAACTCCTGAATTAATTCTAGATTATTGTCGTCTGTTAAAATACCCGCCAATTGATCCATTATTATTTGGATAATAATAAAAATCCAATCGGTTTACAATTATCAACAAATCAAAACAAGGTTATGTTATGGTTTTATGAATTTGTAAGCTTAAACCATCAAGCTTCTTGGTTTATCTTAAACGTAGTTTGATATTTTGATTGTATATTGTACAACACTGCAATTTGCTTGAACCAAATTTAACTTTTAATTCCATTCTGAATTCGAAATATACAACTGGGCCTAAGGGGGTACCAAACTTCATACAACAGGTTAACCGAAAAAAAGACAAAATAAACAGCTGGACTATTTCAAAAAGCCAAAAATATAATTTATTTATTCGTACAAAATCTGTAGTTGTTATAAATAACTACCAAAAGCGTTGCTTAACCCGGCTATGCGCAACAAATTCCAGATTGAGAGTATTGTTTCTCAAAGTCCTTAACATTACAAGGGAATCAAATGAATACAACAAACTACGAAGAACTAAATTGGTTAAGTTCGAAACATAGCTATGGAAAAGGTTCAGTGGTTATTGTCAATTTGATTCAAACTTAGGTCCATATAAAGTTTGTAATTTGATTACAGCTAACCTAAAATTAAAATTAAACCCATCGTTAAGCACAATGATTGGCAGAATTTGTATACGGTTGCGGTCACCTATAATTTCGACTACCGCAGCCGCTTGCCATGGTCATCACCTTAAACCTAATTAAAATTATGTGGCTTTTTCACACCTGATTTTATTTATAATTAAGATATATTGACATCTACACATAGCTATTTAATTTATTATAACACTCTGTGTCTACAGGTTTCTGCCCTTATGGATGTACGTGAATTTTCTCGAACTTATATTTATCTGTTGTATATAAAAGTGAATAAAAAAATGTGACGGAAGTGTTTTTATTAATGTTTGAGGAAAGAGAAAAAAATATTTGATGTAACGCAGGCAATAGAAACTTTTTAGAACCTTAAATTGAAGTTGCTACCGGAAAGCCGAACGATTCGGTAGAAAAGAACAAATGCTCGCCTGAATTAGGAAAAACAAAGTAAGCGAAAGAAAAAGAAACAAAACGAATACCGCACTTAACACGGTCGGGGAGTGGGGTAAAGATACAAACGACGTACAAAGATATCGAAGACATACTAAGATTCGTAAAAGAGCATAGAAATTTAAAATTACCGGAGATTTTAATGTAATGGTAGGTGAGGGTAGAGAAGAACCGGCAGTAGGTTTATTTGAATTACGCACGAGAAGCAACCGAGGAAATACGCTCATAGAATTTTGCAACTAGAGTAATTTAACCATCACACCAACATTAATTTAACATCATGCTAAAGTCGGATGTAACATTAGCGCATTACTTAAAGAAAACACCAGTTTTGCAATAGAATTAAATTTGGCACAAAAAACCCCTGTAAAATTTATAAACTTCTGTAGTCTATAATTAACAACGTTGATATTTCAATATAATATTAAACTAGAATGAAGAATTAAATTAAGAAAGCACCTAGTACATTAAACACCAATGTTAGTAAATATCGGTATTATACGTACCTTCGTATTAAATTAAAAAATTACAGATATAAACCGGGAAATAACCTTGATAATAAAGTTATTTGTACAAATATATACGGGTTCAAGAAATATTAACCATGGGACGATTCACTCCAAAAACCACAATACGCATAAAAACAGCCATAAAAAATATGTTGACAACGTAACGAATAAGACTATCGGCGTTGCAATGTAAAATCGTGAGCATGAATTAAGCTTTACACAAACAGGATGACAGTGTACTTAAAAAAAATTTTTTTTACGTACAGCCAGTAAGAACGAGAACGACATGTATTGAATCCCCGGAAAAATTACGCGTAAAAAACCCACAGACAGTAAAAAAAGGGATCCGATTTAGATAAGGTTATTGCTAGATACCAGACATCAGACTGCAGATTTCAAATCGCGGTGCGGGATGCATTGCAAACCAAGTACTATAATGTAACGTGGCAATATTCATACACAGAGTTAGTAAAGAAAACAGGTTTTTGGACGCAGAGGAACGCGAACGTAAATATACTGATCTTTTGAAAGCTACCGGCGTGGGAGTTTTGCTCAACAAATTGGATTTTTTATCTGCAACGATATACTGCACTAGCTGTCGATCAAATTTTGAGGTAATCAAAACTATAAGTCAATTAAATTCTCTTATCCCTTATATAAACGTCGTATGCTATTTTATTGTACTTAATTACTGTAATTGATTGTAATAATGTGTGGAGCTTACTATTAAACCAGAACTACTAACGTTGATGCACGCTTATTTAAAGCGTATTGTACAAACAAAATTTTCCTAAAGTATACTACTGTAGAAGCAAATTAGCATGTGAAAATGAACTTAGTTAAATTTCTATGAAGTCGAATAATTGATAATGTTCTTTTTAGTTAAACACGTATTTGGGCAAATATGGGGTGGATAACAGCACATTTTTTCTCTGTTACTTTTGGTTGTCAAATTTATTTTTTACAATATAGGTTTGGAACATACGTATTGTAGTTTTTTTCTGTTTACTCTTAAAGGTGTGGTTAAGGCTCTATCAGCCTCCAGCAATAGTGAAAACCGCCAAAAAGTTACTAAAAACACCAGACTTTATTTGAGGTATTTTCCTCAGGTGGGTTGACGCTCAAGAACTTAACATAAGCAAGGGAGTTTAAAACCTTTCAGATATTTAGAAGAAGTCTTACAACTTGTATACCCTTAAGAGTATTATATTTTCATTTATAAAACACGACCTGCACCACTGCAAGCCAGCGGCCCAACTAGTAACAGTTGTTATTCCCTTTGTTGAGTAATAATAAGCAACAACAACAATTTAGCGCATATTAACGATACATGTGGAAGATGACAAGAGACAGAGTGATATCAAATAGATTACATTTTTGTCAGACAGCGGTTTAGGAATCAAGTAAAAGACTATAGAAGCTACCCTAAACCATATATATACACTGACCACAATATCGTAATTATGAAAGCCGCGAGTTACATACCTCCCATATTAAGATATATATGTAATCAAATGGAATTATTAAATCTTAAGTTAAATTGTTACAAAGTATAATTGAAGGACATATTACAAAAGGTTAATGGAAGTTCATAAATCAGATATGGGAACGGAAATGAATACTTTGTATTCCAGACGTAACATGACACTACAGGAACAGGTCACAATAGATTATAAGAAACTTATTGTTAGAATTAAGACTACTAAGAAGTAATACTTTGTATTGAATAAAGAAATAGCAGACATGAGATCTGCAGGTCCCACAAGCAATGTGAGGGGCAGGGATAGCATAAATACCCTCAGGAGCCCAAGATGGCCAGTTAGTCTCGAGCGTTGCAACTTTAACATTGTTGATTGTTCAAGTTACTCAATTTAGTTTAATTAATTAGTGAAAAGTAACTTTGATTAATTTTAATTGTTAAACGTTAATGAATATAACGTAACCATTTGTTAAATCCAATTGTAATTTCTGTATAAATTAAAATACACTTGATAGGAGTGTAAATTTGGAAATAAAGTCTTTTTAAAAAGAAGCTCCCAAAGGCCCAAAACCTATCTCGCGCTTAAATTTAAAAATTTGAAAATAAGACGAACGGCAAAGGTACTCTGACTTTGGAAACTAAAAGATAAAGATATCCACAGAAGATTTGAGAAAATTCAAACAAATTTTACATAAACGTCGGTAAAATTTCTAATGCTAAGGAAGTAGAAGCAGAATCGAATAACATTGAATTCATCTTAAACATGATGGTCTTAAATTATCTGAGGTATAAACAAAAGTACAATAAGAAACCATGGGAGAAAAAGAATATCTTGAATTTAATACAAGAAAGGCGAAAATGCAAAACCAGACCAGGCGAAGCAGTGCTACAGAGTTATAAAGTCATAAAATGAGAAACCTTCACATTATTCGCACCTCCCTTGTTTAATAAAACCCCGTAGGAAAGATATAAAGCACGCGTTGACGGTGAGTAAAAAAACATAAAGGGAAATACATGCCTTACAAACTGCGATATTAGATGCAGATTCACTGATAACAAAATAAGTAATGACACTTATACAAACTCCTCTTTATTTCTACAACTGCCTATCTATCCTATAACATAACATATCCTACCTTACTAGATGTGCTATGATGTGCAATATAAACTCGTAGCCAAAATTATAACCATTTCCATTTTCTGCAACAAACTAACGTTCAGTTCTTGGAATCACGATGGCCACAAAGACACCAACACACTTCCAGAGCACCGTGTAACAAATTTTCTTTGAGCGTACAAACTAACTATAATGAATTTTATGGATATAGAACTGTATAGCAACAATATAAGGGGCGCGTGAGAAAACGGCATAATAGAAAATGTAGAGAAGTGGTTAGATGGCAAGAATATATAGGGAATTTATATGCAAGACAGGAACTAGAAGTACTACAACAGAAATCAGACATTGAAAAGGACGACTTGGGATATCCTATACTTAGAGATGAGTTTGAATTAGCATTAAAGAGTCTGAAGAATAATAAGACACTGGGTATACAAAGGTGCAGTCAGAAACTCAAAAAGACGCTGGACAAGTAGTACCAGAACGTTTCTTCCAACTTGTAAGTTATATGTATAAGACAGGCGATATACTCAAACATTTCAAACGTAAGACCTTAGTCGTTATACCTAAAAAGAAAGGTGCGGATAGATGTGAAAACTTATGAATAATAAGTTTGACATCACACGTGACAAAAATATTATATAGAATGGTACGAAAAACAAGTTAAAGAAATGCTAGAAGATCAATTTGGGTTTAGACGAAACAAGAGAACATGAAAGACCGTTTTTGCTATAATCGTATTAATGGGAAAAAAATTGAAAATGAGAAAGCGCGTGGGTTTGTGCATTTGAAAAAAAGCATACGGCAAAGTAAAATAGGCGAAAATGTACGATATATTGATAACAAAAAATTATTCCTTCGTGAGTATCAGATAGGAAATTGGACCACCATAAATCATAAACCCTTACCTGATATCACAAGGTCGAGAATTTCTTATTAACAATGAAAGCCCAAGGTAAAGTTGGATGGAAAACGGCTTGAGGAAAAGAAAAACTCTTTAGACATGAACGGCTAGTAGAGTGTTAGCTCTGGGTAGATCATGAGCTTGGGTCATGGGTTGTCAAATTGCTACGTACATTGACGTAACATAAAAAAACAAGAGAAAGAAAAAAGTAAGGAAGCAAGTCCGGGCTCAATCGGTGAGTGGGCGGGGTTTAATACCTATAGATAAAAAGAAATGAAACCTGCAATAAATAGAAAAAAATTATATAAAAACATTCACTCATTCACACTCAGAACAAAACATACAAAGGAAAAGAAAGAACTTATAATTAAACAAAATATTTACACAACACAGTAAAAAAAATTATTCAAGAAAAATGGCGAGCTGTAGTTTTTAGGCAGCTACCCCCTGACAGTAATTAGAACAAAAAGAAAGAACCAAACGCAACCCTAAAAACCACAGCTCTAGAATATCGTAAATATACACTTAACCTATTTTTACATTGTAGTGTATTATTAGAAATTTAGAAACAAATTGTAAGGTAGTAACCAAAGAGCAGTAAATGCCAAAATAGTTCAATAATTTTTATATATAAAAATCAAATTCAGAAATGCCATCTTAGAACGTTCTGGTTCCGAAGTCACAAGCGCATTCAAAGAAAAAAAAGAACTCACCCTCGAGTTACTGGCATCGGGGTGGAACCAATCGCTGGTCTACGTCAGCGAGTAGGCAGGCTTACGCCCAGGCAGAACGCATTTGACCTCGCATTCCCAGAAGAAGCGACAGCTCAAGGGATTAACGTATCCCCCGCAGGAAGCTAGAATAGTTACGAACAATAAATTAATTTAAGGAAGCCGAAACGTATTGTTTTATATAAACTCCATATACTCACCACGCTAAATAATGCGTGCCGGAAATTCGCATTAAGAAAACGAGCGAAACAAAACAACGTGTTTTCTGGTCGCTAATCGAACAGCAAATGACTTGTTACATTTGTTAAAGCACCAAAGCAAGGAAATAAACCAGGAAAACCCTAATTTTATTAAAATAAATTCGCCGAATTCTATAAAAAGGGAAAACACACCAGCATTTAATTATTAAAATACTTGGAAAGTCGCCTATCTAATTAAGGCGTAAATTCCACGGGACGAAATTCTTAGAAAGCATATTTATTTTTCTAATGAAACACAAAGATTTATCAACTCATAGATAGGATATTTATTATTAATTACAATACAAATTTTAATACACTAAAGGGTTATTTTTAATTAACGGAATTAATTTTTGTGTTGAACGCCAAAGGAATTTAAGGTAAAAATTATTGTATATACACTAATTAATTATTTACGAAAATGAACGTAACAAATCGACCAACAATATAGATAATGAGCGCCACCGTATTTTTCAATACAACAACCTACAAAAATTATCTGTGCTTGTATTAGGGGAATGCGGAAACCTTAAATCTACACCACTAATATAGCCACAAAACCTGAATTTCACCTTTGTAAAGCACTCATAGCTACTATGATGTTACGTTTGAAATCTTTGGGTCTCTCACCTGTCTCATACATATAGCTTATAAGTTGGAAGAGATGTTCTGTTACTGCTTGTCCAGCGGCGTTTATAGTTTCTGCTTGTACCGTATCTGTACTTGGCGCCTTGCCATTTTTCAGACCCTTTAATGCTAATTCAAACTCATCTCTAAGTATAGGATATCTCAAGTCGTCATTTTCAATATCTTATTCCTGTTCTAGTGCTGATAGTTCCTCTCCTGCATATAAATTATTTATATATTCTTTCCATCTACTCACTCTCTCTACATTTTCTATAATGACGTTTCCTTTAGCGTCCCTTATATTTTTGCAATATGGTTTTATATCCCAAAAATTCATTCTAATTAATTTGTATGCTCCGTCTGTCTTTCCTATTTCCATTTTAGTTTGTTCCTCTTTGCATTTTTCATCAATTCAATGTTCTTTAGCTTTCCTGCATTTATGAATAATTTCCCATTTTATGCATTAGTAACTTTGTTTATGTTTCGTTTGATATATTTTTGTATTTCCGACTTTTTCTATTAAAGTCAGGACATCCTTTGTTATCCATGGTTTCTTATTTTCTTTTTGTGTATACCCCAGAATATCTCTGGCCGCCATGTCTAAGCTGGATTTAATGTTATTCGGTTCTGTTTCCACTTCCTTAGTATCAAAAATTTTCCCAATATCTTTCAGCAATTGAGTTGACTTTTTTCAATTCTTTCGTTAATATCTTTATTTTTTAGTTTCTCAAAGTCAAAGTGCCTTTCTTTGTTTCTTTTTTCAAATTTTTAAATTCAAGAGCGGCCTTCATAATTACGATGTTGTGGTCAGTGTCTATATCTGCTTCTGGGTAGCTTCTACAGTTTTTACTTGGTTCCTAAACCGTTGTCTAGCAATAATGTAATCTATTTGATAGCTTCCTATATCACCTGGCATCTTTCACGTGTATCGTCTTTTAGCATGATGTTGAAATAATGTATTTGTGACGGTTAAATTGTTTTTGTCGCAAAATTCTTCTAGTCTATTTCCTCTGTCGTTTCTCGTGCCTAAACCAAATAAACCGCCCCTTTCCTACCCTCACCTACCACTGCATTAAAACCCCCCTTTAATTAATAAATTTTCATGTTCTTTTACGTATCTTATGTCTTCGATATCTTTGTAGATCGCTTCTACTTCATCATCACTGTAGCTAGAGGTGGCCATGTATACTTGTATTATTATTAATGTATTTACCGGTTTAGATTCTAATCTAACCATGAGTACTCGTTCGTTCTTTTGTAAGTAGTTTTCTACAGTCGTCTTATCTTTTCTCGCATAATTATCCCCATACACGAATTTGTTTCCTCTGATCATGTATGAATTCTCCCAATGTTTGGATACTCTGCAAGCAGCACTGTGATCCACATGTCTCAATTGGAGTTTAGGAGAAACCTCTTTGAGTCATATTTACAGAGATATGGAAAAACGCCTACAAGTGGAGGAAGACGTAATTCGTCAAAATATTGAATTTCTCTCAACAGGGTGTCAGATAACTTACGGTATAATGGACACAATCATCTTCTGATAATTATTCCTCACCAGAAACGGCGCCGATGCGAAGGAGAGGGTAGTATTAGCAACACCAGAACAACGTGTTCTAATTATAATGTGGGAATATGCATTGAGTGCAATTATACTGGATCACATTAAATGCAAAGTTTTTACTTGGTTTGCTACGTGCATTGACGTAGCCTAAAAAAATAACAAAAAAAAAAAGGAATGAACCGGGCTCAATCGGCGAGTGGGCGGGGTATTATTCGTACAACAAAAATTAGGGAAGGCCTGAAATAAAGAAAGAAAAATTACACACTCATGCATACTCAAAACACAACATATCAACAAAAGAAACCTATAATTAAACACGATATGTACAAGCAATAAATAATTACCCACTAAATCTAAAAAAAAATATCAACCAAAAGCACAAATCATTTTTTTAAATGGTGAGCTGCCAGTTTTAGGTTACTCCCTAGATTGAGTTACAACAAAAAAAGAAATTAGGCGAAATTATCCCTGTAAAACCAACAGCTCTAAATCAGCATGGTAAATGTAAAACTAAGTACATACATCTAATGGCAACAACATTTTCAAACGTGCCAGCAAGCCTTCAAATCATTTTCATTTTAAAAAGTTGTACACTTAGTTATTTAAAGCAAATAGTAATGCATTCATACAGTGTCAATAAATCTCAAACTAATTCACTAATTGTTGTCTAAACGGATTAAATTTAGGAATGCATGAGCTTAAACCGAAAATCTCAACCGATATGGTCGTAATCGTAAATGATGGAGAAAGAAAACACTAACCCTCGAAGTTGCTGACGTCGAGGTTGAATCACTAGCTGATCCACGGCAACGAGTAGGTGGACCTACACCCAGAAAGAACACACTTGGCCTCCCATTACAGCAAGGGACGACCATTCATCGTGGCTTTAAGGCCACCGGAAGAAACACGCCGTATTGCGTACGCGAAATTTTCATAACGAAAAATGGAAACAACCAAACATTCCTACAAGTGTCTCCGTTGTGTAGATTGGAAAGCAAATAAAATTAATTGCGTTCAGCCAGTGGCCAGAGTTCAAAATAACATTTCTATTCAGAATGAACTTGGAAAACACAGTTTATATTGGGATAATACGACGAATTCATTTTACGGAAAACACATAAGAAGCAATTATCGGATACTTGGAACACGTTATCGACTATCTGAGTATAGCGTAAACTTTACGTTAGGGAATTCTGGGAAGTAGAATTTATCATTAATTAGCGGAAGTATTTACTACGTAAAATATGCAGGAGATTTAATTTATCGAATAAAATTTCGTTTTAGAAGCAAAGTGGATTTTAGTTGGAAATTGTTAGCCAGCGTATTTCTTTTTAATTAGGAATCGACTTTATTTAACCGTAAATATGGAATTTAGATAAACGGATAACTAATTAGCAAATGATTTGAATTGAAAATTATTGTAAATAAAATAACCAATTATTGCCGAAAATGAACGTAACAGGTTTTTTTACTTACGATGGCTTGTAGTTTGTTATAAAACTTTCACTACGATACGGTCCTTGAACGACCTACTGTTACATATATGTAACATTAATTTTTAATTATTAATGTATCTTTTTAAAGAAAATAACTTATAGTATGTTTCGTTAATAAAGCATTTGCTAAAATACTCAAAATTTTAAATATATAATAGATATTAAAAACTTTGAAAATTTAGATAAACAAATACTCATGAAAATCCATTGCAACCCTTAGAAATAAATTCAAACATTTTATCAAAGCTAATAATCTATTTGACCATGCAAGGATAGATTAGAACCAATTACGCCTCTTATCTGTTTAATTTAAATTATGAAAATTCAAGAAATTATCATAACGTCTCCTATAATTTCTTACAAAAGGTAGGAGCGATAGATTTGCAATACTTGAAAAGGCTAACTGTACGAAAATATACAGAAGTGTGAAATTGGACGTAACAGTACAATTATAAATCACGCTAATATCTTCTTAAAACCATATTATAAGTTTACTCTAACACTCTCCTATAAACGTCAATGTTAAAAATACAACATTCTGGAGCATTAAAAGTGACAACGCTCCTTAATACTAAAAAAAAAGATTTATTAGTATTTTACCTCAAAAAGCGATAAACTATTCATCTTGTTAGATAATCATGAATGACTCACTAGAAGAAATAAAACTTTAAGATCTTCGGATGAATCTCTTTTCTTGTCCAGTAATTTAAAACGCTTCTTAATGAGATAGACGTCCTTGTTAAGGCTCTCACAACTCACCGAAAATATGCGGGGCATTCACGATTTTAATGATGGGTGAAGAAACATAATAAACCATAGAAGGTATTTAATTACAGAAATCAAAAGAATTTGCAAATGCTCCTACGGTCGTGCATTTTTATAAGTTACCAGAACATTTAATTAGTTTTAACAATATTGAGAATAATGTGTCATCAATTAATGTGGTTGGTGGTTACGGAAATAATTTATCAATCGCATAACTGTAGTATGTCGGAAATGACATCGTTTATCAACTTTCATTAATGATCGCGAAACGATCGGAATGTTTGTCTTTCGTTTTAAAACAGCACTCCAACTTGATTAAAATTACGACAGTAATCAATAATTTGTTGAAGGATATCTATGAAAGGCACGTCCGACTTCGTTGTCTCCAACATTATACCATCGTACATGAAGAGAACTTGCGTTAAAGGGACTAACCAACCCGTCACAACGACAATACTACGTGATAGATGATAAGTATTTAATTCACCGACACAAACAGGAATAAACTTCTTTCTAGCGCGATACTAAACGTGGTCGTGGTCAAAGATGCCGTGGATTGTAAATAGTAGTGTAACTACGATTTTTGACTCCACCGCAAAATTTTGAATGTAGGCCTTCTTTAAGATTTATTATTGGCCTATAGTTTTACGTATTTTCTAAAGTACCTTGCTACGTACCTAGACGTAGTCGGAAGAAACGTAGAAATACCAGGCTAACTAACAAACGCGGAGAGTGGGGGGATTCAAATACATACCAAAAAAGCACGTCGTCAACGATTATCTATTCAATAAAAATAAATTAAAATTTCTTGATTCACATGGACAAAGAAAATAAAATTAAATAAAAACCCTTAACCACAAATAATATTTAAATTACTAGATACGTATTTCGACCACTATGTGGTCATCATCAGTAGGAAAAATAGGAAAAAATTAGCTGTTGTTCTGGAACACTTCAGAGGATATTCTCCTCACCACTTAGGCTGAAGTGAACCTTCCCAACCTATAATTTACTATATTGTTGCTTTAAACACTATCGAGGATATTCTCCTCACCCGCAGGCTAGTGTTCTCAACAACAAACAAGTGAATTGTGACATTATAACTTAAATCTACTTAATTTATACTAATTCTAAATCTACTGAAGCGGAACCAGTTTAATCTTGCTTTCTCATTGGTTGTTGACCAATAGGAAAAGCAAAGCAGATGACTCTATTGGCCCTTTATCGGTGTTTAAGAGGGGTCCTTTATGTTTAACAATTTTAATTGATTCATAGGCATTTAAGGAGGAAAACGTTGGTACCGCTTTTAACAATTTAACATTTTCTAGTTTAACGGGTGGCTGGTTTTAAATATATGTTTGGCGACCTGAGACCTTTCATATTTACCATATTTGAAGTGAGCAATGTGTTCTTTAAATCTTGTTGTTATATTCCTCTTGGTCTGACCAATATATTTTTGAAAACACCCTGGCCCTGCACAACTAATTTCATAAATCTCGACTTTTGCAATTTTTCCACCTTGTCTTTTGGATTACCTAGCAAATCTTTAATTTTATTAGTATTAGTAAAGCAATTTTGAAATTACACTGTTTGAATATTTTATCAAGACCCTTTGTGGTTTTGTGAAACGGAAGTTTAACATATTTAACATTATCGTTAGAGGTGGTTGATTGCAAAGTCGTTGATTTACGGATGTTGATCCTATTTTTACACTTTCTAAAAATATTATCTATAATATCAGAAGAGAAACCATTGTAATTCGCTATTTGTTTAATAAGAGCAAATTCCTTATTAAATCTGTTTTTATTTAAAGGAAATTCAATAATCTATTAATTAAAAGTTAAATGAAGCCAACTTATGTTGTATGCTATGATTAGAGGAAGACAAAATAAAAAGCGATTTACATTGGTTTCTTTTCTATAAATGTCAAATTCTAATTTATTACCATTTCTAATTACTAATGTATCTAAAAAGGGTAATTGTCCATTATTCTCTAGTTCATACGTAAATTTTATGCTTTGAAATTTTGAATTCATTTCTTTAAGAAAATCATCAACATTTGATTTAGAAGTGTCAAAAACTGCAAAAATATCATCCACGTACCTTAACCATATTCTTGGGAAGTATTTGGAGTTTTCTTTTAACTCGGTTTCAAAACGAGACATAAATAAATTTGCTATGAAAGGTGATAAGCTATTTCCCATTGTTGTGCCTTCATGTTGTTCGTACAACTTGTTGTTGAATTGAAAACAGTTGTGGGACATGCAATGCGAAACAAGCTTGATATAGTCCTCAACTTTATCATCATCAATATCACTATCTATAAGAACATCCTTTAAATATGTACAAGTACGTGGTATTGGAACACTAGGAAATAATGAACTGACATCAAATGAAATTAAGATTTCGTTCTCTTCTAATGTGATATTTTTAATTTTATTAATGAACTCTAAAGAGTTTTGTACAGACAAACTATTAAACTTTAAATTCTTAAATTCATTTGACAGCCATCGTGATAAATAGTAAGTCGGTGAGTTGATACCTGAAACTATTGGTCTCATCGATTTATTATTTTTGTGAATCTTTGGTAAACAGTAAAGTTTTGGCATTTCAGGATTTGAAATTGTTAATTTTAATTTTAGTGTGGGCGAAATTAGGTTTGGACATTCTTTCAAAACAGACTGTGTTGATTTAATCATTTTATTTAAAGGAACTTCATTTTTACGTTTTTTGACTATTGGTCTGTAAGGACCCTCAGACAGCAAAGTCTCTACTCTATCAACATAGTCTTGTTTATCCAGAATAACCAACCTATTCCCCTTATCAGCCTTTAAATAATAACAATTCTTTTGTCGTAAATCTTTAATAATCAGATGATCTTTCCTTGTTTGTTCTGAGGCATTTCTTGCGCAAGTGCGTAAAGAAAAGTATTAAATTTAAGTTATAATGTAAAGGACAAATTTTATAATGGATCCACAAAGTGCCCATTTCGTAGCTAACATGTAATAAAACTTATTGGCAAAAAGTAATGTTTAGGTTTTCTCAATAGCAAGTGTGTTAAATTAAAGTATTAAATGTAGAACAAGCTGTAGTAAGAATTAAAGAAATATAACCTGAAGCCCTAGCGAAACTAGCTCTTAAACATGTATATTGAACTAGTTTCACAACATCAACCGCTGATAAATAATAATCCTCAATGTGCACAAAAGAAAACGAGCCACATACCTCTATGCGCCGGAATGCTTATCTTGTAATCCGTCGGGAGTGAGTCAGCACAGCAACGCCATGGTAGTCAAGAGCCATTCATCCTGCCACCGTAACTGCAGCAGCGGTCTACATACAAAATCAGTTACTCTACGTCAAAGAACAGTTAGGCCTACATAAAGAAAAAACTAATTTGTCCTCCAGCTAAGAGAGATACACGGAAGATACCTCCTACTTGTCGAACAAAAAAGCGTGCATCGCTCTTGAAGTGCTGGGACGAGTGATGTAGAAAATATTTCAACGCACAAACTGTAGAATCAAATTAAAAATGGGTTCAAATAACACGAGTTCGAACTGAAATCCGCGCGTTATCAAAGCGCGATTAGCATACTGGAAAACACGCTATCAAATAATAGTAGGATCCGTTATTTTGGCAAATCTTTAGATGGGCAACATAAGAAAAAGCAACTATACGTTTTAGGAATGTTTAACAAATTAACGGATACCTAAAACAAGGTATTGACTATTTGATTTATCGAATAAATTTTTGTTTTAAAAGCAAAGTGGATTTGAGTTAAAAATATGTTAAAGCAGGCTTATTAGGAACAGGTAAAATAGATAGGATGTTGTTAAAAAATTTAAGAATAGAAACGAAATTTATTCGAACGGGTAATGAATTAACAAGGGAAAATGGGGTATTTAATTAATGTTGAAAAATAAACGCAACAACCTATAGAAAAGAAAAAAGCATATACTTAAATACATTGTATATTAATCAAGTGCTTTATTTTAAAACCAAATAACAAATTCATAACATATAAATTAATTGTCATCAATACTACATATTTACACGTCGTAAAAATTATTTACACCGCAAAATTTGATATAGCAAAATAACATAAAATAGCAGACACTCAAAATTAAATTTATAAAAAAATTTTTTCTTGCCCGTTTTGCTGCAAATTCATTTATTGTATCATTTATATTCATATTTTTGCCAAGAGAGACAAATCTAATCTGAATTGTGAGGTGCGGTTCCTCAGATAACTTTTAATAATTTTTAATTTTAAAAAAGATCTCGCTACATTTGCAGTGCTAACGGGTAAAGTTAGTTACAACACTAAGGCTGTGGCGGCATTTGGAAAAGTGCTAGAACTCGTAGACTTGGAAAGTACTAAATATTCTAAAGTGTAAAATACCCATGTGTGTGAAATTAGCAGCCCATTTTTTAAAAATCATAATTTTGAAAGTTGTTCCAAATTGTTCTAATATTGTACTGCATTGTTTCAATTCGACATTATTTTATTCTTAAAGATACCTGGAAAATTTGGAAAAAAAACCTATTTTGTTACTGGCACCCCATTTATCGAAAATCGCGGTTTTGGCCATCGCTTGACATTGTTCTACTTGTTCCAAACATTGTTCCAAGACAATTCCGTATCTAAACGATTCTTAAACAAACGGCAAAAACATTTATTTGCTGCCACCCCATTTTTCAAAAATCGAAATTTTGGCCCTCGCTTAACATTGTTCTAGTTGTTCCAAACATGGTTCCAAAAGAACAATTCCATACCTAAACGATTCTTTAAAAAAACCGAAAAAAAATTTTTTTTGGCAAACAAGAGTGCCGGGCCAAGAGTAAACATACCTTTCCCTTCTTTCTCCAATGGATAATTTTTTGTCCTGAACTGTTCTAAGTTTAGAAAACATAGTTCACCAACGGTTCTCCCAAAAATTTATGTTTTTACTATATCGATAGAAGTAAACATAGCCTTCCTGTTTTGTTCCAATGGCTAACTTTTTATTCTGAGCTGTTCTAAATTTAAAAAACATAGTTTTGCATTATGAGTCTGCCATCGCCACCGGATCTCCCAAAATCGATGTTTTTTACTGTATGGACAAGAGTAAATAAGTTTTTCTCTTTTGTTCCATATAGCAAACTTTTTGTTCTGACCATATAGTAGTCATCGTTTTCATTACAAAAATAAGAAAGAAATTATGAATGGATGTGTTTGACAAGGATCTTATGTCATGGAACGATACGCCAATAAACGTATCTACCAATAAACTCTACCACAACGAGAACGAACATATAAGTTATATTTAGGAGTATATGTTTATAATAAAATATTAATAGCATTTAATAATAATAATAATAATAATAATAATAAAATAAGTCATATATTTGCCAAAACTGTGGTGTAATGTATTTCAAATCCGTTTTTCCACTCCCGTGTATAAAGTTTCACTTCACACATCAATATTTATACGTGAAGTACTATTTCACACGCCAATATTTTATTATAAACATATATACTCCTAAATATAACCTATATGTTCGTTCTCGTTGGGTTGGTGAGATATTCTTTTCGTTAGGAAAAAGCCACGTATATTTTATTGGTAGATACGTTTATTGGCGTATCGTTCCATGACATAAGATCTTTGTCAAACACATCCATTCATAATTTCTTTCTTATTTTTGTAATGAAAACGATGACGACTATATGGTCAGAACAAAAAGTTTGCTATATGGAACAAAAGAGAAAAACTATATTTACTCTTGTTCATACAGCAAAAAACATCGATTTTGGGAGATCCGGTGGCGATGGAAGACTCATAATGCAGAACTATGTTTTTAAACTTAGAACAGCTCAGAATAAAAAGTTAGCCATAAGGGGCAACACAGATCCGGCTAAACTGGTATCCCGGTTCCGCGAACTGTGCAGGACCACAAACCCCTTCCAAAGCAACATCAGTAGTATAACGGTCAACATGTTACAAGCATATAGATATGCCACGAAATTTATACGAATTCCATGTAAGGGAATTTTTCGTACTGGTGGTTGTTACGGTCGTAATTTTCATAACGACATTTGCATTTAGCAGTGTACTTCAAAAGTATATTCTTTCCAAATTAGATTGTATGAATTCGAATAGTGATAGCACGCCGTGTTATCAGGTACCGGTTCCCGGACTAGCTTTGATGGTCTCAACACAATACTCTTGATTACACTCTTGATTCGAATCGAGCAATTTTAATTACACCGTTGGAACGTTGTATTTCCTCCTTTATTGAAAGGGTTTTGGCGGATTAATTGAAGGAAATTATTCGTTGTGATTTGAAATAATTTTCTTATTTCCTTATTGGGATTTCGGCGATTCGTAAGTATTTATATGCTATTGTAGATCTAAAGTGAATCCTCGACCGTTGTATTTGGTGACCACTTGTACATTTTTCGTTTGTTGTTTTGTACTGGACCCGGAATTGACCGGTAAGAAGTCGTGAATATATTAATGGAAGTTATAGGTTATAAATTTTAGGGTTCCAAGTTCCAAGTGCCAAGTTCCAAGTTCTAAGTCTTCAAATCCCAGTTTGCAGTTTTCAGTCTCGATCTGCGGTTTTCAGTTTAGCCCCAATAATAGCTCCAGTCGTTATTTTGCCGTCGCAACCCTTAGTTGGCTTATGCTAAGATCAGCTTACAACGACTAGTGCAGCTGTGGGTGAGTCGTTCCACATTTAATTTTTCTACTGCAACCGTCTGGTTGATATTGCTTGTTGAAGATTTTTTTTCTTTCTTTTTTTTACATTTAATAACACTTTACTGAAGACTGTTTTGTTTACACATTTATTATAGGGTGGGTTCAGATTTACTAATTTGTAATTTACATTATTCACAATTTTAACACGTGTGTGAAGTTTAGCCAATGCACCGATCATTATAGGTATAATTATAGTTTATACCAATGCCCTCAGCGTTCAAGGGTCAATCTACGAGGATCCTGGTATACCACCCATAACATTATTTAATAGTCATTCTGTTCTGCCATCTTGGCGCAGATTTGTTTCAATAGGTTGGCTGAATTGCGTTAAATATAATAGTAAAAGTAGCAGTAAGAGTTATACAATCAGGTTATTTGCTGGTTGTTTATTGGAAATTACACCATAACAAGTGGGTGGGTAATTGGAGCCTTTTTATATGTTTACTGTTGTTATAAATATATTATATGTTTGTAGTAAAGTGTCAATACTGTATGTAAAAGATAGTTTTGTATTACTCGAGTGTGAGGTGTGAGGAGAATTTTTGCTGATTTGGGTGTTACATGTAAGCGTGAGGATTTCCTATTTCAGTCCCGTCGGAGTACAGCTGTTATAGATTTAGGTGGCGCTCATTTGGCTGGTTGTTTATGGTCTACCCCACCCCGGCCTCAGTACTGGGTTGGTCCAGGGCATATGGAAGCTGTTGACTCCGACTACCCGGAAAGGTATTATTTGCCCGTTCCTCTTTTGTGATTAGTATTGAACTATATCGAGTACGTCCCTGTGTTGTGTTGTTTTGTAGCGTCACATTTTGGCGCCCAACGTGCGGCTTGTTTTGTTTCTAATTTATATCGCTGGTTGCTAATCAGAACATTTGTTTTGAATTGAAGTGTTGAATTTTGTTAATCGATATGGATGTAAATCGACTATTATCTGATGAAATTTCGTATAAATTGAGAATATGCGGTCTTTGTTTAACCAAAGCCAATGTAGACGATAAACGTAAATTATTAAGAGACTTACTACAAGTAAGTGTCACGTGTGAATTAGTGCCTAATGAAAATTTAAATATTATACCTGGTACAGAGCTTGCTATTTGTTTAGCCAAGCTTAATAATCTAGATAATGACTTAAACAATTTTAATTATTCTAACCATTCTAATGAATCAAAACGCACATCTACGCGACTTTCACATATTGATAACCGGTTGCAACGAATTACTTCTTCTAATGAAGATGAAATAATTCGGAAAATGAACTTACAAACAAATGCTTAAGTCTAATAAACTTTTAACTGAAATTCAGAATAAAGCCGCTATTGTTAGACAAGTGTCAACAATTTCAGATCAAGGCGAAATGTCGTTAATGGACTTAGACATCCCGCATACTTCGGGTCATGTTTTAGATCAACCCAATTTATTATTGCCTGAAGTAACGCACAATAATAACATAAATTTAAATGACGATAACCCGTTTATTGAGACAGAACGGATTTCTCACTCTAGTCCGGTACGGAGAAATTTTTCGGATGTAAATAAGAATTGCCTTCCATTGTACAAATGGAATTGCACTTTTGACGGCTCTACTAGTGTGAACGATTTTCTACAGCGCGTGGAAGAACTATGCGACTCGCGCGGTGTATCAAAACACCATGTTTTCAATTCAGTAATCGAATTGCTTCAAGGGCAAGCACTTATATGGTATAGGGCGAATAAACATACCATTAATTCATGGCAAGACTTAGAAACTAGATTACGTCAAGCTTTTCTACCTTATGATTATGAATTCATCCTTCAAGAAGAAATTCGATCACGGACGCAAGGCCCCGATGAAAGAATTGTTATATTTATTTCGGTGGTGGAAAATATGTTTAGTCGTTTGCGTCACCCTCCTCCCGAAAATAGTAGAATCCAATTAATTAAACGTAATTTGTTGCCGCACATTCAAGCGCAATTGGCATTGCACCCCATAAAGACAATGGCGGAGTTATCACAGTTAGGGCAAACTCTTGAGGAAACCCACTTGAGGGCAAGGCAATACCGCCCACCCCCGTCAAATTCACAAGGTTTACTTGAACCTGATTTAGCTTACCATAAATCGAAACACAAAGCTGTTTTGTGTCAAATCGAGGGCAGTAGTCCCGACTATGCTTTTGTTAATACTAACGTAAACAATACCAATCCATTTTTAACTTATGAGTTTTCTGAGACACCAATTCAATCGGTGAACCAGATCCAACCGAACTTGTGTGCAATTAAGTGTTGGAATTGCGACAAAGAAGGGCACCCATTTTGATTATGCCTTCAACCAAGAAAGTTACGCTGCTTTAAATGCGGTACTGCCAACTATACCGTACGAAATTGTCCCCAGTGTTCGGTAAACGGACAATTGGGCCGCCGATAGATCGGTCTGCGCGCTCTGTGTCAACCCCGAATCCGATCGACCTGTCTAAGAAAAATAACCCCAACAACGATCTTAACCCTACTATTAAAGCCACCCTTAATTTTGTTTTGGCGAACGTTATAGACGACGAACGTCCTTATCTCGAAGTGGACATCTATGGAATATCCATGCTCGGTTTGCTTGATAGTGGAGCCTCCCACACAATATTAGGCCAAGCTGGTTACGACAAGCTCCGTAAATTAAATATAAAACTTCAAACTAGTAACATTCAAGCATGCCGCGTTGCTAATGGTCAAATGTGTAACATTAGTGGCACTTATAATTTACCAATTAAATTACAAAATAAAGTTGTCTGCATAAAAGTTCTGGTGATTCCTTCCGTACCAGATCCGTTGATTCTTGGTACCGATTTTTGGTTTAGTATGGGTGTTATACCTGACTTACGCCACGGTCTATGGCAGTTTTCTTCAGTAACACCAAACCTATTTAGTATACAATCGGATGATAAACTTAACCCAGAACATACAGCCCTACTAAATTCGACGATTGAACAATTATTTAAAGATATGCCCGACGCACTAGGTTGCACTCACTTGGTAGAACATGTGATAAGAACAAGTGCTGAACCAATAAAGCAAAGGTTTTACCCTTTGTCTCCAACCCTTAAAAAAATTGTCAATTCCCAGTTGGACATCATGTTAGAACAAGGTGTTGTTAGCCCATCTTCAAGTCCTTGGTCGTCACCGGTGGTTATGGCGAGAAAGAAGGATGGCAGCTATCGGTTTTGTGTTGATTACCGGAAGGTAAATAAGGTCACCGAACGCGACGCCTACCCCCTGCCTTTAATTTCAGCGACCCTCGATAAACTTCGCGACGCCAAGTACCTCACTTCGATTGATATTAAAAGCGCCTACTGGCAAGTGCCGGTAGCTGAACCGTCCCGCCCAATTACTGCTTTTAGCGTTCCCGATAGAGGTCTCTTCGAGTTCAACCGAATGCCTTTCGGTTTACATAATAGTCCCGCTACGTGGCAGAGACTTATTGACCGCGTTATCGGTCTTGACCTCGATTCCTACGTATACGTCTATCTCGATGGTTTGGTTATTGCTACTAACGACTTCAATAAACATTTAGAAGTAACCAAAGAAATTTTCCGTCGGTTGAAATTGGCTGGTTTAACTGTAGCTCGACAGAAATGTCACTTTTGTAGACCCGAAATCAAATATCTAGGCTACGTCGTTGATAAGGAAGGGTTGCACGTTGATCCCGAAAAGGTTTCGGCCATTTTGGATCTTCCTCAACCTAGCAACGTTCTTGAAGTCCGCCGCTTTTTGGGTTTATGCGGTTGGTATCGCCGTTTTCTTCCAAACTTCTCTACGGTAGTAGCCCTATAAATAAATTAATGCGAAAGGGCCATAAATTTTATGGACCAATGAATGCGAGTCCGCTTTTACTGAAATTAAAATTTCCTAGTATCCGCTCCCATTATGAGTTGTCCCGACTTTGAATTACCATTTACTATCCAAACAGATGCCAGTGATTATGGCTTGGGCGCTGTTTTATCCCAAATTCACCCCGATGGCGAAAAGGTGATAAGTTATATTAGCAGATCTCTGAGTCCTAGCGAGCGGAAATTTACCGCCACTGAGAAAGAGTGTCTTGCGGTAGTGTGGGCTATCGGCAAGTTCAGATCTTATGTTGAAGGTTCCCACTTCACGATTGTTACGGACCACTTTGCTTTACTTTGGCTAGATAATTTAAAAGACCCTGCTGGTCGTTTAGCGCGTTGGAGTGTCCGTTTACAACAATTCAGTTTTGATATTGTCCACCGTCGTGGCAAAGACAACGTTGTCCCCGACGCTTTATCTCGTTTTGTGCCTGTTATTAACCAGATCGGACCCCCTAGTAACCCGGAACCACATTTTAAAAATATAAAAGATCGTTGGTTTCACAAAATATGTGATCAGATTTCGAAAGATCCCTTAGATTTCCCTTATGGCGATTTGATGGGTCAAATTTATTCAAAAGTGTAAGTCCCCATACCCTGATTTAGAATCGGCTGCTTCTGAGTGGAAGATCGTAGTCCCCAAGTCCCATAGATTGGAGATTGTGCGTAATAATCATGATGAGCCTACATCAGGCCACTTAGGTGTTTTAAAACCTACCATCGAATTAGTTCTAGGTACTTTTGGCCGAAAGCCAAAAGTGATGTTGCAAAATATGTGCGTAACTGTCATACTTGCATTGCTTGCAAGGTTGAACAGAAACCACCTGCTGGATAACTTTTGGGCCGCCCAGATATCTCAAGACCTTGGGAACTTATTTTTGTTGACATTGTTGGACCGTTTCCAAGATCCACTTCCGGATACAAGTAGGTGTTGAGTGTAAAGGATTATTTCAGTAAGTTTTGTATTTTTCTCCCCATGAGAGAGGCTACTTCATCCAAGCTTGTTGAATTATTAGAGGACCATGTGTTTTGTTTATTCGGTGTCCCCCGCACCATAATTTGTGATAACGGCAATCAATTTCAGGGACGTCAGTTTAAATCTCTGATGGATGCCTATCGTGTTAAGGTCAGCCATACGGCAAATTATCATCCTCAGCCGAATGCTGCCGAACGACAGCACCGTTCTCTGAAAACTATATTGGCTTCTTTTGTTGAAGACAATCAACGTACATGGGCTTCGTTGCTTCAGAAAGCCGCATGCGCAGTTCGTACGTCGAGACATGAGGCTACTGGTCTCACGCCGTACTTCGTGAACTTTGGTCGTGAAATGCATCATAGGGGTAACAGTCACGATTTACCCAAAGTCCCCGTGAGTGATGACATTGGGCAAGATCCTGTGCTTCCTGCGGATCGACCTCCAATTTTGAAAAGGTTTTAAAGATATTCGTGCTCGTTTAGACAGAGCTTTTGTACGTAGTAAAAAGGTGTACGACCTACGTCGCCGCCCCGATAGTTATGTTGTGGGCCAAAAAGTGTGGCACAAAAATTTTGTACACTCGGATGCCGCGGCTTATTTTACAAATAAGCTTGCACCCAAGTACGTAGGACCCTTTACTATATCTAAATGCGTTTCTCCGTGGACTTATCAGTTGGAGACTGATGATGGTCGTAGTGTTGATTGTGGCACGCCAAGGATCTCCGTCCTGATCCTTGACTAAGTTTTGTTGTCTGTTGTTTAGTTATTTTGTTCTGTTCCGCTCATTGATTTGGATTTCAGTATTTGGGATACGTTGCGCACTTTGGTGCCCTTCAGTAGTTTTGTCGGTTTTGTTCCTTTACTGTACTTTGAGTAACTTTTGTCGTCAAAGGTTACTTGAAGGCGAAGAAACTTCGGATTTAGTGTCTTTGTTATGGTTATGCGTGGGTTCGAACCCCAGCGCTAGCTTCTTTTTTTTTGGGTAAGAAGGGAGTTGTTACGGTTGTAATTTTCATAACGACATTTGCATTTAGCAGTGTACTTCAAAAGTATATTCTTTCCAAATTAGATTGTATGAATTCGAATAGTGATAGCACGCCGTGTTATCAGGTACCGGTTCCCGGACTAGCTTTGATGGTCTCAACACAATACTCTTGATGAGACTCTTGATTCGAATCGAGCAATTTTAATTACGCCGTTGGAACGTTGTATTTCCTCCTTTATTGAAAGGGTTTTGGCGGATTAATTGAAGGAAATTATTCGTTGTGATTTGAAATAATTTTCTTATTTCCTTATTGGGATTTCGGCGATTCGTAAGTATCGAAGAATTTTTCAAATAGATAACTTTTATGCTATTGTAGATCTAAAGTGAATCCTCGACCGTTGTATTTGGTGACCACTTGTACATTTTTCGTTTGTTGTTTTGTACTGGACCCGGAATTGACCGGTAAGAAGTCGTGAATATATTAATGGAAGTTATAGGTTATAAATTTTAGGGTTCCAAGTTCCAAGTGCCAAGTTCCAAGTTCTAAGTCTTCAAATCCCAGTTTGCAGTTTTCAGTCTCGATCTGCGGTTTTCAGTTTAGCCCCAATAATAGCTCCAGTCGTTATTTTGCCGTCGCAACCCTTAGTTGGCTTATGCTAAGATCAGCTTACAACGACTAGTGCAGCTGTGGGTGAGTCGTTCCACATTTAATTTTTCTACTGCAACCGTCTGGTTGATATTGCTTGTTGAAGATTTTTTTTCTTTTTTTTTTACATTTAATAACACTTTACTGAAGACTGTTTTGTTTACACATTTATTATAGGGTGGGTTCAGATTTACTAATTTGTAATTTACATTATTCACAATTTTAACACGTGTGTGAAGTTTAGCCAATGCACCGATCATTATAGGTATAATTATAGTTTATACCAATGCCCTCAGCGTTCAAGGGTCAATCTACGAGGATCCTGGTATACCACCCTTAACATTATTTAATAGTCATTCTGTTCTGCCATCTTGGCGCAGATTTGTTTCAATAGGTTGGCTGAATTGCGTTAAATATAATAGTAAATGTAGCAGTAAGAGTTATACAATCAGGTTATTTGCTGGTTGTTTATTGGAAATTACACCATAACAAGTGGGTGGGTAATTGGAGCCTTTTTATATGTTTACTGTTGTTATAAATATATTATATGTTTGTAGTAAAGTGTCAATACTGTATGTAAAAGATAGTTTTGTATTACTCGAGTGTGAGGTGTGAGGAGAATTTTGCTGATTTGGGTGTTACAGGTAAGCGTGAGGATTTCCTATTTCAGTCCCGTCGGAGTACAGCTGTTATAGATTTAGGTGGCGCTCATTTGGCTGGTTGTTTATGGTCTATCCCACCCCGACCTCAGTACTGGGTTGGTCCAGGGCATATGGAAGCTGTTGACTCCGACTACCCGGAAAGGTATTATTTGCCCGTTCCTCTTTTGTGATTAGTATTGAACTATATCGAGTACGTCCCTGTGTTGTGTTGTTTTGTAGCGTCACATGGTCCGACGATATCAGGGAACAAACTCGCAAGCTACGGCGAAAATATCAACGAGCACCTATAAACACGGATGTCAAAGCCCGACAGAAAGTAGAATACAAAGAGGCCAAGAAGTGCTTAAAAATCACTATCAGTAATGCCAAAAGAGACAAATGGCAAGAGCTGTGCCAGAATTTAGATGCAGACATATTCGGCGACGCTTACAGAATTATACGCAAACAGCTGAACCTAGACACCCTTAAAATCGATCTCACTGAGGAACAAAAAGTTGAAATATTCCAAAACTATTCGTGGAAAAGTCACCAGGTGGAAATAATGAACATGTCGTGGAAGAACAGAGCCAAATCTATCCCTTTACACTGGACGAGGTTCTGAACGCATGTGAAAAAATTAAAGCTGGGAGATCACCGGGTCCTGATCGAATTTCATCCCAAGTAGTTAAAATAATCGTCGCGGCGGAGCCTGAGGGCTCTCTTCAATAAACTTTTAAATAACAAAATTTTCTCAGGGGTATGGAAAAGTGTAAATCTGGTGCTGATTGAAAAACCACAAAGTGACCAAAATGAAACACGAAAATTTAGACCCATATGTCTCCTGACTGTATTGGGCAAACTTCACGAAAATCTGCTAAACCATAGACTCCAGGATGAAATTAAAAAGTTAAGAGACCTGCATAAAAATCAATATGGATTTCAGAAAGGAAAAACAACTGTACAGGCCATCGACTTGGTGCTCCAGAAAGTAGAAGAGAATAACAGGGCGGGCAGAAGGTGGTGCGGGTTAATTTTAATTGACGTACTCAACGCCTTTACACGGCTTCCTGGAGGCTAATAATAGAGAAATTAGAATAGAAAGGAGTGGCGTGGTACTTGGTTGACATCATTAAGTCATATCTGAGCCAGAGGAATATAAACATATGTAAGGAAAACAACAGAGAAGTCGGAGGGGGTGTCCCGCAGGGTTCTGTCCTGGGACCTACACTCTGGAATATCCTGTATGATGACATCATGTGCATTCGAGTTCTGCAGAATGTGGAGCTAATATGTTACGCGGACGATTTAGCGATAATGGTGCCAGCCAAGGATATGAAGCAACTAACAACACTGGCAGAGGATTTCCTGCACGAAGTGAGAGTATGGCTAAAAGTCCATGAGCTACAAATGACACCTGAAAAGACAAAGGTACTGATCCTTAACCTCAGCAGGAAAGCCAAGGAGGCTAAATTCTATGTAGACGGCAAAAATATCTCACCTAGTAAGACGATAGTATACCTCGGCATCGTAATAGATTATGGCCAAACGTTTGCTAGCCACGTTTATAGCGTGGTTGAGAAGGCCAAAACCATAATGAAGGCCCTGGGGGCAATACTGCAAAACGTCGGTGGCCCAAGACAAAGGAAAAGGAAGACCCTGGCCATGGCAATGCAGTAATTCAAAAATGGCAAAAGCAGTGGGAAATCTCAAATAAAGGCAAGTGGACGGGACGCCTTATACCCAAGGTGGGAATGTGGCATAGTCGCAAGCACGGCGAAATTGACTGTCACCTCACCCAAGCACTAATAGTACAAGATCCCAACCTGCCCGACCTACCCTCATAGACATTCCAGGTGAAACAAATTTTTTATTAAAGGTAATGCCATAATAATCAAATTTTCAAACGGTTGCCGCTTAATATCCTGGCATGGCTACTGTTAATGAATATTTGTTTAATTAAATTTTTTTCACTACTTCCTGTCACCCATATTCCTAAATATCTTAGCTCCAATTGGAAGCAAAGTATATAGAGAGTATGACAAAGCTAGGTTGCCTACCTTTTTTCTGGCATAACTGTCGGGTAGCCAGGTATGAGCAGGTGAGGCTGTACATGTACTACACCCTCATCGACATTCTGAAAATTTTATAATGAAAAAAAATAGCAAATTTTATTGCGAATAACGTAGTATAGGGTTGCCTTAGCAAAGCTTGGCAATTGTTAGGGTTGTCGCGTTCTTAAAGTTATACAAGTCCGCGAGCGCGCGGGGCGAGAGAGAGACGCACTGCACGCGCTACTCCATGCGATAGAGAAGGAGACACGATATAGCACTATATGATAGAAGGAGAGGATTTTTTTATATATTTGCTGCGTTTATTAGGATCAAATGTTGAAGGAAAAAATATATTTCATTATCAAATATCAAAGTAAAGATTATTCTCATAGTATTTTTAAAGATCTGTTAATTGTTTCTTTGAGATTTTATTATCAAACGTTAAACTATAAATACAAAGAATATTACAGTGTACTAAAAAAATAATGCGAGTAATTAATTAATCATTATCTGAATCATCAGAACTTGCAATTTCAAAGTTCAATTCTGATTGATCATCATCGTCAGAGTCTTCCTGTGTAATTTCGAGAACGTCTTCGACCTGTAAGGGTGTCGGATCTCCAAGGAATCCTATCGGCTTCAAATGCCCATCCAAGTACCATCCACAATTTTCAGGCTGCAGTTTAGTCAATACGGATCGGTTGCATGGAGCCGCATAGAATTAACGTAAATCGTTCGCAACATCTTTTGTTTTAGTGATCTCCAGCAGGGTGGCATCATATTCGAGTCGAAGCTTCTAATTTTTTTCATGAATTTTTCATCATTTTTTTACTCGAATAATTTTTTTGAAAAATGCGATATCGCACCTCGTTTACGCTTGTACACTGTTTGATGCCGTACATAAGAGCAGTAAACTCTTGAACCACGTCGATTTTTTGCTCAAGAAAAATGTCAGCTTCATCTGTCAATGACGAGAAAATCCTTTGAAAAGTCTTGTTTTTGGAGAAAATATTGAATGGTCTAACTTTTCCTTTATTGAAAAAAGCAGCTGTGTAATCGCAGCCTGTGAAGGTGTGAAAAGCTGGAAGACTTGAGCATAATAAATTTCCCAACTTCGATGACAATTCTGTGCAATTGATGCAATTGATGCAGTTGAGATCCTCATTTTTCTTGTCTTCATCGATGATCCCGCTAGCCAAACTTCCGATGACAGTTTATGCATATTGGCCAGCAAAATTATTAAAATATCTGTGTCAGAGGCTTTTACTAAGATTTTAGAATTTGGTGTTACGTTAGCAAGGTAGAACACTATTCGCGTATCTGCTTCTTCGTGTTGACATTGATAGTCAATTTCTTGACGTTTCACGACACGGTTGTTATTTACTTGGAAAGAATAGCATTTACTTCCTACTGTTATGAAGATTTTTTTATTTTCAATTATCGATGCCAAGTGTTGACTCTCCCAGTAACTAGCCAAGAACCGTACTAAAGCCTCCTTGAAACGATTATTTTTCAGACTTGCAAAAAAATCTGTGGGTCTAGTTTGTTGAGGTCCTGTAATCGTATATGGCATAACATAGCCTTGTCGGTTCTGTCTTTCCGAATCTTTGATTGAGGGCGTCAAATAGCGATCAAATACAATATGTATTTCTTTAGCATTGGTGGAGCAAAGTTTTATGAGGATAGATTCAGCAATTTTATCAAAAGTTTGTGGCATTGAGGATCCGACAAGATGTAAAAAGTAAAAACCATCGATTATTTCAACGTCGATCTGGGTTGGCCGAACCATTTCTACTTGAGACTTTAGAGCCTTCGCTAATTTAGATTTATCTGTTTTTAACATTTCACCAGTGCACGAGAAAAGTGCAGGCGGCATTGGTGCTAGTGGGAACGTCAAACAGTATTCTACGTTAATTTTTTTCTCAATGCTGATTGCAAGCAGACGACCAAAAATGTCTCATTCCATTTTCAATACCGCTACTTTACCAGTCTTGGCCTGAGGCTTCGATGCACATTGGGATGCAAAATTACAAATTTTGTTCCGAGATATAGGCTTTTCAAATCTGCTGTTCGCCGAGTCACAATCACTAATGAAAGCTAACTTTTGCTCATGCCCTACTGTTTTAACAGTCAGCAAAAAATCTGAAACATCTGTGGACGCAGCTTTACCAGTGGAAATATTGAATAAAAAATTTTTATCGATGCTATCGTCAAATGGATTCATTGTATTTTTAATCACTCCAATAATACTGTCGAGGTTTTTTTTATCTTTTTTTATTCTGCTGTTTTGTAGAGAATGAGACGTGTCGTCTTTTGCGACAGACCAACATTCTCCTTGACAGCAGACAATATTTTGTTCTCATGCTGTGACTGAGAGCCCATCTTTGTCGGGCGGATATAGATTCTGCGGTAAGATTATTAGCTAATTGATTACTCGCATCAGCATTTATAGTTTGCTCTAGCGTCAAGTCCACTGGTGATCTAGCAAATTTAGCTTCTGTACATCTAATTCCAAACGCGCCACGTCGAAATTCTGCAACCAGTGGTGAGTTTTCATTATGCAATTTAATTAAATTACTTAGATACATTAGAGACCATCTTGCATAATTTGGTTGATTGAGTGCAAAAAATAAATCACTCATGTTGTAAATGGAGTTTAAGTAGAGTTCAAAGTTGCTGGTACGGATGCTTCTTGAAAACTGGAGGAATAAGTTGATTAGCTCACAGTATTGATAGTAGTACTGAGCCATTTTTCCGTGTTCGCCTATCATAGTTTGTTTGCAGAACTCTTTATATCCGTTAATAATTTTGTTTAATGCATCAGGCAACTCAATGCGTTCGTTGACATTACAAATAGATTCATCGGATGTAAAGTTGACAACTGTTTGTGATAGTTCACCCAGCATCTCCGGTGAAACATTTGTTGTGGATAAATATTGCTCAAGATGAAGTATCCGTAGTGCAGCGGCGGTCAGAGGATGCAGCCGCTTACAGCGATTGAAGTGCTTGCTGTCCAAAAAACTGTTCATCGAGCCGCTTGCTAATACATCAGCCTGAATCAACACTTCAACTAATCCACTACTGTCTATAAATTTCCCAATAGCCTTGAAGAATGCCATCTGCGTGTGAAAAGCTCCCAAATTGACGAAAATATTGTCGAATGTTGGCTTGTTACTCTCTTGTATTTGCATTGCCATTTTCGCTATGGCCAAATCATATGTTGCAATTATTATCTGCTGTTGATATTTCTCACTAATTTCCTTAACCATGACAAGTGTCTGATTCACAACTGCATAAGACGTTGGAGATTGATTTATGGGTGGCAAATAGTCAACTTTTTGAATGTCACTATTGTCACTGAAAATTTTGCAGTTGAAGCCCAACCACATGGGAGTCGAAATATTATTTGATAAGGAAATTATCCATAAAAGATCTTTATCAATGGCAATCTCAATGGCACCTTTACATAGATCGATAAAACTGGTAAATGAATCAACAGGAAGCAGCTGCATACTTGTTTTCGGTTTTGAGTAATACGGTCGGATTCCTCGTGAAATTTCGGTAAAACGCCGTCTTTTTCGCACAGAAGGTCCATCTTCGTCTCTGCTGTCATCAAGTGGAACGTTTGAAGACGTGGTAGCATCAATGTCTTCAGGATTTTCATCTTCCGCCCGAGGAAACTGATAGATTATTCCGACAGTGTCGTGCATGGTATCTTTCCCTGAAGTCGTGTCAACGAAGCGATCGAAATTATCAAAAGCCACGTGAGTGCTAAGTCCTCCTACTCTGTCGATGCTCATTGGTATTAATTTACTCTGTTCCACTGCTGTATACGTCATTTCTGTTTCTAGCTCTTCAGCCAAGTTGTAACCGATTGTATGTCCATATCTGTTAAGAATGGTGATCACTTGTCGAGAATTTGTTAGAGACTTAATAGATAATCCAAGGGTTAAGTGTTTCGCAGGTTTACATCTCCCTCTTGTAACAGCATAGATAATATCGCTACACAATGCGGTAACCACGAGAGAATTGTCGCTACCATTTTTATTGGAAGCGTGGGGTCCAGCGACGAGATTCTGCATGAATGTAAATAGTGTTTCGGGAATCACACACTCTCCACAAATTATATCATCTGCTGTCAGATGGCTTGGCAGCGGTTTGCAATCAATATTTTTCACGGAATTCCTCAAATGAAAAGCAATATCATCGAATTTATTGTCGTCTTTTGTTTCTAATAATTTTGTATTATTGGCCATTATCGATACGTCAATGTCGGTTTTGTAAACCATTTTTTTGCAACGCGGTCCAATAGATGCTTCAATCGTTAGGCGATCACGAAAACTTTTCAAAATTTTTTTCTCCAAATGCTCGGGTCGGTAATTAGCGATTTCTTGGACGTCTACTTGATTCTCTCCGAACTCGAACAACAGCGCTTGATATCGAGAGAATAATTGCGTAAAATACAGCACTTTATCGTTTTCGATTATTTCTCTCATAATAAAATCTCCGAGGGATTCAAAAGCTAATCTGTGTACCTCCCTATTCTCATGCCAAGTCGACTGTACATGTTCCTCGGCATTCCACTTTTCTTGTAGCCGATATGACGATAAACAAGTCTTATGATAAGTTATAGTTTTTTTTTTCAGCTTTGCCAGCATCTCTGAATCAGAAACTTTTTCCGCGCTCATTTTAATTTTTTCAAAAGTTTCTTCAGACTGAAGCAGCATAACATTGTACCTGTTCTTTCCACTTCTTTTCTGAATGCAGCCACAAAACAGACATGGTATGTTTTTGAATGGCGTTGATGATTTTGATGGAGAAGCGGGAGTGGATGATCCAGAATCCTCTGGCTGATCATCGGCTACAGATATACTTGAATTCATCTGAAAATTGAATGAAATGAAATAAATAAAGAATTCGAATGCTCCCGTTTTGGAAAATAAACATTTTAAAATACTTTAAAAATTTTGATTCGAGAATTCAGTAATTTATACTTACCTCATAATTTCTGACGAATTCTTTATACTGTTCGTCATATTTTTATGTAATACAGTCACTTTTTATAACACGAGGAATGATAACCTACAGAGTGAAATGACTCCTCATGAAGCTCAACATCATGATATTTGAACGCTTTTTCTTCACGAAATAATAATTTTAGTCTACAGTTTTTAAATGTTTCATGTTCAAAATCAATCACAGAATCTGTCAAATCGCACAAAAAACACTTCTTCATTTTTAAAACAAAATGATTACTGCTCACAATTATATTTCCAGGTTAGTAAGAAAACGTGGTACGTTCGGAGCACATAAGAGCACAGAATACACTGAGCATGCGCACTCCATTTATTACGGCAGCTGTCTCACGAGCAGCTGCTATATCGTGTCTCCTTCTCTATCGCATGGAGTAGCGCGTGCAGTGCGTCTCTCTCGCCCCGCGCGCTCACGGACTTGTATAACTTTAAAAACGCGACAACCCTAACAATTGCCAAGCTTTGCTAAGGCAACCCTATACTACGTTATTCGCAATAAAATTTGCTATTTTTTTTCATTATAAAATTTTCAGAATGTCATGAGGGTGTAGTACATGTACAGCCTCACCTGCTCATACCTGGCTACCCGACAGTTATGCCAGGAAAAAGGTAGGCAACCTAGCTTTGTCATACTCTCTATATACTTTGCTTCCAATTGGAGCTAAGATATTTAGGAATATGGGTGACAGGAAGTAGTAAAAAAAAATTAATTAAACAAATATTCATTAACAGTAGCCATGCCAGGATATTAAGCGGCAACCGTTTGAAAATTTGATTATTATGGCATTACCTTTAATAAGAAATTTGATTCACCTGGAATGTCTATGAGGGTAGGTCGGGCAGGTCGGGATCTTAGACTATAAGCGGTCATGGGTGTTTAGGGACCTATCTGCATAGAATAGGAAAACTTTAGAATGGCCAGTGCTGGTACTGTGATACCGCTACAGATGACGTACATGGCACTTTGTTTGAATGTGATCGGTGGCATCTGGAAAAAAACAGGCTAGAGATTGAAATCGGGGAGAGGCTGGGGGTAGATAACCTTGTAACTGAGATGACTAAGGATGAACATAGATGGATGACTATTAAAAGCTATATCAGCAGGATTATGTCAAGGAAAAAGGAAGATGAAAGAGAGAGACAAAGAGATAGTGAAATTCAATAAGAGAGAGATTATTTCTCGCAGCAGCCACGAAGCTATGCTTCACTGGCGGTCCCGTGGTTGCTTGTCGCTAGCGAGAAGATAGGAAAGGAGTTTAGTTGGTAGGCGACTGCTAAACCAAACGTTTTACACGCTCGGTTTGGTATTCGAATCCAGCACTACCACGTCACCCATCAAAAATGTGGTGTCTTCCAACCGATAAGCTTTGGATCCCAGTATGGGGTGTAAAACTTAGAGGACTGGTACATAAAGATTCTCTAATCCTCTATAAAAAAATTTAAAAAAAGGTTAGGTTAGGTTAGGTTAAGTTAGGTTAGGTTAGGCTAGGTTAGGTTAGGTTAGGTTTCCCTTCAGGGCTATCCACCTTGTAGTGGTGAGGGGGCTCTAGTACCTTTTGCGAGGGATCTCAATTCGTTGATGTTCAACGCAAAGGAGAAACTAAGGATAGCCCAACAACACCCACACACATATACACCCCAATCACGCACACAAACACAACCTTCACTCTAACTGCTATATACATACGTGCATGCCCTAACACCTAACTTTTACACAAGCTGTATCTTTCAACATCTTTTATCTGTCCTATCAAGGGGGTGCTCTAGCCCCCCGACTCTTGTTCTTTAGACGCTCCTCGGCTATTAGGGTATCCAAGGGCAGGAGCGTTTCTCCAATTTCCTTCTTTCCTTCTTAATTTAAAAAAAAGAGGACATCAAATGAAGACAACCTGGATATGAACACGGATGCTCGTTAGAGCGACACCTGGCATAACATGGAAATGGACCATTTATGCTAAAGGATTACGGTGCAGGGGGCGCCGGATCACCCAGTACCGGTCGGAGTGGAGAGTGAGCGAACGGGTTCTCTCCGACCGTCAGCCAGCCACTGTTCGGTGAGGTTGGTGAGGAACTAGGCCGACCCACTAGTAGCTTCATCGCTAAATGCGCCTGGAACTGAAGACACTATGGAGAAAGAACAAGAAAAGTTAACGAGGATAGGGACAACAGGCTAATAACCGACCTAACTCAGAATGAACCGGAGAGTTCCTCGGAGATTTTGACTGAAAGAAAGAAGCACAGAAAGAAAGCCATACGTGAAGAAGAACTGGAGAACACCTAAAAATTGGACTATTTAAGAGATCTAATGAAAGCACTAGAAGAAGAGATAACATCGGCTTTCGCAACAGTCAAAGAAAATCCAAACACAAAAAGAGAATGGGAAAATTCAATAGGCAGACTGAGAAACATGGCGAACAGGTTGAACTCCGGTAAACAAAAACACTTCCTCACCCAAATGGTATATGGAAACAATAGGAGCCTGAAAACAGAAAAAAGAAGTAAAAAAAACACCGAAGAAAGTCCTGAGCAGAGAAAGGAGGATACGGCTACTATAAGCCAGCTGAAAACAGAAAATCAACTACTCAGACAGGAGATGGCACTTACAAAGATTAGCATATCACATCTGTAAGAGGAGGTCGCAAAAGAAACGGGGCCAAAGGATACAAACACACAAGGGGAGTCAGATTGACTACGACGAGGTGAAACGATTATGCCCAAAAACAGAAGAGATATGACAATCCAAACAGGTCCCTGGCATTACACTGGAGAACAAATAACCGTCCTGCCAAAAACGATTACGTACGACATATGGGAAAATATTAGAACCAAAGAGTGAGACCCAAAGGTTTTCACAAACACGAAATTATTTATAGGCAACTCACTTCACACACGGGATGACGTTACGAAAGTGGTGCTAGTGAAACCTCAAGACTCCAACATGTCCACAAGCATCCAAAATTAAAAAATTATGAAGTAACCTTTGCGATAAAAGCGGCTAGGAGAACTAGAGATGGAAAGCTCCTAATTGCTATAGAAAAAGACGAGGCGGCTTTGGGAAAGATTCAGACTATAATAGAGGGTACAGACGACAACCTGAGAGCCAGAAGACTAAGACAAAAGTTAACGATGGAAACAGTACACATCAGGGGCATGAACATAGCTACAGAAAGGGAAGAGATACTCGCGGCCATAGAAGAAAGTATAGGCCCTATAAACGAGAAAGGTTTTAGATTAGGAAATATTAGGCCAAACATAAACGGCACGCAAACGATGTCATTAACACTAAATAAATCTGATTCTGACAACCTCGTGGGAAGGCAAATAAGAATAGGGTTAGCATTATGCCAGGTGGAAAAAAGAATAGATCTGGTAAGATGCTTTAGGTGGGTGCGCTACATATAAAAAGTCGTTGAACGCAGCAAGAGTAGAAGCCAAAATACTAAAAAGTCCCCAATGGCTAATTTAAAATTACAACCATATAATATGACAAAAAAAGGAAGGAATAGCACTAAAATCATCTAAATCAACCTCGATAGACACAGAACGGCAGACGATCTACTGAGGCAAGTGATAGCAGAAAAAAAAAGTGGGGATATGCATTATTCAAGAACCTAACAAAGCGACATCTAGTAGATACTACACAGATCTTTTCGGCAACTGCGCCATCTTCGCGAGTAAAGAAATTGATGTTCAAAACGTACATAAGGGAACCGGTTTCGTTAGTGTTGAATTTAAAGACTGCTGTATAATCTCTACCTATTTCTCCCCAAATAATACCATAGAAAATTTTAACGATCAACTCCAGAGTGTAGAACAATACATAAGAAAAAAAAAAGGAAATCCTCCTTGGAGGTGACCTGAACGCAAAAAATATTATGTTCGGATCCAGTGTGAACAATGCAAGGGGCTGGATTTTGGCGGACTGGGTGGAAACAAATGACTTAGTGGTTATAAACGAGGGTGACACACCAACATCTAGCAATGCAAACGGACAATCTGTCATCGACGTCACGTTAGCATCTCCGGGAATAGCAGGACGAATAGCAAACTGGACAGTAGATCACCGGGCTGAAAGTATGAGCGGGCATAGGTACATTAAATATAACCTCTGCGACCACCACAACACAAGTAATGATGCCAGCAAAGTAATTAACCATAATAGAGTCCGAACAATAGGATGGAAAATTACAGCCAACAGTTGCCAAAAATTTGAAGAAAAATACCAAAATGTGAGCATCTCAAAAAAACATAGCGCAGAGAAAGCAGCAGCTACTATTTGCGAGCATATACAGGCTCAGTGTAAAAAAATATTCCCACCCGAGAGGGTAACAACTACCTCTCGATCATCGGTATATTGGTGAAATGTAGAAATGGCAGACCTTAGGAAAATATGCATAAAACACCGAAGAATATTAGCTAGGCTCAATCGAACCCCTGGCAATAACGGAAACAAGGAGACCGCTATGACTAACTATAGAGCTGCCAAACGGGCGCTAAAACAACAGATCAACAAGCAAAAAGACAAAATGTGGAAGACATTATACGATGACCTTAATGACGACGTCTGGTAAAATCGTCGCTAGAAAACTTAACATGCGACCCCGCACTAAACTCGCGAGCCAAGATATGTTAAAACAAATACGACTAGTATTCCCACAACATGATTCTATCACACAAGAGCCGTTAGAGAACCAAGAAGGCAACATCATTTTGTTCACAACAGATGAACTTAAGAAGGTATGCGGAAACATTAAAAATAAGAAAGCCACCGGCCCGGACTTCATACCGCCGGAAATCTTAAAGATAGTGGTCAGAAAATACCCAGATACTATGCTGCAAGTCATGAATAAGTGCCTAACAGAGGGCACTTTTCCGAATAGATGGAAGGTTGCACGACTGATACTACTCGAAAAACCAAAAAAATCACCCAGCGACAACGCTACATACAGGCCAATATGTCTCCTGTATACGGCAGGCAAACTAGTGGAATCCCTAATCAAGACCCGCTTGAAGCAGGAGTTAGAGGACAAAGGCATTATCCATGAACAACAACACTGGTTTAGAAAATCTAAATCGACACTAACTGCATTGGACGCTGTTGCTAAGACCATCGAAAATATAAGAGAAAGGAGGGAGATCTGCGTAATGGTGACCTGGATGTTAAGAATGCTTTCAACTCTGCCCCATGGACAAAGATTATAAAAGCACTGGAGGATGCCAATATAAGCGCGCAAATTATAAATATTATAAAATCATACCTGAGTAACAGATATGTTACTACAGAGGACGGAAGTTTAACCGGCATAACCGCTGTAGTGCCGCAGGGCTCTGTCATCGGCCCCACGCTGTGGAATGAATATTATGACAACATACTAAGAACTGAGGTAATGGAGGGGGGTCACACTCATCGCCTACGCAGACGATCTGGCACTCATCTCAATGGCAAAATCCGCGCATGAATTGCAATATATAACTGAACATGCATTAAGTAAAATATAGGAAAAAGTTAAAAAAAATAGGAATCAAACTAGCTGCACACAAATCAAAAGCCGTGATACTATACGGCAAGAGACGAATGAGCACCATAAGTTTAAATATCGGCAGAACCAGAATAACCGGCCAAAATGCGATCAAATATATGGGGGTGCACCTAGACCATAACCTCCGCATGACAACACACATAAGCAAAACATTCCAGAAAGCAAGTAAAACAATAAGACATTTAGCTAGGGTAATGCCCAACATCGGAGGCCCTAAAGAAAGAAAACGAAGAATGCTCGCAAACGCAGCACTCTCCATAGTCATGTACGCATGCCCCATGTGGGAACCTGCGTTAAAATATAAGCACTAGGAACAAATGCTAGACAGATTAAACAGAAAACTGGCCATTAAAATAACCTCAGCATACAGAACGGTACCAACGACGGCTATTTTGGTGATCGCAGGAGTGCCTTCAATTAAGTTACAATCAGAAGTACGAACCAAGATATACAGGCACGGGTCAGCTTTCAAAAAAGAAGCCAAAGACGAAACGTACCGGTCATGGCAATCAGCATGGGACAACTATGAGGGAAACACAAAAATCTTTATAAAGGACGTTAAGCGGAAATGGGGAGAAGTGAACTACCACATGACTCAGGCCAACACGGGACACGCAGTCTTCTCCACCTACCTGGAAAGGATAAGGATAAAAGATGACGATAAGTGCTGGTACTGTGAAGCACAGAACAACGCAATACACAGTATTTTTGTATGTAGTAGGTAGAACACAGAAAGAGAGGAAGCACAGGCCATTTATGCCAAGAAAATCAACACAACAAATGTGAGCAACATGATACTAGAACGTGAAGAAAAACTGGAAGGGCATAAACAACATGATATATAAGATTATAAAGCAAAAACTACTCTAGCGAGAAGAGAGGAATGGTTTTAGTTAGTCAGGGTGATTTCCTGTCACGGGGACCAGTCGGGGGATTTATACCCCTGTCTGTTCTGCCGTGGCAGGACTCCATCTAAATCCAACACTACCCGCCGCACAGGAACAACTTCGCGACAGGTGTCTTCCCCATGGTAATGAGTCTGGAAACCGCAGGTGGAAGGGCAAGTTACTATGGGGGCATAGTAATATTTCCAACCCTCTATAAAAAAAAAGGTTAGGTTAAGTTAGACCTTTTATTTTCTAACCAATAATCAATATTAATAAAATAAAACAAAATTCCCATAGACTTATAATGGGAGAGTATTTTAACCATAACTTTTTAAGGGGTCATTTCCGCACAAAATGAACAACATATTCTTGCTCAGCGGAGAATTCCCTATCGAAATATATATACAACCCCTAAAGAAAGTGTCTTTCTAAAACGAAGTCTTATCTTCTACAATACAATGATTTTAACTTGCCAACTTCAACAAGCAGTACCTCATGAAGTGTTGAGAATTTGTGTTCCTACTTAGCCTTTCAATATTTTAAAGATGTGTTGTTAATTTATGTCGAATATATGAAAATACTCAAGACGTAGTTGACGGTAAGTAAGAGAAAAAGGTATTTGAAATATGTTTGTACCAATGAGCCCCATACACAGTTTAAAGATAGAAAAAAAGAGGTAGAGGTAGGTCTAGGATAGGCTATCGCACGCAGATAGTGAAAGATATAGGCAGCTATGGAATTTCAAGGAAATGTGCAGGTTAGCTCAGAATATGCAACAATGGAGATACGCGTCTAATCAGTTCCAGGACTGAGGACCAAATGATGATGATGATGATAGGAAATTAATTAACAAAAGGTATATTTCGACTTTATTTACCATTTTAAATAATATGAACTTGATTAATTGTGCGCGTTTTAAGTAGTTTAAAGTTACATATTATCCGAAAATCAATTAAATAATGCTTTTATGTGGACTTTTAAGGGATCTAAACGATTTAAGCTTGCGTAAAATAAACTGAAATGGCGATTATGATCAATAGGTATATTGCTTTATATTGATTTGGATTACCAGAAATGGCTGGTGTTATATTTTACTTTAGGTAAACATATGAAACTAATGCCTTTTAAACTAATTTAGAATTTTATTTAATTTATTATTTTAATAGATTAGCTTTTAATTTATTTTTATAGAGATTTTATGTAAAAAGGTTCAAGTGTTCTACGAAAATGAACTTATAAGTGTAGATATAGGATGTGAAATATGTTTATTTTATTAGGTTGTATATTCTACGTAAATTTCCCACGTCGATTTGACTTATGATAATATATACACCACTTCACATCATAAGTCCTTAATCGCTGTGATTCAATCGCACAACTCATAAATTCCGAAAACGTTCCTAAAGCAACGCTGTTCATGTCTGGCCCGCCTTGATATTTAAGAAAGCCAAATGTGATGCACCTAAAGTTCTTGTAAATACTCGAAACAATAAACTAGTATCTATCTACATATACCTACCTAATGCACCCTTGATGCATACTGACGTGATTAATTTAGTTTTTATATTGTTTTCACAAACAACCAGTGTGGTATTTCAAGAAGCAGTATACGCTGGAAATGAAATACGTGACGTAGTTACAAAAACGATACATGAGAATTGGTAATTTAGAAATGTTTTTATAAACCATCAACAGGTAATTGTTAAACGTTTCATAGTCTTTCTACATTGAACCCAGGCCTGGGTGAATTGAATTTAAAATCTGAATTATCCGTTCGCTTGTCATTTTTATGTCGGTATATGAAGAACACGCATTGCGCTTGTAAGTAGAATCAAAAATGTAAGACACCGCAGACATCAATTGATATGGAGAAAGTTATCAGTAAAATTTCATATAAATCGCTTAGGACTTTATATTTTTAATCTACAATAATTTCAAATTGTCAATTTCTCGGATACGTTAAATTCTCTCAAAAAACAGCGTTATTATTTAAGGAAAACTAGAGCTTAATAAAACAACTTAGCTATTACTAATAAATCTAGATCCGGTTCTAAACTGTTTGCTACGGTCATCCGTGCGGACAAGAGAAAAGTAAAATACAATATGCAAAGGGACAGTAAGCCCTCACTACAACAAAAGAATTAGTGCGGTGTTAGCTAAAACGTCGTAAAGTGGGGTGGATCACACATAAAGTAAGAAAAACCTCAAAAATAGAATTTATTTACAAACCCTTAAGAAATCAACAAGTATATTGTGTGTGTGTGTGTGTGTGTGTGTGTATGCGTGCGTGTGTGTGCAAGCATATGTGAGTGCGTGCGTGTGCGTGCGAGCATGTGTATGTGTGTTGCACCGCTTTAGCGTCTCTTACGACAGGCAGGTCGTACCATGAGTGGGACTATTCTAATCCGGGCCCAAACGTGGTTAAGTATTAATGGCGGAGCAAAAGAAAGCGAGGAAAACCAATCAGAACAAGAAAATTGTTTAGAAAAGCCATAAAGTCCAAAAATGAAATCCGAAGGAAAAGCTGAGTCAGCATAGCAATGTGAGGACGCAGAGGATTAAGAATGATGTTTAAGACGTTTGCATCGTCGGGATGGGCAGGTTTCAGGTCCCCGACATGCCAAACAGCTACCTCGTGTTCTAATTTCGCCAGTCTGCATCTTAAAGTTCTTAATAAATATAGAATATATACTGTCTCCTATTTCTTTTGTTAACCGGTTTCATTGGTTGGCGGCTCCGTGGCGTAGTGGTATGTGTGTAACTACTACGCCCAAGGTTCCGGGTTCGAATCCCGACACGGTCCGTTTGAAAAATGTTAGGCAAGCTTTTTCACAAAAATACACTCTCGTTCGGTTGAAAGGCAAAATGGAGGTCCCGTGTGTGAGTGTTGTCACGCACGTTAAAGATCCCTACCTTGTCTGGAACAGCAAGAGTTCGGCAAAATTCCAAATTTTTCACGCAAAAAAACTCGCTTCCTGGCCAATGTAGTACCTTCGGGTGGAGAATTGGAAAAATCACATGTAAGGTTTCATTGGTTGAATTACCTGTATAAGGAGTAGTATGGGTTGAATAGTTTTCTATAACACAGAAACCACTGTTGGTATTGTAGTTGTAATATTGTAACGAATATACTAGGTTATCATAAAGTAAGGGATATATTTTAAATCATTACAACTTTTTAATAAATTAAGTTAGTAACATACAATAAACGAAATCTAGTTGCTTAATGAATGGGATTTTACCGTATCTATGAGAAACAAAAGCGTTGTCATAACAATTGTTGACACTAGTGTCAAAACGAAATTATTCAATTTGAGGTTTTATTTTGAAATTAAAACTCAAGTAAACGTTGAGTTCAAACGACTCAACTGTAATAACATGGATTTACAAACAAGAATTGGTTTAGTTCAGTGCTATTATGAATCCGGCAGAAATTACACCGCTGGATTACGAAGATTTCGCACGAGAATGGGTTTGAGAGCAGGACCCTGTCAAATGAAAGCGTACCGCAATTTGATACAAAATTTGAAAGAACAGGGTCTGTAACTGACTTACCAAGATCAGGAAGACCAATAATTAGTGATGTCCAAGTTGCAGAGGTTCTTCATGAAAATCAAGACATAGCCAGAAGCAATTCACTCGCAATCAGCAGTGCAAATGCGATATCCAAGCGATTGCAAATGCCGTATACCACGGTTTGGAAAATTTTACGCAAAATTCTAAACATGTATCCATATAAACTGAAAATGCTGTTTGAATTAAAGGACGCAGATTTGGCTACTAGGTACGATTTTTCTTTGCGAGTAATGGCTCAGATGGAAATTGAACCCGAATGGTTATCCCGTATTTTATGGACAGATGAGGCACATTTTACTCTGAATGGTGGAGTCAATACTCAAAACTGTAGAATCTGGTCTGCAGAAAATCCGCAAGAAATCGTTCAAAAAGGTCTTCATGACAAGAAAGTCACCGTTTGGTGCGGTTTTACAGCTGATTTTATTATTGGTCCGTATTTCTACGAGGAAAAGCAGAATGGACAAGCCGTATCTGTAACTGTAAATGGTGAACGATACTTGCAAATGTTACAAAATTATGTTATTCCACAGCTGCAAAACGAGCACTACGGAATTGAAAACATCATTTTATGCAGGATGGAGCACCCCGCACATTTTCGACCAGTCAAAGAATTGTTAACCAACGTTTTTCAAGATCGCGTGTTAAGCAGACATTTCGTAAATTCATGGCCACCAAGATCACCTGATCTAAACCCAGCGGATTACTGGCTGTGGGATTATTTAAAAAGTTTAGTGTTTAGAAGACGACCAACTACGCTACAAGAATTAAAAGACAGTATTACGGAGCAAATTGGTACAATTCAACCAGAAATGTTACGAAATGCTGTGTACAATTTGGAGGTAAGGATGGTGATCTTACAACAACAAAATGGAGGTCATATTGAGCAATTGCCGTAACCTGTTTTGGGCATACTAAATCCCATTTCATAAGCAATTAGATTTCATTTATTTCTTGTTATTAACTTAATTTGTTAAAAAGTTATCATAATTTAAAATATATCCCTTACTTTATGATAACCTGATATATTCTGTGGCACTGGTTTTGAAGAAATCACATCTATTCATTGTAGATCTGTGATATCTGATTTTGTATTTGATATAGTTATATCTGAAGGAAACAATTCCACAATGGAACAGGACATTATTACCATTTAATTATCTTAAATGCATTACCAGGAAATATTTAATAGCAATATACGCTCTGAAAACGTATTTAAAAAGGAACAAGACATTTGTGTTGCCTAATCCATAGGCGGATTATATCCTTTCAGTTTTTAAAATTAAGATAGCGCTTGCGTAAATAGTGTCACGAGGTGACGCGCAAGACGTATGAGCTGTTCTCTACGTGGACGGTACGAAAAGGCAAGTTAGCCATTTGTAGTCTAACATGTGAAAGAAGCTGCAACTTATGAAGATGGGGACACGAGCACGTGTCAAGTGGAGCCTCAGAATAAGCATATCGTGGTAGGGGCATGGGAGCCGTGGTCGTCTTGGGGGCCCAAGAATAGTTGTCATTCCTGTAGCTCCGGCAAGGCATTGGATCACGCTTCCTAATAAATATCGCTAGATAGGTCGGAGATTGTTAACGGTGAGACCACAATATTTAAGTAATTTTATACTAAAACAAAATATCTTTAATTCCTTAGCGCATGGAATAACCATGGTTATATTTAGTAATTGGGGCAACTATCGTTAATGATGTATGTAAAGATTTTGTTCGACATTTCTTGGCATCAAATTTTGTAAGCCGGACTCGGAACATGTGCATCGCAGTTCAGTAGCAAGAGGTAACTTCTTCATTAAGCACAGGTATTAAAACTCTCAGTTCCTATGTTTGTAAGACTTTAAAAGTGTTCACATAAAATTTTAATAGAGGATTGCTTATTCATGCTAAATTTTGTGCACGAATCAACTTTGCGTGAGATCATAAAAGTGTAATATTTCTTTAATTTGATAACAAGGTTATTTTTTAGAATTGTGCTAAACAAATTTAAATAACGTGAAATATGATGGTTTAGGAAGTAATAGTAAAGTAATTTTGTAAGACACGTGAAATATACATGTGTTAAAAGTATTATGATTCTAAAGTCCACTTCCTGTTTTTTTAAGAGTTAATTACAGATGTCTAATCTTTAATAAGGTCATTAATCATTTCTATATCTGAATAAGTTTGAAATTCTATTTACTCAAATTAGCTACATGTGATTTAAATTTTCTATAAAGAATATGAACTAAACTTATTTGAAGCATATGTAAACCAATACACAGATCTGTTCGTTGGGTATCATGAACCTTGTTTTGAAGTATTATTAAAAGTAAGGTCTTGTTATGCCAAGACAGATTTATAAGAAAAACCAGAATTCAATTTTATTATTTTGTATTTGTAACAATATTTAACAAAAAAAAGACAAAAAGAAAGAAACTACATTAAATTACATTTTGATTCAAGTTTTTTTATTCTATGCATAATTAATTTAAATAAGAATATCTTGGAGAAAATAAATTTTTTGAGTAATGAAATTAGACAAATGCTGAAACAATATAAAAGCACAGACATGTTACAATTGATTTATTCTAGATATCCATTTTAATTAAAATACCTTTGGTGTGGTAATCTCAAGATTATCCACCCATAATTATTAGTATGCTCTTTTATTGAAAAGCACAAACAGTGTCATTTTAATAGAAAATTTGTTGTGTAACTTTTTCTTTCAGGATCATCGAGATTGAAGAGGTCGTAGGTATGTTCCTGAGGTTTCCAGATGTGTTAGTCCATTAAGTTGTAAGCTTTTTATGGTGCATATATCCAATGAGTTTCTGTATCTTCTCATAGGAGTATTGAATTTCTTGTGTTGTCCATATAGATACAGTGGCGCTCAATTTCCCTTTTTCTTTCTATGTTAGCTTATTGTTGAGTTTATACCATACCCACGCCCATTCTCATTGCTCACCCTTGGGTAATTCCCAGACTAAGCCGCGAATAAGTAAAAACGCATAAAGCTTCACTTGTATCCAACGAGTGGAGGCAAAGAATGTTTCAATATGTAGCTGAGGATGTAGTTGCGATTGTGATTTTGGAAAGTCATTATTTGTTATGGAAGAAACCCGTTTGTTTTTACTATTAATTGTATAAGTATCAACATTAGAAAAATGAACAGAATCAGATAAAACTTCAGGTACGTTAGATAAAAGAACAGTATCAGGTAAAACTTCATCAACGTTAGATAAAGGAAGAAAATCACGCAAAACTTCATCAATGTTAGACAAAAGAACATAGTCAGATAGACCTTCAGCAACGCTAGGTAAAGAAACAGAATCAAGTATAACTTCATCAACGTTAGATAAAGGAACAGAATCAGACAAAACATCAGCAACGTTAGATAAAGAAACAAAAGTATGCAAAACTTCAACGTTAGATATAGGAACAAAATCAGATAAAACCTCAGCAACGTTAGATAAAAAAACATAAGTATACAACATTTCATCAACGTCAGACAAAGGAACAAAATCAAGCAAAACTTCAGCAACATTAGATAAAGGAACAGAAGTAGGCAAAACTTCATCAACGTTAGATAAAGAAACAGAATCAGGTAGAACTTCATCGACATTAGATAAAGAAAGGGAATCAGACAAAACTTCATCAATGTTAGATAAAAAAACAGACTCAGGTAAAACTTCAGCCACGTTAAATAAAGGAACAAAATCAGGTATAACTTCGTCAACGTTAGGTAAAGGAACAAAATCAGACAAAACTTCAACAACGTTAGATAAAGGAACAAAAGTATGCAAAACTTCATAAACGTTAGATATAGGAACAGAATCAGGTAAAACTTCAGCAACGTTAGATAAAAAACAATAGTATACAACACTTCATCAACGTTAGACAAAGGAACAAAACCAGGCAATACTTCAGCAACATTAGATAAAGGAATAAAGGTAGGCAAAACTTTATCAGCGTTAGATAAAGAAACAGAATCAGGTAAAACTTCATCGACATTAGATAAAGGAAGAGAATCATCAACGTTAGATAAAGAAACAAAGCCAGGTAAAACTTCATCAACGTTAGATTAAAGAACAGAATCAGGCAAAATTTCAGCAACGTTCGATACAAGAACAGAATCAAGTAAAACTTCATCAACGTTAGATAAAGAAACAAAAGTATGCAAAACTTCATCAACGTTAGATATAGGAACAGAATCAGGTAAAACTTCATCAACATTAGATAAAGAAGCAGAATCAGGCAAAACTTCAGCAACGTTAGATACAAGAACAGAAGTAGACAAAACTTCATCAACGTTAGATACAAGAACAGAAGTATGCAAAACTTCATCAGCGTTAGATAAAAGAACAGAATCAGGTAAAACTTCATCAACGTTAGATAAAGAAACAGAGCCAAATAAAACTTCACCAACGTTAGATAAAGGAACAGAGCCAGGTAAAACTTCATCAACGTTAGATAAAGAAACAGAGCCAGGTAAAACTCCATCAACTTTAGATAAAGAAGCAGAATCAGGCAAAACTTCGGCAACGTTAGATACAAAAACAGAAGTAGGTAAAACTTAATCAATCTTAGATACAAGAACAGATGTAGGCAAAACTTTACCAACGTTAGATAAAGGAACAGAATCAGGCAAAAGTTCATCAACGTTAAATAAAAAAACAGAACCGGGTGGAACAGAATCATACAAAACTTCAGCAACGTTAGATAAAGGAACAGAATCAGGCAAAACTTCATCAACGTTAGATAAAGAAACAGTAGCAGGTAAAACTTCACCAACGTTAGATAAAGGAACAGAGCTCGGTAAAACTTCATCAACGTTAGATAAAGAAACAGAGCCAGGTAAAACTTCATCAACGTTAGATAAAGGAGCAGAATCAGGCAAAACTTCAGCAACGTTGGATAAAGGAACAGAATCAAGCAAAACTTCATCAACGTTAGATAAAGAAACACAGCCAGGTAAAACTTCATCAACGTTAGATAAAGAAGCAGAATCAAGCAAAACTTCAGCAACGTTAGATAAAGGAACAGAATCAGGCAAAACTTCATCAACGTTAGATAAAGAAACAGTAGCAGGTAAAACTTCACCAACGTTAGATAAAGGAACAGAGCTCGGTAAAACCTTATCAACGTTAGATAAAGAAACAGAGACAGGTAAAACTTCATCAACGTTAGATAAAGGAGCAGAATCAGGCAAAAGTTCAGCAACGTTGGATAAAGGAACAGAATCAAGCAAAACTTCATCAACGTTAGATAAAGAAACACAGCCAGGTAAAACTTCATCAACGTTAGATAAAGAAGCAGAATCAAGCAAAACTTCAGCAACGTTAGATAAAGGAACAGGATCAGGCAAAACTTCACCAACGTTAGATAAAGAAACAGAAGCAGGTATAACTTCACCAACGTTAGATAAAGGAACAGAGCCAGGTAAAACTTTATCAACGTTAAATAAAGAAACAGAGCCAGCTAAAATTTTATCAACGTTAGATATAGAAACAGAGCCAGGTAAAACTTTATCAACGTTAAATTAAAGAACAGAATCAGGCAAAATTTCAGCAATGTTAGATACCAGAACAGAATCAGGTAAAACTTCATCGACGTTAGATGAAGAAACAGAAGCCGGTTAAACTTCACCAACGTTAGATAAAGGAACAGAGCCAGGTAAAGATTCATCAACGTTAGATAAAGAAACAGAGCCAGGTAAAACTTCATCAACGTTAGATAAAGGAGCAGAATCAGGCAAAACTTCAGTAACGTTAGATAAAGGAACAGAATCAGGTAAAACTTCATCAGCGTTAAATAAAGAAACAGAAGCAGGGAAAACTTCACCAACGTTAGATAGAGGAACAGAGCCAAGTAAAACTTCATCAACGTTAGATAAAGAAACAGAATCAGGTAAAACTTCATCAGCGTTAGATAAAGGAGCAGAATCGGGTAAAACTTCATCAACGTTAGATAAAGGAACATAAGCAGGTAAAACTTCATCAACGTTAGATAAAGGAACAGAGCCAGGTAAAACTTCATCAACGTTAGATAAAAGAGTAGAATCAGGCAAAACTTCAGCAACGTTAGATACAAGAATAGAAGTAGGCAAAACTTCATCAACGTTAGATACAAGAACAGAAGTAGGCAAAACTTCGGCAATGTTAGATAAAGGAACAGAATCAAGTATAACTTCATCAACGTTAGATAAAGGAACAGAATGAGACAAAACTTCAGCAACGTTAGATAAAGGAACAAAAGTATGCAAAATTTCATTAACATTAGCTATAAGAACAGAATCAGGTAAAACTTCAGGAACGTTAAATATAAGAACGAAAGTAGGCAAAACTTCATCAACGTTAGATAAAGAAACAGAATCAGGTAGAACTTCATCGACGTTAGATAAAGGAAGATAATCAACGCAAAACTTCATCAACGTTATATAAAGAAGCAGAATCAGGCAAAACTTCAGCAACGTTAGTTAAAGGAACTGAAGCAGATAAAACTTCATCTATAATAGGATTTGCTTCCTCAACAACATCAACGGCGTTATAGTTACTGGTTTACTATCTTTAACACGAATTTCTTTGTCAGTATTATTAATTATCGTCACCTCAACTACATCTGTTATTGCAAACACGACAGGAATTTCTTTCGTAGTATTTTTTAAGGCATTATAATGTGAATAAGGGTCGCTATACTTGCGGCCACGTCCACAATGCTCTATCCGGAGGTACTACATTGGGTTTAAACGCGAAATTAACGTGCTTCGCATGTAGTCTAACTTCAAAATTAATCGATTCTAAATAAAAATCTAACAAAACTAAAAACGGGATTTGAATAATGGTATCCCTAGCGTTGATTTTGGAGTGTGTCCGATCAACAAGACACAAGCAAAATGAAAGGGGAAGGGATCCAAAATACCAAATAGTAGCTGCCAGGTCTGCTTAACGGTGTGACCTAAATGGTCCAAATCTTGCTCGCTAATTTACAAAAAAATGGATTCAAATTTTCTAACCATTGGCCAAATATTTTAATAGTGAATTCAGCTATTTTGCCTACTCTATAAAATTACAAATTCGTGCTCCCTGGTCTAAGTATTTTATTCTAAGTCAATCCTATATTCGTCCCTAGCGTTCCCTAACTTGACATATTATAATTACATTCTTCTTTCCTATAGATACTACACCCAAAAAATAGGCGGCAGAACGTCAAACAGATTAAAACAAGCTACAAAACAATACATGCAGGCAAAAATATAAATATTAAAATAAATGTAAATATAATATAATATAAATATATATATAATATAAATATATATTACTCATATTTAGACCAGGGTAGAAAATTAATGGATTACATCAAATAATTTTAATCACCGTGTATAAGGAAGTTTTTTAGATAATACGCTTTATTAAAAAAATTCGTGGAGAATAAAAATTCATTCGTTTTATTAAAAATAAGAGATTAAAATTATTTACAAGACGCTTCATATAAAAATAAGCAGTTTTAAAATGCTCAACGTGTAATTTAATTATTCCAAAGTAAAGAATCAAATGGAAATTACGTGCAAGATTTATATGAATTGATTCAAGTTTGGGCAACGAGTATTAAACGAAACGTACAGATAATAATTGAATATTTAATTAGGATTCACTAAAAATTAAAGAGTATTAATTTTAATTGAAGTTAATTGAACCGTTAGTAACAGATAATATCTATAGAAACTTGTAAAAACCCAAGATTATAATACCAGAAAATAAAGCTCTGAGAATTAATATTATTTTAAACACCTGCGTAGTTTAAATATCACATACGGCGTAAATTTTGTAGATAATTAATAGTTTCAAAGAATCTTGGAGAAACCGGGGCTTAATATTCACGAGAATGTGCGATACGGAGTTATTAAACCCAGATAACAGTCCACATGGACTAAAATATGATCGATAATAAAGAATATCAATTTGCACCAATACGAACAGGTTAGAAAAGGAAAGAGAAAATGCGTCAAGCAAAGACACATATAGTAAAAGGCGGGATTTAAGCAACGTCACGAGGGTCACAATTGGTTGAAAATAGGATGCAAATATCAGAGGTAGAAACAACAATTTCTGTACAAAATTAATTAGTTTTTCTCGGACATGCTTGCGTGCCGTGTGTTGAAATTTCTGAGATTTAAATGGGACGAGTGAAAATTCGTAAAATCGATGCGCGAGCGACAGACTGGGAACATAGAATGAGGAATTCTTTAGAATTACCCGTTTTGAGGACAAAAGCGACGTGCCGGCTTTTTGCTATATATACCGAGATGAATATAAACAAGCCCTCTTAGACTTTTGACGATTCGATGCGTTAAAAGCTCGTACATCCGCGACTTGATTGAAGATGTTAAACAGTGCATTTTAGTTGATAAAATAATTTAAAATTTTGCTCGTATATTTTAGTGATTCAAAATAGTTGGTTATTTACGTGCTAACATGAATGTACTTCAGTGCACTTAGATACAAGGTAATAAAATTTAGTTTCACTGTACCAATTAGCAAAATTTACAACGACAAATGTATACACAAAAGTAGGTAGTTTTGGCGTATATTGGTGAAAGAAGTATGAAGTTATTTGCTATTTTTCGGGGGTGTTAATAATTAAATGGTTCAAATACGTGTCTGGATCCACGAAACAAGGGTCAGATATACATAGATGAGTTCCGGAAAAGCCCAGAAACAACTGGTGATGGAGAAAATTTTAAAAGCGTTGAGAATTAGAAGCCGTAAATATAATCCAGTTGGAATGGTGTGATTAACTAAAGGGACGATGTACTTTGAAGCTACGAGGACAGTAACCTTCAGGTAAATTATACTATTTTGTTTGACATTTTTGTGTGTGGTGAATAACTTTATAATTGATTTACTTTAAATGGACATTAGTGAAATTGTACTAACCATAAAATTTTAATTTTAAGATGAAATTTGCTTGTTGAAGTAGAAAGGGGTATTTAGTTTTGATGTTCGGTAATATGATGAAAATTCGGGTATGTCTTTGAGCTCAATTAGACGAACCTGGTTAATTAACGTAAAGGGTGGTAGATGCTCCTTTATACTCAGACTCCGGTCTGCTTATATTGTTATATTAATTAGTAGGCATCCAACAAGGACTTTAATTTTGGATGCACATTAAAATGATAATAAAATTAATCTTGAAATTCTTTTAAAACTGAAATTTATGCTGAGTTTAAATTTTGAAATTTTAATGTATTCTGAATATTGATGTAAATAGAGTTAACGCTGATGTTTTGGTAGGAATGTGTTGTTTTTTATGAATGAGGAGGTTTATAACATTAGGTGAGCAGCCGAGGCGAAAAGAGGATCACAGCCGTTTATGACGCCCAATCTGTGGGACTAGAATTTTTTTGTTGAAAGGACCCAGTTCCCGCATTCAAAGGAGTATATCACAGCAATATATATATATATATATATATATATATATATAAACATAAAATAAATATATAAATAAATAAGTAAATATATAAATAAGCAAAAGCAAGTAACAGTGCATAGATTAGCAAAAGCCTCACCCAAATAAATTATCAGGTGCAATCGCATGAGCATTATATCGACTAGCACCATTACACATAAAACGTGCAGGTTAAAATATTTTAAAATCTGCTTATCACTACAAATCAATGCTTATGCAAGTAAAGCCGTCCCAATTTTATTCCTACCTCGTATATAAACTTCTCCAGCATACTAAGATCTGGTCGTTTTCTTACGTCTATTGATATCTTAGTGCTAAGGAGTGAAGGATATGCACTGTTAAAGTCTTGGTGGGTATGCACTAAACGTTCTGGGGGTTCACAATCACTATCACTTTAAGAGGCATGGGGGATGCGCGATTTCGCTCTATTTATTTTACTGATTTAAATTAATGAGGGTTTTCTGATTTAGTTTGTTATTGTTTATTTATGGATTGATTTATTACCCATACTCCACGCGTTTAAGGAGAGACAGTGATTGTTTCAGTGGTGTGGGGGTTCGTCGTGCATAATAGATTTTTGGTTGATGATTTTTGCTTTTGTTTTGCTTTTAATTTTTTTTTATTTTGTTTTTACATTTTTTCTTATTTTTATTTTTTTTTATTTAACAGGTTTTAAATCGTGCTCATATATTGTGCGAAGTCAAATTCTGGTTTTCCAAACTCCCCCCCCCCCCTTCCCGAATTTACGCAAGCAATCTCGCGACCCTTCCCGCAAATTCTTTAAAGGCTGTCCAGAACACTTTTTGGTTAGCCACTTCACCGACTTCCTCTAGGCTCTTTGGCCATGCTAGCCCTATTATAGCTAACTTCCCATCAGACAACCCTCGAATTGCCACCTCAAGCAGGCAGTCGAAGAGCAAGTGTTATGCGCTTTCTGCGCTCTCACCCCATTCACAGTGGTCGTCGTCGGTTAAACCGAATCTTTACAAATACGCCTTCAAGGCGCCATGCCCTGTTATTAGCTGCTCTATTTTATGATCGAGCTTCACCTCGGTCTTATCTCTAGCTATTATACTCGGTATGGATTTATGTATCAATCTGAGCGTGGCAGCGTTGTTCCACCTCTCTTCCCATTGTCGTACTGATCTTTCCCGCAGCTTTCTTTTAATCAGAGACCGCGGTATCGACGAGTACGATATCCGGAAGTCGCCCATCGCGGCCTCTTTAGCTAATTCATCGACCCTATCATTTCCTACGTTACCTTCGTGCGATCTAACCCAACAGAACTTTAAATGTCAAAACCGGAGCGCCGTATATGCTACCCTCCAGATGTCCGTTTGGATGTCTCTCGAGGTGTTCATATTTGTTAGGGCCGTCAGCGCTGATTTACTATCGCTGATGATGTAATACACGTTTCTACCCGTGTGATTTATCACACAATCAATAGTTTCTCATATAGCAACCAATTTGCACTGGAAGATAGTGCTCCAGTTTGCGAGTTTGGTCTGAAACCGAAACACTTGCTCATTATATACGACAAACGCCGCGCCTGCTTACCCATCGTCCATACACGAACCGTCCGTGTAAATCCTGATCCCTACCGCGTCCCCCATCGCATTCGACAAATTCAATAACTCTAACAACGGCCGGGTGCTCTAACTCTGGCACGACGATTTTCGTCTCAGCTTCCCTATTTGCAAGATTCATACTCTCTATAATTTCCTGTCTTTTCCCTGTATTAACTAATCTCCTATCTCTGATCTATCTAACAACATATTCGATAGGGAGTATTATTTAAGGCAGCAGGAACTAGTTTGAATTATTGGCTCGAATCGTTGTTAGGCAGAACCTGAGATAGACGTCTATATGTAGTACCCGTCTGATCACAATTCGAACAGCTAAGGACAGAAGAAATTTTGTTCCTATTAGGGGGTGTTCGGAGAGTACTGGCGTGATAGCCATAGAAATTAGTAGTATTGTTCCAAAGCAGATATGCCTAAAAAATGCATGTGTTGGTGATAGTAGGACGACCAGGAGGTGGTACAGAGAAGAATATAGAAAGAAATTTTGTTCCTATTAGTAGTGGGATGACAGTTCGGGCAGTTACGTTAAGTAACTCCCTTATGCTTGCAACCACTACAATGAAGTACCTGAGGACGAATACAATGTGTTGATACATGACTAGGTTGGTCTGCAATTTAGTGCGGAATCAACCCCGAAAAAAGAAATGTCTATCTTCCAAAACAACAACACAAATAAAGTAAACAGAAAAATTCACTATACCTTGAGCTATCGGCTTTTTGCTGGCATCATCTTAGGTTGAAGAAATGCGACTGCATTTGTCTATGGGCTGGATGCTGGAACCATCAACTTAACTCAGACTAACACAGAAAGCATTTTAATCTCGCGACTCACAACATCCTGTTTCACTACAAGGATGCTGTATTAAATGTGTCGCTTTCAAAGCACGGTCTGCATTTATAAGAAAAGAATTGCGTATAGGCAAAAGTGTTTTGTCTTCAAAAACATCGCCAAAAGTTCAAGTGTGAGGAATTCTCAGACGGCAGCTGCAAAAATCTACCAACTGTAACAGCTTGCCAACAAGGAGATAACGTGTTTTAACAAAGGCAAACAATCTTTTCACCTTGAACACCTGCACAGCTGCAGGATAACAGTATAAACTTGGTATAGATAATAAACCCATTTCCAGTGTTCATTTATTGGGCAGGTGGTTAAGCGCATTATCTTTTAAAAGAAAGTTATGGATATGTGCAGCTGTGGGCGAAGCGTATTCACTGCAGGTGATAGAATTTATTTGTAGTGACTTTGTAACGTGAAGTTGCTAAGCCGTTATTTGATTTTATAAGGCATAATTTATATAATAAGTACTTGATGAAAACTAATTTCAAGTGGAAGGACATCGAGCTTGTGGATCGATAACTTTATAAATTAACTTTATAAACTTTATAAATTTTTAGGGCAAGTGAGATGTATAAATATTCATGCAGAAAAAATCGCTTGCAGGGTTTTGAACGTAGCAATGCCTTTGTGATTTTTAAACATCGTCTTAACTATATTAAGTTTTTTTAATACAGAGCTTTGTAAGCTAATCATTTTTGACGTTTCTCACTCGTAAAGTTTACCCCGCCTACTACTGTCCCTCTCTACTCTTAAACAGCATATGAATCTACTTTAACGACCAATCTTTTTCATTTTCTAACTCCCCCAATAATCTCTTGAAGTTGATCATATTATTATACAATTATCCCTAATGTTTTCAGGGTAAGTAGCGTCGAAGAGCGGAGATTTTGTAGTCATTTAGCCGCCTTTAAATACGGGCTAGAGAATGCGGGGTCCCGGGTCCCAAACGTGTGCTAACGATTGTTTAAATTAATTAATTGTTTACTAAGTAACAAAAACAGCGAAGATGACTCTCATTTGGTTGTACTACTTTACATAATTTTTTTTTATTTTAAATTAGCAAATGTGATTTCATGTACCTTTTTCCTAGAGGCCATGGACAATTTTGCCCACACAGGTTAAACAAAACGACTTTGCGTGCGATAAAACCAACCAAAAATATATCTTTCATACGTAAGTGGAAAGTTATTTTGATGAGCCGATACACGATGTTAAGAATATCCATGCTTCTCCATATATATAATTTGTCTTTCATAAGCTTATTAGGTAATTATTTGGGTTCGTGGTAATTATGGATAAGTTTTCAAATCACTTCAAACGCTATTGAATCGAATGGTTTTGTAAGAAACGTGCCAGAAGAGTTTTGTTCGGTGCATCCTAATTTTACGGAATGACTTGACGGTAATGCTAAATCGTCTTTTTAAACTTCATGCATATGTTATAAAGTGAATCGTGTAATATGATTATACTGTAGATATGGGCAGATCCAAGAGTTTGCAGTAAATTACAATATTTGTGTGAAAATTTCTTACAAAGAAGCATCGGTAAGTTATTCATGAATAATTATACAAGTTACAAGTTTTTACATACAAATGTTTAATTGGAATACGATGGTTTTTATATAGTTCAGTAAGTAACATTGCGTACTAACTTTTACATTTGAATAATATTTAAGAGCTTATAAAAGTGCTAAAAATTAAAAGAATTGTAAAATGCTCACAAAGGATAAAGGCTGATTAATAATATTATTGTTAGAGGGTACAAATTCGTTATACATAGAGATTCGAAAAGATAAAATGCATTTCTGTCAAATATAAAATATTATATTCATTTGGTGAGCTAGGGCCGTGCGTGTTTATTACATTGAACGCGATAAAGCACTCTTTCCTTTTCCGGTCCAATCTGATTTCGCTTCAGGCCATGTAGATATCACATCTTGTATACATGTATTACAGACCTTGTCTCGTGGCAATGTACATCTTTATAAGAAGGGCGCGCGGTCACAACACCTGCATATATACCTTAACACGGCTCGCCCCTTTTACGATGACCACAACCCCCAACATAAAAATCGTGCACGCTGATTGGCTGCAGGACGCCCCACTATCCTCAAGAATAAGTATAAAACAAGCTGCATTTCGACCAGACCGCCACTGGACTCAATCATCTAGCGCTTCCCCTAGCCTAGTGGAGAAGCAGTCGAGACTTTAGCGCTTCTCCTAGCCTGAGGAACCACTGAAAGACCCTCGCGCTTCTTCTAGTCCGGGGCATCGTTCGAACAAGACCTGGTCTCTGCTCTGAGCCCGAGGCAGCACGACGACGTCGCCGCTTTGGCGCTTTCAGTAGCCCAAAGCCGTTCGACATCGACGCCGGCGCCACAGCGCTGCATGGGCGGCGCCACGGCAGAGAAGAACAGGCGACGACGCCAAATACGCCAAGAGCAACACCTGCGGCGACAGCAAGGAGAGAACGAACAATACCTTATAGACCTTTGTATATATTTCACTCTTGTATATGTTATTTCCTAGATTGTAATTGTTGTATATATGTAATTGTTGCATCCGAAACTGACGAATAAACAATCAAACCTAATTGTTTTACTAAACATTGTTGCACAATATCTAGTCGTAGAAAACCCAGCCGGATAACAAATGTCGTCTAACGTCAGTGGCCTTCACAAGAAGACGATTACGGGCAGGAGCCTGTGACGGAACCAGGACATTATAATTTGAATAAGAGCCGCTATACTTGCGGCCACGTCCCCAATGCTCCACCCGAAGGTACTACATTAGGTTTAAATGCGAAAAATGAAGGTGCTTCTAATTTATTCTAACTTCATAATCAATCCATTCTAAATAAAAATCTAACAGACTGAAACAAAAACTAAAACAGGGTTTAAATAATGGTATACCTAGCCTTGACTTTGAAGTTTGCCCGATCAACAAGACGAGCAAAAATGAGAGGGGGAGGAATCCGTAATACCGGATAGCAGACGCCGGCTCTGCTTACCAGTGCGATCTGAAGGATCGACTTAAAACTATCCAAATCTAGCTAGCTAATTTAAAATGGATTCAAATTTCTAAGCATTTGCCAAATGTATTAATAGTGAATCCAGCTATTTTGCCTGCTTTATTAATTTACAAGTTAGTTCTCCCTTATCTAAGTATTATATATACAATCTTCTTTCCTATATATACTGCGACCAAAATTGGCGACAGAACGTCAAACAAATTAAATCAAGCCACAAAACAATACAATGCAGGCAAAAATATAAGTGTAACGGAACCAGGACAACATGTCTGAGACACAGAGTCAGACCTACAACACAAACTAGCTTGTCGAGATGCAACACGTCACTGAACAACATCCACCAACAAGCACAACACAACAAACAGTTCTGGAACTGAAACAATTCATTGGCGCCCAACCTCAAATAACGACCACCGTTAATGCTAGTGGAGAACCTACATCGCATCACCACAGCAGACACCGAGAAACCAACTTTCACGGATACACCACTAGAGGACCCGTCCGAGTTCCTCCAGAATATGGAATTATCGAGGCCGACCTACCTACCACGACAACGCAGCTACAGGGATCTGTAGGTACATGGTGGGCAACTTACGAAGAATTTCAACTTCATTACCACCAGTTTAGGATGCTGTTCCTAGACGAGTACGACAGCCCAGCCATCAAGACCAAACTAACCGCCGAATATTTCAGTACAATACACACACAACCACACAGGCAGTCGTGACGTTCATGAGCGCCAAGGCACTACAAGCCCGTCATTTAAAAATAGATGTTGACGAAAACCTGGAGCTACTCACAGACCTGCTGATTCTAGCACTGCAAAACCCGATCCAGTGCCACATTCCCGCTAGGATACTAGAAATGGTGACCCGCCTAACCAGAACCAAAGCAAGTATCAAAGAGATGACACGCATAGCAGTCACCAACAGACCAACGAATCCTAGACCACCGAACGACCGGAGAACCAAGGATCCACTTCCACGATGCCACTTCTGTCCCCAGCGACACTGGCACCGAGATTGCCCCGCCAGGAGGTTGGGAAACGGACTAGCTGCCGAATCACTCCACCACACCGTTCGGCTGCAACAGACAAAATAAGCTTAATCTACGCCAAGGTCTACTTGACCAGAATCCAGCTACAGGTAGACAAGAAACCACCACATGCATTGCTCGACTCTCGGGCCCCCTACTGCCTGATCAGGAGGGAACGGACAACAGATGGGCGTGCTAGACATTAAAACCACTTTATTTCACATTGGGCAAACCACCAATACCGAGGAATTCATAGCAGTAACCGACCTCGTAGAAGAAGTCATTCTGAGACAGCCATGAATCGTAAGGCACAAGGCCATGTTGAATTATGATCGAGGATGTATCCGTTTTGGGAACCACCAACGAAGCACGATGCACTGGAAACAAGTAAATAACGACATCACCCACAACCAACCAATCTTCACACCAAAACATCAATTCCCACCTCCCGTGATACCCGAATTCCAAAACATCATGCAAGAATTCCAATCCATTCTTAGCGAACGCAGTCACAATACCACCACCGTCACTACCTAACACATTATCCGAACCACAACCCACACTCCCTTCCGCACACCGGCGTATAGATATTCTCCTGCCAAGAAGGAGATCATCGCAACCGAAGTAGGGCACATGCTGGCACAGGAAATCATCGAACCCAGCACATCCAGCTACAGTTCCCCAATAGCTATCGACGAGAAGAAAGATAGACGAACCAGGTTCTGCGTGGACTATCGCAAACTTAATGCGATTACCAAGGACGAGAGCTCGCATCTACTAGTCATACATGAAACTCTACGAGATCTGGGAACAGTTTCAGTATTCTCCACTATCGACTTGAAATCAGGATACTGGCAAATACCAATGGAAAGGACCTTCAGACACTACACCACCTTCGCCATTCCTGATGGCGCCTGTTACCAATTTAAAGTAAGGCCGTTTGGTCTCAAAAACGCACCAGCCAGCTTCCAAAAACTAATGACCCAAGAGGTGCTACCTGGATATCTCCGAAAATTCGTTATCGTTTACCTAGACGATATGATCATATACTCACGCAATTGGGAAGAGCACCTAATGCACATTCGCCTATTATTCGAGAGACTTTAGCAACACAGGCTACACCTAGCCCTCGACAAGTGCACCTTCGGAGTCAACACTCTAGAATTTGGGCCACATCATCTTTACTGAAGGCAGTCGTCCTCTACCACGACACATCGAACAAATCAAGGAAGCCAAACAACCAAAAACTCGCCGTCAGCTACGTTCCTTTCTTAGACTGTGCAGCTGGTAAAGGGACTACATTCGACACTGTGCCGAGATCTAAACTCCTCTCACAAACCATCTACAGATTACACGACGCTACCAGTGGACAAACGAAGCCGAAACTGCATTCCAGAATATATAAACTGCCATCCAACAAGATTTGCAACTCCACCGGCCCGATTTTAACAACCAATTTGTCTTGCAGACGGACGGCAGCAGCCTTGGTGTGGTCGCCATTCTATATCAAGGGGTCGATGGCAGCAAGCACATCATCGGCTACGCGAGCGTTAAGCTCAACAAAACCGAGACCAAGTACCATGTCAACGAGCAGGAATGCCTATCCGTCATATAGGAATTAAGAAATACCCCCTACACAGAGAATCAACGCTTTATTTTCCGCACCGACAGCCGAGCACTACTATGGTTAGATCGCACTAAGCATGCTAAATCTAAGTTTACCCGAAGGGCTCCACTCCTACAAGAATTTAACTTGGACATTGAGCACTGTCCGGAAACAGGTAACGAGATGCCTGATCGCCTTTCCTTCCATCCAAACCATAACAGACTTCTCGAGGACTTCATCGACGAGAACGGTATGCTACCGCCCGAACATACCGGTAGAATACAAGTAGCTAACATACAATTCGCCGACCTCTCCGACCAAGTGAAAGCCGCCCAGAGAGACAACGCTGCCATTGGCCGATTGATCAATGCGTGGGAAACACTACACGCCGACGGACCCCAAACACCACGAGTAGAAGAAATTCTACACGACTATATCGTAGAAGACGGAAACTTATACCAAAGAGGGACCATCCGAAACCGCCTATTGGCATCGCCCGCAATACAAATGACGTCCTCTACGCATTCCACGACACCACAGTTGCCAGACACCCCGGTGGCGACGAAACTTACAGCGCACTGAGCGAACGAAACTTCTGGCCCAAAGGATGCGACACAGTTAGGGCTTACGTGCGACAATGCTGGGTCTGCTCCGTTACAAAAAGAGGGGCCTTGCAGCATCAAGCTACCCTACGGCCACACAAATCCGCCGATCCATAGGAGGTAATCTCGATCGACGTTAAGGGCCCTTATGTACCAACCAGGCAAGGCTGCAGAACGGTCGTAGTCGCCACAGATCTTTTCAGTCGATGGGTGGAAGCTTTCCAAGTAATCGAAGCTACCGCTGCCACGATCATCGGATGCCTAGAAAAGAAAGTGTTCCAACCATTTGGTTACCCAAAGGCCGTACTGTCCGACAACGGAAGACAGTTCCATTCAAACCGATTTGACAAGGCAATACGCCGCTGGAACGCTCATTACTGGACCACACCGACATGGCACCCCCGAACCAATCCCATCGAGAGACGGAATCAAGAACTAAAAAAGATGTTAACAGTATTTGCTATACCGTCATTCCCGGCATCCTGTTCGCCTTAAGGACATGCAAAAACGCCGCCACGGAAACCACGCCGAGCCAAGCTCTCTTGGGTTACGAGCTGTCAAGACCCGGAGAATGGGGCAGAGCTCCAGCAAATAACCAAAGGGAAGCCCACCAACAACGCATTCGCAGAATACACGCTAAAGAGCTAAGATTTAAAAGGAGATACACCAACAAAGAAGCAGAGCCACTACAAGTAACAATCGGCGATCAAATAATGTCCAGAGCACACCCGACCACTAGATCCAGGTTCGAAGCAAAATGGACAGGCCCGCACACCATTCTTAGACAAGCCGGCCCCACAAACTATTGGGTGCAGAATGAAGGAGAACTAGAGACCAAAATTTATATGGAAAACCTACGACTAGCCCCACAGCGACCACTGCCAGCTGCCAACAGCATATACCACTCCATCCTTTCCGACTATACCCTTCGAGGGGTGAGGGGGATTTCAACGACCTTGTCTTGTGACAATGTACATCTTTATAAGAAGGGCGCGCGGTCACAACACCTGGCGCCGCCGTGGATCAATGTAGTAAGCGTAAGACTACGGATCTCAAGGTCCCGGGTTCAAATCCCGACACGGCCGACTGGTTGAAAAATGGCAGGTGAGCATTTTTCACAAATATTACGCCCTCGTTCGGATGAGAGGTTAAATGGAGGTCCCGTGTGTGAGTGTTGTTACGCACGTTAAAGATCCCTACCTTGCCTGGAACGGCAAGGGTTCGGCAAAATTCTAAATTTCCAGGCAACAAAAAACTCGCGTCCTGGCCAATGTAGTACCTTCGGGTGGAGCATTGGAAATGTAAATGAACGGTCACAACACCTGCATATATACTTTAACACGGCTCGCCCCTTTTACGATGACCACAACCCCAACATAAAAATTGCGCACGCTGATTGGCTGCAGGTCGCCCCACTATCCTCAAGAATAAGTATAAAACAAGCTGCATTTCGACCAGACCGTCACTAGACTCAATCATCTAACGCTTCCCTAGCCTAGTGAAGAAACAGTCGAGACCTTAGCGTTTCTCCTAGCCTGAGCAACCTTCGGAAGACCCTGGCGCTTCTCCCAGCCCGGGGCATCGTCGAAGAAGACCTCGGCTCTGCTCTGAGCCCGAAACAGCACGACAACGCCGACGTTTTAGCGCTTTCCCTAGCCCAAAGCCGTCCGATATCGACACCGACGCCACAGCGACGACACCGAGAGCAGCACCTGCGGCGACAGCAAGGAGAGAACGGACAATACCTTATAGACCTTGGTATATATTTCACCCTTGTATATGTTATTTCTTCAATTGTAATTGTTGTATATATGTAATTGTTGCATCCGAAACTGACGAATAAACAATCAAACCTAATTGGTTTACTAGAAATTGTTGCATAATATCTAGTCGCGGAAAACCCAGCCGGATAACAATTGTCGCCCAACGTCAGGGGCCTTCACAAGAAGACGATTACGGGCAGGAGCCTGTAACGGATCCAGAACAACATGCCTGAGACACGGAACAAGATTAACAACACAAACCAGCTTGCCGAGATGCAACACGTAAACCAAACAACATCCACCTACTCAGTGAGCCAGCACAACACAACCAACAGTTCTGGAACTGAAACAATCTAGTGACGCCCAACCTCAAATAACAACCACCGTTAAGATGCTAGTGGAGGACCTACATCGCATCACCACAGCAGATACCGAGAAACCAACTTTCTCGGGTACACCACTAGAGGACCGAGTTCCTCCAGGAGATGGAAATAATCGAGGCCGACCTACCTACCACGACAGCGCAGCTACAGGAATCTGCAGCTACATGGTGGGCCATTTACGAAGCATTTCAACCTGATCACGATCACCACCAGTTTAGGAAGCTCTTCCTAGACGAGTACGACAGCTCTGCCATCAAGACCAAACAAACCGTCGAATATTTCTGCACAAAACAACCAACCACACAGGCAGTCGCGGCGTTCTTGAGCACCAAGGCACTCCAAGCTTGTCGTTTAAAAATAGATATTGACGAAGACCTGGAGCTACTCACCGACCTGCTGCTTCCAGCACTGCGGAACCCGATCCAGTGCCACATTCCCACCAGAATACTAAAAATGGTGACCCGCCTAACCTGAATCGAAGTGAATATCAAAGATATGACACGCACAGCAGTCACCAACAGGCCAACGAATCCTAGACCACCGAACGACCGGAGCACCGAGAATCTACTTCCACGATGCTACTTCTGTCCCCAGATACACTTGTAACGGGCATTTTTAATCGTTTAACATTTTACGCTTTTTCTCAATTCGTAAATACATTCCTGCAACTACTAGTTCTATATTTTATATTTATTAGTATAAAATAAATACTTCAGAATAATTCAGAAGTGTGTGCAATTTAACTCGTGTGTAGTAATTTAAAGATAGATAAATTGAAGATTGATTTTCATTAATAAACTTATCGAAAATGATAAACAGCTCGTAAGTAATTAGTACATATACATTTTTGTTCCTTATGTGGATATACGAGTCGAGTTGATAGGCGATAAGCGGTTATAATAACAACGATTTTATATCTACAGACTAGCAGTTGTCGTTTGTTCTTCGTTCCAATATATTGTTTACGTTGATAATACTGTGTCCTGTTTGCTCTGAAAGTTGTCGTTTGGTTCTTTGTTCCTATACATTAAGTATTTCCTTGTTGCTTTGAAAATAGTAAGAATGCGGTATAAATTTTTCGAATTGTTCATGAACAAACACGACACGATTTTTAGTTGTTTTCCCTGTGAAATAAAGTTGTATATTAACTGTAGCAGTGTAGTTCTGATTACATTGAAGGAAAGATGCTTTATAGGCGAACGTTTTTTTTACTCGACCGCACGTGCTTGTTTACGGAACATTGACTTAGTGATGCGCGTTGCTTTACTAATTGGTTTTTGTTGCTTTTCTGTTGGAAATAAAAGTAGTAGAACTTGTCGTGCGTTCTACGGAAGATTGACTTAGTGATACGCGTTGCTTTACTCATTGTGTTTTTTGTTGGTGCTTTGTCTTTGCTATTTAAACTGTGTGTGCGATCTAGTCTTCGTGGTCCTTTTTTTTTAAAGCCTTAGATTTTTCTTTGTTACCATAGGTAGCAAATAAAACACCTCACGTTACTGTTAGTTTAATGCATTACATCGTGCCTTGAAAGCCCGTGATTCTAAATTTTTATTACCTTTTTTTTTCGATTTGTGTTACCAAATATTTCGACATTATTGTCTCAGGAAATAGAATTAACAATAAATTTATCAATGCTACATAGTTCCATCAGCTTGATAATGTCTGCTGCTAACACCAGTGAAATACGTAGGTGTGATTAGTGTAAAGTGTAAGAAATTCCATCAACACCCTCACAGTCAAGGGTGAAGTGCTTCGTTAGTGCAGGACATCGTTGAATCCCACCCTTCCGTTGCAAGGAAGCGTTACTGAAGGACTTTTTGTAAGTTGAACTATTTCTTACTTGTTATTACTTTAAATATCTATTCGTTGCTTTACCATATCTTTGTCGTTCTGATACCTTTTACAATAGACTTGCCTGCGATTAAGAAAAAAAAAGACAGAAAAAAAAATCAATACTGCTGAATTACTCATATCAATTGTGTCTTATCTATTTATCTTTTGTTAATATTTTGTCTGATTTATGTTTAATTGGTGTGTGAGGAAACGTTTCTGCTACTCCCCAATATTACCTCACTTTGTACTAAATATTTTTGTATTGCTTTTACCGTTGTTATATTATATAGTTTATCTAAACAGTTTTTATTTACATTCTACAAAGTACTGAATAACTTAGACTTTGCATTGCTGCTATTCTTTTCCTTTATTTCAGGTTTGCAGGACTAATCTTTTTTATTGCAGGTTTGCTATTCTAATTTCTTTTATTGCAGGTACTGTTACTAACTCCTTACCGCCGCATACATCATAGGTCAGTCTGCTTTCTGCAACCCCCCCTACTCTCCGATTGAGCCCGGTCATTTTTTTGACTTTCTTTGTGTTACGTAGCATAAATTTGGCGCCCAATGTGGCTGCCACAAAAAAAACGTAACACACTGGCACCGAGATTTCCCCGCCAGGAGGTCGGGAAACGAACCAGCGGCCAAACCACTCCCCCACAACGTTCGGCCGCAACAGACATAATAAACGCAACCTACAACAAGGTCTACCTGCCCAGAATTTAGCTACAGGTAGACAAAAAATCGCCACAAGCATTGCTCGACACCGGGGCCTCCTGCTGGCTGATCAGGAGGGATCAAGTACCAAAAGGGGCTTACATCCAGAAAATCCGCACAGCCGCACAACAAGCAGGGAACGGAGAACAGATGAGCGTGCTAGGTATTGTAACCATTTCATTCTACATTCGGCAAACCACCGACGCCGAGGAATTCATGGTAGTGACCGACCTCGTAGAAGTCATTCTGGGACAGCCATGGTTCCTAAGGCACAAGGCCATGTTGGATTATGATTCAAGATGTATTCATTTTGGGATCCACCAACGACGCACGATACACTGGGAACGAGTAAATAGCGACGTCACCCACAACCAACCAATCGTAACATCAAAACATCAATTCCCACCTCCCTTGATACCCGAATTCCAAGACATCCTGCAACGCAGTCACAATACCACCACCGCCAGTACCCAACACATTATCCGAACCACAACCCACACTCCCTTCCGCGCACCGCCGTATATATATTCTCCTGCCAAGAAGTAAATCATTGCAACCGAAGTAGAGCAAACGCTGGCACAGGGAATCATCGATCCTAGCATATCCAGCTACAGTTCCCCAATAGTTTTCGTCGAGAAGAAAGGTGGACAAGCCAGAGTCTGCGTGGACTATCGCAAGCTTAATGCGGTGACCAAGGATGAGAGCTCACATCTACCAGTCATACATGAAACCCTACGAGATCTGGGAACAGCGTCAGTATTCTCCACCATCGACTTGAAATCTGGATACTGGCAAATACCCACGTAAAGAACCTTCAAACACTACACCGCCTTCACCACTCCAGATGGCGACTGTTACTAATTTAAAGCAATGCCGTTTGTTCTCAAAAACGCACCAGCCAGCTTCCAAAAACTAATAACCCAAGAGGTACTACCTGGATATCTCCGAAAATTCGTTATTGTTTATCTTGACGACCTGATCATATACTCACGCAATTGGGAAGAGCAACTAATGCACATACGCCTATTATTTGAGAAACTTCAGCAACACAGGCTACACCTAGCCCTCGGCAAGTGCACCTTCGGAGTCAACACTCTAGAATATTTGAACCACATAATCTCCACTGAAGTCAGTCGTCCTCTACTACAACACATCGAACAAATCAAGGAAGCCGAACGACCAAAAGCCCGCCGTCAGCTACGTTCCTTTCTCGGACTGCGCAACTGATTAAGGGACTACATTCCACGCTGTGCCGAAGTCCAAGTTCCTCTCACAGACCTGCTAGAGATTACACAACGCTACCAATGGACTAACGAAGCCGAAACCGCATTCCAGAACATACAAACTGCAATCCAACAAGACTTGCAACTCTACCGGCCCGATTTTAACAAGCAGTTTATCCTGCAGACGGACGGCAGCAGCTTTGGTGTCGCCGCCGTTCTATATCAAGGGGTCGATGGCAACAAGCACATCATCGGCCACGCGAGCGCTAAGCTCAACGATACCGAGACCGAGTACCATATCAACGAGCAGGAATGCCTAGCCGTCATATGGGTTATTAATAAATACCGCCCCTACCTGGAGAATCAACGCTTTATTCTACGCACCGACAGCCGAGCAATTAAAGACGATGTCCTCTACGCATTCCACAACACCACACTTGCCAAACACCCTGGTGGCGACGAAACTTACTGGGCACTGAGCAAACGATACTTTTGGGCCAAAGTAGGCGACGCAGTTAGGGCTTACGTGCGACAATGCTGGATCTGCTCCGCTACAAAAAGAGGGGCCTTGCAACATCAAGCTCACGGCCACACAAACCCGCCGATCCATGGAAAGTAATTTCGATCGACCTCATGGGCCCTTATGCACCAGCCAGGCAAGGCTGTAGAGCGATCGTAGTCGCCACAGATCTTTTCAGTCGATGGGTGGAAGCTTTTCCAGTAATCGAAGCTACCGCTGCCACGATCATCGGATGCCTAGAAAAGGAAGTGTTCCAACGATTTCGTTACTCAAAGGCCGTAGTGTCTGACAACGGAAGACAGTTCCATTCAAACGACTTGACAAGGCAATACGCCGCTGGAACGCTCATTACTGGACCACACCGATATGGCGCCCCCGAACCAATCCCGTCGAGAGACGGAATCAAGAACTAAAAAAGATGTTAAGAGTATTTGCTATAGGTCACGCACCCGAGTTATGGGGCACCGTCATTCCCGACAGCCTGTTCGCCTTAAGGACATGCAAAAACGCCGCCACGGAAACCACGCCGAGCCAAGCTCTCTTGGGTTACGAGCTGCCAAGACCCGAAGAATGGGGCAGAGCTCCAGCAAATAACCAAAGGAAGCCCGCCAGCAACGCATTCGCAGAATACACGATAAAGAGCTAAGATTTAAAAGGAGATACACCAACAAAGAAGCAGAGCCACTAGAAGTAACAATCGGCGATCAAATAATGTCCAGAGCACACCCGACCACTAGATCCAGGTTCGAAGCAAAATGGACAGGCCCGCACACCATTCTTAGACAAGCCGGCCCCACAAACTATTGGGTGCAGAATGAAGGAGAACTAGAGACCAAAATTTATATGGAAAACCTACGACTGGCCCCACAGCGACCACTGCCAGCTGCCAACAGCATATACCACTCCATCCTTTCCGACTATACCCTTCGAGGGGTGAGGGGGATTTCAACGACCTTGTCTCGTGACAATGTACATCTTTATAAGAAGGGCGCGTGGTCACAACACCTGGCGCCGCCGTGGATCAATGTAGTAAGCGTAAGACTACGGATCTCAAGGTCCCGGGTTCAAATCCCGACACGGCCGACTGCTTGAAAAATGGCAGGTGAGCATTTTTCACAAATATTACGCCCTCGTTCGGATGAGAGGTTAAATGGAGGTCCCGTGTGTGAGTGTTGTTACGCACGTTAAAGATCCCTACCTTGCCTGGAACGGCAAGGGTTCGGCAAAATTCTAAATTTCCAGGCAACAAAAAACTCGCGTCCTGGCCAATGTAGTACCTTCGGGTGGAGAATTGAAAATGTAAATGAACGGTCACAACACCTGCATATATACCTTAACACGGCTCGCCCCTTTTATGATGACCACAACCCCAACATAAAAATTGCGCACGCTGATTGGCTGCAGGTCGCCCCACTATCCTCAAGAATAAGTATAAAACAAGCTGCATTTCGACCAGACCGTCACTGGAGTCAATTATCTAGCGCTTCCCCTAGCCTAGTGGAGAAATAGTCGAGACCTTAGCGCTTCTTCTAGCTTAAGGAATCCTGGCGCTTCTCCTAACTCGGGGCATCGTTGAAGAAGACCTCGGCTCTACTCTGAGCCCAAGGTAGCACGATGACGCCGACACTTTGGCGCTTCCCCTAGCCCAAAGCTGTCCGACATCGACGCCGACGCCACACCGCCAACGACAGAGAACAGACGACACCGAGAGCAGCACTGCGGCGACAGCAAGGAGAGAACAAACAATACCTTATACACCTTTTGTATATATTTCACACTTGTATATGTTATTCTTAGATTGTAATTGTTGTATATTTGTAATTGTTGCATCTAAAACTGACAAATAAACAATCCAACCTAATTGTTTTACTAGAAATTGTTGCGGAAAACCCAGCCGGATAACACAAGAACTACAACAATCACTTGCTGAATTTGATGGTGACACATCTTCACTTGAAACGCATTAACACGCCGTGGTTTCACGTTGAACGTCGCTGTACTAAGATGACTCCAACAGAACGTAAACTCCATCGCTAATTGCTTTTTACCTAGACGATTTCCGTATTTATTTCGAAACTAAAACGAAAGCATTCCGTCCCGTTACTACCCTATAAGAGACTCCAACAGCTACTTCTAGTTCTGAACAAGATTTCAATTTTAAGTCCGTTACGATTGGGAAAAACACATGACCGATCAGTTGAGATTTGTCCTACACCTACAGTTAGATCAGACACTTCTTCTGGAATTTCTTCTGTTCTGTGTCTACTTCTACTCGTCAGGTCACATACTTCATCTGCGACCAACCTGCTTATGTGTCGACACGTTGTATTCGTCCTCAAGTACTACATTATTAAGGTTGCGGACATATGGTAGTTAGTCGACGCAACTGTCTGAACATTCAATCCATTGCTAATAGAAATTAAATTTCCTCTGCCTATAGTACTGCGTCTCTCTTTGTACGTCCCCCTGGTCGTCTTACTATTACCATAATATACCTTTTTCAGGCATATGAGCCTTCGAACAATACCATTAATTTCTATGGCTATCACGCCATCACTCGCCGAACACTCCTCTAATAGGAACCCAATTTCTTCTGTCCTTAGCTGTTCGAAAGATGATAAAACGGGTCTTACGTATTCACTTCCACATAAAACTGTACCCCTTCAATGATTGGAGTCAATAATTCGAACTAGTAACTACAGTTAACAACTAAAGGTTTCGTTCTTGCTGCCTTAAAGGTACTGCCAAGAAACTCCTGCCGTGTCTGCAATAACAGATGTAGTAGTGGTGACGATAGCTTATAATACTGACAAAGAGAGTCTTGTTGAAGCTATTACACCGGTGTCTTTAACGCCTGTTGCTGTTGTAGAGGAAGCCTATCCTATTATAGCTGACGTTTTACCTGTTTCAGTTTCTTTATCAAACGTTGATGAAGTTTTACCTGCTTCTGTTCTTTTATCTAACGTAGCTGAAGCTTTTCTGTTCCTTTTTATAACGTTGATGCTCTTACGACCAAAGCTAAAAGTAAACAGGCTTCTACAAAGAATAGTAATTTTCCTAAACTACTACAACCACTACCATCGCCACCACATCCTCAACCACGACTTATAACTGCAACAGCAACAGTTCTTATTGTTTTGCAGAAAATTATCCAAGTAGTATACTCCCCTGGTTCGATAATATAACCAACGAAACCGGTTATCAAAGGAAATAAGAGGCAGAATATATTTTATGTTGATTTAGAACCCGAAAATATAGGTCTGTAAAAACTAGAACATAAGGAAGCATCCTTAGGTATTTGGCACGATGGGGCTCAAACTTGCCCATCCCCACAACGCTGATGTTCTTGATTTCGCCTAGTTTTCTTGCCGGCGCAAACGTCTTAAATTCCATTCATAGTCCTTGCCCCACCCCACCCCCATTCTTACAACGATTTTGCTTTCTTTTGGAACCTGACTTCTGGATTCTGCCCTTTCCTTATTATTATTTCCTTACTTTATTGGACTTATTCTTTTCTTATCGTTTCGCCCGCACACTGACTCACCTCGCCCCGTGTGCGTCTAGATTAGAATAGTCCCATGGTACGATCTGCCTGCCGTAAGAGGCGACTTAAGCGGTTTAACACACTAACACATACACATACACACACATATATACCCACACTTACACCCACACTCACAACCCACCCCCCACCCCCACACTGATACACATTTATATCTACACTCGCTTTTGGTTTTAATTTCTTTTTGTGCAGTTTCTTAAGTTTATTGATTTTGGTTTTGCTTCTCCGTTCCTTTTGGTCTACTTTCTTTCCATTTGCTGTAGCTGGGTTTTCTTACTGCTAGTTCTCATACTGACTTGATTAAGTTTTTCGATCCATTTCCTGTGGTATGTGCTTTCTAGACCTTTCTTCTTTTCTTTGCACATAAGTACTTAATCGACTTTTCGTTAGTTAGCTATTATTTTCTTCGGTTTTTTGTTAATACGATTTTTGTTACCAAAGCTTGAAGCACCTCAATTTTTCTAATCGGCATTCTCGTTCTTCCCTGCATACGTTGAGGCTTGACAGTTATTGTCTAGTTTTGGTTTGAACTGTTGGTTTTCCCCTCATTTCTTTTCTTACTTTATGGTACTTTTCAGAGTCCCCAATTTGTTTTCTTGAGGTTATAAACTTTTTTTTTTAGAAATATCCGTCTTCCAACAACTTTTGCCGTGTTAGGTCATTCTATTTTTGTTCTCAGTGATTGCTCCCCTATACCCTTTCCTGTTCCGTATTTCCTTTACGTTTATTGCCTTGTTTCGGTGTATTGGTCTTCAAAATAGATATAATTTAGTTTTTTGTTGTTTTGGTTTTCTTTGGGTTTTCTGAAACGAATTTTCTTTGATCTGTCTTATTACTGTAGTACCTGCTACGCTATTTTTGCTTCCTACCTCGGCCTTTTAATTTTGCGGGGGAGGGAATTTGTTCCGTACAGTTTCAGCACCTTATATTTCCTAATTAAATCTCGCATTTCCTATAGTATTCAAAAGTACGAATTTTCGTTAACAAGTATTAACTACATTTAAAATTGAAATAAATACTCATTCAAGCATCACACAAGTTCTTATTAAGTGATCAGTTAGAAAGTTAAATATTTTGGATCTATTCTATGTTGATAACATGCTAAACCTAGGGTTTTACTATTACAAAGCAGAGAAATTTGCTTTAGTTATTATAGGCTAAAACCTCTTGCATTATGGGTTCACTGAAATAAGCATAAACACCTACGTCTTTTATATAAATCATGAACACAAGGATTGAAAATACGTTTAATTGTATTTGTTTTAAAGTGGGAAAATGTTGGTTATCAATACAAACACTTCGGAAATACAAAAACGTAATAGTTCGTTATAAAACATGTGTTGATGCACACAGATTGCGAACAATGGAAATTGTCCACTTACTTATCTTTTTTGGGTCTTTTTAATCGAAATAGTACATTTCAATGATGCCGGCCATCTGTAATACACTTAACTATATAATTCTGCAATGTCGGTTGTTGACATGCCTATTAAATTGAACAGGCGTTGTTTTTACGCGGACATGCATTGTAGAATTCTTCATGTTGCATTGAGACCATTTGGTTTCTTATCTGCAGTTGGTGTTTGGAGAATACTTTGCAGGTTGTTGTTTGATTGATGGGTAATATTTTGAAGGGAAAACACGTTACACTTGATTGTTTATCTCCACCTATATATACAAGTTGGGCTGCGAAAGAGAATTTCATTTATCCGTTTTTTTATGAAGAAACACCTGAAAAGTCGTGGTGTTACATAATATTTTCTCTTTTAAAAGGCATTATTTTTCTTCGGTTTTATAAAGAAAAAATTAGTTAATGTTCTGTAACCAGTGAAATTGTTTCATCGCAGTATCCAGTCTGTTGGCAGTTGTAAGTACGCACTTTCAGAACTGCTACGACGTATCAGAGGCAGGCTGGCGATGTGCGATAGGGTACATACTAGCGAATAGTCCCCTCAGAAGACAGCAACTTCTTTTTGGCACACAAACGGACTTAAGGCACGTATACTGTTCTTTTGTTGATGCTTGATATGAAACCTAGGTAATTCTTTTTTTTTTGTTGATAACCACGCTAGTGTTTTATTGTTTTTCTCTAACTCGTGGTTATGGCACAATAAATTACAGACTGTGGTTTCAAAACTTACTTTCACGTGTTAGTGCACAAAGTGATTATGCGATTGTTTTTCAAGTTCCAATTAAGATCAACATAAGCTCGCGTTGAAGCAATTTATTTACTTCAATTTAAGATTAGGAAATACTAACGTCAACAACGTGTTTTCTAATTATAAGATAGAATGGGAATATACTTGATTATTCATCTTCAGTTTAAGGTTATACTATTGCTTTCAAGAAATGCAATTTGGTAAGTAGCAGGTAACCAACGTTATATTACAATATATGGGAACATTGTATAAGTATACATGTACTTGTTATTTATATTTTAAGACTTTATTTGACTTGAAAATAATCCTATGTTGATATTTGTTTTTGTTCCGAATGGACCCACCCGTACCTTGAAGAAGTTCTAGATTACTAGAATGAGTGGAATGGCTTGCGCATTCCAGTGATCTAAAGAGCCCAAGTATAGGTTCATCCCAATTAGTAGTGTCTTTAATGAGACACCACACCAAGACAGATCTCCGAAAGAGGGCAGCAGCTCTTTCAGTACTTAAATTGGCAGAGACCATAGGGGTCGGTATGGCATTCTAAGACACAGTACTGTGATATGGAAGGCAACAAGAAACCACCACATTACCTTCCACGTACACATCGTACTTAAATAGTAATTAAGATGGTATCCTCTGACATGAAAGATTCCGGAGTTAAAATAGTCCCCCTTTCGGATCTCCAGGAGGGGACTACTTCGGAGGATGTGATCGGAAATTTTAAAAAAAGAGTCGGCAATGTTTTACGAGTCTGAGTGTGGAATGTTGAAGCCTTTTAAATTCTGATTTAGTTTAACGAGAAATTCCGATAATTAGAAATGGAGCCCACGGCAAATTAAGATGGAAGGTGGCTCTAAGTTGAGGAAATCTCAAAGGCAAAGCGGCTAGTCGAACTATATGCTCTGGGTAGAGAATGAGCTGTGGGTCGGGGTGTAATTGCAACCACTAATAATAAAAATAAGGCGCCACCGTATTTTTTTATACTGAGAAGACCTAATACAAGTCCCTTGTACAAGGCTAATGCGGAAACCTTTTTCTATAACCGCTATATAATTTTAAAGACCTCCTAATCTTTAAAGTATCTTACCTTATGGCTCGACCTTGACCTTAGCAATCCTCCATTGCACCTGTGAACAAATTAAACAAAGAAAAGCACTGTTTGTGCATTCAAACTCAAAAATAATTAAATATAATCAGAATCGACTTTCATTCCTCTTAAATAAAAGATAGTCTTTAGTCCGAAAATAAGAATCTATTCTTTTGGTATCCAATAAAGTAATTTTTACAAAAATATGTCTTCCTTTATAAGTTAATTTAAATTAGGAAGAGTTAATTACAATGGTACTGAATATATCCGTACCAATTACTATTTAATGAAGTTTATATAACAGATTGACAAAGCATAAAATTGCTTATTTATAGAAAGAGTTAATTATGGTAAATTTACCTTAATTTCACAGTAAATAATTACAGATAATTGTTCATAAAATATCAAATGTAGAAATTTAATTTCTAAAGGTTCAAAGTTAGAAGAATTTACTTTATCTAATTAGTAGTGACATCTTCTGATGTTTCATTGAGTTAATAAAAGAATTTGTAGGAACAAATTACAGATTCATATCGTATGACTACGAAAAATATAATTGAGGTCTGTCCTTGACCTGTTCAAAGTTAACACAAGTCAGTTAAAATAAAATTTATCTCGTTACTACGTCGACAGTTCAAACAACATACGAATATAATTTTGTACATACCAGAACTCCAAATTGCACCTAAATACTTGCTTGAAAGCTGATGCATGTATTAACAACGGAAAATTCCATTCCAAACAAACAGCTGCGCTGCATACTGAAAAACACGTCACTTGGCTTCCATTATCTGCGTTTCAATTTACAGATGTTCCAGGCGTAATTCACACCACAAGAAAGCAAATGTTGTTTGTAATTAACTTAAATAAATTATAAATGTGATTCCATATTATACAAGAATAGAATTGTTTTCATTTAATTTTCGCATGAATACTATTCAGAAAAGTTGCTTATTTATAATTTACGTTGCAATATATTTTAAAATAAATTATTCCCAAAGTTACACTGAAAATTTCAATCAATATTGTTATAGAAACAAATTCACTTACTGTTCCTAATGGTCTTTTAACAAAAACTTCATCGTTCTTCACGACTGGTTTCAACAAAAACATGGACCATCCAAAACAATTTCTGAAGATGGCTTGTACGTGCAATCTTCCATCGTGCACGCTTCCAACACCAAAAATCAATCACGGACATCGCTCCTAAGAACAACTATCGACCTGCTTGAACCCCAGCTGTGTTAGAAGTGCCGGCCGAGCTTGTTGCCGCCTGGTAACAGCGATACCTAGCGGTTCCTGAGTAGAGGGGGCTTTAAGAAAGATACCAAACAAAAGCTTTTATATTGTCTCCGTAGAATTTAACTTTTAACATGAACTAAATACTAGTTCTTTATTGGACAATAGATGTGATTAAATTAAGTGGATTGGATAACATTATAATGTATTATATTATTTAATATTTAATAAAAGGATTGATTATACAGATATATATATTAGGTGGAAAATAAAATTGCTACAATGTCAGAAGTATGAAGCAAGTAGGTAAGCTAAAAAAACTTGAAAATTGAAATGGATAGGTTATCATTAGACATGGTATGGATCAGTGAAGTTCGGTGGCCAGAGCCAGGGATTTTTGAAATGGAGACTTTAGGGTAATTCATACAGGATTAGAGGAAGGAAATTCGGGTGTGGGAATAGTTATGCCAAAAAAGACACTGTGTAGAAAAATTACTTACAGAAGAACGAAAAAATACTCAAGGTTAGATTAGAATCTAAACAGGTAAATACAGTAATAATACAAGTATTCATGCCCTCCTCTAGCTACAGTGAGGAAGTGGTGGAAGCGATCTACAAGGATATTGAAGACATACTAAGATGCGTAAAACTAAAAGATACAGATATCTACAACAGATTTGAAAAAGTCAAATGCAATGCTAAAAGATATCGGGAAATTTTCTTATACTAAGGAAGTAGAAACAGATTGGAATATCACTAAATCCAGCCAATAGAAGGCGATCAGAGATATTATGGTATATACACAAAGAGAATATATGAAACCATGGATAACAAAGGATATTCCTAAATTTAATAGAGGAAAAACAAAAATACAAAAATAGGTCAGACGAAACAAGAAAAAAGAGATACAAAGCCATAAAATGGAAAATTATTTGCAAATGCAGGAAGGCTAAAAAACAATGGATTGATGGAAAGTGTAAAGAGGTACAAACTAAGATGGAAATAGGAAAGAGAGACGAAGCATCCAAACTAATTAGAATGAGATTTAGTGATATAAAACCGTATAGCAAAAATATAAGGGTAGCGGGAGGAAACGTTATTATAGAAAATGTAGAGAAAGGGGTTAGATGGCAAGAATATATAGAGAATTTATAAGAAGGAGAGGAACTAATAGCATTAGAACAGAAATCAACCATTGAAAAGGATGACTTGGGATATCCTATACTTAGAGATGAATTTGAATTAGCATTAAAGGGTCTGAACAGTGGTAAGGCTCCGGGCACAGGTAAGGTGCAAGCAGAAACTTTAAAAACCGCTGGACAAGCAGTAACCGAACGCTTCTTCCAAAAACATAAGCTATGTGTATGATACAGGCGAGATATCATCATCATCAAGTCTTCAGTCTTAAAACTGATTGGACGCGTACCCACATTGCTTCCTAGTCTGAACCAACCTAAACATTTTCCTGAAATTTGCATAGTCTGCATCTATTACTATTTGTGTGCGAAAGTCTGATGTCGGTATACCTCTACTTATCTTTTCCTATCTCTGCTTGTAATATATCCCGTACTATTCCGCAGAAATACCTTAGAACGTATCCTGTTCTTCTATTTCTCATGTTTTTTTTCTCGTTTTCTACAGATATTTTTATTCCTCTACTATTTCAACAACTTATTTGTTATTAACTTTGTCTGTCCATGCTACCATCCTCATACATCTGAAGCACAACATTCCAGAAGGCTTCTATCTCTTTCTGTCTGCTTTTCCTACTGTCCCTATTTCTTAAATGTACTGTGCTGTACTCTTCACTATGCTTTGAACAGTTTTCTGATATTCAATTGCATGTGAAAAGGGGTAAGCAGCCTTTGGCTGCAAAGTTCCCCCAGCACTTGAACCTTTGTCGAATTAATAGTTTTTCCAATTTATCCTTTCGCATAATCAACATTAGTTGAAAATATTTCACAACCAACACCTGTAGTTGGTTATAATAATCATTAGATTTAAGAGCACTTATTTTTTTCGTCATTGGGTTTTACATCTTGAAACTGGTAGGACTTGTACCTCAGGTTATTTATATTCCAAGCTAGCCTACACAGTTCCCTACAATTCTCCCAACAGCCTATATACAACTCGATTCTCTTCTATTGTTTTCTAATTATATGCCCTATTTCACCGAGATTCAGTGGTATGTGAAGGGGGTTAAGCAGCCTGTGGCTGCCAAGGATCCCCCAACACCTAGACATTTGCCGTATTAATAGTTTTCCAGTAAATCCTTTTGCACAATTAACATTAGTTGAAAGTATTGCAAAACTAATATCTGTAGTTGTTTATCATAATCACCATGCATAAGTACAGTAATTATTATTGTGATTAGTTTTTCCATCTTGCGAGCTGACTGGAAGCGTACCTCCATTGATTTCTATTCTGAGCTAGCCTACACATTTCCCTGAAATTCTTACAGCCTACATCTTTCACTATCTGTGTGTAGTAGTCTAACCTAGGTCTACCTCTACTTCTCTTTTTTCCTATCTCTGCTTCTAATATACTCCGGACTATTCCCTCATGTCTTAGTATGTGGCCTATCATCCTATCTCTCCTATTTGTTGCTGTTTTCTACACATTTTTTTCTTCCCCTACCATTTCTAGTACCTCTTTGTTCTTAACTTTCTCTGTCCACGAAATCTTCATCATACGTCTGTAGCACCACATTTCAAAGGCTTCTACCATTTTCTTGCCACTTCTCCTACTGTCCAGGCTTCACAGCCATACAGTGCTGTGCTCCACATATATGTTTTAAGCAAGATCATAATCACTATACCAAAAAAGAGAGGCATGGATCATCATCATTTTTTTTTCGACCATACTTAAGGTCGGTTTGACTCAGCTTTAACTTCTTTTCTATTCTATGCTAATCTAAAAAATTCTACCCACCTTTCATAACCTAAATTTCTAATAATTTGACTAATATAGCTTGGTCTAGGTCTTCCTATACTCTTCTATCTTTTTCTTATCGACCTGGCTCTACATAGGTATTAGTAACCTAATGATTGTTAAAGAACTCCAAAGTTTACATGATTCACATTTATAAGGAAATAAAATATTACCTGGTTATCCCCTCCAAAAAAGGAAAAGTGTTAAATTATATGTTATGGTAAGGCATAAGCAACGAGTTTGCTTAAGCCTTACCATAACATACAATTTAATAAACGTCACCATGGCATAACTCACAATTAGGTAGGGGTCTGGCATGTTGGCAGCGATTCGTTGCTTAAGCCTTACCATAAAATATAATTTAACACGTTTCCTTTTTGAAGCGGATAACCAGGTTATATTTCATTTCCTTATAAATGGTAATCATGTAAACATGTTAGAGTTCTTTAACAACCATCAGGTTGCTAATATCTATGTAGAGCCAGCTGGATAGGAAAAAGAAGAAGATAGACCAAGCTATATTAGTCAAATTATTAGAAATTTAGGTTGTGGTATGTAGAGCTTTTAGATTAACACAGAATAGAAAAGAAGTTAGAGCTGCGTCAAACCGACCTTAAGTAAGGTCGAAAACAAAATGATGATGAAGCAACGAGTCGCTACCAACATGCCAGACCGCTAACTAATTGTGAGTTATGTCATGGTGACATTTAGTTAACTGATTTTTATTTATTTATTTTTTTATTTTGTTTTCGAACTTACTTATGGTCGGTTTGACGAGCTCTAAATTCTTTTCAATTCTGAGCTAGTCTAAAAAGGTCTACATACCTTTCACAACCTAAATCTCTAATAATTTAACTAATATAGCTTTATCTAGGTCTTCCTACTCTATTTTTATTTGGTAATCTATAATCTAAGACGTTACCAAACAGTCCCTCATATCTTTAATTGTTGCCACATAAAGGGTTCCCCACCTATGCTTCTATAAACTTTCTCATTTGTTACTCTATCTGTCCAACTAATCTTTAACATTCTCCTATAACACCAAGTTTCAAAAACTTCTATCTTTTTCTTAGCAGTGGCGTAACTACACCCCTGCCAGCCCCCGCTATGCGGGGGGGCCCCAAGTGCAAGAAGGCCCAAACGATAATAAACTCAACTTATTCATCTTCAACGTATTTGGCAGGTAAGAAACGGTCAAGAAAATATTGCAGATAATTCAGAAACCGCAGGTTAACAAACGTTTTCTTGATGTTACTACTAGGAACTGCTGAAATACAAGAAATAATAATTAAGATAAATACTGAACACCACCTGCAGCCTGCATCCTTTCTTCTTTCTATCCGTTCTGTCCTATTTTGTAAGGGTTAATAAACAGATGAAAGAGACTGTAAACTTTAATAACAAAGATGTCTATATTATTCTTAAGTGATAAGTTGTATAAAGTGGTAAAGCATTATTAAACGACGTATAGTAGGGTTAGTTTGGTTTGTGGGATTTTAAATAGGAATAAAAGGGCTATTGTCTGTACAGTACAGATTCACAGGATGGCAGGTAGCTTAGTAACCTTCGCTTTCTAGAAATATAATACTAGAAAGAAATTCATTTTGTGGTTTCTAGTCAGCTGGTTGCAACGTATTTGCATTAGCTGCATTATATATAACGGAAAGGAAGTAAAAAGCATTCCAGTACGTTTTACTCAATAGTGTTGTGTTCGTATTACAGGAGGTCTTTCATATTTAAACGTAAGTATTTATATCTATTTTTATTAAACTACTATTGATTTGATCATAGTTGAAGTCGCGCTGAGAAATACATATAAATAAATCTTTAAGCATTCAATAAAAATCATTTATATTTTGTTAATTAAAGCATTTAAAGCAAAGTATGTATGTGTTATTTGTAATTTCAAAAGGCTTTTAAATAATTATTACTTATCTAATTACATTATAATTAATTTCATTCAAAATTGCAGGAAATAATATACAATGAGCACTACAAGCGGCGCTGCAAAAAAACGAAAAGGAAACTATTGGAAGAATCAAAGAGCAAGATTCCAAAATAAGTTCCTTTTTTACTTCTAAAGAGTCCGAAAAACAAGAACAATCTATGAAAGAAATTGGGCTTTCGACAGTAGCATCTACTAGTTCCGCTACAGACGAACAGCAGTCGTCAACAATTTTAAAAACTCTCACCCAGGGCGCAAGTACATCACATAATGACGGCCGCGATAGAAATTTGGAACTAGATACCACTACAATTACAGAGGTAAATGTGAGTAGTACTTTTCACTTAATGAACTATCTATGGATCTGACGAAAGAATATCCAACCGATTTTGCACATTTTTAAAAATCAATGTTTTACAACATGACAATTTAAGAAAAGAAATAATTAATTACGGATTGTGTAGACCAGATGGTGCGTTTCCTAACGATAATAAAAATAGAAGTTTTCAGTTCACTATTATTACTTAATAACTGCAAGCGAAAATAAAAGCAATACGTTAAACTTACCACACAATTCAAATGGGTGGTTGTGTTATTCTAAATTAAAAATTGTGTTTATTGTCAACCATGTTGGCTGTTTGCTTCAGTAAGGTCAAGTTGGACGACCGGAATTAATGATTGGCAGGGTTTATCAAAAAAATTAAAGAGCATTTGCTTGCTCAATCTCATTTAACTTGTTGTTTTATTTACGATATGTGGAAAAAAATTATACCATAGATAAGAAAGATACTCTACTATTAAAACAAGAAACTGAATTTTGGAAAAATGTTTTACACAGACTTTTCAATGTTACTTTAACACTATCCCAGCGCATGCTGTCATTTCGAGGACATAGAGAAAGTTTTCTGATTCAAAAGACAGTTACAACGGTAATTTCTTAAGTTTAGTTCATTTAATTAGTAACTATGATCCTATATTACAAAAGTGCTTGAACGACCCAAAGGTTCAATTAAATATCTTTCCCAAAATTCAAAACGATATTATTAATACTTTAAGCGCACACTTAAAAATATTTTATTAAATAAAATTAGATCCGCTCCTTTTTCTCAATCATAATAGACACTACACAGGATATAACTAAGATTGATCAATTAAGTAAAATTGTAAGATATATTGATTTTAAAAAGACAGCTTGGGAGAGGTAACCAAAATAGATATTTGTGAAACTTTTGTGGGTTTTACAAAAGTAGAGTCCCAATCTGCTGAAGGACTATGTAATACTATATTAAGCAATTTAACCAACATGCAATTAGATATAAATAAATGTAGAGGCAGGGCTACGATGGAGCTAACGTTATGAGCGGTACGTATTCTGGCGTGCAAAGAGAATTTTAAACATAGAGCCTGCAGCCTTATATATGCACTGTAGTGCCCATAACTTAAATCTAGTCATAAATGATGCCGTTAAAGGTATAAAAGAAATAGAATCGTTTTTCTACTTTTAGAAAACATATATACATTTTTGCTAATAGTATAGTAAGATGGAATTGGCTTTCTGTTTTTAAAGAAAATTTCACACAATTGAAACGCTTAAATCCGACACGTTGGGCGGATCGAGTAAAATCTTTAGCTGCCATAAGAATTCGGTATAAAGATATAGTAATGTCTCTTAATAAAATTATTATGATATCAAAAAACAGATGAACGAAATGACGCAAAGCAAATATTAACTAGCATGGATAATTTTAATTTTATTTTTTAAGTGTTTTTTAAGTCAAATTCTAGAAGAGCTTAACAAGCTCTCACAAACTGCTCAGAGTGAAAAGGCGAATATTAATCAGATAACTCTCTTATTTCAAAAACTTTAAAATTTTTCAAGGAAACAAGAAATAACTATTCCAACATCAAGGAGGAAGCAGCGAAAGTTGCAGGGCAATGGAATATTAAACCGGAATTTATAAAAAAGGCAACCAAAAATAAAAAGCATTACGATGAATTATCCAATGATTATCGATTTAATGATGAAGAATTTAAATTTAAAATAAATGTATTTTATCGCGTAATGGATATTATAATTTCACAGCTGTCGAATCGTTTTAAATCGCTTTTCATGTAAACGAAAAGTTTAATTTCTTAGAACCTAATGTATTTTTGAATTTAACTGCAGACGATATTTTATCTAAGGCAAAACAATTGCAAAAATTTTACTACAAAGATTTAAATGATGCTATAGGTATAGAACTTACTACACTCAAAAATAATAGACTTATTTGTGATGAATTAAAAATGTTAACGGTATCTTACAATTTTAGAATATCTAGTACTTTCCAAATCTACAGGTTCTAGCAGTTTTCCAAACACCATAACAGCCTTAATGTTATACCTAACTTTACCCGTTAGCGTTGCAAGTGCGGAGAGATCTTTCTCAAAATTAAAAATTATTAAAAATTATCTTAGGAACCGCACTTCACAAGATAGATTAGACGATTTATCCTCTTAGCAGTAGAACATGACACTGCCAAAAATATGAATATAGAGGATACAATAAACGCGTTTGCAGCAAAACATGCAAGAAAAACAAAATTTTGAATTTGATTTGGAATGTCTGCTAGCTCATAGGTTTTTTTACTGTATCAAATTTTTAGGTGTAAATAATTTTGTGCGGCGTATAAATATGTAGATTTAATATTAATTAACTTATAAGTTTGAATTTATGTAATTTGGTTTTATAATTAATAAAGCACTTGATTAATATAGTATATGTATTTAATTCTATACTGCTTCCTTCTCTACATGTACTATAATTTAAAAATATGGCTAAATATAAGCCAGTAAAAGTAATACATTTTAAAGAGAGCCCACTTTAAAATTTTTGCGGGGGGGCCCAAAAATCGTAGTTACGCCACTGTTTCTTATCTACCTCTTTAATTGTCCAAGTCCCAATATCGTATAAACGCTCCATACGTACGACTTTAAGAAACTTTTTCTATTATCTAAACTAATACTATTAGTTAATAGTAAGTCTTTCTTTTTTAAAAACATTTTTTTAGCTTGAGCTAGTCTAGCTACTATATCCCTTCTGCTACGTCCATCCTTTGTAATTATACAACCTAAATAGCAAAATTGATCTACCTTCTCTAACTCGGTATTACCTTTTTTTAATTTTGGTTTAGAACTAGGCTGTAACTCACTTGTCATTATCTTTGTCTTTCTTGAGTTAATTCTCATATTATAGTTACTCTGTAATATCTTATCTAAAATATTTAAAAAAATTTCCTAACTCTTTTTTACACTCAGCTATAATGGCTATATCATCTGCAAAACGAAACATATTTATTTGCTGTCCCTGTACACCAATACCGATCTCTTTTCTCTCTCTAGCTGAATTTAAAGCTTCCTCAATATAAACATTAAAAATCAAGGCAGATAGTATACAGCCCTGTCTAACACCATTTCTAATCTTCTGTCTTCGCCTTAATAATTCTCAGTCAAAGCTTCTACTCTATTTTTAATTATTATGGTTAGTATTTTGGAAATGTGAAAAGTTAAACTAACCGTTCTAAAATTCTAACACCTATCAAGGATTTCACCTGTGTCATATATTACTTTTGCTACTACATATTTTGTTAATTCTGCGGGTATATCGTCTATCCCCGGCGCTTTATTTAGTTTAAGATCCCTAGCAGCTCTATCAAATTTCCCTTGTAATATTGAGAATTCTACTTCTACATCCTCTTCTTGGTCGTTCTCTAACTCATCCATATCGCCTCCCTTATATAAATCGTCTAAATTTCTTTTCCACCTATCTGCTACCTCAACTTTATCTTTTTGATCTTATTATCTAATACTTGATTAGATTCCTCTTTTATCTTACTATTATTAAGCTTACCTACATCCCATTCCTCTCTTTTAGCCTTTCTCAATTTTTTGAATTTTAGACTACACTTCATTTTAAGTTATGATCGCTATTTATGTCAGCCCCTGGATAACTACGACAGTTTTAACTTGGTTTCTAAATCTTTGTTTAACAAAATATAATCTATTTGGTATCTAGCCCTCTCACCTGGCGCTTTCCAGGTATATCTTCTCCTAACATGTTGTTCGAATAAGGTGTTTACAATTACTAATCTATGTTCCTGGCAAAACTTAACTAATCTTTCTCCTCGATCATTTCGTCTACCAGACCCAAATTTTTCTACCATTTTTCCCTCACTACCTTCTCCCACTGACGCATTAAAATCGCTCATAACTATTAAATTCTCATCCCCCTATAGTTTTCTCAGTATACTATTTATATCTTCGTATATCTTTTCTACTTCCTCATCCTCGTACTGAGTTGTTGGCATGTAAAACTGTACTAAAACAGTGTCTGTGGGTTTCGTACTCAATCTAACAATAATTATTCTATCACTAAATTGTAAGTACTCTTAAACTCTACGTACTAATATTTTACCTAACACTATTCCTACCCCTGCCTGTCCATAAGTTGAAGAAGTTGTAATATTTCTATAATTTATCTTTCTAAAAAGTCATGACTATCTGGTCATCTCATCTACCTAAAATGTCCAGCTTTCCCTTTCTCGGCGTGGATAGATGTGGATATTTACGAACAATAAGTTTGACGGCTTACATGTCAAAAATATTAACTAGAATTGTACAAAGACGGATGGAAAAACTAGTTGAAGAAATACTAGAAGAGGATTTATTTGGGTTTGGACGAAACAGGGGAACATGGGAGGCTATTTTAGCTTTGAAAGTGATAATGGAGAAAACAAATAAAAAAGGGGAAAACGTGTATATAGGGTTTGTAGATCTGGAAAAAAAAGGAAAAAAATGTTCGATGTACTCAAAAAAATTGGTATGAGTTTAGGGATAGACGAATGATACATAGTTTATACAAAGAGCAAACAGTGGTAATAGAATTAGAACAGGAACGTAGAGAAATAAATATTAAGAAAGGGGTGAGACAGGGATGTGCCCTATCCCTATTAACTTATTACTTGTACATCGAAGAGGCAATGAATACTGTCAAACGCAGGAAGACATTTGGAATTATTATGCAGAGACAAAAGATTAATATGCTTAGATTTGCAGATGATATTGAAGTATTAGCATCGAGCAAGAAGGAACTAGAATGGAAGCAGTTGTTACAGAGCGCTACTGTATTAAAATTAACAAAAATAAAACTAAAGTACTGGTATATAAAGGAGGGGAAAATAAATTAAAAACTAGAATACAAATAGGTAACGAGAACTTACAAAAGATTAAGGATTTCTGCTACCTAGAAAGCGAAATAACGCAAGATGGGAAGAGCACAAAAGATATAAAACAAAGATTAGCACAAGGTCGTGCTACATTTAGCAAGAAAACTGTGTTCAAAGACATCAAAGATAGAAACGAGGAAAAGATTGCTTGAAACGTATGTATTGAGCACAGTACTGTATGGCTGTGAAACTTGGAAGTAAGAAAAGCGGACAGGAAAAAGATAGAAGCCTTTGAAATGTGGTGCTACAAACGTATGATAAAGATATCATGGGCAGACAAAGTTAAGAACAATAAGGTTCTAGAAATGGTAGGGGAAATAAGAATTGTGGAAAACAGTAAAAAATAGGAGAGAATGATAGGCCATATACTAATGCATGAGGGGAATAGCGCAGAATATATTATAAGCAGAGATAGGAAAAAAGAGAGGTAGAGGTAGACCTAGGTTAGACTATTGCACACAGGTAGTGAAAGATGTAGGCTGTAGGAATTTCAGGAAAATGTGTATGCTAGCTCAGAATGGAAATCAATGGAGGTACGTGTCCAACCAATTGTAAGATTTCAATCCTAATGACGAAAAAATAAATGTACAGAATTTCATGGAAGTAGGATGTAGAAGATATAGAAGGGGAATTGAACTGTATCTAACAAGAAAGAGCAGCGGCTATGTTCGAAGACAACAAACATAGAGAGAAAGAGAAAATTATTGAAATCATATGTTTAAAGCACAGCACTGTACGTCTATGAAATAGAGACCAGTAGGAGAAGTACACAGAAAAACGGTAGAAGCCTTTTGGAGTGTTGCGCTTTAGATGTATAAGGATGATAGCATCGATAGACAAAACTAATAACAAGGAGACTATAAAAATAGTAGAGGAATAAAGATATTTGTGGAAAACAAAAAAAGAATAGGAGAAATAGTAGGGCAGAATACGTTCTAAGGCATTTTTGAAATGTATTACAAGCAGCGATCAGAGATCAGAGATCAGAGATCAAACTATTACACGCAGATAGTGAAAGATTCAAACTGTGCAAATTTCAGAGAAATGTATACGTTAGCACAGAATAGTAAATAATGAAGGTACGCGTCTAACCAGTTCCAGGACTGAAGACCTAATGGTGATGATATTTGTTTAAATTTTATGTATATTTTGGAGGAAAGTTGTGTTAGATGCGAGTCGACGTTTTCGTTTATCGTGTGTTAAATAAACGTTTGTAATAAAACCATTTCCTGAGGTTTCGAATTTTTGTTTTTGAGATCCACCCCACTCAACGACGTTTTCAACTAGAACAGCATTAATTCATCTTTATTTGTTGCGGTATTCGGTACGGGCGATTTTTTTTTTGCTTACTTTACTTTTCTTTCTTGTCTGCATGGAATACTGTAATAAAGTTTAGGTTGAATTTTATCTAAATTTATTCAGGACCTAGATAAACAGACTAGTTTGTAAAAGGATATCCAGTCACGCAAGTGATGGAATCGTATTTGGTAGAGACATTTTATTATACAATTTTATTTAATTTTGACAAAAATTAATAAGTGTTTTAAGATATTTTAAAGAAAGTTAACGTATAAAGTGATAACCGATGTAATTTGAAATAACCGCCTTCCGTGTAGTGATAATAACGAAAGGATTGCTGTGAAAAACACTTTGGCGCCTCTCAATTATAACAAAAGAAAAGCTTTTTAGGGTAAGTGATTAGTGTGACGTAGATTGTCTTAATTTTATTATTTTTATAATTTCTTTAATGTGAACCCACTCCCGAAGCACTGTAGTTAGTCGAAGCACCCTTAAATCGTTACGAGGTTCCTATCCCTTCAGGTCAATTGAAAATTTATAAATTTTACTCGTAACACAGTACTTAACACTCAAACTGTAGAAGATTGCACCAAAAATAGTACACAAGAACCCTGGCAACCTCACTAAAAAATAATAATTTTTCCTAACTTAGGAAAACTTATCATTAGGTCTTCAGCCATGGACCTGGGAAAACTAAAAAAAAAGAAATAAAATAGGTTAGTTTTAATACAAACAGTCATTTGAGCCATCTTCAAGACGCAATGAATTATTCTGTGTAAGTCGTTTAGCTATTAAAGAATATCAGTATTCTTTATATAAATCTACATAACCTAGAATTTCTTCAGTAACTCGTCAAGTTCCAAACTACCGACTCACAAGTCTATAAATTATATTTTATTCTAAGAGTATCAATTAAAATGCGACACCAAATTAAAATTCTGATGAAAAGATAGACAAACCTATAAACGTGTAATAAATTTTTAACGATCTCCTTTAACTGTTTCGTTACATATTTTAATAGATTTCTCAGGATGGCCAAATGATAAAATGTGCACAGTTGAAATACATAATAGCTTTTGAAGTAAAACATTTGTACAATCGCACAAAAACGAAGATGTGCTAGATACAAAATTAGTTCCTGGCTGTTGTTTAGAAGAGCAAACAATAATAGTCGAATCGTGTTCAGTTAACAAACGCACTTTCTTAATGCAAGAAGTTCCAATACATAACCACAAATAATCGATGCCAGACCACGCTGTGCCGATTCATCTATAAATCAAATGAATATAGATTGAGTCGATCGGCAAGTAGTGAGTACATTACATATCGGTCGTGACTGTTAAAAACTACCAGGAAAGACTATAAAGAGCCGTACTGTACCGTACATGTTATTTACTCTAATGTGCTTCATTTTGCATTTCTTAACTCGGTGGTTAAACATTTAATGTACTCAATGTTAGATTATGGCAGTAGTAGAGAAATCGTGACATTCAATGAAGTACTAACTAAAAATTTGCGGCTAGAGAGAAAAGCGTGTAGCATTAACCGTCCGGTTTGAGATTGATCGTCGACTGGTTGTGCTGTTAATTTCCTTTTTAGGAAATTTATTTTAAATATACTTATATTGGCGTGGTCGCGTTGAAAAAATGCGAACTAAATGGATTTGTAATAGAGATTGACAAATTAAGCAGTTTGGAAACATCTTTGTTTAACAAGATAACTTTGCAATAGACATTTTTGAACTGTGATAAGTGTTTAGGATATCTTTGTAGTAATTGTACATCTTCGCTGGTGATTCTGCTGTACGTGTATTTCGTTGTAGTATTAACTCTTAGGACCAACTTAACAATAAAACTGAAAACTTGTTTCTTGCTAAGATAGAAATTGTAAAGAATGCTTGAACGTGGAATACATTTATTGTAACTGAATATAATTGAAATTATGTAAATACATTGGAAGAATGGGTATTAGCTGTCACGAACTAACCCCTCGAACATTTTAAACGCGAATCAATAGAAACGAAGCACCCAAATAGAAACATGAGCGTCTTCCGCCACAAAAGTAGTTCATGGCACAAACGCGAAGTAATTTCAAACCTTAAATTCTATAATCCCCAACAATAAGATCGTACTGTCTAACGGAGTGAAGTGATATACTTTCAAAATTTAAAAAGCGTTATTGCCAACAATAAAATGTTTTTATTAAATTTTTTTAGTTAAAATCACATTTCTATATTAAAATTATAATTTCCTCAAAAAATTACAGTTTGACCTTTTATTTCTTTTTTTTTAAATGTTGTATCGGTTCACCCCACCAAGGTGGGTGAATTGATCCATTAATTAATTTTCAGGTTCTATAGGGTTGAACCGAGACAAGATTTATGTTTTTAAAAACATTTTATTCACAAATACAACTGTATAAAATCTTTAAACATAATAATTTTTGTTTATAAACAAGTACAAACACATTTCTACTTAAGAATAAAATTAGTTCAGACATAATGTACTTAAGATTTTAAAACTAAGTTTAATAAAAATTAATAAAATTAAAAAAATTGAACAGTATTGGTATCTGACAAGTGTAAACCCGCCATAGGGTCGCCTCAGATTCATATACAATCTTCATAGAACAACAGTGGTATCTGACAAGTGTAAACCCGCCATAGAGTCGCCTCAGAACCATGTTAAAATCTACCAAAGAGGTAACTTAAATCATAATGAATTTTCCCCCAAAATAAATATAAAAAAACGACTACTTAAGCCTTTCAATAATGCAATCGCACACTTCTTTAATAACCATCCTCTCAATTGTATAAATAGAAACATGTTAAAAAATGTTGGCTGAAATGCAGACACAAAAACGGTAGCAGTCTTTTGAAATGCTCCAGATGTATGAGGACGATAGCATGGACAGACAAAGATAATAACAAATAAGTTACAGAAATAGTATGGGAACAAGGATATCTGGGGAAAAAGAGAAATAGTAGGGCGGAATACGTTCTAAGGCATTTTTGGGGAATAGTATGTGATATATTACAAGCAGAGATAGGAAAAAAGAGGTAGATGTAGACCTAGATCAGACAGTTATAGATGCAAACTGTGCATATTTCAGGGAAATCTGTAGGTTAGTTCAGAATAGGGAACAATGATAGTACGCGTCTAACCAGTTCTAGGACTGAAGACCTAATGATGATGAAAAAAATTTATTTTTGAGTCATAAATATTTTATTTAAAAACGTTCTTCTGATATGCATTCGTCCATAACGAAGAGCGATAGGCGGCGGAAGAGAACATTGGATGTCTAGGTGATAAACTTTGTTAGTTTCCTCAATATCTAGCCATACAAATGTATCTTTGTGTCCTCTATACTCCTTTAAAAATTTCACCTCCACTTTCTATTAGTTCCATTGCTGTTTGTTTGCCACATACAGCTTTCCTTTTTTTGTTATCTCATTAGTAAGTTTCACTATCCAAAAATCATCAATATGCAATTTTAAATAATCAGCATGACAAAATTCAGTTTTTCATATTCTGCTTCGTTTTCTTTTTCATTTGAAGAGCTGGAAGCATTATTTAAGTTTTAATTTCTGATAAAATAATTTGATCTTCGTCGTCATCTCCGTCGGATGGTTCATCACTACCAACATTTATAATACTTTTTCCAGATAGAATTGGGATCTTATCTTGTCGTTTAGTTCGTGGTCTCGCTTTCCTCCGTTCCATCATGCAGTCCACGAAGTAAATTTATGGACAGAATTGGCATCAACACCTTCATTTGGGAGCTGTTTAAGGATTTGTTGACGAACAATGGAATCCCATTTTTAAAAATCCACTCAGTAAATTATCTGCTAAATTTTCTGATATGGCATCAATGAGATTTCTCAACATGCTACGTTCAGTGACATAGTCTAAAAAAGGAAAATAAAAACGAGGAAGAAAAAGAAGAAATTGACCGGGCTCAATCGGAAATTGGGCGGGGTATTATACCTACAAAAAAATTAAGGAGGCCTGGAATAAAAAAATTCCCTCACGCACAATCAAACATTTGCAAACTAAAAACCTCTAATTTAAAAACAAAATTATATACAAAACACAATAGTACCAAAAATGAACAATTCGTAAGTACACAATATACATATTTACGAATAAAAAAAGAATCATCTTTAACATAGCGAGCTGCAGTTTTTAGGTCACCCTCTATATTAATCTTCAAACAGGAAAAGGGACCAAAATTACCCCACTAAAAATCACAGCACGAGATCAGCATTGTAAGTACGGAATTCTATACATAAAATTATCCTAATAAAGAAATCAGTAAACATTATAATATCCTCGCACATACAAACAACCAGTCATTTTACCACCAACAAGGTGATGCATCCGTAGACCCGTGTACATATGTTGTCTCCAACACTACTGGGTACCCATATAAGAAAATTAGTGTATAAACACTTACCCTCGAGTCGCCACCGTCGGGTTAACTTCTACCGTCTGTAAAAACAGTGCAAAACAGAGATGCACGTGATCCCGCTTTGGGGTGGTCCTCCCATCATAACAAAGACGACCATTCATTGTGCCTTTAAGAGCCGCCGGAAGGAGCACGCTGTAAGGCGTGCGCGAACTTTTCATACAGAAAAACGGAAACAACCAACCATTCCACACATGTTTTCGTTATGTAGATTAAAGAGCAAGTAAATATTAATTTCGTTTCACTAATGATCAGAGCTCAAAGTAATATTGTTGTTAAGGAAATAAAACTGAAAAACACGGTTTATTGGGATAATGCGCGGCTTTAATTCGACGAAGCTTTCAATGAAAACACATAAGAATCAATTTTTAGATACCTAGAACCAGTTATCGCCTGTTTAATTTTAGCATAGAATATAACAATAGCAATCGAATTTATACAAATAGATCAATGAATTAACACACGAAAGGGTTATTTGAATTTACTAAATTAATTTTCGTTTTTAACGCCAAAGGGATTTGAGTTGAAAATTATTAGAACGCGTATTTCTTATTAACAGAAAAAATGTACAGAATGTTTAAAATAAACGTAACAAACAAAAGAGGGAAATGTATTTTGCTTAAGCGTCCCGTAGTTCCTTTGTTGTTGCCAATTTTGAAGTAACCTGCGTCATTGGCATTTCCATGTCGAAAAATGCTACATGCAATGGTTGAACCAAATGAAGAGCATTTTTGGAAGTATCGTAAAGGATATGTTGTCTTCAACACATGCTGATATAACCTTTTAGAGCAGTGGCGTGAACGATTGTCTCCAATTAGAACTTTAGGTTATGGCTGACTTTTAAGGTATGGCAAGGTAATAGTGAAGAACCAATCTTCAAAATAAGGCTGATTAAATCAACCACTTTTCGTAAATTTAACGGGTGTCCCTAGGTCCTCCTTGCCGTCAAGTGCCGTACATGTTTTCAGCTTTGCATATGACATACATTGGCAATAGTTTCCGTCCCCGCTATAGGAAAACATAAGTGATGTTGATGACTTGGCAAAGTTATACGTAGCTACAGAATGTTTTTGTGCTTTCCTGCATATAATTGTTTCGGAACCAAGATCATCACTCAAATTTGTCTCATCATAATTTACGATACTGCTCCGTTGCACCCCTCTAGGTGGGATCTCTAAATTATTAAAGTATTCATTCACTTATTCAGTGGACACAGATGCTCAAGCTCGTTTGATATTTTGTGGCATCTTGATGCTTAATCCTTTCTTATGCCTTTTTAGGAAAGAGAAAACCCAATCTTTTCGTGGGAGGTTGTTTTTAAACTTGGAAATTGTTTGCCCACTTCTATCCAAATATTCTTTCACGACTAAACGTAAATCCATGTAGGACAATAGAAATCCCCAATCGCCAAGGATCACAATTTTGTCTGGAAAAAATAAATACTGTAGATAAGCTAATGTCAGATTATTGTATAGATTTTGTAGATTATGTTAAGATTAATGTAATAAACTAGAAGCTAAATTACTAACAGTGCTTAAAGTAAGTAGGCCTATCACATTGTATTTGTTTAAGGTTAATTTAAGTACGGTAGGTACCGTACCTGCTGTTAAGGGTCTAATCAACACATTTTTCTATTGATTCTTTAGAAGTACTTAAACTTGTTTGTCCTCTATGAGGATTTTGCATAATATTTTTACACTTTCGGAACATCTTCATTTTGTCAATGCAACACTTTTCAGCAGCTGTTTTGTATGTCAAGTTGCCTGCCTTTACATCTTCCACAGCTTCTTTTAAAGCATCTATATTAATTTTATCCATAGGTTTTGTACCAGGCAACATATACAAGGTAGGGCACGGGAACCCCCCACATTTCAATGATTAGCTGTGGGGGAATGGGCCATTCCACAGGAGTGGGGTTGGTCTTGTTTGGAGGGGTGGATGATCTAGTTTTCAGTAGTAACCATGTCGTGAACTGGAGCGCAACGTGCATTTGTTATTGAGGGTTTTATAAAAAATGGTGAATCTGTTATTGCGACACAAAGGATATTTCGCACGCGGTACAATTTGTCATCCTCTGCTAGTGTTCCCGACCGGAAAACAATTTTGTATTGGGTGAAGAAATTAAAGGAAAGTGGATCTGCACTAAATGTGAAAAAGAAAGGCCCTGCTGTGACTGTCAGAACCCCTGAAAACATCGGTAGAGTTAGGGCGTCGATTGGACAGTCTCCAACGCGTTCTGCGCGCAAACGTGCTGCTCCTATTTAGATTTCGACCAGAACAGTGAGGCGGATTTTGCATTGTGAACTCAAGATGTACCCCTACAAATTGATGATTGTGCAGGAATTGTCCCCAACGGACTGGGGGTAGCTTGTGGAATGTGCAAAGTGCCTCCTACTGCAATTTGTTGGAGTAGCGACAAAGCGTATTTTCATCTTTCAGGGTGTGCTAATAAACAAACTTTTCAATACTGGTTAAATGAAAACCTTCGACAGCTTCACGAAACACATCTGCACAGCCCAAAGGTAACAGTTTGGTGTGCAGTATCGTCCGTAGGCATCATTGGGCCTTACTTTTTGAAGATAATGCCGTCACCGCTACTGTTAACTCAAACCGGTACTGTGACATGTTTGAGAATTTTATCAGGCCTAAAATTGAAGAATTTGATCAAGAGCATGATCCACACAGCTTCTGGTTCCAGCAGGAGGGTGCTATAGCACACACTGCCTGTCGTTCACGCATTATTCTTCAGGAGATGTTCCCTGGGAAGATGATCTTCTTGCGCAAGACGGTTGAGTGACCCCCCGTGCTCTCCAGATTTAAGCCCATGCGATTATTATCTGTAAGGTTACCTCAAGGCCGAGGTTTTTAAAGTTCGTCCTAAAACTCTGGATGACCTGAAAACTGTAATTGAGGAAGAAATCGTGCAAATAACCGCCGCCACACTCGAGAAAGTCATGCGAAACTTCCAAGAAAGGCTCAATATGTGTGTCGCCCGCCAAGGCCAACATTTGAAGGATATTATTTTAAAAACATAGCTTTAAAAAAACTATATTATATATCCTTTCCATGAAATAAAACTTTTTTGGAATACATCATTTAGTTTTGTTTTGCCAGCCTTTTGAAATGTGGGAGTTTCTCGTGCCCAACTATATATATATATATATATATATATATATATATATATAATTCAAAACACCCTGTATAAAGGAACAATCAGAAATTACGTGCGAGAGTTATATTAGGTAATTCATTTTAAGTATCAGGTATTAACGAAATTTTATAAATAATTAATGAAATTTAAGTAGGTTTACAAAGAAATTAAATGGTAGAAGCCAATGCCATTAATTTATTAATTAATTTGAATTTAATTGAACGATTATTGATGTATAATATGCATAAAAGCGTTTCAAAAAAACAATAATACCAAGATGAGACGCGTTGCTAACGTACAAATATATCAGTAGGGTAGAAATACGCCGAACTCCAAATCGTGAAAATGTATTTAAAACGTTACGATTGAACACCTGCGTGTTTTCTAAATGTCAAGTTCTATTTAATTTGTAGATAACAAACAAATTATTCTAAGGATTGTTCAAACGATCGGATGTTTTAGCATGAAATGCTAATGAGAAAGTCCACGTGTGGTAGACAGCGCACAAACAAGGATATTGATTTTCTACCACTCAAACCAGGTTAGAAAGAGACGTAGAAAACGTATAAGCATGAGACCACAATAGTATAGGAGGGATTTAAGAAACGTCATTTGGTCTACGATTGGTCGATAAGTTTAGTTTGACTTGATTTAGACACGAGGATAGTGGAGCGTAATTTTCTTAAAGTATTGTAACGAGGTACTGAAATTCGCGTATTTGAAAATGGGGTTGAGTGCAAAATTGTGGGAATGTGTTGTTGTGAGCAGGGGATTTCGGATGAATGTGGCCAGAAGAGGTTACATTGGAAAGATATAAATAGTTTAAGAGAATATTATTAAAGCCCTTATTATTTCGATCGTCCCAAAAGCACGTATGAAAGTTAACACGAGTTGTAAGTATTGTAAAATCATTTAAATTGTATTGCATAATTTGCATAATTTTTATTGAGGTATCACCTATAATTTTTTTATCAACTCGTGTCGGGACATTAAGTAACGTAGATTACTGTGAAAGACGTATAATTGAAATGAAATTTGGAATTTGGTTACACCGAGAAGGCGGCGTTGGCGAATCAACTTAGATGGAGTTCGTCTAGTAATAGCAAGAAACGACCTGCAGACCAGATAGAAAAATACATGGCATCATCTACAAGAGCAGAAATCTTCTACAAATTTCCAGGTAGCGATTTAAAATTGTGATTCCTATAAACTGTAAATATTAGGGTGGCGTATGAGAGTGTTTTTCAAGATAGTGTGAATTATTTACGTATTGAACAGAATATGTGTAAATAACTTTATTACGGTATTCAACTAGAAATTGAAGGTGTCTAGAAAGCTTCTAAACGTTCCATCAGAACGTGAAATTTTGTGAAGAGTACATGGCTTTGTTTTTTTTTTGTTTTAGAATATGCAAAGTACAAGGGCATACATTAATTGGGTTATTATGAGCTCACCATATCCCACTGTTTACGTAGAGTATTAAAATAAATAAATAAATTATAAAGAAGGAATTTTAGAGAAGGTATTATTCAAGGTCCATTTACTCCGAGTACATTTTATGTGTTTGATGATTTTAAAATTAAATACAGGACATTACAAAATAAGAGTTACTGAAGTGTAACGTGAACAATAAAATATGGACAGTGTTGAATTGCATTTGTAAATAGGAATAAATAAAAGATTGTAAGTTGGTTGTATTTTGTGGTTTTATTGGGAGTGTGCGTGAATGATAGAATTTGAGAGTGAATATAGATATCCAAAAGGAGGTCCAACTGAGCTAGCCGGAAGCAGTTGAAGAAGGCCATTCAACCGAGGAAGAGAGAAAACGGGTAAGAAATATTTTTTTTGTATTATTTAAATTTTGAATTTTCAAGTTTTGAAAAATATATAAAATTTTCGAAAATATTTTTGTTGGTGAGGTTCTTACCCGAGTTCCACGGCAATATATATATATATATATATATATATATATATATATATATATATATAGTTCTACGCAATTTCTTATTGCGGACTGCAAATAACCTGTCTTTATATATATATATATATATATATATATATATATATATATATATCAATAAGAAGTGCAGTAACGGGTTTATAGGTCTACGTTCATAAATGTAAAATTAAAAACTCTTTGTTCTTTACCAAGCTTTCGATTTAATTTTAAATCTTCCTCAGGGTGCTACAAAATTATAAACATCCATGTCAACATTCAAATAAAATACATTAACTTACAAAAACTGGAGTGTAAAATAGTAACTACATTGAAACATACTAGGTTAACATTCTTAGCACTAAATAAACAAACTAACAGATTAAAATTGTAACTTCACATGGTAATATGTTTGACCAGGTATGCAAACCTAATTAAGTGAAGTCATTCCAGAAGAGATTGCGAATTTTCTGTCTTTAGGTCCTAAATTCGGCTTATCGACTACCCCTCAGAATTTAAACATTAACAAGTTACTAGTAGACATAGAATCAATTTTGGCAGTTTTCTCACAAGAAGACAGAGAACTACAACGTGCACGTGTTACGAACATAATTACCAATTATCTAAGAAGTAATCAAAAACAATCAACACTAACACAGCTGTTTAATAAAACGAAGCAATTCTTAATAAATCATCCGGATATCCTAATAACAAATTCGGACAAAGGTTCGGTTACTGTAACAATGTATAAAACGGATTACGTCAAAAAAGGCACAGCACTTGTCAACGACACTACAGTTTATAAACTGTTAAAAACAGATCCTACTTTTACTACACAGAAGAAAAATAATGAGTTAATCAATAGGTTATATAAACATAATTGCATTAATCTAGACACCAAAAAGAAACTATGTATTACCAACGCAACGACTCCCAAGCTTTATGGATTGCCTAAAATTCATAAGAGCGAAGTTCCCCTAAGACCGATTGTCTCTTCGATTAATTCACCTACGTATAAACTATCTGCTTTTGTTGCGGATATACTTACTAAATCGTTTAGTAATAAAAATAATTATAATACTACAGATTCGTTTACTTTTGCAACGGAATTTCAAAATTATCATATTCCTGATGGTTTCGTTTTAATATCACTAGATGTCATTTCCTTGTTTACCAACATCCCTTTAAAATTGGCATTAAAAATAATTACAGACAAGTGGGAAATTATACGAGACCATTGTGAATTTTCTTTAGAATTGTTTACTGAAACCCTAAGTTTTATTTTTAATCACACATATTTCACTTTTGACAAAAATTTTATTTACAATATTCGAGCACCTATGGGTTCACCACTCAGTCCCATAGTTGCCACAATAATAATGGATTATCTATTTGACGAGGTTATTCCACAATTACCCACGCCTCCAGCTTTTATAAAAAAGTATGTGGATGATGTGATTTGTGCTGTACCTGAAAATCAAATAAATGAGGTTTTAAAATCTTTAACAGCTTTAACAAACACATACAGTTTACTCTTGGCAAGAGAGCATGAATGTACAATCCCTTTTGGACATGAAATTAATTAGGAATACAGACAACATAATTATGTTAGATTGGTACAGGAAAACTACAAGTTCAGATAGGTACATAAACTTTTTTCTAACCACAGCGTCAGTCAAAAGGTGAATACCATTTTAGGTTTAAAATAGAATTCTTAAAATTTCACATCCTTCTTTACGTCTTAAAAATTTTAACTTGTTAACAGAAATTGCGATAAACAATGGCTTTCCAAAAATCTGACTAAGAAACTTATTTTCGGGAACAACTATAATAATAAAAACAAAAACTGATTTGACACCTGTAACAGAAATTGGTTATAAGAAACTACCGATGATTAAAATTTAACATTAAAATTACTTAACGTCCTACGGAATGACTCCATCATAATTTCAAAATACAACCCTGTTACTATAAATCAATTATTTTCTGCCATTAAAGATGAGACTCCTATGCTGAGTAGTTCTAACGTCATATACTCTATTCCATGCAGTAATTGTGATAAGATCTACATTGGACAATCTTCACAGTGGTTACGTTCCAGGATTGTTCAGCATAGGAGTGACTGTAAAATCAAAAAGATTCGTGCGCTTTATCTTGCCATGTAAAAAATCAAATCATTTGCCGGATTTTAATAAAGTAAAATTTTAGATAGGGAAGTTAGTTACAAAGGTAGACTTTTCTTGAAATGGTGCACATTAATAATAACAACAACGTTTGAACTTCAAATCTGATACTAACAATCTAAGTGTGATTTATTCTTATATTTTAAAACTAAGTAATATCAACAGAAAGAAAGAGACACTAAGTTGAATTTTATGCAATAATTTCTGTAAGTATTGAAATCAGGTTCTACCAACACCTGTCACTTAATTAGGTTTGCATACCTGGTCAAACATATTACCATTTGAAGTTACAATTTTAATCTGTTAGTTTGTTTATTTAGTGCTAAGAATGTTAACCTAGTATGTTTCAATGTAGTTACTATTTTACACTCCAGTTTTTGTAAGTTAATGTATTTTATTTGAATGTTGACATGGATGTTTATAATTTTGTAGCACCCTGAGGAAGATTTAAAATTAAATCGAAAGCTTGGTAAAGAACAAAGAGTTTTTAATTTTACCTTTATGAACGTAGACCTATAAACCCGTTACTGCACTTCTTATTGATAATAATTAAAGGTCGTTACACATAATAATATATATATATATATATATATATATATATATATATATATTGCCGTGGAACCTTATAAAAATCGAGCCTCACGAATTGGGCGTCAAAGATTGTCGTGGAACTCGGGTAAAATATTCACCAACAAAAATATTTTCGAAAATTTTTTAAAAATTTTTAAAACTCGAAAATTCAAAATTAAATAATACAAAAAAAAATTTCTTACCCGTTTTCCTCTCTTCCTCGGTTGAATGGTCTTCTTCAACTGCTTCCGGCTAGCTCATGTGAACCTCCTGTTGGATATCTATATTCACTCTCATATTCTATCATTCACGCACACTCCCAATAAAACCACAAAATACAGCAAACATACAATCTTTTATTTATTACTATTTACAAAAGAAATTCAATATTGTCCATATTTCATTGTTCACGTTACACTTCAGTAAATTTTATTTTGTAATGTCCTGTATTTTATTTTTAAAAACATTAAACACATAAAATGTACCTGGAGTAAATGGGCCTTGAATAATACCTTTTCTAAAATTCTTTCTTTATAATTTATTTATTAATTTTTTTAATCTAAGTAAACTCTGGAGTAGGGTGAGCTCATAATAACCCAGCTGATTATGCATTATGTATGCCTAACTACTTTGCACTAAAAAAAACAAAGCCATGTACTCTTCACAAAAATTTCACGTTCTGATGGAACGTTTAAAAGCTTTATAAACACCTTCAAATTTCTAGTTGAATACCATAATAAAGTTATTTACACGTATTATGTTCAATACGTAAATAATCGACATTACCTTGAAAAATACTCTCATACGTCACCCAATATTTACAGTTTATAGGAATCACAATTTCAAATCGTTACCTGGAAATTTCTAGACGATCTCCGCTCTGTAGATGATGGTAGTTATTTCTGCTATCTGGTCTGCAGGCCGTTTCTAGCTGACGAACTCCATCTATGTTGAACTGCAAACGCCGCCTCCACGGTGCAACCAAATTCCAAATTCCATTTCAGATAGATATACGTCTTTCACAAATATTTACAGTAATCTACGTCCCGACACGAGTTGGTTAACAATTATAGGTGATACCTTAATTAAAATTATAATCTCGGCACACTATCCGCGTACTAATCAAGAGGCTACCACCATGAAATATAATTTAATTAATTTTATAATACTTACAACTCGTGTTAACTTTCATACGTTGTTTTGGGACGATCGAAATAATAAGGGCGCGAAGTTAAAAAAGAAGAGAGCGAGTGCTAGCTCTCTAGAGTATTTATATCCTTCCAATGTAACCTCTCCTGGCCACATTTATCCGAAATTCCCTGCTCACAACAACACATACCCACAATTTTGCACTCACCCCGATTTTCACATCCGCGAATTTCAGTACGTCGTAATATTTTAAGAAAATTACGCTACACTATCCTCGTGTTTATATCAAGTCAAGGTAACATATCGACCAATCGTAGACCACCTGACGTTTCTCAAATCCCTTCTATCCTACCGTTGTCTCACGCTTATGCGTTTTCTACGTCTCTTTCTAACCTGGTTTGAGTGGTAGAAAATCAATATTCTTGTTTGTGCGCTGTCTACCACACGTGGACTCCCTCATTAGCATTTCATGCTAAAACATCCGACCGTTTGGACAATCCTTAGAATAATTTGTTTGTTAACTACAAATTAAATAGAACTTGACATTTAGAAAATACGCAGGTGTTCATTGTAACGTTTTAAATAACACTTCTACGAGTTGAATTTTCCACGTATTTCAACACTACTGATATATTTGTCTGTTAGAAACGCGTCTCACCTTGGTATTATTGGGTTTTTAACCGCTTTTATGCATATTATATATCAATAATCGTTCAATTAAATTCAATTTAATTATATCTTTGCTTTTCTGACCATATTTTTAATATTATATGTAGATTTTCTGGGTATTGGTCATCAATAATATTCAACTATTTATGTATATCTGTTGACGCGTTTCGGTTTATTGCAACCATTATCAAAATATCTAAAATACATAAAATTAATTACAATATATAAAACGTTATTTGGTATAAATACAGTATAAAATAATAACATTATAGTTTATACTTATTCAAATTTTAAATAGCAGAATTTACATATTGAAAACATCAACGGATATTGTGTCAATTGCTAAAATATATGTGTTAACTGTGAGATAATTAATAATAGCAGATTATTTGGTCTTCTAATAATAAAACTCTTATTTGTTTTTACCGAGCTTTCGATTTATTTAAAATCTTCTTCAGGGTGCTGTAAAGTAACTGTGATTGTCATTAACATAAGAATACTAAAATATTACTTACAAAAACTGGAGTTAAAATACTATCATGGCTTTGATAATAATCATTCAAACTTAAAATAAATAAATAAAATAAAACATTTGTATAAAAGTACAAGAAACAACTATTCACGTCTATCACAATCACGTTACAAATTAAAATAACATTTGACTTTTGAAATATAAATTCCATTGAGAACCAAAACATGATGATTATTAAAATAATTGGTACGATAACATTATTGAAGTGCTTGGTTGATTATCTGTATTTACTTTATGTTGTTTGATTTCCTGTACTTGAGTAAATACATATACACAGCGTACAAATTGTTTGTATCTGTTTTGAAGTTTAGAGCTTTTTCATTGTTTACTATAGGAGCCACTTCCAAAAAAGTCTACTCTTGTATGAATTTTCTTTATCCAACACTTTTACATTATTAAAATCCGGATAATGGTTAGTATTGTTTGTCTGACACGCTAATGCGCACGAATTCTTTTTTTTTTTATTTTGCAATCGCTCTTATGCTGCACAATTCTTGAGCGTAGCCATTATGATGATTGTCCTATATAAATTTTGTCACATCCTTGGCAAAGAATAGAATACACAATATTGTAATGATGTAGCATAGGGGTTTTATCTTTTGTGTATGAAAAAAGTTGACCAACCGTCACTGAATTATTTTTTGAAATAACCATGCCATCGTTTTTTAAAATGTTTACTAATTTTGGGGTTAGACCCTTTATCATCGGTAACTTTTTATACGCAACGCTATTTGTTGATTGCTTTTTTTGACATTTTTTATTACTGCTCGAGATGAATATCAATTTATTTACGAGGGATTACGGATTACCATTGATTCTTCATTTTATAGAAAAAATTTGACACGTCTATCAAACATCATGGTAAACAATGGTTATCCGAAATCTCTCGTAAATAAATTGATATTCAGCTCGAGTAGTAATAAAAAATGTCAAAAAAAAGCAATCAACAAATAGCGTTGCGTATAAAAAGTTACCGATGATAAAGGGTTTAACCCCAAAATTAGTAAACATTTTAAAAAAAGATGGCATAGTTATTTCAAAATATAATTCAGGGACGGTTGGCCAAATTTTTTCAAACACAAAAGATAAAACTCCTATGCTACATTGTTACAATATTGTGTATTCTATTCTTTGCCAAGGATGTGACAAAATTTATATAGGACAATCATCATAATGGCTACGCTCAAGAATTGTGCAGCATAAGAGCGATTGCAAAATAAAAAAAGAATTCGTGCGCATTAGCGTGTCATACAAACAATACTAACCATTATCCGGATTTTAATAATGTAAAAGTGTTGGATAAAGAAAATTCATACAAGAGTAGACTTTTTCTGGAAATGGCTCATATAGTAAACAATGAAAAAGCTCCAAACTTCAAAACAGATACAAAAAGTTTGAACGCTATGTACATGTATTTACTCAAGTACAGGAAATCAAACAACATTAGGTAAATATAGATAATCAACCATGCACTTCAATAATGTTATCGTACTAATTATTTTAATAATCATCATGTTTTGATTCTCAATGGAATTTATATTTTAAAAGCCAAATTTTATTTTAATTTGTAACGTGTATTGTGATAGACGTGAGTAGTTGTTTATTGTACTTTTATACAAATGTTTTATTTAATTTATTTATTTTAAGTTTGAATGATTAATATCAAAGCCATGATAGTATTTTAACTCCAGTTTTTGTAAGTAATATTTTAGAATTCTTGTGTTAATGACAATCACAGTTACTTTACAGCACCCTGAAGAAGATTTTAAATAAATCGAAAGCTTGGTAAAAACAAATAAAAGTTTTATTATTAGAAGACCAAATAATCTGTTATTATTAATTGTATACACTGCTGATCGTCACTTTTAACTAATTGTTATTTATAAGGCTGTGATAAGAGGTTATTTAGGGGTGTATTGAGTAGCAAGGGTCGTGTAGTAACTATAAATAGCAATAGGAATCAGGAAACTGCATTCATTTAGCAGAAAAATAGGTAATTCGTACATTATGTAAATAGCAAGCATTCAACACTCTGTATATAGACCGTTATTAATTTTAAGTAATGCCAGTAAGCATATCTTTCAACAATAGAACGCGTATTCAGAAGAGAAATGATCGTACATGTAATTAAACATACGTTGAGAAGTATTATACAAGTTTATAAAATAAAGACGCCGAAGATAAGAGAAAACCTAATAAATCTTTATACAATTACGCTATAACGATAAGCGCTTTGATAAGAAAACGCAGTTTCAAAGATGCATAAATACATGAACGTAAACAGCATTAGAGTTACATCATTTATTTTGTACAATTATCCAAAAGGCCATATCTACACAAAACAGCAAACGTAAGAAATAATAAAGTATCAAACAGTAGCAAATAACGAGCATAATTTCATCAGAAACTGCTTAAAAATACAGGGAATATTAAAGACAAGAGCTGGTTGGTTGAAACAATCTGCAAAACTGCTTGGAAACCCAACCCAGATGTAGTGGGAAAAAGCTATTTAATACCCAGCGGTGATAAGACAAGTCAGTCCACACTTAATGCAGGTTGAAGCCACGACACTTTCAACCAGAAATCTTCAAATAAATAAAGTTTAGTATATATCAAATTTATGTTATAGTGAAAATAGTGCTACATACAAAAATTGTGTTAAGAATATATGAAAAGTTTTTGCAGATTTTCTTAGAAAACGTGAGTAGAAATTGGGTAATTAATTTAAATTAAATATTTATAATCATATAGGGCTTCTAATTGCATTATAATTGCATTCTAATTGGATTCTAATTGAATTCTGGTACAATTTTGATACAATTCTAATCTGCGTCGAAAGTATTTAAAGGAAGATATTCAAATCATAAGGAGAGAAATATAAAATAAAAAAGCACGAGGTGATTTTTGGAAAACAAGGAATAACTGTACTCAAATATCGATTCAGCTAAGCAAAGCATCGGTGTTCGATTGAAGACAGCAAGGGGATGTTGATCCACAACACAAAACAACATATCACAGGTCAGATCTACTTAATTTTAAAATACTTTTCAATTTAAATTTTAATACTGAATTTATTCAATTTATCCAAAACTTGTAAAGATGTCAACAAGAAACATTGCATACGTTACTCTTATGTAATAAACCATAAAGAGGTCTCGAACGTTCCAGATTCTTTTGTAAAAGGTGTAGTTTGTGGTGACTTTATATTGAATTAAAAGTATATAAATTTTGGGATAAATAATCCATATGATATTAATTGATTGAAAGGTGTATTTAAAAAATTTCAAAAGTTGTAAATATTATTTCCTTTCATTATATGAATGTTGATTGACTTCGTTTATCAATTCATCAATTCAAACAGGTAATCATAAAGGGGTGAAAAAGAAAATTAATCATCGTAACGTTGTGCACTCTGTATAGATTAAAAAGAGCTAGCCGTGGCATAATAATAAAATTAAAAGATTAATTTGAAGTGAGAACACAGACCGGTGTATATATATATATATATATATATATATATATATATATATATATATAATTAATAATTATCTTACTGTTTAACGACCTTGCTTTATATAGATATAAATAAATTATTGGTTGTGGGTTTCAGGTCAGCTGGCAAGTTCAGTAATACTCTTTTTTATTGCCTAAATTTTCGAATTATTTTAATTCTTGATCACAGGCACTACAAATGATAAATTTTAAAAAACTGGTACAATTTGGTGTTAAAGTTACATACTAAATCGAGGTTTGTATAAATAATTAGCAATAATGTAAAAAATAACAGGAACTATAACATATAACATACACCATAAAAATATTTATATAATATAAAAATATATATATACACACAGAAACACACAACACAACCAAACATACAAAAATAAAAAAATTAACACACACACATACTCAGATTAACACCCACTTAATTCATTAAAAACGTTACATGCATACATACATGCATGCATTCAATTTTGTCATACTGTCACACAAAAATAAAAGAACAATGTGACAAATTTATTTGAAATGGTGTCATTTTATTAAATTATACATTTTATATTATTTTTAGTTATGTTACGTTATAGTTCCTGTTATTTTTACATTATTGCTAATTATTTATACAAACCTCGATTTAGTATGTAACTTTAACACCAAATTGTACCAGTTTTTAAAATTTATCATTTGTAGTGCCTGTGATCAAGAATTAAAATAATTCGAAAATTTAGGCAATAAAAAGAGTATTACTGAACTTGCCAGCTGACCTGAAACCCACAACCAATAATTTATTTATATATATATATATATATATATATATATATATATATATAATTAATAAGATGAAATAATATCTTAGACTTTTAATGATTATTTCAAATCGAGCTAGTAATTGAAAGAAGGAAAATCCGAATTTGAACCTGCATCTTAGTCTTGCCGGGACTATGCGTTTACCAATTACGCCACCGAGACCGATGACTATAATTGGTTCAAATCCTTTCCAAGACCTTATATTTCCTTCTTTCAATTACTAGCTCGATATGAAATGATCATTAAAAGTCTAAAATATTATTTTATCTTATTAATTGTAATACGTTAGTATCCTTCAACTTACCTTGTGTAAAAAACTACCTTAAATATTTATATATTTAATATTTGGCTTATAGCCGTCATTTTGAGCGTTGCTTTCTGTCTATACTGACATAAGTCAAAAAACTTGACAATGTCAGATATGATTGACAAAAATGCTAAACATTGAAAGTTAGGTTTATGCATGGTTGTGTGCACGATTTAGATTTGTAAATTTTCCAATTATCGTCTTCGGTCTCGGTGGCGTAATTGGTAAACGCATAGTCCCGGCAAGACTAAGATGCAAGTTCAAATCCGGTCCAAGACCATATATTTTCGTTCAATTACTAGCTCGATTTCAAATGATCATTAAAAGTCTAAGATATTATTTCATCTTATGAATTCTAATACGTTAGTAGTTTTTAACTTACCTTGGTTAAAAAAACTACCTAAAATAGCCCCTAGTTGGTTGTTATATTTATTTGCTATGAATTAGCCCTACGATTGGAAGTCGTATTAATTTTGCTGTAATCTCTGCCCAGGATTATTTTGTTATGCAACCTTGCTATGTCACAGCCCCTAACGTTCCCGTCGCCTTTTAAAACTTTACTGTTGTGTTCGTACTCGACCTCTTTCCTCTGCGTCTATAAATCTATAATTCTTTGAATTTGTATGTCTCGGCTAGCTCAATCCATTAAACACAGAGTGCTCTACGTCACGGCAATAAAGACTGTTTAACCCCTATTCTTTCTATTACCTATTTGTTCAAATAATGTTAATGAAAATAAAAATGAAGCAATCCAAAATATACAATATAATAATTGTAAATATTTACACTTTTATGTCAATAATTTATTAATTTATTTAATATTCAAAAATTAGCCCCTGAATAAAATATTGATATTTATCTGATTCCACCCAATTTTATGTTCTCTGGAAGCCAGCAAAAATATTACGACTGTAATTACTTTTAAGTGCCTTTTGAACGTTCAAACGATCCTTTCTCTAACTTTCAAATTCTCAAATGATTTTTGATGACCCTTACAGATATTTGATATAGCAAATATTAAATGTTAAAAATTAAAAAACAGTCTTATACTAATAATGAAAAAAATCTCTGACCTGTGTTTTCCCTATGTGTCTCTAGGAACTGCCTCTGAATATCGATGGATTGTTAGAACTTGACTCGTTAGTGTAATTTTTTTACTTGTTGACCAGAATGATTAATTAATTGTTGCTTGAATTTCCCCCTCGGATTCTTGGAATGACTTGGAGTTTACTTGCAGTTTAATTTAAGTATCTTGACGTTTATTTTATGTTTCCTTGTACGTTTATTTAGAATTTCCTTAATATCTGTTAGTAGCTATTTATCTAGACGGATATTTAGAAATATATTCAGAGCCCTAAATTCTTCAATATTAGAATAAAATTCAATTAATAGTTTACCTTGCGTTTTAAAATCAAAACGGCTACTTTTCGTTGTATAAATTGGCACTTTTAATTTTCTCTATTTAAATAAGTTATTAATTTTCACTAATTTTACTTTTACGTAACATTTCACTTTCAATTTACGTAGTTAGTGCCTTGGTTGAACAGATACTGAATGTTTATGAGGTCTCCATCGTATTTATAGACTCCTCCTATCTATTTTTCTTATTGGTGTTCATCGTGTGTTTGTTAATGAAGGCGTCGTACCTTGCGCTTATCTCTGCAAAACTCGGCATTTCTAAGAATTTCCTGTTCTGATTCTTGTTCAGACGCTTGATTTCACACGTAGACGTTCAACTTTGTGTAGCATATTTTGCAGAAAGTTCAAATTTGATTGCATTTTGGCCACGTCTTTATGTTTGTGTCGACTATAGTCCAAACTTTATCAAATCGGGAACCGCCTGTTGTTTATTGTTTGTTACTCCAAATATGTTGGATTTTATGCAATACAATATCTTTTGTCACATACTCATATTTTTAATAATGACGTATTTGAACGCGTCTACTTATTTATGCGTTGATACTTTAATGCTCTTATTAAGTAGCTAGTATGCCAGTTTGTTTATCTTCACCAATTACGTGTTTATTTTGATGAAACATGATGCGTTTAAAAACCTTATTGTCACGGATGTGTACTGTACTGTACTCTAAATAAAAACTTTTTCCTGTATATACTGATATATGTGTTGCAGAGTGTGTCTGTAAAGATACAGGAAGTATCCTGGTATCAAGCTTTGTGTAAAATGTGTTAACCAATAGTCCTTCAGCATTAGGTTAGAGGAGAATTACAATTTAGACGGGAATCCAAGTTTAATAAAGCTAGTAGTATGGGTCAGTAGAAATGTTTGTGATATTTATATTTAAGGTTGAAATCTTTGTAGAAAAGTTTTCTTCGATAGCTCAAAATTCGCAAGAATTAAATCGTGTATAATTGTTTCTAAAGCGATCGTAGACAATTTTATTCAGTTAATCGGTGTGTGCTACGTCTCTCTTTCTCTCTCTTGCTCTCACTCTCTCTTTGCCCCCCCTCCCTAGACCGCTCTTTTTTTGTCTGTTTGTCTACTTTCTAGTTGCCGCTTGAAGCAAGCGGACGTGTTTTTGCAGAGCTCCCGGTTCAGCAATAACAAGTAAATGTTTATCTAGGGTTTATATTATTTTGTTATATTATTTTATTTAAAGCTTTGCTTTTTATTGTGTTTTATTTTTAAAATTGTGTGGCTTTAAATTTTAAATACAGGGCAGCAAAATAAAATTTTAAAAACAGAATTAAATTAAATAAATACTAAATAAATTCCGTTTTTCTTTGTAATTTAAATTAAAATCCGCGTTTTAAAATAAACCTATTAAATTTCGGGATAATAAACAAATAACCTACTAAACAAATACTCAAAAATAATTTCGAAATAACTTAAAAAGGCGTATTTAATAAATTTAAAACAAAAACCTCGTAAATCGAGTTAAAAAGCCGGGTAAAACAAATAAAAAGTGTGTGAATTCTTTATAGTGCGAGAATAATCAAATAATAACTTAAAAACAAAAAACTAGGCCCTTTAAATCAAATAAATAATTCAAAAACTGTAAATTTTAAAACAATTTTAATATAAATTTTCCGTAATTCAAGTACACGCATACTTAAAGCATCCTTTAAAACGTTTTTTTGGTGTAATTAAGAAGTGTAACAGTTGAAGGTCGTGCTAGTTACCGAGTGATAAGTGGAAAGTGCGTTTCCGGTAACCGCATTCCGATAGCGCTTGACCTTATTTGTTAATTACAAAGCTAAAATAAAGTGTTGTTATTTATAAATTACATATTTTGATATTTTGAAGTAATTAGTTTATTTAAATTTGATTTGGCGGTTTAAAAATTTAAAATAAATAAATAGTGTATATTTATTAATCGAGGTATTTTATTGGGTTAGCGATTTTATTTGGTTTTAGTTGTTATATTTTGTTATTTTGACGCTTAGCGTTTATTGCACTTTTGTTAAATTTGAAAATTAATTGGACGGTTCGAAGTTTAAATAAATACAAGGTTGTTTACGGTTCACCCTTAACCAAAATATTTTTATTGGACCAACGTTTTGCGTTCTTCTAGCGTCGTTCTTTTAGCGTCGTAACGGTCAGGTCGTTTCTTTGAGCTGCGTTTTAGGTGTCATTCTTTGTTAGTTTTGTCAGCATGGTGGTCCACCGCGATGAGGAGCCGCTGCCTAGGAGGAAGAGGGGAGATCGGTCGGAGTCTGCTAGGTCGGAGGCTGATGGCGCTGTTGGGTGGAAACAGCTGAAGGTAGTACTTAAGGATGTCATGTTAGAGACGCAGGAGGAGGTACAGGAGGTAGAGGAGCCTGTGTCTGCGGCGGTCGTGTCGGGGGAGTCGGGGCCTCCCGTGGTGGTTGCGACGCCAGAATTGCCCTCTATTTCGAGAGCCCAGCGCACGATGTCGACTAGCAGCAACGTTAGCGTTGATGTTAGCGACCTCGATGAGCTGGAGCTCTTGAAGTTCAGGGTGATGAAGGCGCACGCTGCCGTCTATGGGAAGGTACCGACGACCTCCGCCACTATCGTCGTGAAGGACAGGAAGATGGTTTGGCACGCCGTGGATGATATCCGCGACGTTAGGAACCAACTTATAGGCATGGTTAGGGCGCTTCGTCTATGCTTAGATAGTCCTGGGAGAGCTGGTGTTGTCGGGGGAAATCCAGCGGTGGTAGCTTCCGTTTCAGGACAGCAGTGTTCCCGGGGCCAGGAGGTGCCGATGCCGCGGAAGGTGTCGTATGCTGCAGCTGCTTCAGGTGCAATGCCTACCTTTGCAGTTATGGTCGACGCCAGGCCCGGGGAGAAAGATGACGTCATGTCGACCCTGAAGAAGAAGGTCGATCCCGCTCGCGATAGTTTTGTTGTGGTCGGAACTCGTAGGACTCGCAGGGGCGGTGTAGTAGTCGAGTGTGCAGGCCGAGAAGATGCGAAGAAATTGCAGTCAAAGATCGGCGGTCACTGCAAAGAGCTCGTAGCGAAGACCATCGAGAATAAACGACCACGGGTCGTTCTTCCGGGGGTCGAAGCGGGGATGAAGCCGGAAGAGCTGGTGCGGTTGATCGCGAGCCAGAATCCCTGCTTTGGCGATTTGAAGATCGAAGACCACCTGAAGGAAAAATTTAGGTTTGGCGGAAAGGGCCCTAGGGATCCCTTCATCAACGTAGTCTTCGAAGTGACCCCCACACTTCGGAGACGTATATTAGCTGATGCTATAAACCTCAGGTGACGAAGAGTCTGGGCCCGGGACCACTTCTCGATGACCCAGTGCTACAGGTGCTACGAGTAGATCGATGGAGTGCAGGGAGAAGGTACAGTGGTGCGGTAACTGTGCCGAAATTGGACACGAGTTCAAGAATTGCCGGAGGGCAGTCCCCTACTGTGTGGTTTGCGCTAGGGCAAACGACAGAACTGGCGGTGGCGCGAAGATCGATACGCGCCACGACGCCAAGTCGATTAGATGCCCCACGCTGCTGAGATTGAAGAATGCAATTACACGGAACATCGATTATGGACCGTGAAGTAAAAGAAAGATTTAACAGAAGCAAGAAGATTAAATTCGCGCAACTAAATCTCGGGAAAGGAAAAGGGGCAACAAATAACTTCGTAAAGTTATTCTCCGATAATAATATCGACATCGGGCTTATACAGGAACCGCACCTGTATAACCATAAAATTACAGGTTTTGGGAGGGGGATTACCGTATTAAACACGGATTGCGAACGACCGCGTAGCGGAATAATAATTAATAATGGGACGTGCGTCGGAATAGTTCTAAATAATTTATCCAACGAATTTTTAACGACAATCGAAATCAAATCAGGGCTAAGTACATTTTACGTGATCAGCGCGTATCTTCCGCCGGTCGATTCCCGGCGGGAAAATCCTCAAACCGAGGACTTAGTAAACCAAGTCGAAGACATTTTGCGCAAAATCGGTAGGAATAAAAAAAAGGGGCATAGAAGCAGCAGTTTTATAGATATTACTGCAGCCTCACACGAGATGCTAGGAATAATTTGTAATTGGAAATTAAGGTCGGACGAGGAAAAGCTCTCTGACCATAAATTAATCACATGGGACGTTGAAATCAAAACAAGCGTAAACGAGCAGCTAACTATATTTTCGCGGTTCTGTAATAAAAAAGCAAATTGGGAGCGGTTTAAAGAAAAATTTTGCGAAAGTATCCTTGCGCTCGAAAATGAGCTATTTAACTGCCGAGAGGCAGACGAAATAGAAACACTCGCAAAAAAATTAAACGACGCGGTGGTAGACGCGTCGTCGTACTCCATGCCGCGAAAGAAAGCATTTAAAGATAGCGTACCCTGGTGGACACGGGAATTAACCGCTAAGCGGGCAGAAACACGTAACCTATGGCGCCTCTATCAACGCGCCTCGGCAGATATAAGAGAACAACGGAGAATAGAATATAATCAAAGTTACCGCGAACATAAAATATTAATAGAAGAAACCCGAACGAATAAATTTAAAGGATTTTGCACGCGAAACTCAGAGAAAGAACCCTGGGGAACCGCATACCGCGTAATTAGAAGAAAATAACAAAAAATTGCGCTCGGTAATATAAAGAAAACAAATGGCGAATACACGGACGGTTTTAAAACCACGGCGGAATATTTATTAGAAAAATTCTTCCCTTCGGATAAACCCGATGAGAATGAAGAGTCGCACAATTTAGTTCGTTGGTAAGCTGCAGAGGCGCAAGGAACAGGTGCCGATAAGGCAATCCTAGTTCACGAGGTTGTCAGGGCTCTTAGGAGGATGAACCCTAAGAAGGCGCCGGGGCATGACGGAATCGCCTCAGACGCAGCTCTGGAGGCGTGCCTGTTAGCCCCGTATGTCTTTGCCGGGTTGTTTAATCTTTGTTTAGAGAGGGGCGTATTTCCGCGTTGCTGGAAAATCCAAAACGTAAAATTTATCCCGAAACCCAAATAGGCGGATGCGTCAGACCCGGGCAGCTATCGTCCAATTAGCTTGCTACCGGTGCTGGGGAAAGCTTTAGATCGCGTTATGACTACGCGAGTTGAGCACTTAGTGCGAGACAGTGGCGGTTTTAATAAACGACAGTTCGGTTTTATGGAGGGAAAGTCGACTATCGACGCATTAGAGTTCGTTGTTGGTGAAATTAAGCAGGCGAGAGATGCTAAAGAGTACTGTGTCGTTGTTGCCTTGGACATTTCAGGAGCATTTGATGCTACCTGGTGGCCATTAATCGTTAGCGAGTTAGATCGTGGGGGTTGTTCGCGGAACTTGATGTCGTTAGTCAAGAGTTATTTCTCGGGACGATTGGCACAGGTTGAAATACCGGGTGAAGTTTTGTCGCGCGAGGTGGAAAGGGGATGCCCGCAGGGGTCATGCTCTGGTCCCACATTTTGGAAATTGTTATACAAAAGCATTTTTAGGGTCAAATTACCCACAGGATGTTCAATTGTCCGGTTTGCGGACGATACGCTTCTAATTATCAGATCGCGATTATTAATGGATATGCGTACAAAACCAAACGAGGCTCTGAATAAATTACACGAATGGTCACAGAACGTAAAACTAAAATTTAACACGTCGAAGTCGGAAGCGCTTTATTTCGGTACAAAACCGGGACAGCAACCGCCTAGGCTAGATCTAGGAGGGGAGAAAATACCGTTCAAGGAAGCTATTACATACCTCGGGGTAAAAATTGACGATAAGTTAAATTGGAAAGCTCACGTGCAGTACGTCAAAAGAAAAGGAAGCGAAATATCAAATAAAATGATGGCGGCGTCAAAAATAAACTGGGGTTTGAGGGGCGAATCGCTGAGGGCGGTCTATGCCGGAGCAATTGAGCCGGCAATGCTGTACGCAGCATCTGTATGGGCGGAAAGTTGTAAAGTCCGGGAGATGCGTCAATTAACGAGCGTGCAACGTATAACCGCGGTAAAGGCGGCGAGGGCATACAAGACCACCTCCTCGGAGGCGGTCCTGGTGATCAGTAGGACTATCGAATATGTCGTTAGGGAGATTAGAGATAGGAGATTTATAGATATACGGAAAGGGCGTGAAATTATCGAAGATATTAATCTTGGTAATAGGGACGTTGCAAGAAAGATCGTGGTATCAGAGTTGGGGCACCCGGCCGATATTAGAGGAATCGAGTTTGTCGAAGGTGATCGGGACGCGACGGGTATCAGAATTTACACGGACGGTTCACGTATGGATGACGGGCAAGCAGGCGCGGCGTTTGTCGTGTTTAAGCAGGAAAGGGAGGTGTTTCGGTTTCAAACCAAATTCGCGAACTGGAGCACTATCTTCCAGTGCTAATTGGTAGCCATACGAGAGGCTATCGATTACGTAATAAATCACACGGGCAGAGACGATTATTATATAATCAACGACAGTAAATCAGCGCGGACGGCATTAACTAACATGAACACCTCTACAGACCTCCAGGCGGACGTCTGGAAAATAGCGCATACAGCGCTCGAGTTTCGACGATTAAAGTTCTGTTGGGTTAGGTCGCACGATGGTAACGTAGGAAATGATAGGGCTGACGAATTAGCTAAAAAGGCCGCGACGGGCGACTTTCGGATATCACATTCGTCGATACCGAGGTCTTTAATTAAAAGAAAGTTGCCCGAAAAATCAATTCGACAATGGGAAGAGAGGTGGAAGCACGCTGCCACGGGCAGGTTGACCCACAAATTCATACCGAGCTTAGAAGCTAGAGGCAAGATCGACGTAAAACTCGATCATAAAATGGTTCAGTTGATAACAGGGCACGGCGCCCTGAAGGCGTATTTACAAAGGTTCGGTTTAACCAACAGCGACCGCTGCGAATGCGGCGAGGGAGCGGAGAACGCAGAGCACGTGCTCTTCGACTGCCCGCTTGAGGCGGGAAATCGAGGGTTGGCTGATAGCAAACTAGCTATCCTAGGTCTGGCATGGCCAAAGAGCCTAGAGGAAGTCAGGGAAGTGGTTAACCAGAAGGCGTTCTGGACAGCTTTAAAAGAATTCGCGAGATGGGTCGCGAGATTAGACAATGATAACCGCGTGTAAAATTCGGTGGGGTTGGTGGGAGGATTGGAAAATTTTAAATTGACTTAGCGTGAGTAAGGATACGAGCATAGATATAGCCAAAACCTGATATAAAAAAAAACATAATTATACCCAAATGTCCAATATGCACGAGAAACCCCCACACCATTAATACAATCACTGCCTATCTTCATAATTATGTGCGGAAAATCGGGAAATCGGGAATAAATAATAACAAATAAACAATAACAAATAAATCAGAAACCCTTATTAATTAAATCAATAAAATAAACAAAGATAATAAAATAGAGTGAAACCGCGCATCCCCCACTTGAAAGTGAAGTGATAGTGATTGTGATCCCCCCAGAACATTTAGTGCATACCCACCAGGACTTTAGCAGTGCACCCCATCTTCCCCTTACAAGTAAGTTACAGTTAGATGTAGGCAGACGACCAGATCTTCGGATGCTGGAGAATTTTATTATCGAGGTAAGACTTAAATTGTGGCGGCTGTACTCGCACAAGCATTGATTTACATTAATTAGTTGTTTTGAAATAATTTAACAAGCACGTTTTGTGCGTAATGGCGCTAGCTGACATAATGCTTGTGCGAGTGCACCTGATAAGTAGGGTGATGCTTTTGCTATTTTGTGCACTGCTTAACGCTTATTAGACATTTATTTATATATTTATATAATTATTGTTTTTTATATTTTACATTTACACTTTATACTTATAAGCATGTATTGTAGTATTTTGTGGCATATTTGTTTTGTTTGACGTTCTGTCGCCATTTTAGTTGCAGTATATATTTGGGAAGGAAGAGTAAAATTTTGAAGATTGTAATCATAATATAAATCAGTTAGGGAATGATAGGGAAAGCTAGGGATGGATTTAAATTAGTTAGCTAGATTTGGATAGTTTTAAGACGACCCTTCAGGTCGCACTCGTAAGCAGAGCCGGCGTCTGCTATCCTGTATTACGGATCCCTCCCTTTCTCATTTTTGCTTGCGTCTTGTTGATCGGGTACACTCCAAAGTCAGCTAGGGATACCATTATTTAAACCCTGTTTTTAGTTTTTGTTTTTAATTTTTGTTTCAGTTTGTCAGATTTTTAGGTTTGTTAGATTGTTAGAGTTTGTTAGGTTTGTTAGATTTTTATTTAGGGTGGATTAATTATGAAGTTAGGATTAATAAGAAGCACGGTTATTTTCGCGTTTAAACCCAATGTAGTACCTCCGGGTGGAGCATTGGGGACGTGGCCGCAAGTATAGCGGCCCTTATTCAAATTATAATGTCTGTTTGTCTATCGTTATTATGTCTTTGCCTTTGGCGAAGCTTCCTCTCCACTGATCTTGAAATGTTTTATTCGACACGTTTAGCACTTTACAATTTCCCATTTCCCATAAGACGCATACTTTATTCTAATACTAATAATTTTCTCTATTTAATAATACACTATGTATACAGCACAAAGTTTGAAACTAGAACAAGGAACTGTAATACCGAAAATTCAGAAGACCTCTTCTAAATCTACACTCTTAATTAAACGATCTTCTTGTCAATAATCAAGAAAGTATTTCTTCACGAGCACAACAAACCTGTGTCTATTAAGAATAGCTATAAAAATACAAACCTCTGGACCATATCATAACATCGCACAGTTTCACATAAACAAGTCAATCGCAAACACCCGATTCCGTCTTTCTACCTCGTTCTAACACATTATTTAAATACTACCTTAGAAAAAGAAGAATAATTATCTTGCACTATAAGAAAAATTGTTAAAGCAAAGTATCAAGATATCGTGAACGAAAATCGTAAATCGTTCAAACGGGTTGCGAATCCCGCAGTTCGGTTCACGCATGAACGATCGGCCACTTTTTAGTGGCTCTGTGAAGATGTGCTTCGAATATCAACTGGTGATTTAAGGAATAAATCTTGTATGGTTTATTTTAATTATTCGACTCAATTAAGTTTCAGTATTGTTATGTAACGGAAAAATTGCAGTAGTTTCCTGTTTTTTTTTAGGACAGAATTAACAAGTCTGACAATTCGTATACCGAAGATTTTAAATGTTAGCCACTACAAAGTAAATAAGGTTTTATTTAAATTTCCTGCTTTCTGGTAAGTTAAGCTATGATAAAGTCTGCGACAGATGACTGGTTGAGAATATAAAGTGATTTAAGTAAAAGTACAATAACTTTTTGCTTAAAAATAGAACTCCATCAGAGATGCACTTTTGTTAAGTCAGTTTGTGATATGAATTTGTGTTAACGTTGTGCATTATGGTAATCGTGACTCAGTAAGGAATGAAATGAAGAAAGGCGAACGGAATAATAAATATGTACTGTACGTTTTACATTTTATCAGCAGCAATGAATGAAAGCTTTGGTGTTTAAGTCAATTAGAAATAAATACTGTTCAAAATGTGCTTGTTCTCTAAACATTACAAGGCTAACAAATTTAAGTATATAGCTCGTGCAATTTGAGATCGCATAACGACAATCTAAATAACAATGGAAAGACGCTGAATCTTATTTTCTCAAATATTAACCTATATATAACATTTTCGGATGCTCCATCGGTAAACGTAGATAATTATCTTCCACCGTTGAATGATAGTTATTAATCATCATTTTGTTTTCGATCTTACTTAAGGTCGGTTTGACGCAGCTCTAACTTCTTTTCTATTCTGTGCTAATCTAAAAAGTTCTACATACCTTTCACAACCTAAGCTTCTAATAATTTCTAATAATCTTCAACATGTTTACATGATTCCCATTTATAAAGAAATAAAATATTACCTAGTTATCTCCTCCAAAAAAAGAAAAGTGTTAAATTATATTGTAACGAGCTACTACTACCGCGTTTTACTAATTTAAAACAAGTAATAACAAGAGTCTTTATTACTCACTGTTCACAAGTCTAATTAACAGTATATGCCTTATTTATAGATGTTTTCAGTCCAATTAACAATAAAGCACTATCACACTAATGAATTTACAAGCACTAATATCTTCTTAAACTAACTTCTTAACCATAGGTCCATTAACAACACTAACACAACTATTTACTTATTACACTTCTATGTATTTATATATATATACTACAAGCTGCATGTACATTAGACACATCATATAACATTTATGTATACTCTTGGACTTCCAAAAGCTCAACTATTTAACTTTACACGATATAATTTATATTCGTCATTCTGATAGAGACTAACTCTGTACTTCGTCATCGGTCTTATTTATACCCTGAATTAAAAGGATAATTCATCCTCCAATAAATTCTAGAAAATTCTCGGTCCCCGGAGAATATACAGTGCTTACGGCGCTTGTGTGTTTGACGGGTTGCCTAATAGTAGTTAAGTACTTTCTTAACGTCCTGTTTATTCTTTCAACCATTACATCCGATTGAGGATGAAGTGGCGTGGTTCTAGTCTTCCTTATTCCAAGATGCTTGCAGATGTTTTAAAACAACGTTGATTCGAAGTTCCGACCTTGATCGGAGTGTAATTGCAACGGAACTCCAAAGCGACAAAACAACTCCCTCACTAGTACATCTGCAACCGTCTCGACTTCTTGGTTAGGTATAGCATATGCCTCCGGCCATTTGGTAAAATAATCCATTGCAACCAAGATGTATTTATTTCCTTTCTCAGTTCATTATTTCCTAGTGTTCCAATACCAAGTACTTTAACATATTTAAAGGATGTTCTTATAGATAATGATATTGATGATGATAAAGTAGAGGATTATATCAAGCTTGTTTCGCATTGCAAGTCCCAGAACTGTTTTCAATTCAACAACAAGTTGTACGAACAACATGAAGGCACAGCAATGGGAAATAGCCTATCACCTTTCATAGCAAATTTATTTATGTCTCGCTTTGAGACCGAGTTAAAAGAAAACTCCAAATACTTCCCAAGAATATGGTTAAGGTACGTGGATGATATTTTGCAGTTTTGACACTTCTAAATCAAATGTTGATGATTTTCTTAAAGAAATGAATTCAAAATTTCAAAGCATAAAATTTACGTATGAACTAGAGAATAATGGACAATTACCCTTTTTAGATACATTAGTAATTAGAAATGGTAATAAATTAGAATTTGACATTTATAGAAAAGAAACCAATGTAAATCGCTTTATTTTGTCTTCCTCTAATCATAGCATATAACATAAGTTGGCTTCATTGAACTTTTTAATTAATAGATTATTGAATTTCCTTTAAATAAAAACAGATTTATTAAGGAATTTGCTCTTATTAAACAAATAGCGAATTACAATGGTTTCTCTTCTGATATTATAGATAATATTTTTAGAAAGTGTAAAAATAGGATAAACATCCGTAAATCAACGACTTTGCAATCAACCACCTCTAACGATAATGTTAAATATGTTAAACTTCCGTTTCACAAAACCACAAAGGGTCTTGATAAAATATTCAAACAGTGTAATTTCAAAATTGCTTTTACTAATACTAATAAAATTAAAGATTTGCTAGGTAATCCAAAAGACAAGGGGGGAAAAATTGCAAAAGTCGGGGATTTATGAAATTAGTTGTGCAGGGCCAGGGTGTTTTCAAAAATATATTGGTCAGACCAAGAGGAATATAACAACAAGATTTAAAGAACACATTGCTCACTTCAAATATGGTAAATATGAAAGGTCTCAGGTCGCCAAACATATATTTGAAACCAGCCACCCCGTTAAACTAGAAAATGTTAAATTGTTAAAAGCGGTACCAACGTTTTCCTCCTTAAATGCCTATGAATCAATTAAAATTGTTAAACGTAAAGGACATACGCATACACACATACACCGATAAAGGGCCAATAGAGCCATCTGCTTTGTTTTCCCTATTGGTCAACAACTAATGAGAAAGCAAGATTAAATTGGTTCCGCTTCAGTAAATTTAGAATTAGTATAAATTAAGTAGATTTAAGTTATAATGTCACAATTCACTTGTTTGTTGTTAGAACACCAGCCTGCGGGTGAGGAGAATATCCTTGATAGTGTTTAAAGCAACAATATAGTAAATTGTATGTTGGGAAGGTTCACTTCAGCCTAAGTGGTGAGGAGAATATCCTCTGAAGTGTTCCAGAACAACAGCTAATTATTATTTAATTACAGATTTCCTACTGATGATGACCACATAGTGGTCGAAATACGTATCTGGTATTTTAATTTTTTTTTTGTGGTAAGGGTTTTTTCATTTTATTCAAATTGTGCCACAGTGTTCCTATAGATTATTTCTCTCACTCTTTCGAGAGTTCTTTTCAAGCCAAAGTACCCTCCGGAAATACCATCGTGCAAGTGCTGCAACACTACCGGCACTCTGCTTCTCGGCACTATCACTTGGAGTCTTTCAATGCCATCTTCACATTCCAGGCGTCGTTTCAAGATTCTATTTTCAATCACCAAGGAGTCCCACTGTGCCCAATATGTCTTCAGGCTCCTACTTGAAATACTAATTTCTTCCCAAGCTGGTCGTTGTCCTCAATTCGGCGTCATTCTCCTAGTCTTCTCGTATTCTTTCGGGTTGCCAAGTATCATCGGTTACCGTCATTCTATGGATGACACTTATTTTCTCTTCCATCTTGGAGCAATGATTGCAGTCTACCGGACAAGGTGTTCTTGATGAAGCGTCTGCATTTCGATGGCTAGTTCCTACACGGATTTCAGTGTCAAAGTCATATTCCTGCAGCCACTCTATCCACCTTGCAACTTTCCCTTCAGGATTTCGAAACTGCAGTAACCATTTTAGTGCAGCATGATCTGTTCTCAACAGGAATTTACGGCCGTATAAGTACTTATAAAAGTGCTCTACGGATTTGTCGACGGCCAACAGCTCTTTTCTTCTCACACAATAGTTCCTTTCTGGCCGCGACAAGACCTTGCTAAAATACCCAATAACCTTTTCTTATCCGTCCTGCATTTGAGAAAGAACGCTTCCTATAGCAGTGTTGCTGGCATCGGTATGCAACACAAATTCTCCCTCCTTCCGTGAATAACTCAAAATTGGTGCTGTAACTAGTAGCCGTTTAAGTGGTTCAAATGCGCTGTGGCAGTCGTCATTCCAATCATATTCTTGACTATCTTCGGTTTATTTCGTTAACGGTTTGGCAATGTTTGCAAACCCTATTATAAAACGTCGGTAATATATGCACAATCCTAGAAAACTGCGTAGTTGGTGTATATCTGCTGGTGTGGGCCACTTTTGCACCGTTTTTATTTTGTTAGGGTCAGCGCTTATTCCGGTCTCCGAAACGACATGTCCTAGGTATTTCACCACTTTTCCAAATAGGTGACACTTCTTGGGGCTCAATGTAAGGTTTGCCCCGCGTAATCTTTGCAATATCTACCTAAGTTCTTAAGATATTCTTCAAAAGACCAGCCTAACACTATCACGCCGTCTAGGTACACCAGACATATTTTCTAGGACAGTCCGCGCATTATCAACTCCATTAATCGTTCAAAAGTAGCAGGGGCATTGCATAATCCAAATGGCATGACCTTGAACTGCCATAATCCAGTTCCAATTATAAACGCAGTTTTTTCTTTATGTTTGGCTCCAAGCCTACCTGCCAGTATCCGCTTTTAAAGTCCAAGGTCGAAAACAATTTAGATCCGGATAGAGTATCCAAGGTGTCATCAATTCTGGGCAAAGGATAGCTGTCTTTCTTTGTCACATTGTTTAACCGCCGGTAGTCTACACAAAACATTGTCGACCCTTCCTTTTTCTTGACAAGCACTACCGGGGATGTCCATGCACTATTCGAGGGTTCAATCACTCTTTGTTCTTTCATGTCGGTGATAATTTGCTCGGCTTCCTTACGTTTTGCCAAAGGAAGCCGTCTGGGATGTTGTCTTATCGGTTGCGCATCTCCAGTATTGATCTTGTGTTGCGCTACATTCGTCCTTCCTTTCTCACTATCATCCAGTGCAAACACACTTCGATATCATCCGACCAGTTCTTTTACTTTGCCCAGTTGGTCGCCGTTTAATTCTTGACACGAAGGTATCAACATATCTAGCAATTTCTGTGAGCAGCCGTTGGCTGGTTTATCTTTTGTGTCGTTCACACAACGTTTAATATAGTATACTGGAATGCAACTTCCCACAATCATGTCTTTCTTCAGGGTCACCGTATGCGGATTAATGTTCAGCACCCTTACTGGTATCATATTTCAAAACTTTATCAGCGTTCTTCCAATCAGTAATCCTCCTGACCCATTCCCGATTCAGTTGCTTCCATCATGCATACTTGTCCTTTCCGGAGTGTACCATCCGGGCGTCCCATCACTATCATTTCCGCCTTCTCGGAATTTCCTTATCACAAGTCATTCGAACTTGCATCGTCTGGTTACTCGTCCCTTGAAATGGAACCTCATCATCATCTTTCCGTAGCACATTTTCTTTCATGTTCACATGAAACCCATATTCTCTCATGAGATCCATTCCCAAGATCATTTTTTTTGTAATTTCAGCTACCAACACCCGATGATTAATTAGTTTGTCTCCAATTCCCAACGTTACGGCAGTCTCTCCGTGAGTAGAAATTTTCTCACCACTTGCCGTTCGAAGACACACCTATGCAGGTTGCACTTTTCCACGACCAACCAAATCTGATCTCACAATTGTCCTTGTTGCTCCTGTATCTACGAGTAATCGGTGCAACCCTACCATTAAAACTACCATCGATATAAATGCTGTCCAGATTTCCCATCGACCATGCAGCACGAATGGTAATCTCCGGGACACTACGTTGTGCAGTCGACGTTCGCCCCCTTACGTCAACTTGCTCTAGTTTTCTGCTGCTCAACCTCATCTCCGTGGTCGTTGTCTTTCCAGCCTTTCCGCCTTTTGCGTTTCAAACACACGGTTGATTATTTGTTCTATGCTATTCTGCAATTGCTGAAGTTCTTCTATTGCAGACCGAACTTTGTAACTCATCCTGTGTGATGTTTGCTTAGCTGCTTGAAATTCAAGCGCATGAGTCAGTGCGTCATCTAACATTTTTGGCCGTGCTAATCTTAGCACTTGCTACCCCTGTGAAGTTGGCACGACATTCTTTAAATTTAAAAAAAGCAATGATAGTTCTAGTATCACTTTTCATAGTTCTAGAGTTACTGATAGAAAATAAAAATAGTTTCGCGTTTTTAATACCAAAAAATAGCAAATGAAAAATTGTCGTGCTAACTTCGCGAATGTAGCACGACACTTCCTCCTGTAATCTATAAGAAACCAATAAATATCACAACTTTTAGCAAGAGTTCCCGTTAGTTTTAATCGAGTTCCATCTCTATATGTAATTAAAATAAAAAATTGCGACAATTAGGTTATTTGCATAAACGACGATCACTTTTAGCCAGAGTTCCAGTGGCTAACCATTTTTAAATAATTTTTTAATTTTCGGTCTAGCACGACACACGGAAAAAATGTCGTCCTGTTCATTTCTAGCGAATTTTTTGATATATATATATATATATATATATATATAATCGACAGTTCTACATGAGTTCTAACAACTACGACCACTTTTAGCCTCAGTACCAGTGTCTAACCATTTTTAAATAATTTCTTAATTTTTGGTCTAGTACGACCCTCCTCGGAAAAAAGTGTCGTGCTGATCATTTCTTGCGAATTTTTCGATATATATCGACAGTTCTACATGACTTCTAACAACTACGACCACTTTTAGCCTGAGTTCCAGTGTCTAACCATTTTTAAATAATCCTTCAATTTTTGGTCTAGCAGGACACTCGGAAAAAAGTGTCGTGCTGATCATTTCTAACGAATTTTTCTAAAAGTTATCGTAGTTTTTAGAAATCATGTAGGACTGTTAATATATATCGAAAAATTCGGTAGAAATGATCAGCACGGCTCTTTTTTCCGAGTGTCGTGCTAGACTAAAAATTAAAAAATTATTTATAAATGGTTAGGCACTGGAACTCAGGCTAAAAGAGATCGTAGTTGTTAGAACTCATGTAGAACTGTCGATATATATTGAAAAATTCGTTAGAAATAATCAGCACGGCACATTTTTCCGAGTGTTGTGCTAGACCAAAAATTAAAAAATTATTTAAAAATGGTTAGACGCTGGAACTCAGGCTAAAAGTGATAGTAGTTGTTAGAACTCAAGTAGAACTGTCGATATATATTGAAGAATTCGCTAGAAATGAACAGAAGGACACTTTTTTTCCGAGTGTCGTGCTAGACCGAAAATTAAAAAATTATTTAAAAATGGTTAGACGCTGGAACTCAGGCTAAAAGTGATAGTAGTTGTTAGAACTCAAGTAGAACTGTCGATATATATTGAAGAATTCGCTAGAAATGAACAGAAGGACACTTTTTTCCGAGTGTCGTGCCAGACCGAAAATCAAAAAATTGTTTAAAAATGGTTAGCCACTGGAACTCTGGCTAAAAGTGATCGTAGTTGCTAGAACTCATGTAGAACTGTTGGTATATATCGAAAAATGCGCTAGAAAGAATCAGCACGACACTTTTTCGTCGAGTGTCGTGCTGGGTACAATATACGTCGTTTATGCAAATAACCTAATTGTTGCAATTTTTTATTTTAATTACATAGAGAGATGGCACTCGATTAGAACTAACGGTAGCTCTTGCTAAAAGTTGTGATATCTATTGGTTTCTTATGGATTACAGAAGGAAGTGTCGTGCTAGATTCGCGAAGTTAGCACGAAAATTTTTCATTTGCTATTTTTTGGTATTAAAAACGCGGAACTATTTTTATTTTCTATCAGGAACTCTAGAACTATGAAAAGTGCTACTAGAACTATCATTGCTTTTTTAAAATTTAAAAAATGTCGTGCCAACTTCACAGAGGTGCACTTGCTGTATTTCGTTGTCTTTAACGCCATCCGCAAATGTTTGAACAGCCAATTGTTCGAGGAAGCTATCTGGTGCCGTTAGGTATGCCTATCTAACTAATCTGGCAATGTCAGCTTCGAATTCTTGCAGGCTTTCATTTGTCTTTTGCGAGCGGTTCTTAACTTGTGCATGGTAAACCTGTTGAAGGTGAGCGTCTCCATATCTCATCTCAAGCTTCGATATTAAGAGACCGTAATCATTCTGTTGGTGATCGGAAAAGGCTTGCAAGATGTTAAGAGCTTTCCCCCGTAGGGCCACTATCAAGTAGATAGCCTTCTCTTTGTAGCACCAACCGTTGGCTATTGCAGCGGCTTCAAATTGTTTCAAATATGTGGGGAAGGTGTTTTACCATCGAATGTGGGTGGTTTCACTCTAAATTTTGACGGTATTGACTCGCCTTTTTCCATGCTTCTTATTTATGAGATGTTCTGATTTACAACTTGGTTTACTAACTCAGGTGGCCGCGTTGTTAATGAAATCATTTGTTCTTGTAACGTCATCACATCTTCTTCCATTTTTACCAATTTACTGTCCAACTTTTGCTCAACTGTTTTTACCTATTCAGTGAAATCTTCTTTCAATGTAATGGAGCTTTCCATTAATTTTTGTTCTAACGTGGCTGTACTTTCATTCAACTTTTTTTCCATTTCTGCAGCATTTTCACTTAACCTTTCCATTTTCTCAGCACTTTCACTAAACTTTACTTTCATTTTCGCAGCATTTTCACTCAACTTTTCTTCTATTTTCTCAGCATTTTCACTTAACTTTTCTTTAAGGGTTGATTCCAGTTCAACTGACCTCACATGTGTTGTCCTTTGTCGATCAATCATAGCGAGTTCTGGTTGAGACCCACCAGGTAACATCGCTATTCTACTTATTTATCAGGTGACAACAATTATCTACTTACCACACATGCAAACAGGTATTGCCAATTTTATCCTTCTTATAATAGCAAAATTTTAATACTATGCGAGTTAAGGTTCGGGCCTTTGGAGCTGTGTTTTTAAAAAACAACTTCAAACTCTTAACAACATTTATTTGATTTGAAACAGAAATTATGGTGAAATTTGGAATAACTTGTACATAATAACTTTATTAAAAAAAAATACTTAATTGTACTGGTGAGTAGCTTGAACAACGAAGTATGGAGTTCGAAGACTGACTGCCGGGCATTGAGCTCCCGGGCTTTTTATAATAACCTGCCCCTCACACGGCTGTGGTAACTTGCAGATCTCATGTCTGCGTTTTTCTTAATTGTACACTTTATTACAATGTAACAACTTAATTCTAAGTAATTGCGGTATGTTGACCGCCTGTGACCTGCCACCTGCAGTATCACTGCCCTCACGGATGCAAAGTTGCATGTCCGTTCTCATGAACTGTCGATAACCTCTCTGGGTTATCCTTGTGTTACAATGTTGCATTGAACTTATACTTTACTTTACTTAACAATTTCTAATAATTCCTATTAGATTCAATATATCAATATATATAGGTAATTGGAGGATACATAACTTGCATAGTTAAAACTGGATGTAAAATTTTTAAAACAGCACATGAAATTTCATTAATCTAATTTTTTTTGCTGAATTATTACTAACCTAGGGATTTCAACTTTGTACACGTCAAACAATTAAAACGAGCTCGCTTTAAATACATGACGACATCATTCCAAACTAAAATATTTAGCCATTTGTTTATGCTGTTTGCATTGCAGCAATTTTTTTAATTTTTATGTTCAGTTGACAACATTTCCCTTTGTAAATATTGTAAAAACAAAACACTTATTTTTGTATAAATTTGTTTGTAAATAACATTGGTTACAGAATTATTAATAACTAGTGCTAACCCGCGCTAACGCGCGCAGCGTCTTAAAATTTATAATGTTATCTCTATGGCGTTTGACATATCGTAACTCCGTAGTGGTACAATATTTTCCAATTTTAATAGTTTTGGCAAATCTACGCTTCAAGCTGAATTTTTGATGTATAATATGTGTATATTGCCCTTATAATATTGAAACTAAATTGGAACAAACTAACCGCTTACGCTATTTATATATATATATATATATATATATATATATATATATATATATATATATATACATTTTTTACACACTAAAATAGTGGCAATGTGTTATTGTTTATTAAACTTTGATTAAATCAAGTGTTTGATTTAACTAGTAGGAATAACAATTCAAAGAACTCACTGCAGGCTTTGAGATAAGAGTGCAGTTCATGTTTACTTTATTAGCCGGAAAACTTTAACCTCAATAATTTTTTAGAAAGATAAATAATTAAAAAGGTTACAGTGTGCTGTCAAACTTTCTGATCAAAAATTTTCACATCTATCCGAGCCTCTCTTTTTTGGTATAGTGATCATGGTGTTACGTTTGAAATCTTTGGGTATCTCGTCTGTCTCATACATATAGCTTACAAGTTGGAAGAAACATTCTGTTACTGCTTGTCTAGCGGCTTTTAGTATTTCTGCTTGCAGCTTATCTGCACCAGACCCCTTACTATTTTTCAGACCCTTTAATGCCAACTCAAACTCATTTCTAAGTATAGGATATCCCAAGCCATCCTTTTCAATGTCTGATTCTTGTTCTAATGTTGTTAGTTCTTCTCGTGCATATAAAATCCCTATATATTCTTGTAATCTTACCACTTTGTCTACATTTTCTATAATGATATTTTCTCCCGCGTTCTATATATTTTTGCTATACGGTTTTATATCCCTAAAATCATTCTAATTAGTTTCTATGCTTTGTCTGCCATTCCTATTTCCATCTTAATTTGTACCTCTTTGCATTTTTCATCAATCCATTGTTCTTTAGCTTTCCTGCATTTGCGAATAATTTCCCATTTTATGGTTTTGTATCTCTTTTTTCTTGTTTTGTCTGATCTATTATTGTAGTTTCTTCTTTCTTCTATTAAATTCAGGATATCCTTTGTTATCCATGGTTTCTTTTTGTATATACCCCAGAATATCTCTGGCCGCCATGTCTAAGCTGGATTGAATGTTATTCCATTCTGCTTCTATTTCCTTAGTATTAGATATTATCACGATATCTTTTAACAATTCACTTGACTTATTTTCAAAGCGCCCTTTTCCGTTTCTTTTTTTCAAATATTTAAATTTCAGGGCGGCCTTCATTATTACGATATTGTGGTGAATGTCTATATCTGCTTCTAGGTAGCTTATGCAGTCTTTTAATTGATTCCTACACCGTTTTCTAATAAGAATGTAATCTATTTGATATGTTCCTATATCTCCTGGCATCTTCCACGTGTATCGTCTTTTAGCATGATGTTGAAATAATGTGTTTGTGATGGTTAAATTGTTCTTGTCGCAAAATTCTACTATTCTATTTTCCCTGTCGTTTCTCGTGCCTAAACCAAATAAACCTACGATTGCTCCTTCCCTACCCTCACCTACCGTTGCATTAAAATCCCCCGCAATTATTAAATTTTTATGTCTTTTTACGTATCTTAGTATGTCTTCGACTTCTTTGTAAATCGCTTTTACTTCTTCGTCACTGTAGCTAAAGGTGGGCATGTATACCTGTATTATTACTGTATGTACCGGTTTAGATTCTAATCTAACCATAAGTACTTTTTCGTTCTTTTGTAAGTATTTTTGTACACAGTGTCCTATATTTTTTCGCATAACTGTCCCCACACCCGAATTTCCTTCCTCTGATTTCAATATGAATTACTCTAAAGTCTCCACTTCAAAAATCCCCCGCCTCTGGCTACCGAACTTAGCTGAACCTAGTGCTAACCTATCCATTTCAATTTTTAAGTTCTTTAGCTTACCTTCTTGCTTCATACTTCTGAGATTCCACGCTCTGACTCGCAAAAAGTTCCCGACTCTTTTTCTAAATTTTTCGATCACACCTCCGAAGTAGTACCCTCCCCAAAATCTACATGGGGGACTATTTTAATTCCGGAATCTTTTATCCCAGAAAATGTCATCATGTTTGTTACAATTTAAGTACGCTGTGTACTCGGGAGGTATTGAAGTGGTTGCCTGTTGCCTTCAACATCGCAGTGGTGTGTCTTAGAATTCCATACCGACTCCTACGGTCTCTGCCAATCTAAGTACCGATAGAGCTGCTGCCCTGTCTTAGTCTGTTTTCTCACTAAAGATTCTACTTAGTTATGATTAAGGAGGCTAAAAGGACTACCAGTCAAGGACCGGACTACGGTTTAAGTAATTAGTTAAAGTTGGTACATATCAAATGAACACTATAAATCAAATAGACAATCGGAGAGCAATAAGTACTAATCTTTGTTATTGTTGATGTGCTGAAATTACGGTGCACATGGTGGTAACACTCCACGTTGGAGGTCGCGTTTTGTTTACGACCGCACTACTCGGACGTCTGTACCATTCACTGGTCTGTAACAAGATGCTAGGGGTAGTATTTACTCGCACACACACGAACTTGTTCGAGTAATTTTTTTCATTGTCTATTATGACGGAACACTACTACTTTGGTTGAACTTTTAGGTCACTGGAACGCGGAAGCCATTCCACCCGTTCTAGTAATTTACAACTTCTTCAAGGTTCAGGTCCATTTGGAATGGCAAAACAAGTTTATCAAGTACTTATATTTTTAAAAATTTCATAGGTTTATCGGACATCGTTCATATCATGCTGCACGACAGCTATTAGGCATAAAAAATTATCGAACCGTCGTACGATGACAGCGCTTTTGTTACTATATGAAATTTTAAACAATGAGTTAGACTCTCCTTCTGTATTACAAAACATAGGTTTCTTTGCCCCTGCCCATTCTGGTAGGTTTAAAAATCTCTTTAGTACACTTATTTTTCAAACGGAAATCAGATGAAAATCGCTGCTAATAAAAACTCTCCATAGATATAATAATATATCCACCAACCACATATTAGTCATTGTTTTCGTCAACTTTAAAATAATTTAAGAAAATGTGTATGAATGTACTTTTATAAACACGAATACTTTTACAAACACATTTGATATGCGCGCGCACACACACACACGCGCACACACACACACATGCGCGCGCGTACACACATTCTCTTTATATAGATTTCATTCTTAGTCGAAATTCGTAATTAGATCATAACCCTGTTTATTTCCAAATAAATAAATAAATAAATAAATAACATTTTTTGTTGCTTGGACCTATTTTTTAAATACTATGGGAATAGGCAGGAGGACGGTTCTGAATTGGAAAAGCAATTACGCACTGGTGAGGAAACAAAATAAAGAACTATCAAACTTAATACTAATTCAAAGCCTTTTCAAAAAGAGCGTAAAGAAATGGAAGCTTATTGTGACGCCCTACTTGTTTTGGAATCGCACTATTGTCGTGCTAATTCAAAAAAAAAATATTTATTACCCAAATGGTCCTCAAAGAAAAGTCTGTATCATTTTTATATCAACCATTGGCGTAAAAGGCGTGACAACGTACATTTACATGCAATAGCCATTTTTCATGAAATATTTGACATTAGAAATCTTGCCTTGTCCCACCCAAAAAAAAAAAGATCAGTGTGAAAAATGTGAATCCTATAATACAGGTCAATTATGTGAAGAGGACTATAATGCACACCTGAAGAAAAAAGAATAGGCGAGGACTAAAAGAAAGGATAAAGTTTCAGAAAATATTGTTTTACAGTGGCTACAAGCAGGACTTATGACGCCTAAATCAAATATTAGCAGTCTATATTATAAAACAAAGTTACAAGTGCATAATCTAGCCTTCTACAATATTATTAATAAAGATGGTAACTGCTATCTCTGGAACGAGGTAGAAGGAGGAATAAATGCTGAAGATTTTGCAAGTATTTGAGTCGATTTTCTAGAAAACCGGATTATACCAAATAATATACCATTAGATACAACCCTACAGAGCTTATATAAATAGCAAACGGCGGTAATACAATTAGAGCAGGAATACAGAGAAGTAAATATTAGTAAAGGGGTGAGATAGGGATGTGCCCTATTCCTGTTAAGTTTTAACTTGTACATCAAAGAGACAATGAATACTGTCAAATACAGGAAGGCATTTGAAATTATTGTGCAGGGGCAAAAGATTGATGTGCTTGGATTTGCGGATGGGGTGGCGGTACTGGTATCTAGCAAGGAAGAGTTGGAAACTTCTCTTAATGAAGTGGAGGCGGTTCTAGCAGAGAGATGCGGTATGAAAGTTGACAGAAATGAAACTGAGGTGCTAGTACATAATGGAGGGGGAAATGGATAGAAAGCTGGAGTGCAAATAGGAATCGAGGACTTATAGGGGGTTGGGGATTTCTGCTGCCTGGGAGGTTAAATAATGCAAGATGGGAAATTTGCACGGGGTCATGCTGCATTTGACAGGAGAAGGCAGCTGCTATGTTCAGGGACAACGGGCCTAGAGGCGGGGGAGGGATTGCTGAAGGCGTATGTGTGGTTGGAAGGGTACCTCCTCTGATTTCGATTCTGAGTTAGCCTACACATTTCTCTGAAATTCCCAGAACCTAGATACAGTTCCGCCGCCATTGTTTTCTAAATATATACCTTATTTCACTGATATTCAGTGTTATGTGATCCAAGATCCTCAACACTTAGACATTTGTCTAATTAATAGTTTTCTAATAGATCCTTTCACACAATCAACATTAGTTGAGAATATTGCATAACCAGAACCTGTAGTTGTTTATAATAATTATCAGCTTTACAAACAATAATTTTTTTTGTCATTAGGTTTTCCGTCTTGGAACTGGTTGGATGAGTACCTCCATTGATTTCTATTGTGACCTAGCCTACACATTTCTCTGAAATTCCCACAGCCTACATCTTTGACTATCTAGGTCTACTGCTACCTCTATTTTTTTCCTATCTCTGCTTCTAATATATTCCGCACTATTCTTTCATGACTAGTATGTGACTTATCATCCTATCTCTTCTATTTTTTACTGTTATCCACATATTGCTTTCTTCCTCTACCATTTCTAGAACCTCTTTCTTCTTTTTGTCTGTCCATGATAACTTCATCATACGTCTCTATCACCACATTTCAAAGACTTCTATATTTTCCTATCCACATTTCACAGACATACAACTCCACACATATGATTTTAGCAATCCTTTTCTTGTTTCTATGTTTGCCGTCTTCAACGTAGCAATTGCGTTTTCTTGTTAAATGCAATTTTTTTATTTCATATCTTTTGAACTTTTCTTCTTATGTTGTTTTCTAAAATATATTCTATTTTAGTGATATGCAACGGTATGTGAAAGGGGTTAAACAACCTGACAGCTACCAAGATCCCCCACCACTTAGGCAATTGTCGAATCAATAGTTTTCCAATTAATCCTTTTGCACAATCAACATTTGTTAAGAATATTGTAAAACCAACGCCTGTTGTTGTTTACAATAATCATAAGGTTTAAATGGAATAACTTTTTGCATTATTAGATTTTCGTACCAGAACTGTTTGGGCACGTACCTCCATTGATTTCTATTCTGAGCTAACCTACACATTTCTCTGAAATTCGTACAGCCTGCATTTTTCACTATCTGTGTGCAATAGTCTAATCTAAGTCTACCTCTACTTCTCTTTTTTTGTTTCTCTACTTCTAAAATATTCCTCACTATGCCTTAGTATGTGTTCTATCATACTGTCTCTCATATTCTTTATTGTTTTCCACATATTTCTTTTTTCCCTTACCATTTCTAGAACCTCTTGGTTCCTCACTTTGTCTGTCCATGATATCTTCATCAGAATAACATCACATTTCAAAGGCTTCTATCTTTTTCCTATCCCCTTCTGCTACTGTCCACATTTCAAAGCCGTACAGTGATGTGCTCCACACATATGTTTTCAGCGGTCTTTTTCTTGTTTTTATATTTGTTGTCTTTGAGCAGGGTGGTTGTTTTTCTTGTTGGATGCGGAATTGGCCTTGTGCTAATTTTTGTTTTATATCTTTTACGCTTTTTCCATTTTGCGTTGTTTGACTTCCATAGGTTGCGGAAATCCTTAGCCTCTTGTGGGATCTCGTTTCCTATTTGTGTTCTGGTTTTTGATTTATTTTCCCCTCCTTTGTATACTAGTGCTTTATTTTATTTTTGTTGGCTTTCATGCCGTGTCTTTCTGTTGGAACTGTTTCCATTTCAGTTGGAGCTAATTCTAACTCTTCCTTGCTGGATGCTGGTATTGTCGTGTCGTCTGCAAATCTAAGCATATCGTCGGCTTAGTGTGTTAACGACCCTATAGTAGGGGATAAAGAATACTACTATAGTAAGCCTGCTTATCGTAAAGGCGATTAAAGGCGCAGCAAAGAGCAGCAGCCTTGCTGGCTAAAAGATATTGGAGGAGAGTCGGTTGGTCTCGGGCGATCCTCAATAATTTACAAGCTTGTTGGGGGTTGGCCATGACGGATACGGCTTTTTGCTAAAATCTATAAAAACTGCGTTGTGGAAAGATATGGGAGCCTACCACAATATTTCCCAGGTGTGCGTGGCCTAAAACACGAAATACATATGATGGAGAGCTCACAAGTAAAATTCTTGTCCGGAGGTAAAATACTCCCTCATTCGGATCTCCGGGAGGGGGTACTTGGGGCTCGTCATCGTAAGAATATAAAACATCAGTTCGATTTAGTGATAGGGACTTGGAGTATAAGGTCATTACTTAGAGTAGATAAGTTAACGAATTTATTAGTCGAAATGAGAAAGGAAAAGCTGGACATTTTAGGTATTAGTGAGATGAGATGGCCAGATAGTAATGACTTTTGGAAAGATAATTATAGAATAATTACAACTTCTTCAACTAATGGACAGGCAGGCGTAGGAATAGTGTTAGGTAAAAGATTAGGGCATAAAGTTAAAGAGTACTTACAATTTAGTGATAGAATAATTATGGTTAGATTGAGTACAAAACCCACAGACACTGTTTTAGTTCAGGTTTACATGCCAACAATTCAGTACGAGTAGGAGAAAAGGTATACGAAGATATAAATAGTATAGTGAGAAAAGTAAAAGGAGATGAGAATTTAATAGTTATGGGCGATTTTAATGCGTCAGTGGGGGAAGGTAGTGAGGGAAAAATGGTTGGAAAATTTGGGTATGGCAGACGAAATGATAGAGGAGAAAGATTAGTTGAGTTTTGCCAGGAAGATAGATTAGTAACTGTTCGAACCTATTCGAACAACATGTTAGGAGAAGATATACCTGAAAAGCGCCAGGTGATAGGGCTAGATACCAAATAGATTATATTTTAGTTAAACAAAGATTTAGAAACCAAGTTAAAAACTGTCGTAGTTATCCAGGGGCTGACATAGATAGCGATCATAACTTAGTTAAAATGAAGTGTAAATTAAATTCCAAAAATTGAGAAAGGTTAAAAGAAAGGGATGGGATCTAGGTTAGCTTAATGATAGTAGGGTAAAAGAGGAATATAAACAAGTATTAGATAATAAGAGCAAAGAGATAGCTGTAGGAGGGGAACGTAGAAAATAGATGGAAAGAAATAAAACTGACTGTTCATGATACAGCAACACAGACTCTAGGTAAGAAAAAAATAGAAGCGAGAAAACCGTGGGTAACAAAGGAGATATTAGATTTAATAGAGAATAGAAGAAAGCTTAAACCTTTCAGAGAAGTGGATACTGAAAGTAAGCAAAAATATAATAGAGTTAGAAATAAGATAGTACACGAGTGTAGAAAAGCTAGAAATAAATGGATGGAGGAGAATTGTAAGGGAATACAAGATGATTTGAGAGTAGGTAAGACAGACAGGGCTTACAGGGCAGTTAAAAAGTTTTTTGGGGAAGATAGGAAAAAAATATAATGGTATTATTGACGAGAATAATGAGCTTCTAATAAATAAATTTGAGGTAGCAGATACATGGAAGAGATATTTAGAAGATTTATATAAGGGAGACGATATGGATGAGTTAGAAAACGACCAAGAAGAGGATGTAGAAATAGGGTTCTCAATATTAAGAGAGGAATTTGATAGAGCTGTTCGGAATCTTAAAATAAATAAAGCGCCAGGGATAGACGATATTCCCGCAGAATTAATAAAATATGCAAGTCAGAAAACTTTAGATAGATTATATGAACTAGTAAAAGTAATACATGACACAGGTGAGGATCCAATAGATTTCGAAAAAAATATTATTATCCCAATCCCAAAAAAGTCAGGAGCTGATAGGTGTGAGAATTTTAGAACAGTTAGTTTAACTTCTCATGCTTCCAAAATACTAACAATAATAATTAAAAATAGAGTAGAAGCTTTGACTGAGAATTATTTAGGCGAAGACCAATATGTTTTCGTAAAGACAGAGGGACTAGAAAACCGATACTAATGATTAGGGTAATTATCAAAAAGGTTACAAAAAATAAAAGACTCATTTCGCGTTTGTAGATTTAGAAAAAGCATTTGATAGGGTTAATTGGATTGTTATGTTCAGGGTTTTGCAAAAAATAGGAATCTCTCATAGGAATAGAAAAATTATTTACAGTCTATATAAAAACCAAAGCATAGTAATTATATTTGATGAAATAGAAAAGGAAGCTAAGATTAGAAATGGTGTTAGACAGGGTTGTATACTGTCTCCTTGATTTTAATGTTTATATTGAGGAAGCTTTAAACTTAGCTAGAGAGAGAAAGAGATAGGTATTAGTGTACAGGGACAGAAAATAGACATGTTACGTTTTGCAGATGATATAGCCATTATAGCAGAGTCTAGAAAAGTGTTAGGAGAGTTTTTAAATATTTTAGATGAGATACTACGAAGTAACTATAGTATGAGTATTAACTCAGTAAAGACAAAGATAATGACAAGTGAGTTACAGCCTAGTTCTAAACCAAAATTAAAAATAGGTAATACCGAGTTAGAGGAGGTAGATGAATTTTGCTATTTAGGTAGTATAATTACAAAAGATGGACGTAGCAGAAGGGATATAGTAGCTAGAATAGCTCAAGCTAGAAAAATGTTTTTAAAAAAGAAAAACTTACTAATAGCTAATAGTATTAATTTAGATAATAGAAAAAGTTTCTTAAAGTCGTACGTATGGAGTGTTCTACTATACGGTAGTGAGACTTGGACAATTAAAGAAGTAGATAAGAAAAAGATAGAAGCTTTTGAAACTTGGTGTTATAGGAGAATGTTAAAGATTAGTTGGAAAGATAGAGTAACAAACGAGGAAGTTTATAGAAGGATAGGTGAGGATCCCTGTATGTGGAAACAATTGAAGTTCAAGATAGATAGAATGATAGGGCACCAGTTAAGACATGAGGGACTATTTAGTAAAGTCTTAGATTATAGACTACCAAATAAAAATAGAGTAGGAAGGCCTAGACAAAGTTATATTAGTCAAGTTATTAGAGATGTAGGTTGTGAAGGGTATGTAGACCTTTTAGACTAGCTTAGAATAGAAAAGAATTTAGAGCTGCGTCAAACCGACTTTAACTAAGTTCGAAAACAAAACAAAAGAAAAATAAAATCAGTTAACTAAATGTCACCAGGACATGACTCACAATTGGGTAGCGGTCTGGCATGTTGGTAGCGTTTCGTTGCTTAAGCCTTACCATAACATATAATTTAACACTTTTCCTTTTGAAGCTGATAACCAGCTAATATTTCATTTCCTTATAAATGGTAATCATGTAAACATGTTAGAGTTCTTTAACAACCATCAGGTTGCTAATATCTATGTAGAGCCAGGTGGATAGGAAAAGATAGAAGGATATAGAAAGACCTAGACCAAACTACATTAGTCAAATTATTAGAAATTTAGGTTGTGAAGGGTATGTAGAGCTTTTTAGATTAGCACAGAATAGAAAAGAAGTTAGAGCTGCGTCAAATCGACCTTAAGTAAGGTCGATAACAAAATGATGATGGACCGTTCCAAATACAATGTTAATGATTGTTTAAAGAACTAAATTTATAAGTTAAAGGTATAAAATTCATATTCGAACTGGAGAATAATGGACATTTACCATTTTCGGATATACTAGTAATTGGCAATGATAATAAACTAAAATTTGAATATTATAAAAAATAAACCAATGTAAATCGCCCTATTTAATCTTCCTCCTAATAAGGCAATAACAATTAACTATGTTTTGAAGAGTACGCATTTTCATTTTATTGTTTTTCTTTACCCTGATTAAATCAGATATTATAGACATTAACTTATAAGTTAATCTAGTAAATTATTGCTGAGAATGTACGAGTTTTCTGCTCTACAGCAATTTTTAATGCAACAGCGGTTTATTGGTATCTTCTCCAGTTTTATTAATCGACTTATAAACTGAGCAAACATGTCACTCCAATAAAAGCAACATTAATGCTAGAAACGCACGGTTTGTTTATATTACATTAAAAGTGATTTCTCACCAGGGTGGACTTCTGCAATAATAAATAACAAATGCTTGAAGAAACACGCCTCTGCACGACCTATACAAGATGTGAAAGGAAACGAACGAACGCTCTTTTCAAAAGTCATAACAAAATGGGTGTAGCTGAGGTATCTGAAAACATTAATTATATTTTTAAGAAGAAAAATTGACACCGTTTTGTTCGATTTATGCTAATGGGATTCAGACTAATTAAATGTTAAATACCATCCCATCGCGCGTTATAATTTATGAAAAATATTTCGTTACGGTACGTCCAAAGAACAAGATGAAGACCGTGAGGTACGTAATTAATTACAAGCGTGTTATGCAACATTGCTGCAGCAGCAGCATCAAGCAGTTCAGAACCTGTACCCACCTTTATTTCTGTGTAACAAGAGCATAAGCGTATTAGATATCGAGTTTGCTTCAATCGTGACCAATAATTATTTAATAATAGCAGTACACGAATAACGTGTTTCGATTGGTTTCTGCTTTTTATTATTGCTATTATTATGGCATGGTTCATCGTTACGAGAAATATTAAGCGAATTGTAGGTACTTCTCTACTTGTTCGTACTAAAAATAGTTTTCATGTAGACGTATCTTTCTTGCAAGAGCAAATCTTCAAATTAGTACTAAAAAGTTTAAGAAGAAATGAACTGCTATAGAAAAGCATGGACCGAAAGCACCTGTGTAACCGGGAAAATAGTAAATCAACAGGTCCGTTCAATTTTTTTTATTTTTAAATAAAGTTTAATTACAAATAAAGCTTTTACAGTGTATTAAGCACAAAAATAATAACATAACCAGGGCCGAGCCGTGCCGGGGGTAAAGCCTGTGTACAGCACCCGCTCGGTAACCTACCAGGCCGATGCAAAGAAATAAATTGTGCTTCATATAAGCCGTTTTCGGCATTCCCATGCATCCAAGATACTTACATCTTCCCGTTTCTGCTGCTATGCTGGAAGGTGTCCTACTCCATCAGACAGATCTCGGTGGTGGGAATTGCTGCAGCCAACGCTCACTTTTTTTCCCTTCGTGTTCAGCAACAACCGTGAAAGTACTAAGCCTTCCTCGCTTTCTCTGAATGTTTTTGTTCTGCACGCAGAGGTATTGCGCCACTTCGCTCTTGAAGTATAACACACTTAGCTGATTATTCACTGATACTTTCATTTGATTGTAATGGCGTCTGTATAGAAGCCATGAGACGACAACAATGAGACCCAAAACGTGAAAGATAAGGCGGAAGTACCACTTCTGTGATCGAATTGTGATGCGATACAAAGTAACAAGGGAATCCAAGAAGTCGGCAGCTCCCAAGAATTTATAATATGTGGAAACAATGGACGAACATGCAACTTGAACGACTTTCTTCTACTTTCTGTTCCATCTGTCCACTTGACAAACCTGGCGAACAAAAGCGAAAGTGCTCAGGAGGTGCACAGAGTTGTTGTCATACCACTTAACACACCGCAGTTCAACTCTGTCTTGGACCTTTCTTTTTCTTTCAAACGTGTCACGCCTTTTATTCTTCATCTCATTATCTGAGAAGAAGCTGCATCCTTTAGAAAGGTTTATCCTAATAGTTCCCAGACTGTGGATGCCAAGTTGGTCAAGTACTATCTGAAGATCCACGCCGCAGAACCAATTACCATAACGACGTGTGCAGCACTATGTTCGCGCTAACATCAGATTAGAATGATTGTCTGCGAAAACAATGAAGCCAGTGTGTGTAGATGTCCATGTTGTATACTATACCTTTTTCATCGCAAAGTATGAAAACCATGTACCCCCATTTGTGCGGATTTTGAGGATTGTATTACTTCAAATGGATCTTTTCTTTGAAAGGTGCTATCTGTTCAGTCACGCATAAATTTTCGTCGATTGGAATTTCTTGGAACTTTGTCACGCCATCAGAAATCAAAGGACGAATTTGTGCAATTTATCATGGCCGGGTTGGCATAATGGGATAGCTTTTTCGTTGTCATTACAGTGCAAGAAACGTTTGATACATTCCCATCTATTTATAGGCATTGTGTCAGCAACAGCTGCGACTCTGCTCGAGTTGCTCTAATCCATGCCAAGCTGGTATTGGTGGCGCAGTTCTCTTTATTGACCAGTGCACATTGGTTTTCTTCTTTCTAGAGTATCATTAGTTGTCGTGGATGTCCCAGGTTGTTCTAGATCAATATCATGACATCCTGATAAGTAACTAGCTTCATCATTCTGATTCTCCTCTTCATCGTCCTACTCCTCCTCGTCATAATCATCATCACGGGAATCGCTAATTTCGTGACGCGGTGACAGAGTCAGTTCAGCGTCATCATCGCTATCTGGAAGGTTCTCATCTTCACCATCATCTGGAGGAATGTAAACTGATAGCAGGTCATTTCATTTTTTTCCATAAAAACATTTGTGCTGATTAACATTCTTGTAGAATATAAGATGAAAATGAGTACGGATATATTGGAGCAAAGAATAATTCTCAAATACCAAAAAATATGTAAATACAAGCACTCCAAAACACAAGCTTGTATTGCGCTGAAGGCTAATCTCAATGCCAAAGTACGATGCAATTTATCACCTCACTTGCATGCTGTTGAATACATGCTACAAACCTATTTTACAACGTTTTTACATGTGTTTTTAAAATATATTTGAAATAATTAGCATTTTAAAACGCACTTACCTCATATTACGCGAAATATTTATTTCTGTTTCCAACAACTAAACGCTTATATTTTAAAATTAATAGAAAATAATAGAGCATCTGAGCCTAGCTGCGCACTCTCGATATAACAAGGAACGAACGCCGCATACGAAAGACGCAGCTGTTTATGGTAGAAAACTATTTCCTAATTGGTTAGTCTTCTGTATCTTTGATGCAACTGTGGAAAAAGCATTTTGATTTTGAGAAACTGAAAGATATAGATATCCACGAAAGATTTGAAAAACGGCCAAATGAATTGCTGAAAGACATCGGGAAAATTTCTGATATGAAGAAACTAGAAACAGAATAGAATAACATCAAATCCAGCTTAGACATGGCGGCCAGAGACATTCTGTGGTATACACAAAAAGAAAATAAGAAACCATGTATAAAACAAAGGGTATCCTGAATTTATTAGAAGAAAGACAAAAATATAAAAACAGACCGGACGAAGCAAGAAAACGGAAATACAAAGCCATAAAATGGGAAATTATTTGCAAATACAATGGATTGATCAAAATTGCAAAGATGTATAAACTAAAATGGAAATAGTAAAGACGGACGAAGCATCCAAACTAATTAGAATGAATTTTAGGGATATAAAACCGCATAGCAAAAACATAAGGGCCGTGGAAGGAGACATCATCATGGAAAATGTAGAGAAAGTAGTTAGATGGCAAGAATATATGGGGAATTTATATACAGGGCAGGAACAGGAATCATACATAGAAAATGATGACTTGGGATATCATCCTATACTTAAAGATGAGTTTGAATTAGCATTAAAGAATTGAAAAATGGTAAGGCACCGGATATAGATAAGGTGCAAGAAGAACCTCTAAAACTGCAATATAAGCAGTGACAGAACGTCTCTTCCAACTTGTAAGTTATATGTATGAGACAGGCGAGACGCCCAAAGATTTCAAACATAACATCAACGTCACTATACGAGAAGCGCTGATTGATGTCAAAATTATCGAACAATAAGTTTGACAGCACACGTGTCAAAAATATAAACTAAAATTGTACCAAGAAGGATGGAAGAACGAGCTGAAGAAATACCAGGAGATCAATGTGGGTTTAGGCGAAACAGGGGAACTAGGGAGGCTATTTTAGTTCTGAAGGTAATAATGGAAGATAGAAAAAGGAGAAAGCGTATATGGGATCTGGAAAAGCATTCGACAATGTAAAATGGAAAAATATTCGAAATACTCAAAAAGATTGGAATGGGTTTTAGGCATAGCCGGATAGTTCATAGCTTGTACAAAGAGCAAACAACGGTAATAGAATTAGAGCAAGAACGTAGTGAAGTAAATATTAGGAAAGAGGTGAGACAGTGATGTGCCCTATCAGCATTAATTTTTTGCTTGAACATCGAAGAGGCAATGAATACTGTCAAATGCAGGAAGATATTGGGAATTACTATGCAGGGGAAAAAATTTAAATACTTAGATTTACAGATGATACATCGTTATTGGCATGTAGCAAGGAAGAGTTAGAAGCAGCTCTTAATGAAATGGAAACCGTTCTAACAGAGAAGTATCGTATGAAAATTAACAAAAATAAAACTAAAGTACTACTATATAAAGGATGGGAAAATAAGTCCAAAACCAGAATATAAATAGGAAACGAGAACTTACAAGAGGTAAAGAATTTCGGATACGTAGGAAGTCAAATAACACAAAATGGAAAAAATTGCATAAGATATAAAACAAAGACAACAAACATAGGAACAAGAAAAAGATTGCTGAAAGCATATATGGGGAGCACAGCATTGTATGGATGTGAAACTTGGACAATAGGAGAAGTGAACAGCAAAAAGATAGAAGCTTTTGAAATGTGGTGCTACAAACGTATAATGAAGATATCATGGACAGATAAAGTTAAGAACAAAGAGATTCTAGAAATGGTAGGAGAGATAGGATGATAGGTCACATACTAAGGCATGAAGGGATAGTACGTAATATATTAGAACCAGAGATAGGTAAAACGAGAGGTAGATGAAGACCTAGGTTAGACTATTGCACACAGATAGTCAAAGATGTAGGCCGTGGGAATTTCATGGAAATGTGTAGGCTAGTTCAGAATAAAAATCAATGTAGGTACGCGTCCAACCAGTTCCCATACGAAAAACCTATTAGCAAAAGAAATTGTACTTGAACTTGATGATTATTATGAGCAACTATAAGTGTTGGTTTTGCAATATTCTCAACTAATGCTGACGCTGCAGAAGATTTTATTGAAAAGCTACTAATTCGGCAAATGTCTAAGTGTTTGGTAGCCGCAGGTTGCTTAACCCCCTTCACATACCACTGAATATCGGAAAAATAGGGAATACACTTAAAAAACAATAAAAGGGAACCGAGTTTTATCTATGGAAAAAAATAATTGCACTTAAACTTAACGATCATTATAAACAACTACAGGTATTACTTTTTCAATATTCTCAACTAATGCTGATTGTGTAAAAGGATTTATTAGAAAAGTATTAGTTCGACAAATGGTTAAGTGACGGAGGATCTTGGTAGTTGCAGGTTGCGTAACTCCCTTCACATACCAAGAATATCGGTGAAATACAGTATGTGTATATATATATATATATATATATATAAATTTATATATATATATATATATTACTGTGGATTTATAGGTTATAATAGGTGTTACAAAGTTCAAATAATTAGTTATTGCAGGGTAACTCATGTATATAAGAGTCAAGTAGAGTTTAAGACGTTTTTCCGAAAGATAGGATAATAATTTACCAATTTTAATTAAATATTAGGGTTAATTGTACGTAGTTGTAAAATTCACTGTAAATATTAATTTTAATTAGATAGGAAACATAATTTCGTAAAGCATAGTTTCATAAATCTGCAAGAAACGTAGTTCCGTAAAACGTAGTTAAGGTTTTAAAATGAAATAGCATGTAGATTTGTTAATATAAAAGGATAATTCATCCTCCAATAAATTCTAGAAAATTCTCGGTCCCCGGAGAATATACAGTGCTTACGGCGCTTGTGTGTTTGACGGGTTGCCTAATAGTAGTTAAGTACTTTCTTAACGTCCTGTTTATTCTTTCAACCATTACATCCGATTGAGGATGAAGTGGCGTGGTTCTAGTCTTCCTTATTCCAAGATGCTTGCAGATGTTTTAAAACAACGTTGATTCGAAGTTCCGACCTTGATCGGAGTGTAATTGCAACGGAACTCCAAAGCGACAAAACAACTCCCTCACTAGTACATCTGCAACCGTCTCGACTTCTTGGTTAGGTATAGCATATGCCTCCGGCCATTTGGTAAAATAATCCATTGCAACCAAGATGTATTTATTTCCTTTCTCAGTTCATTATTTCCTAGTGTTCCAATACCAAGTACTTTAACATATTTAAAGGATGTTCTTATAGATAATGATATTGATGATGATAAAGTAGAGGATTATATCAAGCTTGTTTCGCATTGCAAGTCCCAGAACTGTTTTCAATTCAACAACAAGTTGTACGAACAACATGAAGGCACAGCAATGGGAAATAGCCTATCACCTTTCATAGCAAATTTATTTATGTCTCGCTTTGAGACCGAGTTAAAAGAAAACTCCAAATACTTCCCAAGAATATGGTTAAGGTACGTGGATGATATTTTTGCAGTTTTTGACACTTCTAAATCAAATGTTGATGATTTTCTTAAAGAAATGAATTCAAAATTTCAAAGCATAAAATTTACGTATGAACTAGAGAATAATGGACAATTACCCTTTTTAGATACATTAGTAATTAGAAATGGTAATAAATTAGAATTTGACATTTATAGAAAAGAAACCAATGTAAATCGCTTTATTTTGTCTTCCTCTAATCATAGCATATAACATAAGTTGGCTTCATTGAACTTTTTAATTAATAGATTATTGAATTTCCTTTAAATAAAAACAGATTTATTAAGGAATTTGCTCTTATTAAACAAATAGCGAATTACAATGGTTTCTCTTCTGATATTATAGATAATATTTTTAGAAAGTGTAAAAATAGGATAAACATCCGTAAATCAACGACTTTGCAATCAACCACCTCTAACGATAATGTTAAATATGTTAAACTTCCGTTTCACAAAACCACAAAGGGTCTTGATAAAATATTCAAACAGTGTAATTTCAAAATTGCTTTTACTAATACTAATAAAATTAAAGATTTGCTAGGTAATCCAAAAGACAAGGGGGAAAAATTGCAAAAGTCGGGGATTTATGAAATTAGTTGTGCAGGGCCAGGGTGTTTTCAAAAATATATTGGTCAGACCAAGAGGAATATAACAACAAGATTTAAAGAACACATTGCTCACTTCAAATATGGTAAATATGAAAGGTCTCAGGTCGCCAAACATATATTTGAAACCAGCCACCCCCGTTAAACTAGAAAATGTTAAATTGTTAAAAGCGGTACCAACGTTTTCCTCCTTAAATGCCTATGAATCAATTAAAATTGTTAAACGTAAAGGACATACGCATACACACATACACCGATAAAGGGCCAATAGAGCCATCTGCTTTGTTTTCCCTATTGGTCAACAACTAATGAGAAAGCAAGATTAAATTGGTTCCGCTTCAGTAAATTTAGAATTAGTATAAATTAAGTAGATTTAAGTTATAATGTCACAATTCACTTGTTTGTTGTTAGAACACCAGCCTGCGGGTGAGGAGAATATCCTTGATAGTGTTTAAAGCAACAATATAGTAAATTGTATGTTGGGAAGGTTCACTTCAGCCTAAGTGGTGAGGAGAATATCCTCTGAAGTGTTCCAGAACAACAGCTAATTATTATTTAATTACAGATTTCCTACTGATGATGACCACATAGTGGTCGAAATACGTATCTGGTATTTTAATTTTTTTTTTGTGGTAAGGGTTTTTTCATTTTATTCAAATTGTGCCACAGTGTTCCTATAGATTATTTCTCTCACTCTTTCGAGAGTTCTTTTCAAGCCAAAGTACCCTCCGGAAATACCATCGTGCAAGTGCTGCAACACTACCGGCACTCTGCTTCTCGGCACTATCACTTGGAGTCTTTCAATGCCATCTTCACATTCCAGGCGTCGTTTCAAGATTCTATTTTCAATCACCAAGGAGTCCCACTGTGCCCAATATGTCTTCAGGCTCCTACTTGAAATACTAATTTCTTCCCAAGCTGGTCGTTGTCCTCAATTCGGCGTCATTCTCCTAGTCTTCTCGTATTCTTTCGGGTTGCCAAGTATCATCGGTTACCGTCATTCTATGGATGACACTTATTTTCTCTTCCATCTTGGAGCAATGATTGCAGTCTACCGGACAAGGTGTTCTTGATGAAGCGTCTGCATTTCGATGGCTAGTTCCTACACGGATTTCAGTGTCAAAGTCATATTCCTGCAGCCACTCTATCCACCTTGCAACTTTCCCTTCAGGATTTCGAAACTGCAGTAACCATTTTAGTGCAGCATGATCTGTTCTCAACAGGAATTTACGGCCGTATAAGTACTTATAAAAGTGCTCTACGGATTTGTCGACGGCCAACAGCTCTTTTCTTCTCACACAATAGTTCCTTTCTGGCCGCGACAAGACCTTGCTAAAATACCCAATAACCTTTTCTTATCCGTCCTGCATTTGAGAAAGAACGCTTCCTATAGCAGTGTTGCTGGCATCGGTATGCAACACAAATTCTCCCTCCTTCCGTGAATAACTCAAAATTGGTGCTGTAACTAGTAGCCGTTTAAGTGGTTCAAATGCGCTGTGGCAGTCGTCATTCCAATCATATTCTTGACTATCTTCGGTTTATTTCGTTAACGGTTTGGCAATGTTTGCAAACCCTATTATAAAACGTCGGTAATATATGCACAATCCTAGAAAACTGCGTAGTTGGTGTATATCTGCTGGTGTGGGCCACTTTTGCACCGTTTTTATTTTGTTAGGGTCAGCGCTTATTCCGGTCTCCGAAACGACATGTCCTAGGTATTTCACCACTTTTCCAAATAGGTGACACTTCTTGGGGCTCAATGTAAGGTTTGCCCCGCGTAATCTTTGCAATATCTACCTAAGTTCTTAAGATATTCTTCAAAAGACCAGCCTAACACTATCACGCCGTCTAGGTACACCAGACATATTTTCTAGGACAGTCCGCGCATTATCAACTCCATTAATCGTTCAAAAGTAGCAGGGGCATTGCATAATCCAAATGGCATGACCTTGAACTGCCATAATCCAGTTCCAATTATAAACGCAGTTTTTTCTTTATGTTTGGCTCCAAGCCTACCTGCCAGTATCCGCTTTTAAAGTCCAAGGTCGAAAACAATTTAGATCCGGATAGAGTATCCAAGGTGTCATCAATTCTGGGCAAAGGATAGCTGTCTTTCTTTGTCACATTGTTTAACCGCCGGTAGTCTACACAAAACATTGTCGACCCTTCCTTTTTCTTGACAAGCACTACCGGGGATGTCCATGCACTATTCGAGGGTTCAATCACTCTTTGTTCTTTCATGTCGGTGATAATTTGCTCGGCTTCCTTACGTTTTGCCAAAGGAAGCCGTCTGGGATGTTGTCTTATCGGTTGCGCATCTCCAGTATTGATCTTGTGTTGCGCTACATTCGTCCTTCCTTTCTCACTATCATCCAGTGCAAACACACTTCGATATCATCCGACCAGTTCTTTTACTTTGCCCAGTTGGTCGCCGTTTAATTCTTGACACGAAGGTATCAACATATCTAGCAATTTCTGTGAGCAGCCGTTGGCTGGTTTATCTTTTGTGTCGTTCACACAACGTTTAATATAGTATACTGGAATGCAACTTCCCACAATCATGTCTTTCTTCAGGGTCACCGTATGCGGATTAATGTTCAGCACCCTTACTGGTATCATATTTCAAAACTTTATCAGCGTTCTTCCAATCAGTAATCCCTCCTGACCCATTCCCGATTCAGTTGCTTCCATCATGCATACTTGTCCTTTCCGGAGTGTACCATCCGGGCGTCCCATCACTATCATTTCCGCCTTCTCGGGAATTTCCTTATCACAAGTCATTCGAACTTGCATCGTCTGGTTACTCGTCCCTTGAAATGGAACCTCATCATCATCTTTCCGTAGCACATTTTCTTTCATGTTCACATGAAACCCATATTCTCTCATGAGATCCATTCCCAAGATCATTTTTTTTGTAATTTCAGCTACCAACACCCGATGATTAATTAGTTTGTCTCCAATTCCCAACGTTACGGCAGTCTCTCCGTGAGTAGAAATTTTCTCACCACTTGCCGTTCGAAGACACACCTATGCAGGTTGCACTTTTCCACGACCAACCAAATCTGATCTCACAATTGTCCTTGTTGCTCCTGTATCTACGAGTAATCGGTGCAACCCTACCATTAAAACTACCATCGATATAAATGCTGTCCAGATTTCCCATCGACCATGCAGCACGAATGGTAATCTCCGGGACACTACGTTGTGCAGTCGACGTTCGCCCCCTTACGTCAACTTGCTCTAGTTTTCTGCTGCTCAACCTCATCTCCGTGGTCGTTGTCTTTCCAGCCTTTCCGCCTTTTGCGTTTCAAACACACGGTTGATTATTTGTTCTATGCTATTCTGCAATTGCTGAAGTTCTTCTATTGCAGACCGAACTTTGTAACTCATCCTGTGTGATGTTTGCTTAGCTGCTTGAAATTCAAGCGCATGAGTCAGTGCGTCATCTAACATTTTTGGCCGTGCTAATCTTAGCACTTGCTACCCCTGTGAAGTTGGCACGACATTCTTTAAATTTAAAAAGCAATGATAGTTCTAGTATCACTTTTCATAGTTCTAGAGTTACTGATAGAAAATAAAAATAGTTTCGCGTTTTAATACCAAAATAGCAAATGAAAATTGTCGTGCTAACTTCGCGAATGTAGCACGACACTTCCTCCTGTAATCTATAAGAAACCAATAAATATCACAACTTTTAGCAAGAGTTCCCGTTAGTTTTAATCGAGTTCCATCTCTATATGTAATTAAAATAAAAAATTGCGACAATTAGGTTATTTGCATAAACGACGATCACTTTTAGCCAGAGTTCCAGTGGCTAACCATTTTTAAATAATTTTTTAATTTTCGGTCTAGCACGACACACGGAAAAAATGTCGTCCTGTTCATTTCTAGCGAATTTTTTGATATATATATATATATATATATATATATCGACAGTTCTACATGAGTTCTAACAACTACGACCACTTTTAGCCTCAGTACCAGTGTCTAACCATTTTTAAATAATTTCTTAATTTTTGGTCTAGTACGACCCTCCTCGGAAAAAAGTGTCGTGCTGATCATTTCTTGCGAATTTTTCGATATATATCGACAGTTCTACATGACTTCTAACAACTACGACCACTTTTAGCCTGAGTTCCAGTGTCTAACCATTTTTAAATAATCCTTCAATTTTTGGTCTAGCAGGACACTCGGAAAAAAGTGTCGTGCTGATCATTTCTAACGAATTTTTCTAAAAGTTATCGTAGTTTTTAGAAATCATGTAGGACTGTTAATATATATCGAAAAATTCGGTAGAAATGATCAGCACGGCTCTTTCCGAGTGTCGCTAGACTAAAATTAAAAATTATTTATAAATGGTTAGGCACTGAACTCAGGCTAAAAGAGATCGTAGTTGTTAGAACTCATGTAGAACTGTCGATATATATTGAAAAATTCGTTAGAAATAATCAGCACGGCACATTTTTCCGAGTGTTGTGCTAGACCAAAATTAAAAATTATTTAAAATGGTTAGACGCTGGAACTCAGGCTAAAAGTGATAGTAGTTGTTAGAACTCAAGTAGAACTGTCGATATATATTGAAGAATTCGCTAGAAATGAACAGAAGGACACTTTTTTCCGAGTGTCGTGCTAGACCGAAAATTAAAAATTATTTAAAATGGTTAGACGCTGGAACTCAGGCTAAAAGTGATAGTAGTTGTTAGAACTCAAGTAGAACTGTCGATATATATTGAAGAATTCGCTAGAAATGAACAGAAGGACACTTTTTTCCGAGTGTCGTGCCAGACCGAAAATCAAAAAATTGTTTAAAAATGGTTAGCCACTGGAACTCTGGCTAAAAGTGATCGTAGTTGCTAGAACTCATGTAGAACTGTTGGTATATATCGAAAAATGCGCTAGAAAGAATCAGCACGACACTTTTTCGTCGAGTGTCGTGCTGGGTACAATATACGTCGTTTATGCAAATAACCTAATTGTTGCAATTTTTATTTTAATTACATAGAGATGGCACTCGATTAGAACTAACGGTAGCTCTTGCTAAAAGTTGTGATATCTATTGGTTTCTTATGGATTACAGAAGGAAGTGTCGTGCTAGATTCGCGAAGTTAGCACGAAAATTTTTCATTTGCTATTTTTTTGGTATTAAAAACGCGGAACTATTTTTATTTTCTATCAGGAACTCTAGAACTATGAAAAGTGCTACTAGAACTATCATTGCTTTTTTAAAATTTAAAAAATGTCGTGCCAACTTCACAGAGGTGCACTTGCTGTATTTCGTTGTCTTTAACGCCATCCGCAAATGTTTGAACAGCCAATTGTTCGAGGAAGCTATCTGGTGCCGTTAGGTATGCCTATCTAACTAATCTGGCAATGTCAGCTTCGAATTCTTGCAGGCTTTCATTTGTCTTTTGCGAGCGGTTCTTAACTTGTGCATGGTAAACCTGTTGAAGGTGAGCGTCTCCATATCTCATCTCAAGCTTCGATATTAAGAGACCGTAATCATTCTGTTGGTGATCGGAAAAGGCTTGCAAGATGTTAAGAGCTTTCCCCCGTAGGGCCACTATCAAGTAGATAGCCTTCTCTTTGTAGCACCAACCGTTGGCTATTGCAGCGGCTTCAAATTGTTTCAAATATGTGGGGGAAGGTGTTTTACCATCGAATGTGGGTGGTTTCACTCTAAATTTTGACGGTATTGACTCGCCTTTTTCCATGCTTCTTATTTATGAGATGTTCTGATTTACAACTTGGTTTACTAACTCAGGTGGCCGCGTTGTTAATGAAATCATTTGTTCTTGTAACGTCATCACATCTTCTTCCATTTTACCAATTTACTGTCCAACTTTTGCTCAACTGTTTTTACCTATTCAGTGAAATCTTCTTTCAATGTAATGGAGCTTTCCATTAATTTTGTTCTAACGTGGCTGTACTTTCATTCAACTTTTTTCCATTTCTGCAGCATTTTCACTTAACCTTTCCATTTTCTCAGCACTTTCACTAAACTTTACTTTCATTTTCGCAGCATTTTCACTCAACTTTTCTTCTATTTTCTCAGCATTTTCACTTAACTTTTCTTTAAGGGTTGATTCCAGTTCAACTGACCTCACATGTGTTGTCCTTTGTCGATCAATCATAGCGAGTTCTGGTTGAGACCCACCAGGTAACATCGCTATTCTACTTATTTATCAGGTGACAACAATTATCTACTTACCACACATGCAAACAGGTATTGCCAATTTTATCCTTCTTATAATAGCAAAATTTTAATACTATGCGAGTTAAGGTTCGGGCCTTTGGAGCTGTGTTTTTAAAAAACAACTTCAAACTCTTAACAACATTTATTTGATTTGAAACAGAAATTATGGTGAAATTTGGAATAACTTGTACATAATAACTTTATTAAAAAAAAATACTTAATTGTACTGGTGAGTAGCTTGAACAACGAAGTATGGAGTTCGAAGACTGACTGCCGGGCATTGAGCTCCCGGCTTTTATAATAACCTGCCCCTCACACGGCTGTGGTAACTTGCAGATCTCATGTCTGCGTTTTTCTTAATTGTACACTTTATTACAATGTAACAACTTAATTCTAAGTAATTGCGGTATGTTGACCGCCTGTGACCTGCCACCTGCAGTATCACTGCCCTCACGGATGCAAAGTTGCATGTCCGTTCTCATGAACTGTCGATAACCTCTCTGGGTTATCCTTGTGTTACAATGTTGCATTTAACTTATACTTTACTTTACTTAACAATTTCTAATAATTCCTATTAGATTCAATATATCAATATATATAGGTAATTGGAGGATACATAACTTGCATAGTTAAAACTGGATGTAAAATTTTTAAAACAGCACATGAAATTTCATTAATCTAATTTTTTTTGCTGAATTATTACTAACCTAGGGATTTCAACTTTGTACACGTCAAACAATTAAAACGAGCTCGCTTTAAATACATGACGACATCATTCCAAACTAAAATATTTAGCCATTTGTTTATGCTGTTTGCATTGCAGCAATTTTTTTAATTTTTATGTTCAGTTGACAACATTTCCCTTTGTAAATATTGTAAAAACAAAACACTTATTTTTGTATAAATTTGTTTGTAAATAACATTGGTTACAGAATTATTAATAACTAGTGCTAACCCGCGCTAACGCGCGCGCAGCGTCTTAAAATTTATAATGTTATCTCTATGGCGTTTGACATATCGTAACTCCGTAGTGGTACAATATTTTCCAATTTTAATAGTTTTTGGCAAATCTACGCTTCAAGCTGAATTTTTTGATGTATAATATGTGTATATTGCCCTTATAATATTGAAACTAAATTGGAACAAACTAACCGCTTACGCTATTTATATATATATATATATATATATATATATATATATATATATATATATTTTTTACACACTAAAATAGTGGCAATGTGTTATTGTTTATTAAACTTTGATTAAATCAAGTGTTTGATTTAACTAGTAGGAATAACAATTCAAAGAACTCACTGCAGGCTTTGAGATAAGAGTGCAGTTCATGTTTACTTTATTAGCCGGAAAACTTTAACCTCAATAATTTTTTAGAAAGATAAATAATTAAAAAGGTTACAGTGTGCTGTCAAACTTTCTGATCAAAAATTTTCACATCTATCCGAGCCTCTCTTTTTTGGTATAGTGATCATGGTGTTACGTTTGAAATCTTTGGGTATCTCGTCTGTCTCATACATATAGCTTACAAGTTGGAAGAAACATTCTGTTACTGCTTGTCTAGCGGCTTTTAGTATTTCTGCTTGCAGCTTATCTGCACCAGACCCCTTACTATTTTTCAGACCCTTTAATGCCAACTCAAACTCATTTCTAAGTATAGGATATCCCAAGCCATCCTTTTCAATGTCTGATTCTTGTTCTAATGTTGTTAGTTCTTCTCGTGCATATAAAATCCCTATATATTCTTGTAATCTTACCACTTTGTCTACATTTTCTATAATGATATTTTCTCCCGCGTTCTATATATTTTTGCTATACGGTTTTATATCCCTAAAATCATTCTAATTAGTTTCTATGCTTTGTCTGCCATTCCTATTTCCATCTTAATTTGTACCTCTTTGCATTTTTCATCAATCCATTGTTCTTTAGCTTTCCTGCATTTGCGAATAATTTCCCATTTTATGGTTTTGTATCTCTTTTTTCTTGTTTTGTCTGATCTATTATTGTAGTTTCTTCTTTCTTCTATTAAATTCAGGATATCCTTTGTTATCCATGGTTTCTTTTTGTATATACCCCAGAATATCTCTGGCCGCCATGTCTAAGCTGGATTGAATGTTATTCCATTCTGCTTCTATTTCCTTAGTATTAGATATTATCACGATATCTTTTAACAATTCACTTGACTTATTTTCAAAGCGCCCTTTTCCGTTTCTTTTTTTTCAAATATTTAAATTTCAGGGCGGCCTTCATTATTACGATATTGTGGTGAATGTCTATATCTGCTTCTAGGTAGCTTATGCAGTCTTTTAATTGATTCCTACACCGTTTTCTAATAAGAATGTAATCTATTTGATATGTTCCTATATCTCCTGGCATCTTCCACGTGTATCGTCTTTTAGCATGATGTTGAAATAATGTGTTTGTGATGGTTAAATTGTTCTTGTCGCAAAATTCTACTATTCTATTTTCCCCTGTCGTTTCTCGTGCCTAAACCAAATAAACCTACGATTGCTCCTTCCCTACCCTCACCTACCGTTGCATTAAAATCCCCCGCAATTATTAAATTTTTATGTCTTTTTACGTATCTTAGTATGTCTTCGACTTCTTTGTAAATCGCTTTTACTTCTTCGTCACTGTAGCTAAAGGTGGGCATGTATACCTGTATTATTACTGTATGTACCGGTTTAGATTCTAATCTAACCATAAGTACTTTTTCGTTCTTTTGTAAGTATTTTTGTACACAGTGTCCTATATTTTTTTTCGCATAACTGTCCCCACACCCGAATTTCCTTCCTCTGATTTCAATATGAATTACTCTAAAGTCTCCACTTCAAAAATCCCCCGCCTCTGGCTACCGAACTTAGCTGAACCTAGTGCTAACCTATCCATTTCAATTTTTAAGTTCTTTAGCTTACCTTCTTGCTTCATACTTCTGAGATTCCACGCTCTGACTCGCAAAAAGTTCCCGACTCTTTTTCTAAATTTTTCGATCACACCTCCGAAGTAGTACCCTCCCCAAAATCTACATGGGGGACTATTTTAATTCCGGAATCTTTTATCCCAGAAAATGTCATCATGTTTGTTACAATTTAAGTACGCTGTGTACTCGGGAGGTATTGAAGTGGTTGCCTGTTGCCTTCAACATCGCAGTGGTGTGTCTTAGAATTCCATACCGACTCCTACGGTCTCTGCCAATCTAAGTACCGATAGAGCTGCTGCCCTGTCTTAGTCTGTTTTCTCACTAAAGATTCTACTTAGTTATGATTAAGGAGGCTAAAAGGACTACCAGTCAAGGACCGGACTACGGTTTAAGTAATTAGTTAAAGTTGGTACATATCAAATGAACACTATAAATCAAATAGACAATCGGAGAGCAATAAGTACTAATCTTTGTTATTGTTGATGTGCTGAAATTACGGTGCACATGGTGGTAACACTCCACGTTGGAGGTCGCGTTTTGTTTACGACCGCACTACTCGGACGTCTGTACCATTCACTGGTCTGTAACAAGATGCTAGGGGTAGTATTTACTCGCACACACACGAACTTGTTCGAGTAATTTTTTTCATTGTCTATTATGACGGAACACTACTACTTTGGTTGAACTTTTTAGGTCACTGGAACGCGGAAGCCATTCCACCCGTTCTAGTAATTTACAACTTCTTCAAGGTTCAGGTCCATTTGGAATGGCAAAACAAGTTTATCAAGTACTTATATTTTTAAAAATTTCATAGGTTTATCGGACATCGTTCATATCATGCTGCACGACAGCTATTAGGCATAAAAAATTATCGAACCGTCGTACGATGACAGCGCTTTTGTTACTATATGAAATTTTAAACAATGAGTTAGACTCTCCTTCTGTATTACAAAACATAGGTTTCTTTGCCCCTGCCCATTCTGGTAGGTTTAAAAATCTCTTTAGTACACTTATTTTTCAAACGGAAATCAGATGAAAATCGCTGCTAATAAAAACTCTCCATAGATATAATAATATATCCACCAACCACATATTAGTCATTGTTTTCGTCAACTTTAAAATAATTTAAGAAAATGTGTATGAATGTACTTTTATAAACACGAATACTTTTACAAACACATTTGATATGCGCGCGCACACACACACACGCACACACACACATGCGCGCGTACACACATTCTCTTTATATAGATTTCATTCTTAGTCGAAATTCGTAATTAGATCATAACCCTGTTTATTTCCAAATAAATAAATAAATAAATAAATAACATTTTTTGTTGCTTGGACCTATTTTTTAAATACTATGGGAATAGGCAGGAGGACGGTTCTGAATTGGAAAAGCAATTACGCACTGGTGAGGAAACAAAATAAAGAACTATCAAACTTAATACTAATTCAAAGCCTTTTCAAAAAGAGCGTAAAGAAATGGAAGCTTATTGTGACGCCCTACTTGTTTTGGAATCGCACTATTGTCGTGCTAATTCAAAAAAAAAATATTTATTACCCAAATGGTCCTCAAAGAAAAGTCTGTATCATTTTTATATCAACCATTGGCGTAAAAGGCGTGACAACGTACATTTACATGCAATAGCCATTTTTCATGAAATATTTGACATTAGAAATCTTGCCTTGTCCCACCCAAAAAAAAAAAGATCAGTGTGAAAAATGTGAATCCTATAATACAGGTCAATTATGTGAAGAGGACTATAATGCACACCTGAAGAAAAAAGAATAGGCGAGGACTAAAAAGAAAGGATAAAGTTTCAGAAAATATTGTTTTACAGTGGCTACAAGCAGGACTTATGACGCCTAAATCAAATATTAGCAGTCTATATTATAAAACAAAGTTACAAGTGCATAATCTAGCCTTCTACAATATTATTAATAAAGATGGTAACTGCTATCTCTGGAACGAGGTAGAAGGAGGAATAAATGCTGAAGATTTTGCAAGTATTTGAGTCGATTTTCTAGAAAACCGGATTATACCAAATAATATACCATTAGATACAACCCTACAGAGCTTATATAAATAGCAAACGGCGGTAATACAATTAGAGCAGGAATACAGAGAAGTAAATATTAGTAAAGGGGTGAGATAGGGATGTGCCCTATTCCTGTTAAGTTTTAACTTGTACATCAAAGAGACAATGAATACTGTCAAATACAGGAAGGCATTTGAAATTATTGTGCAGGGGCAAAAGATTGATGTGCTTGGATTTGCGGATGGGGTGGCGGTACTGGTATCTAGCAAGGAAGAGTTGGAAACTTCTCTTAATGAAGTGGAGGCGGTTCTAGCAGAGAGATGCGGTATGAAAGTTGACAGAAATGAAACTGAGGTGCTAGTACATAATGGAGGGGGAAATGGATAGAAAGCTGGAGTGCAAATAGGAATCGAGGACTTATAGGGGGTTGGGGATTTCTGCTGCCTGGGAGGTTAAATAATGCAAGATGGGAAATTTGCACGGGGTCATGCTGCATTTGACAGGAGAAGGCAGCTGCTATGTTCAGGGACAACGGGCCTAGAGGCGGGGGAGGGATTGCTGAAGGCGTATGTGTGGTTGGAAGGGTACCTCCTCTGATTTCGATTCTGAGTTAGCCTACACATTTCTCTGAAATTCCCAGAACCTAGATACAGTTCCGCCGCCATTGTTTTCTAAATATATACCTTATTTCACTGATATTCAGTGTTATGTGATCCAAGATCCCTCAACACTTAGACATTTGTCTAATTAATAGTTTTCTAATAGATCCTTTCACACAATCAACATTAGTTGAGAATATTGCATAACCAGAACCTGTAGTTGTTTATAATAATTATCAGCTTTACAAACAATAATTTTTTTTGTCATTAGGTTTTCCGTCTTGGAACTGGTTGGATGAGTACCTCCATTGATTTCTATTGTGACCTAGCCTACACATTTCTCTGAAATTCCCACAGCCTACATCTTTGACTATCTAGGTCTACTGCTACCTCTATTTTTTTCCTATCTCTGCTTCTAATATATTCCGCACTATTCTTTCATGACTAGTATGTGACTTATCATCCTATCTCTTCTATTTTTTACTGTTATCCACATATTGCTTTCTTCCTCTACCATTTCTAGAACCTCTTTCTTCTTTTTGTCTGTCCATGATAACTTCATCATACGTCTCTATCACCACATTTCAAAGACTTCTATATTTTCCTATCCACATTTCACAGACATACAACTCCACACATATGATTTTAGCAATCCTTTTCTTGTTTCTATGTTTGCCGTCTTCAACGTAGCAATTGCGTTTTCTTGTTAAATGCAATTTTTTTTTATTTCATATCTTTTGAACTTTTCTTCTTATGTTGTTTTCTAAAAATATATTCTATTTTAGTGATATGCAACGGTATGTGAAAGGGGTTAAACAACCTGACAGCTACCAAGATCCCCCACCACTTAGGCAATTGTCGAATCAATAGTTTTCCAATTAATCCTTTTGCACAATCAACATTTGTTAAGAATATTGTAAAACCAACGCCTGTTGTTGTTTACAATAATCATAAGGTTTAAATGGAATAACTTTTTGCATTATTAGATTTTCGTACCAGAACTGTTTGGGCACGTACCTCCATTGATTTCTATTCTGAGCTAACCTACACATTTCTCTGAAATTCGTACAGCCTGCATTTTTCACTATCTGTGTGCAATAGTCTAATCTAAGTCTACCTCTACTTCTCTTTTTTTGTTTCTCTACTTCTAAAATATTCCTCACTATGCCTTAGTATGTGTTCTATCATACTGTCTCTCATATTCTTTATTGTTTTCCACATATTTCTTTTTCCTTACCATTTCTAGAACCTCTTGGTTCCTCACTTTGTCTGTCCATGATATCTTCATCAGAATAACATCACATTTCAAAGGCTTCTATCTTTTCCTATCCCTTCTGCTACTGTCCACATTTCAAAGCCGTACAGTGATGTGCTCCACACATATGTTTTCAGCGGTCTTTTCTTGTTTTTATATTTGTTGTCTTTGAGCAGGGTGGTTGTTTTTCTTGTTGGATGCGGAATTGGCCTTGTGCTAATTTTTGTTTTATATCTTTTACGCTTTTTCCATTTTGCGTTGTTTGACTTCCATAGGTTGCGGAAATCCTTAGCCTCTTGTGGGATCTCGTTTCCTATTTGTGTTCTGGTTTTTGATTTATTTTCCCCTCCTTTGTATACTAGTGCTTTATTTTATTTTTGTTGGCTTTCATGCCGTGTCTTTCTGTTGGAACTGTTTCCATTTCAGTTGGAGCTAATTCTAACTCTTCCTTGCTGGATGCTGGTATTGTCGTGTCGTCTGCAAATCTAAGCATATCGTCGGCTTAGTGTGTTAACGACCCTATAGTAGGGGATAAAGAATACTACTATAGTAAGCCTGCTTATCGTAAAAGGCGATTAAAAGGCGCAGCAAAGAGCAGCAGCCTTGCTGGCTAAAAGATATTGGAGGAGAGTCGGTTGGTCTCGGGCGATCCTCAATAATTTACAAGCTTGTTGGGGGTTGGCCATGACGGATACGGCTTTTTGCTAAAATCTATAAAAACTGCGTTGTGGAAAGATATGGGAGCCTACCACAATATTTCCCAGGTGTGCGTGGCCTAAAACACGAAATACATATGATGGAGAGCTCACAAGTAAAATTCTTGTCCGGAGGTAAAATACTCCCTCATTCGGATCTCCGGGAGGGGGTACTTGGGGCTCGTCATCGTAAGAATATAAAACATCAGTTCGATTTAGTGATAGGGACTTGGAGTATAAGGTCATTACTTAGAGTAGATAAGTTAACGAATTTATTAGTCGAAATGAGAAAGGAAAAGCTGGACATTTTAGGTATTAGTGAGATGAGATGGCCAGATAGTAATGACTTTTGGAAAGATAATTATAGAATAATTACAACTTCTTCAACTAATGGACAGGCAGGCGTAGGAATAGTGTTAGGTAAAAGATTAGGGCATAAAGTTAAAGAGTACTTACAATTTAGTGATAGAATAATTATGGTTAGATTGAGTACAAAACCCACAGACACTGTTTTAGTTCAGGTTTACATGCCAACAATTCAGTACGAGTAGGAGAAAAGGTATACGAAGATATAAATAGTATAGTGAGAAAAGTAAAAGGAGATGAGAATTTAATAGTTATGGGCGATTTTAATGCGTCAGTGGGGGGAAGGTAGTGAGGGAAAAATGGTTGGAAAATTTGGGTATGGCAGACGAAATGATAGAGGAGAAAGATTAGTTGAGTTTTGCCAGGAAGATAGATTAGTAACTGTTCGAACCTATTCGAACAACATGTTAGGAGAAGATATACCTGAAAAGCGCCAGGTGATAGGGCTAGATACCAAATAGATTATATTTTAGTTAAACAAAGATTTAGAAACCAAGTTAAAAACTGTCGTAGTTATCCAGGGGCTGACATAGATAGCGATCATAACTTAGTTAAAATGAAGTGTAAATTAAATTCCAAAAATTGAGAAAGGTTAAAAGAAAGGGATGGGATCTAGGTTAGCTTAATGATAGTAGGGTAAAAGAGGAATATAAACAAGTATTAGATAATAAGAGCAAAGAGATAGCTGTAGGAGGGAACGTAGAAAATAGATGGAAAGAAATAAAACTGACTGTTCATGATACAGCAACACAGACTCTAGGTAAGAAAAAAATAGAAGCGAGAAAACCGTGGGTAACAAAGGAGATATTAGATTTAATAGAGAATAGAAGAAAGCTTAAACCTTTCAGAGAAGTGGATACTGAAAGTAAGCAAAAATATAATAGAGTTAGAAATAAGATAGTACACGAGTGTAGAAAAGCTAGAAATAAATGGATGGAGGAGAATTGTAAGGGAATACAAGATGATTTGAGAGTAGGTAAGACAGACAGGGCTTACAGGGCAGTTAAAAAGTTTTTTGGGGAAGATAGGAAAAAATATAATGGTATTAGAGACGAGAATAATGAGCTTCTAATAAATAAAGTTGAGGTAGCAGATACATGGAAGAGATATTTAGAAGATTTATATAAGGGAGACGATATGGATGAGTTAGAAAACGACCAAGAAGAGGATGTAGAAATAGGGTTCTCAATATTAAGAGAGGAATTTGATAGAGCTGTTCGGAATCTTAAAATAAATAAAGCGCCAGGGATAGACGATATTCCCGCAGAATTAATAAAATATGCAAGTCAGAAAACTTTAGATAGATTATATGAACTAGTAAAAGTAATACATGACACAGGTGAGGATCCAATAGATTTCGAAAAAAATATTATTATCCCAATCCCAAAAAAGTCAGGAGCTGATAGGTGTGAGAATTTTAGAACAGTTAGTTTAACTTCTCATGCTTCCAAAATACTAACAATAATAATTAAAAATAGAGTAGAAGCTTTGACTGAGAATTATTTAGGCGAAGACCAATATGTTTTTCGTAAAGACAGAGGGACTAGAAAACCGATACTAATGATTAGGGTAATTATCAAAAAAAGGTTACAAAAAAATAAAAAGACTCATTTCGCGTTTGTAGATTTAGAAAAAGCATTTGATAGGGTTAATTGGATTGTTATGTTCAGGGTTTTGCAAAAAATAGGAATCTCTCATAGGAATAGAAAAATTATTTACAGTCTATATAAAAACCAAAGCATAGTAATTATATTTGATGAAATAGAAAAGGAAGCTAAGATTAGAAATGGTGTTAGACAGGGTTGTATACTGTCTCCCTTGATTTTTAATGTTTATATTGAGGAAGCTTTAAACTTAGCTAGAGAGAGAAAAGAGATAGGTATTAGTGTACAGGGACAGAAAATAGACATGTTACGTTTTGCAGATGATATAGCCATTATAGCAGAGTCTAGAAAAGTGTTAGGAGAGTTTTTAAATATTTTAGATGAGATACTACGAAGTAACTATAGTATGAGTATTAACTCAGTAAAGACAAAGATAATGACAAGTGAGTTACAGCCTAGTTCTAAACCAAAATTAAAAATAGGTAATACCGAGTTAGAGGAGGTAGATGAATTTTGCTATTTAGGTAGTATAATTACAAAAGATGGACGTAGCAGAAGGGATATAGTAGCTAGAATAGCTCAAGCTAGAAAAATGTTTTTAAAAAAGAAAAACTTACTAATAGCTAATAGTATTAATTTAGATAATAGAAAAGTTTCTTAAAGTCGTACGTATGGAGTGTTCTACTATACGGTAGTGAGACTTGGACAATTAAAGAAGTAGATAAGAAAAAGATAGAAGCTTTTGAAACTTGGTGTTATAGGAGAATGTTAAAGATTAGTTGGAAAGATAGAGTAACAAACGAGGAAGTTTATAGAAGGATAGGTGAGGATCCCTGTATGTGGAAACAATTGAAGTTCAAGATAGATAGAATGATAGGGCACCAGTTAAGACATGAGGGACTATTTAGTAAAGTCTTAGATTATAGACTACCAAATAAAAATAGAGTAGGAAGGCCTAGACAAAGTTATATTAGTCAAGTTATTAGAGATGTAGGTTGTGAAGGGTATGTAGACCTTTTTAGACTAGCTTAGAATAGAAAAGAATTTAGAGCTGCGTCAAACCGACTTTAACTAAGTTCGAAAACAAAACAAAAAGAAAAATAAAAATCAGTTAACTAAATGTCACCAGGACATGACTCACAATTGGGTAGCGGTCTGGCATGTTGGTAGCGTTTCGTTGCTTAAGCCTTACCATAACATATAATTTAACACTTTTCCTTTTTGAAGCTGATAACCAGCTAATATTTCATTTCCTTATAAATGGTAATCATGTAAACATGTTAGAGTTCTTTAACAACCATCAGGTTGCTAATATCTATGTAGAGCCAGGTGGATAGGAAAAAGATAGAAGGATATAGAAAGACCTAGACCAAACTACATTAGTCAAATTATTAGAAATTTAGGTTGTGAAGGGTATGTAGAGCTTTTTAGATTAGCACAGAATAGAAAAGAAGTTAGAGCTGCGTCAAATCGACCTTAAGTAAGGTCGATAACAAAATGATGATGGACCGTTCCAAATACAATGTTAATGATTGTTTAAAGAACTAAATTTATAAGTTAAAGGTATAAAATTCATATTCGAACTGGAGAATAATGGACATTTACCATTTTCGGATATACTAGTAATTGGCAATGATAATAAACTAAAATTTGAATATTATAAAAAATAAACCAATGTAAATCGCCCTATTTAATCTTCCTCCTAATAAGGCAATAACAATTAACTATGTTTTGAAGAGTACGCATTTTCATTTTATTGTTTTTCTTTACCCTGATTAAATCAGATATTATAGACATTAACTTATAAGTTAATCTAGTAAATTATTGCTGAGAATGTACGAGTTTTCTGCTCTACAGCAATTTTTAATGCAACAGCGGTTTATTGGTATCTTCTCCAGTTTTATTAATCGACTTATAAACTGAGCAAACATGTCACCCAATAAAAGCAACATTAATGCTAGAAACGCACGGTTTGTTTATATTACATTAAAAGTGATTTCTCACCAGGGTGGACTTCTGCAATAATAAATAACAAATGCTTGAAGAAACACGCCTCTGCACGACCTATACAAGATGTGAAAGGAAACGAACGAACGCTCTTTTCAAAAGTCATAACAAAATGGGTGTAGCTGAGGTATCTGAAAACATTAATTATATTTTTAAGAAGAAAAATTGACACCGTTTTGTTCGATTTATGCTAATGGGATTCAGACTAATTAAATGTTAAATACCATCCCATCGCGCGTTATAATTTATGAAAAATATTTCGTTACGGTACGTCCAAAGAACAAGATGAAGACCGTGAGGTACGTAATTAATTACAAGCGTGTTATGCAACATTGCTGCAGCAGCAGCATCAAGCAGTTCCAGAACCTGTACCCACCTTTATTTCTGTGTAACAAGAGCATAAGCGTATTAGATATCGAGTTTGCTTCAATCGTGACCAATAATTATTTAATAATAGCAGTACACGAATAACGTGTTTCGATTGGTTTCTGCTTTTTATTATTGCTATTATTATGGCATGGTTCATCGTTACGAGAAATATTAAGCGAATTGTAGGTACTTCTCTACTTGTTCGTACTAAAAATAGTTTTCATGTAGACGTATCTTTCTTGCAAGAGCAAATCTTCAAATTAGTACTAAAAAGTTTAAGAAGAAATGAACTGCTATAGAAAAGCATGGACCGAAAGCACCTGTGTAACCGGGAAAATAGTAAATCAACAGGTCCGTTCAATTTTTTTTATTTTTAAATAAAGTTTAATTACAAATAAAGCTTTTACAGTGTATTAAGCACAAAAATAATAACATAACCAGGGCCGAGCCGTGCCGGGGGTAAAGCCTGTGTACAGCACCCGCTCGGCAACCTACCAGGCCGATGCAAAGAAATAAATTGTACTTCATATAAGCCGTTTTCGGCATTCCCATGCATCCAAGATACTTACATCTTCCCCGTTTCTGCTGCTATGCTGGAAGGTGTCCTACTCCATCAGACAGATCTCGGTGGTGGGAATTGCTGCAGCCAACGCTCACTTTTTTTCCCTTCGTGTTCAGCAACAACCGTGAAAGTACTAAGCCTTCCTCGCTTTCTCTGAATGTTTTTGTTCTGCACGCAGAGGTATTGCGCCACTTCGCTCTTGAAGTATAACACACTTAGCTGATTATTCACTGATACTTTCATTTGATTGTAATGGCGTCTGTATAGAAGCCATGAGACGACAACAATGAGACCCAAAACGTGAAAGATAAGGCGGAAGTACCACTTCTGTGATCGAATTGTGATGCGATACAAAGTAACAAGGAATCCAAGAAGTCGGCAGCTCCCAAGAATTTATAATATGTGGAAACAATGGACGAACATGCAACTTGAACGACTTTCTTCTACTTTCTGTTCCATCTGTCCACTTGACAAACCTGGCGAACAAAAGCGAAAGTGCTCAGGAGGTGCACAGAGTTGTTGTCATACCACTTAACACACCGCAGTTCAACTCTGTCTTGGACCTTTCTTTTTCTTTCAAACGTGTCACGCCTTTTATTCTTCATCTCATTATCTGAGAAGAAGCTGCATCCTTTAGAAAGGTTTATCCTAATAGTTCCCAGACTGTGGATGCCAAGTTGGTCAAGTACTATCTGAAGATCCACGCCGCAGAACCAATTACCATAACGACGTGTGCAGCACTATGTTCGCGCTAACATCAGATTAGAATGATTGTCTGCGAAAACAATGAAGCCAGTGTGTGTAGATGTCCATGTTGTATACTATACCTTTTCATCGCAAAGTATGAAAACCATGTACCCCATTTGTGCGGATTTTGAGGATTGTATTACTTCAAATGGATCTTTTCTTTGAAAGGTGCTATCTGTTCAGTCACGCATAAATTTTCGTCGATTGGAATTTCTTGGAACTTTGTCACGCCATCAGAAATCAAAGGACGAATTTGTGCAATTTATCATGGCCGGGTTGGCATAATGGGATAGCTTTTTCGTTGTCATTACAGTGCAAGAAACGTTTGATACATTCCCATCTATTTATAGGCATTGTGTCAGCAACAGCTGCGACTCTGCTCGAGTTGCTCTAATCCATGCCAAGCTGGTATTGGTGGCGCAGTTCTCTTTATTGACCAGTGCACATTGGTTTTCTTCTTTCTAGAGTATCATTAGTTGTCGTGGATGTCCCAGGTTGTTCTAGATCAATATCATGACATCCTGATAAGTAACTAGCTTCATCATTCTGATTCTCCTCTTCATCGTCCTACTCCTCCTCGTCATAATCATCATCACGGGAATCGCTAATTTCGTGACGCGGTGACAGAGTCAGTTCAGCGTCATCATCGCTATCTGGAAGGTTCTCATCTTCACCATCATCTGGAGGAATGTAAACTGATAGCAGGTCATTTCATTTTTTTCCATAAAAACATTTGTGCTGATTAACATTCTTGTAGAATATAAGATGAAAATGAGTACGGATATATTGGAGCAAAGAATAATTCTCAAATACCAAAAAATATGTAAATACAAGCACTCCAAAACACAAGCTTGTATTGCGCTGAAGGCTAATCTCAATGCCAAAGTACGATGCAATTTATCACCTCACTTGCATGCTGTTGAATACATGCTACAAACCTATTTTACAACGTTTTTACATGTGTTTTAAAATATATTTGAAATAATTAGCATTTTAAAACGCACTTACCTCATATTACGCGAAATATTTATTTCTGTTTCCAACAACTAAACGCTTATATTTTAAAATTAATAGAAAATAATAGAGCATCTGAGCCTAGCTGCGCACTCTCGATATAACAAGGAACGAACGCCGCATACGAAAGACGCAGCTGTTTATGGTAGAAAACTATTTCCTAATTGGTTAGTCTTCTGTATCTTTGATGCAACTGTGGAAAAAGCATTTTGATTTTGAGAAACTGAAAGATATAGATATCCACGAAAGATTTGAAAAACGGCCAAATGAATTGCTGAAAGACATCGGGAAAATTTCTGATATGAAGAAACTAGAAACAGAATAGAATAACATCAAATCCAGCTTAGACATGGCGGCCAGAGACATTCTGTGGTATACACAAAAAGAAAATAAGAAACCATGTATAAAACAAAGGGTATCCTGAATTTATTAGAAGAAAGACAAAAATATAAAAACAGACCGGACGAAGCAAGAAAACGGAAATACAAAGCCATAAAATGGGAAATTATTTGCAAATACAATGGATTGATCAAAATTGCAAAGATGTATAAACTAAAATGGAAATAGTAAAGACGGACGAAGCATCCAAACTAATTAGAATGAATTTTAGGGATATAAAACCGCATAGCAAAAACATAAGGGCCGTGGAAGGAGACATCATCATGGAAAATGTAGAGAAAGTAGTTAGATGGCAAGAATATATGGGGAATTTATATACAGGGCAGGAACAGGAATCATACATAGAAAATGATGACTTGGGATATCATCCTATACTTAAAGATGAGTTTGAATTAGCATTAAAGAATTGAAAATGGTAAGGCACCGGATATAGATAAGGTGCAAGAAGAACCTCTAAAACTGCAATATAAGCAGTGACAGAACGTCTCTTCCAACTTGTAAGTTATATGTATGAGACAGGCGAGACGCCCAAAGATTTCAAACATAACATCAACGTCACTATACGAGAAGCGCTGATTGATGTCAAAATTATCGAACAATAAGTTTGACAGCACACGTGTCAAAAATATAAACTAAAATTGTACCAAGAAGGATGGAAGAACGAGCTGAAGAAATACCAGGAGATCAATGTGGGTTTAGGCGAAACAGGGGAACTAGGGAGGCTATTTTAGTTCTGAAGGTAATAATGGAAGATAGAAAAAGGAGAAAGCGTATATGGGATCTGGAAAAGCATTCGACAATGTAAAATGGAAAAATATTCGAAATACTCAAAAGATTGAATGGGTTTTAGGCATAGCCGGATAGTTCATAGCTTGTACAAAGAGCAAACAACGGTAATAGAATTAGAGCAAGAACGTAGTGAAGTAAATATTAGGAAAGAGGTGAGACAGTGATGTGCCCTATCAGCATTAATTTTTTGCTTGAACATCGAAGAGGCAATGAATACTGTCAAATGCAGGAAGATATTGGGAATTACTATGCAGGGGAAAAAATTTAAATACTTAGATTTACAGATGATACATCGTTATTGGCATGTAGCAAGGAAGAGTTAGAAGCAGCTCTTAATGAAATGGAAACCGTTCTAACAGAGAAGTAACGTATGAAAATTAACAAAAATAAAACTAAAGTACTACTATATAAAGGATGGGAAAATAAGTCCAAAACCAGAATATAAATAGGAAACGAGAACTTACAAGAGGTAAAGAATTTCGGATACGTAGGAAGTCAAATAACACAAAATGGAAAAATTGCATAAGATATAAAACAAAGACAACAAACATAGGAACAAGAAAAAGATTGCTGAAAGCATATATGGGGAGCACAGCATTGTATGGATGTGAAACTTGGACAATAGGAGAAGTGAACAGCAAAAAGATAGAAGCTTTTGAAATGTGGTGCTACAAACGTATAATGAAGATATCATGGACAGATAAAGTTAAGAACAAAGAGTTTCTAGAAATGGTAGGAGAGATAGGATGATAGGTCACATACTAAGGCATGAAGGGATAGTACGTAATATATTAGAACCAGAGATAGGTAAAACGAGAGGTAGATGAAGACCTAGGTTAGACTATTGCACACAGATAGTCAAAGATGTAGGCCGTGGGAATTTCATGGAAATGTGTAGGCTAGTTCAGAATAAAAATCAATGTAGGTACGCGTCCAACCAGTTCCCATACGAAAAACCTATTAGCAAAAGAAATTGTACTTGAACTTGATGATTATTATGAGCAACTATAAGTGTTGGTTTTGCAATATTCTCAACTAATGCTGACGCTGCAGAAGATTTTATTGAAAAGCTACTAATTCGGCAAATGTCTAAGTGTTTGGTAGCCGCAGGTTGCTTAACCCTTCACATACCACTGAATATCGGAAAATAGGGAATACACTTAAAAAACAATAAAAGGGAACCGAGTTTTATCTATGGAAAAAATAATTGCACTTAAACTTAACGATCATTATAAACAACTACAGGTATTACTTTTTCAATATTCTCAACTAATGCTGATTGTGTAAAAGGATTTATTAGAAAAGTATTAGTTCGACAAATGGTTAAGTGACGGAGGATCTTGGTAGTTGCAGGTTGCGTAACTCCCTTCACATACCAAGAATATCGGTGAAATACAGTATGTGTATATATATATATATATATATATATATATAAATATATATATATATATATATATATTACTGTGGATTTATAGGTTATAATAGGTGTTACAAAGTTCAAATAATTAGTTATTGCAGGGTAACTCATGTATATAAGAGTCAAGTAGAGTTTAAGACGTTTTTCCGAAAGATAGGATAATAATTTACCAATTTTAATTAAATATTAGGGTTAATTGTACGTAGTTGTAAAATTCACTGTAAATATTAATTTTAATTAGATAGGAAACATAATTTCGTAAAGCATAGTTTCATAAATCTGCAAGAAACGTAGTTCCGTAAAACGTAGTTAAGGTTTTAAAATGAAATAGCATGTAGATTTGTTAATATAAAAGCTTTTATATTTGTAGCATAAAAATCGATAATGAAAGAGAGTGAATTTATTTACTAATGCATATTCAAAGCGTTATTAATTTATTTGTGTAACTTAGGGTAATATAAAGCGGTAACAATATTTCTAGAAAGGTTTAGCATAGCAATACGTTCTTTGTAGCGTGTTTAAAGCTTGCCAACATGTATTAGGATTCCGGGTAAAAAGACCGTTGAGAAACAAACACAGGTCTATGTTTGATAAAATGTTGCACGGTACGTACGAAAACAGATCGATAATATAGAGAGAAAGACGGTATTTTACATGAAGTAGCAAAGAAAGAGGAATAACATATGGTTAGCTATCGTTGACTTTGAAACGTCTGTTAGAGAAGGAAATTTAAAGACAAATAAGCGAGACAGAGACGCGATGTGTTTTCGGAAGATATTGGTTGAAAAGGGAATCAGAAATCTAGTAGAGAGTTGAAAACAGAGTACGATTGTTAGGTTAGGTGAATAAGAGCAAGATAGACGATAGTATCGTTCGGTTAGGTAGAACAGAGCTTGTGAATAGGGAGGATAGAAACAACTAGATATAACATACGAGTTAGACGAAGTTAAGAGAAAGGCACAACAAATGTTGAAAATTAAGAAAGGGAAAAGACAAAAGATAGAAGATTTTAAATGCAGGTTAGAGCGAAATGATAGATACGCGCGTGCATTTAGATGCGTGTTTTGGAGACTAGAGTGGATGGCAGTTATCGGAAAATGACAGCTGTTACAAATTTTAATGAGGGTTTCTTCGTAAAACGATTGTTTGTAACTGAAAATTCCAAGATTTTGCGACGGTTTGAACACGGTTGAGAATTTTACGTAGAATAACTCAGGGGTTATGGTTAGTTTGTGGAATTGAGCGACCGTTTGTTGTTGTGTTGTGCATGGCTTTCTGGAACCGGTGGACGGTTTGAAAACGTTATAGAGGTAGTGAGAATCGATTCAAAGAGGCAGTTTTAGAAGCTATATAAACCCAGAGGAGGTGGTAAAGGCTCTCTTTTCCTTTCGATTTTCAATCAAGCTGCATCCAAGTGTAAATGTAAATAAGTGAGTTTAGATTTTATTAAAAATTAATATGCAGAAGTTGGTGCAAAGTTATATGGCTATTGTAAAGTATATAAAATCCTGTTAATAATAGACGCTGAAAGCAAAGTAAGTAGAATTTTCACTACTTGTGGTTGGAGACGCTTGGTGTATTCTGGGTACAAGTCAAGTATATGGATGGACCAGTAGCAGATGTACGAGAGCATGGAAGTATCGTGCATTAGCAGCGGAAAAATCTGGGTAGAAGTGTGCTGTTCCGGATGATATGAGGCCACCTAGAGAAATTTTTAAACATGCAGTCAAGTGGAATGACTACGTTGGAGATAGTTTCCACGTAGAGAGCTGGTGGTGCTACAATCCAGGTAATTCAACCTTTGTAAAACTTTTGCTTATAGTGATTTTGTGGGTGATTATGACAATTTGGTGATTATTGGTGCATTTTATTGTATTGTAAGGACATTTTATTTGACGATTTACCTTGATAAACGACTATACGAATAATTATTTATGTACTATTTGCTGGTATAAAATGAAGGTGTAATATTGGCTTTTGTACAAAGTAAAAGGGTTTTTGGTAATTTCAGTTCAGTATAGTGAGCACATAGGTAAAGATAGGTTTTTACTATGAGCTCATATTAGACCTGGGGGTTTAAAGTAAAGTTTGAGGATAAGACCAATTACCTTTGGTTTAATTAGAAAATTTTCCAAATTATTTTATTTAAAATGCCTTTTTTAAAATTGAGAGTATGTGTTAAATATTCAAGATATATGAGGAATGTAAAACTAAAAATTTTGAATAGCAACTTGATGTTCAAATAAATCGTGATGTATTTTTGGAGGTCAACTATTATTTATTTAAATAGTAGGGTAGGATTTGCAGAGGACAAGTGAGCAGACGTGGCGTATATACCTGAGGAAGCTGGAGGCTTTGGCGTCTGAATTGGAAAGCATCTTCAGAGGGTATTATTATAGGTGGAGATGAATTGCAGTCTAGGTGGTAGGGCTTCATTTTCAGGTAGGTGCAGATATTTATGACAACATAAATTTTTAGAGCACCCAATTTCTGGGGCTCGATTTCTAGAGGCAGATTCGCAGCATATATATATATATATATATATATATATATATATATATATAATCGTATAATTAAGGGTTCATTGGGAAAACAAGGGAATAGGTTAAGCTAGAAGTTAGAGTCATACGTTAGTAGAAAATCAAATTAGTCATTTAGGAAATTAGGATATTTTAAACAATTAGTTTTAAGCTTAGGTGATATATATTAATGTAGGGTTAATTTAGTTTAGTCATATTTAGCTAGGAATGATGTAATATAATATTTATTTAGATATAGGGCATAAGAAATAATAATAATGGGGTAAAAGTATAGCGTATTTAATTTATATTGAATATTATACGGGAATATAAAGGCGTTGAATAGCAGTCTTATTTTTCAAAGGCAAAACCCAAACGTTTAAAAGCATAGCAAAATTTCTAGAGAAGATTGATACAAACAAGCTTTAATAGGTTACAGGAAAGCAGACTACCGTTGGAATTAACGTAGTCAATTCGCAACAGGGATAAAGTAAAACCACATAAATCTGACAAAGACGCAGTATGTTTTTTTTAAGATATCGATTTTAATTCTGGAGCTAGTATTGGAGGGAGCTAGAGACAACTGTCACGAAAGAACAAAGATGGAACAAAAACGTATGCATACAAGCGAGAGGCATAGAGTTAATCACAGAGCTAGTATTGTAGGGAAACTTGAAGTAATTTACTTTAGCGGGGGAAAGAAAATCGATAATTTCAAGGAATTTTATAAGCAGGCACGCGTCAGTTGAAAGCGGGAGAAAGGAGACAAGCAACGTGATTGGAGGATTTAGAAATACGTGCGACAGGTTGAGATTAAGAAGGGTAAATATTCAGCTGGTGGGGCATATACGTGAGATGAAGTTATAGTTATAAACGAGATGAAAGATGTTTTGTGCTAGTCAGGAGGCGTGAAAGTAGTGGGAATGAACTGAACCGTGGAAGCTAATTTTATGGAATGAAAGTGGCAGTTAACAGTTACAGGCGTTTCGCCAAGTATTTGTGAGTTTGGTTATCGAAATTCATGCGAAATCGAAATCCGTTAGAGATTTTTCATTGGAATACGAGGCGGTTAACAAGCAATTTTAAGAATTGTAGAAACGGATACGAATTGTACGTGCGATTTAGAAATAGGGGGGTGCATTCTTGGTTATTAAACCATTTTCAAAGAGGGGCCTTGCTCTCTTTAATTTCATCAGTCATTCGCGACACATTTAGTTACTTTCAAGTGAATTAGTACAGTTTGATGAAAAGTTATTTAAAAGCTATTGAAGTAAAAGTTAATCTTGTATGTATGTAGAAACAAATTGTTATCGTGTTGTTGGAATGCACGAAATTAGTAAAGATTATAATTATTTGGATGATGAAAGCAACGATTTTTGGGCATTAAATTTAATTTCAAATAAGAGGAGTAAAATTTGGAAATTGGATATTTGTGGTTGGATATGGAGAGATAGTTTGGAGTAGCGGCAGATATGGTGATTAGACCGGGGAGCTATTTGATGGACTGAGGACCTACTGGACGGCAGCATTTCCAAGTGCTAGCTGGTGGACAACATTCGGAAGATAGCTACCAGGTAGGCCATTATATAGAACATTGAGTGAAGTAAACCGCAAAGCATTTAATATATAGAAAACAACATAAGTGGAACCGAACTATATCTAACGAGAAAGACCAACGGCCATGTTCGAAGACAACAAACAAAAACAAGGAAAGAATTGTTGAAAGCAATATGTTTGGACCATAGTACTATGTGGGTTTGAAATAGGAACGGGCAGTACGAGAAGCAGGCAGGAAAAAAGGTAGAAGGCCTTTTAGAATGTAGTGCTTCCGAGTATGGTAATGATGGCATGGCCAGAGAAAGTTAATAACAAAACGGTTTTAGAAATAGTAGGGGAAGAAAGATATAGTAAAGGAGAAATAGAAGGACAGGACATGTTCTAAGGCAATTGGGGAATTGTGCGGGATATATTACAAGCAGAGATCGCAAAGAAAAAGAGGTAAAATGGGACCTGGATCGGACAATTGCATGCAGATAGTGAAACATATGGGCTGTGAGAATTTTAGAGAAATGTATAGTTTAGCTCAGAATAGAAAACAAGGGAGGTACGCGTCTAACCAGTTCCAGGACTGAAGACCTAATGATGATTTTAGTTTGGTGTCTGTGTATATTTTAGCACGCCGTACAAGTTTTTAATGAATTTTTTTTTTCATGGGGGCGCTGTAATTTATTTCTGTACGGTTTATTGTTTTAATTGTTTTCGTATCGTATTTCTATGCGTGTCTAGACGATAATATATAAGATAAATTTCTGAATATGTTCTTGGCAGCCAAAATAGTTCCCCGTTTTTATTTTTTTAGGAACGTTTTCCTCTGTGCAGATCCGTATTTTAACTGCCAAGGGGGTATTTTCAAAAATTCAGCCTATCCATTCTCATTCGCACACACCCAACAATGCAGTACAAGAGAAATTAGAACAAAAACAAAATACAAAAAGTTATCGACAAAGCCGACTTCTGCAGCTAGCTTTTTGATGATACCGAATGCCAAACCTCAAAGGTTAACGTTTTGAAATAGCGTTGATTTAAAAGTCTAGTAATAATTCTTAATTCCCTACCACTTTTAATGTGGTATATTTTAACACTCTCTCCCATTTGAAACCAATCACTGACTAGATGAATAACTGAATAACAAACTATTACATAAATAGTTACCTGTTCGTGTGCAAATGCGACATCGATGTGAAACAACAGAAAGCTCCGCCTTCATCAACCCACTTGGGCCATAAACAAGATGTTAGATTAGATCTTGTAAATTTCATTCTTAATTAGAACTTACAAGCTTTCTAACGATTTCATGAGATAGGAAAACCATTTTGTCACGTTTTTTAAACTAAATATCTTTGCGAGCGAGTGAGTGAGTTTTTTAATTAGAGAATATTTTTATACGTTGATGATGTTATTGTGGTAAGTCTTCGAGGTTAATTAATATTAAAACGGTGCTGAAATTGCTTGTCGAAATATTAAAAATTTCTAATTATTATAGATGTTTTTATGTGTACTTCTACCTATAATTTTACAGCCTTTTATATAAAGACTTTTTTAACGTACTGCAGGCAGGTGTGGTTAACCGCGACCTGTTAGGACAGTATTGCCCGTGTGATTGGTATGTACTGAATGTAGCAGTAAGAGACCGCGTGAGAAATTAAACCATGTAATAATTTAATAATTTGCACTTGGAGTAGCGGTTATAAATGCATGTTGTATAGGTTAACCGAATGCAAGATATAGGTTAAAAATCAACGTAAACTGTTACGGTATTCCGTACAGACAAGAAAAAAATAACATAAGCAATGAAAATAATCCGTGCCGAGTACCGCAACAAAAAAAAATCGAAAGAATGTCGTAGAGTGAGGAGGGTCGCCAAAAAAAGAAATAAAAAACGTCAAGAGAGAAAATTTATTTACAAAACATTTGATAAAGAAACATGTTATAAAAAAAAACCAACCCGCGGGAAAACGATATTTATTCAATATATCACGGACGATTTAAGCCCCCAGTTGACCGATTTGCTCCAAAACCTAGCACCCGTTTGCTTATAGCTAGCACCAGCTAGCACCAAAGTTGTATAGCTAGCACCAAAGCTGTTTCAGAAATATGGCCAACTATATTCCGGGAGAACCAACTTGACGCTAGCCCCCCCAGTGCTCCGATTTGCTCCAAAACCTAGCACCATGTAGCTTAGAGCTAGCACCAGCTAGCACCCAAGTAAGAAAGCTAGCACCTTAAAAACAAGATGGCCGCGATTTTTTAAAAAAATGTTGTCAGCTCCCCCAGTTGTCCGATTTGCTCCAAAATCTAGCACCAATTTGCTTATAGCCAGCACTAGCTAGCACCAAAGTTGTAGAGCTAGCACCAAAGCTGATTCAGAACTATGGCCATTTATATTCGGGGGGGAGCACCTTGACGCTAGCCACCCTCAGTCCTCCGATTTGCTCCAAAACCTAGCACCATGTAGCTTAGAGCTAGCACCAGCTAGCACCCAAGTAAGAAAGCTAGCACCTTAAAAACAAGATAGCGGCAATTTTTAAAAAAAAATTTGCTAGCCCCCCAGTTGTCCGATTTGCTCCAAAATCTAGCACCAATTTGCTTATAGCTAGCACTAGCTAGCACCAAAGTTGTAGACCTAGCACCAAAGCTGTTTCAGAAATATGCTCAATTGTATTCGGCGGGGGGGGGGGCAACTTGACGCTAGCCTTCCCCAGTGCTCCGATTTGCTCCAAAACCTAGCACCATGTAGCTTAGAGCTAGCACCAGCTAGTACTCAACTAAGAAAGCTAGCATCTTAAAAACAAGATGGCGGCGATTTTTTAAAGAATTTTTGCCAGCCCCCAGTTGTCCGATTTTGCTCCAAAACCTAGAACCCATTTGCTTATAGCTAGCACCAGCTAGCACCAAAGTTGTAGAGATAGTACCATAGCCGTTTCAGAAATGTGGCTAATTATATGCGGTTTAGTGATGGACACGAACCGTACGGGCGTCGTCGTGGATCCAAGGTCTAGGGTTCGAATCAAGACATGGCCGACTGCTTGAAAAGTGCAGATGAGCATTTTCACAAAAACTACGCTGTCGCTCAGATGAGAGGTTAAATGGAGGTTCCGCGTGTGGGTGTTGTCACGCACGTTAAAGCTCCCTACCTTGCTTGGAACAATAAGGGTTCGGCAAAATTCATAATTTTCAGCTAAAAAAGAACTCGCTTCCTGGCCAATGCAGTACCTTCGGGTGGAGCATTGGAAATGTAAATGCACGGACACGAACCGTACCTAGATTCGATTCGGTTCAAAAAATCGAACCAAACCGTACTAAAAAGTTTTCCAAGCGATCTAAACCTACACCAAGATTCAGTTTGGTTCAGTTCGAGTTCATCTCCACTCCGAATTGTTCCAAAACTAAGTAGGTCTAGCCTTGCTGTCGCTCAATTGAAAAACTAACACCTCAAAAACATGAACATCATCATCATTTTGTTTTCGACCGTATTTAAGGTCGGTTTGACGCAGCTCTAACTTCTTTTCTATTCTGTGCTAATCTAAAAAGTTCTTCCTACCCTTCACAAACTAAATTTCTAATAATTTGACTAATATAGCTTGGTCTAGGTCTTCTTATACTCTTCTATATTTTTCAGGGCGTCCTGGTTCTACATAGATAGTAGCAACCTGATGGTTGCTGAAGAACTCCAACATGTTTATATGATTTATATGATTTATAAGGAAATGAAATATTACCGGTTTGTCCCCTCCAAAAAAAGGAAGTGTTAAATTATATGTTATGGTAAGGCTTAAGCAACGAATCGCTGTCAACATGCCAGGACCCTAACACGAACAGGGTGATTATTTTTAAATTGGCGACCCTTAACACAATTGAAAGCTAACTGAATAATACAGTATTGCCCGAAATAAACAGTACTGAAATTGTAATTGTTTTGTATATTTAAAAAATACATATTATTGACACTTTATTATATGTTCTAAATGTGCACCTCCTCGTTCGAGACAGACTTCATAACGATGTTCTAAGTTTCTGGTCATGTTATTGAATAAGGGTTGTCTCAGGGCTGCGAAGAAGACTCTAACAGCATCCTTTAATTCATTGATGGTTTGTGGTGCCCGTTTGAAAACGGCATTTTTAGCCATGCCCCAAATGTATGCGTCTGGAGTTGTGAGGTCTGGAGAATGTGAAGGATAAGGGAAGTCAGTAAATCGTGATATGAATTTGCTTGGAAAATGTTCTTGAAGAAATTGACGAATTGCGGCAGCAGTATGGCAAGTTGCCCCGTCCTGCTGAAAAAATTGGTTTCGAAATGCCAAGTTACGTGCACGACAGAATTGACGTAGATCAGGGATAAATCGTGTTAAAATTTGTCTGTACCTCTGTTGATTAAGTGTGACTTGCCTACCATTCTCTTCGATAAAGTACGGACCAATGATTCCGTGTCCGGAAACAGCACACCAGACACTCACTTTTTCACTATCTAAAGGAACCTCTTGAACCTCATCGGGTCTGGCAAAGCCCAGAAATCGATTTGTGCGACGATTCACATAGCCTGACAAGTGAAAATGTGCTTCGTCTGAAAACCAAACATTTTTCAAAAATTCAGGATTTTCATACTGTAACGCGAGAATTCTGGCGCAATATTCCACTCTACTGCGATAATCCCGAGGATGTAGTTGTTGATGTACCTGAATCACATACGAAAATGTACCCAGCTCCTTCAGGATTCTTTGAAAGGAAGTTCTTTTAAATCAAGTTGTAACGCTGTCCTTGCCTGGCTGACTTTCGGATTTTCTAAGATTTGCTCAAAACACGTTCATGGTTATTGTTGTTGTTAACTGTCCTGGGACGCCCTGAGTTTCCTTTTCGTTGGCACAATACACTACCTGTATTTCTAAACTTTTCAATAACCTTCAAAATTACAGCATTACTTGGAGAACGTTTATTAAACCTTTGTGTGAATTGATCAGACACGTATAGCAAACTTGCACCATTACGTCGGCCGATTCCGTATGAACGAAAATAATGCTCTACCAGAAACACTTTCTCCTCTGTACTTAACACCATTTTTAACAATTAGGCCCTACTAATTACTTGTTTGAGGTTTACTTGACAGGTCTATACTAGCTAACTTGAGTGTGACAGCGCACGCATAAAAACACCGCCAACTTAGTTTCAGTACTGTTTATTTCGGGCAATACTGTATTAATCCAAACATTGAGATACTGAATAATTTATTATCACTGTCACATGGTTCGCTTACTGCTCGTAAGAAGAACCAACACGAAACTTACGAGAGCTGCAAATAGAATATTGGCGTTTAATTGATATAATAACAATCTATATCATATAACAATTTTATTTAAACATAGGTAGAAACTATTTGTGAAGATCAACAAATCTTGGTGCTAGGTTTTGGAACTAATCGGAGCATGGGGGGGGGCTATCGTCAAGCCCCCCCGAATATAATTGCCCATATTTCTGAAACTGCCTTGGTGCCAACTCTACAACTTTGGTGCTACCTAGTGCTAGCTGTAAGCAAATTGGTGCTAGGTTTTGGGGCAAATCGGACAACTGGGAAGGGGGCTAGCAAAATTTTTTAGAAATCACCGCCATTTTGTTTTTAAAGTGCTAGCTTTTTTACTTGGCTGCTAGCTGGTGCTAGCTCTAAGTTACATGGTGCTAGGTTGTGGAGCAAATCGGACAACTAAGTGGGGCTGGCAAAATTTTTTAAAAAATCACCGTCATCTTGTTTTTAAGGTGCTAGCTTTCTTACTTGGATACTAGTTGGGGCTAGCTTTAAGCTACATGGTGCTACGTTTTGGAGCAAATGGGGCAACTGGGAGGCTGGCAATTTTTTTTTTAAAAATCGCCGCCATCTTGTTTTTAAAGTGCTAGCTTTCTTACTTGGGTGCTAGCTGGTGCTAGTTCTAAGCTACATGGTGCTAGCTTTTGAAGCAAATCGGAGTACTGGAGGGGGGCTAGCGTCAAGTTAGACCACCCAAATATAATTGGCCATATTTCAGAAACAGCTTTGGTGCTAGCTCTACAACTTGGGTGTTAGCTATTGCTAGCTATAAGCAAATTGGTGCTAGATTTTGGAGCAAATCGAACAACTGGGGGGGCTGGCAAAATTAAAGAAAAAACTCCGCCATCTTGTTGTTAAGGTGCTAGCTTTCTTACTTGGGTGCTAGTTGGTGCTAGCTTTAAGCTACATGGTGCTAGATTTTGGAGCAAATCGAACAACTGAGGGGGGGCTGGCAAAATTTAAAAAAAAACCTCCGCCATCTTGTTGTTAAGGTGCTAGCTTTCTTACTTGGGTGCTAGCTTTAAGCTACATGGTGCTAGATTTTGGAGCAAATCGAACAACTGGGGGGAGCTAACAAAATCTTAAAAAATTTACCGCCATCTTGTTTTTAAGGTGCTAGCTTTTTTACTTGGGTGCTAGTTGGTGCTAGTTTTAAGCTACATGGTGCTAGATTTTGGAGCAAATCGAACAACTGGGGGGCTTGCAAAAAATTTTAAAAATTGCCGCCGTCTTGTTTTTAAGGTGCTAGCTTTCTTACATGGGTGCTAGCTGGTGCTAGCTCTAAGCTACATGGTGCTAGGTTTTGGAGCAAATCGGAGTGCTGGGGAGCTAGCGTCAAGTTGCCCCCCCCAATATAATTGGCCATATTTCTGAAACAGCTTTGGTGCTAGCTCTACAACTTTGGTGCTAGCTGGTGCTAGCTATAAGCAAACGGGTGCTAGGTTTTGGAGCAAATCGGTCAACTGTGGGGGGCCAACTTGACGGACCACCCGACGATTTACACAGTACAAAAATGTTCGCAAAAATGATTTATACTTTCCCAGTCATCTCAAACTAATTTTTAACTTCAACTCTAGTATTCACATAAGACAGAGATTAACAAAAAAATATGTTATGGATTGTTTATAGTCACTTGCTTAAATAATTTCTTAAGTACTATATATTTACATAAAACAAAAATTAAGTATAATATATTCCTGTGATATTTGGGGTTTAAAACAGCATATGTATTCAATTTGGTAATTATTTCAGGATACTGTATATAAAATACAAATGACAAGGTGAAACGCTTTCTTTAGAGTAAAAATCAATAATTGTACTAAATAATTTCAGTAAGCTAAAAGTTAATTTAGAATCATCTTTTAATTATAAATATTAATTACGAATAGCGTGTGTTATATCATAAACATATTTTTAATTGTATTTAAGAAGTATAAAGCATTGTAAATTTCATATTATAAACCAAGGTAACCTTTAAAAGTTAAATTATAGCAAAGAGAGATGTGTAGTTTCTGAAAAGTAGCTTGAACATTTTAAATCATTGGCAGTTATTTTTGAATGAAACTTTTTGAGTATCGTTATAAGATAAGACAACACAACTAACAAGTGAATTCTTAGTAGGGTGGTAAGGTGGCTGCCAATTAAAATTGAATTATATTTTTGGGGGATCTAGGCCGTTACAAATACTGCTTACCAACTGCGAAACAAAGAGGAGTTAGTTGTTTGAATACGTAAAAGTAAGATAGAAATATCACGTGTTAACATAGACATAGAGTGATTTTGTCCGTTACCATAGAACTTGCAAACCAGTAAACAAAGAGCTATTGTGTTATAAAATGGATATGAGTAAGATAAGCAGACAGGGAACTTTAACGGTTAGGAACAACGGGGATAACAAACACAGTACATAGGTGATTTAGCGTATATGTATTGAAGCGAGATAGAGTTAACGAGTACTATTAGAGGCGTGTTTTAAATGTTAATTTTTGCCAGTAGACGTGTAATTTTTGAAGAAATGTTTATAGTACGTGCGTTGTTAAGAGTGTAAACTTATGTTTTCGGAGAAAATCGGTGTCGGTTGGGAGTGAAATTCCTAGAAATGTATACTTTAGCTTGTGATGTGAGGGAAAATTTCTAACATTTTGTTGGCCGTTGGAGTTGTTGTTGCTAGAATTGGTAGAAAAATCAAACTGTTGAAAGTTTCAAGAATTGAATGTTTGGATTGACAGAATTAACAAACTTTAGAGGGACAAACGAAGGATATATAAGCCCCGACGAATGGTAATGAGGCTGTCTCTCTCTCTCTCAAAAGTTTTCAGCAAGTGTACGTCTCTTTAGACTTACACTGGAAATTACAACCAGCTAACGGCGCCAAGTATTAAAGTTCTGTGAGTAAAATTGTTACATTTTCATTTTGCACGAAGTGTGCTTTGTATACAATTACGAATGGAGTAAGAGATACTGTTTTGTCGAACTGGTTGATTACCTACACATTATAGAAGAGATTTGGGAGTTAGAATGCAGTATTGAGGTGGAAAATGAGATAACCCTTTACTCATATGGTTGCAGTTAGCAATCATGATGATTGCTATCCAGATTGGATGTTCCTGTAGGCAGCAGTCGTTGATGGTATAATGTCAGTCCTGGGAGCAGCAATAAAATCCAGGTAACTGTTGTTTTGTTTGCATATGTGTATAAACAGGTATTTTGTGCTTTGTGTGTATACTACTATGAACTAAAGAGGATAAACTTGGGAATAACTATGAATTGAACTTTTGCTGTTGCATTATTGCACTTTATTTCTTTGTGAAAATTTAGGTTTAAGAAATAATTGATATTAATAATATTTGGTATGCTCAAGGTAAAAGGGTACTTTTGGGGTTTAACGTGCTATATTTGCACAAAGGTTTAAGGATTATTATGAGCTCGTACTAAACCGAAGGTGAAGTAAAGACTGTGGGAAAGACCTGTTACTTCTTTTTGTAGATAATAAAATTGTAAAAATTTATTTGTGTAAAATAGATTTCAAAATGTATTGTGAAATGTGTTATTTTAACAAAGAGGATGTACATGATGTATAATTTATGAGTAAACGAAGAGTTTTATGTTGATCTGGGAGTGTCTTTGTCTATGAATATGTTAATAAACTTAGGTGTTTTTACCGTAGCAGAATTTTTTTGTAGTTGGTTTGGTTTTTCAGAAAATCTGAGCAGCCGTGACATACTTCGTTGCGATGCAGAGTTAATGTAGGATATATTATTTATAAGGACCGCAGCTTTCGCAGCAATATATATATATATATATATATATATATATATATATTGCTGTGATAAGGAGTTGTTTAGGGGTGTATTGAGTAGTAAGGGTCGTGTAATAACTATAAATAGCAATGGGAATCAGAAAACTGCGTTTATTTAGCAGAAAAATAAGTAATTCGTACATTATGTAAATAACAAGCATTTAACACCCTGTTTGTGGACCGTAATTAACTTTAAGCGATGCCAGTGAGCATATCTTTTGATAATAGAACGCGTATTCAGCAGAGAAATAATTGTACATGTAGTTAAAATTACGTTGAGGAGTGTTCAATAAATTTATAAAATAAAGACGCAAAAGATAAGAGAAAACCTAATCAATCCTCATGCAATTACATTTGTGATAAAGAAGGAACAATGAGCGCTTTGATAAAAAAACGCACTTTCAATTTAATAAATACATGAACGAAAACAGTACTAGAGTTACATCATTTATTTTTGTACAATTATCCAAAAGCATTATCTATACAAAACAACAGACGTAAGTTAAAAGTCTGGCCACGATAACAAACACCATGACACGGAAACACAAAGGAGTTTAATCAGAAATCAGCTTGAAATATTAAGGACATCCCTGATTGGTCGCGACAATCTGTAAAATTGCTTGGAAACCCAATCTAAAGATAGTGAGAAAAAACTATTTAACACCCACCGGTGATAATGCAGCTCAGTTTCCACTTGAAGCACGTAAATCTACATCACTTTTAACCACAAATTTACGCGTAAGATAAATAAAGTTTATAATATAGTAAAAATAGTGCTGCATAAAAATTGTGTTAAGAGTATATCAAAAGTTTTTGCCGTTTTTTCAGAAAACGGCTTCTAATCCACGTCGAAAACACTAATGGTTCTAATCTGCGTCAAAGAGAATTCTAATCTGCGTCGGAAAGAATTCTAATCTGCGTCGAAGACAATTCTAGTTTTGGAACAATTCAATTCTAATCTGCGTCGAAGACAATTCTAATTTTGGAACAATTCAATTCTAATCCACGTCGAAAATACGTATGGTTCTAATCTGCGTCGAAAAGAATTCTAATCTGCGTCGAAAACAATTCTAATTTTAATTCTGGTATAATAATGGAAAAATTCTAATACGCTGCTAATTTATGATCAGAAGTCTGTAATTTCAAGTGGTATTTGAGGGAAGAGATTCAAAGCATATGCAGGGAAATGTAGAATACAGCACGAGGCAATTTTTGGAAAGCAAGGGGTAACCGTACTGAAATATTGGTTCGACAAAGCAGAGCATTGGTATTCGATTGAAGGCAGTAAGGGGGTGGTGATCCACAACACGAAACAACATTTCAGGAGATCACAGGTCAGATCTACTTAATTTTAAGGAATCTTTTCAATTTAAATTTTAATACTGAATTTAGTCAATTTATCCAAAAGTTGTACAGAGTCAACAGGAACATTGGATTCGTTTAAACTTACGTAATAAATCATAGAAGGGTCTCGAACGTTCTAGATTTTTTTGTAAAAGTGTAGTTTTTGGTGACTATATATTGAATTAAAACTATATAAATTTTGGGATTAATAATCCATATGATATTAATTGATTGAAGGGTGTATTTAAAGAATTTCAAAATTGTAAATATTATTTCCTTTCATTATATGAATGTTGATTGACTTCGTTCTATCAATTCAAACAGGTAATCATAAAAGGGGTGAAAGAAAATTGATCATTGCTCACAATTTGTGTCGGTATTAAATATTTCAACTTTGCTACTCCTGTCCTGACGAGCCCCAATTAGGGAGAAACGCGTCGATAGGATGCTCTCGTGGCTGAATTAGGGTCACTTGCCATTAATTATTTTTGCTTTGTATTAATTTAAGACTCATTAAACTTACTTTTCTTTTAAATTATAACTTTTGGCTATGGAAAAAGGCAGTTGAGCCGGATCTCCTCCGTGCCGACTGTTGTTAAAACCTGCGAAGACACAAATTGTGAGCTAGGTGATGCTGTACTTCCCATAAGGTGTCTGTGTTAAATTTTACAACTTTGCTACTCCTGTCCTGATGAGCCCCAATTAGGGCAAAACGTGTCGACAGGATGCCCTCGTGGTTGAATGTGAGTCACTTGCCAATAATTTCTTTTCACTTTGTATTAATTTAAGATTTACGGAACTACTTATCTTTTATATATATATATATATATATATATATATATATATATATATTATAATTTCTGATAAGGGAAATAAAGACCAAATTAATAATAATCTGTTTTACATTCTCTTTATTCGTCTAGTCAAGCTTTCGAAATTTATCTTCAATTTCATCACCAGGACACTAAAAGTAATAACTAAGTTACTAAATAATAACTATAATATATGTTTTGACACTTACACAAACATGAGAATTTTTAAATAAATATAACGATTAGCATATTCAACATAAACACCACGAATGTAAAATAAAACTGTAAATCTGACAAGTTGTTTCTTAATACAATGAATTAGTACAATTATTATAACATCACTACAATTTGAACATTTAAGCTGTCTAAAAATTGATACCTACTTACTAAAGATAACAATATGTATAACTTGTTTCTATATCTATATGTAAAATATTTAATTTTATTCATCTACAGGTCCGTCAAATTTATGTACATGGGGTTTAGTCAAAAGGTAAGTATATATTACACTCAGATTTTCTGTGTCTGATTTTTTATTCATACGATGTGGTTCACAATTAATAAAGTACATTTCTAAGAATTTTCTCTTGGTCAAGTTGGTCTCTTTTGTTAAAATTTTAACGTTTTCAAAATTAATTTTATGTCCAAATTCACGTGCATGGCTTGCCAAAGCACATCTTTCTGGTTTTAGTTTTATATCACTTTTATGTAACGAGACCCTCGCTTTTAAGATTTGTGATGTATGACCTACATAAGTTTTAATACAATTGTTACAGGTAATCTTATATACTGTATGTGACTGTGCATTTATTGGTATGGGTGACTTTAATCTGCTAAATAATCCTCCTATAGTTTTAATGTATTTCTTGCTAATGATGATCTCTTCATATTTAAAAACATTGATGAGTTGATCTGTTAGTGATCCAATTTGTGGAAATGAAATATATTTTATTCTAGGCACATTGTTTGGTTGTTGTCAGTCTCTTCTCTATTAGTAGGTTCATTTGTATGGTTGTTTCTCAAATTTATTATATTAGATTGATAAATGATTTTATTAATTAAAGATTTTGGGTATCCGTTATCTAGTAATAATAACGATAGCTTATTTAAACTTTTATTTATAAATGTTGGATGGCAGATTTTTTTAATTCTATATGTCATTTGTTTAACAAAATTAAGTTTTATGAATAATGAAGAATTACTAACTCATATGGTATACATATAACTAAGATGCTAAAAACTTGGAGCAAATATAACATCAAACGAGCAGCAATACTTATCCAAAGGATATTTTTATTAGAATGTAAAAGGCAAGATGTTATACCTAAACACATTTCACAGAATATAATTAAATTATTTAATTTAATAAAACATCCGGGACCGAAATCGATTAACAAAATCAATAAACTTATTTTAGGAATGGCTAAAAATGTTTTAACCATTGAAATATCTCAAACACACCAACGATTATTTAAGATAACAAAGGAAATGGAAGTATTAAGTAGACAATTAAAAACATCAATACCGTCACAAATTATGAATAAATTTATCGATAAACAAACAGTGTTATTTGATAAGAAATTTCTTAAAATAAAGGAGTGCAATTTGAATAAAATTGCAAGACTCAAAATTGTTCATCATAATAATGTAAACACACAAAAATGGTTTAAAAATATCTCAGATATATCAATTCCAGACAACTTAATAGAACTATTGAGTTTAGGCCCTAAATTTAGTTTACCATTAACAAACAAAGAAATACATGTACATAAGTTATTAGCAGATTATATTAGAGTTAGTACATGAAGAAAACCGAAATGTATATAGGGCCCAAACAACAAGCATTATCACGAATTATTTAACAAATAACAGAAAATCTAAACAAGTATATAATAAGACTTTCATGGAATGTAAAAGGTTTCTAAAAGACCATCCACAATTGTTAATCCTGAAAAGTGACAAAGGAGGTGTGACGGTAGCTATGAATAAAATTGACTACGAAAATAAAATAGACGCCTTTCTTTCTAATGAAGATGTATTTACAAAACTAAAGCGAGACCCAACTACATGTAACCAAGCTAAAGCAAACGGGTTAATAACCACTTTGGAAAAAAGTAAAATTATTACACAACAAACCGCTAAACAATTTAAGAGTTACGATTCAGAATGTCCAAAAATTTATGGTAATCCAAAAATACATAAAGAGGGGTTCCCACTTAGACCCATTATTGCCGGTATACTAAGTCCTACTAGAAATTTGTCAATTTGGATAACAAATGTATTAAAAAATGCATATAATAAAAGTAATGAATATTACGTACCAGATAGTTTTGCTTTTTCAGAGTTTGCAAATAACAAAATAATTCCAGAAAACTATATAATTGTTTCATTAGACGTAGTGAATTTATTTCCTAATATAACTAAAGAAATTGTTATTATAGTAATTGAACAAAAATGGTCTCAAATTGTAGAGAAGGCACACGGTATAGATCTTAAACTATTTATAGATTTAGTTACATTTGTTTTAGACACTAATAATTTCACATACAAAGGCAATTACTACTTACAAAAAGTAGGATGTGCTATGGGATCCAAAATTAGTCCAATACTATCCCAGTATGTCATGGATGCGTTGTTAGACACATGCATACCGAAATTAACTTTTCAGTTAGGCTTTATAAAAAAGTATGTAGACGATTTGTTGCTAGCTCTTCCAGTAAATTGCACTAATGAACTTTTAGATGTTTTTAACAATTTTGACAAACAATTAAAATTCACAGTTGAAAATGAAGATAATGAAAATTCGGTTCCTTTTCTAGACACTAAAGTTATTCGAAAAGATAATTGTATAATGTTAGATTGGTATAAAAAACCTACATCTTCTGGTAGATACATACATTTCAAATCTAATCATCCATTATTCATAAAACTTAATTTTGTTAAACAAATGACATATAGAATTAAAAAAATCTGCCATCCAACATTTATAAATAAAAGTTTAAATAAGCTATCGTTATTATTACTAGATAACGGATACCCAAAATCTTTAATTAATAAAATCATTTATCAATCTAATATAATAAATTTGAGAAACAACCATACAAATGAACCTACTAATGGAGAAGAGACTGACAACAACCAAACAAACAATGTGCCTAGAATAAAATATATTTCATTTCCACAAATTGGATCACTAACAGATCAACTCATCAATGTTTTTAAATATGAAGAGATCATCATTAGCAAGAAATACATTAAAACTATAGGAGGATTATTTAGCAGATTAAAGTCACCCATACCAATAAATGCACAGTCACATACAGTATATAAGATTACCTGTAACAATTGTATTAAAACTTATGTAGGTCATACATCACAAATCTTAAAAGCGAGGGTCTGGTTACATAAAAGTGATATAAAACTAAAACCAGAAAGATGTGCTTTGGCAAGCCATGTACGTGAATTTGGACATAAAATTAATTTTGAAAACGTTAAAATTTTAACAAAAGAGACCAACTTGACCAAGAGAAAATTCTTAGAAATGTACTTTATTAATTGTGAACCACATCGTATGAATAAAAAATCAGACACAGAAAATCTGAGTGTAATATATACTTACCTTTTGACTAAACCCCATGTACATAAATTTGACGGACCTGTAGATGAATAAAATTAAATATTTTACATATAGATATAGAAACAAGTTATACATATTGTTATCTTTAGTAAGTAGGTATCAATTTTTAGACAGCTTAAATGTTCAAATTGTAGTGATGTTATAATAATTGTACTAATTCATTGTATTAAGAAACAACTTGTCAGATTTACAGTTTTATTTTACATTCGTAGTGTTTATGTTGAATATGCTAATCGTTATATTTATTTAAAAATTCTCATGTTTGTGTAAGTGTCAAAACATATATTATAGTTATTATTTAGTAACTTAGTTATTACTTTTAGTGTCCTGGTGATGAAATTGAAGATAAATTTCGAAAGCTTGACTAGACGAATAAAGAGAATGTAAAACAGATTATTATTAATTTGGTCTTTATTTCCTTATCAGAAATTATAATATTATTGAATAATTATAGACCATTAGAAGATTCATTATTTTATTATATATATATATATATATATATATATATATATATATATATATATATTATATATATATATATATATATATATATATATATTTTATATATATTTATATATATTATCGCGTAAGTAAGGGTCATTGAGTTATATAAGAGCACAAGTGAACTCATAGGTTGAGAGCCTTTGAATAAGGGAAGACAAATTTATTTAATTAGGGAGTTGAAATATTTTTAACGAATTATTTTTTTTTAACTTAAGATATAATAATAATGTAGGATCAATGTAATTTAGCCAAAGATAATGTAACATAAGATTTGTATAAACATAGAGCAGAATAAATAATAATTGGGGTAAAATCTTTCTAACGTATTTAAATTTGTAGTGAAGTAATTATATGAAAGTCTAAAAGCGTGGAACAGGTGTAAAAGCAACATTTCTGTTCTAAAACGTGAAATCCGACACGTTGAAACAAAATAACGAGGGAGATAATAGTTCTTGGTAAACTTGGGAACAAACAAGCTTTAATGGGTTATTGGAAAAGAACAGACGTTGGAAGTAAGGTAGACGCGGTTTTGTAGTTAAAATATTGATTTCAATCTTGAAAGTGGTATAGTAAAGAGCCAACCGAAAGACCAAGACTGAATAAAAGTGTATTGAGTGCAAGAGGGATGTGTATAGATAATTCAGGATGCAGTATTGTTAGGAGACCTACATAAAATCAATAATTTCAAGGATATTTAAAAGCAAACACGAGTCTGTTAAAAAGTGGGAAATGGAGCCAAGCGATGTGATTGGTGTGAATTGTACACGAAGGGTAGAGATCCAGCTGGTGGAAGCGTGCGTGTGAGAAAGTGGGAAATGGAGCCAAGCGAGGTGATTGGTGTGAATTGAACACGAAGGGCAAAGATCCAGCTGGTGGAAGCGTGCATGTGAGATAAACTATAGGTACAAGGGAGATGAGAAATGTTTGTTCAAGTTGGAGGCGTTGACAAATAACGATGTAGAGACTAAATTCGAACAACGGAGTGACAGTTTAAAGCGATTTTCTGAGTATTGTTGTTCGTTTTAAAAATTTACAAGAATCCGAAATACGTTAAAGCTTTTTCGCTGAAATGCAAGACGGTTAGAAAACAATTTTCCGGAATTGTAGGTACGGGTATACAAGTATACGTGCTAATTTAAAACAGGGAGGGTGGCGAATTTTACTTATATAATCGCTGGCAGAGAGGAGTATCGCTTTCTTTTGCTCTTGCTTTTTCGTTGAGATTTCATCCAGCATTGGTGAAATAGTGCAAGTTAACAAAATTTTATGTAGAAGCTAAAAGCATCTTTGTGGCAAAACGTTAAAGTGGTATGTAAGTACAAAGGTTAAGTTGGTATTGGCACGAAAATTAAAGTTTGAAAGTGTTTTGATGATACAAAAAAGCAATATTTGAATAATAAAAGTTAAGTTTGGATATTGGAATTTTTGGTTTGGAAATTGAAAGCGGCGGTATGCATGGCGGAGATGGTAATTTGACCAGGGAGTTAGCTGATGGACTGGGTAGCTACTAGACGGCAGCATCTTCAAAGAGCTAGATGGTGGAGCACACTTAAAAGTTAAAAACCAGGTAGGCGATAGAATAGAACATTGGGTGGTGAATATTTTTATGGTGTTTGTGATTATTTGGATTTAAATTTGATGTGTTTTATTATTATTTGATATTTTATGAACAGACATTTATAGAACTTTAAAGGAAAATTGATCTATGAAAATAATTAATGAATTTACAGATAACCAAATGTTGTAAAGAGGTATAGAGAGCTTATTGATATTTGGTAGTGCAGCAAATTTATATGCACAGTTGTAGAAGTTTTATTATGACCTCATGCTAGGACAAAAGGGTAACGTAAGGGATGAGAAACGCCCTCTTACTTTAAATAAAAATATATGTGTTTAAAAAACTATCAATTTGTATGATTATTGTTATAAAATTATTGAAATTTATGGATGTACCTAAAGGAAGGGTGTTTTAAAAAAATGTTCTACGGATCTAATGTAAATAGAGTGTGATATATTTGGTCAATTAAGTTATTTTTGAGTACGTGATTGGTGTGAATGTCTATTTAGGTTTCAGCATGAGGATATTGAGAGGAAGTTTTTGGATGTAACAGGTAGGTGTCAACGATATTATTTAGGAGATTAGGTAAGAAACATTATTAGGAGCAGCCGAGGACATGATTCTAGGCACGATTGTCCAGAGTAACCTCACATTATTATCCATATATAATAAAAAGACAATTTATTTGCAGTCCGCAATAAGAAATTTGTGGAGAACAAAATAAAAAATAAGATTTATCTGTAAAATCTCTCACGAAAATAATAAGAGCTTATTCACCTATACAAATCGAGCTAATAGTTGTATAGCCATTAACAAAACAATAGCTTTATTATTTTACAAGCGGAGGAAACATCCACTTACCGTTTCCAGCTTCCTTAAGCTTCGTCAGAGTGAATTAGTTTCCAACAACCCTATGAAGTAATCGGAGCTATTAATCCGATATAATTTCGAAAAAATCTTTGTACTATGGAAAAAGTAAATAATATCGTCATCTGGTGGTAAAATACCAACACTACTAATCGCGGAAGTACAATAAATGATCCGAAACTACATTCCGCAAATCTCAAAGGTCAAACATACTTGTATAGCCATGTATAGAACTACGATGAAGTTTCGGATCAATCTGAAATCTATAAGATGTTTCGTATTCGTCCGGACTCTTATCCTAAAGCTTTTCACAAACTCGTAAGTTAATCAGTAACATAAGAAGAAAACCAGATGGTAGGTTTATCTCAAAGATGTGTGAGGAAATGAAGGAAACTGGAATAAATGAGGATGACAGAATTATCCCAAAAGATGCAGAGGAAGGGAGGTATGCAGGAGTAAATGAGTCTGACAGATTTATCTCAAAAGATACAGAGGGAAAAATGTACAAATGAGGATGACAGATTCATCTCAAAAGATGCAGAGGGAAGCTGGTGCAAATAAGGATAGCCGATAGCAGATTTATCTCAAAAGATGAAGAGGAATTGCATATGAGAGATTTATCTCGAAATATGTTGACAGATTTTCTGAGGAAAAGAGGGATGCTGGAGTAAACGAGGTCCCAAAAGCCCTAATTATACCCTACTAAAGGTGAAAACAGAGTAGTTTTATACTCTGAAAAGTCGCCTTTGACTTGCTCTAACTTACAAATGCCGATGCAAGTGTGCAGGATGACGCCGCCACCGGGACGATCATTTGTAGGTGAACGATACACTGTTATACCCGTAATTGCTAAAAAAACGTATCACCACGTTTTAGGGATGATGCAATAGTCAAATTTTCATGCACATTTAAAGTAAATTTACATACACAATATAAGTAAAACAAATTACTCACGCGGATGATATTTCGTAGCTGAATCTCAAGGTCCATCATGTTTTATGGGTTAGGTTACACCATTGCTGACTTTCAAATTGCCAATCCGTTCTTCCTGTGTCTTCTATACTCGTAGAGGAATGAAGGAACACCAGCTAGAGGTACAACAGAAGGTAAAGATAGAGGAACCTACATGCCTAAAAAGAGAAAAGACACACACACCACACAGATAGATGTTCTTGGCTTGAGGTCTCGTGACTTAATGTCCGCTTTCAACACTATTCGCACTTGCGCATTCTTTTGCGCAAATGCGACTGTCTGGAATGAGGGAAGTTGACTAGTTTTAATTTTTAAAAATACGCGGGAATTGCCTTATAAATTATAACCAAATTTAAGACATGTACATTGCCAATTTTTGGCATGTAACAACACAAATGATTCGCTCTACATTAAGGTGTATGAACACCCAAATGATCTTATGAGAATCAACTTGGGAAAGAATTGCGATTTTTGAGCTAGAACCTAACCTATCTTTTTTATTTCCGTGGAAATATAAATGTTTGTTTCAAGTTGTATTTTCCTTTCGTATGTAAATATTGGCTCTGCTTAATATGAAATGATATTTGTCGTTCGTTATTTTATATTTACTCGTGTTTTGTATTCCGTGGAACTAATCTTAGCTAGTTTCACTCTTGCGTTATTAATCGATGTTAGGCACTTCCAAGGTTATTCATGTCCAACTGGTTGTATTGTATAATTATGAAGAATCCGAAATATGAAACTGATCAAGTCAAATTAAATTAATGCAATTATTACTAACCAATTTATTTCAGATGACTGCATTTCCCATCTAATAAATATAAATAAATCAGCATTTAAGGTATCATTAGGAAATGCAGAAGTGCTCGCGTTAGAGCCATTCCAAGTAACCTTTGACATGGTTGCATTGCGTGCAAGCTGATGGAAGTCGAACTCCTATACCGTGATGTCACGACACGCATCTATCACTCATTGGTAGGAAGGTATTCTTCGGTAGAACAAGACAACGACGAATTGATAAATTCAATTTTAGTTAAAGCTATTAAAGGAAAATCAACAAACAACAGATTCTTTTTATTAGCGATTCGTGTCGTCGTAAATTTGTATGGTACTAACTGAACTGTTTCGATTTCAATTTATATAAAATTAGAAACGAAAGTTTTTCAGAACGAACAAGTAGCATGCATTACACTAGAACAGTGATTCCTAAATTTACTGTCATAAACGCCTTCTTATAGAAAAGTCTTCATATCTGCATTATAGAAAAATTACAAATTTAATTTTGATGTCTTTAGAAAATGGTGATGTAAAAATAATATATAAATAAGACAATTTTGTAGAATTTACTGAAATTGTGATCCTTCTTTTAAAATAGAAGAACATATCTTCTTCAATCAGATATATGAACCTAATGTTATTAATCATGTTCGGCTTTATATTTGTACGATTCCGAAGTCTCCACAAGCACTGATTTGGCCGTTATTTGTCTCATAATGTGCACTAAATCCACATTCTATTAAGGAAAACTATAAAGCAATCAACTGACACCTGTGCAGTGGTCCATTATGCAAGATATAAATTTGGTACCTGTTTGTGAAACCAGAATTTGTGTATCCTGGTTCAAACGTTTGCTTCAGAAGTTTATTTGTTGATAATTCTATAAATTGCTCTTGATTAGCGTGAAGTCACCTCGGTTTTTGAGTCTGCTTCTCAAGAATCCAATGCCGAAGCGGAGATCTTCAAGTGAAAAGTGTTCTCAAACTTTGACTGAGGTGAGAATTAAGAGCCGTTAAGTTTAAACAAACCGCCAGCAATAAGTATTAATTTAAATCGATCACTACACTAAATTATATTTCATATATACAGAATGCTTCAAAAGTCATGATCCAAACGAAGGAGGGTAAAAGAGGGGATCATTTCCTATCAAAATAATCGTATACGTTGTTATCCAATTGTTGATGGTTACAACAATTTTGGTCTTTTTGAGAAAATCGTGCAGATCCGTCTAATATTGATTGGTAAAAGAAAAATTTTGAATGCATCGTTATAATCCTTTTTGTTTGGGAGAGGAACGTCTCACATTTATTAGTTTCGCAAACAACTACCAGGTTAATCAAAAGAAACAGAAACTTCTGCTAGTATTTCAGATTATTAAAAAAATTACAGTTGTATAACTCAAAAATACTCAAATAAACTATTACTATCGAAAAGTGCACACCTATTCAGAAAACTTCTTTGGTGTATGCTCTTTCCAAAAAGGTACAATTGGTAGATATAAGTTGAACAACTAGGTAAATTCTTGAGTTTAATCTTAAAAGCGGCACCGTTATTAGATCAATTCATTAACATCTAACATATATCTTATATTAAAAATTAGCTTGTTATTCGTTTTGCAAACTACCCGTATCAACCACAAACACTTGTAACGATTTTATTTTCTGGCAATATTTTCACAAATATCTATTTTATTTAATTCATTAATAGTCAACTTAAATATAATAACGCTACACAATCTACGTGATAAATATTATATATTGTTGAATACAATATAAGCTTTCGATTTAAAAGTATAAAATTTTAAATTAAGCTGTGACAGAAAATGCCATTTCTTAGTGTCACTATAAGAGCTCCCTTCTTTTGATGATTGTAAAATCATAACTGTTGTCAGACGGCAACATACGTCAATAAATCACTTCCAACTGAGCTGTCGTGAGAGAAAGGGTATTGTTCTTTAAATCAAGGAACATGGCGTTGTTGCAGACCACGCGTTGGAAGCACCAAAAGTATAAAGTCGTTTTCAAGATGAAATTGTCTCGGCGAAGCTCATTATATGTTCGCATTAGACGGGACGTTAAATTGTTTTAAATGGCTTTAGGTTAACAGTAAGTATTACTGAGTTTAAAGCCTTACTAATTGATATTTGTAGTGCATCTTGGATAACTTGTATAATTTGGATAACTGGTGAAATTTGTGTAACGTATATAGCTTAAGCAGCTTACATTAATTTAAGAAGCTTTCCTTAATTTGTGAAATATATAAATTGATTTGGCAATCAATGAAAATTTATTGGTAACTATTTGAAATTTAACTTTATATGGAAGTCAATCTGGCGTAGTTCAATTGTTTGATGTGGACGCACGTGATGTTTTGTTGGATTTTCAGTACCCAGCTAATTGGATTGTTTGGTAATGGAAATTCCTAATTTGTAAATGCTGAAACAGGAAGATTACAATTTATTAATTATTATTCCGGGTATGGTCCTAATACATTGCAAGTATTTTTCTGATGGATTAACATCTGGTATGTAATTTGTGTTTTTTTACGTCAGCTGTAGCACTTGGCATAGCAGACAGATAAGTTTTGTTTGTTCACGTGAAAATTTCCTAGTTCAATATGTGAATGACAAACAAGTTATTTTTAAACTTTGGTGAAAGAAATCTATAAAGCTTCACCTTTAATCTTTGCATTAGTACTAACAAAAAACGGTAGATGTCGATATTAAAACAGAAAAGGTTAACTTTCAGATTTAACGAAAATTATAGCGATTATTTGAATTACAAATTATTTTATCTTAGAGAACTAAATTGTTACGTTTTGCATTTTGTTAAATATTAATTGGAATATTTTGCCGTAGAATGTGAGGTCCAAGTAGTACTACCAAGACCAAATAAAGTTGTAATATAAATTTAATTTATTCAAAAACTCAAATTTAATCATTTTCAAGTATAAATTTTGCTAGAGTTTACTAATGTAGAAACTACTATATTCTATTTGTGAGAGATACTGATTATTACCAAGTACATATGTACATATTTTCATTATTATTATTTAATCAAATTTTTTAAAGAAGAAGTCTTGTAAATAATTTAACTGCAATTTGTAGGAATAGATTTTCATTTTGGTCAAGACTATTATTATTAGTTGGAATGAATAAGGGTTGATTCTAATTAATTACGAATTTTTGAAATGAGTGCACAAACTGTGCTAGACTTGTCTTTATCTGTTTACAGGTTTAGCAGTGCATCTTTTAAAGACAATACCGAGCCATAAGGTAAGAAAACTTTAGGGTTTGTGTTCTTGTAATATTTTGTATAGCGGTATTTGAGTAAAGGTTTCCGCATTCGCCTTATACAAAAGACTCAAGTAAGGTCTTCTTGGTATACAAAAATTCGGTGGCGCCATATTCACTATATTTTGGTCGCAGTCCAACCCCGACCCAAAGCTCATGTTCTACCCAGAGCAAATCGCTCGACTAGCCGCTTAGCCTTTGGAGGTTTCCTCATCTACGAGCCATTTTCCACCGAAACTTACAGTGGACTCTTTACGTCTACAGGAAATTCTCGTTATCTATCCTAGTGCCTTTCAGCTGGCCATATAGGAGTAAAATATATAACACCTTGGTAAGGCAAAACGTTATACACTGAACTATCATTAAAACAAATTCCTCACTTTTGTGCACTAATGTTACCTTAGTTTCACATTAGGTATGCCATACATTAAGCACACAGCCCCAGAAACCACTTTCGTGTCCTTTTTTCTGTTTACAGCTACAGAAATCTTTTAATTTTGTTTTAATTACAAGTTAAAATTAGTTCTGCAAACTGCTTAATGATAATGCTATTGCATTATGACAAATTCTTCACTTTGATGAAGGGTACCTAATATCATATTAATTACGGTATGCATTCCTCGGACAGTTCAGGATATTGTCAATTTAGTCCACTGTGTCCTATTTTCAGTTACAGAAGTGCTTTTGAATCGTGTACTTGTTTTGTGCTGTGCTATTTCTTAATATTGATGTTTGTTATATATATATATATATATATATATATATATATATATATATATATATATATATATATATATATATATAATTCTACGTTCTTTCTTTGGACAGTTGCCCTAAACTTCTTTTATTGGAAAGGTTCTTAAATTCGTGCCCCAATATTGAGTCGTCATAAAATACTAGTGGTTTCCTTTTGGTCGGCTCGCTAATTCGTGCCCCACACTTTGGGCGTCATAAATTCTGCGAATTTCACCTTCTGACTCGTGCTCCTTACTTTGGGTTGATCATAAAAGTGTTACGTACTCACCTATTAAATCGTTTTACTAACTTAAAAAGTTGTACCTCTCATTGCGTTGCTATTATTCTAGTTAAAAATAAAATTAAAAAAGCTTCACCAATTTTCACTTAAATAAAATTTTGAGTCCACGCTATGATTACGATATGCCTAGGTTGAGTATCTTCTAAAAATGCTTTCCAAACTGATAATACCACGGCTAGCCCTGCTCACTGCACCCTCCGTGATACTCACCCCAACTACTCATTCTTTCAACACCTTTGTAATTAATAAAAAAATAAAAAATCTTTCGACAACAACATACAGCCTTTTTATTCTGCCAACACAAATAATAAATTCTCACAATCTCAATATTTAAAATTAATATTCAAGTTAAAACATTTTATACTTCTGCTCAATAGTAAAACATCAATCTAAAATCCCCGTAATTTTTGTGCCCCTCTACATTTCATATTTCTATTTAAAAGTAGATGGGCCTTTCCTGTACCCTTAATTTACTTCCCCTAGGTTTACGTAGAGCTCAATATAAACCTTTTTATTTTCTCTGCGTAATTTATACTAAAGATCCGTTTACTTCTTACATCTAAAACATATTATTCGTGTATTTACACCTTCAGATTAATAATAGAAAATTGTCCTTTACATATGTTTATAAAATTAATTTTTAGTTTATAAAAATTTTCACCACAAATAACTCAAATCACTCATAGTTTAAAATAATTAAGCACCAGCACAACAGTTGAATAAAAAAAATCGTTACCTGGAGTGTGTTCTTCCAGATCACCATCTCTGTAGATGACTTTCCAGCAGACTGCTCGTCCCTGAATTACTCCATCTTGCTGCTTTCCAAGTTGAACAGCAATTTCATCTCATACACGTTCATCCAAATCATTAACAATCCGAAGACTCCTTCCACCAGACTGCACGTACAACATCCAAACCACACCTCATCTTCTACTTAATGCGCCACCAGCACCCTCGTTCAAAATGTAAATAATTCTTTTACTTACGTAGCATCCTGCTTTAATTATTATAATTATTTATTGCAGTTCAGCCCGTTTAACTATCTTGCCCCCACTTGTGAATTAACAAAACACTCGTAAAATTTTCCGGTGGACTGCACTGTCACGCGGTATCAAAGCTAGGATGTTCTTCTGAATAATTCAAATTATAATGGAGAAGTCAGAAAAATAAGAGAAATAAGAGCGAGTCTACCTCTGGTAGTGCATATATATTGTTAGCCCCACTTACGTTGCCCGTGTTTTCACTATACATTCTATGAAATGTTGACTGCCACAACAATTCCACAAATTCAAGCCGTACAAACACGCAACGAACTTTCAAAACTCAGAATTCATCCACTCCAACATTACTTTACCACGAAAAGCTCCGTAAAACTTCCAACCGTTTAAATTTCCCTTGAATTCTGTAGTCTGCTACTACTCCCATACAAATTCAATCACGTCTCTTATGTGCGCGTCTATACTGTTATCGCAGTCATGTTTTTATAACAACCTGTTCTATCTTTGTCTTAATTTCCTATCTAAATTGTCGACGTTATTTCCACTCTTTTGAAATCTTTGTCTGCCACATGTTTTCTGTCTTTCTTATTGTCCCACTATTATTATCTTGTTTGGTGTGAATTCTTCCTTCATATACGTGCGCCTTGAAAAATCGATACTGTCCACAAACATGTTGCATTTTTGTCCTGCTTATTGGTTTTTAAAATATACTCGTTTGACACGCGCTTGAAAATGTTTGTCATTTAACCACCTGTTATTTTTCATCTTACTCTGTTACATACTAAAGATTCTCTGTCGCCTAGTTTTATCGATGTTTTTGAAATAGTCGTCTGTTATTATTAACCTTGTGTCTTTCCGTTACCACAATACTTCGAATTGTTTTCTCAACGTATTCTAACCTTAGCAAGAATTATTTATTTACCCCAAGCTTTCGTTTCTTGAAATCCTTGAATGTTTTAACTTGTTTGCAATCTTAAACCTTGTAGCTTTCTACGAATGCTTTAGTTGATGATATTAAATAAATACATGTTGCTTAAATTAACGTATACAAATTAAACCTACATTATAACATGGAATTGTATCCCAATCTAACTATACTGAAGCTTTTCAAATAAATTATTGAAATGTGCATACCGGGTCTCCAAATAAATAAATGCTTGTCCTATTTATACATGTTTACGCACACCAACAGGTAATTATTTTATGACCCTATTTTATTATAAAATATAAGTAGTGGGTTTTAGATCTGCTGGATGATCAATGAAACTCTTTTATTACCTAAATTTTTAAATATATTTATATTCTTCTTAAGAGGTACTATAAAATATACAAACGCATTAACAATAAATAATTACATTTAAGGTATACTCACTAAATTGTGGTTTAAAATATATGAAATGGCATCAAATATATAAATAAAGTAATGTAAAAAAAAGTTGTTGAAATATATAATAAAACTATTTTGCGTAAGTTTGGATGTTGTGTTTTTTGAAGTATATAATTTAAATTTTGGCAGTTATTTTTATACCTTTTGTAATTTTTCTACATCATAGTTGTATGCATGTACATAATTCTGTATGTTTTGATAAACATACAACCTTTCATTATTGGTACTGACCTATGACAATTTACAGTCAACCAATTGCCACCTTCAAGCGTTTAACGAATAACATCTTGCGTGGGCTATTGTGGAAATAGCGTGTTATATATTTAGTTGACGTGATCGTGATTGGAAAGTCGTTTAGGGAATATTTGGGAAATTAAGAAGAACAGTTTCCAAGACTCAGGGTAATCAATTTGTTACAAGAAATGACTAATACCCATGAATTCAATTTCAAAACTCTTAACGAAAACCAAATACTTTTAAGAAACCAACTGAACAATTTGTCTGTACAAATAATTATTTTAGAGAGAGCATTTTCACTATCGATTATTGTCGACAGTTTAACAACTCAGTTAGATTCAGTTCAAAATTTAATTGATAATTTGGAATTAGCTTTATCATTTGCACATCTTAACTTTTTGCACAGTTCGATAATTGGATCTAATCAATTGCATAGCTCTATTTCCAAATTAAACGGAATTTATAAAACAGATCAGATACTCTATTTACAGAATTTTATTAACTACTATTCTTTATTTTCAACACAAGTATCCATTCGAGAAAACTTAATATTATTTAAAATTCGTACTCCAGTAATATCATCCCAATTCAAATATCTCCAAATATACCCAATTCCTATTGTAAACATAACTATCAATCAGGAACAACGTTACTTTGCTACTTACCTAGACGTAGCCGGAAGAAACGTAAATACCAGGCTAACTACCAGACTCGGAGAGTGGGCGGATTCAACTACATACCAAAAAAACAAAAGAAAAAAACGTCATCCACGATTATCTATTAACAATAAAAATAAATTAAAATTTCTTTGATTCACATGGACAAAGAAAAGTATTAAATTTAAGCTACATTGTAAAGAACAAATTTCATAATAGATTCACAAAGTGCGCATTTCGCGGCTAACATGTAATAAAACTTATTGGAAAAAAGTAATGCTTAGATTTTCGCAATAGCAAGTGTGTTAAATTAACGTATTAAATGTAGCTTTTCTCAATAGCATGTGTGTTAAGTTAAAGTATTAAATACAGGTTTTCTCCATAGCAAGTGTATAAAATTAAAGTATTAAATGTAAACCACGTTGTAGTAAGAACTAAAGAAATATAACCAGAAGCACTAGCGTAGCCAGCTGTTAAACATGTATGGCAAACTGGTTTCACAACATCAACGGCTGATAAATAATAATTCTTGATATGCATAAAAGAAAACTAGCCACATACCTCTATGCGTCGGGATGCTTATCTTGCAACCCATCCGGGGTGAGTTAGCACAGCAACGCCTCGGTAATCAGGATCCATTCGCCCTGCCACCGTAAATGCAGCAGCGGTCTACAGACAAAAGCAATCGCTCTACGTCAACGAACAGTTGGGCCTACATAAAGAAAGAACCAATTTGGCCTCTAGCTAAGAGCTAAAAAGAGAATCTGATTAGAATGGGTAAGCGCGGGAAAACTCACCGATACACGCAAGTTACCTCCTACTTGTCGTACAAACAAACGTACATCGCTGTAGAAAAGATTTAAACGCACAAGCTGCAGAATCAAATTAAATTGGTTCAAATAACACGAGTTCGAACTACAATCCTCACGTTATCAAAAAGCGCGATTAGCAAACTGGAAAACACACTATCAAATAATAGTAGGATCTATGATTTCGACAAGTCTTTAGATGGGAAACACAAGAGAAAGCAATTATACGTTATCGGAATGTTTAACACACCAACGGATACATAAAACAAAGTATTGACTATTTAATTTATCGAATAATTTTCGTTTTAAAAGCAAAGTGGATTTGAGTTAAAATTATGTTAAGCGGGCTTATACTGTACAGATAACTATATGGAGTATTGTTGTAAAATTTAAAAATAGAAAGGGAATTTATGTAAATGAAATAACCGGATACGCCTTCACTACCGGAAATGAACCTAACAACTTATTAATCAACCACAAATATTGGACAACTGAGGATACATGTCTAGACATTGAAAGTTACTGCTTTTGCCAAAAACACGACTTGCTAAAAATCAACCTCGTATGGCAGAACTAGTAAAATCAGGCAACAATGACTAAAAAGCTCACCCTGTAGTGTTAGTTATTCTAGTAAACGGAATTTTTGACATAAATTGAACAGAATATAGCACAAATGTAGGAGTCTTCCACAAAATATAAAATTAATGTAGGTAATAATTTTTTACACGCTACTACTGCTACCAGTCTCTAATAAAGATCTGTAACAAAACGTCATATCAATATCTAAGAACCTGAAAAATTACCCTTGCGCCTAACTTCAGTACAGAAACCATTGACTAATAATCAGTCAACGATAGAACCGTGCTAATGACCTTCAAAGATCTACCAAACGGGCGCTTCGGTTCTAAAAATCTTTTGTGAACCAACCATCTGTCGAAATGATTCATTGCAAGTCCTAAGCAAATGCTCGTTATAATTTATTTGCATTACACATTTCACTAGAGAACAGAAATTATTGAGAAGTAAAGTTCTATCGTAACCTGTGATTTAGCAATTTTGCAATTGATTTTGAGTATGATTGCTGTAAATTATAATTTATTGGCAATATTGACCTGAATAAAAATACCTTTGCAATGCTCTTGAATCACGCTTTGGATTCTCAGAAATTAGTCTTATTATAGGTAAATTACTTAACGTGCAATAAATGTAACAATTATGGTTATAATGCAATAATTCCGAACCAAACCTCTTTTTGTATCGTTCATAAGTTTAATTATTAGTTTCTTACGAGAGCTATAAATCATACACATAGTTTGCAAGTTACCGTTAAAAGCAATTAAATATTATACGGTCCTTATTTGAAATATAACTTCAACATTTATTAAACAGCATCTTTTATTACCTAAAAATTTAAGTATGATGACACTTCAACCAAAATTTCAGCTTTTAGCAGTCGCTTAAATTGAAGGTTCAATCAGAAATGTCTACAGTACTTTGAAAGACGAACAATGTACCACAAAGTAGGAATCAGCTAAAAAGAAATATATACATTACATGTGATTTTCCAATGCTCCACCCGAAGGTACTACATTGGCCAGGAAGCGAGTTTTTTTTACCTGGAAAATTTTGAATTTTTGCCGAATCCTTCTGTTCCAAGCAAGGTAGGGATCTTTAACGTGCGTGACAACACACACACGGGACCTCCATTTTACCTCTCATCCGAACGAGGGTGTATTTTTGCGAATAATGCTCGCCTAACATTTTTCAAGCGGACCGTGTCGGGATTCGAACCCGGGACCTAGGGCGTAGTAGTCACACACATACCACTACACCACGGAGCCGCCTAAAAAAATATATACAGCTTGAAATCCTACAAGATAGATGGTTGGATTATGTATCAACTAATTCGAGGGTAAGGTGAAAAGTTCTCGGCCTACAATGAAAGACTGCAATTTTCAGTAAAAAAAGATATTATTTTTCGACATAATCCCCCTTAACTTCAACACACTTGGTCCAGCGTTTCTCCAACATCAGTATTCCTTCCCGGAAGTGAGAATCTGGAAGACTGTAAAAATATTTGTCTATGGCCCTCTCAACTTCTTCATTGGAAATGAAGCGCTTCCCAGAATCAAATTTCTTCAAGTTTGGGAACAAATAGAAGTCTGAAAGCGCCAAATCAGGGAAATAGGGGGGATGGCCCAGCAAGTCGTACCCCAAATCTGTCAATTTTCCCATCGCCAACGCACCATTGTGTGCAGGTGCGTTGTCGTGGTGAAAGATGATTTTTTTCTTCTTCAAGCAAGGCCTCTTCTCGCGAATTTTGTCATCCAGCTGGTCAAGAAGGGTGGAGTAATATTGGCATGTAATTGTTCTGCCTTTTTCAAGGTAATCTATTAACAGCATCCTTTCTGCATCCAAAAACACGCTGGCCGAGTCAAACATTGCTGCGAAACAAGTTTTTGCATTTGCTTTTGATTGGCATTCAGCAAATGCGGCACCCATCTTGCGCAGAGCTTTCGCATCCCTAACTCTTTGTGTAAGATGTTTCGCACCCTTTCGTTCGATATCCCTACAGCCTCAGCTATCACCTTCACTTTCACTTGCCTATCGTCCAACACGATATCATGCACTTTTTCGATCGTTTCCGGTGTGCTTGCGGTTTTTGGTTGTCCTTCACGTTTGCCATCTTTAAGAGACGTGCGACCACGTTTAAATTCAGCTGCCTACTTTTTAACGGTTGATAGGGAAGGGGCAGAGTCTCCGTAAACTTTTGTCAACTTCGGATGAATTTCCTGAGGGATTAATCCGTCCAAAACGAAGAATTTTATGACCGCACGATATCCAAGTTTATTCATCTTAAGGAAACACGCATAAGACGTCTGTCTGCTTGAAAAAATTCGTGTAAACAAACTACTTAAGATAGCAAATTGAAACTTGTCATACGAACCAATGACATGTGCACGCAGGCGGAAAGCACAAATTTTTGCTGATTGGAACGCCATCTCTGTGTCAGGCCGAGAACTTTTCACCTTACTCTCGTATGAATTTTAGAAAATTAGACACTTAATATAGGATTATTTATTTAACTTGTTCTTTTCCTATGGTAACAGCAGCAAGGGATTGGTTTGTCACAATTCTATTATTTTCTTTTCTCAGCTAACCCTCTTTGCCTATTACTATCGGTACTACCTCGTTTTTCGTTTGAGATTCTTCGATTAGAAATCTTACCAACTGTTCTGTCCCTAATCAATATCCTTACCGTACTATTCTATCAAGTTTATTTTTGCTAGTGCTTGTTTGCCCTTCTACATTTTCTATATTTTTCTGATATTAAGTCGTTTATTGTAGTATTGTGGTGTGGGAGACCTAGAGTGGAAAGGACTTCGAGAGGATACGGCGTAAATGTGGTGTTACACCCGCGAACGTTCTTATTCTCAATCCACGACACTCTTTATTAATTATTTAGTGGACAAATACAGGGCTTCGACAAAAAATTACCCTTTTGACAAAATGCATCTGTAAGACAAAACATAACCCTTATTATGTTTTACATACAATTTTCTCTATATGGACTATACGTGTGTGGAGGAGCGATACACATATATTAATCTAATTACAGACATACATTAACCTAATTACGCCAGCTTGTCTGCTTCGCAAGCCTGAAGGCATTTTAATAACTTGCTCTTTTAATACATTACATGTGATTTTCCAATGCCCCACCCGAAAGTACTACATTGGCCAGGAAACGAGTTTTTTAATACCTGGAAAATTTGAAATTTTGCCGAACCCTTGCTGTTCCAAGCAAGGTAGGGATCTTTAACGTGCATGACAATACTCACACCCGGGCCCTCCATTTTACCTCTCATCTGAACGAGGGTGTATTTTTGTGGAAAATGCTCGTCTAACATTTTTCAAGCGGACCGTGTCGGGATTCGAACCCGGGACCTTGGACTCTTTTAATACTTCGGTACGGTATTCGTGCAGATACGGAAGAAAGCAGTATAGTCAGTAAACAAAATTGCTTACACCGAATATCTCAACAAAACAGGAGCAGAATGGTAGAATCAAAATCAAAAAGAATCGGGCTAGATCAAAAACGTCGTAGAGTGGGATGGACGATACAGAAAGATCAAATTGGGAACCTCCGTAAAAACTATATTACCAACATACAGTCCCGAAAGAATATTAACGAAAGTCTAAAACATAATTGTGTTATAAAGTGATGTTAACAAAGCGTCAATTCACATATAATACCGTATAAACCTAAACATTATAAAATATCGAGAAACAGATCTTATAATCTACATATCAATTACATATCTACATACCAACATAATGTTTCCAGTTCTAAATATGTACGAGAAGAAATTATACATAAAATGTACAGTAACTTTACCTACAAGAAAGAAACATGCACATGCTGCTTTGTGAAGTGCACCTCCTCAAAAAAGAACGTAACAATTAAATCGCTATAGCATAACCCTAACGTAAATGAACCGGGTGTTGACTTACTCTAATTTAAAATTTGTTGACATTAACAACCATTTCGAATGAACCTGCACCTTGCCGAAATTCTAGATTACTAGAACAGGTGAAATGGTTTGCGTGTTCTAATGAACCAAAGAGCCAAACTACAGGTCCAACCAAAGTAGTAGGGTTCTTAGTGAGGAACCAGACTAATACAAGTTCTCAAAGAGGGCAGCGGCTCTTTCGGTACTTAGATTGGCAGAGACCATAGGGGTCGGTATGGCAGTCTAACGCACACTACCGCGATGTGGAAGGCAACCGGAAACCACCACATTACCTCCCAAGCACACAGCGTACCTAAATTATAATAAAATGATGGCATTCTGTAGGATAAAATATTCCGGAGTTAAAATAGTCCCCCATTCGGCTCTCCGGGAGGGGACTACTTCGGAGGATGCGATCGGAAAGTTAAAAATAAGAGTCGGGAACATTTTGCGAGTCGGAGCGTGGAATGTTAGAAGTATGAAGCAAGTAGGTAAGCTAGAGAACCTAAAAATCGAAATGAATAGGTTATCACTAGACATAGTAGGGATCGGCGAAGTTCGGTGGCCAGAGGCGGGGGATTTTTTGAGTGGAGACCTCAGGATAATTCATACAGGAGCAGTGGAAGGAAATTTGGGTGTGGGAATAGTTATGCGGGAAAAGATATGATACTGTGTGAAAAATTACTTACAAAAGAACAAAAGTGTATTCATGGTTAGATTAGAATCAAAACCGGTAAACACAGTAATAATAAAAGTATATACGCCCACCTCTAGCTACAGTGACGAAGACGTAGCAGCGATCTTCAAAAATATCGAAGACATATTAAGATACGTACAAGAACTTGAAAATTTAATAATTACGGGGGATATTAATGCAGTGGTAGGTGAGGGTAGCGAAGGAGCAAGTAGTAGGTTTATTTGGTTTAGGCACGAGAAACGACAGGGGAAATAGGATGGTAGAATTTTGCGACATGAACAATTTAATTATCACAAACACATTATTTCAACATAATGCAAGAAGACGATATACGTGGAAGATGCCAGAAGATATAGGAAGATATCAAATAAATTAGATTCTTGTTAGACAACGGTTTAGGAATCAAGTAAAAGACTGGAGAAGCTACCCAGAAGCAGATATGGACACTGACCACAATATCGTAATTATAAAGACTGCACTAAAATTTATAAATTTGAAGAAAAAACGGAAGAAGGCACTTGGACTTAAAGAAACCAAAAGATAAAGATATTCAAAAAATATTCGAAAAAAAGTCAAATGATATCGGGAAAATATCTGTTACTGTGGAAGTAGAAACTGAATGGAATAACATTAAATCCAGCCTAAACATGGCGGCAAGAGATATTCTGGGGTATACACAAAAAGAAAATAAGAAACCATGGAAAACAAAGGATATCCTGAATTTAATAGAAGAAAGATGCAAATACAAAAATAGGACAGACGAAACAGGAAAACAGAGATACAAAGCTGTAAAATGGGAAATTATTCGCAAATGCAGGAAAGCTAAAGAACAATGGATTGATGAAAAGTGGAAAGAGATACAAACTAAGATGGAAGTAGAAAAGACAGATGAAGCATTTAAACTAATTAGAATCAATTTTAGGGATATAAAACCGTATAGCAAAAATATAAAGAACGTGGGAGGAAACGTCATTATAGAAAATGTAGAGAAAAGGGATAGATTTCCAAAATATATAGGGAATTTTGATGCAGGAGAGGAACTAACTGCATTAGAACAGGAATCAGACATTGAAAATGATGACTTGGGATATCCTATACTTCGAGACGAGTTTGAATTAGCATTAAAGAGTCTGAAAAATGCTAAGGCGCCGGGTACAGATAAGGTGCAAGCAGAAACTCTAAAAGCCGCTGGACAAGCAGTAACAGAACGTCTCTTCCAACTTGTAGGCTATATGTATGAGACAGGCGAGATACCCAAAGATTTCAAATGTAACATCATAGTAACTATACCAAAGAAGAAAGCCGCAGATAGATGTGAAAATTTTTGAACAATAAGTTTGACGGCACACATGTCGAAAATATTAACTAGAATTGTACAAAGACGAATGGAAAAACGGACTGAAGAAATACTAGGAGAAGACCAATTTGGGTTTAGGTGAAACAAGGGAACACGGGAGGTTATTTTAGCTCTGTTTGATATTAAGCCGCATATGTACTCAGTTATCTACAATTCGTGCCTTCTGAAAGAATATGTTCGCTTTATTTATGAGTAGTAGTATTAGTTCGAATACTATAAATTTTTCAATTGTATTCGAGTTTGCCCGTTTTCTTTATCTATTGATGCATTACAAAGACTTTAGACGTATTCTAACATGTGGTATTCTAATATTTCAATCGATTATCAGATCGTTTCCAAAACTGGGCTCACTTTGATTCCGCTTTTCATCCTAAGATGTATTGTCCGCTTTCCTGATGCTGTTAATTTGAGAACAATCCAGGCTTTCTTGGATAAGCTTATATCCCTTGTGCATTGGTAAGTTTCTTACGTGCTTATTAATACTGGTAGGGTTCTCTTTTTCTAGCTTTTCAGCGTAGGCCAAATTGTTCTTCTACGTATACCCTTTTTCCCGTAGACCCGCTGTTGCAGTTATAGTTGTAACAACAACGAATCTTGTCACCATTGTGACGTTATATCAGTGAGCGAAGTCACAATGCTTGGCTGGTACACTTCCGCGGATTATTAAGCGTGCAAGATAAGTTCTCGGCACGTGGAAGTACGTTACCTTATTTTCTTTTTTTTTTCATACCAAGGGATTCTTGTTTATCCACTTTTGCTGTTTGTGCGTAACAAATGAACCACGGATAAACTCAAGACACGTGACTCTGACGGGCGGAGCAAGTTAACAAAACCCGTTTAAAAACTAGCTTCGGTAGTGTTTTTTGTTACATTTTAAAATGTTTATTAGAATTTGTTCTGCGTTTAATACTTTTAACTTAACACGCTTGCTTATAAGAATTTACTATGAATGGTTCTGAATTTAATACTTTTAACCTAACACTCTTGCTAATAAGACAATCTAAACATTATTCTTTTACTACCGATTAGCTTTTTTTTACATGTTACAATACAAAATGCACACTTCGTATCTCAATTATTAAATTATCCGTAAAATTTAACTCTTTTTTTTCTAGAAATGGAAATTGTTTCTTTTTATTGTCAGTAAAAATTCGATGGCGATGTCTTTTCTTTGTCAATGTGAACCACACCAGTCTCCGCGTTTGTAGTTAGCACGACACCTTTAAGCTTCTTTCTCTTTTTATGTTATCGTGATTCTTGCGGATCCTTACTTTGCTGTCCTTTCTGTTTTTGTCTGACCAGTGCGTTTTAAACCTACATGGTGTTTGAAAGAATCTGAATATATTGTTCTATCAAAACTTATTGTATATGCACCAACTCTAAAGGAACATTCTTAATAATTTTTTTCAATATAGCTATTTCGCAGTATATAATTAACTGATTTAGAACAGTCTTGCTAACATAGACAGCACGGGAAGAATACTTCTTCAAATGTTTTCCCGCTACAACACTAATACGAAACAGTTTAATAAATTTTATTCAGTAAAAACGTTACTGTTTAATCTAGCCTTGTAACAAAATATTTTACTAACTCAAACATCGGATGAAGACACTTGTCATAACTTTGGGTTTGAATGTAACAAAAGGTATTGTTGCTACATTAGTAGGCTATAATCCGCACTAATAACCATTTTACCATAAAGACCAACAACGCCAACGACGATGCCATCTGTAACCACAGTCCATACAGCCGAGCATAGAGGTATTGATGCTTCAGTGTCATTCACCACTAAGGCAAGACTTGGTGGGTAATCACTTTCAACAACAAGAACTTATAGGGAATGATATCAAATAGACAATCTATGAATGCCCGTGTCTGTTAGGATTTCACCTGATTTCTGACTAACAATACAAATTATCGCCGACAATAACAAATTCGTCAAAACCGACCGCAACAAACTGCGACCAATGTCATAAAACGATGAAGACAGAAAAATGTGGATCCAAGATCCAAAACTTCTGAAGGGATTGATTAGTTGTTTTCCTCCTCCTTTTACAAGCCTCCACGCTTAATAATAAAAGAAAAAGGTTTACTGGTGGTATGAAGGTTACGTATCTGTATGATATCCAAGTCCCCATTTGGACTCAACATTAAAAGTAGGTAGAATATGTGGAAGTCATTTCTTTATCTTTTCTAAAGGAAGTGATGATGCTCTTAATATTTACTGGTTTTATTAACCAATTTTATTACTAGCAGTATCTCAGCTGCGTAGGGGCAGTCGCAGATCCCCCCTCCATTTAGTAAGAATCGACATGTTTTTAATGTACTATGCAATTAATGAGTATTTTAACCGTGCTTGGATTATTTACCGAGGTGCTAGAATTTGATCTTAACGACACGCATTGCCATTCAGAACGGACCTGCACCTTGACGACGTTCTAAAATACTAGAATTAAAATAGGTTTAACCAAATTAGTGGAGTCTTTAGTGAGGAACCAGACTAAGAGGTCCCCGAAAGAGGGCAGCGGCTTTTTCGGTACTTAGATTGGCAGAGACCATAGGGGTTGGTATGGCAGTCTAAGACACACTTCCGCAATGTAGAAGGCAACGAGAAACCACCACATTATCTCCCAAGCACACCGCGTACTCAAATTGTTATTAATGAAAAAGTCAAATGAATTGCTGAGAGATATCGGGAAAATTTCTGATACTAAGGAAGCACAAACAGAATAGAATAACATTAAATCCAGCCTAGACATGGCCGCCAAAAATATTCTGGGGTATACACACAAAGAAAATAAGAAACCATGGATAGCAAAGAATATCCTGAATTTAATAGAAGAAAAACGAAAATACAAAAATAGATCAGACGAAACAGAGATACAAAGCCATAAAATGGGAATTTATTGGCAAATGCTGGAAAGCTAAAGAAGAATGTATTGATAAAACGTGCAAAAAGGTACAAACTAAGATGGAAATAGGAAAGACAGACAGAGCATACGAATTAATTAAAATGAATTTTAGGGATATAAAACCATATAGCAAAAATATAAGAGACACGGAAGGAAACGTCATTATAGAAAATGAAATGTAGAGAAAGTAGCTAGATGGTAGAAATATATAGGGAATTTATATTCAGGAGAGGAACTAACAGCATTAGAACAGGAATCACACATTAAAAATGATGACCTGGGATATCCTATACTCAGAGATGAGTTTGAATTAGCATTAAAGAAAAATGGTAAGGCGCCGGGTACAGATAAGGTGCAAGCAGAAACTTTAAAAGCAGCTGGACAAGCAGTAACAGAACGTTTCTTCAGACTTGTAAGCTATATGTATGAGACAGGCGAGATGCCCAAAGATTTCAAATGTAACGTCATAGTAACTATACAAAAAAAAAGAGGCGCGGATAGATGTGAAAATTTTCAAACAATAAATTTGACAGCACACGTTTCAAAAATATTAACTAGAATTGTACAAAGGCGAATGGAAAACGAGCTGAACAATGACTGGGAGAAGATCAATTTGGGTTTAGGCGCAACAGGGGAACACGGGAGGCTATTTTAGCTCTGAGGGTGATAATGGAGAAAACAATAGAGAAGGGGAAAAGCGTGTATATAGGGTTTGTAGATCTAGAAAAAGCATTCGACAATGTAAAATGAAAAAAAATGTTCGAAATACTCAAAAAGATTAGAATTTGTTATAGGGATAGACGAATAGTACATAGCTTATACAAAGAACAAACAGCATTAATAGAATTAGAGCAGGAACGTAGAGAAGTAAACATTAGGAAAGGGGTGAGACAGGGATGTGCCCTATCCCCGTTAATTTTTAACTTGTATATTGAAGAGGCATTGAATACTGTCAAATGCAAGAAAATTGATATGCTTAGATTTGCAGATAGCGGTATTATTAGCATCTAGCAAAGAAGAGTTAGAAGCTGCTCTTAATGATATGGAAACGGTATGAAAATTAACAAAACTAAAACTAAAGTACTAGTATGCAAAGGAGGGGAAAATAAATCATAAACAAAAATACAAATATGTAACACGAACTTACATGCTCCACCCAAAGGTATTACATTGGCCAGGAAGCGAGTCTTTTTACCTGGAAAATTTGAAATTTTGCCGAACCCTTGCTGTTCCAAGCAAGGTAAGGATCTTTATCGTGCGTGACAACACCCACACACGGGGTCTCCATTTTATCTCTCATCCGAACGAGGGTGTATTTTTGTGAAAAATGTTCGCCTAACATTTTTCAAGCGTACCGCGTCGGGATTTGAACTCGTGACCTTGTGCGTAGTAGTCATCCCTTCACATGCCACTAAATATCGGGGAAATAGGGTATATAACTGTAAAATAGTAGAAGATGACCGAACTGCATCAAGCAAAAAAGAACAGCAGCTATGTTCAAAGACAACAAACATAGATACAAGAAGACAACTGTTCAAAGCATGGTGTGGAGCACAGCACAGTATATCTATGGAATAGTACACAAAACAGACAGAAAGAGATTGAAGCCTTCTGGAATATTGTGCTGCAGATGCATGAGAATAGTAGCATCGTCAGACAAAGTTAATAACAAATAGGTTGTAGAAATAGTATAACAATTTTATTTTCGATAATAATTGTTTGCATATAATTTCAAGAATAGTGTAACAATTTTATTAATAACAATAATAATTTGCATTCAACTTCAAAAGTAATACGCTAAGCCTGCATCGTCCCTTAATAATCTAGTTATATTCAGATATCTGTGTCGTATACAGCTATTTACAAGCACATCTCTGTTTGATTGTTCCCCTCCTGACGGCGCGACCGCCCGAGCTGGTTATAAGATAGCCGGCCACAGGTGATAGAGATATCAACATGTTCCCTTGGTTGGAGGCCGGCAATCTGCGAATCCATTTCAAATAGTTAGGATATCTTCGAATAACGGTCGGTAATGTATATATTTTGCTAACTTGTATAATTTGAGATAATTTATTTAGCGCGACAAGTAGGATGCAACTTTTAAAAACACACAAGGACACAGTAAAACACATGTAAGATGCTACCTTTAGAAGGTGACGTAATTCAACTTTGAGAGTACGATTGCTGCTAAATAACCGGATATGATTCGACACGTGGAATGCAGGAATTATAGAAGTTGGTTTGGATGAATTGGTTTCAAATTGCAAACGCTGTTATCGTTGCTTGAAGAACGGTGATCCCGTCTTCCTTTGTCACAATGCGACAATTGCAGTTTTGGTTCGTAGATAGCTATAAGTTCTTTTTATGTGTTTCAAAATTTGGAACACGTTAACTTGCTTTGATGCGTAATACATGTACACTGAAAAAGTTCCAACTAATTGTTGAGCTGGATTTACCAGTAGTAAAACGAAAGTTCATGGATTTAACGTTCTAAAAACAACATTCTTTGTTCCATATGAATCGTCAGTAATGTCAACAGGTGTTACTGACGTCATATTTTCAACTTTGTATAGCTGACAGATGTTATTTTAAAAGCAAATGCTTTGAACAGCTTTAGTACAATATATGTAGACATGTATATTTTTGTGATCAGCTTTATCTACATTAAAATTAGTATACATAATTTTGAAAGCTCAAATGCTAATATTGTTAAAAGCTATTAATTTGTTATCTACCTGAAAAGATCTGCCCAGGTCAGAACCCTATTTGTACAACAAGTTCATGTTTTAAAGTAAAGTATTTGATTGAAAATGATAAAGACAAACATGAAAGTTAAAAGTTTAAGATTGATGCAGTTAAAGATTAAATTTTTTGTTACAAGTTATATTATTTTAAAAAAGATCTTTTAGTAAACAATTGGTTCAAGATTAAAGGTTTATTATTTTGATCAAGTGTGATCAAATCTTATTACATAAAGCTAAAACCCTTCTGAGTAATAAATTGATGCCAATGTTATATTGGAAATACTTTTTTTATTATTTCTTTATGTATTTTTGCAGGACACAAATGGTGTCCCACTTTTTTATTTATTCAACTATCACAATTTCTTACAGGAGCTGCGTCTTATTTTATTAAGACAGGCTTTTGTCAGCGAAGGCGATCTTTTTCTTCTTTGGGTCTCCACGTCCGTCCTTAGAACTATGCTATGCAATTATCGTGATTACATCAGGACTTGGTGGCGCCTATTTGATTTAGCTTAAGTTTGATCTGCAAACAAAATTCGACTCCCCCTATCCCCCCTTCTCATTGCTCTACCCAGGAATAAACCCCTAGTTGTGTCGGAAGAATTTTGGAACAATAAATACGTTTCACTGACACCCATGCGTGAGGCCAGATATATAATAATAAAAAAATTCGTTTCAATAGTAAAGAAATAAAGATATCTGTGGAAAATGAAAAATAGGAGAAATAGAAGGATAGGATACGTTCTAAGGCATTCCTGGGGAATAGTACGGGATATACTACAAGCAGAGATAGGAGAAGATAGGTAGGGGTAGACTGAAATCAGACTTTCGTACACAGATATTGATAGATGCAGACTGTGCAGATTTCAGGCAAATGTGTAGGTTGGTTCAGACTAGGAAACAATAAGGGTACGCGTCCAACCAGTTCTAGGACTGAAGACCTGATGATGATGAATATAAATTAGTTAATTGTAGTGCTTCGATAGTAATTTGGAAGATAACATCGTAATTTTTGAAGATAATACTTGCACTGTTAGAGATAACTGAAAATAAATTATTGGGAGAGCTTTTAGCAAATGTCATTGTAACTACAAGTTTCTGAAAAGTCATGTGTAATCAATTTGAAAATAAAGAACTGTTGTTGTTTGTGCAAATAGAGTTATCGTTACAGTGTAATATTTTAGGTTCCAATTAATTACATCTAAAAAAACTGTAATTTAGAATCGGACGAGTACGCAGAGTTCTTTGATAGACACTAACCTTATCGAGTCTAACCGAACCTACTGAATCTCGGTCTACCGGGTTTCTTTGGTCCAACCTGGTATTCGCGTCAAGAGTCCCTGACTCTAGTTCGGATCAAGTCTAGAACGAGTCGGAAAATATTCGGTCTCGGTCTATATGTCTTTATTGATTTCAACTGTGTTTTAGAGTGGTTTGAAGAATTTATAAAAAAGAAATCCCTTCCATAATGTTTATTCGCTATTACGAATTGGTAGAACAGCTTTAATTTTCAGGTTATGAATGGATACAAGCAACGATATAGTTCCAAGATTATATAATATAATTTGTAATGGAAATTATATTTGAAATGCATCCATATCCCGCAAAAGAATTAAAGTTAAGATTGCAAAAGCATTGCTTACATCAATTATCATCGACTAAACCTAAATTAGTTTTTGATTCACCGTTGTATTTACTAGTGAGATAATGGTAAACTATCTAAGGTTAATAAGTCAAGCAATGTTAATCATGAACTTGTAATTGCATTGATTACAGATGCACTTGAATTAATAGCGTCTGCAATAAATCATTAACAGAAAAATCATATCTATTCGATTTGGTTTCTAGCAGCGCGTTTGATATATTATCTAATTAATTGCTGGGTAATATTTCGTTTTGAACTATAATATAAAAATTATTCTTGACCTGCTTTAAGTAGAACTGCAGTAGAAATAAAATTATGAATAAGTAAAAGTAGCTGTCTGCCTTTTGTGATATAATAGCCATTGATGAACAACGAAACTAATGTTGAATACCATAGCTAAAGCGTTGATGTTGATGTTAAGGCATAAACGAGCATGACCAAAACATTAGCACGAACTAATACTGTAAGAATGCAACATCAAACAATACAGGGTAAGCGATAAATAAGTCTCGGAATCAATTTCATACCGTGCAATTGCAGAAATGCTTGAAATGAATTTTTAACCGAATTAGTGATAAACAACCAACAGTACGTACAAAGATTAATTATGTACATAAAATATCTGGTAAAAAAATAAATGCTGTAGGATGCTAACTACTAGCTTTTGATAACAAAGTTAAAACTATTCATGATTCTATGCAATCAAAACAATTTTTTATCATTTTAAATCGGTAAAATTTTTTGCTGGTTTAAAAGTGGTGGGTAGATGTGTTTTTGAAAAGGACTGGATTTTAATCATAGGGAGGTCCTAGGTACCGGACTTCGCATAAATCTCTTATTTTATATTCTGCTCAAATCTGCTGATCTATAAATTTGTTGATTTAAAGACCAGTATACTGTACGAGGACCGTCCGGAAGTAGTACCCAATTTTGAATTAAAAATAAACTAGTACATCTTAACAAATTTTAATGTTTTATTTGAGAAGAACAAACCCTATACTACTTCTCCACATAGTCACCTCGCAAATTTAAGTATTCATTAGAACGTGAAACGTGTTTTTGTATGTCAGCTTCGTACTCCTCTGCGGCCAATGTATTGAGATATGTAGTCACAGCTATTAGAATTGTATAATAGTAAACTGTGCGTATTTTAATTTCATTACTTTAAACTGATCACACCACTTGGTTTGACAATCCTGTCACAATAATATAATAAACGTTTTTCATTACAAAGACATATTTGTGCTTTACTTTTTATTTGCTTAATTTAATTCTGAGCTGCGCAACTCTTGCTTCAAGTGATTATTCCATTAGGTTATGGGCCCAGGCAGAGTTATTGAGAATTAAATTACAAATTTAGTAAAAATAAATTGTCGACAATGGTTGACGTACTAACAAAAACTGGCATTCCGTTATTCGAAGGAAACAAATTTCAACAATTGGCGTTTTCGGGTTGAAAATGCGCTTGATGAGAAAGGGGTGTTCAAATATATCGAAAAAAAGTTGGATGAGTTATTGAAAGGCGTCACGGCAGAATAGGATCGAATGGTTTTTGTAAATAAGGAGAAGAAATGCAAAAATATTATCGTACAAAGTGTTCATGATTCCCAGCTGAAAAACATTAAAGGAAAATCATCAGCAAGGGAAATGATGGATGGTCTGGCAAACATATTTGAGGGCAAAAGTATTGCAAATCAACTTTTGTTACGGCGTCAATTGCTCACAATGAAGTGCAATGAGTATCAAGATATGACTGAACACATTTTGAATTTTGATCGTAAAACTCGTGATCTAAAATCTTCTGGTGCCAAATTGGAAGAATTAGACGCTACACTTCCATATAATGGCTGGCTCCAATTTATTGAAGGTAAGTTTTTTTATATGTAATCGAACCTCTTGAAACCGAATCTTAAAGAATTTTTTGGCGAAAATTAATTTTTGACTTTTAAAATGACATTTTGAGGTCAAAAGGTCAAAAATATAAAAATTCGAATTAGAAATGGTTTTATAGGTTTTCAACCAAGGGGAATCCGATTTTGAGGTCCATTTGACCATACGTGGCCTCTTTAACCTAATAAAAATCTTATTTGACCTAAATCTTACCTTCGAGAGTTCGCCAGCAGCACAAATTTTGATGCACCATGCAATGCTACAAAACACGCTTTTTAAAACATTATTTAGCTTATTGGTAACGAAATATGATCAGCTGTTCAGCAAAATAGTTTTTAAAAAAATAACAATTTTGCAATTTTGACGTATTAAAATGATCTCATTACGTGAACTCTCAAAATTTGTGAAACATTTGATTCATCGTTAAAATGGTGTCAAGAAATCGGACTTTTACCTCAACAAATGTGCTGCAAGGAGTGCCAAAGGTACAAAAAAAAAAAACTTCATGCAAATTAGTTTTGAGTGTGGAATTGCTGTCTTTCGATGCCAATTATTGAAAAACCACCGGGATGGGAAAGCAGTTAAAGTTCCAATGGCACAAAATACGTGGTTTTCAGGTAAAAAATCAATTTATTTTTTATATTTTAACCCAAAATGGTTTTATGCTAGGGTCAAAGCTGTCAATTGACCGAATCATGTTCATGACCTACTGTTTTGCCTGGAAATTCAACTATGAAAATACAATCATACAAACTTCCATTCCCGGAACAACAACTTCATCTGAGACGGTGTCAGACTGGTTTTCCTATGCACGAGAAGTTTGCATGGTTGATTTAGACCGGTATTTTGAACAAAATGGTAAAATTGGTGGTGAGGGAAAAATAGTTGAAATAGACGAATCGAAGATAAGTTTTTTTCATGTGATTTTTTAGGTTTTTTTAAAAAAAATGTCTACATTTCGTCTTTTGAAGGATCTTACAAAGGTTAAAACTATTTTTTTGTTTTAAATTTTGACTTAATTGATCCCGGACAATTCCAAATTGACCCATAACACTTAATTTTAACTGATTATGGGTATACATATATATTATAGAATTAAAAGCTTAGGTTTTAGGTATTCAAATTTGAATAACTAAAACCTAAGCTTTTAATTCTATAATATATATGCATACCCAATATCTGAGTATTGTTATTTAAAATCTTATTTTTATAGGTTGGGAAGCGAAAATTCAATAAAGGTCGTATGGTTGAGGGGAATTGGATATTTGGAATGATTGAAAGGGATAATAAGAAAAACTTTCGTCTTGAAATATGCCCAGATAATAAAAGAGATCGTGCTACTCTTATACCATTAATAAAATAGCATATTTTGCTAGGTACCATAATTTACTCGGATATGTGGAAGGCGTATGATACTCTGGATCAAGAAGGATTTTTCCACCAGACTGTGAACCACTCCAAAGAGTTTGTAAATTCGGAAACGGAGTCCACACAAATACCATTGAATCAAATTGAGGCCAATCAAGAATCGTCTAGAACGAGGGGGTGTTGGGGGAAAGGACAAGATTGCTGAGCATTTGTGTGAGTATTTGTGGATGAAATTACACAATGGGGAAGACAGATTTTTAGCCTTTATTGAGGCAATTAAAACTACATACTAATTTACTTTCTAAAATTAAAAATTAAAAAATTGACTACCTATAAAACTTAATTTTAAAAATCCATTTAAAATATTTAATCAATTATTTATAAAATTGTCATAATGTCCATATATTTTACTCTGGTAACTTTTTTGTACATTAAAATGTAAACTAAATCTAAAGAACTCAATAAATCGCTTTATATAAATTGATACATTAATTATTGCATACTTTTAAAACTAATTGAATTGTAAATCTATTTTATTTCTTAAGTTTGATGGGTATGTTTGTTTAGATTATAGAGCTAGGTAGAGCAAACTTTAGTTTTTGAAAATTTGAGTCTTTTTAAGATTTAAAAGAATTTTTTAGACTTTTATAAGGGTAAAAGGCCTCGTATGGTCAAATGGACCTCAAATTCGGATTCCCATGGTTGAAAACCTATAAAACCATGTCTATTTCGAAATTTTATATTTTTGACCTTTTGACCTTAAAATGTCATTTTAAAGGTCAAAACCTAATTTTCGCCAAAAAATTCTTTCAGATTCGGTATCAGGGGGTTCGATTACGTATAAAACAACCTACCTTTAATAAATTGGAGCCAGCCATTATATGGAAGATTTTCCGAATTAGATATTGTATGTCATTTACTCGTTACTTTACCAACTGCCTATGATGCATTGGTCACAGCAATTGAAACAATGGATCCAGACAAAATAAAATGAATTTTGTGAAAAGTCGTTTACTGGACGAATACAACAAAAGAAAACCGGGAGGTTGTGAAAAAGTGACAAATGCAGTCATGTTAAATGTTTTGGCTGTGGTCATATAAGCCGTTTGAAATCTGGTTGCCCTAAATACCAAAAACAGAAAAGAAAGAAGAAATTTTCGAATAAAAGTACTGAAAAAGTAAGTGCAAATGCGATCGAAACTGATTCAACGCCAGTGATTCTTAGTGCAGTCACTGAACCTGTGTACAAAGATTCGCGCGCAGACATGAAAACTGTATATAGTGCAAAGGCAATGCGACAAAATGACTCATCAAAAATTCGTTTTATTATAGACTCTGGTGCTACTGAGCATATGGCAAATGACGAATCAGTATTTGAAAAATTTGCAAGGCATTGATGGTGTACAAATTTCTGTTGCAAAACGGAATGCAAATTTGTGTGCCAATCAGAAGGGCGACATTCAAAATAAAAACTTTTTTACAAGGGTGATTGCAATACAAAAGTCATCAAGGATGTACTATTGGTGAAGGTTTTGAAAAGCAAATTGTTATCGGTGAAAAGTTTAACAAAGCAAGGATTTCGTGTTATCTTCAAAGGCGATTTTGCTTATGCACAATACAAGGATGAGACAGTATTTGTAGCGCATTCTTCTGGAAGGTTGTATGAAGTAGATTGTCATGTTGTTCCTAATGCATTTGCTGGTTTAACAGATCAGAAAATTGGCATTATCGACTAGCTCATTTGAACTACAATGACATGAAAACAATGATTGATCGAAATATGTTTGATGGCTTGAATAAAGTAAAAATAAATTTTGTGATTCGTGCATAATGGGCAAACAAGCTAGATTGCCACATCCAGAGAGAAAACAATGTCGTCGAAATCAATTATTACAGTTGATTCACAGTGACGTTTGTGAGCCGATGTCAATTCAATCATATGATGGTTCAAAATATTTTGCTACTTTTACTGATGATTTCTCAAGTTTCTGCTGTTTACACAATTAGACAAAAGAGTGAAGTCTTTGAAAAATTCAGAGATTTTATTACGTCATTAGAATCTCTGCATGACGTTAAAGTTGCAAAGTTAAAGGCGGACAATGGTGGCGAATATATTTCAAATGAGTTTAAAAACTATTGTCGGAAGAAGGGTATTCAACTGGACTATACAGTATCAGATAATCCTGAAATGAATTCGGTATCGGAATGTTTAAATCGAACTTTGGTAAAAAGTTCGATCAATGCTGAATGCTAGTGGTTTAAAGAAATAATTTTGGTTATAGGCGCTTGTGGCAGCGAATTATCTGAAGAATCGATGTCCGACCAGTGCCTTTGATAAACAATTTCAAAACAATACACCGGCTGAACTGTGGTATAAGGTCAAACCAAATTTATCAAATTTTCGTATTTTCGGTTCAGTTTGCTACAATTTTGTTACGGATTCCAAACGATCGAAGCTTGATGCAAAATCAGCTAAATGTATTATGTTGGGTTATGCTTCAAATTGTTCATATCGATTATGGAATACTGAAACAAATAAATTGATAATTGGACGAAATGTGATTTTCAACAAGCAATCTGTTATGAACCAAAATAACAATTTAAAATTGTATGATTGGGAAAATATAGAGGCGGTTGACAATCCAAAGGATAGTGACATTGTTAATGACGGTAAAACATTCCATAACGTAAATATGGACATCGGTGATCTTGAAGAAAATATTCACGATACAAGTTTGAATCGGATTGATGATGTCGAGGTACTAGGCTTACGAAGCAGTACTAGAGTACGACGACCACCTGAAAGATTTGGTGATTGGCAGAAAGATTCAGTATGTTGACAATGATCCAAAGACGATCAGTGAAGCAAAACAATTAACTAATTGGAAAAATTGGCAACAAGCGATTAATAAAGAATACTCATCAGTAATTAAAAATGGTACATGGACTGTGTGTGATTTGCCTAATGGAAAAAAGCCGATATTATGCAAATGGTTTTTAAATTAAAACGAAAATCTAACGGAGCCATTGACAAATACAAGGCACGTTTGGTGACGAGAGGTTTTTTACAAAGAAGAGGTTTTGATCATAACGAAACATATGCTCCGGTGGCAAAATTGGCAACATTACACACACTATTATCCATAGCGGTCCAACATGATATGAATGTTCATTAGATGGATATTAAAGGAGCATTTTTAAATGATGCACTGTCTGAAGAGATATATATGGAATTGCCTGAAAGATTTGAAATTGATGATAAAGTATGCAAACTAGATCGTGCGTTATACGGTTTGAAACAAGCTTCACGAGCTTGGAATGAAAAATTCAATTATTTCATGCTGAAGATTGGTTTCAAACATTGCGTATCGGATTTATGTCTTTATATCAAGGTGGAGAATGGTATGATGTGCTATGTTTTGCTGTATGTTGATGACCTGTTGATCTATTGCAAAGATGAACAAAAAATTAAGGTCATCAAAGAATTATTAAACAATCAATTTGAGATGACTAATATTGGAAAGGTTGACACTTTTCTTGGAATGAACATTAAGCAAAACATTGACCAAGGTACAATAATTTTGAATCAAACGCGATATTTAAACAAAGTTTTAATTAAATTTTGCATAGATCAATGTAAAAGTGTCGATACACCAATGGCAGTTGGTTTGGATTTAAGGAAAGGAAACCCAAACAAATTGCCTGATGTTCCGTACAGGGAACTAATTGGTTGTCTAACATATGCAACACTCACAACTCGACCAGATTTATGTGCAGTTACAAACTACTTCAGTCGGTTCCAAAGTTGCTATACAATTGAACATTTTACACATGCCAAACGAATTTTGAGGTATATTAAAGACACTCTGGATTTAAAGATGATTTATCGAAAGGAAAAGATGAAGATTTGTTGATAGGTTATACGGATTCGGATTGGGCTGGAGACAAAAATAATCGCAAGTCGATTTCTGAATATGTATACAAAGTATACGGCAACACAATTAATTGGGCATCGCGTAAGCAGGCTACGGTAAACTTAATTATCAACTGAAGCTGAATTTATATCACTCGGTCGGGGCATTTGTGAAGCGAAGTGGTTACGAAGTTTACTAAACGAAATCGATTTCAAATGCATGAATGCAACAACTATTTTTGTGGATAACCAATCATGCATAAAGGTGGCAGAAGAGCCACGAGAACACAAATAAATGAAACATATCGATGTCAAATATCATTTTATTCGTGAATCGTTCGCCAATCATGAAGTGAAGCTGTTTTTCAAACCTAGCACTGATCAACTAGCTGACATAATGACGAAAGCAATTGGACGGATACTGTTTTGTAAACATCGAGAAAATTTGAATGAAATTAAGGGGCGCTATTGAAATTGTATAATAGTAAACTGTGTATATTTTAATTTCATTACTTTAAACTGATCAGACCACTTGGGCTGACAATCCTGTCAAAATAATATAATAAAAGTTTTTCTTTACAAACACATATTTGTGCTTTACTTTTTATTTGCTTAATTTAATTCTCAGCTGCGCAACTCTTGCTTCAAGTGATTATTCCATTAACAGCTGTTTTCAGTTCATCATCACTTTCAAATTTCTTTCCTGCCAAAAAGTTCTTGAGTTTTGTAAACAAATTGTTACGCGCCGATCGGCCTTCACAAATTCGTTAATTAAACTCAGCAGTTCGTCCGTAATTACTGACGGTCGTCCGAAAAGCTCTTCATTATGAGTATTGTCTCTGCTCAAACTGAAATTACGACACCAACGCCGAACTGATGATTCATCCATAACATTGTCTCTGTCTCCACACACTTCTTTTAGTTGACGATGAATATCGCAGGGTTTCACATTTCTTGCGTTGAGAAATCTAATCACAGCCCTAATTTCACAACTGGCAACGTTCTCTATTTTCTTGAACATTATAAACACTCACAGAAAGAACACAGTCAGTACCAACGCACCGTAACTTTGCACATAGACAGCTGCAATATACTAAACGTGTTATAACTAGTCCGGATGCTACTCTACTCACCAGTGCTCCACACGATACAAACGGGTACTACTTTCCGGACGGTCCTTGTATATAAAGAGATCAAATGCAAATCATTTATATTTAATACGATATATGTGTTGACTAGGACACTCGAACATAGGGATTTAACATGTAAAATCAGACACGTGTGATGTCCTGCTTCCTAAATTATTTTTTAAAAAATTTCTTCAAACAAACGTTTTTGGACACTTTTGTTACATAACATCGCTTAATCCACCATAAAAATTAGTCGCAAGAACTCTAATAAATGTGCTTTATCTTCGCGTGTATATGCAAACAAACATACAGCTTTGTTCGTTGAAACTATCATTTTGGATAATCTCTGCTTGTAATATATCCCGTACAATTCCCCAAAAAAGCCTTAGAACGTATCTTGCCCTTCTATCTCTCCAATTTTTTTTTGTCTTCCAGAGATATCTTTATTCTACTACTATTACTATTCTACTATTCTGCTATTTCTATAACCTACTTGTTGTTAACCTTGTCTGTCCACGCCATCATCCTTAAACATCTGAAGCAGAATATTCCATAAGGCTTCTATATCTTTCTGTCTGCTTTTCCTACTGCTCTTTTTCGTAGACGTAATGTGCTGAGCTCCACACTATGCTTTGAACAGTTTTCTTCTTGTATCTATGTTCGTTGTCTTTGAACATAGCTGCTGTTCTTTCTTGTTTGATGCAGTTCGGTCACCTTCTATTGTTTTACAGTTTATACCCTACTTTCCTGATATTCAGTGGTGTGTGAAGGGTGGTAAGCAGCCTTTGGCTGCCAAGTTCCCCCAACACTTGAACCTTTGTCGAATTAATTGTTATTCTAATTTATTCTTTCGCACAATCCAAATTAGTTGAAAATATTTCAGAACCAACACCTGTAGTTGTTTAAAATAATCATCAGATTTAAGAGCACTTATTTTTTCGTCATTGTGTTTTACCTCTTGGTTGGACCGGTTGGACTTATACCTCAGCTTATTTATGTTCTGAGGTAGCCTACCCACTTCCCTGCAATTCTCACAACAGCCCATATACAGCTCGATTTCCTTCTATTTTTTCAAATTATATTCCCTATTTTACCGAGATTCAGTGGTATGTGAAGGGGGTTAAGCAGCCTGTGGCTGCCAAGGATCCCCAACACTTAGACATTTGCCGTATTAATAGTTTTCCAGTAAATCCTTTCGCACAATTAACATCAGTTGAGAGAATTGCAAAACCAATATCTGTAGTTTTTCCATCTTGCGACTAGTTGGAAGCGTACCTCCATTGATTTCTATTCTGAGCTAGCTTACACATTTCCCTGAAATTCTCACAACCAACATCTTTCACCATCTGTGTGCATTGGTCTAACCTAGATCTACCTCTACCTCTCTTTTTTCCTATCTCTGCTTCTAATATATTCTGCACTACTCCTTCATGTCTTAGTATGTGGCCTATCATCCTATCTCTCCTATTGTTTACTATTTTCCACATACTTTTTTCTTTCCCTACCATTTCTAGTACCTCTTTGTTCTTAACTTTGTCTGTCCATGATATCTTCATCATACGTCTGTAGCACCACATTTCAAAGGCTTCTATCTTTTTCTTATCTGCTTCTCGTACTGTCCAGGCTTCATAGCCATACAGTGCTGTGTTCCACACATATGTTTTAAGCAATCTTTTCCTTGTTTCTATGTTTGTGGTCTTTAAGCACAGTAGATGCTTTTTCTTGTTAAATGTAGCACTACCTTGTGCTAATCTTAGTTTTATATCTTTTGTGCTTTTCCCATCTTGCGTTATTTGGCTTCCTAGGTAGCAGAAATCCTTAACCTCTTGTAAATTCTCATTACCTATTTGTATTCTTGTTTTCGATTTATTTTCCCCTCTTTTACATACTAGAACCTTAGTTTCATTTTTGTTAGTTTTCATACCATATCTCTACGTTAGAACTGTTTTCATTTCATTAAGAGTAGCTCCTAACTCTTCTTTGCTAGATGCTAATACTGCTATATTATCGGCAAATCTAAGCATATCAATCTTTTGTCCCTGCATATTAATCCCAGATGTTTTCCTGCATTTGACAGTATTTATTGCCTCTTCTATGTACAACTTAAAAATTAATGTGGATAAGGCACATCCCTGTGTCACCCCTTTCCTAATATTTACTTCTCTACTTTCTTGCTCTAATTCTATTACGGCCGTTTGCTCTTTGTATAAACTATGTACGATCCGTCTGTCCTTAAAACCCATTCCAATCTTTTTAAGTATTTCGAACATTTTTTTTCATTTTACATTATCGAATGCTTTTTCCAGATCGACAAACCCTATATATACGCTTTCCCTCTTCTCTATTGTTTTCTCTAATATCACCCTCTGAGCTAAAATAGCCTCCCGTGTTCCCCTGTTGCGCCTAAACCCAAATTGATCTTCTCCCAGTATTTCTTCAGCTCGTTTTCCATTCGTCTTTGTACAATTCTAGTTAATATTTTTGAAAGTGTGCTGTCAAATTTATTGTTCTGAAATTTTCACATTTATCCGCGCCTCTTTTTTTTGGTATAGTTACTATGACGTTGCGTTCGAAATCTTTGGGCATCTCGCCTGTCTCATACATATAGCTTACAAGTCTGAAGAAACGTTCTGTTACTGCTTGTCCAGCTGCTTTTAAAGTTTCTGCTTGCACCTTATCTGTACCCGGCGCCTTACAATTTTTCAGACTCTTGAATGCTAATTCAAACTCATCTCTAAGTATAGAATATCCCAGGTTATCATTTTCAATGTCAGTTTCCTGTTCTAATGCTGTTAGTTCCTCTCCTGAATATAAATTCCTTATATATTCCTGCCATCTAGCTACTTTCTTTGCATTTTCTATAATGACGTTTCATTCCGCGTCCCTTATATTTTTGCTATATGGTTTTATATCCCTAAAATTCATTCTAATTAATTCGTATGCCTCGTCTGTCTTTCCTATTTCCATCTTAGTTTGTACCTCGTTGCACTTTTCATCAATCCATTCTTGTTTAGCTTTCCTGCATTTGCGAATAATTTCCCATTTTATGGCTTTGTATCTCTGCTTTCCTGTTTCGTCTGACCTATTTTTGTATTTTCGTCTTTCTTCTATTAAATTCATTTGTTATCCATGGTTTCTTATTTTCTTTTTGTGTATACCCCAGAATATCTTTGGCCGCCATGTCTAGGCTGGATTTAATATTATTTCATTCTGTTTCTACTTCCTTAGTATCAGAAATTTTCCCGATATCTTGCAGCAATTCATTTGACTTTTTCATTAATAACAATTTAAGTACACTGTGTGCTTGGGAGATAAGTGGTGGTTTCCCGTTGCCTTCCACATTGCAGTAGTGTGTCTTAGAATGTCATACCGACCCCATGGTCTCTGCCACTCTAAGTACCGAAAAGTCTTTTAAAATATTGGCGCGAATTCACTCGCAGATTAGACTAAAAACAGAAATGTTTACATAGCCGATTTTCGGCATGTAACAAATGACATTTTATTACAATTTAGGTGCACTGTGTACTTGGGAGATAATGTGGTGGTTTCTCGTCGCCTTCTACATTGCGGCAGTGTGTCTTAGACTGCCATACCAACCCCTATAGTCTCTGCCAATCTAAGTACCGAAAGAGCTGCTGCCCTCTTTCGGGGACCTATCTTAGTCTGGTTCCTCACTAAAGACCCCACTAGTTTGGTTAAACCTATAGTTCGGCTCTTTAGCTCATTGAAACGCGCAAGCCATTCTACCTGTTCTAGTATTTTAGAACGTCGTCAAGATGCAGGTCCGCCCAGAATAGAGAAAAAAGTTACTTCCCTTTTAAGTTTTAAAATTCATTCCACGTTCAAGTTTTGCATCTAGCTCTTCCCGTATCTCTTGCTATTTGGAGAGTAGTTTTTCTAAGTTGAAGATAATTAAAATATGTCTAAGAACAACAATACTTATAATCGGCTGCTTTGAGAATCGAGGATGACATTAGCAACAGTATCTAAATTCGTTACAAAATTTATTAAATGATAGTTAGAAAAAAGCAATACATAAATTATTCAGTTATTATGTTGCTGTATTAATTATAAAAAAAAAGGTCAAGAACGTTTATGTTAAGTGCTGTTTTTTATCATATGTTTGCTAATAAAAATGGTTGTTGATTTTTAATATATTTGGTATTTTATTGAAGTATACAAAATAAACCGTTGCCACTATAAACGTTTAAGGCAACTCCACCTTCTCCTGTACCCAAGGGCAGGAACTTATACTTTTGCACGAAAAGAGTCACAAGCTAGGTCTAACCCTAGTGACCAAAGTCATGTCACGAATACCGTATAAATGTTGCTCAATCGTAGAACACCTTCACACTTAGATTAATTTTCCCCATTGCAAGGTAATATAAATCGGGATGTATTTCCGTTTTGGAGATTATATTTAATACGTATATTAAATTAAATAAAATCCGCAAACATAAAAACGATTTTGGTTATCATGCTGACGTTCTCGATATTTTGTATTTCTCAAGAAATCTTGCTTAGGTTATCATATGTCTATTAGATTCCATAAATGTTGCAAGCGTTATATTAAATCTATTAATCTTAGAATTTTTGTAAGAGTGATTGACTTTAATATTTTATACGTAAGTACCAAATTAATTATAAATAATTTTAAACTGGAAACGTATTTCGACCAATAAGTAATTATAAACAGTAAATAAAACTTTAAAAAGCAATTAAAGATGACGTTAGGAAACTTATTTGGGGAAATTGTTTTCAGAACATAAGTTAGGGAGTTCTACAGCACATATAAATTTTAACCCTCAGTAATGTAACTAAACTGGAGGGGGGCGCGTGGGTTAGCTCCCTCGTCCGTCACCCATACAAATAAGATAAATGTCCTTATGAAACGAATGTCTTTAATTGTGCATTTTTATTATATATAAAAACTACGAAGGAAATCACAATTTTCTTGCCCCTTCCTTATAACCCTCTCAACCCCGACCTCGTAACTAATTATTAACGTTCTATCGTGCATATTTTGCACTTCTAACAAATTATGAAGTTATAATCAATTACAGTTCATGGGAACTCCTCTCAGAGTCGTGGTGGTTCGGTCTTCTGCAGATTGTTTAACGCGTTGTTGCCTGCCAAAAATTTCAGTAGTGTCCTATAAGAAGAAAGGAAAAAAGGGAAGAACAGGAAACGCAAACACTACATTGAAGCACATGGTAACCGCATTCTGCCGCAAACGCAATCGCTCCTATGAAGTCCGGCACGAAAGTGTGTTGCGTTTTTTTTAAAAAAGCGTTACCTTTTATTGTATTATTTACGTTTATAAGATTTTTATACCCCGCACGAGGAATTCTCCAGTATTACTATGTTAAAAATAAGCGTTACGTAAAAACTACACAAAGCTTTGTTTCTCACCTAAATCCGGATATTTATTTATGATTTGTGGTTTGGGAAAACGCTAGAATTGCAGTTCTCATGCTTAACACGCAGCTGTGCATAGTAATTTTGCGTCAGAGTTTTAAACTCTCTTGGCGGTGAGACGATGATTCATGGGAGCGGATGAGTCGAAACAAAGGAACTTTATTACAGACCTTCCTTGAGTGTATACGTGTTTTTGTAGAGTTCGGTTAGCCGTCGAAGTGGTACATTTCCTTTTCATTCCTTTTCCTTTATTGTTCTCTGAAATATCGGCACTTTGTCAATAGGAAGAGAACTACCGCCAACCATACGAAGGGACATCAGGATGTCACACCGAGGATAATGACGCATCGGGATCAGGACATCACGGGGTAAATGTATCTTTAGAATTTGCAAAACATTTGTCCCCCCCCCCTGGAATTTGACCCCGGGTAAATTTGATTAAAATTCTATGTAGCAAATGAAATTAACGTTTCAATAGTCTAAGAATGGAGTCGTTTTTATAGATTTGACTGTTTATAAAAAAAAGTTAGTTTTTAACGTTTAAAATTGATTTTCTTAGCTTATTTATTTATTTATTGTCCAATAGGACAAATATAATAATACATTTAACAAAGTTTCAAACAATGGTATACTGTAGCTATAACGTGTGCGTCTAACGTATTAATACGCATTAAACATAATATATGAGCGAGCAATATTTAAACAATTTAACTCTTTCTCAAATTTATAAGTTCTGGTAACTAAGTAGACACTTAAGACTAATACAATATACTAATATGCAGTACATGTACTTACAACTGATATAATTGAAATCTTTAAAATTCTAAACAACTTTCTTTGACTGTGAACAATATGTTTCAAGTATACACACCAATCCACTATTAAAAACATCACATTGATTACCATTACTGTAATTGGTGATCATAACATGGAATTTGTTCTAGAAGTATACAATTTGAAGGTGTTATTACACCGACAACTATTTCTTGGAAGGTGAAAGGTAATTTTTTCTAATTGGCAATGATTTGGTTATGCAAAAATTTATACAAGAATGTTATCGCTGTTATCGAGTGCCTCGTATTTAGTAAACACATATTAAATTCATTTAGTAGGGATATTATTAGGAAATCCTCGGAGTGAGTTCACATGATTCACTTTAAACCAAAAATATTTTAGAAATTTTCTATGAGTGCTTTCTATCCATGACTTGTATCGGTCATAATATGGGAACCATAATAGAATGCAATATTCCAAGCCTGTTCGCACAAAAGTAAAATACAATATATTGTAGCGGGCTACTATTAACGCGTTTACCAATTTAAAACAAGTAATAACAAAGTCTTTATTATTTACTATTCACAAGTTTAATTAACAGTGTATGCCTTATTTATAGTCCAATTAACAATGAAGTACTATCACGCTAATGCTATTTACAAGCACTAATATCTTCTTAAACTAAATCCTTAACCATAAGCCTTCTCAACAACACTAACACTACTATAATTTATTTATTACTCTTTCGTCTATTTATGTACAATTTGGTGGTACAATATACACATTCAAATAACACAAATGTATATTTAGTATCGGACTTTCAAAACGTAATGACCAACTAACTATACACGACATAATTTATATACGACATTTGGATATAGACTAACCGATGTACACTCATCACCGATCTTATACATACCTTAAAATTAACTAGATGATTCATAGTCTGGTGTTGGCTCGAATGTTCAAGACTTCTGTAGAATACACTACGGTTATGCAACTTGCGTGTTTGACGGGTTGCCTAATAGTTCGTAACAGTATGAACATCTAAGAAATGGTTCGAAGAGTGTATTATGATCCCACCATTTTATTTGCTGACAAAGTTGTTTGTAAAACATGTGCATTAAAACATAGTTTACTATCAAAATTCATACCAATATAACAACATATTAACATATCGGATTCGACAGTGAAGGATACAATTCTACATTTAGAAATATTTAGACTAAGATGATTTTCTGAACACCATTCACTCAGAAGATCAAGATTATTTTGCAGTCCATTACAATCAGCACGTTTATTAACTGGAAAAAAAAAAGTTCACATATGATGTGAAGATAAGGTAGAGGAATTACGTAGAACCGTCTGAAATGCATTGCATATCGAACAAGAAAAAAAGTTTTCTTGCATTTCGGTGGAGGCAAACTTTGTCTCCGAACATAAAGTACTATCCAGGAAGGAACTCAAAAATTCTCTCGCTAATTTTGACGGTGATAAGTCCTCAAGTGTATTTAAATGTATTAGCGCTGTGTGGTTACACATCGAACGTCGTTGTACGAATATGTCCCCCACAGACGATGAACAAAAAACACATCGTCAATTGTTACTTGTCTTAACCAATCATCGTAGTGCTTACGAAGACAAAATAAAAAAAATTCGTCCTTATGACCTCTCACCAAGTACACCGTTGGTTACTTCAAGTATCATTTCTACCCCCATTGCGGATTCGGACGAACCTCCTTTACTCACATCCGAGTCGGAAGTGGAAGATGAATCTGAACCGATCCCGGTTATGTGGCCTATTAATTTTATTAAATGAAATCATCATCATTTTGTTTTCGACCTTACTTAAGGTCGGTTTGACGCAGCTCTAACTTCTTTTCTATTCTGTGCTAATCTAAAAAGCTCTACATACCCTTCACAACCTAAATTTCTAATAATAATTTGACTAATATAACTTGATCTAGGCTTTATCTTCTCTTTTTCCTATTTACCTGGCTCTACATAGATATTAGCAACCTGATGGTTGTTAAAGAACTCCAACATATTTACATGATTCCCGTTTATAAGGAAATGAAATATTACCTGGTTGTTCCCTCCAAAAATGGAAAAGTGTTAAATTATATGTTATGGTAAGGCCTAAACAATGATTTGCTACCAACATGCCAGACCGTTCATTTACATTTCCAATGCTCCATTCAAAGGTACTACATTGGCCAGGAGGCGAGTTTTTTGTTGCCTGGAAATTTAGAATTTTGCCGAACCCTTGCCGTTCCAGGCAAGGTAGGGATCTTTAACGTGCGCAACAACACTCACACACGGGACCTCTATTTAACCTCTCATCCGAACGAGGGCATAATTTTTGTGAAAAATGCTCACCTGCCATTTTTCAAACAGTCGGCCGTGTCGGGATTTGAACCCCAACATGCCAGACCGCTAACTAATTGTGAGTTATGTCATGGTGACATTTAGTTAACTGATTTTTATTATTATTTTTATTATTAAGTGGAATGTAGTTTCGAAAAACTAGGATTAACATTTTCTGGTAAAAATTCTTGATGGATTTTCTTATCCGCACTGAGGAATTGTGTTCTTCTAGGGGAGTGTCCTCACATCAATTATTTACTTGTGCTTTCTATCAGGTCTGGCGTTGTTACTATATCGGGTCTACCGCACCAAATTAAATTCATAGCAGGACTTTGTACTCATGCGAAAGTCTGCATTTTTACCACCGGACTATGATAATCATCTTATGAGAAAATCTACCAAAGTATAATGGGACCTTCGGAATCACTTACTGGTTATGTTGTTAGTATGCTGAATCTATTTCTTCGTCTTTCGGAATCACTTTTAGAGGAAAAACATTTACGTCTCATCCGTGGCAATTTAACTCCTTTCTATCAGACTTCTTTGAGCTTTACCTTTATTTCCTCGGTTGATTAACTTATATCCTTGGGCCAACAATTAGAAGCAACCAAAATTTCGGCCGAACATTATCGACTACCAGCAACTAATAAAACTTCGAAACTATTAGAATCTGCTCTTGCTTATGATCCATATGCTTGGGTACCCCCTTCAGTGACACCGCGCATATCTACTCCTGATACCGCTCGCCCAATACCCACTAGACGAACCAACCTTTTTTCTGTCGCTACTTCTAGTCCTACAACTACTACTACTAGGCAAGTAACTTGTTTCAATCGCGACCAAACTGGACATATTTCACCCTATTGCAGCCGCCTCCAAATATTTCACTGCTATGGTTGCGGACAAAAGGGAGTTTCTCGCCGCAACTGTCCCAACTGTCATCCTATTACTAATATCAACCAAATTTCTTCTGCTTCTGGTTCTACGTTCCTTTCTGCACTTCAACTCGGTCATCCTACTACTATTATCAAAACAGACCCTTCTTCGACAAATATGGCTTCAAACAATACTTCGAATTCTGTCCTTAGCGATAGGAACCAGATTTCTTCCGTCTCTAGTTCTAAGTTCTTACCAGTACCTCATTCTGCTTGTCATACTACCATCGCATCATATCTTTTTCAACCATATGCATTTTTAAATTATAATATTGATTCTTACCTACTTACCGCACACCTTCTAATCAGAACAAATTTCTTCCGTCCTTAGTTGTTCGAATGGTGATCAAAAAGATCCTACATTTTCACTTCCACCTCAGTCTGTGTCTCCACCATCTTGGAGACCATTCTTCAAATTAGTGTCTTACAAGTGTCTACACAAGAGTTCGTTCCTACTTTCTTAAATGATTCTACTAAAGAAATTCCGATCGAGTCTGCAATGGCAGATGTAGCTGAAGCAACGATAACTTCTAATAGTTTCAGAGAAGGTCCTGTTGAAATTAGTGAACCGGTATGGTTAATGCCTGTTGCAGCTGTTGTCGAGAAAGCAGTTTGTAACGTGCATTTTTATAGCTTAACATTTTACGCTTTTTCCCAATTAATAAATACATTTCGGTAACTACTATTTCTATATTTTATATTTATTAACTCCTTAGGCGAATGCGTCGTATTATAATGAGTGGATTGCATCGGTCTTGTCTTGCCGTTCGTATAGATTTTGTTCCTTATGTGGATATACAAGTCTAGATAATAGACGATAAAAGGTTGTAATAGCAACAAGTTGAATAAACAGATGAGTAGTGGTAGTTTGTTCTTGGTTCCTATATATTAATTACGTTGAAAATACTGTTTCTTCTTTGCTTTGACAATAGTGAGAATTAATGCGGTATCAATTTTCGAATTGTTCATGAACAAGCACGGCACGATTTTAGTTGTTTTTCTTGTGAAATACAAGTTGTATATTAACTGTAGTAAGTGTAGTGCTAATTCCGATTGAAGTAGTAAGGTTGATAGGCGAACGTGTTTGGTCGACGCATGTGTTTTACGGAACATTTGACGGACTTACTTTAGTGATACACGAGCTTTACTCATTGTGGTTTTTTTTGGTGCTTTGTCTTTTGATATTTAAACTGTGTGTGCGATCTAGTTTCGCGGTCCTTTTCTTTTTTATCAGAGTAGTGCATACTTTGGATTATCCAAATACAGTTGATACTGTAGTTTCTGAATTTTCTAACCCAAAGAATCTAAAACAGATCATTGCTTGCGCAAATATTGTTATTTGCGAAATATAACAGATTACCGGTTTACAAAAGTATTGGTTGAAGTTTCTCACTGCTTTTTGGATGTTTATGAAAATAATATACATTTGGTCTCAGTTGAAATTAAACTAGTGCTACAGAATATTTCGAAATTATTGTCTCAGGAAATAGAATTAACAAGAAATTTATCAATGCTACATAGTTCCGTCGCGTGATAATGTCTGCTGCTAACACCAGTGAAATACGTAGGTGTGATCAGGGTAACGTGTGATAAGTTCCATCAACACCCTCCCAGTCAAGGGTGAAGTGCTGCGTTAGTGCCGGACATCGTGAATCCCACACTTCAATTGCAAGGAAGCGTTACTGAAGGACCTTTTGTAAGTTGAACTATTTCCTACTTGTTCTTACTGTAAATATCTATCCGTTGTTTTGCCATATATTTGTCGTTCGGATACGTTTTACAATAGAATTGCATGCTATTAAGAAACAAAAAAAAAAAAGAGAAACAAAACAAATTAGTTTGAGTAATTTGAATATTTGGGCAGGAAAGAAAAAAAAATCAATGCTACTGGATTGCTCATATCAATTGTGTCTTATCTATTTATCTTTTGTTAACATTTTGTCTGATTTATGTTTAATTGGTGTGTGAGGAAACGTTTCCGCTACTCCCCAATATTACCTCACTTTGTACTAAAAATTTTTGTATTGCTTTTACCGTTGTTATATTATATAGATTATCTAAACATTTTTTTTACATTCTATAAAGTACTGAACAATCTATGTTCGATCAGCATGCTATGCTTTTTCTTTATTTCAGGTTTGCAGGACTAATTTTTTTTTTATTGCAGATTTACTATTCTAATTTTTTTATTGCAGGTATTGTTACTAACTCCTTACAGCCGCGTACATAATATGTTGGTCTGCTTTCTACAACCCCCCCTAATCTCCGATTGAGCCCGGTCATTTCTTTGATTTTCTTGGTGTTACGCACGGCTACGAGCCAACGTAGCATAAATTTGGCGCCCAACGTGGCTGCCTCGATAAACGTAACAAGTTCGTATTGTGGCTGAAATTTTGCCTGTTCCTACTCCTTTGTCTAACATTGATGAAATTCTACTTAATTCATTCTACTCCCTTCTCGTAGTTTGATGAAACGTTACCTACTCTTACTCATTTTTCTAATGTTGACGATGTTTTTCTTGATTGTGTTTCTATATCTAATGCTGAGAGAATTATACTTGCTTCTGTGTCTTTAGCTAAGGATGATGAAATTCTAGCTGATGTTCCTCTATCTAATGTTGATGAAGATTTACTTGATCCTGTTCCGTTGTCTAACGTCGATAAAATTTTATCTGCTTCTGTTCCTTTATCTAACGTAATTGCAGTGTTCTCTGGTTATTATGTTTTTTTTGTAAGATTGATTCTCTTATAGCCAATACTGTTCTCTTTTCTAACGTTGATATTCTCACAGCCCATGATGTTCCTTTTTCGGCCGTTGACTTTCTTAAAACCAATCCTAAAAACAAATGGTTTTCTTCTATAACGCGTTCTGAGTTTCCTAAACCACAACAACCACCACTACCTTCACACTCGCTACCACCCCCAGAAACGCGTGCAACAACTACTATATCCTCTGTTAATCCTGTTTGGCGGAAAAATGTCCGCTCAATACTACCTCCTGCTCCAGTCACTCAATCCACGAAACCGGTTAATAAAAGAAATAAGGGGCAGAAATTATTCTATGTTGATTCAGAACCTGAAAATGTATGTCGGCGAAATCCTAATGTTCTTGAGCTCGCTTATGCCGATTTTGCTCTCCTTAGGATTTGACTTTTGAACTTTACGATTCCTTTATTTACTTTCCTGTTTTGCTGGGTTTTCTTTCTTTTTCTTTCACTCGCCCCGTGTGGGTCCGGGAATAGAATAGTCCCACGGTACGACCTGCTTGTCGTAAGAGGCGACTAAAGCGGTCCAACACATACATACACACACACACACACACACACACATTTTTGTATGGTTCTCCTTTGTTTCGTTCTCTTCTTGCACCTCAACCCCGTGTGGGTCCGGGCTTAGAATAGCCCCATGCTACGACCTGCCTGTCCTAAGAGGCAACTAAAGCGGTCCAACACATACACACACACATGCGCACACACCACTCACACACATTTTTTTTTGTTCTTGCTTCCCTTGTCCTCTTCTTGCAGTTTTGGTGCTGCTCTCTTATGGGTTTTTTTTTAGTTTTAGTATACTTTCCTGTTCCTTTTGAACCACTTTCCATTCCCTATTCATTGGCTGCTTTTTTTATTGTTAGTTCTCATACGAACTTTATATTCTTTTCTTTCCTTTTCTTTGAAAACCACAACTTAGTCGGCTTTAGGCCTAGTTAGCAATTCTTTCCTTCAGTTTGATACTATTCTTTGGTACCACAGCTTAAAGTATTAAAATTTTTTTTCTATCGAGCATTCTTGTTGTTCCCTGGCATACTTTGAGGCTTGACAGTTATTGTCTCGTTTTGGCTTGTACTGTTGGTTTCTTCCTCGGTTTTTTTCTTTACTTTTGGTTTTTCTGCAGGAAACCAATCGTGTTTTGAGGTTGAAGACCGTACTGTTTGTTTTTCGGAAGAAGCATCCGTCCTTTGACGACTTTGGCAGTGTTGACGCTGCTCTACCTATGCCTTTGCTCATTGCTGCCACCGACCTATCTTTCCCTGTGGGTCTTTTTACTTTTGGCTTCGTCCGGTGGCTTGGTTCTTCGAACCGGACGAAAACTCTTTTTTTTTATTTGTGAGTGTTTTTTGTAGTTTTCTTAAGCGAATTTTCTTTTGGTTCATCCTATTATGGTATATTGATTTTTCAAACCGAATATCAGTTGATTTTGTTAATTTTTTTTTGCTTTTCTTTGAGTTTCCTCAAACGAATTTTTTTTTATTTTTGCTTTTTGTTAGTACTGTACTGCATGCTTTGCTGCTTTTGCTTACTTATCCCGACCTTTCAATTTTGCTGGAGGGAATTTGTTACGTTCATTTTCTGTCGCTTGACAATTTCTGTTTACTCCTAATTAAATACCAGGTTATCATTATTTTTCACTTATTATAAATTCAGGATACGTAGTATATAGGCAACTCATGTTACTCTGTATACACAATTAGTACTACATTTTTATAATCTAGATTGCTTTGCGGTTTTGTTTTGAAAGTACAGAAAAAATAATTTTGACATTGTCTTAAAAACGTTACTTTATAGATAATCTGCGCTGCTATGCATAATTTGCTCGGGTGCTTGTATTGTATGTAAAAGCGAGCAATTACACGCGTAGTTCTTCCTACTGTACGTTCTAACCGTGCAACTGGTAAGTAACCATTTGGTTTGGGGGTTGCTAAAAACTGTCTTTTGTAGCTCGCTTTAGGTGATATATCATTTCTCATTGGGTCCTATAATCGGAATTATAACTACATACTGTATATTTTGAGTAGAAACTTAAGCTTCTAAACTATGGTTCTATAATAAAGTGCTTTGATTCTATCATGTTACTGATTGTTTATAAATATTCTCTTTTCTAACCCTTCTTTCTTTCAGCATAATGTAATCCTATTTTATAACCTTTTCAATGCTTACTCCAATCTACGACTATTGCAAACCTGGTATACTGTTGTAAGTGTTGTGGTTAACCGTATCAAGTACTCTTTCGTTCCTTTGTAAGTAGCTTTCTACACAGCGTCCTATCTTCAAAATACCAGTCAATACACAAGGAATTACGAAAGTGTATTAAACTTCTAGAATAATCCAGACGGTGAATGATCAAATAAGGAATGCAAACGTACATTCAATTAAGTTGTAAAAGACTAGAGTAATAGAAGACATAAATCTCGAAGATAAGATGAAAATAGCTATTAATTAGCATTGCTCCGGGTTGTCTAAGGACAACAGTTCTGTGAATGTTGCATCATGCCTTCAAATCCAAATAATTGAAAAAGGTTCATGAATGAACATGAAGACTCTAAATGCCTACGTGAGGAATAAACCTATATTTTCAATCAATGAGAACATGGAAACAACAACTAAAGTTCGCTAAACTTGCCTCGAAGCTTCTGGACGGCTGGATCTGAAAGATTGTTTGTTGAAAAGTATTTCGTATCAATATAAGTTTGATGTTTGATTCTAGTGGTTTGATTTAAACTGAGCTACATTTTCTATTACGATGGTTCCTCCTGCGCCCTTTATATTTTTGCTATACAGTTTATATCCCTAAAATTCATTCTAATTAATTTGTTGCGTCCTCTGTCTTTCCTATTTCCATCTTAGCTTGCATTGCCTTGCACTTTTCATCAATTCTTTGTTCTTTATCTTTCCTGCATTTTCAAATAATTTCCGATTTTATGGTTTTGTATCTCTGTTTTCCTGCTTCGTCGTCTGTATCCGTATTTTCACATTCTTTCTATTAAATTCATAATACCCTTTGTTACCCTCGGTTTCTTATTTTCTTTTTCTTTATACCCCAGAATACCTCTGACCGCCATGTCTAAGCTAGATTTAATGTTATTCCATTCTGTTTCTACTTCCTTAGTATCAGAAATTTTCCCGATATCTTTCAGCAATTCATGTGACTTTTACATTAATAACAATTTGAGTACACTGTGTGCTTGGGAGGTAAGTAGTGGTTTCCCGTTGCCTTCCACATCGCAGTAGTATGTTTTAGAATGTCATACCGACCCCTATGGTCTCTGCCACTCTAAGTACCGAAAAGCTGCTGCCCTCTTTCGGGGACCTGTCTTAGTTTGGTTCCTCACTAAAGACTCCACTAATATGGTTAAAGCTATAGTTCGGCTTTTTAGCTCATTGAAACGCGCAAGCCATTCTACCTGTTCTAGTATTTTAGAACGTCGTCAAGATGCAGGTCCGCCCAGAATAGAGAAAAAAGTTACTTCCCTTTTAAGTTATAAAATTCATTCCATCTCTTGCTATTTGGAAAGTAGTTTTTCCAAGTTGAAGATAATTAAAATATGTCTAAGAACAACAATACTTATAACTGGCTGCTTTGAGAATCGAGGATGACATTAGCAACAGTTTAGATGTATCTAAATTCGTTACAAAATTTATTAAATAAAAGTTAGAACAAAAGCAGTATATAAATCAAGTTATAATGTTGCGGTATTAATAATAAAAAAAAAGGTCAAGAACGTTTGTGTTAAACGCTGTTTTTTATATGTTTGCCAATAAAAATGGTTGTTGATTTTTAATATATTTGGTCTTTTATTAGAGTATAGAAAATAAACCGTTGCCGCTATAAACGTTTAAGGCTACTCCACTTTCTCCTGTACCCAAGGGTAGGAACTTATACTTTTGCACGAAAAAGTCACAACCTAGGTCTAACCCTAGTGACCAAAGTCATGTCACGAATACCATATAAATGTTGCTTAATCGTAGAACACCTTCACACTTAGATTAATTTTCCTCATTGCAAGGTAATATAAATATAAATAGGGATGTATTTCCGTTACGGAGATTATATGTAATACGTATATTAAATTAAATCAAATTCTCAAACATAAAAACGATTTTGGTTATCATGCTGACGTTGTTGATAATCTTACATTTCTCAAGAAATCTTGCTTAAGTTATCATATATCTATTAGTTTCCATAAATGTTGCAAGTGTGATATTAAATCTATTAATCTTAGAATTTTTGTAAGAGTGATTGACTTTAATATTTTATACGTAAGTACCAAATTAATTATAAATAATTTTAAACTGGAAACGTATTTCGACCAATAAGTGATTATAAACAGAAAATATAAATTTAAAAAGCAATTAAAGGTGATGTTAGGAAACTTATTTGGGGAAATTGTTTTCACCACAAAGGTTAGGGAGTTCTACAGCACAAAACGAATTTTAACCCTCAGTAATGTAACTGAATTAGAGGGGAGCATGTGTGTTTGCTCCCTCGTCCGTCACCCATACAAATTAGATAAATGTCCTTATGAGGCGAATGTTTTTAATTGTGCATTTTTATTATATATAAAAACTACGAAGGAATTCACAATTTTCTTGCCCCTCCCTTGTAACCCTCTCAACCCCGACCTCTTAACTAATTATTAAGGTTCTATCGTGCATATTTTGCACTTCTAACAAATTATGAAGTTATAATCAATTACAGTTCATGGGAACTCCTCTCAGAGTCGTGGTGGTTCGGTCTTCTGCAGATTGTATAACGTTGTTGCCTGCCAATAATTTCAGTAGTGTCCTATAGGAAGAAAGGAAAAAAGGGAAGAACAGGAAACGCAAACACTACATTGAAACACTTGGTAACCGCAATCTGCCCCAAACGCAATCGCTCCTATGAAATCCGGCACGGACGTGTGTTGCGCTTTTTTTAAAAAAGCTTTACCTTTTATTGTATTATTTAGGTTTATAGGATTTTTATACCCCGCACGAGGAATTCTCCAGTATTATTATGTTAAATATAAGCGTTACGTAAAAACCACACAAAGCTTTGTTTCTCTCCTAAATCCGGATATTTATTTATGATTTGTGGTTTGGGAAAACGCTAGGATTGCGGTTCTCATGCTTAACACGCAGGTGTGCCTAGCAGTTTTGCGTCAGAACTTTAAACACTCTTGAAGGAGAGACGATGATTCATGGGAGCAGATGTGTCGAAACAAAGGAACTTTATTACAGACCTTCCTCGAGTGTATACGTGTTTTTGTAGAGTTCGGATAGTCGTCGAAGTGATCCATTTCCTTTTCGTTTCCTTTCCTCTATCGTTCTACGAAATATCGGCGCTTCGTCGATAGGAAGAGAACGACCGCCAACCATACCAGGGGACATTCGGACGTTACTCCGAGAATAATGACCCATCTGGATCAGGACACCACGGGGTAAGTGTATCTTTAGAATTTGCAAGATATTTGCCGCCTTGGGGAATTTGATCCTAAATAAATTTGATTATAATTATATGTAGCATTAAATAAAATTAACATTTCAGTAGTCTAACAATGGGGTCACTTCTATAAATTTACCTGTTTATAAAAAGTTAGCTTTTTAACGTTTAAAATTGATTTTCTTAGCTTATTTATTTATTTATTGTCCAACAGGTAAAGCCAATTATAGGACAAATATAATAAGACATTTAACAAAGTTTCAAACAATGACATACTGTAGCTATAACGTGTGCGTCTAATGTATTAATACGCATTAAACATAATAGATAAGCGAGCAATATTTAAACAATTTAACCCTATCTCAAATTTACAAGTTCTGGTAACTAAATAGACACTAAGACTAATACAATATATTATGTATATGTAATTCTAATATGCAGTACATGTACTTACAACTGATATAACTTAAATCTATAAAATTCTAAACAATTTTCTTTGACCGTGAACAATATGTTTCAAGTATACACACCAATCCATTATTAAAAATATCACAGTGATTACCATTAAACAATAAACATTACCGTAATTAGTGATCATAACATGGAATTTGTTCTAGAAGTATACAATTTGAAGGTGTTATTACACGGACAACTATTTTGTAACGTGCATTTTTAGAGCTTAACATCTTACGCTTTTCTGTAACTACTATTTCTATATTTTATATTTATTAACTCGTTGGCGAATGCGTCGTATTATAATAAGTGGATCGCTGTTTGTATAAAGTAAAAACTTTCGAATAGTTTTAATATTGTATGCAATTTAACTCGCGTGTATTAATTTTAAAAAGATAGATAAATTGAAGCTTGATTCTCATTAATAAATAAATTCCAACTTATCGCAAACGATAAACAACCTGTAATTAATTATTAGATACGATTGTTACATTCACGTTTTAGATGTTCCTTATGTTATTAGCGAGGTAGATAATAGTCGATAAGCGGTTATAATAGCGACGAGTTGTGAAGTTCTGTTCTGTGTTTCGATATATATGAATTACGTAAAAGATGCTGTTTGCTTTGAAACTAGTGAAAGTGAATGCGGGAAAAATTTTAAAATTGTTCTTTAACAAACACGACACGATTCTAATTGTTTTTCCTGTGAAACAGTTCTAGTTTGTCTTTTGTTCCTAGATGTTAATTACGTTACGTTGGTAGTTTGTGGCTCGTTCCTATAGATTGTTTTACGTTGAAGTAAACGTTGTTTATTAACTGTAGGCAGTGTAGTTCTGTTTACCATTTGAAGAAAGTATGCTTGATATGTAACGTGTTTGACGTGCTTGTTTTACGGAACATTATTTTAGTGATACGCGTTGGCTTACTAATTGTTTTTAGTTGTTTTTCTTGTGAGATAAGTGTTTTAAGGACTTTTGACGGACGGTGTTATTGCTTACGCGTGGCTTACTATTTGTTTTTCGGTTGAGTTCATACTTTGGATTATCCCAAATACTGTGGATACTGTAGTTTCTGAATTTTCTAACCCCAAAGAATCTACAACAGATCTTTGCTTGTGCAAGTTTTGTGTTTGTGAAATATAACAGATTACCGGTTTACTAAGATATTGGTTGAAGTTTCTCACTGCTTTTTGGGATGTTTATGAAGATAATATACCTTTGGTCCCAGTTGAAATTAAACTAGTGCTACAGAATATTCCGAAATTATTGTCTTAGGAAATAGAATTACCAAGAAATTTATCAACTACATAGTTACGACGCGTGATATTGTCTGCTGCTAACCCCAGTGAAATACGTAGATGTGATTAGTGTAACGTGTGATAAGTTCCATCAACACCCTCACAGTCAAGGGTGAAGTGCTTCGTTAGTGCAGGACATCGTTGAATCCCACACTTCAGTTGCAAGGAGGCGTTGCTGAAGGACTTTTGTAAGTTGAACTATTTCCTACTGATTATTACTTTAAATATCTATCCGTTGCTTTACCATATCTTTGTGTTTCTGATACCTTTTACAATAGACTTGCATGCTATTTTAAAACATAAAAAAAAGAAAGAAAGAAAAATCAATACTACTGAATTACTCATACCAATTGTGTTTTATCTATTTATCTTTTGTTAAAATTGTATCTGCTTTATGTCTAATTGGTGTGTGAGGAAACGTTTCTGCTACTCCCCAATATTACCTCACTTTGTACTAAAGATTTGTTATATTGCTTTTACCGTTGTTATATTATATAAATTATCTAAACATTTTTTTTTATTCTACAAAGTACTGAATTTTTTAGACTTTTCATTACTGCTATACTTGTTCTCTTTTTTTTCAGGTTTGCTTAACTATTTTTCTTGCAGGTATTGTTACTAACTCCTTACCGCCGCATACATCATAGGTCAGTCTGCTTTCTACAACCCCCCCCCCCCACTCTCCGATTGAGCCGGGTCATTTCTTTGACTTTCTTTGTGTTACGTAGCGAAAATTTGGCGCCCAACGTGGCTGCCACGAAAAAAACGTAACAATTTCTTAGAAGGTGAAAGGTAATTTTTTCTAATTCGCAATGATTTAGTTATGCAAAAGTTTAAAGAAGAATGTTATTAAGTGTCTGGTATTTAGTAAACACATATTAAATTTATTTAGTAGGGTTATTATTAGGATCTCCTCGGGGTGGATATACATGAATCACTTTTAACCACAAATATTTTAGAAACTTTCTTTGAGTGCTCTCTATCCATGACTTGTATCGGTCATAATATGAAAACCATACTAGAAAGCAATATTCTAAGCCTGTCCGCACAAAAGTAAAATACAACATATTGTAGCGGACTACTGTTAGCGCGTTTACCAATTTAGAACGAGTAATAACAAAAGTCTTTATTATTCACTATTCATTAGTTTAATTAACAATGTAAGCCTTATATATAGGTGTTTTCAGTCTAATTAACAATGAAGCACTATCACACTAATGCTAAAGCACTAATATCTTCTTAATTAAATTCTTAACCATAGGTCTATTAACAACACTAACACTACTATAATTTATTTATTACCCTTTCGTCTATTTATGTACGACCTGGCGGTGCAATATGCACGATCACTTAACACAAATTTATATTTACTATAGGACCTTCAAAACGTAGTGACCAACTAACTATACACGAGATGATTTATATACGACATTTGGATATAGACTAACCGATGTACACTCATCACCTATCTTATACATTGTTATACCCCGGTTCTAAACTCTAAGGCGTACTTTTAAAGTCCCGGCGGGTATTGTATGAGAGCTACTACAGCAGTTGGTAACAATGATAAATATTTGCAAAATATTGCGCCATTAGCGGTTACGTCAAATTATTATTACATACAAAAAATGTTTAGTTTAATTAAAAGAGAAACAAAAGGTACTCACGTAAACTGTAGGACTCTTCACAGCATTACGGCTATTTTGGCAGCAGCTGGGCGTCGTTGAGCATTGTGGGCGTGGGTCATCCTTTTGCCCCCGGTTGAATCCAAATTAATTTGTCTTCTTCTTCCTTGTGTAGAGCGACGACAGGAATACAGGTAAAGTCACGATAATCAGGTAGAAATGGAAGGAAACCTACATTACCTGAAAGAGAAAACAAGGTAACGGCACCCAAATAACCACTCGGCTCGACGTCTGGCTGATTAGTCTCGACGTGACGGAAATCACCACCCTTTTTGTTTCACTCTGCGTCTGCGCAATCTCGAGCGCCGACGCGACTATCAAAAGGGACAGAAATGCACGCACAAGTCTTTTAAGTTATTGGCGCGAAATCACTTACAAATTAGGAACTTATAGAAATGTTTATAGGCCGATTTTCGGCATGTAACAACATACCCTAAAATTAACTAGATGATTCATAGTCTGGTGTTTCCTCGAATGTTCTAGACTTCTGTAGAATACACTACGGTTATGCAACTTGCGTGTTTGACGGGTTGCCTAATTGTTCGTAACATTATTAATATTTAAGAAATGTTTCGAAGAGCATATTATGAATCTCGCCATTTTATTGGTTGACAAAATTGTTTGTAATACATGTGCATTAAAACATAGTTTACTATCAAAATTCACACCAATATCTTTTATTTCATGACTACGTATTAACATATCGGATTCGACAGTATAATAAAATATAATTGTTTTCACCTTTTTAGTAAAGGATACAACTCTACATTTAGAAATATTTAGAGTAAGATGATTTTCTGAACACCATTCACTCAGAAGATCAAGATTATTTTGCTGTCCATTACAATCAGCACGTTTATTAATGGGGAAAAAAATCTTGATTAGACTGTTTTAACAACCAAATGCGGCCACCGTTTATGAATATAACAATTCCATCCAGAATTTATACACGAAATTAAAGGATCATACTTCAAAAATATTAAATAGTAACATCGTTTACAAGATCAAGTGTAGCTATAATAATAGTTAGAGGTCTTTCAAAACCTCATGGGCTGTTGCGCAGAAACCAATTCAAGTTATTTACGTTAAAGTGCATCCTAAAAACATTTACATCTCAGCTGTTGCGTATTAAAATTTGTGGTTCATTATTATTGCTTTTGATTATTATTTATGAGATTTCAGCCTTGATTCAACTTCAACCAGTTTTTTCAAAACTACTGCAACTCAGTCTAGATTTTTATTTGTAGGTATAATGAAGGTTTCAATTTAGTTAGAGGAATAATGTTTGGTTTTACAGATTATTTTGTTATTTCTGAGCTTTTAATTTTACAATGAGTAACCGCAAGAAAACTGTTCACAGTCAAGGAAGACAAATTATTTATAGTGTGTAAAGTTTATGAGAAAAAAAGAATTGAATGGCTGCCATTCCTATGAAAAATTTACAAGAACAAGTAGCAACAGCAACTGGAGTTGGACTAAACACTCTAGAGCGAATTATTTCAGAAGGAAGAAAATTAATAAGAGAAGTCCTAAATCTAATGCCGGCCAATTTGAGGATTGTGGTAGTAATTTTATGATTCTATAAAATATGCATTCTTAAAAATAATAAGAGGACAGTATTTTGACTGCCAAGAGTTTTAAAAAATTTAGCCTGTCTATTTTTATCCACACACACACACGAAAACATGGCACACAAATAGAACAATAAACAATACATTAAAAAGTTAGAGGTTCCACATACAAACATTGTAGTTTTATAATTTATATTATCTTGATAAATTACTGGTTATGCAATCCACATAGCATAGCAGTTGAGTTAATTCAGAATACGCATCCGGAAATTCAATGTTTCTAGATTTTACTTATATTGTATTGTTCTTTCTTTTTATACGATACCTCTCGCTTCCCTCATTGCGCATCTCACAGCCCATGAGATTTTGAAAGATCTATACATTGGACAGACCAGTGAATGGTTAAATAGTCGCTTAACCCAGCACAAACGTGAATATTGTAAGAACTCTTATAAGTGGGTGTTGTTTTCGCACGAGCGTCTCACGGCAGTAATGCCGTGGCTGCAATGACAGATTAAGTTACTGTTAGAAATAGATATTATTATTAAAAAAACACAAAACACAAATCACTTAACACGCATATCAGAACAGTCTGCAATAGTTTTAGCAACAACTGTTCTAATATGCGTGTTAAGTGATTTGTGTTTTGTGTTTTTTAATAATAATATCTATTTCTAACAGTAACCTAACCTATCATGGCAGCCACGGCATTACTGCCGCGAGACGCTCGTGTTTTCGCATGTGTATGCAACCAAACATACACCTTTGTTCGATGAAGTTATAATTATGGACAGCCAACCCTACTATAAGACCTGGTTGCTCATAGAATCATTTTATAATAACAAAGAATTCAATCCTATAAACAATAAAATGAATGTCCACAAAGTTCATACGTTTACTCTGTTTTATATAATGTGAATCATTTCAAACATCGTTCAAGTAATTGATGCTCTACCAAGTATAACTGTTGTCATCTTTGGAACTTACCTATGTATGCGTGTGACTACTATGCCCAAGATTCCGGGTTCAAATCCCGACACGGTCCGCTTGAAAAATATTTTTTCACAAAAATACACCCTCGTTCGGTTAAAAAATGGAGGTGTGTGTGTGTGTTGTCACGCACGTTAAAGATCCCTACCTTGCTTGAAACAGTTCGGCAAAATCCAAAATTTCCAGATAAAAAGAATCGCTTTTTGGCTAATGTGGTACCTTCGGGTAGAATATTGGAAAATCAAATGTAAGGTATGTGTACTGGGTTTAGCAGCCTGCGGCTATCAAGATCTCCCAACACTTAACATTTCTCGAATTAATATTTTTCCAATATGTCCTTTCGCACAATCAACGTTAGTTGAAAATATTTCAAAACCAGCACCTGTAGTTTTTTATAATAATCATCAGATTTAAGTGCAATTGATTTTTTTGTCATTAGGTTTTCCGTCTTGAAACTGGTTGGGCACGTACCTTCACTTACTTCTATTCTAAGCTAACCTGTTCGGTTATCCTTCTATTGTTTCTAATTATATGCCCTATTTATCCGACATTTGGTGGTATGTGAAGGGGTTAAGCAGAGTGTGGCTACCAAGGATCCCCCAACATTTAGACATTTACTGAATTAATAGTTTTCCAGTAAATCCTTTTGCACAATTAACATTAGTTGAAATATTGCAAAACCCATACCTATAGTATAATAAGCAACGGGTTTAAGTACAATTATTTTTTTCGTCATTAGATTATCGATCTTGGAACTGGTTGGACATGCACCTCAATTGATTTCTACTCCGAGCTAGTCTGCACAGTTTCCTGAAATTCTCACAACCTACATCTTTCACTACCTGTGTGCAATAGTCTAACCTAGGTCTACCTCTATCTCTCTTTTTTCCTACCTCTGCTTCTAATATATTCTACACAATTCCCCCGTGCCTTAATATGTGGCTTATCATCCTATCTCTTATATTTTTTTACGGTTTTTCGATCACATCCTCTGAAGTACGCCCCTCCCGAAGCTATGAATGGGGGACTATTTTCACTCCGGAATCTTTTACCCCAGAGGATGGGGTCATCTTAAATAGCAATTTTAGTACGCTGCATAATTTGGAGGTAATGTAGTGTTTTCGCATTGCCTTTCACATAGCAATACTTTGCTATACTGACGCATATGGTCTTTGCCACTCTAAGTTCCGAAACAGCTGCTGCCCTCCATCCGGGACCTGTTTTAGTCTGGTTTCTCACTAAAGCCCCCCTAAATTGGTTAAACATGATGTTCAGCTACTTGGCTCAGTAAAACACGTCAAATATTCTACTTATTCTAGTGCTGTACAATTTTTCAAGGTGCAAGTCCATTTAGAATGGTTTTATATATATATATTGCCGTATATTTAAAAAAAAACGTACCCCATCGTTTGGGCGTCATAAGTAGCCGTGGACATCAGGAACACTCGTAATTTTACTAAAAACCAATCAAGCCCCACGAATTGGGCGCCATAAAATTGCCGTGGTTTGGGGATTATGCTTTTAAAATTCTCGCCCCACCAATTGGGTCAACATAAAATTTTCTAAAATTTTTTTTATAAAAATGAAAAAATTTTCTTACACCTATTTGATCGCCTGCTTATTTCTGCTCACCATGGCTAGCTCGGCAATCGGCTTCTTCTTGCATACCTACCATCCTAAGCATCTTCCTTTCTCACAAACACAATCAAATGCAATTACCACTCAAATAATGCAACAAAACATACAACCTTATTATTTACACATATTAACAAATTTCCATTATTAATAAAATATTTACACCTTGGTTCAGACAGTTTGCTTAAACTGTTACCACCTCAACCATTAAATACTTTAAAGTCCTTGATTTTATTATATTTCAACAAGTTCTATTTAATACGAGTAGATGGGCCCCACATGCAACCCTAGTTTGATTTTATTCTGGTCTATTTTGAGCTCATTATAACCCAGTTCCTCTAAATGCTTTTAAACCTTGCATTTTTATTAAAAACAAATTTAAAGACCCGTTTACTACTTACAACAACATTTTATATCATGAATAAACATTTATATATCATCAATAAACTTTTTTAAATCATCAATATTAATTGTCCTGTACATATACCCCTTTAAACGAGATTTTAAAGTAATAAATACGCCCCCAATAATTCAAAACACTCAAACACAATAAATATCAACACAAATGTTTATACAAAAAGCAGGAAATTAAGTTTTTTTACCTGTAGAAGGCTCCGTCCCTCGTCACCTCTGAATATGGGTACCAGAAACCCTCGTCGTTCTGTTCATATACTTCGATTCTGCCTGGATCCGACTGATCGCCACCATCCAAATATCTGCCATCACCTCTATTCTTTTACCCAGATATTTGCCTTGTCCCCAACTACACTTCATGCATACAAGTTAAGCTTTAGGCTTCGCTTACCCAAGAACCATCCCTTCATTCGATAGAGTCGTTGTAGTAACGGCACCTTTTATCTAGACCTTAGCACCCACTCGTGCATTATAACTTTTACTACTTTAGCGCTACGTTACTACAGCTTAACATATTTTCAAACAGGATGTTGTATGCTACTTTACCGAATGCACAATAATTAATAAACGTAAAAGCATATACTATCTATTACGTTGAAGATCTAAGCGTTGATCTCAGATATAAAAGGAAAGAGCTTTAATATCTTTGTCCGAGTATTTATACGCTTTTCACACCCCTCAAGGAACCTCTCTTCATTGAAAAGCTTATTTTTAAAAGCACTTCTACAAATTTTGAACGTAATGTCTGAAAAATTCCGAGATCATAATGTTACACTGAAATTCGTTTAATAGCTCAACGGACACTCTCTTCTCACAACTGCTTTGCCTTAAACCAATGATATAGTTATCTCTCGTCCTAACGCTTCACCTATCAGTTATCTTTCTTCGTTCTACCCATATTTATTGTCTTTATTGGGAACCCCTCTCAAGCTACCGAAAATCGATATTGTTGTTGGCCTTCATATTTACCTGTGTATATTAGACGTGACTTGTACCCAACGCTTTCTTATACGTTTCTCTATCTGTCTTACATTATCGATCGTTTATTTCACTCAGTCTTCAAGGAACTTGTTATTGTTAGCAGTTTGACAAATCGACCGTTGCAACTATTCCATAGAAATTCTGTCTCAACGTATAATCCAGTTCTATGAACCTGACATTTAACCACAGGTGTTTCTTCAAAGCCATTTGTTATTTAAAATAACAATTCTGATTATTCCCTTCTTAGTATTTGTAAACGAACGTTTGCTTTTAGGTAAATGAAAAGATACGTTTAAAATTATTGATTTTCTATACTTGAAAGCTCAGTTTCTGCTTCCATGCGTTTGATTTAAAATTATTATAATTACTTATGCGTATCCTTGAGTTTTTATGTACTCTAAAGCTTCTTCCCTTATGCAATTTTAACATTCCAATTTAAAAATAAAAAAATATCTTAATAACCGTCAGTTTTCACTATATAGACTGATTAATTTGGCGCGTAAATAATTTGCTCCTATTTCCTACATACACAGTTAATAAAATTTTATTGTCTACACCTATTTAACCTATAATTCCACGTCAATATATATATATATATATATATATATATATATATATATTGTTAAAAAGTTTTCCAACAGGTACCATCGAACAGTTGAAAATCGTGCCCCATAATTTGGGTGCCATAATGTTGTAAAGTTTTGTTCTGTTCAAGCCCCAACGTTGTAATAATTATCGTGAATGCTATAATGTTGTATAACTTACCTCGACTGCTCCGCTTCTCCTAGGGCTCTGCAATCATCTAAAATAAAATCACTCCCATCAATCATACACACAAAATAACTAAACTCTCGAAATACATCACACTCTATTTTCACAAAATAAATATAACATTTTCAAAACTCATTTCGTATTTACAATTGTATCACTTGAATTAGTAACAAATCATTTTTCAAAAATTTAATTCAATTTTGATAACCTCCAAATAAAACAAATACCCTATTAAAGTAATTGGACTTTTATCATACCAGACGTTGAACCGCATTCTTATCATGCGCTCATAGTAAAACTCTTTACGCTTGAGTGCAAATTTACAGCACAGTAAAAAAGTACACTAAGTCTCCTTTACTTTGTACAACATGGCGGTTATATTTACATTAAATATTCTTTTTCTACCTCAACAAATTACCTTATGTCAGATGTAGACAGGAAACAATGCTCAAAATGACGGCTATAAGCCAAGTATTAATATATATAAATATTATAGGTAGTTTTTTAAACAGTTCCGGCAAAACTGAGATGCAGGTTTAAATCCTGTTCAAGACCTTATATTTTTCTTCTTTCAATTACTAGCCCGATTTGAAATGATCATTTGGGTTTTTCATAAAAGTCTAAGTTATTATTTCATCTTATTAATTTCATTTCAATACGTTAGTATTTATCAACTTACCTTTTGTAAAAAAAACTATTATATATATATATATATAATATATATATATATATATATATATATATATATATATATATTTTCGTGGTATAACGACCTTGCAATTATAAAATATAATATATATAGTAACAGGCTTTTGGTCTGCTGGTTAATAAAATATACTCTTTATTATAAACTAAGCTTTCGGTTTATTTTTAAACCATTATCAAAGATACTAAAAATTAAGAAACGTTAGTATGGGCATAAAATAGTTAAAAACTTACTTACTAATGTGAGGTTTTACAATGAAATCGTTGATATATATAAATTTTGAATATAAGTTGAAAGTGTGGTAAAAGCTTTTAAAAGAAAACAGTAATGTGGTTTGTTAATTACATTTGAATGTTATAATGACAATTCCTTTATAATTTTGACACTGTTCGAGATAACTTTCTAGATTGTAATTAATTTCTTTTATGGTCTGACTGAAATTTAGATATTTTTAGTATGTATGTATGTTTATATATGTATGTTGATGTATGTCTATTTGTTTACGTATGTATTTTAGTGTGTTTATGTTGTTTGTGTGAATGTATGTATGTCTGTGTATGTGTGTGTGGGTGCATGTGGATGTTTGAATGTGTGAATGAATGCGTGTGTTTGTTTGTGCATGTATGTATGTTTATGTTGTGTTTTATTAAGTGATTTGATCAGTTATGTTGAATTTGTTTTGGATTTAAAATGAAGTAGATAGGTGTATATAGAGCTTAGTGTGTTAATGTCAGTTTTTTATTAATAGTGTTTAGGTTTTAAATATGTAACACATTTCTAGGAATTCTCTTTGGATTTTTTATTTTCAATTTGTAATATTATAGGATTAACAAAATCTATTTTATGTTTGTTTGCGTTTGCGTGTAAGGTCAAAGCACAAGCGTTTGGCTTAACACGGATGTCGCTTTTATGTTGAGTTAAGCGTTGTTTTAATTGTTGTGAGGTTTGACCAATGTAGGTAAGATTGCAGCCTGAACAATTTATTTGATATATAATATTCCGTTGTAGAAGAGTTGGAGTTTTATCTTTTAATTTAGAAAAAAGAGTGTTTAACGTTAAAAGGTTTCGTTTAGCAATATTGATGTTGAATTTTTGAAGACTTTTCGAATTTTGTACTTAAATTTTCAATGTAAGGAATTACATGGTATGTAGGTATATTTGCAGAAAGTTCACTATTGTTATTTAAGTTTTTATTAGAAAGGTCAGCGTTTAAAGGAGCTTTATGATTGTATAAAAGGCTTTTATTAGTTTTGGTGGATAGTTATTGTTTTTAGAATAATAAATAGTTTTCTAGATTTTTGAGTATAGTGAAGGATGGCATAATTTTTTGATCCTATGTTTTAGGCCTAGAATGAAATTTATTTTTATTTTATATTGATGGTATGAATGATAATTTAGATATCTACCAGAATTGGTTGGTTTTTGATACCAGTCTAAAATAATAGTATTATCATTTTTTCTAATTAGTAGAGTGTCAAGAAATGGGATGGATCTGTTGTTTTCTAATTCTACGGTAAATTTAATTTTATCATCGTAACTATTGAAAATTTTAAGAGTTTCGTTAATTTTGTCTTCTGGTACAGATGTTATGATATCGTCTGCAAATTTTTTAATGAATGGAATTGTGAAGTTTAGTTTGGAAAATATAAATGATGAAGAAAGGAATCTATGTAGAGCTTACACCACCAACATTATAACAAACTTTATACACAAAAATTCTAAATGCAACTCGAGATTTACGATGGAATTTAATAAATGCAAAAAATTTTTAAAAGAGAAACAAAATCTACTTATAATCAGAGCCGACAAAGGTAACGTAAGTGTAGGTATATCTAAAAATCAATATATGGAAAAAATGTACGAATTACTAAACGACTCTGCAGTATACAAAAAGCTTGATAAAGATCCAACTCCACGTTTCCAAAATTCAACAATAAATATGATAAAAAATTAAAACAAGAAAATACATCACTAAAGAACAAGCAAAACCTTAACTAATTATAGCTCTACAAGTCCAAAACTATATGGTCTACCCAAAATCCATAAAGCAGAATATCCTTTAAGACCCATAGTTGCTTCAAACAACAATCCTACAGAAAATCTTTCAAAATTTATAGCAGGTATATTACAAAAATCCATTAATACTAATAATTACAACGTATGTGATTCTTTTGAATTCTCTAACTTTATACAAAGTTTTCAACTACCAAATGATCATGTACTAATAAGCCTAGATGCAATCTCGCTCTATACCAATATTTCAAAATTTCTAGTCCTAAAAAGTATCGAAAAGCTATGGTATAAGATCACTACTAATTGCACTATTCCAAAATGTGTTTTACAGATATCATAGAGTTAGTTTTCAATACAAGTTATTTTAGTTTTAATAATGAATTTTTCTACAAACTTTTGGTTGTCCAATGGGATCTAATTTAAGTCCTATACTTGCCAGAATTGTTATGGACGATTTATTAGATGAAGTTATACCCAAACTAAACTTCACAATTCCATTCATTAAAAAATTTGCAGACGATATCATAACATCTGTACCAGAAGACAAAATTAACGAAACTCTTAAAATTTTCAATAGTTACGATGATAAAATTAAATTTACCGTAGAATTAGAAAACAACAGATCCATCCCATTTCTTGACACTCTACTAATTAGAAAAAATGATAATACTATTATTTTAGACTGGTATCAAAAACCAACCAATTCTGGTAGATATCTAAATTATCATTCATACCATCAATATAAAATAAAAATAAATTTCATTCTAGGCCTAAAACATAGGATCAAAAAATTATGCCATCCTTCACTATACTCAAAAATCTAGAAAACTATTTATTATTCTAAAAACAATAACTATCCACCAAAACTAATAAAAGCCTTTTATACAATCATAAAGCTCCTTTAAACGCTGACCTTTCTAATAAAAACTTAAATAACAATAGTGAACTTTCTGCAAATATACCTACATACCATGTAATTCCTTACATTGAAAATTTAAGTACAAAATTCGAAAAAGTCTTCAAAAAATTCAACATCAATATTGCTAAACGAAACCTTTTAACGTTAAACACTCTTTTTTCTAAATTAAAAGATAAAACTCCAACTCTTCTACAACGGAATATTATATATCAAATAAATTGTTCAGGCTGCAATCTTACCTACATTGGTCAAACCTCACAACAATTAAAACAACGCTTAACTCAACATAAAAGCGACATCCGTATTAAGCCAAACGCTTGTGCTTTGACCTTACACGCAAACGCAAACAAACATAAAATAGATTTTGTTAATCCTATAATATTACAAATTGAAAATAAAAATCCAAAAGAGAATTCCTAGAAATGTGTTACATATTTAAAACCTAAACACTATTAATAAAAAACTGACATTAACACACTAAGCTCTATATACACCTATCTACTTCATTTTAAATCCAAAACAAATTCAACATAACTGATCAAATCACTTAATAAAACACAACATAAACATACATACATGCACAAACAAACACACGCATTCATTCACACATTCAAACATCCACATGCACCCACACACACATACACAGACATACATACATTCACACAAACAACATAAACACACTAAAATACATACGTAAACAAATAGACATACATCAACATACATATATAAACATACATACATACTAAAAATATCTAAATTTCAGTCAGACCATAAAAGAAATTAATTACAATCTAGAAAGTTATCTCGAACAGTGTCAAAATTATAAAGGAATTGTCATTATAACATTCAAATGTAATTAACAAACCACATTACTGTTTTCTTTTAAAAGCTTTTACCACACTTTCAACTTATATTCAAAATTTATATATATCAACGATTTCATTGTAAAACCTCACATTAGTAAGTAAGTTTTAACTATTTTATGCCCATACTAACGTTTCTTAATTTTTAGTATCTTTGATAATGGTTTAAAAATAAACCGAAAGCTTAGTTTATAATAAAGAGTATATTTTATTAACCAGCAGACCAAAAAAGCCTGTTACTATATATATATATATATATATATATATATATATATATATATATTGTTGTGTTATTTTCGCCCCACGGCTTGGGCGTACATAAAATGCCGTGTTATCTTTCTGTAGGAAAAATACAAATCTTTGTTATCCACGCCCCACGAATTGGGCGCAATAAAATGCTGTGTTAATTTTCTTATTTTTAGCCCCACGGTTGGACAAACCATAAAATGCTATGATATTCCCTTTTTATTCATCAAGCACTTGTAAAATGTTAAGTTATAGGTTTTCTTTGCTTCAACTAGCTGTTTCAATTAAATAAAACAATTCTACAGTACACAATATAATGATTAAATATTTACAACCTTTTTAAAATCTTCCCCTTTTTCAGAATATTTACATATGCCAGATTGAAGAAATTGAAGCCAGCAAAACAAGCCCTTTGTTATATTTAGAGACCTTTTGAAACGTTTCAAGATGCCTATTGCCTTTCATAAATTTATCAAAGAAACCCCGGTTTTGTTGCCTTTTACATTTTCGAAAGATTATTGAATTAAACAGTTTACAGAAATAAATTTTATCAATATATCTAACCTGGAGTGGTTCAGTAGTTTCTCTGCATCTCCAAGAGTTTTTAGGTCCAGTCTGAATGTTTAGAGTCGAATTTGGAAGTCGACGTCAAAACTAAAATGCTAACCAAATCGTTATTCAAAATCCCATGAGTTAGTCCTATAAATGGTTTTCCATCTTCGTAATTAACAAAACAGTAATAGAACATTTACAATGTCATTGATAACAAAAATTAATTTAACAGGAGGTAATCTCCAGACTCGTCTCCAGACTCGTGTCCAGCCTCGTGTCCAGAGCCCTGTTTTATTTATTTTAGAAATTGCATAATTTTACTAAATCTGGTTTACTTACGTTTATAATAGATCGGCTTACTTACACAAATTTTTACACTTTTATAAAATAATTTTCATTTCACTTTTATTTAACTGGTTACGTGAATAATTTAGCACTTTTGAGTATCGTGACAGCTTAGTTTCAAATGTATACTAACTCGTTGCTCAATTGTTATCGTATTTATAGGCCTTGCCCCTTTGTTTGCTATTCGTTGTTTTCACGTGTTGGGCGACACCATTTGTCTTATCTCTTGTGTACTCCGGGAAATTTTACCAATTGTTTAGTTTAAATACTTGAAAGAACGCTTAAATCATCACGTATTTATTTACATACCATTACATTTAATTTAGAAATCCCAGGAATTTTCGTTCATTAAATCACGTATTCATTGTTATTTGCTTATTCTTATCTAAACAGAAATAAATTTGGTGTTTGTTTATTTCCTAGTTAATTGGATTTTTGAACAAATGTAATGCTCTCTGTCACGTACAATTTATTCAATTAATGCATAAATTTTGCCTGCGTATATGATGATATATTTAACGCACTTGTTGAATATTTATCAAGCCAATTCATATAGGTTTTCCGTTGATTTAATTTTGACGCATTTTGTTACATTTTTAAATCTTATCTTTGCTCGTAACTGCTTTTGGATATGCGTTTAATCTCTTGCACTGTTATATACAATGTGCGCTCAACTAACAATATGTATAGTGACCTATTTGCTCTTATAATATCTGTAATTATCTGCTTTTGTTACTTGGAAGATTCTTTTGTTTATTCTACGACCCCTATAACTTAACCTACCCCTAAATTAACCATATAATTACACCAATGTATATATATATATATATATATATATATATATATATAGTGAAGAAGAATAATCCACATTTGGAATGCAAGTGCATGTTTATTAATATATATATTAACAGCTTTAAGATGAAATAAAAACCCAACTTTTTATGTAAAGTTAAATTTCCATTTCAAATCAAACTAGTAACGGAAAACCACTAAAAGAACGGCTACACCAGGATTTGAACCTGCGACCATTGATTTTCCGGATCAACGCTCTAACGAACAGAGCTATGCGGGCAATTATTTATGTGGTGTTATAATTTATACTACTGTAGCTTATTCTTGTTGCCGATTTTCAATTACGTCTTGCATTTAAGGAAATTGTTCTAGTTATATACATAATTCATGTACTAATAACTTGATCATCCCATTTTACAACGTTCGGATAATACAAAGATGTAATTATATTATTATTAATAGTGAAGAAGAATAATCCACATTTGTAATGCAAATGCACGCGGAAGAACACAATGCTGTTGCAGATGGTTTAAAATGAATTGGAAAGATAAAAAAGCTCGAAAAGTGGGTGCCCCATGATTTGAACGATCGGCAAAAATTGTCACGTTTTGAGGTTTGTTACTTTTGCGTAACCAAAACAACCCGTTTTTGGATCGAATTGTCACGTGTGACAAAAAGTGGAATCTGTATAATAACCGGAGGCACTCGGAACAGTGGTTGGACGCCGACGAGCCACCCTGACAATTCCTAAAGGCGAAAACCCACAAAAAAAACTGATTACAGTATGGTGGTCGGTGGCTGGTGTCATCCACTATAACATTTTGGAACCAGGCCAAACCATTACAGCAATGTCGTACTATGAGGAAATCGACAAAATGTGCCAAAAATTGCGTCAGCAGCAGCCGGACCTGGTCAACAGAAAAGATCCACTTCTGCTGCATGACAACGTCTGCCCACACGTTTCACAAATCATCATCATCATCATTAGGTCTTCAGTCCTGGAACTGGTTAAATGCGTACCCTCATTGTTTCCTATTCTGAACTAACCTTCACATTTCCCTGAAATTTGCACAGTCTGTATCTATCACTATCTAATCTAGGTCTACATCTACCTCCTTTTTCCCATCTCTGCTTGTAATATATCCCATACTTTTCCCCCAAAAAATCTTAGAATGTATTCTGCCCTTTTTTTCTCCTATTTTTTCCCATGGATATCCTTCTTCCTCTACTATTTCTATAATCTTTTTGTTATTAACTTTGTTTGTCCATGCTATCATCCTCATAGATCTGAAGCACAACATTCCAAAAGGCTGCTACCGCTTTTCTGTCTGCTTTTCCTACTGCCCGTATTTCATAGGCCTACTGTGCTGTGCTCCACACATATGCTTCCAACAATTTTCTTTTTGTTTCTATGTTTGTTGTCTTTCATCATAGGCACTGTTCCCCTTGTTAGATGCAGTTCGGTCCCCTTCTATTGTTTTACAACTATATACCCTATTTCTCCGACATTCAGTGGTTGTGAAGGGGGGCAAGCAGTCTGTGGTTGCCATATTTCCCCAGCATTTAAACATTTGCCCATTTAATATTTTTTCCAATATATCTTTTCGCACAGTCAACATTAGTTACAGATATTTCACAACCAACACCTGTAGTTGTTTATAATAATCATCAGATTCATCTGCGCTTATTTTTTCGTCATTAGGTTTTCCGTCTCAAAACTGGTTGGACGCGTATATGCACGTATTTATATTCTGAGCTAGCCTACATAGTCCCCTGAAATTCCCATACAGCCTATATACAGCTCGGTTCTCCTTCTATTGTTTTATAATTTCACCGAGATTTAGCGAAGAGGGTTAAGCAGCCTGTGACTGCCAAGATCCCCCAACATTTAGACATTTGCCGAATTAATTAATAGTTTTCCAGTAAATCTTTTCACACAATTAACATTATTCGAGATTATTGCTCCACCAATACTTTTAGTTGCTAATTATAAACATCAGGTTTAAGTACAGTTACCTTTTTCGTCTAAGTTTATCCATCTTGGGACTGCTTGGATGCGCACCTCCATTGATTTCTATTCAGAGATAGCCTACACATTTCCATGCAGTTCCTACAGCCTACATCTTTCTCTATCTGTGTGCAGTAGTCTAACCTAGGTCTACGTCTACTTCTCTTTTTCCAATCTCTGCTTCTAATATATTCCGCACTATTCCTTTATGCCGTAGTATTTGGCCCATCATCCTAACTTTCCTATTTTTTACCGTTTTCCACATATTTCTTTCTTCCCCTACCATTTTTAGTACCTCTTGGTTCTTAACTTTGTCTGTCCATGATATCTTTATCATATGTCTATAGCACCACATTTCAAAGGCTTCTGCCTTTTTCTTGGTTCTTCTCCTACTATCCAGGCTTCACAGCCGTACAGTACTGTGCTCCACACATATGTTTTAAGCAATCTTTTCCTTGTTTTTATGTTTGTTGACTTTGAACACAGTAGTTGCTTTTTCTTGTTAAATATAGCACGACTTTGTGCTAATCTTTGTTTTATATCTTTTGCGCTTTTCCCATCTTGCGTTATTTGGCTTCGTAGGTAGCAGAAATCCTTAGCCTCTTGTAAGTTCATGTTACACACTTGTATTCTTGTTTTTGATTTATTTTCCCCTCCTTTGCATACTAGTACTTTAGTTTTATTTTTGTGAATTTTCGTACCGTATTTCTCTGTTAGAACCGTTTCCATTTCATTAAAAGCAGCTTCTAACTCTTCCTTGCTAGATGCTAATACCGCTATATCATCTGCAAATCTAAGCATATCAATTTTTTGTTCCTGCATAGTAATTCCAAATATCTTCCTGCATTTGACACTATTCATTGCCTCTTCAATTTACAAGTTAAAAATTAATGGAGATAGAGCACAACTCTCTCTCTCACTCTTTTCCTAATGTATACTTCTCTACGTTCCTGCTCTAATTGTATTAATGCTGTTTGCTCTTTGTATAAGCTATGTACGATTCGTCTATCCCTATAACTTATTCCAATCTTTTTGAGTATTTCGAACATTTTTTTCCATTTTACATTGTCGAATGCTTTTTCCAGATCTACAAACTCTATATACACGCTCTCAGAGCTAAAATAGCCTCCCGTGTTCCCCTGTTTCGCCTAAACCCAAATTAATCTTCTCCTAGTATTTCCTCAGCTCGTTTTTCCATTCGTCGTTGTACAATTCTAGTTAATATTTTTGACTCGTGTGCTATCAAACTTATTGTTCGAAAATTTTCACATCCATCCGCGCTTCTTTTTTTTTTGGTATAGTGACTATGACGTTAAGTTTGAAATCTTTGGTATCTTGCCTGTCTCATACATATATCTTACAAGTCGAAAGAGACGTTCTGTTACTGCTTGTCCAGCGGCTTTTAGAGTTCCTGCTTGCACCTTATCTGTATCCGACGCCTTACCATATTTCAGACCCTTTAATTTTCACAAATCACCGTCCGAAAATTGAACGAGTTGAGCATCGAACGTCTGCCTCACCCACCATACTCTCCAGACCTTGCGCTAAGCAACCACTATCTTTTCAAGCTCTTCGATAACTTTCTCGCCGGTAGAACCTTCGCCAATCAGGTCCAGGCAAAAACGGCCTTCGTGGACTTCATCAAATCCCGAGCACGAAATTTGTTTTGCTGACGGCATAAATCGACAAGTATCGCGTTGGCCAAAGTGCGCCGATTCGAATGGTGCTTATTTCGATTAAATCCGGTTAATATTACGAAAGTTATGACCGTTTAAAGTTTACCAATTAAAACGCTGAGAACTTTCATGACCACCTAATAGTTCTTATTTATTAATGGTAGTGCTAAATCGTAGACACAACCTTAAGATTAAATTGAAAAACGTTCTAACTTTAATAAAAATTTTTATGTATGTACTATCTTTAGCGTTCTTATAATATGAAAAAATGTGTAATTATATCGTTTCGAATGTACGATAAATTATTTAGATTGAATGTGCTTGGAAACGTTTTAACGGCGACTAAAACGTACTATAATTGCAAGGACTTTTCAAAGTGAACAACCATTTTCAAGAATTCTAAATAAAAGCAGAGAATTTCAACTTCTCAGTGTATTCTTTACTACCGGATAGGTACATAACTTATAAACTGCTTCTGCAATCCATATTTCAGACGTGACTTAATGGGTGACATATGACCTGGCGTGTCCCTGGAAGTTTCGCTGCATATCACGATTTTCCGATTCTTACCCGACGACAACGCTGACGTTTCTACCTTTAAATAAAATACTGAAAGAAATTAATTTTCGCAACGATCTTATCACCCTGAACAGCTCGATCGTCTATTACAGCATATCACGAGAAAAGAAGCACAATTCCAAAGAATGTCACAAAATTTAAGATGATACATTTCCTCGAGAAAATTGAATTTCTCTTGAGCGAAACTGATGGTGGAATGTAGCAGCGTGTTCTCAAATCGCAATATTCACACCCGTTTTAGTTGAATACGCGAATAAAGGTGCTATTCTTGTCAGATCTGGCGATAATTTGAATTACGGACTCGGAAATAGTGTGTGCCATGCTCTACGGTAACTATTCTTTTTGAATTAATTTCGCATTTGCGAGTACACGATTCCGAGAGAATTGATGCATTCAAATGCTACACAAATGGGCGTTATTTTTAGTTTACCGTTATTACAACTGCGTTTTGTTATTTGCATTTTCTTGAACCGTGCAAGGTTGGTAATTTTGTGTTTGTGTACTCTCCATTTGTTTAATAGATTCATTCGCTAGAGCTGTAAATAGCAATGAGCGCTTCATTTCAAACGACCCGAACTAACTAATATTATCCGCAAATTATCTTCGTATGCCAAAAGCTTTAAATAATATGAAAAGCTTTGAAATAAGAGTATATGTTGCTGTGTGATATACACACAACTAATAATCAAAAAGTTTAGATTACATTAAAAAGACACCACAACAAAGAAGGCAAATTCTAAAACCATTACATTTTGTTACGTTCAAAGTAAAAGCATTACGATGAATCCAAAATTAAACCATTTAACGTTGAGAATAAAATACCTATAAACCTAATTAATTTAGCTAGTGACAATTTCTCATTCAGCTTTAAGATGATGGAAAGGTTAAGTATATTTAAACATTTTTAGTCGATATCTTGTGAGCGAATTGAAATTCTTGACTTAAAACTAGTTCAAAAGACACACAATATACTGTAGCGGGCTACTACTACCGCGTTCCACTAATTTAAAACAAGTAATAACAAAGGTCTTTATTACTCACTGTTCACAAGTCTGATTAACAGTATACGTCTTATTTATAGATGCTTTTAGTCCAATTAACAATGAAGCACTCTCACACTAATGCTATTTACAAGCACTAATATCTTCTTAAACTAAATTCTTAATCACAGGTCTATTAACAACACTAACACTACTATTTATTTATTACACTTTTGTCTATTTATGTATTCTACAAGCTGCATGTGCATTAGACACGTTCACATAATATAACATTTATGTTTACTGTTGGACTTCCAAAAACTCAACTATTTAACTTTACACCATATAATTTATATTCGACATTCTGATATAGACTAAACTCTGTACTTCATCATAAGTCTTATTTATACCGTCAATTAAAAAGGATGACTCATCCTCCAGTAATTGCTAGAAGATTCTCGGTCCATGGAGAATATACAGTGCTTACGGCGCTTGTGTGTTTGACGGGTTGCTTAATAGTAGCTCGCAAAACTGCCCCCTCTTTAAAACCGTTACGTTTCGTAACTGTAAATACATTCTGACGCCAATTCGATCCTCTGGTGCATCCACCGCGTCGTTGGAAATAACAGTCAACACTCTTTTCTTGGTCTTGGTAGGCAACCGGTTGATAACAACAAACAAGAACTTGGACGTTGGTTTCCTGGAAAACTACTTCTAGCATATTTCGGACTATCCTCCAATCTAAGCGATCCAGTCCACAGCCTAGCTTGGGCACCGCTGGTCTTGTTACTCCATTTACATCATCTGAGCCTTAAGATTTAGCAAAGCCTCCCATAGATGTCCATAACTAAGTCTCTGCGATGAAGAACTTTTTGTGACCAGATAGTAAACATAACGATTTTTATCCTGAAGAACCAAAGCTTTTCCTACAGTTGGCTGCTGTTGTACTAATTCATCCACACATCCAAACTTTTTCCTGAAAACAACAGCTATTCTCCTTGACATTTCCAAATCTTGAGCTACGCAATGTGCAAGGGAATACTCTTCTGGTGCTCTAAACAGATCTTGCTGTTTTTCAACAACAACGCCAAATCTCGCCATAGCGGAACCACCATATGCCGCCATAAAACTCCCTAAAGCTATATTTGGTTCATGATTAATAACTCGTCGAGCCTTCCTGGTTGTTGCCAGTATAGGGTGTTAAACGGTCAAAGTGTACCACTTTCGGTTTACCACGGGGAGATCTTCTGATGCGGTACACTACATCATTAATTCTTTTTAACACTTCGTACGGGCCTTCCCATTGTCTTTGTAGTTTTGGCGACAATCTACGTTTTCTTTGTGGTTTGTACAACCACACTAAATCTCCAGGTTGGTAACCTCCTTCTTGTACTCTCGTATCATATTGTGATTTCATTCGATCGCCTGCTGCCTGGATATCCTTTCGAACGTTTTCGTGAATGCTATTTGATCTTTCACGAAGCTTACTAACGTAATCTTCATCTGCAATCTCTTCTCCAGGTTTAAATCCAAACTGAAGATCACATAGTAGCCGCAATTCACGTCCTAGCATTACGCAAGCGGGCGAGTATCCTGTGCTGTCATGTACTGAAAATCGGTACGCCAGTAGTAACAAATGTAAATATTGGTCCCAGTCTCGTTGATGTTCAGAGACAACTTTGTCCAGGTATTTTCCTAACGTCCTGTTCTTTCTTTCAACCGTTCCATACCATTGGGGATTAAGTGGCGTGGTTCTAGTCTTCCTGATTCCAAGATGCTTGCAGACGTTTTGAAACAACGCTAATTCGAAGTTTCGACCTTAATCGGAGTGTAATTCCAACGAAACTCCAAAGCGACAAAACAACTCCCTTACTAGTACATCTGCAACCGTCTCGGCTTCTTGGTTAGGTATAGCATACGCCTCCGGACATTTGATAAAATAATCCATTGCAACCAAGATATATTTACCTCCTTTCTCTGATTCAGGAAACGGACCATCTATATCAATGGCCATCCTCTCAAAAGGATTCCCCACATTATACTGTCTCATTGGGGCTTTCCGTTTAGTAACCGGGTCATTTCAAGAGACACGCAATTAACATTTCCGGCACCACTCCTTCACATCTTCTTTGCAGTTCACCCAATAGAATCTATCTTTCACTCTTTCGAGGGTTCTTTTCACGTCAAAGTGCCCTACGGAAATACTATCGTGCAAGTGCTGCAACACTTCTGGCACTCTGCTTCTCGGCACTATCACTTGAAGTCGTCTCTCAGTGGCATCTTCACATTCCAGGCATCGTTTCAAGATTCTATTTTCAATTACCAAGGAGTCCCAATGTGCACATTTGCCTTCAGGCTCCTACTTGAAATACTAATTTCTTCCCAAGCTGGACGTTGTCCTCTACTTTTCCACTCGATAGCACGTCCCAATTCGGCGTCATTTTCCTGGTCTTCTCGTATTCTTCGGGTTGCCAAGTATCATCGGTCACCGTTATTCTATAAATGACTCTTATTTTCTCTTCCATCTTGTAGCAATGATTACAGTCTACCGGACAAGGTCTCCTTAACAGAGCGTCTGCATTCCGATGGCTAGTTCCTACACGATGCTCGGTGTCAAAGTCATATTCCTGCAACCGTTCTATCCACCTTGCAACTTGCCTTTCAGGATTTCAAAACTGCAGTAACCATTTTAGTGCATCATGGTCTGTTCTTAATAGGAATTTACGGCCGTATAAGTACTTATAAAAGTGCTCTACGGATTTGACGACAGCCAACAGCTCCCTTCTTGTCACACAAAAGTTCCTTTCTGGCAGCGACAAGACCTTGCTGAAATACTCAATAACTTTTTCTTGTCCGTGCTGCACTTGAGAAAGAACGCTTCCTATAGCTGTGTTACTGGCATCGGTATCCAACACAAATTTCTCCTCCATCCGTGGATAACTCAGGATTGGTGCTGTAACTTGTAGCCGTGTCAGTTATTAAAATGCGCTATGGTAGTCGTCATTCCAATTATATCCTTGTCCATTCGGTTAATTTCGTCAACGATTTAGCAATGTTCCCAAACCCAAGCATAAAACATCGGTAATATGTGCACAATCCTAGAAAACTTCGTAGTTGGTGTATATCTGCTGGTGCAGGTCACTCTTGTACCGTTTTTATCTTATCAGGGTCAACTCTTATTCCGGTCTCCAAAACGACATGTCCTAGGTATTTCACCTTTTTCCCAAATAGGTAACATTTTTAAGGGCTCAAGGTAAGGTTTGCCCCGCGTAATCTTTGGAATATCTCCTCTAGGTTCTTAAGGTGTTCTTGAAAAGACCCGTCTAACACTATCACGTCGTCTAAGTAAACCAGACATGTCTTTCAGGACAGTGTACACAAAATCGATTTCATCAAATGTTCAAAAGTAGCAGGGGCATGGCATAATCCAAAGGGCATGACCTTGAACTGCCATAATCCAGTTCAACTGACTTCACTAAGATTTCACTGAGTGTCACTTCTAGTTTAGCCGACCTCTCTTCCATTTTCTCGAAATTTTTACTTAACTTTTCTTCCATACCGGATTTAAAATCCTTAAGGAAATTCATTAAAGTTTCTGCGTCCATTTTACTTTGGCTTCTTGTAACTGGTATATACAAACTACTCAAATGTCCTTAGACTTGATTTTTTTCTTTTGATACACCCAACACAACCTGAGACCAGTGTAGAGGGCTACTATTAACGCGTTTCACCAATATAAAACAAGTAATAACAAGTCTTTATTACTCACTAATCACAAATCTAATTAACACTATATGCCTTATTTTTAGATGTTTTCAGTCCAATTAACAATGAAGCACTATCACACTAATTCTATTTACAAACACTAATATCTTCTTAAACTAAATTCTTAACTATAGGTCTATTAACAACACTAACACTAATATAATTTATTTATTACACTTTTGTCTATTTATTTATTCTACAAGCTGGAGGTACTATATACACGTTCACATACAAGTTTATATTTACTCTTAGACTTTCAAAAGCGTATAACTAATTAACTTTACACGATATAGTTTATATTCGGCATTTAGATATAGACTAACTCTGTACTTCATCAGCGGTCTTATTTATACCCTGAATTAAATAGATGATTCATACTCTAGCATGTGCTCGTACATTCTCAGTTCCTGGAGAATATACGTTGCTTACGGAGCTTGTGTGTTTGACGAGTTGCCTAATAGTAGCTCGTAACAATATTTAAGTTGTACATTGAAGAGGCAATGAATGCTGTCAAATTCAGGAATTATTATTATTATTATTATGCAAGGACAAGCGATTGATATGCTTAGATTTGCAGATGATAAAGTGGTATTAACATCTATTTAAGAAGAGTTAGAAGCTGCTCTTAATGAATGGAAACAGTTCTAACAGATACGGTATGAAAATTAACAAAAATAAAACTAAACTTCTAGTATGCAAAACAAGGGATCAAAAACAAGAATACAAATAGGTAACAAGAAGTGAATAAGTTACAAGTATTTTAAAGGCCAAAGAGCATACTAAGGTTTATTTAAAAAGGAGAAACAGAGTACCTCGAAATTAATTTAAAAGGTAACGATAAACCGTAGCCAAAGTCATTATAGGAGTATCCAGATATTTCAACGTAGCACTAGTAACCACAAAAGAAGACCCATACATATAAACAAGCTAGCGATAGGACGTGCAGCCAACCCCAAGCGAAGAAAGCTTTCACAGCACCGTAAAACGCATTCAAGGGACAGCAGGATCTTATACTAAAAAGTATCCACCATTTATTTATACAAATTTCGTTATAGTAGTAACTCAAATCTAAAAAATTTCATGAGACTAAAGCACAATATTTATTCCATAGATTACTATATTGATTGGCATTCCATGAGCGTTTAACATCATAGAGAGGAAGTCACCATTAGTTTGAGCGAATATCCGGTACCAAATTCCATTTAAAGTAAAAGCTTATTCTCGTTTTGATAATAAATAGGGTAAGCCTGCCTTCAACCATTTTAATTTTAAGTATTGCGGTAACATCCGACATGCACGGCGTATACCGACCGCGCAGATTCAGGTTTAGTGAAGGCCTGTCAATACGAGAGGGTGTGTAAGTATCCTTGTTGGGGACACCGAGTAGATTTCGCTCTGCAACGAACTCACGCAGGGCGAAATCGAATGTGAATAGTTGAATATAGAACGCTGAGATAATTTATTTAGAACAACAGTAGTGGTATAGTATTTCACCACAAATACCAACAACAGATTGTAACTAATTATACATTCCTGCTTCGAGAGGGTATCAAATTAACAATAAAATAATAGGGCATGACCCCTAAATCTAAAGTACCCAAACGTTTCGGAACATTGCCTCGCAAGCTTGCTACAGTCGGTGAGAGGGTGAGGCTCATTAAGCTACACACACTAAGATATAAATTTAGATTGTTTTATTAACTGTATAACTAATTAAACCTTAACCTACTGACATATGCGTACAAAATATATACAATATTTGCCGTTATATACAATAGGGCGCCACCGTAAGGGAGGGGAAGGCTTACGGACCTTATCAAGGGATTATCACTCGTTGCACTTTGTTCTTGATAATGGGAAAAGATTGTCACAAATACGCACGCAGAAAATTTTAACACTGCACTGCTGTGGAGCTTTATAGTCCCCGGCTAGCTAAACACTATATGACTAAACAAAATTAATGTCTAAATTCCTTAGGACTAATCTACTTTTTAAGGATATAAGAAACAATTTTGGGCTCAAACACCCAAATACAATAATTAATTATATATACAGTATTCTAATAAAGTTACCTACTGGGACCCATGCTCTCAGTTATCAAGGGTGTCTCCAACTAACGGAACATGAAACGACCTTTTCACCGGTCAACTATTACTGTAACGGAACTCGTTCAAGTACAACAAAGATTATCACTACGGGGTTCCTTTACTACTATACCCGACCTGAAAATTGCGTAATCAGGTAGGTTTCGTTGCTAAGCTATTGCGTGAGCCCCCAGGCTACCGCTGAAATAACAATGAAGCGGTGTACCCTGCTGAAGCCTCCCTGTCTGCCTAAATAAGTACACAGGGAATAAAATTTCAACGCGTTCAACTTAAGCCCAAACTCAGAGCTTTAATCTGAACGTCGGTATTTTTACAGAACGTCGGCACAATTTAGTTAAACAATTACGGATACCTAATTCATAACACAACCCTTGAGTTCATTATTTAAAAAAATACCATACACTCTGTTTTAGTAACTGGGAAAGTACTTACTCAGAATAAAATAAAAAAAAACACACATCACTTTACTTTCAGAAGTACAGAAATAAACCCTGTCTGTCGGAAGTATCAAAATAAAAAAACCTCTTCCATCCCATGCTGAACTCCTTATATACCTTTAAGTTAATTGAAAAATACCCAGTCCAGTTTAGCTCTCATAATCGAAAAGGTTAAGCCTGCCATAAATCTTAAAAGTTACTTAAAACTAACAATTGCTTTAGGATAACCAAAATCTTCCTCACAAGAAAACTCCGAAACTATAATTTTAGTTAAGTACCCAAACTAATTGAAAATTATTCAGACAACTCGGGCTGCTTTATACATAACTAGGGTCTTAGCTACTTGATTGACATCTGTTAGTAGATACTACTAATCTGACACGTTAAGTGCCTTCCAAGTAGAGCTTCGTACCTTAGGAATGTTAATTAAATCTTTGGATTATATTTTCCAAGAACCCTGCTCTGGCTACTTGGGAACGGAGCTTTTGAAGCCGTTTAAAATCGCAGACATATTTATGCTACAAAACCGTTATCCTAATAATTGGGACGCTAAAATTAAACTAGAAAATAAACCAATTTGAGAAATAATAGAGAGTTATTTTTACATAACCTACTGTACTAAAAGAGTATGTTACAAGATAGCAGTAGCGGCGAAGGAGTATAGGTATAACAATACACATATTATCGTGTAATTAAGGGGTCATTGGGATATATAAGGGCAGAATTAAACTTATAGGTTGAGAGCTTTTGAAAAAATTTATTCAATTATGAAGTTGGAATACTTTTAACAATTTTTTTTTAACTTAAGTAGTGTATAATAATGTAGGGTCAATTTAATTTAGCCAAGGATAATGTAACATAGTATTTGTATAAATATAGGGTATAATAAATAATAGTTGGGTTAAAATCACTCTAACGTATTTAAATTTGTAGTAAAGTGTTATATGAAAAGCTAAAAACCTGGAGCAGGTGTTAAAATAACATTTCTATTTTCAAACGTAAAATCCAACAAGTTTAAAACAAAACAATAAGGGGAGATAATATTTCTCGGTAAGCTTAGCAACAAACAAACAGCCGTTGGGATTAATGTAAACGCGGTTTGGTGGTTAAAATATTGATTTCAATCTTGAAGGTAGTATAGTAAAGAGTCAAGAAAAGACCAAGACAGAATAAAAATGTATTGGGTGCAAGAGCGATGCGTATACTTAATTCAGGAGACAGTATAGTTGAGAGACCTAAATAAAATCGATAATTTCAAGAATATTTACAAGCAAACACGAGTCTGTTAAAAAGTGGAAGAATGGTGGCAAACAAGGTGATTGGTGTAGGTTGTAAAAGAAGCGCAACGATCCAATTGGTGGAGGCATATGTGTGAGATAAAGCTATAGATACAAAGGAGATGAGAGATGTTTGTTCAAGTTGGAGGCGTAGACAAACGAAAATGTAGAGACTAAATTAGAACGGCGGATAGACAATTTGAAGCGATTTACAGAGTATTGTTATGTTCGTTATGAAAATTCACACAAATCCAAGGTTTGTTAGGGGTTTTCCGCATGATTATTGTTATAAAATTATTGACCTTTATGAATGTACCTAAAGGAATGGTGTTTTAAAATGTACTATGGATCTAATTTAAATAGAGTGGAATATATTTGGTCAATTGAGTTAATTTTGAGTGTGTGATTGGTGTGAATTTCTATTTAGGTTTCAGCATGAGGATATTGCGAGAAAGTTTTTGGATGTAACAGATAGGTGTCGATAGTAAATTTAGGAAATTTGAGTTAATAGGAATTATTGGGAGCAGCCCAGGACACTATTTTTACAGTATTATACGGCTCAACAGTGGGGCACGATTCTTACAGGCTTAACCTCACAGTAATATATATATATATATATATATATATATATATATATATATATATATATAAATTGATATGCCGCAGCCGATGTGATAAACGTTCAGCTGAACGCCACCGCTCTGTGTTTTTCTCTAATCTTCTAATTTTATTTATTCTACGGCTAGCCCAGTTTAATTTACACAGAGTGCACAGCGATACGATGATGAATTTAATTTACCCCTTTAATTCTTACCTGTTTGAATTGGTAAAACGAAGTCAATCAATATTCGTATAATGAAAGGAAATAATATTTACACTTCACAATTCTTATAATCCTTTAAATAAACCCCTCAACCAATTAATGTTATATAGATCATTTATTCCAAAAATTTATATCCTCTTAATTTAATTTAAAGTCGTCAAAAATGACACCTTTTGCTAAAAAAATCTGGAACGTTCAAGACCCTTTTATGATTATCACGTAAATTTCAACGTATTCAATATTCTTGTTGACTCCTTATAAATTTGTAAAATAAATTAATATATTCAATGTTAAAATTTAAATTTGAAAGGATTCCTTAAACTAGTTAGTCCTGACCAGTGATATCCTGATTTGCTATTGCGTGTTGTGGATCAAGACCCCCTTATTGTCTTCAATCTAAAACCAATGCTCTGCTTTGTACTTCTTATGTTTGAACCAATAATTCAGTACGGTTACCCCTTGTTTCCAAAATTCACCTCGTGCTTTATTCTATATTTTTCTGGAGACGCCTTGGACCTCTTCATTTAATTACAAACTGGATTTCCTATGGTCTTAAATTAGAATTATCCCACTTAGAATTAGTAGGTTTCTTAGAATCGTGAATTAGAATTATCCCACTTACCGTCGTGAATTAGAATTTCTGAATACCAGACTTAGGATTATGAATTAGAAGCCGTTCTCTTCAAAACGGCAAAAGCTTTTTCATATATTTTTAACGCAATTCGTCGTCAACTATTGTTATTACACTGTAACATGTTTAATTTGACTAGTATTTATTCGCATTGAATTACGAGGATAATGCGCTAAGCGTGCCTTATTCTTTATTAAGGTTCCATATAGTACATAACGGAACGCTTCGTTTTAATAATCTTCTTATAGTAAAATATCTGTGTCACTTAAAATTATTTCGTCAAGCATCTCTAGCTGTTTCTTTTGTATTTCCCCACCTCTAACGGCGAGTCCTTGAATCGTTCGTTTCGAGTTTGGTTAGCGAGTCGCTCCATAGCAACGAATTTATCAAGATGTTTTCTAGGCTAGAGGCATGCGACCTTCGGTTGAACTATTTGTGTGAGTGGTTCAAGTCATGCTAGACTTGGAACAATTCCAGTAACTGCTACTAACGCCCGCCTACGAAAAGCGCCTACAAAAAACGATAGAGAAGGACAAGTGAATATTTTGGTTTTGATTGCTGTCGTCCCAAGTTTGAAATGGTTTGTAGTATTGTTTGGAGCTTATGAAATTTCCGTTCGGATTTGTCTTGGCGAAACAGAGGCAGTTTGGTTCGTTATTACATTTAAGAAATTTTTTTGCATGTGGTTAGAATGTCATTAGACTTTGACAAACAGACAGCCATATAAAAAAAGGACGAAAGTTGCTTTCATGTTTACGAACATATGATCTGTTTCATTTTCAATTATTGTTGAACTGATTTTACAAGCCGTAGAAAGAAATTTTGTCAGGTTAGGTTTATATAATTGTAAGCTTTGTTCCATTTGAACTTCAGATAAATTTCAAGGTATATTTTCGATGTTATACTTTTTTGTGATGTAGCACATTTGACAGATGTTGCCGTGAAAGCAGATGTTTCGTGCAGCTTTCCTATAATTCAAATTATACAATTTTCAATCTTGAAGTTAGCTATTATTCACAGATAAATTATAAAAACTAAGTATAAAAATTCAAATACACGCTGCGTAATAATTATGAAACTGTAATCTACCTGATAAGATCTGCCCAGGATAGAAATGTTAGTTCAATGCATTGTGTTTACGAATTATTTTGATCAAATATTTAAAACAAGTTTATGTTTAGAGAGCAGTCTTTTGCTTTAAAAAGACAAAATTTTGACTTTGTTATAAATGTTATTGTTGAGAATTTTTTACCTGTTAAAAAGTTTTGAAATTTTAAAAGAAAGTTTTCTTTACTTCGGTAAACAATTAGTTAAACTTTGAGACTTTTATTTTGGTCAAATGCGATCAAATCTGATAACATAAAGGTAGAATTTTTGAGTAATAATTTTGTGCCCATATCATATTGGATATACATTTTTTATTTTTGATACTTTTATAGGACACAAATGGTGTTCTACATTTTCTTTATTTAATCTTTGTAATTTCTTACATGAGCTGCGTCTTATTTTTATAAGACAGGTTTTTGTTAACGAAGGCGATCGTTTTATCTTTGGGTTTCCACGTCCGCCCTTAGAATTGTGCTTTGCTCTTATCGTGATTAGCTCAGGACTTGGTGGCGCCTATTTAACTTTGTTTAGCTTTGGTTTGCAAACAAAATTTGACTTACCCCCCCACTTCTTATTGCTCTACCCAGGAATAGACCCCTAGCTATGTCGAAAGATTTTTGTTCACTGGCGCCCATTTAGAAAATTAAGTTTCACTAGCGCCCATCATATAACAAGAAAAATTCGTATCACTAGCGCCAAAAAAAAACAACAACATCAAAAATAGTTACAACACAACACTATTTTTCACAATAATCTAATATATAATTTATTTATTTGACGCATAAATATTTGATTAAGAGTATTGCAGGGTCGACGTACTTCAAATTGAGACTGACCCTTTCTTATCAACTCTGGGCTTTAGCTCTTTGCATTTGGATTGGTTTTCCAAACAGCCTTACAAAGTTTTGCAACCAACCATTTTGTTTTGGACATTCCTAGTATTTTTCAAGCTGATTTCTGACGAAATTATTCTGAAATTCCGTATCATGCTGTTATTTAATATTGTTTTCTGACCTTTGATCGCTTTGTTATTGTGTTATTGTTATCGTTGTTGGACTTTACTTTAGCTTATGTCTGTTGTTTTGTGTAGATAAAGCTTTTGGTAAATTCAACAAAAATAACAGATGTAACATGAGTGCTGTTTTCGTTTATGTATCTATTTAAAACTCATCTTTGAAAGTGCGTTTCTTATCAAAGCGCTTATTGTTTCTTCTTTCTTACAAGCGTAATTGCATGGAGATTTACTAGGTTTTATCTTATCTTCTGCGTATCTATTTTATAACCTATTGAACGCTTCTTGTCGTATTTTAATTACATGTATGATTATTTCTCTGCTGAATACGCGTTTTATTATTGGAAGATATGCTTGCTGGCATTGATTAAAGTTAATTACGGTACATAGACACGGTTTTAAATGCTTGCTATTTACATAATGTGCGAATTATTTATTTTCCTGCTAAATAAATGCAGTTTTTTGATTCCTATTGCTATTTACAGTTACTACGCGACCCTTACTACTCAATGCACCCCTAAACAACCCCGTATCACAGCAATATATCTATATATACAGATAAACGTCGTTGTACACCGCTTTAAATCGAGGAGCGCTACGTTCTTTTTGCGAAATAAACGTTCTCGATGGCAACTTTTTCCAATAGAGCCCTGTTTGATCAAAATTGAAGATTAGATCTGGACGGTAGTTCCCTGTTCCACAATTTCTTGAAACTTTTGAAGGTGAAGACCTTGGGAGCTTGCTATGACGTTCTGCTTGTGGAAGGCAACGGGAAACACAACATTACCTCCCAAGTACACAGCGTACCTAAATTATGATAACATGACGGCATTATCTGGAGTGAAAGATTCCGGAGTTAAAATAGTCCCTTATACGGATGTCTGGAAGGGGACTACTTCAGAGGATGCGATCGGAAAGTATAAAGCAAGAGCTGGGAACATTCTGTGAATTCGAGTGTGGAATGTCAGAAGTATGAAGCAAGTAGGTCAACTAGAAAAATTGATTGAAAATTCAAATGGCCAGGTTACCATTAGACAAGTAGGAACTAGCGAAAGTTCGGTGGCCATACGCGGGGAATATTTGGAACGGAGACTTTAGGATCAGAGAAAGGAAACACGAGTGTGGGTATAGTAATGCGAAAAAGATAGAACACTGTAGAAAACTACTCACAAAAGAACGAAAGGGTACTCATGGTAAGATTCGAGTCAAATCCAGTAAATACAGTAATAATACAGGTAGACATGCCCACCATTAGCTACAGTGAGGAAGAAGTAGAAACGATTTACAAAGATATCGAACACACAGTAAGATTCGTAAAAAGACATGAAAATTTAATAAGTACGGGGGATTTTAAAGCAGTGGTAGATATGGGTAGGGAAGGAACGGTAGGAGGTTTATTTGGGTTAGGCACGAGAAACTACAGGGGAAATAGACTGGTAGAATTTTGCGACAAGAACAATTTAATCATCACAAACAAATTATTTCAACATCATGCTAAAAGACGATACACGTGGAAGATGCATGGAGATATAGGAAGATACCAAATACATTACATTCTTTTTAGACAACGGTTTAGGAATCAAGTAAAAGACTGTAGAAGCTACCTAAAAGCAAATATATATAGACAATGACCACAACATCGCAATTATGAAAAGCGGACTTAAATTTAAAAATTTGAAAAAAAGGGACGAATAAAGGCACTCTGACTTTGATAAACTAAAGGTAAAGATATCTATGAAAGATTTGAAAAAAGTCAATGAATTGCTGAAAAACATTGGAAAAATTTTTGATACGAAGGAAGTAGAAACAGAATGGAATAACATTTATGGCCGCCAGAGACATTTTGGGGTATACACAAAAAGAAAATAAGAAAGTAAGGATAACAAAGGATATCCTGAATTTAATAGGAGAACGACAAAAATACAAAAACACACTAGACGAAGCAGGAAAGTAGAGATACTGGAAAGCTAAAGAACAATGGATTGATGAAAGCTGCAAAAGAATAAAATAAGATAGAAATAGGAAAGGCAGACGGAGCACAGAAATTAATTAGAATGAATTTTAGGGATATAAAACCGTATAGCAAAAATATAAGGGGCGTGGAAGGAGACATTATCATAGAAAATATAGAGAAAGTGGTCAGATGGCACGAATATATAGGCAATTTATATGCAGGACAGGAAGTAGCAGCACTAGAACAAGAATCAGACATTGAAATAGATGACTTGGGATATTCTATACTTAGAGATGAGTTTGAATTGGTGTTAAAGGGTTTGAAAAATGGTAAGGCACCGGGTATAGCTAATGTGCAAGCAGAAACTCTAAAAACCGCAAGACAAGCAGTAACAGAATGTCTCTTCGAACTTGTAAGCTGTATGTATGAGACAGGCGAGATATACCCAAAGATATCAAACGTAGCATTATACTAACTATATCAAATAAGAGAGGCGCTGATAGATGTGAAAATTTTCGAACAATAAGTTTGCAGCACGCGTATCAAATATATTAACTAGAATTTTAAAAGAATAGATGAAAAAACAAGCTGAAGAAATACCAGGAGAAGATCAATTTGGGTTTAGGCAAAATAAGGGAACACGGGAGGCTATTTTAGCCCTAAGGGTGATAATGGAGAAGACAATAGAAAAAGGAGAAAACGTGTACATTAGGTTTGTAGGTCTGGAAAAAGCATTCGACAGTGTAAAATGGAAAAATGTTCGAAATACTAAAAAGATTGAAACGCGTTTTAAGGATAGACGGATAGTTTATAACTTATACAAAGAGAAAACATCGGTATTAGAATTAGAGCAGGAACTTGGAAAAGTAAATATTAGGGTAGAAGTGATATAGTGATGTGCTCTATTTCCGTTAATTTTTAACTTATGCATCAAAAAGGCAATGAATACTGTCCAAATGCAGGAAGACTTTGAAATTACCATGCAAGAACAAAAGAAGAAGCTTTTAATGAAATGGAAACCGTTCTAACAGAGAGGTACGGTATGAAAATTAACAAAAATAAAACTAAAGTACAAGTGTTTAAAAGAGGAGAATATAGGAAGCCAAATAACACAAGATGGGAAAAGTGCAAAAGATATAAAACAAACATTAGCATAAGGTCATGCTGAATTTTACAAGAAAAACCAACTACTATAAAGACAACTATCATAGAAACAAGCAAGAGATTGCTGAAAGCATATGTGTGGAGCACAGCACTGTACAGCTGTAAACTTGAGCAATAGGAGCAGTGGACGGGAAAAAAATGGACGCCTTTGATATGTGGTGTACGTATAATGCAGATATCATGGCCAGACGAAGTTAAAAACATACAGATTCTAGAAATGGAAGGGGAAGAAAAAAATATGTGGAAAACAGTAAAAAATAGGAGAAATAAGATGATACGTCACATACTAAGGCATGAAGGAATAGTGCGGAATATATTAAAAGCAGAGATAGGAAAAATATAGATACATCTAGACCTAGACTAGACTATTGCACACAGATAGTCAAAGATGGAGGCTGTGGAAATTTCAGGGAAATGTGTATAGTAGCTCAGAATAAAAATCAATAAAAGTACGTATCCAACCAGCTCCAAGATGAAAACCTAATAACGAAAAAATAGTTGTATTTGAACCTGATGATTATTATAAGCAGCTATAGGTGTTGGTTTGGCAATATTTTAAACTATGTTGATTGTATTGGAAAACTATTAATTCGGCGAATGGTTAAGTGATGGGGGATTTTAGTATCCGCAGGTTACTTAACCCCCTTCAGATACCATTAAATATCGGCGAAATAAGATATATATTTAGAAAACAATAGAAGGGTGTATCTAACAAGAAAAGGCAGCGGCTATGTTCGAAGACAATAAATATAGAAACAAGTAAACAATTGCTGAAAGCATATGTGTGGAACATAGTACTATGTGACTATGAAATAGGAACGGACAATAGGAGAAGCAAACACGAAAAAGGTAGATGCTTTTTGGAATGTAGTGCTTCAAATGTGTGATGATGATAGCATAGACAGACAAAGTAAATATCAAAGAGGTTTTAAAAATAGTAGATGAAGAAAAATATGTGTGGAAAGCAAAAAGTAGGAGAAATATAAGAAGAGGACACGTTCTAAGGCAATTGGGGAATAGTGCGGAATATATTACAAGCAGAGATAGGAAAAAAAAGAGGTATCGTTGACCTACATTAGACTATTGCACGCAGATAGTGAAAGATGCGGACTGTCGAAATTTCAGAGAAACATATAGATTAGCTCAGAATATGAAAAACGGAGGTATGCGTCAAATCAGTTCCAGGACCTAATGACAATGATAAGTTTTCCCATTGGTCGGAATGAGGATAAGGCAGAAGTGGTATAGATTTGAACATAAAACATGAAAAATGAAAGGTTAATCGTAATGATGTCACATGATCCTGGAATATTTGACTTTGAACGGTACAAAAATTTGCAAAATGCACCTTAGATTTTCCCATATTAAATGTCATAAGAAAACAGTTTTTTTGGACTCGTACATAACTAACCTATCTGCTGGTGTGTATAAATGTATTAAGGTTATAGAAAGATATTTTGAAAAACTAATAAATATATTTTTTGTGCCTACTCAGTTTGTTTCAATAGTTTGCCGCGTACTAATATAGTTTCGTACGTTGCAACGACAAACGAACTAATCTTCTTTTTTATAGTTAAATTTTTTATTTTATTGTTAAATTTAGAAAATCTAATCTTTAGTCTATCCAAGCTTCCTTGAAGTTGGATTGGTAGCTTTAAATTAAATACCGGGCGTAACAACTAGCAAAATAAGTGTAAAACATTTCAAGGTGTGATTACTCATCGTAAAAGAGATAGGGTCTTTCATATAAGGAAACTCCATTGGAGCATCCTTTGTTAAGATACAGTCCCTTAAAGAGGGTACATAAAATTTGTTTTTCATTTTTTTACAAACACTAAAAAAGTTACAAAATTGAAATTTAAGTGACATTTTTTACTATCAAAATACACTTACTCAGTAATTTATTTGGTTTACTCCATGGTTGTAAGGGGTGGAAAACGCAATCCCTAAAATTTATTTCCAATGTAACTTTTTGTCTTATTATTTGTTTGCTATTTAAAAATTTATTTCCAATAGCTTATTTCATTCTAAACAAAAAATGTCTCTTGAATTTTTTGCCCAAAATTAACCAGTTCGCAGAAAATAAAATTATTTTACAAACAACTACAGAGATACATCGTCATAAGACGAAAATGCGAAACTAATTTATCTAGTAGGCCGCCATTAGTTATAGTGACAACTAAATTGTTATCACGCTGTCAGTTTGTAAATTTTTGAAATTGAATTAATAATTGTGTGTCGTTGTTCTGTTCTTAATTTGTTAGTTTAATTAATCACTTGTTATTAAATGACACACACAAATGCGGAAATGCTGATATGCATTACGTTTACGGTCTGTCGCAGGGTAATGGGTTAGAAGCTTGTAGAAGGTATGCTGAAATGTTTCCTCAACGGCAGCTTCCTTCGCATAGAATATTTGTCCAACTTCATCAACCATTACGAGAATATGATTCATTCGAAACAAGAATGCAGGATCGTGGTCGCCATCGAGAAGTTAGAACACCACAGTTTGAAGAAGCAGTACTTAATTTGGTTGAAGAACAACCCACTAGCAGTACTAGAAAGATTGCTTTCGAGTTAAATGTTGATCATATGACGGTATTTCAAATTTTAAAGGAACAACTCTTATACCCCTAACATCTACAACGAGTATAGGCACTGTTACCGCGAGATTTTCCGAACCGTCTTGAATTTTCCAGTTGTGTTACAGGCGGAAAAGCTACTAAGTGTATATTTTCCAGTCAAATTATAAAATGGGGACGGCCTGTAAAACAAAAATTAAAGGGGGGGTCACCGGCACTAGCTAGCGGAAGGTCGTGGATCATATAGAGGGTTAAAATTTTGAAAAAAAGGTTAAATTAATTTATAATATACTACAAAGATGTGGCACTTACCTTTCATAAAATATTGTCGCTTAATGACAATTGCCAAGGGCGCCAGACAAGTCGAGAATGTCCAAATGTTCGTACAAAACCTTGAGAGACTTGTCATCCCAAGGAGGACAATTGTTTCTTTTTAATCAATTCCTCACTTTTTTACTACTTATAAAAAAAATAAGAAAACTATTGACTCAATCAACGGCAAACAAAACTATTTAATTCACAGAGCAATAAACGTGAACCTCTTACATGCATTGATTTTAATTTAGAAATTTAAGTGAATAGGTGACTATGGAATTTATGAAAATTTTGAGTACATAAGTAGTTATCAAACACTGGTATATTAAAGAAACTTATATTATAAATCGTACACTAAATTAATCCTACGGTTTATGGCCAAAACGTCCTAACAAACAAACTAACTAAAAAATAGGTCATGCTACTTAACTATAAAAACTTACTTACTAAAAATTGTCCATTGTTTGAGGGTTTGTCTTCCAACGTAGAACAGTTCTTAAATTGGGGGAGAGAATCTCGCTTGTTGCTTCTGTCTGTAATTTTTTAAAGAATTTACTGGCAGACGAACCCGGCAGAATCTTCTTGACAATATCACTTACTTGTGCGTCACACGCCTACAAGCTTTTTAATATTTATCTTGCATCACTATAAATCCGCGAACATATGAGCATATCCCTCGCGAAACTGGAATAGTAATCACCTCTTTCCAATTTTTAAATATCGTGATACGAAGTGGAATATTCTAACTGTGATTCCGGAGAACGCTACCCGCGAACTACGTTTCTTTTACTTCTTGACCACGGATGGCCCCATTGGAAAAACTCCGTCTTTGGCTAAAGCCTTCAATTATATAGACTAATTCCTACCCTAATTATTATGTACGTCATTTTCTGTTATCCAATGACTGAACTGAACCTCCCACAAAACAAAATTTCAGAAACCAAATCTAACCCCTTTTTAGATGAGAATCACGGAAGCAATTATTTTCCCAAGGAGTTTAAATTATATTTTACCTTCTACGAATTTCTTAATTATTGAAAATGTGGACCATACCTATGGAGACAGTAGTCTGCCATTAACAAAGACCGGCTAACCTACTTGAGCCGAAATGGATTTTAAATACAATGGATGTCTCCAGACTACTTAAAATTACTTGTAATATTTGAACAAATCAAATTGGAAATAGTTTCCGCTATTTATAATATTTCGTTTTGTATAACCCGCTATCAATCAACGAAAGTATTAAGAAGGTTAAGCTTTTCAAACTGAAATTGGTTTCCTTTATTTACGCTAAAAGGTACTATTACATTTTAATTCTATCAAATTTGTCAGTCTGTAACCGACCTAAACTTTTAAGAGGTTTATTGTATTTGATTTACGAGGGTCTAGAGCTTTAAATGATGACCTGCCGCTGGAATTCAGTAGCCTGAAGCTATCGGTAACCCTGGTCTTTCATTATAAGGGAGCCTAACTAAAATATGATAATTTATTGTGGAATTTTTGTCTATAAGTTATGCAAGTTACTGAATTTTAATTAATTGAATTGTTTATTCGTTTACATTACAAAATAATGTTACAGTTGGATGCTGGAAATGATTAGAAGAAATCCTGACTTTCTGAAGACGATCGAATTCACAGACGAATGTACTTTTTGTCGGGACAAGATTATTAATTTTCATAATAATCACATATGGGCTGATCAAAACCCTCACGCTATTGTCCAAGCTAACCAACAAGAACATTTTGATCTTAACGTGTGGGTCGGAGTTATTGGGGATTATTTAATTGACCCTCATTTTCTACCTCTTCAATTAAATGGTGAGGCATACACTCAATTTTTAAGAGAAGTGCATTCAGTACTGCTGGAGGAAGTTCATTGTGGTATCAGAAGGGTTATGTTTTTTATGCATGATGGGGCTCCCGCCCATTTTAGTCAAGCAGCACGTCAGCATTCAACTCAAACATATCCAAATCATTGGATAGGTCGAGGAGGACCACAGATTTGACCCGTTCGATCCCCGGATTTGAATCCTCTCGATTTCTCTACTTGAGTCATTTACAGAGTTTGGTTTATCCTACTCCTGTTCGCGATGTAGAGGATTTAAGAAACCGCATCATCGATGCGTGCAGGGTAATTAGAGAGACTTCAGGAATATTTGAGCGAATAAGTGGCTCAATGCGCTAACGTCTAGATGCATGTGTAATGACTGAAGATGGACATATTGAACATTTACTATGATTTCTACATGTTGTATGTTTTGTTATTAATAAATTGGTTTTGTTTGTTCATCTTTAATCATACTTTGATGCAGGTAGTAACTACAAAATAACAATAATAATCCAGTTCGCATTTATGACGATGTATCTCTGTAGTTGTTTGTAAAATAATTTTTTTCTGCGAACTGGTTAATTTTGGGCAAAAAATTCAAGAGACATTTTTTGTTTAGAATGAAATAAGCTATTGGAAATAATTTTTAAATGGCAAACAAATAATGAGACATAAAGTTACATTGGAAATAAATTTTAGGGGTTGCGTTTTCCACCCCTTTCAACCATGGGGTAAACCAAATAAATTACTGAGTAAGCGCATTTTTGATAGTAAAAAATGTCACCTTAATTTCAATCTTGTAACTTTTTTAGTGTTTGTAAAAAAAATGAAAAACAAATTTTATGTACCCCCTTTAAGGGGCTGTATCTTAACAAGGGATGCTCCAATAAAGTTTCTTTATATGAAAGATCCTATCTCTTTTACGATGAGGAATCACCCCCTGAAATGTTTTACACTTATTTTGTTTCACCCGGTATAACTACAATCTTAAATAATAGTAAATAGATCACAACTAAATTTCCTTTTTATTGACCTTTTTTTCGCAGCAATTCTCCTGGAATTACGTAGCCAACATTCTGATTGTAACAACTTTTTCACTGACGTTCTTCCGGACATTATTTCTACTGAGCGACTAGGTTTGTGAAAATCATCTATGACAGAATTTGTGACTGTATCTAGTGAGTCAACAAATATTTGTATAGGATTTTCTTCAAGATTCCGCTCATCTCTGTATATTCGGTCGCCATGTTGCACTAGTCAAAATTGTTTGTCTATCAGTCCTAATATCGTGTAAAATCTTGCGTATTTGTGGTTCAAAACCCATATCTAACATTTTATCAGCTTCGTCCAAAACGAGGTATGTAGTATTTTCAAAAGATATGTAACCAGCGTGCATTAAGTCATTTAGATGATCAGGTGTTGCAATAACAATGTCTACACCTTGAGTGGAAATGCTGATTTGTTCTTTATGATTTTCTCCACCATAAATACAAATTGCTTTGATTCCTATATAAGTATATTTCTTAACTTCACGTTCGATCTGCAATGCTAAATCCATTGTAGGTGTACATATGAAACAATTCGGTCCTCTGGGAGTTGGTTGCCCATCTATATGTACCATTACAGGTAACAAATATGCCAGAGTGTTAGTAATTCCTGTTTTGATAATACCAATTAAATCTTCTTTTGGTAATAGTACTAAAGAGCAACCATGAAGTAGATATGAGAAAGAAAATTACGCAAGACTTTTTATATAACGATCATTATTAAAAACATGTTGCTTTGTACAGTCTCAAATACTGTATATTAAGATAACAGTTTTTATTTGAACTAACATTATCTTTCATTGAAGATACAATTAGGAACATTTTAAGTAGGATGTAAATAACTGTATTAATTAGAGATATATTAAATGAAATCTTAATTTAATCTTTTTCTAAATAAATTTCGTTGGCATCGTTTTCTTTTGATACTTAACACTAACGCGCAAATTCTAAAACTAATTTTTGCAATGTTAATAAATTTCTTGTCTAATATAATAGTATATTGATTCTGTTTTAGAGAAAATGAAAGTAGCCATCATAGGAACAGGTGCTGCTGGATTAGCAACTTTAAGATATGGAGTAGAAGAGGGATACGAATGTGACGCATACGAACAAAATGGTGAAGTAGGAGGACTATGGGTATATCATGAAGACAAAGTGGATAAAAATGGTATTGCTGCATCGTCACCTATGTACAAGGATTTACGGTATGTCGATTTTCACTAACTTGCAATCTTGCACACTGTATAATCTCTAGCTTAAACCTGCAGAATAAAACAATAAAGAAACATCTTTTAAATATTAGTACAGGAGCAAGGTGTCTAAGAAGGGTTGATCAGAGAAAAAATACAGTTTTTCTCACATGTTTTGATGTTTTTTGGGGCGTAAATCCAAATTTGAACTTTGCACCCGCAAAAAAGTGCCGCATCATTAAAACAATTTAGAAATTTGCCAAAATTCCGCTTATTTTGATGTTTTTTGCTTGTAACTCGAAAACAGTGCATTTATCGAATGATTAATATAAAAAAATTAAGTACATGAAATTTAGAAAATAAATGTCTCACGCAATTTTTTTGTCAGATGAATGGCGTGGAAGCTACAGCGCGTTTAAGTTTGGGAAATTTTCGGCCCAACGCAACTGCTAAATAGCATCTAGTGATGACGCTCTACTTGTGTTTCACACGTATTCTGTTTAAAACCGATTATGATACAGGTGTTTTTAATGAATTAAATAGTTACCTGAAAAGTTATTTTACTACTAATCCGTAATGAATTGTTATATTTACATTATTAAGAGATGGAAAATTTTAATCGAATTAAATTATTAACTACTAAAATAGATAATATCTTGGATTATATAGATACCCAACCTAAATCTCAAGATACATATAGGATATTATTGACGAAATAAAGATAAATACAAAATGTAATACATGAAAAAATTATTTTATTTACAGGTTCAGTGTGTTGTTGCGACACCACATACAAAGTAATTTATTTCGGCCTTCATTTGGGAAGTTTGGCCGGATCGTCGCCTTCCGCATGAACTGCAAATTAAAAAAAGGATGCTGCGGCAATTTTATTAACTAACAGTTGGTAGAGAGAGTGGACAAGTATACGAAAATAACGTTAATAAATTCAAACAGTTACTTCAAACATTTACCTTTTATAAAAGCGAAGCGAAGCACCATTAATTATTGCGACCGTTCGATTAACGACAATAAGAAACACTGTTGGAAGCGTCCGTCTAGTACGGAAAACGAAAGTAGACTGCAAAAATTCATCACGTAATAATAAAGACACCATAGCTTTAGTCGCTCATTATAAATCAAAGAAACATGAATTTGACTACAAAAATACCTCTGTTTTAGCCGTAGAAGAAGATTTTACACTTCGTTTGTTTAAAGAAATGTTTTTTATATATAAAGGAAAAAATTCAATTAATCAAAAAACGTATACCCAAAATCTGTCTGCAATATACATTAATATTTTTAACTTAGCATAACCAACCTACCATTAACTTTATAATACTAAATATAACCATAAGTGTATTCTTCGCTAACATTTAGAAAATTTTATATTATATATCCTTTCTACACTAACAACAATTTATACTAACTCAACCGGTCGCTTATATCTTTATTTTGATACCAATAACACACCTTTTAATTAGATTGTAACGTTCAGGTCTAGTCATTTATTTTTAATTATTTAAGTATTAAGGTACATATTTTTAACAAATTTTATTTATACTTAGTTGTTCTTTTTTATAGCTGTGATAATGTGAATAAATTTCACGAAACGTTAGCATACAATCCAAGCTTTTAATTTTTAATTTTTATACTTCAGTCCTCAGTTCAGTTTTTATATATATATATATATATATATATATATATATATATATTGCTATGAACTGGAATTCTCGAGCCCTTTTGTTGGGCGCCTTATTATTTGCTATGCACTCTAAATTATTCGCGTTCCATCATTTTGACGACCATTTTAATATTACTATGAATAAACAAGATTGTAATTATCTCCTTCGTTGGGCTGTCTTATTAATATTGCTATCAATTCCCTCCAGAAGCTTAACTGGATTTTATCTTGAAGCAACCTTGTCTGCCAATAGCAAAATTCGATATGTTACCGCCTTACTTGTTATCAATTTCCTCTTCAACTCGTAGCTCCTCCTATTTAAATCTTATGACCTCGGCTAGCATTTATTTGGAATTATAAAATTCAGTTAATTTCGATTTTATATAATGAAACCAATATATTATGTACAGCTTTTGTAGATTATTTGAAATACACTTTTCAATTAGTTAATGTTATAAATCTCATTTATTAAACATCATATCCTATTTACTCAAAACCCAAAGTCACCAAAAGAAAACCTATTATCTTTCTCGACAAAGTGTAGAATATTCTAAACCTGTTATCATATTACTCACTTTATACTTATGCAACTTCTTTTGTTGACTTTTCACATTCATATTATATTAAGCAAATTCAATATTCAAAATAAAAAATATATAGAAAAACAAAATGTCTTATAACTAAAAATCTGACCTGGTTTATTTCTTCACATCGACGCTTCCATTAAAATTTATCTTCCCCCAATTCAGGATTACATTTAAATTATTGCCATTACACTATGGACTACCATTATTCATTTATGCATTCCAATTTATTGTCGTTTCATAACAGACTTATTACTTCTTATCATTCAATTTCCTCAAACTTAAAATTGTATTATTCTTCCCCCAGACATCAAAATTGTATTACTGTATTTTCCCCTGGACTTCAAAATTGTCGTTTGCTTCCCCCGTACATTGAAATCGTAGTCTATTTCCCTCAGACTTCGAAGCCGTTTAATCGGCAATTATAGTTTTCATCTTGGCACTTGTCTTATCTTTCACTTTTAAAATTTACGTATTACTTTACTGCATAACGACGCACTTCGGCCTTTGTTGAGTTCAAAACTAACTTCGTTATCACGGTGCTTGCTAATATATTCTTCATTTCCCACTCCATCAGTGGGTATGGTCTAGATCTCGTCGCTTATTTCTAACCAATCAAATAATTACATTTAAAGCAGTTTCTGATGTAATGCTCCACGATTCCCAATAATCATAACCTGCTTGCAGCTGTCTTTCGTTATCAACATGCTGTGTTTTGATAGATCTAATTGCCTTTCCATAAACAACTGATGCAATTCGACTTTAAATTTTCATATTTACATGCGATTCACGCAATTTTTAATCTCCTTTCTTATCAAAAATGGTTAGATATTTGTACGCATTTATATTATCTACCTGAAGCTCTATTTCTATCTCCGTATTAATCTAATTGTTTGGTACTCTTTTGAATGCGTGTCTAATTACACTTTATCGTTTACTTATAAATATACTCGTGCTTCCACTGAAAAATATTATTACTTGCTATACCTAAATTAACTAAACTTTATCTACAGGGTATTTAATATTTTCTATGTACCTAATGAATGTGTTCCTCGTTTCTACGCTAACTATGCGTCTTTCGATGTGTATCTGCGTCGCTTAAAACTATTTATACTTTATATACAGGGTGTTGACTACTTACTATTTACAAACTATGTCTATTTCTCAATTCTTCACTAAATGAGTGCCGTTTTCTGCTGCCTATGGTAATTACTCATTTCTAAATTACCTTTACTATAAAGTACACCCTCAAACAACCCCTTATCACAGCAATATATATATATATATATATATATATATTAGATATTTAATTACACAAGGTAAGTTGATAAATACTATCGTATTACAGTGAATAAGATGAAATAACTTAGACTTTTATGCAAAGCCCAAATGATCATTTCAAATCGAGCTAGTAATTGAAAGATGGAAAATAAGCTTGAGTTACCGTATCTGTTTGAACCAGTTTCGATTACTGAACGATGATGAATTAATTAAACTGAACACTATACTAACTATTTGCAATACGTCATTTTGTCATTTCATATCGACTAGTAATAGAAAGATTTTGTTTTGTTTGATAAATCTATAAATCTGAACACAAAACATTAAACCTGTATCTTTTTCTAAATGTACGTTTCGGGATTTTACTTAATCATGATCTGACATAAAAAAGATTTTAAATGGTAATTCATATAACAGTAAACCTATTTAATTACTTATTATTTGATAAAATTATTTTAGTGTAATTCACCCATGAATAAGTATAAAAGGTAAGCATATACAGGTAATATTATGATTACAATTAAAATTAATTTTAAATTTTGAATGATTATTTATTTAAAATGTTAGTTCACTTATTTGATCCTACATTTTGTCAAATAAGTGAACTGACATTTCATTCAAAATTTAAAATTAATTTTAATTTTAATCAGTAATATTACAAGCTTCCTTCTGTTACTTTTTATTATGGGTGAATACATAAAATAATTTTATCAAGTAATAAGTAAGTTAAACATATATTACCTGTTATATGAATTACCTATTTATATACTTTTTCATGTAGATCGATGATTAAGGTGTAAATTATCACCGAAACGTACGATTTAATACAAATGATACATATTTAATGTTTTGTGTTTAATTTTATGAGCGAATTTATCCCAAGAATCAAAAACAAAATCTTTCTAATTTAACTACGCTCAAGAATTATCAAGAACCTTTATATATATATATATATATATATATATATATATATATATATATATATATTATAGTGTATGGAAGATATCAGAAAAAATTATAATTCAGAATATGAGTTAAAGAATTAATAGTTGCACACCTAAATGTGGTGTCGGCCTTTTATATGTTTAGAAACGGCGGCAAATCTTTCCTGATAGTACCGCAACCTGACGTGCTTGCATATATTTAAGCAGTCTGAAAAATACTATGCTAACTTTTGTAATTTTGTACGATTTAATAAAGAAAAAATTTCTGTTTTATTTATGCCACGGCTTTTAAGACTCGTTCAGGGATCATTGAATCTAGTAATTTTACTCTGTAAGAAAACGTGGGTTCTTCGTCCTCTTACAGGTATATTTAACACATGCGCATAAAGCGTCGTCTAGTTAAAACCACTTAACCTCTCTTAGTACTAGTATCTCGTGGTTATATTCAAAGATTGATAAATAGACTCAGCAATGTATAATTTAGGTAAGCGTTTGAGATTCAAATTATTAACAAATTACTTTAAATGATGTGTATATAAGGATAACTTCAAATACCTGCAACTCCTCTGAATGTGCTTGGGTTGTACATGGACCTTGATACAGGATACAACAAAATCGTCTTGAATGCTTGCAGTTAATACCTGTTGAAAGTACGTTTTAGTTTTATGTTCTAATGAAATTGACTTTTGTTTTTAGGTTCTACAAATAATAAACTACTAATTCATCAACTGTATACTTAGATAAGGCTCTATTAATAGGAACACTTTCAGTACTTCACCAACATAAAATGAACCGTAATGCTGTACGACTGGAAATCTGCTGCAAAATATCTAAATATCACTGGTGCGACTCTTCACTAACACTAGAGATGACCCGATGTTTGCTTTACTTGGAATTCCTCCTCTGTAACTTGCTTGGTTGTATAAACCTTATTAATTATTTCCTGGTACACTTTTTCTCCATAAACATGCAACTCTGTGGAGTATCACTTCTGTTATCCACTCAAATAAAATGCATACATTTTAAACACATATATTAATATTCTAAATTCAATTACAGGCTTTTAAAGCCAAAAACATCTATATAGTATACAATTTTAAAATCAACTAACTTATTCTAAACACTTATCACCTAGGAAATAGTCTAAAAAATTTGCATCTTGCCTACTATCTATAATAATTTAAGGGGTACATTCATTGCTTCAGCATTATCTGTACTTAATTGCTATTTTGGAACAGATACTGGTATCATTTGTATAAATTGTCATTGGATGACATTCCATAAATTTTCATCACTTTATGATAATTAAAAATGCTAAACTACTTTCATTTACAGGTACATAAATTAATTAATGGAATAGAGTATCCTTGAACAATTACAAACAACATTTTTATCAACAAAACCTATACACATTCAGTTGGAATTACATTAGATACACTTTGTATTGAAGAACAGTAAAAAAAATGCTTTTTTCAAACCTCAAACGCTGCATCACTAGTACATAACATTCTATCTGCGTTTAACAAGTAATTATTTATCAATCTTTGTTTTACCGTAGTGTTTTAAATTTAGAATACCTTGATAGGAGTGGTAAATTAATGTGTTTACCCTCAATACTAACAACTACCTTTTTCTAAACCATTTTATAATATCAAATAACATAATATATATATATATATATATATATATATATATATATATATTACTATGTGGTTAACGCTGGAACTCTCAAACAGATCCAATCGTGCCCCACGCTTGAGTCGCCTTAATACTGTGCGGTTAAGCAGTTAATTCCTGGAATCTCGTGCGCCAGCGTTAGGCTGCTAAAATACTGTGAGGTTAACCTGAAATCATGCCCCACAAATTGGGTGCCAAAAAAAATGCTGTGTAATTACGCTCAAATCTTGCCTCGACTGCTCCTTAATCGTCCTCTTAATTCGATTCTTCCTATATATTACAAACACTTACCTATTACATCTAAACCTAAATAGAAATCCACATCAATCATGCATTTAAAAATAACTCAATTAACCTATCACACTCTATTTATGTGAAATCCAAATTACATTTTTTTTTCAAATTTAAAATACCATTGCTTTATATACATTCATGTGTTCACTAAATTTTATAACAATCATTTTGCATATTGATAACTCTTTCAACACATAACTTTTTATCAAAGTAAGAGGGCATACCTTACGTTACCCTTCGTCTTAGCATGAACTCATCTTAAAACTTTATAGATATGCATATAAATTCTCTGCACGACCAAATATCGAAAAGTCCTCTATACCTCTTTACAACTTTTGGTTATCTGCAAATTAATGAATAATACTCAAAAATCGATTTCGTTTTAACAGTTCAATAAATGTATGTTCAAATAAAAATTAAATCAAATAATAATAAAACACATCAAAACACCACTAACACTATAAAATATTCACTACCTTGTAGTTGTCCCTTTTAAATGTTGCCGTCTGGTAGGTCTTTCGTCTATCCATTAATTCCATGGTCGAATCCCCATGTGAACCATACATGCCTCTACTCCAAGAACTCTTCGTTTATAAATTCCAATCAAAATATCCAATCTCCAAATTTGGTTCTTTTTATTGCAAATAAATTCTACTACCCAACCTTCGCTTTTATCCTCATCCAAACAATTTTCAAATTCTACTACTTCTCGTGCATCCAAACAAAGATCTTTGTACTTACATCTCAACTTCACTATTTAATAATAACGCTTTATCAGCTTTTACATAAACTTTATTTAATTAGAGTGCACTAATTCACTTGGTAAACTAACGGTATCACAGATGAAATAAAAGAGAGCGAGACCCCTCTCTGTTACTGATTATATAATGCAAACTGCCCCCCCCCTGTTTACAAAATAGCACGTATACTTGTTTAACCGATACTTTATTTCCCCGAAAATCACCAACGACCGTCGATTTCTCGTAATTTTTAATAACACAACACAACAGTACGTGGTAATCCACTTAAAACCGTCAACTGTCGTTTCAAATTCTCCGGATTAGCCTCTACTCCTCGCTTGATACACGCCTTCGACTTCAAGCAAATATCCTTTATCTTCCTTGTACATATCGCTTTATCGCACACATATGCCTCTACCACCTGAATTTTTAGCCCTTCTTGTTTAATTTTTACCAATCATCTCGCTTGGCTCCATTTTCCACCTTTTTGAGCGACGCGTGCTTGCTTACAACTATCCTTGAATTATGGATTTTTGTTTCCCTTCTTCTGGATGTACTTTATGTTTCTCTCTTGTACTCATGGCCTTTTATTCAATCTTGGTCTCTTCATTGCTCCTTGCGACTCCATATCTAAGATTAAAATTAATATTTTATCTAACGTATACTGTGTTTACATCAATTCTGCGTGGTTTTGTTTACGTCTTTGGTTGCTTTAATTTCAACGGCTTTTCTTTCCAATTAGATATTAAGTTTGTTTGTAGCAGCTCTACTAAGAAATATATCTCTCCCCTTGTTATTTGAAACGTGTTGGTTTTTACGTTTGAAACCTAGAAATCGTTATTTTTAACATGCTCAACGCTTTTAAAACTGTTCCATAGTACTTCATTATCAATCCAATATGCTATAATTTTAACCCAAATTATAATTTCTTATTCTCTTTATTTACATACATGCTATAATACATAGTCCCTAACTAAATATAATTAAGATAAATTATTCCTACATTAGTCACGCGTTAAACTAAATCGATATTCCCCTATTGTTCACTATTTAAGATACAAAATAATTGTTGAAAATCTTTTAACCAAATAAATTAATTTTATTGTACCCAATCGCTCTCAACCCTATGAGTTCACTTATGCCCTTATGTATTCTATTGACCCTTTTAATTACACGATAATTTATATATATATATATATATATATATATTGCTATGATAATAGGGTTACTCAGGGGTATATAGGGTCATAAGGGTCGCACACTACATGTAAATAGTACTAAAAGCTAGAAAACTAAACAATTTTATCATGAAAAGAACGTAATTTGCAAATTATGCAAAAAGCTAACATCTAACATACTGTATAAAAATCAGAGTTAACTTTAATTAATGCAAGGAAGCTCATTCTTCAATAATGCAACCACATTCAGTAAGATAAATAACTTTGTACGCAATCAAATTCATTTTAAACCAGCAAAGCATTCATAAATACGCATTAAGAGCATCAAATGCCAAGAAATCATAATACGAATCCTGTTAAAATAAACACGCAATAGTTCAAGGAAATAACAAAGCACCCTGGCAATAAACACATCTTTCAAAATAAACACGTTTCAGAAACGCAAGGTGTAAATATACGCTTTTCATTTTACATTATTTCGCCTACGTGATTTTTAACATGGAGTAAATCCAACCCGAAAGATTATCTTGACAAAAATAAAAGCCATAAGTTTGTCTATGTGAGAGATCAAATTAAAATTTCCAACAACAAAACAAAACACGACTGGTAAAAGTACACGGACTATAGGAATCCACTATATAGAACCTGAATGCTACGTGATCAACGAACATCATTCAACAAACTATTATAAAATTCACACCGGAGAAAAGCACAAAATATGGACAATAACCTATAGCACGCCAGTTACGTTTTGGGCCTTGGGAGCTGCATTTTTAAAAAGTTTTCTTCCAAAAACTCTTGTAAAAATTTTTATTTAATCAGAAATTACAAGTGGAGTTTTACAAAACTATATAAAATTACTCTAAGTCGAAATTACTGTTAAATGGATTTAAATTAGGGCGGGTAGCCTAAACTACCAACAATGCAAAAGTTGTGCGGCTCAAGACTGACTGACTTTCTTGGGGCTCGCGGGGTATGGATGTTGTCCCTGCACCTCACATTTCTGTGGGAACTGCAGAGCTCATGTCTGCTTATTTCTTTATTAATTTGTACAATACAAAGTAACAATCTTAATTCTAATAATTACGGTTTATAACCGACTGTGATCTGTACCTGCAGTATCACTTACGTCTGGAATACAATATATTTACATCCGTTTTCACAACTTGTTTGTGAACTTTCATTAACCTTTTCTTTATTTATCCTTGAATTTCATTGTTGCATCTAACTTAAGTTTCTTAATAATTTCTATTTAATTATACATATATTGATTTGGGGAATATGTAACGCCTTAAACTTTGAACGAAGGACGCAGATAACCAATGATATCAAATAAAGGCGTTGTGTTAAATACGACACAAATTTGATAAACAATCAGTCTTCCTTCAACCAGATTACGCTCAATAGCAGTTTAAATTTAAAAATTGCGTAAAGTGAACATAGAGAAATTAAATAATTATATTTCGTGAAAGTCGTAATAGAAAAGTTTTGAAATTAAAACAATAGTGAAAATATACCAGAGAAATTTTGCCGTTAACTGAATAACTGCTCTGGGAAAAATCTAAGTAAAAATCTGAGAAAAATCTAAGTAAAAATCAGGGAAAAATCTAAGTAAAAATCTAGGTAAAAATTTAAATTAGCACATCTAAATTGGTACATAAATCTAAATTTGCAAATAAATCCGAATTTAAATATACATCGATCTAAATTTTCATAAAAACATTGGTTTGCATGTACGCATAGGAGCACTAAAACGGAGCATTGTTTTAAGCATTGAATGGATGTTTGGCCAAGCGGTACTATAAAATCAACTAGTGAACTCAACTGAAAATAATCCAGAGGTACTGGTCAACAGCACGCAGCAGCATATCCAAGAATATGGAGAACAAATAACACGCAAGGGAAACTACAGGTCAGAACATTATCTAATAGCATGAGGCATTATTTTATTTTTTATTGAATATTTACATTTTTTTCTTATACCAGAATATTTATGTAAGGAGGCGTCAAAAATCTTTTTATACGTGAAAATTTACCTAAAAGGGAAAGGTCATTGAACGTTCAAAGGTGTTTCCAATAGTATACAGTGTCATTTTTGCTAGTTTTTGATATCATTATTACTTTGATTCAGGGTTTTATTTTGACAAATAGTGAATCATATTAGCAAGCTGTAAAGTGTATATATATTTTTTTGTCATTATACAAATCTTAGTCAATTTCGTTTTTCTCATTCAAGTAGGGGAGTGTTAGATAAAAAGGGGGGAGGGGGTAAATTCTTTGTTATCGTAACGTCGTGCACTCTGTGTGGATTAGACTGAGCTAGTCGGAGCATATTTAAATTTTAGGTTATTTAGTGACAGAGCGATGGCGGGCAGCAGGAAACTGAACGTTAATTACATCGACCTGTGGCGTTATCATTGCAATATATATATATATATATATATATATATATATATATATATAATGTTATGCAGATACCTCTGAAAATCGCCTGATCGCTAATTCGAGCCCCACTGTTGGGTCGACATAAATGCTGTGAAGTATACCTCGGCTGCTCCCTCTTGCTCTCTCAACTATGCTTAATATACCAACAAAGACGCTTACCTGTACTGCTGAATCTAAAAACTTCCGCTCAGTGCCACCTCGCTGTAATCTAAAAGCAAATCACCACCCTACAATCACGCTCAAAATAACTTAACTCACGAAATACATCGCACTCTATTTACATGAAATAAATATTACAATTTTAAGAACTCTTTTCATTATATACAATGATGTCACTTGGATTATTAAGAATTCCTTTTCAAAAATGTATTTGAATTCACTAATTTTTCTTAAACATTACCCTAATAAAGTAAGAGGGCTAACCCCATACCTGACTTTACCCTTTGTCCTATTATGAGCTCATAGTAAAACTTTTTAAACTTGAGTGCGAAATTATAGCACTGCGAAAATAAAAATAAGTCCCCCTTACTTTGTACAATATAGCCTGGTTATCCCTTAATACCTAAACTGTTTTCATCTACATATGTCCCATAAAATTTTCCGTTCATCGATTTCATAAATAATTATCACTCCAAAGCACAAACATAATAAAGTAAACACAGCCAATCACCATCACAAAAATGTTTTACAAAATTCTTTACCTGGTAACTATCTTCCTGCAGGTATCAGCAAACCAGCCCTCGACGAGGATGCCGTCTAAAAAGACTCTCGGCTATGAAACCGCTCTCCAGGTTAAATCACTATTTCTCCCAGCACGCTACTATCCAAATCTGTCCTCATTTACCAAAAACAAAATGCATCCAGACTTCCACCATTTTCATTATATTTCCATTTATAAACAACCAATCAATAATTGCTGCATTCATCATTAAATTCCAAATTTGGAAACTATTTGTGCGCTCCAAAACCCAAAAAAGCTGTAGTTGGTACTTGCATGCGTAATACACGCTTTGCTCGTAACTCTATATTTATTGGAAGCTTTCCAATATATCTACTTATCATCACAACACACCAACTCGTGTGCAATTACAAATAACTATATACAATCACTTAAAAGTATTCACTACTAGAGTTACCATCGAAGATGAGCGAAGAAAAAGTAAGAGAAAGTCACCCTCGTCCCGGGTGTTTGTATAAGGACAAAACGTACCCCCCCCCTTTCTAAATTTGCACGTACTCAACAACGTACAAACAAACATTCCTAGTAAACCGCCAATCGTCTGCTTGCTTCCAGAAATTACATGCATAACCGTCGCCAATTTCAAGTTAAAACACCAACGGTTCTCATTTTTTCCGTGAACTACACGTACAAACAGATAAAATCGTTTTAAACCGCCAACCGTCCGTGTGTTCAAGCCTCAACGAACATTGATTCTTGCTACATGCACGCCCTTCAATTCAACCAAACATATTTCTTCTCACTTCCTCTTGTATATCGCCTTGTTCCACTCATGCTTTATTCTTACAAACCCCTAGTTAGATATCTACCCTTTCTATCACTAAACCTGTTACGCGTCTATAACGTCCAATTTGATCACTCAATTTCTCTCTATATTTTCGATCGATACAAACATCTTTCGTCTTCCTCTATCTACAAGCTACAGGATTGCCTTTGTTCCCTTGTTTGTTATAAAGTCTAACTGATATTTAAGCTTTGCATCCCTGTCTTTCATATGATGTGATAAAGTCCGTCTTCGTTAATGATATCGATCCGTGCCTGCGTTCCAACGTACATTTACATTCTTAGAAATTATTGATTTTCTTACTTACCACTAGCAAGCTCGTGTTCTAAATGCTAAATTGAAACGTTTCTTGTTTACTAAAATTATCGATACTATGCTAAATAATGTGAAAATTAGGTAGCAGAATTGGATGTTTTTGATCGTAGGGTAAGTCTGAGTAGGACAACCTACCTCCTACACGAAAAATCCCATTGTTATCACGGAACAGAGACAAACGTACTAATACTTTATTTACAATTATTTTATTAGATGATAATTTTGAAATTTCCCTATATAAATATTGTTGCTGTACGACCTTAATTATGAGAACTTCAGCACCTAGGAGTTGTTCTCTTAAGGTCTCGTAAATAAAATTCTTTTGTTTGGGTTTCCTTTTTTTTCTATGTGAACCACTCCGCTCTTCAACGTTTTAACTAGTGCGGTATTCTTAGGATTTTCCATGTTTTGTTATGGTACTCGGCTCGGGCTTACTGTTCATTTGCTTACGCTATTTTACTTTTCTTTTGTCCGCACGGATTACCGTAATAAAGTATATTTGTATTTTAAGTTGAAAGTATTTGATGTCGATAGAGATTAAGTTTAGGTTAAATTTTATTTGCATTTATTTAAAAACTAGGTAAACAGACACATTTGTGAAGGATATCTAGCTACCCCAGTGATGGAATCGTATTTGAAAGGCATTTTTATTTTTCAATATTATTTAAATTTTACCAAAAATTTGAAGAGTTTTCCTAAGATATTTTAGAGAAAAGTAACGTATAACGTGATCGAATTTAAGAAACCAAAAGTTAAGGAGACCTATGCCATATAATCCTCTTCCCTATAGGAAATACTATCAAAGGAATTGCCGAGACCGGCGGTTTGGCGTCCCTCAATTATGATAAGAGAAAATCTTTTCAGAGTAAGTGATTTTGTAACATGGTTTGTTTATATTTCAGCCACTTTTTATTTTTATTTCTTTATTTTTACCATTTTTATAATTACTTCTATAGGAACCCCCGCGAGGACCATTGTAGTTAGCCGAAACACCCTTAAATTGTTATGGGGTCCCGACCCTTCAGGGCAAATAAAAATTTATAACGTACCGCTCGCTTTACCCGTAACAAGATTCATTACTATCAATCTTTTGTCGTGTTTATAAAATCTATTACACAAAGTTTGACATTGTTAAGTTTTCGGTTGAAATCTGTTAATCGACACATATCTACGAGGGCCATTTTTTTTCAACCTCCGATCGCTGCGTGCAGACGCTACGCGGGTAGCAGAAAGCGGGCATGCGCTGTAGGCGGCTGCACAACTCTTGCACTACACACTCCGCCATTGTTGACATTCAGGCGGCAGTCGGCGTTGTGCTACAGCCACGTAAACATGTCCGCTATTATTGATGCTCCCGCCAAGTGTGAAGTGCGAAGTATGATTCGTTTTCTACAGGCTGAAGGCCATAGTACTGCAGAAATCCATCGAAGAATGAGTGTGTGTATGGAGAAAACTTAATGAGTGATGGTGTTGTGCGTGAATGGTGTCGAAAGTTTAAAGATGGCCGTAATGATGTGCATGATGAAGGTGGCCAAGGGCGCAAATCTGTCGTTTCAGATGACCTGGTTCAACGTGTTGACAGAATGGCTAAAGAAAACCGCAGATTCGCCATTACTGCTTTGTCTACGGAATTTTCAGAAGTTTCTAGGTCTGTTTTGTACTATATTGTTACTGAACGGTTAGGCTACAAAAAACGTTGTGCACGTTGGGTCCCAAAAATGCTGACGGACGGCCACAAAACTCGATGAATGGCGTCGGCGTTGGAGCTCCTTGAGCATTATCATGATGAAGAAGACAACTTTTGAAATCAATCGTGACTGAGGATGAAACCTGGATTCAATACGACACACCGGAAACAAAACGACAATCACAACAATGGATGCATTCAACTTCACCAAACAAACCAAAGAAATTCAAACAAACCTTTAACAACAGAAAGACCATGGCTACTGTGTTTTGGGACCAACAAGGTGTGTTGCTTGTGGAGTTTTTGGAGCCCGGAACCACAATCACTGCAGCTGTTTATTGCGAAACTTTACGATGGTTGCGTAGAGCCATTCAGAACAAACGAAGAGGAAGGCTGACCGCTGGAGTTGTCCTGATCCACGACAATGCCCGTCCACACTGCTGGAGCAACTCAACGGCTTCTCGAACAATTTAGATGGGCCATTTTCGATCATCCGCCATACAGTCCTGAATTAGCACCAAGCAATTTTCATCTTTTTCCTGACCTGAAGACGTCGTTTGGTGGGAAGCGCTTTCAAACCAATGAGGACCTTGAAACCAACGTCAAAGACTACTTGAATTCATTGGTGGCAACTTTCTTTGAACAGGGTATTGAAAAGCTTATCCACAGATATGACAAATGTCTTAATCTCTTCGGTGATTATGTCGAAAAGTAACCGTTAGTGTACCAATCTTTTGGTAATAAAATTATTGTTTTATATGAACTTGTCTTTTATTTATAGCCTATCGGAGGTTAGAAGAAAAATTGCCTTCGTACAATCGAGATGTCTAAATTTAAATTTACAATTTCGGAAGTAGACGTCTTTTTAAAAGAAAATTCAAAAAAATTTATAATGCAGGCAAGTCCTTTGTTATATTGTTTAACAATTGCACAAACAAATGGGTACCGAAGTAGGTAGGAAGTAGAAAGTACCTACCTTCTACCTACCTAACTCGGTACCCATTCTGAATCGAGTACCGCGGTGCGAATCTCACCAGTCTTTTTTTTTAGTTTTACAAATAGCAATCCTTAAACGCAATGCTTTTTTAGTTTGCTTTTTTATGGTTATCCAAATCCGGTGGAGTGGAAAGCTTTTATAGCCAAAGTGTGGGATTCTCCTTGCGGCATGTCCACTATAGCCACTCCCCCTGGCGGGTGCGTATGCCAAACGGCACCGCCGCACTGCAGTCTAAAAGGCTTATTGTGCTAACCCTGGTTAAGTTGATTAGTATATAAGTCTTGGGTCTATCAGTGAATCTACTATATACAAGTGCCCCACCGATTGAACTTAGTCCTAGCACCTTTCCCTTGCAAATCCAAGGTTCTTGAATAAGGGCTATATTGCAGTCCCCCATCAGCTTATATAGTGGACGGGTTCGACTCCATCCAAGTCACAGATTCGACTTTCTTGGCTTTCCTCAGCTCTCTACGCTGAGCTCCCGAAAGCCCCTTTGCTTGCAGTCCAGTGCCTGCAAGTTTCTTTATAGTATTCTCCATTTCTGGTGTTTCAGACACCGGTCTTGCAAGCAGACTTGCTTTCCAGGTCTGCTCCAACTCCATGGATACATTTTGGTTACCTGAAGAGTCCCCCATTGCTGGTTCCCACGAGTATGGGGGATATCAATGGTCGGCATGCCAGGTGCCCCCCGTTAGCAAGGAAGGCGTTAATAAAACGGGGTGCCGCCCTCTTCCCCGAGTTTTGAACCGATTGAGACCGGTCAACTATCTAGCCACGCATTCCTTCAGCTCGGTCGTACACCTTTGCATTTTACATTTCCAATGCTCCACCCGAAGGTACTACATTGGCCAAGAGGCGAGTTTTTTGTTGCCTGGAAATTTAGAATTTTGCCGCACCCTTGCCGTTCCAGGCAAGGTAGGGATCTTTAACGTGTGTGACAACACTCACACACGGGACCTCCATTTAACCTCTCATCCGAACGAGGCCGTAATTTTTGTGAAAAATGCTCACCTGCCATTTTTCAAGCAGTCGGCCGTGTCGGGATTCGAACCCAGGACCTTGCGATCCGTAGTCTTATGCTTACTACATTGATCCACGGCGACGCCGCTCGGTCGTACAGCACAGGATTTAGGAATTTTTGACGAGGTTGTGTCCTCTTGGTACGGGCGGTTAAGCCAAGACGCCCACACCCTCTTGCTTGTAGGGCATGACCACGACGGCAGGGAAGGCACGGTATGAGGTGTTACAGAATTGCCCTACCGGCTTCGTTTACCTCAGTGCAGGCCCACTAGCCACGAAACTACAGCTTGGGTTGGGGGGTTTGGTCCGCGGGATCGTTTTCACTTGGCTAGGGAGCGAATTTAATCCCGCATCAGCACAGTCTTCTTGCTCTCCACCATGTTGTGGGTCTTCTGCCACTCAGGTCACTGGGTCACTGAAAGAGATAAGCTTATCACGATCCTTTCCAGAGTAGATAGCTAGTCCCTTGGCCATATATCCTGGGATTTTTCCTATCCGCCACCTGGATACGCGCCCAATGGGTAACCAACCTTCTAACTACCTACCTCAGTATTCTAAATCGAGTACCGTGATACGAATCTCCACCGATCTTTTTTCGTTTTACAAATAGCAATTCTTAAACGCAATACTTGTTTAGTTACCAAAAATAAAAGTTATGACAAGATAAAAGACCCTTAAGGTAGTGTTTGGTTATTTTATTCGTAGTAATTTAGTGAAGGGAAACAGAAAACGAAAAATACTTTCGAAATGTGGTAACTTACTTTAAGTACGTTAGATAATCAACGACTTATTTAAACCCATGTTCGCTGACGTAAGATAAAGTGTAGCAAAGTCATTTAACTTAATTTTTTTAAATAGTAATAAATCTACAAAAAAATATGTTTCTCATTATGTTACAGGGTAAATATACCGAAAGAGACCATGACCTTTTTGGATTTCCCTTATCCGGAGATGAGGAAGTCATACATTGGGCATCCTGAAGTGTTAGATTATTTCCATAGATTTATCGATCATTTTAAACTAGAACGTTACATAAAGGTAAATCGTCCTAGTCACAAAAACCACTGACAAAAAATTTTTAGCTCTATAGTCGCGTGACCCAGATAAAACTAATTGCTAATGAAAAGTGGATTGTTACAAATCAAAATGTCGTTACAAAAAAGGAGGAGAGTAAAACATACGATGCTGTATTTATAACCAACGGACACTTTAGCGCTGAGAATTATCCAAAAATTCCTGGACAAGAAGTTTTCAAAGGAGTGCAGTTTCACAGTACTTATTTTCGTAAAAGTGATGAATATAAAGATAAACGTGTACTAATTATTGGAGGTGGTTCTTCGGCTGTTGATATTGCCCGGGTAATATCTGTTGTTAATCCTAACGTAAGTACAGGTGATACCATATTCCTCTACTTATTGAAAATGTTCTAGGTATACCTTAGCCATCATGGGAAATATTATTCAGAACCAGTACCCAGAATCACTAAAAGACCTGGCATTTCGCATCTTACAGAATGCGGTGCAGTGTTTGTAGACAACTCAAAAGAAGACATTGATGTCGTAATATACTGCACCGGTAAAAAGTCCAGTCATAGATATAACTTTTTAATAATTTAATAACACAGGGTATTACTATGATATCCCCTTTCTAACTGACAGCTGTGGCATTGAAGTTAATGATAATTGGGTAAAGCCGTTATATAAACATATAGTAAACATCGAGCACCCTACAATGTATTTTATTGGTATTCCACACGGTTTATGCGTCGTGCCTATGTTTGACATACAGGTAAGCATGTTACATGCCAAAATTTGTCAATGTACATTTTTAGAGTTAGCTTTAGTTTGTAAATAAATTCCCGCGTTTTTTTTTAAATTAGAAAATGCCAATTTCCGTCGTCCCCGAGTCGCGACTGCGCAGAGTGAATGGCGGAGTGCGCGCGGTGTTATAAGACTTCATTAAGCGACGAGACCTGAAACCAAGAACATCTATCGGTGGTGTGTGTGTGTGTCTTTTCTCTTTTTAGGGGTGTAGGTTCCTTACCTTACCTTCGTGTACCTCTACCTGGTATTCCTTCATTCCTCTACGAGAATAGAGTATTAGGAGGGACGGATTGGCAATTTGAGCCTCAGTAATGGCGTAACTTAACCCACAAACATGGATTCTGAGATTTAGCTACAAAATACCATCCAAGTGAGTAATCTGTTTCACTTATATAGTGTATTTGACTTTAAATGTGCATGAAAATTTGACTATTGAGCAATACTTAAAACGTGGTGATACGTGTTATAGGAATTACGCGGCTTTAACAATTGCGCAATGGTATAACGATTGCCCGCAATAGTATAGCTAGTGCCCGGTTTACAACAAACAAGCATCTTACTTTGTTTGAGAACGTGTAATGTAAATAAATTTCTAAGATACGTAATTTAGTATCATCCTGTATTTGATTTAGAATAGCAAATTTTATGAATTAAAATTGTAGAATTTACGTGTTTGTGCTTTTAATACGCTACACAAATATCGTCTAGCGTGACAATTTTACATGTTTTCAAACGAAATTTGTTTGGTTTATCCAACTAGCTGGTGAAAACATAGCTTCTTTTGTAAGGATCATTTGGGGGGCACCGTACAAAAGAAAAAAAAAGGGTTGAGACAGATGAATAGAATAATTGAAGGGAAAGAATATATAAGTAGAAATATAAATTGCACGGGTCGAGTGGTAGTCCGGTAGATAGAAAAGTATGTGCTCAGCTATATGCATTAGCTGCTTGCGCAGAGTGGGGTGGGTAGATAACCACTCGTGGCGGAGGCCAGGTGAGATTGACCAATCGCAAGAAAGGAATAGAAACTCGGAAGGCGCCAGTGACGCCGTAGAAACAAAATCCAACATCGCGATCCCACTGCGACGCGAGTTAAGGTTCGGACCTTGAGAACTTTTAAATTTTTAAATTTAAGAGCGGTCTTCATAATTACGATGTTGTGGTCAGTGTCTATATCAGCTTCTGTACAGCTTCTACAGCCTTTTCTCTAATAAGAATGTAATCTATTTGATAGCTTCCTATTTCCCTGTCTTCCACGTGTATCATCTTTTAGCATGATGTTGAAATAGTGTGTTTGTGATGGTAAAACTGTTTTTGTCGCAAAATTATACCAACCTATTTCCCTTGTCGTTTCTCGTGCCTAAACCAAATAAACCTACTACCGCTCCTTCCTTACCCTCACTTACCACTGCATTAAAATCCCCCGTAATAATTAAATTTTCATGTCCTTTTACGGATCTTAGTATGTCTTCGATATCTTTGTAAATCGCTTCTACCTCTTTCTCACTGTGGCTGGAGGTGGGCGTGTATACTTATATTGTTACTGTATTTACCAGTTTAGATTCTAGTCATCTATCGTTCTTTCGTAAGTAGTTCTCTATACAGTGCCTATATTTTTTCGCATAACTACCCCACGCCAGAATTTCCTTCCTGTGATCCTGTATGAATTACCCTAAAGTTTCCCCTCCAAAAAATCCCCCGCCTCTGGCCACCGAACTTCGCTGATCCCTACTATGTCTAGTTTTAACCTATCCATTTCAATTTTTAAGTACTCTAGCTTACCTACTTGCTTAATACTTCTGACATTTCACGCTCTGACTCGCAGAATGTTCCCGATTCCTTTTCTAAGTTTTCCTAACACATTTTCCAAAGTAGTCCCGTCCAAGAGATCCGGAATCTTTTACCTCAGAAAATGTTATCATTTTGAGTACAATTTAAGTACGCTTTGTACTTAGTAGGTAATGTGGTGGTTTCCCGTTGCCTTCCACATCGCGATAGTGTGTCTTAGAATACCATACCAATCTCTATGCTTTCTGCCAATCTAAGTACCGAAATAGCCGCTGCCTTCTTTCGTGGACATGCCTTAGTCTGGTTCCTCACTAAAGACCTTGCTAATTTGGTTGAATCTGTAGCTTATCTCTTTAGATCACTTGAACGCGGAAGCCGATCCACGTGTATATATATATATATATATATATATATATGATATATATATATATATATATATATATATATATATATCCATATCCATATCCATATCCATTCCAAATGGTCCTGCACCTTATGAAGTAATAGGGTTATTGTTTTGTTAATGGCTATACCCATTTCGAATGGACCTGCACCTTGCCGAAGTTCTAAATTACTAGAACAGGTGAAATGGCTTCCGTGTTCTAATGAGCTAAAGAGCCAAACTACAGGTCCAACCAAAGTAGTAGGGTCGTTAGTGAGGAACCAGACTAAGACAGGTCCCCGAAAGAGGGCAGCGGCTCTTTCGGTACTTAGATTGGCAGAAATTATAGGGGTCGGTATGGCAGTCTAAGACACACTACCGCGATGTGGAAGGCGACGGGAAACCACCACATTATCTCCCAAGTACACAGCGTACTTAAATTGTAATAAATATGATGGCATTCTCTGGGGTTAAAGATTCCGGAGTTAAAATAGTCCCCCATTCGGATCTCCGGGAGGGGACTACTTCGGAACATGCGATCGGAAAGTTAAAAATAAGAGTCGGGAACATTCTGCGAGTCGGAGCGTGGAATGTTAGAAGTATGAAGCAAGTGGGTAAGCTAGAGAACCTAAAAATCGAAATGAATAGGTTATCACTAGACATAGTAGGGATCAGCGAAGTTCGGTGGCCAGAGGCGGGGATTTTTGGAGTAAAGAATTCAGGGTAATTCATACAGGAGCAGAGGAAGGAAATTTGGGTGTGGGGATAGTTATGCGGAAAAAGATAGAATACTGTGTAGAAAATTACTTACAAAAGAACGAAAGAGTACTCATGGTTAGATTAGAATATAAACCGGTAAACACAGCAATAATAGAAGTATACATGCCCACCTCTAGCTACAGTGACGAAGAGGTAGAAGCCATCTACAAAGACATATTAAGATACGTAAAAGGACATGAAAATTTAATAATTACGGGAGATTTTAATGCCGTGGTAGGTGAGGGTAGGGAGGGAACGGTAGTAGGTTTATTTGGTTTAAGCACGAGAAACGACAGGGGAAATAGGCTGGTAGAATTTTGCGACAAGAACAATTTAATCATCACAAACACATTATTTCAACATCATGCTAGAAGACGATATACGTGGAAAATGCCAGGAGATATAGGAAGATATCAAATAGATTACATTCTTGTTAGACAACGGTTTAGGAATCAAGTAAAAGACTGTAGAAGCTACCCAGAAGCAGATATAGATACTGACCACCACATCGTAATTATGAAGGCCGCACTTAAATTTAAGAATGTGAAAAAAAGAAACGACAAAAAGCACTTGGACTTAGAGAAACTAAAAGATAAAGATATTCAAGAAAGATTTGAAAAAAAGTCAAATGAATTGCTCAAAGATATCGGGAAAATATCTGATACTAAGGAAGTAGAAACAGAATGGAATAACATTAAATCCAGCCTAGACATGGCGGCCAGAGGTATTCTGGGGTATACACAAAAAGAAAATAAGAAACCATGGATAACAAAGGATATCCTAAATTTAATAGAAGAAAGACGAAAATACAAAAATAAATCAGACGAAACAGGAAAACAGAGATACAAAGCCATAAAATGGGAAATTATTCGAAAATGCAGGAAAGCTAAAGAACAATGGATTGATGAAAAGTGCAAAGAGATACAAACGAAGATGGAAGTAGGAAAGACAGATGAAGCTTACAAATTAATTAGGATGAATTTTAGGGATATAAAATCTTATAGCAAAAATATAAGGGACGCACAAGGAAACGTCATCATAGAAAACGTAGAGAAAGTGGGTAGATAGTAAGAATATATAGGGAATTTATATGCAGGAGAGGAACTGCATTAGAACAGAAATCAGACATTGAAAATGATGACTTGGAATATCCTATACTTATAGATGAGTTTGAATTAGCATTAAAGAGTCTGAAAAATGGTAAGGCGCCGGGTACAGATAAGGTGCAAGCAGAAACTCTAAAAGCCGCTGGACAAGCAGTAACTGAACGTCTCTTCCAATTTGTATGCTATATGTATGAGACAGGCGAGATACCCAAAGATTTCAAACGTAGCATCATAGTAACTATACCAAAAAAGAAAGGCGCGGATAGATGTGAAAATTTTCGAACAATAAGTTTGACAGCACACGTGTCAAAAATTTTAACTAGAATTGTGCAAAGACGAATGGAACAACGGGCGGAAGAAATACTAGGAGGAGACCAATTTGGGTATAGGCGAAACAGGGGAACACGGGAGGCTATTCTAGCTCTGAGAGTGATAATGGAGCAAACAATAGAAAAGGGGAAAGCGTGTATATAGGGTTTGTACATCTGGAAAAAGCATTTGACAATCTAAAATGGAAAAAAATGTTTGAAATACTCAAAAAGATTGGAATGAGTTATAGGGATAGACGAATAGTACATAGCTTATACAAAGAGCAAACAGCAGTAATAGAATTAGAGCAGGAACGTAGAGAAGTAAACATTAGGAAAGGTGTGAGACAGGGATGTGCTCTATCCCCTTTGATTTTTAACTTGTATATAGAAGAGGCAATGCATTCTGTCAAATGCACGAAGACATTTGGAATTACTATGCAAGGACAAAAAATTGATATGCTTAGATTTGCAGATGATATAGCAGTATTAGCGTCTAGCAAGGAAGAGCTAGAAACTGCTCTTAATGAAATGGAAACGGTTCTAACAGAGAGATACGGTATGAAAATTAACAAAACTAAAACTAAAGTTCTAGTATGCAAAGGTGGGGAAAATAAATCAAAAACAAGAATACAAGTATGTAACACGAACTTACAAGAGGTTAAGAATTTCTGCTACCTAGGAAGCCAAATAACGCAAGATGGGAAAAGCACAAAAGATATAAAACAAAGATTAGCACAAGGTCGTGCTGCATTTAACAAGAAAAAGCAACTACTGTGCTCAAAGACCACAAACATAAAAACAAGGAAAAGATTGCTTGAAACATATGTGTGGAACATAGCACTGTACGGCTGTGAAGCCTGGATAGTAGGAGAAGCGGAAAAGAAAAAGGTAGAAGTCTTTGAAATGTGGTGCTACAGACGTATGATGAAGATATCATAGACAGACAAAGTTAAGAACGAAGAGGTACTAAAAATGGTAGGGGAAGATAAAAATATGTGGAAAACGGTAAAAAATAGGAGAGATAGGATGATAGGCCACATACTACGGCATGAGGGAGTAGTGCGGGATATATTAGAAACAGAGATAAAAAAAAGAGAAGAAGAGGCAGACCTAGGTTAGATTACTGCACACAGATAGTAAAAGATGTAGGCTGTAGGAGTTTCAGAGAAATGTGTAGGCTAGCCCAGAATAGAAATCAATGGAGGTACGCATCCAACCAATCCCAAGATGGATAAACTAATGACGAAAAAATAACTGTGCTTAAACATGATGATTATTATAAGTTACTACAAGAAGTGGTTGGGTAATAGTCTCGAATAATGTTAAGTGTGTAAAACGATTTACTGGAAAACCATTATTTCGGCAAATGTCTACGTGTTGGGGGATCTTGGTAGCCACAGATTGCTTAACCCCCTTCACTGAATCTCCGTTAAATAGGACATAAAATTAGAAAACAATAGAAAGGGAACGAGCTGTATACACATGCTGTGTGAGAGTTTCAGGGAACTATGGAGGCTAACTCAGAATATAAATAAGTGCAGGTACGTGTCCAACCAGTTTTGAGACGGAAAACTTAATGACGAAAAAATTTGCGCAGATAAATCTGATGATTAGTATAAACAACTAGTTGTTAGTTGCGAAATATCTGCAACTAATGTTGACTTTGCGAAAAGATATACTGTAAAATATATTAAATCGGTAAATGGTTAAGTGTTGGGGGAATTTGGCAGCCACAGACTGCTCACCTCCCTTCACAACCATTGAAGGTCGGAGAAATAGGGTATATAACTGTAAAACAATAGAAGGTGACCGAACCGCATCTAACAAGAAAAAACAGCGCCTATGAGGAAAGACAAGAAGAAAATTGCTGAAAGCATATGTGTGGAGGACAGTACAGTATGCCTATGAAATACGGGCGGTCTGAAACGTAGACAGAAAAACGGTAAGCAGCCTTTTGAAATGCTGTGCTTTAGATGTATGAGGACGATAGCATGGACAGACAAAGATAATAACAAATAGATTATAGAAATAGTAGGGGAACAAAGATATCTGGGGAAAAAGAGAAATAGAAGGGCGGAATACGTTCTAAGTCATTTTTGGGGAATAGTATGGAATATATTACAAGCAGAGATATTAAAAGAGGTAGATGTAGAACTAGATCAGATAGTGATAGATGCAGACTGTGCAAATTTCAGGGAAATCTGTAGGTTAGTTCAGAATAGGAAACAATGATGGTACGCGTCTAACCAGTTCCAAGACTAAAGACCTAATGATGATGATGATGAATGGCTATACAACTATTACCTCGATTTGTATTCCTAAATATGCCTTTATTATCTCCGTAAAGGTTTATTTACAAATATCTTGTATTTATATATATATATATATATATATATATATATATATATATATATATATATATAAGGTTCTTGATAATTCTTGAGCGTCGTTAAATTAGAAAAGATTTTGTTTTTGATTCTTGGGATAAAGTCGCTCATAAAATTAAACACAAAACATTAAATGTGTATCATTTGTATTAAATCGTACGTTTCGGTGATAATTTACACCTTAATCATCGATCTACATGAAAAGTATATAAATAGGTAATTCATATAACAGGTAATATATGTTTAACTTACTTATTACTTGATAAAATTATTTTATGTATTCACCCATAATAAAAGTAACAGAAGGAAGCTTGTAATATTACTGATTAAGAATTAAAATTAATTTTAAATTTTGAATGAAATGTCAGTTCACTTATTTGACAAAATGTAGGATCAAGGATGACATCAATCAACAAATTATGACACTATTTGCTTATATTTTTATTTAAATAGTAGTATGTGGTTTATTGGTAAAAATTTTTGTATGGTGGGTTGCATAAAAATAGTTAGATTTTAAAATCATATATTTTACAGGTGTAGTAAACAGGTTGACTTTTGACTTAAATTAAATAGAATTCTGTGTAAGCAATATCATTATAGTTAGTATATTTTTTGGATTAAAAGTGTATAGGTATGAGTAAATTGTATGTAAATTATTGATGTCTTCTTTGTGATTGTTGGAATTTTGTTCTTGGTTTATATGAAATGATTCTAAGAAAAGTCTTTTTTTGTAATTGCTTTCTATATCTAAAATTTTTACATTATCATAATTGACTTTGTGTTTTGTATTGTATAAATGTATAGAAAGAGCACAAGAAGTTTTTCTTAGTTTTGCATCACTTTTGTGTTGTGTCATGCGATTTCGGAGCCACTGTTTGGTTTGGCCTACGTAGGAAGCTTTGCATTCACATTGAATTTTATACACTAAATTGCTACATAAAGCTTTATTTGTTTTTTCTTTTAGTTTAGTAAAAAAGTTTCCAATGGACTTAGTATTTGAATTTATTATAGTTACAAAAGGTTGTTTTAGTAATTTTTTTATTAGTGGTGAAAGATTAGTAATATATAAAAGTTTTTGTAAATGATATCAGTATGTTTATTTTGAGGTGGAAATATGATTGTGTTAGTATGTAGTAGTTTTGATAAAAGTGGTTTAGGGTAACCGTTGTTGATTAAGATTGATATTAGTTCTTTCAGATTTTTTCTTTAAATTTGGGTTCACAGATAGAGACCATACGATGTTTCAGTCCTAATATGGTGTTAATTTTTGTTTCATGCTATGATTGGAATGGTAATTTAAATATCTTTCTGAATTTGTAGGTTTTTTGTAAATATCAAAATTGATCTTGTTGTCATTATTGCGGATAACTAGTGTATCAAGAAATGGTATTGATTGGTGAGATTCTAGTTCGTAAGTGAATTTCAAATGTTCGTTAAAATTGTTAAAATGTTGAATGGTGGTTAGTAAAAAATGTTCAGGAAGTGAGCAGAGAATGTCATCAACGTATTTGACTAGAAATACCATTTTAAAAGGTAAGTTAGGTAAAACACTTTCTACAAGTTTGTCCATTACTATTTGTGCAATAATAGGGGATAATGGTGAACCCATAGGAGTACCAAAAATCTGTAAGTAAAATTTTGAGTTAAAACTAAAATATGTGTTGTTGAAGATAAGGTTTATTGAAGTGATAAATAATTGTAATGATATATGGCAATGTGGTTCTATGGAATCCCATTTTTCTGTAATAATTTGAATGACTAAGTTGACTGGTATGTTTGTAAATAAAGAGTTAACGTCGAGAGAAACGAGAATGTGATCTTGAGGTAGTTGAAAGTTACAAGCTTCCTTCTGTTACTTTTATTATGGGTGAATACATAAAATAATTTTATCAAGTAATAAGTAAGTTAAACATTTATTACCTGTTATATGAATTACCTATTTATATACTTTTTCATGTAGATCGATGATTAAGGTGTAAATTATCACCGAAACGTACGATTTAATACAAATGATACACATTTAATGTTTTGTGTTTAATTTTATGAGCGACTTTATCCCAAGAATCAAAAAACAAAATCTTTTCTCTATATATATATATATATATATATATATATATATATATATATATATATATATTGTTAGATATTAAGAGCGGACTGTAAGGGTTGGTATACTTGCTAATTGCGGGTAAAATAGGTAAAAGAAATATGAAAGGAACTTATATAATCTGTGGTACTCACCGGCACATTGATGTGGGTAATTATAATGAAGACAGTGAAGATAGTGCAGTTCAGGATCGGCACGGGATCCTGGTCTTCCACACTTACACGAACACGTTTCAATAGACAATGATTGTTATTATACTACACTACTCGCACACGCGCAAAAGTATTTTAATCACATTTTATAAGGAAGGGAGATGGTTAAACTAATAGGAAATTTTCATTCTTATTGCAATCGTAAACATATATATTACTCATATTTAGACCAGGGTAGAAAATTAAATAATCACATCAAATAATTTTAATCACCGTGTATAAGGAATTTTATTAGATAATACGCTTTATTAAAACACCGTGGAGAATAAAAATTCATTCGTTTCAGTAAAAATAAGAGATTTAAAATCATGTACAAGACGCTTTATATCAAAAGAAACAGTATTAACAAGCTCTACGGGTAATGTAATTATTCCGAGGAAAGAAACAAATGGAAATTACGTGCAAAATTTATATTAATTAACCCTATTTTAAGTAACCGGTATTAAACAAAGTGTACACATAATAATTAATATTTAACTTGTATTCGCTAAAAATGAAAGGATAGAAGTCAATTTTAGTTGGAGTTAATTGAACCGTTAGGAACATATAATATCTATGAAAACTTGTAAAAACCCAATAAAATAAAGCTCTGAGAATTAATAGTATGTTTGAACACCTGGGTTTATTTAAAAAGCTCATTCGGCGAAAATTTTGCAGATAATTAATGGTTCAGAGAATCTTGTAGAAACCGTCGCATAATAGTTACGAGAAATGCTAAAGGTGGGTTATTTCACACTCCACATGGACTAAAATAATCGATAATAAAGAATATCAATTTGCATCAATAAGAACAGGTTAGATAGAGACAGATAATATGCGCAAGACCGAGACACATATAGTAAAAGGCGTGAGTAGAGCAACGTCATGGGGTTGCAATTGGTTGAAAGTAAAAGGCAAACTTGAGAGGTAAAAATAACAGTTCGGTATAAAAGTCAATTAGTTATTTCCAGGCTTTGCGTGCCGTGTTGAAATTTCTGAGATTTTCAACTGGCGAGTACAAAATTCGTAAAAACCGACGCGCGAGCTACGGAATGGGAACATAGCATGAGAAATTCTTAAGAATTGTCTGTTTAGAGGACAAAAGCGACGTGCCGGCTATCCGCTATATATACCGGGGGTAATATGAATTTCGCTCTCTGAGACTTTTGACTATTCGATGCGTTAAAAGCTCTCTTAGATCTTCGACTTGATTGAACGCGTTAAACAGTGCTTTTTAGTTTTCCGGTTTTAATATTAAATAATTTAAACAGTTTGCTCGAATATTATGTGATTTAAAACAGTTTGTTATTTACGTGCTAACATGAATATACTTTAGTGCACTTAGATACAAGGTAATAAAGTTTAGTATCACTGTACCAATTGGTAAAATTTACAACGACAAATATATACACAAAAGTAGGCAGTTTTTGGCGTATATTGGTGAAAGAAGTATGAATTTCTTTGTTATTTTTCGGGGTATTAATAATTAAATAGTGCATAAACGTGTCTGGATCCACAAGACTAGGGTCAGATATACACAGATTAGTTCCGGAAAAGCCCTGAAACAACTTTAAATAAATGGTGATGGAGAAAATTTTAAAGCGTTGAGAATCAGAAGCCGTAAATATAACCCAGTTGGAATGGTGTGATTAACAAAAGGGACGATGTACATTGAAGCTACGAGTGCAAGTAACCTTCAGGTAAATTATACTATTTTGTTTGAACTTTGAGATTTTGTGTGTGTTGAATAACTTTATAATTGATTTACTCAAAATGGACAGTAGTGAAATGGTACTAACAATAATATTTTAATTTTAAGGTGAAATTTGCTTGTTTAAGTAGAAAGGGGTATTTAGTATTGATGTTCTGGATTATGAAGAAAATTTAGGGTATGTCTTTGAGCTCAATTAGACGAACCTGGTTAATTAACGTAAAGGGGTGGTAGATGCTCCCTTTGTACTCTGCTTATAATGTTATAGTAATTAGTAGGCATCCTACAAGGACTTTAATTCTGGATGCACATTAAAATGATAATAAATTTAATTTTGAAATTTTCCGATATTAAAATTTATGCTGAATATTAATTTTGAAATTTTAATGTATTGTGAATATTGATGTAAATAGAGTTGACGTTGATGTTTGTGGTAGGAATGTGTTTGTTTTTTATGTATGAAGATGAAAGCTATCTAGAGGAGCAGCCGAGGCGATTAACAGAAGAAAGTCAATGGACCAACACAGTTAAGGTAATGAATAGCTTTTTGTAGGATTCACAGCATTCATGACATCCAATTCGTAGGGGCCCGATTCGAAAAGCGGAGTTCACGGATTTTTGGTGGTATCACAGCATTCTTTGGCGCCCAATTCGTGAGGCTCGATTTTAAAATGGTGGTTTCACAGCATTCTTTGGCGCCCAATTCGTGAGGCTCGACAATAATACAGGAAACACAGCAAATATATATATATATATATATATATATATATATATATATTGATATGATAACGCCTTAATTATATAACCCAGTTTGGAAAATTCAGGACTTAGTATTTGAATTTATTATATACAAAGGTTGTTTTAGTAATTTTATTAGTGGTGAAAGATTAGTAATATATAAAAGTTTTTTGTAAATGATATCAGTATGTTTATTTTGAGGTGGAAATATGATTGTGTTAGTATGTAGTAGTTTTGATGAAAGTGGTTTAGGGTAACCGTTGTTGATTAAGATTGATATTAGTTCTTTCAGATTTTTTTCTTTAAATTTGGGTTCACAGATAGAGACCATACGATGTTTCACTCCTAATATGGTGTTAATTTTTTGTTTCTTGCTATGATTGGAATGGTAATTTAAATATCTTCCTGAATTTGTAGGTTTTTTGTAAATATCAAAATTGATCTTGTTGTCATTATTGCGGATAACTAGTGTATCAAGAAATGGTATTGATTGGTGAGATTCTAGTTCGTAAGTGAATTTCAAATGTTCGTTAAAATTGTTAAAATGTTGAATGGTGGTTAGTAAAAAATGTTCAGGAAGTGAGCAGAGAATGTCATCAACGTATTTGACTAGAAATACCATTTTAAAAGGTGTTAGGTAAAACACTTTCTACAAGTTTGTCCATTACTATTTGTGCAATAATAGGGATAATGGTGAACCCATAGGAGTACCAAAATCTGTAAGTAAAATTTTGAGTTAAAACTAAAATATGTGTTGTTGAAGATAAGGTTTATTGAAGTGATAAATAATTGTAATGATATATGGCAATGTGGTTCTATGGAATCCTTTTTCTGTAATAATTTGAATGACTAAGTTGACTGGTATGTTTGTAAATAAAGAGTTAACGTCGAGAGAAACGAGAATGTGATCTTGAGGTAGTTGAAAGTTACAAGCTTCCTTCTGTTACTTTTATTATGGGTGAATACATAAAATAATTTTATCAAGTAATAAGTAAGTTAAACATATATTATGTAGATCGATGATTAAGGTGTAAATTATCACCGAAACGTACGATTTAATACAAATGATACACATTTAATGTTTTGTGTTTAATTTTATGAGCGACTTTATCCCAAGAATCAAAAACAAAATCTTTTCTATATATATATATATATATATATATATATATATATATATATATATATTGATATGATAACGCCTTACTCGGTGTAATAAACGTTCTACTTAACGCCACCGCTCTGTGTTTCTCTCAAATTAATCTTTTACTTTTATAATGATATCACGGCTAGCCCTTTTTAATCTACACAGAGTGCACAACGTTACGATGATCAATTTTCCTTTTTCACCCCTTTATGATTACCTGTTTAAATTGATAAAACGAAGTCAATCAACATTCATATAATGAAACGAAATAATATTTACAATTTTTGAAATTCTTTAAATACACCCTTCGATCAATTAATGTCATATGGATTATTTATTCCAAAATTTATATACTTTTAATTTAATTTAAAGTCACCAAAAACAACACCCTTTTACAAAAAAATATCTGGAACGTTCGAGGCCTTTCTATGATTAATTACATAAGTCTAAACGCATGCAATGTTCCTGTTGACTCTTTACAAGTTTTGGATAAATTGAATAAATTCAGTATTAAAATTTAAATTGAAAAGATTCTTTAAAATTAAGTACATTTGACCTGTGATCTCCTGATATGTTGTTTCGTGTTGTAGATCAACACCCCCCTTACTGTCTTTAATCGAATACCAATGCTCTGCTTTGTCGAACCAATATTTCAGTACAGTTACCCCTTGTTTTCCAAAAATCACCTCGTTCTTTATTATATATTTCTCTGCATATGCTTTGAATCTCTTCCTTAAATACCTCTTAAATTCGTGGGTTACTTAGTATTATGAATTATCCCAGAATTACACCAGAATTAAAATTAGAATTGTTTTCGACGCAGATTAGAATTGTTTTATAAGTGAACCAGAATTGTACCAGAATTTGACTGGAAGCCGATTAGAAACCCTATATCATTGTAAATATTTAATCTAAATTAATTAACCAATTTCTACTCACGTTTTCTGAAAAAACGGCAAAAACTTTCATATATTCTTAACACAATTTTTATACAGCACTATTTTCACTATATTATAAACTTTATTTATCTGGCGCGTAGATTTCTGATTAAAAGTGATGTGGATTCAACCTGCTTCAAGTTGAAACTGACCTGCCTTATCACCAGTGGGTGTTACATAGCTTTTTCCCACTACCTTTGGGTTGGGTTTCCAAGCAGTTTTGCAGATTGTCGCGACCAACAAGGTTTTCTTTAATATTTCAAGCTAATTTCTGATGAAACTTCTTTGTATTTCCGTTTCATGGTGTTTATTTGCGATCTTTGATACCTTATTATTTGTTATCGTGGCCAGATTATTAGCTTACGTCTGTGTTTTGTATAGATAATGCTTTTGGATAATTGTACAAAAATAAATGATGTACCTCTAGTTTGGTTCGTTCTTATTTATTCATGCGTTTTCTTATCAAAGCGTTTATTGTTCCCGCGTAATTGCATGAAGATTTATTAGGTTTCATCTTATCTTCTGCGTCTTTATTTTATAAACTTTTATAACACTTCTCAACGTAGTTTTAATTACATGTACGATTATTTCTCTGCTGAATACGCGTTCTATTGTTAAAAGATGTGCTCGCTGGCATTGTTTAAAGTTAATTGAGGTCTATATACAGTGTGTTTAATGCTTGCTATTTACGTAATGTACGAATTACTTATTTTTCTGCTAAATAAATGCAGTTTTCTGATTCCCATTCCTATTTATAGTTACTGCACGACCATTACTACTAAATACACTCCTAAACAACCCCGTATCACAGCAATATATATATATATATATATATATATATATATGTTTATATATTTTAGATAGTTAATTTCATCATATGTATATTATTGTGGAGTCTACTCATGGTAATTGGCCCAGCGTTGATCGCCATTTAATTATCGTGTAGTCACCTCTGAAATAGTCCCAGCGTTAAGCCGTCATAAATTATCGTTGCGTTTCAAACAGGACTAATGGTGCTCCACAATTTGGGTGCCTATAATTATTGTGAAGTTCTTGGTTTCGTGAAGTTTACCTCGGCTCCGGTTCCTACAAGGCTTATGAACTAACATAACAGCTTATCTGGCCTTTTGAATCTTAAACGCCTCCTAACTGTCACTATGCTGTAATTCTGAAAGACAAAGTCTTCCCTACAATCCTATATAGAATAACGCAACTATCAAAATACGTCACACTCTATTTATACAAAATAAAATTTACAACTTTCAAAACCTTTCTCATTTACAATTGTTCACTTACATACAATAATATATGTTTGAATAGAAACAATTTATTTCTCAAAAATTGTTTGGATTAATTATTTTCCTCATACATATACCCTATTAAAGTAAGTGGGCTAACCTCGTACCTGACTTTAACACTTGTCTTAATATGAGCTCACAGTAAAACTCTTTCAACCTGTGTGCAAAATTATAGCACTGCAATAATAAAAAGCCTTCTTTACTTTGTACAAAACGGCCTTATTATCCTTACATTAATTATCTCTCTCTACATAAACATGTTTTCATTTAGATATAATGTTTAATACAATTTTAAGTCCCTCAAATTCCTAGAAATAATCACTCAAAAGTACAAAGAGTTAAAGCACATCAAATATACACCAGAACAAGGTTTTATAAAAACTAGTTACCTGATAACCATTATACTGCATGCATCTGCTAACCAGCCCTCGAGGATGTTGCCGTCTAAAATGACTCTAAGCTATGGAACCGCTCCCCAGGTTGAGTCACACCATTCCCTCGACACGCTGCTCTCCAAATCTCTCCTAATGTACCATTGAAAGTGCATCCAAACCTCCGAAATTTCCCATTACAATTCCATTTACAATCAATAAATCAATATTCGATGCATTCAGCATTAGCAATCTATTTTAGAACGCCTTGTACGCTCCAACCACCAAAATAGCAATAGTTTGTACTTACATACTTTGTAAAAGCTTCTCTTTTAATTCAGTATTTACTTAAAGATTTTCAAAAACGCCAATTCATTATCACGACACACCAATTTGTGTGTAATTCCAACTAGCAATATTTGTTATCAAATCACTGCATAATATACACTACTACTTGAGTTAACATCGATGGCGAGTGAAAAAAGTAAGAGAACCTCACTCTACCTCTAAGGTGTTTATATAGAACCAAAAGTACTCCCCTGTTTCCAAGTTTCGCACAACTCCACTACGGATAAACAAACATTCTCGATATTCTGCCAACCGTCGGCTCGTTTCTTGAAATTCCAATCACAACCACCACAAAACTCCACCTAATTTTGTCAACAACACCAACGGTTTTTCACCCTCCATAAATTTTAACGTACAAATACAGAAAAATACCTAGAAAGTCGTTCCTACCCTTCCAACGGTCGGTGTCTTCGCCGAAAATTAGCCTTAACGGAAATCAATTCCTGCTTGATACACGCTTCACAACTGAAACGAACCTAGTCCTTTCTCTCAGTCATTGTTTTTCTCATGCTTCGTTATTACGAATCTCACTCGGATATGTGCCCTCTCTAACTTTTAAATTGTTACGCGTCTACTTGTAACGTCCAGTTACATCTCTTATTTCTCTACATATTTTAAACCGATACAAACATGTTCTATCTTACTCCTGCTCATAGCTTCTGGGTTATCTTTGTCCCCTTGTTTGTTACGAAGTCTAACTGATATTTTACCTATGCATCTCCGTCCTTCATATGCTGTAACAACGTTCGTCCTTGTTGGTGATATCAATCCGCGTCTGCCTTAACGTTTATTTGTATTCGTAAAAAATATTGACTATCTTTCCTATCCATAACAAGCTCGTGTTTTCAACAATTACGGATACATAATTCATAACACAACCCTTGAGTTCATTATTTAAAAAAATACAATACACTCTGTTTTAGTAACTGGGAAAGTACTTACTCATAATAAAATAAAAAACACACATCACTTTACTTTCAGAAGTACAGGAATCAACCACCTGTCTCACGGAAGTATCGAAATAAAAAAGCCTGTCATAAATCTTAAAAGTTAATTAAAACTAACAATTGCTTTAGGATAACCAAAATCTCCCTCACAAGAAAACTCCGAAACTATAATTTTAGTTAAGTACCCAAACTAATTGAAAGTTATTCAGACAACTCGGGCTGCTTTATACATAACTAGGGTCTTAGCTACTTGATTGACATCTATTAGTAGATACTACTAATCTGACACGTTAAGTGCCTTCCAAATAAAGCTTCGTACCTTGGGAATGTTAATTAACTCTTTGGATTATATTTTTCAAGAACCCTGCTCTGGCTACTTGGGAACGGAGCTTTTGAAGCCGTTTAAAATCGCAGACATATTTATGCTACAAAACCGTTATCCTAATAATTGGGACGCTAAAATTAAACTAGAAAATAAACCAATTTGAGAAATAATAGAGAGTTATTTTTACATAACCGACTGTACTAAAACAGTATGTTACAAATCATCGATTCTACGTTAAAGAAATTAAAAAAAAGCTTTTAAACCATTATACACTATTTATATTATGATTAAAGCTGCGTTTTCATTCTCTACACTTACTAATTGATCCTTCTTGATAGATGTTTAACATTTATCGTTCTAAATATAATTAATATGATATTTCCTTACAAATAAGTGTAAAACTGAAACTATATTGAAACTAACTTTAAAATTCCTACATTAAATTGAATAATCATTACCTTAAAATTTTAAAACACCTAATTAACTTTTGAATAAGTGGTACCTACGCACGCTAGCTTGACCTATGACCTATCTATCGATTTCTAACCTTCAAATTACATAGTAATATATATATATATATATATATATATATATATATTTTATTATGTATGAAGAATCTGATCAAATATATATAATTCGAAAAATAAGAGTTAAAGAATTAATAGTTGCACGCCTAAATGTGGTGTCAGCCTTTTGAATGTTTAGAAACGGCGGCAAATCTTTCCTGATAGTACCGCAACCTGACGTGCTTGCATATATTTAAACACGCTGAAAAATACTATGCTAACATTTGTAGTTTTGTAAGATTTAATAAAGAAAAAAATTTGTTTATTTATGCCACGGCTTTTAAGACTCACTCAGGGATAATTGTATCTAACAATTTTACTCTGTAAGAAAACGTGGGTTCTTCGTCCTCTTACAGGTATATTTAACACATGCGCATAAAGCGTCGTCTAGTTAAAACCACTTAACCTCTCTTAGTACTTGTCTGTCGTGGTTATATTCAAAGATTGATAAATATACTCAGAAATGTCTAATTTAGATAAACGTTTAAGATTCAAATTACTAACAAATAACTTTAAATGATGTATATATAAGAATGACTTCAAATACCTGCAATTCCTCTGAATGTGGTTGGCTTGTACATGGACCTTGATACAGGATACAACAAAAACGTCTAGCGAACGCTTGCAGTTAATACCTGTTGAAAGTAAGTTTTAGTTTTATGTTCTAATAAAATTCACTCTTTTTTAGGCTCTATAACTAATAAACTAATAATTCGGCAACTGTATACTTAGATAAGGCTCTATTAATAGGAACTCTTGCAATACTTCACCACATAAGATGAAACGTAATCCTATACGACTGGAAACCCACTGCAAAATATCTACAGCTCACTGGTGCTACTCTTCACCAACACTGGAGATGACCCTTTGTTCGCTTTACTTAGAATCTCTCTTCTGTAACTTTACTTGGTTGTATAAACCTTATTAATCATTGCATGATACACTTTTTCTCCACAAACATGAAACCCTTTTGTAGTATTACTCCTGTTATACGCTTAAATAAAATGGATAAATTTTAAACACACATATTAACTTTTTTCTAAATTCAGTTACAAGCTTTAAAAGCCAAAACATCTATATAGTACAAAATTTTAAAATCAACTCCCTTTATTATCAACACTTATCACCTAGGAGATAGTCTCTAAAAAATTACATCTTGCCTGCTATCTATAATAATCTAAGAGGTACATTCATTGATTCAACATTATCTGTACTTAATTACTATTTTGGAACAGATACTGATATCATTTATATAACTTGTCATTGGTTGAAATTCCACAAATTTTACCATCACTTTATGATAATTAAAAATGCTAAAATACTTTCATTTACAGGTACATAAATTAATTAATGGAATAGAGTATCCTTGAACAATTACAAACATAATATTTTAATAAAATTTAAACACATTCAGTTGGAATTACATTAGATACATGTTGTAATAAAGAACAGTAAATCAAAAATGCTTCCTTCAAACCTCAAACGCTGCATCACTAGTACATAACATTTTATCTACGTTTAACAAGTAATTATTTATGAATCCTTATTTTATCGTAGTGTTTTAAATTTAGAATACCTTGATAGGAGCGATAAATTAAAGTGTTTACCCTCAGTACTAACAACTATCTTTTAAACCATTTTATAATATCATTATATATATATATATATATATATATATATATATTGCTGTGTACCTAACCTGAACAATAGAGCCCCACCAATTGGGCTGTCATAAAATTTACCTATAAAAATAAAATTCCAATATCTCCGGAAAAGCTCCCCTAAATCAGCATACCACGGCTAGCTCTGCTTCCAGCTTTCTCAGAGATACTTACCTATCCTATGCTTACTCTCTCTCACTTAGACTACCAAATAAAAATTACCAATCAAATAATTCAACGAAACATACAACCTTATATTCATACAAATCAAAAATTTTTACGTCACACTAGCTTAAAATTTACAAAATTGGATATAAACATCTTCGTAAATTTTACAATATCGACCATTAAATCCTTTTAAATTTAATGAATTTAATCTATTTCAACACTTCTTTATATACAGTTCAAGTAGATGGGCCTATCTTCAAACCCTAAATTGAAATCTACCCTGGTCTATGGTAAGCTCAGTATAAACCCTGTTACTCTGAATGCATAAATAAGTTTTAAACAATTCTCAGGGCCTGTTTACTTTTTACATCAAAATTATACGTCATGTATTTATACCTTCAAATAATAAATTCAAATTGTCTTTTTCATATAACCTTTAAATTAGATTTTATGTTTATAAAAATATTCACCAAATATGTCAAATCACTCTAACACAAAATACCAGCACAAAATGCTCAAGCAATCACAAAAGAAAACAAATTTCGTTTCCTGGTGTTTGCTCTTGCACAATCACTTCTGAAGATGTCGTCCACCAAATACTCGTCGTTGCATTCCATCCAACTTCCCTCTGCTACATGTACATCAAACTCGTTACCACTCGTACATCCAATTCTATGCAGACGCCTTCAATACATCTACCCATATAATTGTCCAAATATGTTAATCAGGTTCTTAATAAATCATACAACCAGCGCCCTCGTTCCGAAAAATAACTAGGCTCGCTTACCTTAGTAACAGCTTTTGTTCGTTATTCGTATTTACTTACAGTCCCGTTTATGACATAGCACCTACTCGTCCTTTTACACTAGTAATTTAAATTAAACGGACTGCACTATCACCGATTTACAAATTTTTAACTTGGATGTTACACAATTTAGGTCTAAAACAAACAGAAGAAATAAGAGATAAGAGACCCCCACTACGTCTCCTAGTGTATTTATAAGCGTTCCAGCCTACCTTCGGTACCCTGTTTTCATTGAAATTCACCTCTACCTTCACCGATTCTCAAAATCCAAAACACAACAAACTTTAAAACTCAGAAATTTCTTATTCTTCGTAACTTTAGTCCGAAAATACTGATCGGCATGTACAACGGTCGCAATACTCCTAGAAAAATCTCTCATTTCACTCGCAATTGGCCAATCCAAAACATTTCTCCCATCGTAAGTCTATCGTCCAGATATGTTCTCCTCGTCTAACTCATATTTACTGTATTTGTTAACATCCCACTATAGCAACTTAAAATCGATATTGTTCTTAGTCTCTACAATTTATCGCGTGCTTTAAATGGCCATTCTATCGCGTGTTCTAAATGGCTGTTTTATCGCATGTTTTAAATGGCTGTTTTATACAACGTCTGTTATTTTTCATTCTCTTTTACCATATGCTATTTACATTCCGTCTCTGCTCTGTTTTCAACCAACCTGCTGTTTCTCAACCTTCGCTTCTGTCGTTATCTCAAATTTCTAAAGCATTATGTTTCAACGTACATTACGATTTCTTTAATTGTTTATTTGTATAAAAGTCGTTTCCATGAACTGTTTGCCAGTTTGAAATTGTATTTTCCCAAGTTGTTTAATTTGTAGACTTCCTAGGATTTGTTTTTAACAAACGCTTTGTTAGTTAAATGAATATATGCGTTTACATTATCGATTTTTTATACAAAAGCTCTCCTTTATTATTTGATGTGCTCTATTTACAACCTTAGAATATTAGAGCTAATTGCCCTCGTGTTCTCCGTGAGTTTTTATGCCTATCATGCTTTCATACTATGCAACTTTAAAATTACGATTTATTAATACAAATGTATGCTATTATCCGTTTGTTTTAAGGTCAAAACTAATTAATTTGAAGCGTAAATAATATATTCCTGTATTCTATATACAAGGTCCTTACAAATTTACTCTCTTGACTTATATATATATATATATATATATATATATATATATATATATATTGCCTGTGTGTACGATAGCCAGTGAATACCCCATATTATTGAAACTTTAAAATTTAGATTAAACGGCATTTCCATTATATTTTTATTTAAATGTAACAAACAAGTATTACTTGCTTGTTTTATTTGTATGAGTTTAAATGTTACTGTTGTTTCAGGCTCGTTTCGCATTTGCAGCACTAAAGCAACACTTTCGTTTGCCAATTAAAGAAGAAATGATAAAAGAGTTAGACCAGCACATGGAGTTACTACAAAAAAATGGTGCTCCTGTCAGCCATGCTCATTTACTTATAGGGCCTGACAAGCAAGTAGCGTATTTCGACGAGCTTGCCACTACAGCTGGTATAAGACCTTCTCCACCTGTTATTAGTAAAATTTATCAATGGACTGTATCTAACACGAACCGTAAATGTCGTTTTAAGATAATTGACGATGACAATTTTACCGTTCATAGTTTAGTATAAAGAAACTATGCAGCTATTAATTAAGTTTGAAACATTTTAATAAACAATTGTAATTAGTTTACTGTTTTAACCTGTTTACAAATAATTAAACATACGTCAACCGTAAATAAAAGTTTAATTTGATTACAGGTATTATAATTGTACTGTAACGATTTTTCTAATTGTCCTTTAGCCCCTATTTCTAATAAATACAGGTCTAATAATTATTCTTCACAATCATAGATATTCACAGTTTTGTTTACATTAATACCAGCTAATTACTATTTATACGCACTAGTTTAATCTTCTAAGAACTACGAATTAAACATTATTGTGGCACTAATCTTACTGGTAATTTGTTTATCTAGTACATTGGTATCACGTAAGCAAATTTATATAAGTGAGCTTATGTCATTTTTATTTATGAAGGAGTCAGCGGACAACAAAAACCTAGTAACACAAATATCCCTTGATTCCAGGGAATTGTTTTGCTCTGGCAACACTGGTTGTGCAAACGGTCGACGTTTTCTGGTTTCACATTTTTATTTTGATTATTAAAATGGCCCCACCTCGCGTAGGTTTTTAAAAGTCACCCGTTTTCTGATAATAATACTACTATAAAAGGTTTTAATGGATTTAGCACGTTCGCCACCAGACGTCACACATATGTGACGGCGAGCATAACTGCGCATAAATCGGATTTTAAGGGTGGGGGGGGGGGCAGAAAGAGGATTGGAAAATCATGATCTGACTTAGTATGATATAGGTGTACGATTTTAAACATGTTAATTATTTTAAAAATATAAACAATATATATATATATATATATATATATATATATGTACAATTATAAAAGAAATAAATAAATAAAATATATAACCAAAAAGCTAATATGCACGACAAACCCCCACACCACTAAAACAATCACTGTCTTACATTATAAGCGCGGAAAAATCTGGAATAAATAATAACAAATAAATAATAACAAGTAAATCAATAACCCTAATTAAATTAAATCAATAAAGTAAACAAAGAGAATAAAATAGAGTGAAACCGCGCATCCCCCCAGGACTTAAATGATAGTGATTGTGATCCCCCAAGACTTTAGTGCATACCCACAAGAACTCTTTCAGTGCATACATCTCCCCTTAGCGGTAAGTTACGAATGGCTGTAAGCAGACGACAAGATCTTCGGATGCTGGAAAATTTGTATACGAGGTTAAGAGTTAAATTGTGGCGGCTGTACTCGCATAAGCATTGATTTGTATTAATAAGCAGATTTTGAATAATTTTCCGAGCACGTATTTGTGTGTAATGGCGTTAGTCGATATAATGCTCATGCGAGTGCACCGAAAATTTATATTTGGGTGATGCTTTTGCTAATTTATACACTGTAACATGCTTATACTTTAAGATGTTTAGTTATTTAATATATATATATATATATATATATATATATATATATTAAAATGTCTAAGGGAGCTACTAAGAGTTATAAGGGTTGGTTAGTACAAGGTAGTATATGCCAAACACAAATAATCCACATATTTGATCACATAAACCTAAAAATATATGTTTGCCGTATTTTATGTATACTAAAATACCATGCAAATATAGTAGTTGAAATTAAGTGCCAAAAAGCAATTTTAAAATGACTAAGTGGCGTAGTAAGATGTGAAATGCTCAAGGGTTTATACCAAGTTGAATTTTTAAAAACCTTTGAAAGTACATTTGCCGTCCAAAAGCCGGATGCGTCTATGAATGTTCACTATCAACATGCATCCAGGGTCAAGTATAATTTATTTTGGTTTCATTTTCTATAAAATCAACTTTTGGACAATATTTGTAAACTCAAAATTATTAGTTATAACAACGTAAAATATGATTGGTGGAATGTAAAGATTTAGGACATATATTAGAATTTAATGTAATTATGAAACTGTATAAAAGACATGGACTATGGTATGTGCGACACGAACTTAGTTATTTGTTATGGACTTTAAGATGTAGTAGGCTAATAGAGATTTAACATGGTCGCCTTAGAGAGTAAACAAAGTGATTATTTTTCGAACAAATTTTGTAATAGACGTGTTTTCAGAACGGTGCTAATTTGTATTCAAATATTTTGAAAAAGAAAATAAAAGTAATCATTTTAAAATGAGTTTAATTGAAAAGTGGTAAAGAAACAAGCGGAAGTATAAAGGAATATTAGTGATTGTGCGACGATTAGAAATTGGATTTGGAGAGTGGTCTTAAAGGTAGCGGGTCAGCGAGTGGTTATACAGATTAGGAGTTGGATATTGGAGCGGGTTAAAGGCAGCAGGAGTATTGAGCGGAAACACAGATACGAGTTGGATATTGGAGCGGGTTAAAGGCAGCAGGAGCATTGAGCGGAAACAAAGATACGAGTTGGATATTGGAGCGGGTTAAAGGCAGCAGAAGCATTGAGCGGAAACAAGGATTTGAAGTGGAGATTAGTACAGAGGAAGTTATAGCACTAGTTTTTCTAAATTCTAAATTTGGGTTAATCATTTCAGATATTGGGGAACAGTAAATAGTCGAGGACACCTGGAAGCAGCACGGAAATTCAAGAACAGCATTGTGAAGACGTATACGGTAATTAGGATTTTGTGCCAGGATTCAGCAAGGCATCGACGGAGTATAGACCAGGTGAGTTTTTAAAATCATATTTTTTAATACGTCAAAATTTAGTCATATAAAATTTGGTTGTAATTTAATTTGGCACATAGTAACTTTGATATAATTAGAAATTTTGGCATATACTAAAGTAGAGTAGCAATTTTAGTAGTAAAACGAAAGGGTGCACGTTGGTTGGACTTAACACAACTACTTATAACGGAAACCCACTATAAGCAGTTGAATAACCTGAGATTAAGAGTTTTAAATAGTCGAGGCAATACATTAAATAGTTTATAAAAGAACCAACCAAACGGTGCAAGTACAAGGGGCGTGCATTAGGTGTGCACATTTTACAAAAGTATAAAATAAAGGGTATAATATAGGTGAGACACACAAAAAGTAGAGGGGTGGTGTATATAATATATATATATATATATATATATATATATTGCTGTGATTCTCGTTACTACGGTGAAATCTCCTCTGATATTCGATTTCTTACCTGAATATCGCCTCTTGAATCCTTCCGCCTCGGCTGCTCACCTAGTTAAAACTTTCATCCTCATTCATAAAAGAAAACACATTCCTACCACAAACATCAACGTTAACTATATTTACACCAATATTCACAATACATTAAAATTTCAAAATTAAATTTCAGCATCATAAAATTTTAAGTTCATATTTGTCATGATTTTAATTTGCATCCGGAATTAGAGTCCTTGTAGAATGCATACTAATTAAGTTAACAATATTTGCAGACCTGAGTCTGAATAAAAGGGAGCATCTCCCACCCCTTTACGTTAATTTAACAGGTTAGTCTAATTGAGCTCAAAGACAGACCCAAATTTTCATCATAATCAAAAACATAAACCTGAGAAATACTCCTTTCTACTTATACAAGAAAATTTTACCTTAAAATTCAAAATTTGTTGTTTATACAAATTTACTACTGTCCATCTTTATCAAACAAATTATAAAGATATTCAACACACACCAAAACATCAAAGATCGAACAACAATGCATAAGTTACCTGAAGGTTACTGCACTCGTGGCTCCAATGTACATCGTCCTTGCTAATCCCACCATTCCAGTTGGTTTATGATTACGTCTTCAGATTTCTGACCGCCTTTAAAATTTTTCTACACCACCATTCATCTAAAAATGTTTCAGGGCTTTTCAGGAATTCATCTATGTATATCTAAATCTTGTTTTGTGGATCCAATCACGTTTACGAATAACATTTGATTACTAACACTCCCGAAAAATAGCACTGAAATTCATAATTCTTTCACACTATATCAAAACTGCATACTTCTATTTATTTATTTATCGTTATTAATTTGGATAATTGGTACAGTAATACCCGCAAATATAACTAGACTTTATTACCTTTATTTATCTTCTCTAGGTGCACTAATGCATAATAACTGTTATCGTAGCACGTAATCACCACGTAATTTACTTGAAGTATCTAATAAAATAAAAAAATAAAGAGCAAAACTGCTTGAAGTATCACATAAAATCAAAAATAAAAAAGAGCTAAACTCCTATCAGCACGGGTTTTTATAATGGCTCGCTTGCAAGTCGAATTTGTCCCGCGACGGACGATTTTAAGAAATTCGCATTCTATTTTCCCTTCCGATGGCTCGGCACAATGATTCTACTGAAATTTGTACTCGTCTCGCAACACGTCCGAGAACAACTAATTAATTTTACATGGAAATTGTTATGTTTCCACCTCTCCTGTTTGCATCTTATTTCAACCTTAATCGCCAATCTAGTCTGTTCATTCTATCTACAACCTGTGCTCTTGTTTTACATATTTCCCTCGTTTAACTACCAATGCATTCCCTCTCGCTTGTCTTTATAACACAAGCTCGCTTTCTTACTTGCACTCATATAGCTTGAAGCTTATTGACTATCATATACATCGTTATCTTTGCAGGTGTTCTTCGTTCTAATACGCTGAAGGCTTTTATGTGACTTCCCCACGTCTTTTATAATTTCTCGATAGTTTTAGTACTTGGAATGATTAAATTAAATACAAATTGAACATTTTAACTCTGCTTCTTTTTATAGAAAGCGTCCAGTGAATAATTTAAATCCCTTATTTTTAATGAAACGAATAAATTTGTATGCTCCATGGTTTTAATAATGCTTATTATCTAATGAAATTCTACATTACTTCCTTCTACACGTTGATTATGATTGTATACAAACCCTACATTCTAATTGAATGATTTAAATCTACACAGTAGGCCTTTAATTAAGCGTACTATTTTCCACTGCTTTAATATACACGGTATTTAACATTATCTAAACAATATAAACCCTATGTTTAGAAGTAAATGACGAATTTATCCAATATGCCTTTAAATAAAGCGTATTATTACCCAAAGCGTCCTTATACACGGTGATTAAAATTATTTGCTGTCGTTAATTAATTTTCTACCCTGGTCTAAATTTGAGTGATATATATATATATATATATATATATATATATATTGTTGTGTAATTTATAAATTGCTGTGTACTGCCTGTATGAATTGAGCCTCACAAATAGGGCGTCATAAATTGCCGTGTACCATGTTTCAGCCTCTGGAATTGGGCGTCATAAATTGCTGTGTCCCTCTTTGGTACTCATTAGATTCGAAAATTTACAATTTATAAAAATCTAAAATTTCACTAAAAAAAAATTTAAAAAAAATTCTTACCCAGATTTTGCTTCCATTAACTTAATTACTTCAACAGCTCCCTGGCTAGATCAGTTGGGCCTCCTATTAGATACCTAGATTTACTATCATACTCTTATCGTTCACGCACACTCTCAATAAAACCACAAAATAATACAACAATCATACAGTATTTATTTACCACTATTTACAAATAATAATTCACGATTATGTACATTTCGGTGCTCAAGTTACGCCTCAATCAATTCTATCTTTGTAAAGTCCAGGCTTTTAAATTGAAATATCAAACACATTTAATATAACAGGAGTAAATGGGCCCGGCCCTGAATAATACCTTATTAAAATTTTCTCATTTTTATTTATAATTATTTCTAATTAGTACGCTCTGGAGTATGGTGAGCTCATGATAGCCCAGTTTATTTTATTAATGTATGCTTTTTACTTTGCATACTCTGACTACAAACACAAAAACCCATGTACTCTTAACAATAAAAATTTAAATTTAGAAAGAACGTTAATAAGCTTTATACACCATTAGATTTATATTCACATACCATAATCAAAATCAGTTATACATGTTATATTCAATACGCAAAATAATGCAAAATACCATCAAAGTTCATTCTCACACATCACAATAATTGTCATAGTTTATATCAACAACAGCAAATTCTAATGCGTTACCTGAAATTTCTTGAAGATCCCTACTCCGTTGACGATGAAGTTAAATTCCTGCACCCTCGGTCTCGTGGTTCTGCTCTGCTTGCCGCTTCCAGCTATTTATAGATGAACACCATCCAAGTTGTGCTGCATGCTATTCATTCAAGATCCATTCAAATCCAAATACAAGTATATTACACTTTTTCATTATTGCATAATTTAATTTACGTTACTTTGCTTTACTTTACGAGCTTGTAAAAATATCTGTTGCACCTCAATTAAAAATAAACTCGACACTTTCCACGTTTCAAACTATGAGGCCAACAATCTAACACGGTACTATTTAATTTATAAAGTTCAAATACTTACAAGCTCGTTAGTAGTATGCGTTGCAAATTAACGAAGTCAAAGCGCGAAGTCAAAACAAGAGAAATCAAAGAGGAAGCTATCAATATCGCTAGTTTATTTATATTAAAAGTTAAGCCCCCGCTCGGCCACACTTTACCCGAAATCCTAATTGCAAACTAACTCTTTCTTCAAATTTTGGTATAACCGTTTTCAAAATCTTTGAAATTTAGCTCGTTGATACGATATTTCCGAAAAACCCGCATTCAAATTTTCCCGTGTTCGTCTGTTGTACAACTAACTATTTAGAACAATGAGATATTTCAGTAACGTCTTAAAACCCCGCCTATATTAACTCTATTCTTCTCTTATGCATATTATATGCTTCCTTCTAACCTTGTTTGAGTGGTGGAAAATCCATATTCCTGTCCGCGTGCTATCTAACCCACGTGGACTGACTACGTGCGTTTCGAAGTGAAATGCTATTATGCCTGTCTCATTCCGAAGCAGATCAGTGATTGTCCATCCCTTCTGCGCTTTAAGGAAACATTTGGTTAGCATTCATGCGAAAACATCCGACCGTTTGCACACTATACCTCGAATCTTGACTTATCTATACAAATAAGGAGAAGTTAACCTTTCAAAACATGCAGGTGTTCAATTAACGAACGTTTTAAAAAAACATTTCTAGGAGTTTTCGTTTCAAGGTATTTCATATATTCGACGAGTTTGTTTGTTAGTTAAGCGTTTCGCCTTGGAATTATCGATTTTTCACGCTCTTATGCGTTTTAGACGTTATAACCCTTTCAATTAAACTCAATTAAAATAATTTAATAATTTCTATTGGCTTATACAATTTATTTTCTTTACGAACTTATTAAATTTTAATCCCTACTTGTAAAATTATGGTAATACTTGTTACTTTAAATTAACTAAATGAAATAAATTTCGCGCGTAAATTAAAGTTGTTTCCTCTATACAGGGTGTTTGAAATTGCCTTGTTCATACCTAAATTTAACCCTTTAAAACCACTACAATATATATATATATATATATATATATATATATATATATATATATATATATATATTGCTATGTGAATAAGGTCATTTGGGGATAGTTAGGACCAATAGTATAGCGCACTTCATATAAACTACATGAGGGCTCAGAAAACGAGACAGTTTTCTGAAGAAAACCAGAAATACGATGATTGAAATTAAAAGTAAATGACAACGACCTGTATATAAATCATAATCATAATTAATTTAGTTAAAGAAAAATATTTGGAAGATTTATTTGAATAAACAAATTTGCAAGTCGTAAAACAACATTTGCAAGCTGAAACGCGACATGCATGGCTAACGCATCATTATTACGTCAAGGATCCTACTTAGAACAAGCAGGTTTAAGAATGCGTAAAATAGCAAATGCATATAATTTAATGCATACATTGTATTAAGTCTACGTGACTAGAAAATTAAAATCGACACCTGATTTATTGGAAACAAACAAGGCATGGTAATTAAAATCAAAGTTCACCAAATTTATTTCAACAAACATTGCTTTACTTATCTAGAAGTATGAAAATCCAACGGAATCAATTCTATTAACTCGAAATGGTACGTGACAAAAGTAACGCGTTGATGTTAATATACAATAATAATACCACGGAATATCCGAAAACCTGGTATGAAAGTTTTATACACAACAACGCGCTTGTCAATAGATAGACGATGCATTTAAATATGACCGAATTTGTATACAAATCACTTTCACCATGAAGTAAGGCATAGTTCACCTCTCTGAAAACAAGTCTAAATGACTACTGGGGAACAACTCTAAATGACTACTGGAGAACAAATCTAAATGACTACTGGGGAACAAATCTAAACAATTACGCGGAAACAACACTAAATGATTACTGGGGAACAAGTTTAAATAAATACTAAAAACGATTATAAATGATTAATGGAACAAATAAGGAAATGCAACAAGCATTTACTTTAACGATAAATGGTCAAGGAGTTTAATGGAAGACGCTAGCGTAATTAAGGCTATGCTATGAGGGATGCAGACAATGCCAAAAACAGTTGGACCGGCGATTGATTAGAGCTGAAAACAACAGGTTAGCCAATCTGAATGTTTTATTATCTTATTTGTGAATATTTCATTGTATATTACTAAACTGAATAATATAAAAATTAACATTGCATTGAATATTGCTAATTCAAACACTTTAAAAATTGCATTCATGATGATTTATATGAGGGGTCGGCAAGGTTTGTTTTTTTAATATACGTTGTAAATTACGTAAATAGTTAGAGGTTGAATGAACGTTCATCAAGCTTCAGTTAACAATTAATAATAATAGTGATTTTGCTGGCTTTTTGATCATCTTTGGGAATGATTATTATATAAATTTTTATTCGATTTTTTTAATGATAATTCTAGTTAGAGAATTCTTAAAATTTTAATACGTTGTAAATATTTTTGAGAACATTATAATAATTTGTGCTTAATGGTGTTTTGGTTTAAAGATTAGAACAGGAAGGAGAAGTAGCAGAAAAATTTAAATTCTTTATTTGTCGTATTGTTGCAAGCTCCGTGCGTAATTTAAAACTGAGCTAACCAACGCAATTAAAATTATACATTAAAAATTAAAAATTGACAGACTAAAAATTTTTACATTTTTAATTCACAAAAAAGGCGCATAGGGGTATTGCTACAGTATTATAACAATATATATATATATATATATATATATATATATATATATATATATATATATATATATATATATATATATATATACTTGTATTTATTTATTATTTACATTTATTTTTATATTTATACTTTTGCCTGCATTTTATTGTTTTGTAGTTCAATTTAATTCGTTTGACGCACTGTCGCCTATTTTTGGGTCGCAGTATCTATTAGAAAAAAGAATGTAATTATAATATGTCAAGTTAGGGTACGATAGTGAACGTTCGAAAAGGTTTTTTGCTAAAAAAATTAGATTAAAATATTTAAACCAGGGAGGACGAATTTGTAAATTTGTAGAGCAGGCAAAATAGCTGGATTCCCGATTAATATATTTGACAATTGCTTAGAAATTTGAATCCATTTTAAAAATCAGCTAGTTAGATTTGGACAGTTTTAAGACGACCCTTCAGGTCGCACCGGTAAGCAGAGCCGGCGACTGCTCTCCGGTATCACGGATCCCTGCCATTTTAAATTTGTTTGTATCTTGTTGATCGAACACACTCCAAAATCAACGCTAAGGATACCATTATTTAAACCCTATCTTTAGTTTCAGTTTCAGTTTTTTATTTAGGATCGATTAATTTTGAAGTTAGGTTACATTTGAAGCACGTTTAATTTCGCGTTTAAACCCAATGTAGTACCTTCGGGTGGAGCATTGGGAACGTGGCCGCAAATATAGCGGCCCTTATTCAAATTATAATTATGATGGTCGGACCCCCCCAGTTACACACAAATACCTACCCAACCCACAATCAACCAACACACACACATACACACACACACACACACACACACTCAAAAGTTGGCCAACTATCTTATCACAAATTTAAAAATCCAACTTTCCTCGTAATATATATCAAATCCTAAAATCATATTTACATTCACGAATTGCAATCCTTAGCACCAATTATTTCTCCGTCACAAAGTCCATATCCCAGGGCTGTCCGCAAGGATCAATCCTCTCACCTACATTATGGAACCTCTCCATAAATCTCCTCCTAGACCTAGACATCCCTAATATCTCAACATTTGCCTATGCAGACGACCTTACCTAACTTATACACGGAAACTCCCGAAGATCCTTAGAAACCACCCCCCCCCCGCATTCTAATCCAACATATTGAATCCTGGTCCGTACTGAATAAACAACCCTTATCACCAGCCAAATCAAAAATCCTCCTATTAAAAGGCCACCTCTAACCAACTTCTACAATCCACTTATTTAATACACCCCTAACCCTCTCCGAATCAACCAAGTATCTTGGCATCCAAATAGAATCCCGACTCAAAATGCACTTCACCTATTATATGTCCGATCCAAAACAAAATCAATCCTAAACAATATATATCAATCCATACCAAAATCCCCAGAACTGACTCGTCCCACTCGTAAATTAATCCTTCAGCAAATAATTATACTTATCCTAAGCTATGCAATGAATTCCTGGTATCCGTTAAGAACACTCCATTCCCACAGAAACATAAATCCAATTATAAGACCTTTCCTATTATTTTCTACAAGAGCATTCAGAACCTCCTCCACCTCTGCATTATATACTATCAGGAAACAACCACCCCTAAACATCCTGCTCCGATCCAAAGTCTAAATTCGCAACCTTAAGAACAAAAGGCCAATACAGTTACATGACCGTACATTTCTACCCGCAGAATACGAAAAAATGACAAGGACAAACATAATAAACCTAATAAATGATTCACTAACATATACATGGCAAAACCAATGGGACAACGATACCACCGGTAGACACACATACGACATTTTCTCGAAAATCACGGACATTCCCGACCATATTTTCTACTCTAACCGATCCACGATTTAATTCCTGATAGGCCACGCAAATTCCGACAGAAATTACATTCCTTCCAATTAATCCCCTCTCCTTACTGATCCTGCTCTCATCAAAATATTCCTAAAATCCCTCACCACTTAATATACTTATGCCCCAACTCTGTCCCCTACCAAACCCAGTTAAAACACGCGATCCCTCTAGATTCTTTTGCCTCATTACCCAGTATAGATTTCCTAGTAACAAACTATTCCCTCCAATTTGACCATTTCCTATAACAAAATCCTAATCACTAAACCTTCCGTACAATAAAATAGCTCAAATCCCCTCCAAAATCCTTCTTTAAAACTATTACCCTCTACACCATCATCCCCACCCCCACAACATTACACTACACTACACTACAGATTCACCACCACCAGCTATACCTCAGATCAAACCGGCGATAAGAGCAAAATTTCCATCAGCAACACCGATCTATATCGGAAAATTGTATATATTGTAAACTTGTTTATGATTTTATGATTTTGTAAATATGAATTTATGCATCGATTCACTAGGATAGACCTTTGGCCTAGGTATAGTGTCAAACAATAAACAAACAAACAAACACTCAAAAATTACAACAGAGGGAGAAGAGGGACCTGCTTAATTATTAGATAGTAGGTTAACAAAATGTTAGATTGGACTTACTCCTGTGATCAGCGTCACATATATGTGACGAGGTGGTTGCCTAAATAAATGCAATTTTTCAGAAATTGGTTTGCATTTACGTTTAACTATTATCGCCATGGTCTAGCTGAATGCTTGACACACTACTGTGCTGCTTGGTCTTGGGTTGGTCTGAGCAGTTAAGTTTACAGGTTAGAATTAAGTTGAATTTGCTGCTCTGTTAGTACATACAATTCAGAAGCAATATCCAGTACGGTTTTTATGATTTTGTATGCAAAACAGATAAATACAGTTATAGTTCTAACTAAACGTTTTCAATGTAATATATTTGTTTTACAAGTTATTATATTACAAGTCATTTCAACCAAATTCAACGGGATAGAAAACAGATGATATCATTTGTGATGACGCAGTCTGTTGGAAACTGTTGAGAATTCATTTTGTGTTTTCATAATCATAGAAAGTCTCGAGCTCTTCCTAGCTTTGTTTTAATTCAAGTTCTTTTTGTTCTAACATTGTGAACGCGAGTTATATATCCCCCAATTAATATGTATATAAATTTAAATGCAATTATTGTCTTAAGAAATAGCATGTTACAATGTATTAATTGAAGGTTATAATATAAAAGGTTAACGAAAGTACATATCAGACATGAGAACGGAAGCAACTACTTTGTATTCCAGACGCAACTTGATACTGCAGGTGCAGATACAAGGAACTACAATAGAAGCAGACTTAATTAAAATTACTAAGAAGTAAGACATTGTATATTATTAAGAAATAGCAGACGTGAGATCTGCACGTTCCCACGAAATGATGTAAGAGCAGGGATTACATAAATACCCTGGAGAGCCCCTGATGGCCAGTCAGTTTCGAACTTTATAACTTTAACGTTGTTGGTAGTTCAAACTACTCACCATAATTTTTAATTATTAATTATTGATTATTAATTTCAAGTATTTTGTCAATTTCAAATAGATTAGTGAATATAAACGTTTAAGTTGATTGCAACTAGAAAAAAGTCATTTTTGTAATTGTATAATTGAGAATAAAATTGATTGAAGAGTTTTTTGGGAAATGAATTCTTTTTAAAAAGAAGCTCCCAATGGCCCAAAGCTATCTCGCATCCAACCAAAAAGTTTTTGGGTTTCTGATAAACATAAGGGTTTTGTTTTTAATACCAAGAATTCATTCCGTAGTATTCCTTTTAAAGTTTCAGTTGATGTAATTCAATAGAACGCCTTCCACTTTAAAAGTAGGTAAATGTTTAAATCCTTGAACTTAAATACTTAAATTCAATTCCTTGAATACAATAAGTGTTATATTTAATCCAAGTACAATTAGTGTAGTGTAGTGAATAGAAGTATACATGCAATTTTTAAATGCAGACAACAGGTAAGAATAAATTCATCATTTAGACTCAATCAAACATTAATCTTGTTAGAACACAAACAGTAAATATCAACGTCAGTTAATGAGGCCCATGTTCCTGCCATCTATTTATAATTGATATGAATTTATGAATTGATTAAATAGTATAAGTACAAAAAAACATTGGTTGTTCATTCTATTTCCAGCTTGCGGACGCGTATTAGCAACCTAGCCCTTACCTATCGTAAGAAAGAATTATAATATAATTAATAGGTGTAAAAGCAATATACAGTGAAAGTGATCAAATTAATTTATACATTGATCCTTTCCAATATAAGACATTGGTTCTCCGAGCCGGATGTTTGAAAAGTATTTTTTATGTCAAAAATTGCATTTCAATTAAAACCGCATGTACTAACGCTTCAGCGACCAAAGCAATTAAGATAGCGCAAAAATGGTGGATAAAGTACGAAATATGTAAATGGTATAAGGTGAGAGACACTATTAGTTCATATTTATGTTATGTTTATTCAGAACTCGTGTTTAAACTTCACCATGTGGAACTAGAACTTGTATTGGATGATAGTTACTTACCTTGTAGTGAAATCGTATATCATATGCGTTTAAAACATTTAAAAAAGCTTGAGATTTTACACAAAATCTAACTTAGTTGTTGAGAATATTATTTATAGACATAATTTAGACGACACTAGATTCTACAAATATGTTGACAATAGAACTAACATTAAATTTACCAAGAATGAATCTCGTTTACTGGGGAAAGGTTTTAAATATTGTATTAACAACAATGTTAAAAGGCAGGAGGTATACAATTTATGCCCTGATATTGAGATAGCATTAAATAACAACATTACGGATAAACACATTGTTACAAAATGTTTGCAAGATACTAAGAATAAAATTAAAATTAATCGTAGAATTCTACAATCAATTCGGCGTAAAATCATTAATAACGAATTAACTATCACAAAAGCAGATAAGGGTAACAGTATTGTTATTATGAAGAAAAACGAGTATATGGAGAAAATTACTGAATTCATCGACGGTAATAAATTTAGTTTGTTGCCTAAGGACCCTACGAATAATTATTAAGCGAACGTTAAAACCACTATTAACGAGTGTAAAGCAATTTTAGGGGAAAATGTTAATAAATTCTGCGTAATCAATCCAACTGGCCCACTTCTGTATGGCATTTTAAAAATCCATAAGCCTACAGCACCTATTAGACCAATGGTAGCATACATCAATGCACCTACATCTAAAATAGCGATACATTAGAATAAAGAATATAGAGCTATTACAAATTTCAGTCCTAAATTTGCAATATAGAATTCGGTACAACTCATAAACGTACTAAAAGATGTGATTATAACTAACAACGCGAAGCTTGTGTCATTTGATATCACTTCACTATTTACCCGCATTCCTACGCTTGAAGTAATTAATATCGTACATGAAACTCTGATGGATAATAAATTGGATCAGAATATCATTGAAGAATATATGACCATATTACATATTTGTATACAACAAAACTACTTTACTGTAACGTATTTTTTTTTCTAGTTACATTTAGTACAATAAAATAAAAATAAAACAGCTATAATTTAAAATATTTAATTTGTGAATTATCATCCAATAAAAATTAATATATAATATTCATAATAACGCATGGATTCTTATACGTTTATACTCTAAAGTTCGTTACCAAGCTCTGTCAAGTTGTCAGTCGGCACTTCATTCTCAGCGTTCGAAAGGGCAAACTGCTTTGCAGAGGAGGTGAAGTCGAGATGGCCCTGTGTAAACACGTGGCTTCTAACAAAGTTAGAAAGAAGATTAATTGATTAAGATGGAACCCCCTTTTGGACATCATTTAGACAGTTGGTATATATTAATTCAATAGATTATACTAATATTTTTCATCTTAGTGCAATATCTTAAGGACATATCTTGAATAATATCTCCGATAATAAATTAAAATAATTTCTGAAGGCATTATTTTAAAACAAGAATTTATGGTTTCGTTCTATTTAATATAACATGCAGTAACGTGGAAGCCGATTTCACATGTGTTCCTTATATTTCAACCTTACCGATGAACAATATTAAACAAGGAGATTATGATGGAAATTTCCGACAGCTGAGGTCAAGGTCCAGCACTTTTAGTTCATTTTCGATGCACGTGAGTGTTCTTTAGCATTTAATAACTTTGAAAATACAGTAAATTACTATGAATTATCTAACATTAAATATTTGAGTAACGTAAAGAGAAAATAGTTTTTGAGAAATCAATAAATTAAATAATATGTTGCTTGCTTGTCAGAATGTTTGCACATGTACGCAAATAGTGTATTTTATAAAGTTCTGAATGACAACCTATGTCAGATAAAAAATATATAGATTCAGTTTTCCTATCTATACGCCATATGCTGTCTTGATTTAATTTACAATATGTTTAAAGATTTTGAGGTCATGTACAGGCACTTTCATCGACATATGAAATTCGCCTATTTATTATAGAATATAAATAAAATAGATTAATTACATTTTACAAAGTCTGCACTTTGATAATTAATTTCTGTTGTAATGATCAAGGAAGTACTTCACTGATTAAAAGAAATTTATGTATTATGAATAACTTATAAATTATACGTCTATCTAATTAAATTTTATAGAAAAGATCTATTCAGAGATCTTCTTACTTTTGAATGGAAAACTTCATTAGAATTATTATTAGAAAATTTTATAAAGATACAAACTTAAACATTGCAGTTGTACATATATAATCAGAAATTTATCCAAATAGAATCCTTTTTGTTTTTGAAAGACGTTTTATTATTTAACATTCAAAAATTGCAAGTCCTCCCGGAATAGAAAGAGTGTGAAATGAAAACAAATTTCCTCGGTATATTTTAGATGCCAAATTCTATTATTTTATTTTTGGCAAATGTTGTGCTTTTGTTTGTTCACAGATAAAGCTGAGACATCTGTATGATATCTGGTGGTTGAGGTCTTGGTAAGTGTGTCCTAAAGAGTGAAATTCAGGTTTTATGGCTATGTTAGTGGTGTTAAGATAAGGTTTGCGCATTCCCCTTATACAAGCACAGTTAAATTTTGTTGGTTATTGTATTGAAAAATACGGTGGCGCTCATTAAAAATATTTTTGGTCTTTTATCCACCCATGACCCAAGCTCATGATCTACCCAGAGCTAACACTTGACTAGCCGTTTATATCTTAAGAGTTTTTCTTTGTCTCAAGCCATTCTCCATCCAACAGTACCTTGGGCTTACATTAAAAGGAAGAAATTCTCGACCTTGTGATATCAGATTAAGGGTTAGAAAATTAGGAGGTTTAATTTATAGCTGATAGTCACGAGGATAAAGCTTATAATGAATAATAACGAAAGTATCTCATTATAAGAAAATATTATTATATTACATTACAACGAACGGTAGGTTCTACAAACAAACACAGGGGCTGATTATAGGTTCGCCCCTAATTCCTTTGTTAGCAGAAATATATATGGATCGCTTCGAGAAAGATTTAACGAAATCAGGTAATACCTTGGTAACCCGCATTTTATATTGATAGATATGTTGACGATATATTATGTTTATGGGGAGGGGGTATAAATAAGCAATTGGTACAATTTCTAACATACTTAAACTCTCGACACGTATCAATACAATTCACGATGGAGATAGAGGTAAATCATAATATTAATTTTCTAGATTTGAACATCAGAAATGTACACAATAAGCACTCTTTTAAAATATTTTGAAAACCTACCTATACGGACGCTATTATACCATTTTCATCTAGACATCCCATTAGTCATAAACTTGCATCTTTTAACTCAATGCTTCACAGACTTGTTAATATATCTATGAACGCCGAAAATTTTACGAGAGAGCTAGATACAATAACTAAAACAGCTTTGAATAACGGATATAAACCTGAATTAATCACTAAATTCCTAAGAAAACATGAGAAGAATAGGGTTAGAAGCTTGATGTATCCTAAGGTTGTACCCACCTTAGAAATGAAATATTGTAAACTGCTATGTATAGGTAAATTATCCATGGCTATTTCCAAAAAGATATTTAATAAATATAAAGACAAAAAGTCTACATTTTACACTAATTCGTCAATAGGATCCTGATTAAAAATTGTAAACCAAAAATGGACAAACTCCAAACAAATTGGGATATATAAATTAAAATTTAATAATTGTAATAGTTTCTATATTGGACAAACTGGCACCAGCTTTAAACTACGATTTGACTAACATAAACGTGATATTGGTATAGATATGGCTCCTAGTGCATTTGCTAGACACTTAAATAACAATGATCATACTTGTGATTTTAATTCAAATTTTGAAATCCTTAACATTTTAAATAAAGGTAAGAAGCTGTACAGTTTAAAAAATATAGAAATTAAGAAGGCGTTGGCACTTGGGCAAAATATTGTTAATGATATTACATTTATAAATGCGTCTTCAATAATAGACTTTGCTCAAGATTGTAACCTGTTTATCCCTCTCTACATGTGATTACCTTTATATATATATATATATATATATAATATATATATATATATATATATATATATATATGTTGTTGTGGATTCAAAGTGTTAAATCAGTGGGAAACAATAAAATTTCAACAACCCTGTATAGAGAAAAGAACAAATTATTTACGTGCAAAATGTATTTAATTCATTTAGGGAGAACAGACAAGATGGACGTATTTTTATAATTAATAATTGAAATGTTAAAATTACATAAAGAAAAAACAGTTTTAAAGCAAACAGAAGTTCAAGGATACGTATAATTAATTTTAACTTATTTTAGTTCAACACGCATAAGCATAACGGGACATACTAGAGTAGGAAAATCAATAATTCCAAGGCAAAAGTAGTCGTTCTAACAAGCAAACGTTAGTTTTATATGATACGAAGAAATATAAAGTCTAGGAATTGTTTATGCTAAACGGTCGATAATTAACAAACAAATGCGTTTTAAAAAGGTTATGTTCGAAGAAATTATGAGCATGTTAAGATAGGACTTCAAAGAAATATTTTCAACCGTCAGTTGGGTTTAAACCACAAGGCTAACAAACCCCTTAAAGAGCAAGGGAAATGCACGATAGCTGATATACTACAGATAGAGACAGATATAAAAGCGTTGGGATTGAAAAGGCACGTAACTATTTACACGTGGAGTGGAGATGAATGTCATAATATCGATTTTCTGTAACTCAAGTGGAGTTTTAATCTAGACAGCAGACATGCATAAGACAGAGATAGATATAGTTTAGGCGGGATTTGTGACGACAGAGAATTTTATCATTGGTTAAAAACCGACAGTTTTCCAAACGTACACACACGCGACGGTTTAGATTCATTCGGAGAGACGGCTCGTAGACCGGAGCGAATTTGACGAATTTCGAGACGGTTATATTAAAAATTTTGGGAAATAGATTTGAAAATAAGTTTTTCGCTTGAAGAGCGTCTATGAGGGGGTTTTTGAACGGATATAAATATTCAACCGGTGTTTTTAGGCTCTCTCTTGTCTCTTGTCTTTTCTACGTTTCAATGTTACGTTACTACGATAAAATACTGTAAAGCTTGCTGTGAGTATTTTTGTGTGAATATATTACCGTAAATAGAGTAGTTGAAAGTGCAAAACAGTAGTAGCCGACATCAAATTAGTGACGTGAAGTACGAGTAGTGCATTTTTAAATTAATAAAGGTCCGGCTACTACAATACAAAGCACGAAAATCAATAAATAGGCGCATGATATATGGAATGGTAATGTGAGACGAGGCGCTTGGCTCGCAGAGGTGGGAGATGGTCGATGCTTGTGAATCCGCTGAATAGCATGGTATATGAAACGAAGCCGAGGTGTTCTGGAAATCATCTTGGAATGAAAGGGAGCCTAAAGGATTCTCCAGGTAACTTATTTAAAATTTTTGTTGTTTGATAAACATTGGTGAAATTTTGTGCTGTGTGATTGACTTTTTTTGGGGCATATTTATGCAAGTTGTAAGAGGCAAATACAAACTAAACTGGGTTATTATGAGCTGACCATACTCCAGTATGCAGTCAAGTTGGGGTAATATGTGGGGCCCATCTACTCATATCTCATTGAATTTGTTTAAAAATAATTAGAACATCAAGGACTTTAAAAACATACCATATTTTATAATTAGTGTATCGAACTGTTTTTAACTGATGTGAAGATAATTTATTTGTTAATGGCTGTAAATAAAGGTTGTATGATTGCTGTATTATTTGGTGATTTTATTGAATGGTGTGCGAGTGTGAAAGAGGAATGGTTGTAAATTTAGGTATTCGAGAAGAGGCACAGCTGAGCTAGCCAGGGAAGCTGAAGGTGTTTGCAGGCGAAATGAAATAGAGTAAGGAAATTTTTTTTTTTTAAATTTTTGAAATTTTGAAAATTATATGCTGACCCCGGGTGAAGCTTTGAATAGAACGGCGGTTCCATAGTCCTCGATTTCCACGGCAATTTTATGACGGCCCAACGCTGGGGCTCTATGTTAAAAGCTAAGTCCCCGACTTCCACGGCAATCTATATATATATATATATATATATATATATATATATATATATTGCCGTGGAACTTCCTTAATCTCAGGAGCTAAGTCCCCGACTTCCACGGCAATCTATATATACAGTGTGTCCAAATTTCGAGTCTCTACATTGTGATTTCAGTTATTATAAGAGATAAAAATTGGGTTAAATGGGGAAAGATTTGGAGGAATCCAGGCCAGTTTTGTATCCGTTTACAAAATTGGTGTAAGTTGTCTGGTTTTGGAGATATTCGAAGAAAACTAAAAATGGCGGATTTTGTTTTTTGATAATAAAACATGAATCATAAATCGCACCATCACAAGACTTGCACATTATTAAGACACTTTTCTAAAAGGAGTATTTTAGCATAAACAGAATCATTCGACTGTCTTTTGTTTTCGAGGAAACGCCCACAACTTTTGTTTTTCTTATGGCCGCCATTTTGAATATTCGGTGAATATTATGCGCCTTAAAATTACCTTTTCAACGATATGCCACATGTCTATAAAAAATGCAAAAACTATCCTAAATTTTAAAAATAACTAAATTTGTATGTTCTATAACGTTTGGTAATCCCAACAGGGCAAAAATTTGATTTCTACTTTCCAAACAATAGTAGTAGTAGTAGTACCACATACATTTTGTTAAGTATAACTTGTAAAGTATTGGATATAAATCTTAAAATTAACTTAAACATAAAACTGTAGCCTATCTTATCTAATTTAGGAACAAAATTAAATGTGACCGAAACAGCAAACTATCATCTAAATTCCTTCCGTAGATGCTGAAAATGCTGTCCGTTTGCATCACAGCACATTCGACAATTAATTAAAATTTTCCGTACAACTCTGCTTAACGTGCGCCTATTTATAGAGTTAAGAATGTCACGGACTCTTTCCTGCAGTTCGTTTATATTATGAGGCGGTTCAAACTCATATACCTCATTTTTAGCAAAACCCCATAAATAAAAATCAAGTGGTGTAAGATCTGGTGATCTTGCCGGCCACATAATTGGTCCACTATTGCATATAATATTTTGGCCAAAATGTTCAGCTAAAAGGGCGCTAACTTCTCGGGAATTGTGAGCTGGACAACCATCTTGCTGAAACCATAGTTTTCGAAAAATCATCATCATTTGGTACAAGTCCTCTAATAGCCGGAATTATTTGGTCTCTTAACAATTCCGTATCTCTGGCGCCATTGAGGTGATTGACAAAATAAAAGGGTCCAATCAAATTATACCTATAAAGTATTAATTACATTGGTTAATTTACTAAAATATTTATATCATAATTAATTACCTAAGATTTTCGTTTCGTTTCGTCTGTCCATATTATCAATTCTGGAAAGTGCGGTTCTTCCTCGCATTTTTGGATGTACCAATTACAAAAACGCATTCGTCTGGCGAAATCTTCTCTTTTGAGGCCTTGGACAGTAGGTTTATAAGGATGAAACTTTCCCTTTTTTAAAATATTATGAACAGTTGATTTTGGAATATTAAGTTCACGGGAGTAAATGGGCCCTGAATAATACCTTATTTATTTTTTTATTTCTAATTATTATACTCTGGAGTATGGTGAGCTCATGAGAACCCAGTTTATTACGGTATGCTTTCTACTTTGCATACTCTTACTACAAACACAAAAGAAACCCATGTACTCTTAACAATAAAATTTAAATTCATGAGGAACGTTAATAAGCTTTACGTACATCTTTAGATTTATATTCAAATACCATAATAAAAGTTAGTTATACGTATTCTTTTCAATACGCAAAATAACGAAAAATACCATCAAAGCTCACTCTCACACATCACAAATAATTTCCACAATTTATAAATAAAACAGCAAATTTTAATTACTTTACCTGGAAAAACTTGAAGATTCCAACTCCGTTGACGATGTATTATGTTTCTGAACCCTCGGTCTAGTTGTTATGCGCTGCTTGCCGCCTCCAGCTATTTATAGATGAACACCATCTAAGTTGCGCTGCATGCTACCCATTCAAGATCCATCTCAATATCCAAATCCATGTATATTGCGGTTGTTTATTATTGCATAATTAATTTAATTTACGATACGAGCTTGTTTAAAGTATACGTTGTACCTTAGTTAAATATAAATAACTCGACACTATCCGCGTTTCAAATTATAAGGCCACAACAATCTAACATTGTACTATTTTATTTATAAATTTTAATACTTACAAGCTCGTTAATAGATTTTTGTACGTCGTAAGCGATGCAAATTAAAGAAGTCAAAGAGAAACTCAATAACTCAACTCTCGTATTTATACGGTTCAAATGTAACCATTCCAGACCCACTTAACACGAAATACTTAATTGAACTAACTCTTTCTTCAAATTTTGTATAACCGTTTTCAAACTCCCCGAAATTTAGCTCGTCGATACGCTATTTTCCGAAAACCCGCATTCATCTGTCCCGTGCTCGTCTGTTGTAAAACTAACTATTTCGACCAATAATACCTTTCAGTGCCGTTTTAAAACCCCGCCTGTATTAACTCTATTCCTCTCTTATGCATATTAGATGTTTCCTTGTACCCTTACTTGAGTGGTAGAAAATCGATATTACTGTCCGCGTGTTATCCACTCCACGTGGAGTTGAATACGTGCTTTGCGACTGTCGGTTGAACAATATTCTTTGAAACTTGGTTGTTATGCTCTACAATACATAGAAGTCGACCTCTCAAAACATGTAGGTGTTCAATTAACAAACGTTCTAAAATAACATTTCTGAGAGTTTGCGTTTCAAGGTATTTTAGATATTCGACGTGTTTGTTTGTTAAGAAAGCGTTTCGCCTTAGATTTATTAATTTTACATGCTCTTATGCGTTCTCTGACGTTATAACCCCTTAAATTTAAATTAAATTAATTAATAATTTCTATTGGCTTATACAATTTATTTTATTTACGAACCTACGAATTTTTAATCACTAGTTATAAAATTATGGTAGTACTTGATACTTTATATTAAATAAAGGAAATTAATTTCACACGTAAATTATGGTTGTTTCCTCTATAGAGGGTGTTTGAAATTGCATTGTTTATACCCAAATTTAATCCTTTAAATCCACTACAATATATATATATATATATATATATATATATATATATATAGTGAATAAGATGAAATAATAAGTTCGACTTTTATGCAAAGCCCAAATGATCATTTCAAATCGAGCTAGTAATGAAAGATGGAAAATATAAGGTCTTGGACAGAACTTGAACCTGTATCTTGGTTTTGCCGGAACCATGCGTTTACCAATTACGCCACCGTTTTATTATTATTTTATTACGCATGGTTCCGGCAAAACCAGGATACAGGTTCAAGTCCTGTCCAAGACCTTATATTTTCCATCTTTCAATTACTAGCTCGATTTGAAATGATCATTTGGGCTTTGCATAAAAGTCTAAGTTATTATTTCATCTCATTCACTATAATACGATAGTATTTTTCAACTTACCTTGTGTAATTAACCACCTAAAATATTTATATATATATGTGTAACCCGGGTACAATTATAAGAATCGAGCATCACAAATTGGGCGTCAAAATTTTATGCCGTGGAACTCGGGTAAATCCTTACCAACCATAAATTATTTTCGAAAATAATATAAAATTTTCAAATTCGAAAATAGAAAAATTTCCAAAAATTTAAATAAGTCAAAAAAGATATTGCTTACCCGTTTTCCTCTTTTCCTCAGTTGAACGGCTTTCTTCAACTGCTTCCGGCTAGCTCATTTGGACCTCCTTTTGGATAGCTATATTCATTCATAAATCCTATTATTCACGCACACGCCCAATAAAACTACAAAATACAACAAACACACAATCTTTTATTTATTCCTATTTACAAATGCAATTCATTATTATTTTATTGTTCACGTTCCACTTCAGTAAATTTTCCTTTGTAATGTCCTGTATTTAATTTTTAAATCATCAACCACATAAAATGTACTCAGAGTAAATGGACCTTGAATAATACCTTCTCTAAAATTCCTTCATTATAATTTATTTATTTATTTTAATACTCTACGTAAACTGTGGGATATGGTGAGCTCATAATAACCCAATTAATGTATGCCCTTGTACTTTGCATACTCTAAAACTAAACAAAAACAAAGCCATGTACTCTTCACAAAATTTCACGTTCTGATGGAACGTTTAGAAGCTTTCTAGACACCTTCAATTTCTAGTTGAATACCGTAATAAAGTTATTTACACAAATTCTGTTCAATACTCGAATAATTCACACTACCTTGAAAAACACTCTCATACGCCACCCCAATATTTACAGTTTATAGAAATCACAATATTAAATCGTTACCTGGAATTTCTAGAAGATCTTCGCTCTGTAGATGCTGCCGTGTAAATTTCTATCTGGTCTGCAGGTCGATTCTCTCAATTACTAGACGACTTCCATTTCAGTTGATCTGCCAACGCCTCCTTCTCGGTGTAACCAAATTCCAAATTTTATTTCACAGTAATTTACGTTATTTAATGTCCCGACACGAGTTGATTAAAAATTATAGGTGATACCTCAATAAAATAATCTCGGCACATTAACCGCGTTTTAATTTAATTTAGAGGCTACCACTAAGCAATACACTTTAAATTATTTGTTAATACTTACAACTCATGTTTAACTTTCATATGTGCTTTCGGGACGATCGAAATAATAAGGCACGCAGTTAAAAGACAAGAGAGCGAGTCCTAGTTCTTTAGAGTATTTATGTCGTTCGCCTGTAACTTCTTCAGGCCCCCAGTTATCCGAAATCCCGCTCACAACAACACATTCTCACAATTTTGCACTCAACCCCAATTTCAAATCTGCGAATTTCAATACCTCGTTATAAAATTTCAAGAAAATCACGCTACACTATCCTCGTGTCTATGCCAAGTTGAACTAACATATCGACCAATCGTAGACTTTGTCATCGCTGATGGTAAACCAGAAATAGAACGATAGGTAATTGGTCCCTGTTGTAACGATGGCAGAAGGGAAGGGTGGCTTGCTCAGCCAGGAGGTCGTGGGCTGACGGCTTCGACTAAGGACCAGAATGGCGAAGCTCAAAGAGTAAGGGCGCCAGAGTCTTGCCACAAAGACAATATAGAACCGTGACTCAAAGGTTCCAACTCATACACAAGTTTCCAAATACCATATCCAAGCAGCACAGAGCGGCACAATCGTCACGCGCTAACTCAAAACAATAATAAAAATAATAATCAAGGAACACGTATAATATTTACTTGGCACAAATACAGGTAGGTGACAATGCATAAAAAAAAGAGACAATAAAGTGATGCGTGGAGACCCACGAACGGTTCGGTACATACACGGGGTACCGCAAAATAGGCGAATAAATAAGTTGTAACTAACGCAAGTTAAAACGCGACAAAAGGCATGCCGCTCATCCGTTATATAAAGGCGCGGAGATAAATAATCTCTAAAATATATAAATATATCGCGTTCGTTGGTGGATCTTTTACAAAACAAAATATCGTAGCATAAAAATAAACCTGAAAAATAAGGCAAAATACATAGCATATAAATCTGGTGAAATTAATAGTAAAGCAGATCACAAAAAAAGTATAAACACACTGTAGGTCACAATTGTTACTACAAAACTTCGGTATCTAAAGAAAAAGTACACACAATAGTTCGCCTGAATAGTGATTAAATGTGTAAACACCGAGGGGAAAGCAAAAGAATTTATCAAACGTTACTTCTAATTTCCAAAAATGTAAAAATATAACTTTCGTTGTGATAAAACTGGATTTTGTAATAATTAAAGCGTAAATGAATTTAGCTGATAACGTAGTTTAAATTGGTTGTTGAGGCGATACCAAAAAAAAAAACAGGTATTAAAGTAAACATGTATACGACCTTCGAGATCCAGGTGTCCTGAGTACTCTTAGTAGTAGCAACACAGCTCTGGGCTCGATAATCGGCGGGGCGACTATTGCTTCCTTCCAGAACAGCCAATTTAAATTTGTAAACAAAAGCAAGGAACAAGGAACGGTGATCGAAGGCGAAAACTAAAGATACTACTAAAAGTAGTACCGACGGCAGTCTAAAGCAGGTAGTACTAAAAGATGGTACAAAAAAACGAAGAAGAAGGAAGGCCACTAAAATGAGAGAAAAATAATTAGAATACCAATACTGTACCTAAATAATTACGTACGTTGGACGGCCTTATCGCAAAAGCGAAGAGTAGGAGACGCAAATAAATTCCACAAACCGAAGTGGACAAACGCCACTAACTTCTGTCGTATAATTACAGATCCTCCCCAAGGAGATGCTAAAACAAATGCTCAATACGCACTTATAAAATTATACAACAAAACTAAGAGCGTTCACTTTACTCTTTTACAAGCTTCAAACAAACAATGAAAATCAACATCATGCACACTACACCTGCTAGATAAGATAATCGACCCATTCAGAAATAGAAATAGACAAAGAATTAAAACGAGTTGGAAATTAACCTCGAGAACCGGATAAGATTTTACAGAAAACACAGAATAACTTCAAAACTGGAAAGCTACACGTAACAACTTAATGACGTCTCTCAAATCCCTCCTCTACTATTGTGGTCGCATGCTTATACGTTTTGTACGTCTCAGTCTAACCTTGCTTGAGTGGTTGAAAAATCGATATCCTTGTTTATTCACTGTTTACACACGTGGACTCTCTACGTGCGTTAAATAACCCCTTATTAGCATTTCCCGTGAATATAAGCGACGGTTTATCCGACATTCTCTGTAACCATTTGTTATCTACACAATTTAAGCAGAACTTGACCTTTAGAAAAATACGCAGGTGTTCAATCGTAACATTTTAAATAACACTTCTCCGAGTTGGATATTCTACGTATTTTAACCCTCCTGATATATTTTTACGCTAGCAACGCGTCTCATCTTTTGTATTATTGGGCTTTTAAACGCTTTTATGCATATTATACATCAATACTGTTCAATTAAATTGAAATTAATTAATAAATTAATGTCATTGGCTTCTACCATTTAATTTCTTAGCAAACCTACTTAAATTTTATTAATTATTTATAAAATTTCGTTAATACCAGATACTTAAAATGAATTAACTAATATAATTTTCGCACGTAATTTCTGGTTGTTTCTTTATACAGGGTGTTTTGAAATTGCTTCGCTTATATTTATTTTGATCTTTTAAAACCACTATAATATATATATATATATATATATATATATATATATAAAATCAAATTTACGGACGTGAAATTAATAAAGTAATGTTGATGGAAAATCGTTATGGGATAAAGGCGTCCGAATAAAATAAATTATTGAATAATCATTTATTGAACATCAACGTTTCGGATAATATGAATCTTAATCATGAGCTAAAATTGCAATTAACAAAAACAGGAAAATAACATTATATACGGTACTTACTTTCAATGTGATTAATAACACTAATTCATAACAAACATTGACTAGAATATTAAAGTGTCAGTTTGACAGATAAAACATCAAGTAGTGTTTTAAATAAGGATAGACAAATGATTGATTTGGATAGCCAAATGATTGATTTGAAAAGTCACAAAATTAAAATATAACTACCCAATAAAAAGAGTGCAATGTATCGATCTACTAAAAATTAATCTGTTGCATATGTTTCATGTTGTAGTTAAAATATCTAAAAAGCAAAAGCAAACAACTCTAAAATTCAAAACTATTAGGAATATTGATAACTATTGTATGGTGTGAAAAGGATTGAAAGGTGTGTAGAACAAGAAAAGAATTTTTTTTTTTTTTTTTTTTTTATAAAATATAAAAATAATAAATAAATAAATAAACTGTTAGGAATTATTATTATTTATAGAAAATAAAAGAGAATAAACTGCACTTAGATGCTGAGTGTATGATTTTCCATTAAGGCCATTAGTTTGTTGTTGGATATGTAACGCTTCAAGAAATAAACGATTTTGTATTTAGGTTCCATTTCTAGGATTTTTGTGTCGGTGTAATTCGGTATATGATTCGTATTATTTACATGCTCTGCTAAGGTGCAGGTGGTCTTTTGTAACTTGGCATCACTTTTGTGTTGGGTGATGCGATTTTTAAGCCATTGACTAGTGTGGCCCACATAAGTGGCACTGCAACTACAAGTAATTTTGTATACTACATTACTCAGTGACATTTTATTGGTTGGGTCTTTAAGTTTAGTAAACAAAGAATTAAGCAAATTATTATATCGAAAAGATATTGTAGAAAAGGGGTTAGCAAGAATTTTTTTGAGTGTGGGTGTTAGATTCTTAATAAACGGAAGTGATTTATATATTTTATTTTTTGTTGTTTTTGGGAGTGTTGTAATAGAGGTGGTATTAAATAGAAGTTTTTTGATCAAAATGGTGGGATAAGCATTGTTAATGAGAATTTCTTGAAGGAGACAGAGATTTTTGTTTAAAAATTGCGGTTCACAAATTGTACTGATCCGGGTTTTTAGAGCCAAAATCATATTTACTTTATGTTGAAAGGTGTGCTGTGAATAATAATTGATATACCTTCCTGAATGGGTAGGTTTAGTATACCAATCAAAAATGAGGAGATTGTCTGGATTGCGTATCACAAGGGTATCTAGAAATGGTAAGCAACCGTCAATTTCAATTTCATATGTGAACTGTAGATCAACATCAAAACTATTAAAAATTATTAGGGTATCATCAATTTTGTCAATGGGAATGGCACATATGATATCATCAACATATTTGGCGAGGAATGGAATTTTGAACGGGAGTAATTCTGTAGTGTGTTCTAATAAAAAATCCATCGTAATCTGAGCTAGTACAGGTGATAAAGGTGAACCCATCGGTGTACCAAATATTTGATTATAAACTTGATTTTGAAAAGTGAAGTTAGTGTTATTGAAGATTAAATGTATAGATGCTATGAATAAATCAAGAGGGAACTTACAATGTGGTTGTATCAAGTCCCACTTTTCAGTGATAACTTGTATTACGAGATCTTTGGAAATGTTAGTAAAAAGTGATGTGACATCTAAAGAAATTAAAATGTAATTATGTGGTAACTGAAAATTACGAAAAGTGTTGACAAAGGAAAAGTATCTGGGACATTAAAACCGTATTGTAATGGAAAAGCATTAGACAATATCTGTGATAAAAATTTTGAAAATTTGTATGTTGGGGTGTTAATTGATGAAATGATAGGACGTAAAGTAAGCGAAGGTTTATGAATTTTGGGAGTCCATAGTATCTACCTGGAACGGAATTAGTAGTTAATAACATCTTCTTTTCTATATCACTAATAATACCCTTATTATGTAAAACTTTATATGGTCATTGACTTTCTTTTGAACAGTAAAAGTAGGATCTCTAGGTAGTTTTTGGTATATGTTATTATCATTGAGTAATTCATTAGATTTGTTAATGTAATCTGATTTATTCATAATAACAGTTGTTGAGCCTTTGTCAGCATTCGTAACTATAATTTGTGGATGTTTTTTCAAAAAAGTTTTAGTGAAAGAATAATCAGACTGAAAATGATCATTGTGTGCTGAATTAGTAGGTTTTAAAATGTAATTAGTAATAATGTTAGTTGCTTTTGCTCTCAAGACATTAGTTTTTTCTGTAGAAAAATGCTTACTATCTAAAATTAATTCAATATCCGCTAACAATTTACCTATGTTAAGATTATTACTGTTACATGCTATATTAAATTGAGGACCTAAGGATAAAATATTACTAACCTTCTTGGGAATATCACAATTACTAACATTAACAAACCATTTACTATTATCAGTAAACATTTTATTGTCGTAAAATTGATGGTTAACTAAGTTAGTAAACTTTTAATATTAACTTTCTTAATTTGTCTATATCGTTTATTATAATAAGTGGTCTGTCTAACTTGAAATTGTATTAAACAGGAAAGAGGTATAATCTTACTTGCGTCACTTTTAATTTGTGTGAGTTGTTTATGACTAAAAACTAATTTGGTGTGTGTAATTTCGATTTCTAAGGTTAGTAATTTCTTTTCGAAAATATTTTTAAAATTCATGACACGGTTGTTAACTCTAAAATTTCTACACTCTAATAAACTTACAATAGATTTAGTGTTATATGTTATGTGCGAAGGAACGATTGAATATCTTCTGCAACGTTCTAAGAAAAGCTTCCTGTTTTCTAAATTGGCGAGTTTTGTAGTTGTTGTGGCCACCTCTTGAGTAATTGCATTGCTTGTTCACCATATTGTTTCTGTATGTAATTATAAAATCCCATGTTTTATTTTATAAAAATCAAATTTACGGACGTGAAATTAATAAAGTAATGTTGATGGAAAATCGTTATGGGATAAAGGCGTCCGAATAAAATAAATTATTGAATAATCATTTATTGAACATCAACGTTTCGGATAATATGAATCCTTAATCATGAGCTAAAATTGCAATTAACAAAAACAGGAAAATAACATTATATACGGTACTTACTTTCAATGTGATTAATAACACTAATTCATAACAAACATTGACTAGAATATTAAAGTGTCAGTTTGACAGATAAAACATCAAGTAGTGTTTTAAATAAGGATAGACAAATGATTGATTTGGATAGCCAAATGATTGATTTGAAAAGTCACAAAATTAAAATATAACTACCCAATAAAAAGAGTGCAATGTATCGATCTACTAAAAATTAATCTGTTGCATATGTTTCATGTTGTAGTTAAAATATCTAAAAGCAAAAGCAAACAACTCTAAAAATTCAAAACTATTAGGAATATTGATAACTATTGTATGGTGTGATAAGGATTGAAAGGGTGTGTAGAACAAGAAAAGAATTTTTTTTTTTTTTTTTTTTTTTTTTTTAAAAAATAGTAAAAATAATAAATAAATAAATAAAATTTTAGGAATTATTATTATTTATAGAAAATAAAAGAGAATAAACTGCACTTAGATGCTGAGTGTCTGATTTTCCATTAAGGCCATTAGTTTGTTGTTGGATATGTAACGCTTCAAGAAATAAACGATTTTTGTATTTAGGTTCCATTTCTAGGATTTTTGTGTCGGTGTAATTCGGTATATGATTCGTATTATTTACATGCTTTGCTAAGGTGCAGGTGGTCTTTTGTAACTTGGCATCACTTTTGTGTTGGGTGATGCGATTTTTAAGCCATTGACTAGTGTGGCCCACATAAGTGGCACTGCAACTACAAGTAATTTTGTATACTACATTACTCAGTGACATTTTATTGGTTGGGTCTTTAAGTTTAGTAAACAAAGAATTAAGCAAATTATTATATCGAAAAGATATTGTAGAAAAGGGGTTAGCAAGAATTTTTTTGAGTGTGGGTGTTAGATTCTTAATAAACGGAAGTGATTTATATATTTTATTTTTTGTTGTTTTTGGGAGTGTTGTAATAGAGGTGGTATTAAATAGAAGTTTTTTGATCAAAATGGTGGGATAAGCATTGTTAATGAGAATTTCTTGAAGGAGACAGAGATTTTTGTTTAAAAATTGCGGTTCACAAATTTTACTGATCCGAATTACACCGACACAAAAATCCTAGAAATGGAACCTAAATACAAAAATCGTTTATTTCTTGAAGCGTTACATATCCAACAACAAACTAATGGCCTTAATGGAAAATCAGACACTCAGCATCTAAGTGCAGTTTATTCTCTTTTATTTTCTATAAATAATAATAATTCCTAACAGTTTATTTATTTATTTATTATTTTTCTATTTTGAATACCAATACTGTACCTAAATAATTACGTACGTTGGACGGCCTTATCGCAAAAGCGAAGAGTAGGAGACGCAAATAAATTCCACAAACGGAAGTGGACAAACGCCACTAACTTCTGTCGTATAATTACAGATCCTCCCCAAGGAGATGCTAAAACAAATGCTCAATACGCACTTATAAAATTATACAACAAAACTAAGAGCGTTCACTTTACTCTTTTACAAGCTTCAAACAAACAATGAAAATCAACATCATGCACACTACACCTGCTAGATAAGATAATCGACCCATTCAGAAATAGAAATAGACAAAGAATTAAAACGAGTTGGAAATTAACCTCGAGAACCGGATAAGATTTTACAGAAAACACAGAATAACTTCAAAACTGGAAAGCTACACGTAACAACTTAATGACGTCTCTCAAATCCCTCCTCTACTATTGTGGTCGCATGCTTATACGTTTTGTACGTCTCAGTCTAACCTTGCTTGAGTGGTTGAAAAATCGATATCCTTGTTTATTCACTGTTTACACACGTGGACTCTCTACGTGCGTTAAATAACCCCATTATTAGCATTTCCCGTGAATATAAGCGACGGTTTATCCGACATTCTCTGTAACCATTTGTTATCTACACAATTTAAGCAGAACTTGACCTTTAGAAAAATACGCAGGTGTTCAATCGTAACATTTTAAATAACACTTCTCCGAGTTGGATATTCTACGTATTTTAACCCTCCTGATATATTTTTACGCTAGCAACGCGTCTCATCTTTTGTATTATTGGGCTTTTAAACGCTTTTATGCATATTATACATCAATACTCGTTCAATTAAATTGAAATTAATTAATAAATTAATGTCATTGGCTTCTACCATTTAATTTCTTAGCAAACCTACTTAAATTTCATTAATTATTTATAAAATTTCGTTAATACCAGATACTTAAAAATGAATTAACTAATATAATTTTCGCACGTAATTTCTGGTTGTTTCTTTATACAGGGTGTTTTGAAATTGCTTCGCTTATATTTATTTTTGATCTTTTAAAACCACTATAATATATATATATATATATATATATATATATATATATATAAAAATCAAATTTACGGACGTGAAATTAATAAAGTAATGTTGATGGAAAATCGTTATGGGATAAAGGCGTCCGAATAAAATAAATTATTGAATAATCATTTATTGAACATCAACGTTTCGGATAATATGAATCCTTAATCATGAGCTAAAAATTGCAATTAACAAAAACAGGAAAATAACATTATATACGGTACTTACTTTCAATGTGATTAATAACACTAATTCATAACAAACATTGACTAGAATATTAAAGTGTCAGTTTGACAGATAAAACATCAAGTAGTGTTTAAATAAGATAGAAATGATTATTTGTAGCCAAATGTTATTTGAAAGTCAAAAATTAAAATATAACTACCCAATTAAAAGTCAGTATGATTATAAAAATTAATCTGTGATTTTTATTTTAGTAAAATATTAAAAGCTAAAAGCAAACAACTCTAAAATCCAAAACTATTAGAAATATAATTTAGGTAAAAGGATTAAAGGGTTAATACAAGAAAGAATTTTATTTTTTTTTTATTATAAATAAAACAATAAATAAATAATAAATTTGATATTATATTTAAAAAATAAAAGAATAACTGAATTATCTAGAGTTGATTTTCCATAAGGCCATTACTTTTTTGGAATTAACCTCAAGAAAAAAGGATTTTTTATTAGGTTCATTCAATTAATTGTGTCGTGCAATTAAATATATCTATTATTTACAGTTTTAAGTGCAGGATTTTTAAGTTAGACACACTTTTTGTTGGTAATTTTTACCATGACATTAGCCCAATAATGGATCAACACAATAATTTTTATCTAATACTCAACATTTTATGGTTGGGTTTAAGTTTATAACAAGATTAAAAATTTTAATAAAAGAATTTAAAAAGGTTAGCAAGAATTTTTAGAGTGGTTTAAATTTAATAACTAGTACTATCAATTTTACGACAATAAAATGTTTACTGATAATAGTAAATGGTTTGTTAATGTTAGTAATTGTGATATTCCCAAGAAGGTTAGTAATATTTTATCCTTAGGTCCTCAATTTAATATAGATTAACAGTAATAATCTTAACATAGGTAAATTGTTAGCGGATATTGAATTAATTTTAGATAGTAAGCATTTTCTACAGAAAAACTAATGTCTTGAGAGCAAAAGCAACTAACATTATTACTAATTACATTTTAAAACCTACTAATTCAGCACACAATGATCATTTTCAGTCTGATTATTCTTTCACTAAAACTTTTTGAAAAACATCCACAAATTATAGTTACGAATGCTGACAAAGGCTCAACAACTGTTATTATGAATAAATCAGATTACATTAACAAATCTAATGAATTACTCAATGATAATAACATATACCAAAACTACCTAGAGATCCTACTTTACTGTTCAAAAGAAAGTCAATGACCATATAAAGTTTTTACATAATAAGGGTATTATTAGTGATATAGAAAAGAAGATGTTATTAACTACTAATTCCGTTCCAGGTAGATACTATGGACTCCCAAAATTCATAAACCTTCGCTTACTTTACGTCCTATCATTTCATCAATTAACACCCCAACATACAAATTTTCAAAATTTTTATCACAGATATTGTCTAATGCTTTTCCATTACAATACGGTTTTAATGTCCCAGATACTTTTTCCTTTGTCAACACTTTTCGTAATTTTCAGTTACCACATAATTACATTTTAATTTCTTTAGATGTCACATCACTTTTACTAACATTTCCAAAGATCTCGTAATACAAGTTATCACTGAAAAGTGGGACTTGATACAACCACATTGTAAGTTCCTCTTGATTTATTCATAGCATCTATACATTTAATCTTCAATAACACTAACTTCACTTTTCAAAATCAAGTTTATAATCAAATATTTGGTACACCGATGGGTTCACCTTTATCACCTGTACTAGCTCAGATTACGATGGATTTTTATTAGAACACACTACAGAATTACTCCCGTTCAAAATTCCATTCCTCGCCAAATATGTTGATGATATCATATGTGCCATTCCCATTGACAAAATTGATGATACCCTAATAATTTTAATAGTTTTGATGTTGATCTACAGTTCACATATGAAATTGAAATTGACGGTTGCTTACCATTTTAGATACCCTTGTGATACGCAATCCAGACAATCTCCTCATTTTTGATTGGTATACTAAACCTACCCATTCAGGAAGGTATATCAATTATTATTCACAGCACACCTTTCAACATAAAGTAAATAGATTTTGGCTCTAAAACCCGGATCAGTAAAATTTGTGAACCGCAATTTTAAACAAAAATCTCTGTCTCCTTCAAGAAATTCTCATTAACAATGCTTATCCCACCATTTTGATCAAAAACTTCTATTTAATACCACCTCTATTACAACACTCCCAAAACAACAAAAATAAAATATATAAATCACTTCCGTTTATTAAGAATCTAACACCCACACTCAAAAAATTCTTGCTAACCCCTTTTCTACAATATCTTTTCGATATAATAATTTGCTTAATTCTTTGTTTACTAAACTTAAAGACCCAACCAATAAAATGTCACTGAGTAATGTAGTATACAAAATTACTTGTAGTTGCAGTGCCACTTATGTGGGCCACACTAGTCAATGGCTTAAAATCGCATCACCCAACACAAAAGTGATGCCAAGTTACAAAAGACCACCTGCACCTTAGCAGAGCATGTAAATAATACGAATCATATACCGAATTACACCGACACAAAAATCCTAGAAATGGAACCTAAATACAAAATCGTTTATTTCTTGAAGCGTTACATATCCAACAACAAACTAATGGCCTTAATGGAAAATCAGACACTCAGCATCTAAGTGCAGTTTATTCTCTTTATTTTCTATAAATAATAATAATTCCTAACAGTTTATTTATTTATTTATTATTTTTCTATTTTTATAAAAAAAAAAAAAAAAAATTCTTTTCTTGTTCTACACACCCTTTCAATCCTTTTCACACCATACAATAGTTATCAATATTCCTAATAGTTTTGAATTTTTAGAGTTGTTTGCTTTTGCTTTTTAGATATTTTAACTACAACATGAAACATATGCAACAGATTAATTTTTAGTAGATCGATACATTGCACTCTTTTATTGGGTAGTTATATTTTAATTTTGTGACTTTTCAAATCAATCATTTGGCTATCCAAATCAATCATTTGTCTATCCTTATTTAAAACACTACTTGATGTTTTATCTGTCAAACTGACACTTTAATATTCTAGTCAATGTTTGTTATGAATTAGTGTTATTAATCACATTGAAAGTAAGTACCGTATATAATGTTATTTTCCTGTTTTTGTTAATTGCAATTTTTAGCTCATGATTAAGGATTCATATTATCCGAAACGTTGATGTTCAATAAATGATTATTCAATAATTTATTTTATTCGGACGCCTTTATCCCATAACGATTTTCCATCAACATTACTTTATATATATATATATATATATATATATATTATTGTGACGTTTACCTGTATACTCGCCCTCGGCGGCTCTCCTGTTCTCTCCGACTAGCTCAAATTCCTTAAAACATATTAACACCTACCTGTTACATCCAAAAACTTCCTCTCAATACCCTCATGCTGAAACCTAAATAGTAATTCACACCAATCACACACTCAAAAATAACTCAATTGATCAAATATATCACACTCTATTTAAATTAGATCCATAGTACATTTTAAAAACACCATTCCTTTATGTACATTTATGAAGGTCAATAATTTTATAACAATAATCATGCAAATTGATAAACTTTTAAACACATATTTTTATTAAAGTAAGAGGGCGTTCCTCATACCTTACGTTACCCTTTTTGTCTTAGCATGAGCTCATAATAAAACTCTACAACTGTACATATAAATTCGCTGCACTACCAAATATCGATAAGCCCTCTATACCTCTTTACAACATTTGGTTATATGTAAATTCATTAATTATTTTCAAAAATCAATTTGGTTTTAACGTCCCATAAATGTCTGTTCATAAAATATCAAATAATAATAAAAACACATCAAACTCAAATCCAAATAATCACAAACACCATAAAAATATTCACCACTCAATGTTCTATTCTATCGCCTCCCTGGTTTTTATCTTCTAAATGTGCTCCACCACCTAGCTCCTTCGAGATGCTGCCGTCTAGTAGATACCCAGTCCATCCGCTCACTCCCTGGTCCAAGTACCATATCTGCCATGCACGCCGCTGTTTACAATTTCCAACCCAAAAATTCGAATCTCCAAACTTAACTTTTATTATTCAAACATCGCTTTTTTTCATCATCCAAACAATTTCAAATTATAATACTTCCGTGCGTTCAAATATCAACTTAAAAGCTTTTAACACAAAGATATGCCCTATTAGCTTCTACCTAAATTTTTAAAAAATTGCACTAGTTCACTTGAAAGTAACTTTTATCACCAATGATAGATGAAATCAAAACGAAAGCGAAAGAAAGAGCGAGACCCCTCTCTGCCAGTGATTATATAAGTAAAACCCCCCTATTTTAAATTGGCACGTACGCTTGTACACCCGTTCCTATAATTCTTGAAAATTTTTTCTAACCGCTCGTTGTTTCAGCGAGAAACCCCTAACGAACCTCGGATTCTTGCGAATTTTTATAACAAATATAACAATATTCGGTGAATCGCTTCAAACTGTCAATTCTCCGTTCTAATTTAATCTCTACATTCTCGTTTGTCTACGCCTCCAACTTGAACAAACATCTCTCATCTGCCTTGTATCTATAGCTTTATCTCACACATATGCTTTCACCAGCACGATCTTTGGCCTTCTTGTACAATTTACACCAATCACCTTGCTTGGTTCCATTCTCCCACTTTTTAACAGACGCGTGTTTGTTTTTAAATACCCTTGAAATTATCGATTTTATTTAGGTCTCCCAACTATACTGTCGTCTGAATTAAGTATACCCATCCCTCTTATACTCAATACTTTTTTATTCTGTCTTGGTATTTTGTTGGTTATTTATTATAACACCTCCAAGATTGAAATCAATGTTTTAACCACAAAACCGCGTTTACATTAATCCCAATGGCTGTTTTTTTCCAATAACCCATTAAAGTTTGTTTGTTGCCAAGCTTACCGAGGAATACTATCTCCCCTCGTTGTTTTTGTTTTAAACGTCTTGGATTTTACGTTTGAAAATAGAAATGTTATTTTAACACCTGCTCCAGGCTTTTAGATTGTCATATAACACTTTACTACAAATTTAAATACGTTAGAATGATTTTACCCCAAGTATTATTTATTATGCCTGTATTTATACAAATATTATATCACATTATCCTTGGCTAAATTAAATTGATCCTACATTATTATACACTTCATAAGTTAAAAAAAATTAATTTGGTAAAAATATTCCAACTCTCTAATTAACTAAATTTGTCTTCCCTTATTCAAAAGCTCTCACCCCATGAGTTCACTTGTGATCTTATACATCCCAATGACCCCTTAATTACACGATAATATATACACATATATTTGTAAAATAACTCTTAGTGCAGCAATATTCTTTGTTATTAAAAATAAAAATGACTACTCATATTTTGGTTTTCAGTTAACTGTTTAAATGGATCAGTATATAAAAGCAAAACCATCAGTATTTTCCAATATATTTGGAACACTCTCCAAACAAAAATTTTTCATAGCTCCACGTCTGTTTCTTTGTACATTACTTGTTAACCATTTGTTTATAAAGTGTAATCGGTAAAACGTTGGAATTTGTATAACCTTCAAAAGCTCCACAAGTGGCCGTTACAATGTTTAACAGAGGGTAGAAGGACATTATTCCTAGTATTGTTTGTAACAGACGTAAAAGTGTTTTAAACAAGCTTAACAGTTACACAGAGGCATACAAAACATCACGTTCTTAGTATTTGTATACGAGTTTGAAAGTAGTTTTGGTCGAGGATTTCTTAAAATTGATGTAAATATGTTCAACAGTCGTTAGATTTCTACGTATTTCTACAGGGAACGTGCATACTTGGCGGAAATGCAGATAGACAAAATAAGAATGAATTTAATATGTATGAGTGAGATGCCGCATGTTCTATAAACATCATTGGAAGATTGTAATATTTGGTGGGGGATAAAAGAGATAGCGTACAAGTACAAGCTGCTACAAATAAATAGAGATGGAGTATCAGATAGAATATATGTGTAAACGAGACAGGATTATTTGAATATTGCTTGGAGAGGGCTATTGCGTCAAAGACAAGAGCAAGTTGCAAAGAAAATAAGGGATGGAAGATTGTGTGTATTGGATGGAAGAAGACAGATAGTTCCGTAGACGGGATGTTATTGTAAACGTTTGAGAATAGTGGCTAGGATTCGACGAAGTAAATATCGTTGCGACGCGAAACTTGTGCTTTCGTAGAAAATATTTTGTATATATCGTCAAAATTTTGAGATTTCGGTGGCAGTTGATATTAGGGTAGAAAATTACAAGGAATTGATGAAGGCTAAACAAGTATTTTCGGAATTAGAGTGGCAGTTGAGTATTTGTTTGTGAGGGGTTCTAAGAAACGTGTTAACCGTTTGAAATTTACCAAGAAGGCTGTTTTGTTTGTATCAACGGAGTTGCGAGTATTTTGAAGCTTAAGGGGGGGCAAAAATGGGCTATATAAACACCAGCAAGAGGTAGTAGGGCTCTCTCTTTTGATTTTCATCGACGCGTCTGCTAATAATAGTGAACACGTAATAATATAATACTTGAAATAAAAGTTATGTACAAGTTGGTGTAAAATATTTGTACTAGCAGTATTTGAATTAATGCAAAGATAGCTCCGATGCATACTTTATGAAAATAAGTACAAACTGCTTTTTATATGGCTGTTGGTGCAAGGCTTGCACAAAAATGCAGTAGAGAATGTTGATGGATCGATTTGGTGGTGCATCCATGGTATATTGGACCAGTAGCAGAGTTGGTGGAGTCCGGCTGTATTGTCAAGCGGTGATAGAGAGAATAGAGTGAGTAGCAGTGTGCAGTCTTAAATGGGATAATACAACTTGGGGAGGTTCCAGAACGTGTAGTCATTGATGAAGGCAACAATCATCGATGGTATGATTGTGGACACATGTGTGGTCGTGCACTCCAGGTAACGATTTTTGTGTATAATTGTTTTGTGGATTTATTTTGTGTATAATGACATTTTTTACCTTATGGGTATATTTCTATAAATTTAATGGACTAAAAGGTACCGAATGAACTCTTTTTTTTAATTTATTATTTGACCATGCTTTATGTGGGAATTTTATGTGTAAAATAATTTATGTAATATTTGTGTATGTACAAAGTAAAAGGGACTTATGGTATTTGGCTGTGCAAAAATTAGCACCAGTGTTTATAGGTTTTACTATGAGCTTTTATTAAAAGTAGCGTAACGTAAGGGGTATGAAAAGGCCCTGTTACATTAAAATAAAATTTAATCTGTAGATAAAAATTTTAATAAGGAAATATTTGGAAAAATGTATTATTCCAAAGGCGAATGTTTGTAATTTTATCAACGTGTGAAATTTGGATTGATGAGGATTTTTGGTGTAGTATTTTGGTATGCATAAATCGTCACTGTAGACGCGTTTGCTTTTTTAGTCTGGTATTATATTTCAGATAGCAGCTGAGCAGCTGTGGCAAACTTCTCTGATGAAGCTGTGAGTTGGGGATTTATAGCAAAAATCTGACAGTAGTTTGGCGTCCATTAAGGAAGGTCATCATCAAGGATCAGCGTCGATTTCAGAGTAAAATAGCAACCAAACTGTGGAAGGCACTAGTATTAGCAGTTAAGTCTTTTATTTTAGCAGTCTTCAATCCAGGAAAACTTCAGAACAATATGACACCCAAGCGAGGGGCCAAACCTTGCAACAATATGGCGCTCAACGGAGGTGCTCGAAAATAGATTTTCAGAGCAATATATATATATATATATATATATATATATATATATATATAGTTGTGGAATTCGAGGTTAAATAGGTGTAGACAATAAAATTTTAAACACCGTGTATATAGAAACAGGAGCGAATTATTTACGCGCCAAATTAGTTAATTTATATAGTGAAAACGGACGATTATTAAGGTATTTTTCTATATTTAATTTGGAATGTTCAAATGGCATAAGGGAAGAAAGCTATTGAGTACATAAAAACTCAAGGATACGCATAAATAATTATAATAATTTTAAATCAAACGCATGGAAGCAAAAAGGGAGCTTGCATGCATAGAAAATCAATAATTTTGAACGCACATGTTTCCAGTTTAAAAGTCAACGTTCGTTTATACAAATACTAAGAATGGAAGAAGACCGAGAATTGTTATTTTAAACGGTTGATTGTTTCAAGAAACACCTGTTGATTAAATGTCACGTTCAGGGAACTTAAATAAACGTTAAGACAGAATTTCTATGAAATTGTTTGCAACGGTTGGTTTGACCAACTGCTTTATATAACAAGTGCCTTGAAGACTGAGTAGAATAAACGATCGATAATGTAAAACAGACAGAGAAGCAGGTAAAGAAAGCGTTGGGCACAAGTCAAGTACGAAATACACGGATAAATGTGAAGGACGACTACGATATCGATTTTCTGTAACTTAAGAGGGGTTTTACAGTAGACAACAAACATGCGTGGGATGGAGATAGATAGTGGATAGGTGGAACGCTGTGACGAGGAAAAATTATATCTTTGGTTGATGGCCAGCAGTTTTGAAGAAGAGCGCGTCCGTTAAGGTAGTAAACAAAATTCTATGTAACAGCACGACGAAAGTGGGATTTTTGAGAAGTTAGTGTTCGTTACGTTCAAAATTTCTAGAAGTAAATTGAAAAATAAGCTTTTCAAGTGAAATAGGTTCCACCGGGGGGTTTTGAAAATGATATAAATACACGGAGAAAAATAGTAAAGCTCTCTTTCCATTTAGATCTGAGACCGTGCTTAGATCTACAACGTAATAGTAGTAAATGCTCTTACGGTATTAATTATTGTGTTTAGTCAGTAAAGTTGTATATAACCTCCTGTTGCGATATTATGAAAGCTGTAGTAGCGTACCGCATGTTGTACAAGTGATGTTGCACGAGTTGGTGCTTTTGTTTAGATAAAAGGTGACGTTACTACAACGAAGCTATTAAATGAAGAGATGATATTTGGGTAAGCAAAGCCTAAAAGCGTAACTTGTATGCATGAAAAATATTTGGTATGGAATGGTACGTTTGAGACAAAGCTAATATCTGGGGAGAAGAACAGTCGTGGTGGCCGAGATTTGGATGGTGGGGGATCAGTGGATCCTGGCACAATCGAAGTAGATGCACACAACGGCAAGGGTTTCTGGCAACCATCTTCAATGGAGACGAGGAACGAAGGCGACTCCAGGTAACGAAACTTAAATTCCTGTGTTTGTATAAATATTTGTGTTAATATTTTGTGTGTGTGTGTGTTTTGACTTATTGGTGGCGTATTTATTACCATAAAACTTGTTAAAAAAGGTATATGTGCAGGATAATTAATTTTGATTATAAAAAAAGGGTTTATTGATGATATATAAAGGTTTATTCACGCTATAAATTGTTGTTGTAAGGAGTAAACGGGTCTTTAAATTTGTTTTCAATAAAATGCAAGGTTTAAAAAGCATTTACAGAAACTGAGTTATAATGTGCTCAAAATTGACCAGAATACAGTCAAACTAGGGTTGCCTGTGGGACCCATCTACCCGTATCACATAGAATTTGTTAAAATATATTAAAAACCGAGGACTTTAAAGTATTTAATAATTGAGCTGGTAACAGTTATAACAAACTGTTTGTACCAAGGTGTAAATATTTTAGTAATAATGGAAACTTGTTAATATCTGTAAATAAAAAGGTTGTATGGTTGTTGTATTATTTGATTTCATTTGACTGTGTGTGTGAGAGAGAGAAAGGTATGTACTTAAAATGGTAGGTATTCAAGAAGAGACCGATTGCTGAGCTAGCCAGGATGGGCAGAGAAATACGAAGGCGTCCAAAAGGTAGGGTAAGAAATTTTTTAATTTTTTTTTACATTTTATGTTGGCCCAAGCTGGGGCTCGATGTTAAAAGCTTAATCCCCGATTCCACGGCAATTTATATATATATATATATATATTTATATATTACTCAAATTTAGACCAGGGTAGAAAATTAATTAATCACATTAAATAATTTTAATCACCGTGTAGAAGGAAGCTTTGGGAAAAGGTACGCGTTATTAAAACCGTGAAGCATAAAAATTCATTCGTTTCATTACAAATAAGGGATTTAAATTATTTACTAGACGCTTTCTATAAAAAGAAGCAGAATTAAAATGCCCAACTTGTATGTAATTTAATTATTCCAAGTAAAGAAACAAATAGAAATTACATGCAAAATTTATATTAAGTAATTCAATGGGTATTAAACAAAGTGTACAAATAATAAATTAAGATTTAATTTGTATTCACTAAAAATTAAAGGATAGAAGTCAATGCCATTCATCATTATTTTAATTGGAGTTAATTGAACGATTATTAAGGTATTACATGCATAAAAGCTTTTTAAAAACCCAATAATATTCAAATCGTAGAAGTGTTATTTAAAGTATTACGATTGAACACCTGCGTATTTTTAAATATCAAAATTCTAATAAATTCGAGCTGATAAACAGGCAGATTCTCGTATATTGGAAACGGTCGGATGCTTTAGCACGAAATACAAAACAGCGTTTATTTAAAAGTCACGTCGCGAGTCCACGTGGATAGTAAAGAATATCGATTTGTACCATTCAGACCAAGGTAGAAAAGGAAGGAGAAAATGCGTCAAGCAGAGACACTAATAATTAAAGGCGTGATTTGTGTAGCGTCACGAGGGTCACAATTGGTTGAAAATAAGAGGCAAACATGAGAGGTGTAAAAATAACATTTCTGTATAAAATTTAATTAGTTGTTCTCAGACGTTGCGTGCCGTGTGGAAAATTTCTGAGATTTAACTGGCGCGAGTGCAAATTTAGTAGAATAGCTGTGCCCGACTGTCGAAAAGGGAACGTAGAATGCGAAATTCTAGAAACTGGCCGTTATGGGGACAAAACCGACAGACAGGCTAGCCATTATATAAACCCGGACTTTAAACAGTTTCGCTCTCTTAAATTTTTGATCATTCGATGCTTTAAACTGTGCTCTTAGATTTTCGATTTTGATTTAATACTTTAAAATAGTTTGATCTTTACGTGCTACGATACAAGTTGTTATGCATTAGTGCACTTAGAAAAGAAGATACAAGATAATAAAGTTTAGTTATATTTGCGAGTATTACTGTACCAAGTATCCAAAGTTGTAACGATAAATGAATAAACAAAAGTAGGCAGTTTTGGGTATAGCCTGAAAGAAGTATGAATTTCTTTGCTATTTTTCGGGGGTGTTAATAATCAAATGTTATTCGTAATCGTGATTGGATCCACAAAACAAGATTTTGATATACTTAGATGAGTTCCTGAGAGGCCCTGAAACAACTTTAGATGAATGGTGGTGTAGAAAATTTTAAAAGGCAACCAGGAATCTGAGGACGGAAACATAAACCAGTTGGAATGGTAAAATTAGCAACGACTATGTACGTTGAAGCCACGAGTGCAGTAACCTTCAGGTAAATTATACAATTTTGTTCAAACTTTGATGTTTTTGTGTGTGTTGAATAACTTTATAATTTGTTTGCTAAAAAAAATGGACAGAAGTGAATTTGTACAAACAACAAAATTTTAATTTTAAGGTGAAATTTTCTTGTTTAAGTAGAAAGGAGTATTTAGCAGTTTAAGTTCTTGATTATGATGAAAATTTGTGTCTGTCTTTGAGCTCAATTAGACTAACCTGTTTGATTAACGTAAAGGGGTGGGAGATGCTCCCTATGTACTCAGACTCAGGTCTGCAAATATTGTTAATATAATTAGTAGACATCCTACAAGGACTTTAATTCTGGATGAAAATTAAAATGATGACAAATTTAATCTTAAAATTTTATGTTACTGAAATTTATGCTGAAATTTAATTTTGAAATTTTAATGTATTATGAATATTGATGTAAATAGAGTTAACGTTGATGTTTGTGGTAGGAATGTGTTTGTTTTTTTTTATGAATGAGGATGAAAGTTTTAACTAGGTGAGCAGCCGAGGCGGAAAGAGTAAAGAGGCGATTATCAGAAGAAAATCACAGCAAATCGTAGCGCCTAAAAGCGAGGCTCGAGTTCCAAAGAAAATTTTTGTGATTTTATTCCAGGAAACTGGCGAGGTTTTTTGTACATTTCACAGCATTTTATGACGTCCAATCTGTGGGGCTCGATTTGAAAACCTTAGTTTAAGATTAATGGTGAGGTTTCACAGCAATATATATATATATATATATATATATATATATATATATATATATATATATATATAGTTGTGATATAGTTGCAATAATCCGATGTCCCCTTTTTGTGAAATAAAAAGGATACTACAACTATAACGTGTTTCCAGTAAGCTTCTCAAGCTATGACAAGTCAAATTGTGTATTACTGCTTCTGTTAAATTCTGCTGTCATAAATAAAATTAGTAGGGTTTTGCAGTATGTTTAATAGTAAATATATATATAGCTCATATAATGTACGTTGAATGATATATATTTTACTTGTAAATATTAACATAGTTTCTCGAGTCTACAATGTATTTATATTTATTTGCAGTTAGAGTTGAATATCTCTTCCGGCAAAAACCTTGAACTTTTAATGTTTCTTTGGTTTGTTAATAATTAGTTTTTAGACACTCCAGCACAGTTTAAAACATCTTGCAATGGTTTTCCTGCGGTGTGCTCGAGTACACCATAGCCGTAACAATATATGATATATATTAAGCTATTAACAAGTATTATAAAATTTTATTTTTAGGTGTCACATATAGGTAACATATAGTCAATAGGTTAAAAAATACAAATAAACCAACGTCGCCCATATGCGATTATAAATCACCCAAATTGGTAGATTTGATGCCCAAAATTAAATTAGGTAAATAATTATATTTTAACCGGTGTCTAAAAGCTAAAATGTTGTTGATCTTACATGGATTCCTCACTCAGAGCCCTTGGTAGCGAACGTGTTAAACGTCCTTGACGATATCGCCATAAATCTTGAATAGTTTGTTGAAGGTAGAAAACTGGTATCATATAAATGTCTCTCTGTTTGCCTTGTGCGCTTTGCTTTACTTCTATTGTCCGCCAATAAACTTTGTGCGTTCAATAAACATGTCGTATATTCATTTCGCTTTTATCTTAAAATAAATACCACTGAATACAAAGTACGCTTAAAACTTTATTCAAAGGTCCATGCGCAAGCTCAAATGTTACATGTCACGACACTTTACAAACAATCACTATTCATAACGTGATAATGATGAGGGCTTGCACATTGAAATCCCTGACTTTTAACGGAAAACACCATCAACACAGATCTATAATAAACTTATTTTAATTCAATAGTTTTTAACTCGGTAGAAATCTCGATCCCGTTATCTTGTGGTATTTGCTATCTCAAGCAGTTTAATAGTTTTGGTGATCAGCACATGACGTGTGATACTATCTTACGGTGCAATATAACAAGGTATGTAGGAGAACTTTAATGCGCTTCAAAGCGTTGGTGCTAACTTTATAAATATTGCTTATCCAATTAGGTTATCATTTTGTACCTCCTTACAGTATTTATAAATAGTTAGTTGAGGATATGATTTGTTTCCGGTTAATAATTGACATCTACCGCCTAGTAGGTTAAATAACAGCGTAGGTCCGAACCAATTAAATTTAAGTTTGGTTAACTATCTGTATTGTTTTTAATTTCTATGTTACAAATAGCAATTTACTTAATATAGCTCAGCTGAGAAGTATTACTTTCATTAGAAAAATGATTCAAAAATTAATTTTACCCGTACTGCTCTGTAGACTTAAAAATGTTATTAAAAAATAAAAATCGTGTTGAGTTATCATTCGCCTATCAGCAGATGTCGCTATTTATTTACTACTCTCAATTTATAAAATTAAACTAGAACTGGGTAATGTTATTTGTAAATACTTTAATCAGTAGCATATTTATTGTTGACAAAGAAAATCACAGGCATGCTAGACCATATATATCTTTGTAAAGAAAGCTACCGCTTACTAAACCATAAGTTCCAAAAATTGTATTCTTGTTCATACCTCATCATCATCATTAAGTCTTCAGTCCTAGAACTGGTTGGACGCGTACCCTAATTGTTTCTTAGTCTGAACCAACCTACACATTTCCCTGAAATTTGCACAATCTGCATCTACCACTATTTGCGTGCGAAAGACCTCGGTCTACCTCTATTTCTCTTTTCCTATCTCTGCTTTAATATATATCCCGTACAATTCCCCAGAAACGCCTTAGAACGTATCCTGTCCTTCTATTTCTCCTATTTTTTTCCGTTTTCCACAGACATTTTTATTCCTCTACTATTTCAACAACCTATTTGTTATTAACTTTGTCTGTCCATACTACCATCCTCATATATCTGAAGCACAACATTCCAGAAGGCCTCAATCTCTTTCTGTCTGCTTTTCCTACTGCCCCTATTTCATAGATGTACTGTGCTGTGCTCCACACTATGCTTTGAACAGTTTTCTTCTTGTATCTATGTTTGTCGTCTTTGAACATAGCTGCTGTTCTTTCTTGTTTGATGCAGTTTGGTCACCTTCTTTTGTTTTACAGTTATATACCCTACTTCCCCGATATTCAGTTGTATGTGAAGGGGGGTAAGCAGCTTTTTGCTGCCAAATTTCCCCAGCACTTGAACCTTTGTCGAACTAATAGTTTTTCCAATTTATCATTTCGAATAATCAACATTAGTTAAAAATATTTCACAACTAACACCCGTAGTTGTTTAAAATAATCATCAGATTTAAGAGCACTTATTTTTTCGTCATTGGGTTTTACGTCTTGAAACTGGTAGGACTTGTGCTTCAGTTTATTTATGTTCTGAGCTAGCCAACACAGTTCCCTACAATTTTCCCAACAGCCTATATACAACTCGATTCCCTTCTATTGTTTTCTAATTATATGTCCTATTTCACCGAGATTCAGTGGTATGTGAAGGGGGTTAAGCAGCCTGTGGCTGCCAAGGATCCCCCAACACTTAGACATTTGCCGTATTAATAGTTTTCTAGTAAATCCTTTCCCACCATTAACATTAGTTGAAAGTATTGCAAAACCATTGTTTATAATAATCACCATGTTTAAGTACAGTAATTATTATTGTCATTAGTTTTTACATCTTGCAACTGGCTGACAGCGTACCTCCATTGATTTCTATTCTGAGCTAGCCTACACATTTCCCTGAAATTCTTACAACCTACATTCTTCACTACCTGTGTGCAGTAGTCGAACCTAGGTCTACCTCTACTTCTTTTTTTTCCTATTTCTATTTCTAATATACTCCGCACTTTTCTCACATGTCTTAGTATGTGACATATCATCCTATCTCTCCTATTTTTTACTGTTTTCCACATATTTCTTTTTCCCCTACCATTTCTAATACCTCTTTCTTCTTAACTTTGTCTGTCCATGATATCTTCATCATACGTCTGTAACACCACATTTCAAAAGCTTCTACCTTTTTCTTGTCTGCTTCTCCTACTGTCCAGGCTTTATAGCCGTACTGTGCTGTGCTCCACACATACGTTTTAAACAATCTTTTCCTTGTTTCTACGTTTGTGGCCTTTGAGCACAGTAATTACTTTTTCTTATTAAATGTAACACGACCTTGTACTAATCTTTGTTTTATATCTTTTGTGCTTTTCCATCTTGCGTTATTTGTCTTCCTAGTGTAATGCAATAAACAACATCAAGTTTAAAGAAAGGTTTATTTAAATATAAATCAAGCTAAACGACTACACATCTTGAGAGCTTCTTACGTTCTACTTACGTTCTACTGTGTCTCTGAACAACAAGTTACAGTAACCCCTTACTTACTCCCTCTACTACCCTTAGGTCCATCGACGCACGCAGAAGGCCTGTAATATTTTACACATCCTCCGGCGCGGCGATACAACTTAGCTTATCACTTCTTATTTCTAAAGGATACAATAATTGTATTGGGCGCCTAATTACGGTGCCATTCGTAATCTTAACGTAACAGGCACGCACTTTGCCATCACGGCCGTTTATAACGTCGTTCACCAACCCTAATTTCCACAATAACCGTCGCTTATCATTTCCATGTATTAATACGACATCCCCTTGCTTAATCGCACACTCACGCACATTCAGGTTATGATGAGCTCCTCTCAATAATTGTAAATATTCTGCGCTCCATCTTTTCCAAAAGTAGTCGATAAACTTTGTTCTCTGCTTCCATAGCCTACGAATTTCATCTCCATTAATAACACGGTCAACAAAAGGAATAGTAGCCAAAGCGGGTCCCAATAAAAAATGCGAAGGGGTTAATGGCATTAAATCCATAGGTTCACTACCTAGGTATGTGAGCGGCCGGGCATTTATTGTTGCTTCAACCTCGGTAATGAGCGTATTTAGTTGATCTAAATTTAGTAAAGAACGTCCTATCGTAGCCCTAAGGGTGTCTTTTACACTTTTTACAAGTCGCTCGTAAAATCCTCCGTGCCAAGCCGCTCGCTCTATTATAAATTTCCACTTAATTTGGTGACTGTTTACAAACTCTATCAATTCTGTACTCGCCATCACTTCGTTTAAAGTCGATATTTCACGTGATATTCTTTTAAATGTTTTAGCGTTATCAGAGTAAATGACCTTAGGAATCCCTCTACGGGCAAAGAACCGTTTACACGCACTGATTGTAGACGCAACATCCATTTTCAAAACAATCTCTAGATGAAGTGCTCGTATAACAGCGCAGGTAAATAAAATCACATAATATGGCTTTGAGTGATAACCCTCTTTAAAATACAACAGTCCGGCGAAGTCTAAACCTGTCACTTCAAAGGGCTTTGTTTGCTGTATTCGATCTCTAGGTAACGGCGCGAAAGGATGCGACCCTGACTTTCCACGAAGTCGTTTACAGATGACACATCTTGCTAAAACGGACTTTATTAATTGCCGTCCTCGTACAATCCAAAATCGTTTACGGAATTCGTAAAGTGTCGCATAAACACCACTATGATGAAGAGTTTTATGAAACTTCATTATTAGTAGTTTACTTAAATGTGCTTTTTTCGGTAGAATAATGGGATGCTTGAGGTCGAAATCTTCTCTTAAATTATGAAGTCGTCCACCCAAACGCAGCAATTCATGTTTATCTAAGAAAGGGGTTAAAGTTGAAATACTCGATTTCCGTTCAATGCCCTGACCCTTTCGTAAGCTGTTAATCTCCGAATAATAAATCTCCCGCTGAGCCTGCCTCAGCAAATATATCTCGGCTCTTTCAAATTCGTTTACGGTTACGCTCTTCGTTTCTTTATTATTTCTGGTTCTTAAATTTCCTATAAATCTTAAAATATATGCCGTTATCCGCACTAAACGATCAAAATCACTGTATCTGGAAGAATCTATAAATTGATTGCTACCTTTTATATTGTCGTTAATTAGTAAAGACATTTTCGATACTATATCTATCGTTGACGTAGCTGTCTCTATTGTATTATCTGACCACGTTTGTTCACTTTCTAGCAACCACTTAGGACCGTGTAACCAAGTTTCGGAATTTATTAAAATACTTGCACTTATTCCGCGGGTTAATAAGTCCGCAGGGTTCTCGCGACCCGGACAATGTCTCCATGTTATATCTTTCGATAAGGTCTGAATTTCTTTAACACGGTTAGTCACATATGGTTTCCATTTTGACGCATCGCCTTTAATCCAATGTAACGCGATTAGAGAATCTGTCCAACACACTACCTTATCTATTTTAATTAACACATTAGTTTTTTCAGCATCACCGCGGGAAATTAACTCGGCATAATTATTATCCAACATTCCTTTGATAGCAGCGTTATATTCACATATTTTGTTAATATTGGCATCCTCACTCTTCCACGATAACGCTACTAAATATCGATCATCACATTTATGAACGTTATTTTTCAAAAAATTATCGAAAAATTTCTTATCGTCGTCTGCTTCTTTGGTTACACCTATTGTTTCTAAATTCCACATACTTTCGATCTCAGCTTCTGTTTTTATAACTGTCGCATGTAACACTGTCTGCAGATGTACTCCTACGGTTGTAGCATCAACTGGTATGGGGTCATGCAAAGCATAACCAAATTTCGTGTCCACCGCTACTAAACCTTTGTTTAGACGAATATTGTTTCCTGTCACTACTGTCCAGTAACTGTCTGCCCCAATAAGGATACTAATTCCATCAACAATTAACGCTCGATCTATATTAAACGGGATATTGTCAGCAAGCTGCAAGTTTTGATACTCTACCACGCTTTCTTTAGGTATATATAAATCATCCATGCAAATTTCTGGAACTTCCACAGCCTCAATCGTTAAAATTTCCTCTGTATATTGTCCCTTCAAAGTAATTAAAACGCGGTTGTAAAGCTTAAAGGGAATCGATGCACTATCTCCAAACGCGGCAATACGAACCCTATGTTGTCCAACTACAGGTAAATTTAATACCCTTGATAGATTCTCCTTAATAAATGAAAGTTGACTACCGCCGTCCATATCTAATCTGATTAACTTCTTTGAATTTTCGCCAAAGGCATAAACACAAGCCGTTTGCAATAGCACATTTTTGTTTACGTTTGTCATCAAACTGGACACCGACGGCGCCAAAGTGTTCATTGAACTCTCGCCTTTCGTTAATTTCATTGCAATACCTGTCTTCTCAGCGTTGTATCTATCTTTACCTGGCTTAAAGCTTGGATCGCACATAGTTGTAGCATGCCTACCGCCGCATTCCTTACATTTTAAGAATCTATTTTTACAATATTTAGCACTATGGTTATTTCTCGTACAACGGTAACAATTTCCGGCTGCCTTCAGAATTTCTTTCTTCCTTGTCAAAGGTACATCTTTGTCACACATTTCGGTTTTATGGTCTTTTTTGCAGAAAGCACAGCATTCAAGACGTTTGTTCGGCGTGACTAATAAACTAGACGCAGTTCCTTTGTAATGCGTTGGGAGCATCTTTTCTTTACAACTTGCATCCGGATTTAAAGCTTGTTCTAAGGACTCAATTTCGTTTTTAAGAAACCGTAATAAATCCTTTACCTGGCGATCTGAATCTTCCTCTGACCTTAATGATGAACTTTCTAAATTATTCGCAATAATTTCTAGATGATTGGATGATTTCATTTTCATTTGTCGATAAAATCCTAAACGCAATTCCGTTGGCAACGACTTAATGAGGGTCGACTTTACGATTATGTTGTACTGAGAACTAGATACTTCTAATATTTCAAGAGCACGCATAGCTGAAGTAATTAGATTGTAATTCTTCCTTAAAGTGCTTACGTCATTTTTAGATTTTACAGGTTCGATTTTCATAATGCTATCAATATATTGTTCAATTAGCCGTTCCCCATTTCCAAATTGATCTTTTAATATATTCAAAGCTTCTTCATAGAATGCTCCAGATGGAGGAAATCCCTCAATTGCTTCAGCGGCCCTTCCCGTGACATACATTCGCAGGTAGTTGAATCGATCTCCGTTCGTTAATTGTTGATTGCCGTGGATCATACTTCTGAATTGTTCCCAGAAAGGAAGCCAGCCCTTTGCAGTACCATCATACTTTGCTAACTGTACACGTTGAAGTTTCACTGACGTAAAGGACGGCCTACTTGTTTCGTTACTTACTGGTACCGTATTCGTTAAATTCGAGTCAACCTCTACCTGCGATTTTTCCGTGCATTTTAATCTAAATTCCAACTTAGACATCGTAGTTACAGCAACCTCTTCATATTCATACCTTTTCATTAACTCGTCCTCTAGATTTTCTTTAAGCAGAGGTTCAATTTGCTTATCAATTTCTTTCAGATTGTCACTTGCAAGCTTTAACTTTGACATAGCTGTATAAATGTCTTCAACACTGAAACTACTTTCTAGCATAGAATTTATATTATTAACTGTTTTAGTTGACTGCGTTCTACAAATTGTCCGTTTTACTTGTTCCATCATGAAGCCTCGATAGTATAGCCGTTTGTTAAATATTCGCGTTCCCGTTCCGTTATTTCGAATATTTACGTTAAAGCTCGTTTATATTTATCACCAGATCGTTCCTGGGTTTCGGCACCAAAGTTGATGTAATGCAATAAACAACATCAAGTTTAAAGAAAGGTTTATTTAAATATAAATCAAGCTAAACGACTACACATCTTGAGAGCTTCTTACGTTCTACTTACGTTCTACTGTGTCTTTGAACAACAAGTTACAGTAACCCCTTACTTACTCCCTCTACTACCCTTAGGTCCATCGACGCACGCAGAAGGCCTGTAATATTTTACACACCTAGGTAGCAGAAATCCTTAACCTCTTGTAAGTTCTCGTTACCTATTTGTATTCTGGTTTTTGATTTATTTTCCCTTCTTTTGCATACTAGAACTTTAGTTTCATTTTTGTTAATTTTCATATCATATCTCTCCGTTAGAACTGTTTCTATTTCATTAAGAGCAGCTTCTAGCTATTCCTTGCTAGATGCTAATACCGCAATATCATCTGCAAATCTAAGCATATCAATTTTTTGTCCCTGCATAGTAATTCCAAATGTCTTCCTGCATTTAACAGTATTCATTGCCTCTTCTATGTACAAGTTAAAAATTAATGGGGATAAGGCACATCCCTGCCTCTCACCCCTTTTCAAATATTTACTTCTCTACTTTCTTGCTCTAATTCTATTACCGTTGTTTGCTCTTTGTATAAGCAATGTACTATCCGTCTATCCTTAAAACTCATTCCAATCTTTTTGAGTATATCGAACATTTTTTTCTATCTCACATTGTCGAATGCTTTTTCTAAATCTACAAACCCTATATATACGCTTTCCCCCTTCTCTATTGTTTTCTCCATTATCACCCTCAGAGCTAAAACAGCCTCCCGTGTTCCCCTATTTCGCATAAACCGAAATTGATCTTCTCCAGTATTTCTACAGCTCGTTTTTCCATTCGTCCTTGTACAATTTCAGTTAATATTTTTGAAACGTGTGCGGTCAAACTTATTGTTCGAACATCTTTACATCTATCCGCGCCTCTTTTTTTGGTATAGTTACTATGATGTTACGTTTGAAATCTTTGGGTATTTCGCCCGTCTCACACATATTGCTTACAAGTTGGAAGAGACGTTATGTTACTGCTTGCCCAGCGGCTTTTAGAGTTTCTGCTTGCGCCTTATCTGTATCCGGCGCCTTACCATTTTTTAGACTCTTTAATGCTAATTCAAACTCATCTCTAAGTATAGGATATCCCAAGTCATCATTTTCAATGTCTGATTCCTGTTCTAATGCTGTTAGTTCTTCTCCTGAATATAAATTCCCTATATATTCCTGCCATCTAGCTACTTTCTCTACATTTTCTATAATGACGTTTCCTTTCGCGTCCCTTATATTTTTGCTATATGGTTTTATATCCCTAAAATTTATTCTAATTAATTTGTATGCTTCGTGTGTCTTTCCTATTTCCATCTTAGTTTGTACCTCTTTGCACTTTTCATCAATCCATTTTCATTTAAAGAACAATGGATTGATGAAAAGTGCAAAGAGGTACAAACTAAGATGGAAATAGGAAAGACACACGAAGCATACAAATTAATTAGAATAAATTTTAGGGATATAAAACCATATAGCAAAAATATAAGGGACGCGAAAGGAAACGTCATTATAGAAAATGTAGAGAAAGTAGCTAGATGGCAGGAATATATAGGGAATTTATATTCAGGAGAAGAACTAACGCTTGACGGAATCTGATCATTAAAATGATGACTTGGATATCGCTATCTTTACTAAAGATTTCTGCATTGGAATAATTTCCCTTTTAGTTGTATCTCTGTTTTCCTGTTTCATCTGATCTATTTGTTTTCGTCTTTTTCTATTAAATTCAGGATATTCTTTATTATCCATGGTTTCTCGTTTTCTTTTTGTGTATACCCCAGAATATCTCTGGACGCTATGTCTAAGCTGGATTTAATGTTATTCCATTCTTTTTCTACTTCTTTAGTTTCAGAAATTTTCCCGATATCTTTAAGCAATTCATTTTTTTTCAGATCTTTCGTGGATATCTTTATCTTTTAGGTTCTCAAAGTCAAAGTGTCTTGTTTTGTTCCTTTTTTTCGGAATTATAAATTTTTAGTGCGGACTTCATAATTACGATGTTGTGGTTAGTGTCTATATCTGCCTCGGGGTAGCGTCTATAGTCTTTTACTTGATTTCTAAACCGTTGTTGAACAAGAATGTAATCTATTTGATTATCTTCCTATATCTCCTGGCATCTTCCACGTGTATCGTCTTCGAATATGATGTTGAAATAATGTATTTGTGATGGTTAAGTTGTTCTTTTCGCAATATTCTACCAGCCTATTTCCCCTGTCATTTGTCGTGCCTAAACAAAATAATCCTACTATCGCTCCTTCCCTACCCTCACCTTCCACTGCATTAAAATCTTCCGTAATTATTAAATTTTCATGTCCTTTTATGAATCTTAGTATGTCTTCGATATCTTTGTAGATCGCCTCTACCTCTTCTTCACTGTAGCTAGAGGTGGGCATGTATACTTGTATTATTACTGTATTTACTGGTTTAGATTCTAATCAAACCATGAGTACTCTTTCGTTCTTTTGTAAGTAGTTTCCTACACGTCGTCCTATCTTTTTTCGCATAACTATCCACACACCCGAATTCCCTTTCTCTGATCCTGTATGAACTACCCTGAAGTCGCCACTCCAAAAATTCTCCGCCTCTGACAAGCGGACTTTACTGATTCCTAACTATGTCTAGTGCCAACCTATTCATTTCGCGTTTCAGGTGCTCTAGCTTACCTACTTGTTTCATACTTCTGACATTCCACGCTCCTACTCGCAAAATGTTTACGGATCTTCTTCTATACTTTCGGATCACATCCCCCGAAGTGGTCCTGTCCCTGAGATCCAAATGGGGGACTATTTTACCTACGGAATTTTTTACCCCAGAGGATGCCATCATCATTAGTAACAATTTGAGTACGCTGTGTACTTGGGAGATAATGTAGTGGTTTCCCGTTGCCTTCCACATCGCAGTAGTGTTGTCTTAGAATGTCATACCGATCCCTATAGTCTCTGCCACATTAAGTATCGAAAAAGCTGCTGCCCTCTTTCGGGGACCTGTCTTAGTCTGGTTCCTCACTAACGACCCTACTACTTTGGTTGGACCTGTAGTTTGGCTCTTTAGCTTATTGAAACGCCCAAGCCATTCTACCTGTTCTAGTATTTTAGAACGTCGTCAAGGTGCAGGTCCGTTCAAAATGGTGTTCATACCTATAGAACAATTTTATCCAAGGTTTAAAAAAATAGCTTGTTGGGTAACGCTACATTGTTGTCAGTATTAAATTTAATTAACTTTAACATCAAAACTATTTTTCGATTTTTATGGGTACAATGCTTCTAACCATTAACCATTAAGTTTAATAAAATCGTTTTTACAAATATTGGTTTTAGTAATTCAGAGATTTTTCACATATAAAACCATTATTTTACATTTGGTAACCAAAAAAGTTTGTGCGGTTTTTCTTAGTTAATTATTGATAACATTTGTTTATCTACTGTCCATTTACTTTTGAACAAATTCTTGTTTCATACGATGCATACAAATTTTACGGTAATTGTTTGATTCCTCATCGTCATTAGGCCTTCAGTCCTAGAACTGGTTGGATGCGAGTTACGTTTTGAGCCTTGGACCTTTTTAAAGAGTCTTCTTCCAAAATTTCTTGTAACAAATATTTATTTAACAGAAATTACATGTAGAACTTTGACAAACTATATAAAATTATAAGTCGAAATTACTAATAATTGAAGTTAAATTAGGGCGAGTAGCCTAAGCAACCAACAATGTAAAAGTTGAGAGACTCAAGGCTGACTGATGATCTTGGGGTTCCCGGGGTATTTATGCTGTCCCTGCCCCTCACATTTCTGTGGGAATTGCAGAGCTCATGTCTGCTTATTTCTTTATTCAATTACATTATACAATGTAACAATCTTAATTCTAATAATTGCGGTTTCTTAACCGTCCGTGACCTGCACCTGCAGTATCACTTACGTCTGGAATACAATGTATTCACATCCGTTCTCACAACTTACTTGTGAACTTTCATTAACCTTTTATTTATTTATTCTTGAATTACAATGTTGCATCTAACTTAAGTTTCTTAATAATTTCTTAATTATTCCTATTTAATTATACATATTTTAATTTGGGGGATATCTAACTCGCGTACTACTAGTGTTTTCTATTCTGAACAAACCTAAACATTTCCTGACATTCCCACAGCATACGTTTTCACTATCCGTGTGCAATATTCTAATCTAGGTCTACATCTCTTTCTTCCTTTCTCTGCTTCTAATATATTACGCACTATTCCCTGGCTAAGTATGTGTCCTATCATCCTATCTCTCCTATTTTTTACTGTTTTCCACGTATTTCTTTCTTCCCCTACCATTTCGAACACCACTTTGTCCTTAACTTTGTTCGTCCATGATGTCTTCATCATACGTATGTAGCACCACACTTCAAAGACTTTTACCTTTTTTTGTCCACTTCTCCCACTGTCCAAGCTTTACAGCCGTACAGTACTGTGCTCTACACAAATGTTTCAGTAATCTTTTTCTTGTTTCTAAGTTTGTTGAATTTGAACACAAAAATGGCTTTTTCTTGTTAAATGCAGCGCCGCCTTGTGCTAATCGTTGTTTTATATCTTTTGCACTCTTTCCACCTTGTGTTATTTGACTTCTTATGCGGCAGAAATCTTCAATCTCTTGTAAATTCTCATTTTCTATTTGTATTCTGGTTTTTGACTTATTTACCCCTCCTTTACATACCAATACTTTAGTTTTATTTTTGTTAATTTTCATACCGTATCCTTCTGTTAGTACTGTTTCCATTTGATTAAGAACTGCTTCTAACTCAACCTTACTAAATGCCAATACCGCTGTATTATCTGCAAATCTAAGCATATCAATCGTTTGCCCTGCATAATAATTCCAAATGTCTTTCTGCATTTGACAGTATTCATTGCCTCTTCGATATACAAGTTAAAAATTAACGGGGATAGAACACATCCGCGTCTCACCCCTTTCCTAATATTTATTTCTCTACGTTCCTGCTCTAATTCTATTACTGCTGTTTGCTCTTTGTATAATCTATGTACTATTCGTCTATCCCTATAACTTATTCCAATCTTTTTGATTATTTCGAACATTTCTTTTCATTTTATATAATCAAACGCTTTTTCCAAATCTACAAATCCTATATACACGCATTCTCCTTTTTCTATTGTTTTTCCATTAACACCTTCAAAGCTAAAATGGCCTCGCGTGTTTCTCTGTTTCGCCTAAACCCAAATTGATCTTCTCCTAGTACTTCTATAGCCCGTTTTTCCATCCGTCTTTGTACAATTCTAGTTAATATTTTTGACACGTGTGCTTTCAAACTTATTGTTCGAAAGTTTTCACATCTATCCGCACCTTTCTTTTTTGATATAGTGACTATGGTGATAAGTTCGAAATCTTTACGTATCTCAACTATCTCATAAATATAACTTACAAGTTCGAAAAGACGTTCTTTTACTGCTTGTCCAGCAGTTTTTAAAGTTTCTTCGTTCACCTTATCTATATCCAGTGCCTTTTATTTATCAGACTCTTTAGTGCTAATTCAAACTCATTTCTAAGTATAGGATATCCCCAGTCATCCTTTTCAATGTCTGATTCCTGTTCTAGTGCTTCTAGTTCCTCTCCTGCATATAAATTCCCTATATATTCTTGCCATCTAACCATTTTCTCTGCATTTTCTATAATGACGTTTCCTCCTGCGCTCTTTATATTTTTGCTATACGGTTTTATATACCTAAAATTCATTGTAATTAGTTTTTACGCTTTGTCTATCTTTCCTATTCCCATCTTAGTTATTACCTCTTTACACTTTTTATTAATCCATTGTTTTTTAGCTTTCCTGCATTTGCGAATAATTTTCCAATTTGTATCTCTGTTTTCCCACTTCTTCTGGTTTGTTTTGTATTTTCGCCTTTCTGCTATTAAAATCAGAGGATTTTATTGTCTTTTTGTTTATACCCTAAAATATCTCTTATCGCCATATGTAAACTGGATTTAATGCTATTCCATTTTGTTTCTACTTCCTTAGTTTCAGATATTTTCCCGATATCTTTCAGAATTTCGTTTGACTTTTTCTTATATCTTTTGTGGATACCTTTATCTTTTAGTTTCTCAAAGTTAATGTGCCTTCTTCCGTTCTTTTTTTTCAAATTTTTAAATTTAAGCATGACTTTCATAATTAACATGTTGTGATAAGTGTCTATATCTGCTTTTGGGTAGCTTCTACAGTCTTTTACTTGATTCCTAAACCGTTGTCGAACGAGAATGTAGTCTATTTGATACCTCCCTATGTCTCCTGGTATCTTCCATGTGTATCCTCTTCTAACATGATGTTGAAATAATGTGTGTGTGATGGTTAAATTATTTTTGTCGCAAAATTCTACCAGCCTATTTCCTCTGTCGTTTCTAGTGCCTAAACCAAATAAACCTACTATCGCTCCTTCCCTACCCTCGCCTACCACTGCATTAAAATCTTCCGCAATTATTAAATTTTCGTGTTCTTTTACGAATCTTTCTGTCTTCGATTTTTTTGCAGATCGCTTCTACCCCTTCCTCATGTAGCTGGAGGGGGGCATGTACACTTGTATTATTTCTGTATTTACCAGTTTAGATTTTAATCTAGCCATGACTACTCCTTTGTTCTTTTGTAAGTAGTTTCCGCAGAGTATCCTATCTTGCTCCGCATAACTATGCCTACACCTGAATTTTCTTTTTCTTATCCGGTATGGCCATTTCGAATGGACCTGCACCTTGCCGAAGTTCTAAATTACTAGAACAGGTGAAATGGCTTGCGTGTTCTAATGAGCTAAAGAGCCAAACTACAGGTCCAACCAAAGTAGTAGGGTCGTTAGTGAGGAACCAGACTAAGACAGGTCCCCGAAAGAGGGCAGCGGCTCTTTCGGTACTTAGATTGGCAGAGACCATAGGGGTCGGTATGGCAGTCTAAGACACACTACCGCGATGTGGAAGGCAACGGAAACCACCACATTATCTCCCAAGTACACAGCGTACCTAAATTATAATAAAATGATGGCATTTTCTGGGGTAAAATATTCCGAGTTAAAATAGTCCCCAGTCGGATCTCCGGGAGGGACTACTTCGGAGGATGCGATCGGAAAGTTAAAAATAAGAGTCGGGAACATTCTGCGAGTCGGAGCGTGGAATGTTAGAAGTATGAAGCAAGTAGGTAAGCTAGAGAACCTAAAATCGAAATGAATAGGTTTTCACTAGACATAGTAGGGATCAGCGAAGTTCGGTGGCCAGAGGCGGGGATTTTGGAGTGGAGACTTCAGGGTAATTCATACAGGAGCAGAGGAAGGAAATTTGGGCGTGGGGATAGTTATGCGGAAAAGATAGGATACTGTGTAGAAAATTACTTACAAAAGAACGAAAGAGTACTCATGGTTAGATTAAAATCTAAACCGGTAAACACAGTAATAATACAAGTATACATGCCCACCTCTAGCTACAGTGACGAAGAGGTAGAAGCCATCTACAAAGATATCGAAGACATATTAAGATACGTAAAAGGACAGGAAAATTTAATAATTACGGGGGATTTTAATGCCGTGGTAGGTGAGGGTAGGGAAGGAGCAGTAGTAGGTTTATTTGGTTTAGGCACGAGAAACGACAGGGAAAATAGGCTGGTAGAATTTTGTGACAAGAACAATTTAATCATCACAAACACATTATTTCAACATCATGCTAGAAGACGATATACGTGGAAGATGCCAGGAGATATAGGACGATATCAAATAGATTACATTCTTGTTAGACAACGGTATAGGAATCAAGTAAAAGACTGTAGAAGCTACCCAGAAGCAGATATAGATACTGACCACAACATCGTAATTATGAAGGCCGCACTTAAATTTAAGAATGTGAAAAAAAGAAACGGAAAAATGCACTTGGACTTAGAGAAACTAAAAGATAAATATATTCAAGAAAGATTCGAAAAAAAGTCAAATGAATTGCTCAAAGATATCGAGAAAATATCTGATACTAAGGAAGTAGAAACAGAATGGAATAACATTAAATCCAGCCTAGACATGGCGGCCAGAGATATTCTGGGGTATACACAAAAAGAAAATAAGAAACCATGGATAACAAAGGATATTCTAAATTTAATAGAAGAAAGACGAAAATACAAAAATAAATCAGACGAAACAGGAAAACAGAGATACAAAGCCATAAAATGGGAAATTTTTCGAAAATGCAGTAAAGCTAAACAACAATGGATTGATGAAAAGTGCAAAGAGATACAAACGAAGATGGAAATAGGAAAGACAGGCGAAGCATACAAATTAATTAGAATGAATCTTAGGGATATAAAACCGTATAGCAAAAATATAAGGGACGCACAAGGTAACGTCATCATAGAAAACGTAGAGAAAGTGGGTAGATGGCAAGAATATATAGGGAATTTATATGCAGGAGACGAACTAACTTAATTAGAACAGGAATCAGTCATTGAAAATGATGACTTAGGATATCCTATACTTAGAGATGAGTTTGAATTAGCATTAAAGAGTCTGAAAAATGGTAAGGCGCCGGGTACAGATAAGGTGCAAGCAGAAACTCTAAAAGCCGCTGGACAAGCAGTAACAGAACGTCTCTTCCAACTTGTAAGCTATATGTATGAGACAGGCGAGATACACAAAGATTTCAAACGAAGCATCATAGTAACTATACCAAAAAAGAAAGGCGCGGATAGATGTGAAAATTTTCGAACAATAAGTTTGACAGCACACGTGTCAAAAATATTAACTAGAATTGTACAAAGACGAATGGAAAAACGGGCGGAAGAAATACTAGGAGAAGACCAATTTGGGTTTAGGCGAAACAGGGGAACACGGGAGGCTATTTTAGCTCTGAGAGTGATAATGGAGAAAACAATAGAAAAAGGGGAAAGCGTGTATATAGGGTTTGTAGATCTGGAAAAAGCATTCGACAATGTAAAATGGAAAAAAATGTTTGAAATACTAAAAAAGATTGGAATGAGTTATAGGGATAGACGATTAGTACATAGCTTATACAAAAAGCAAACAGCAGTAATAGAATTAGAGCAGCAACGTAGAGAAGTAAACATTAGGAAAGGGGTGAGACAGGGATATGCCCTATCCCCATTGATTTTTAACTTGTACATAGAAGAGGCAATGAATACTGTCAAATGCAGGAAGACATTTGGAATTACTATGCAGGGACAAAAAATTGATATGCTTAGATTTGCAGATGATATAGCGGTATTAGCGTCTAGCAAGAAAGAGTTAGAAGCTGCTCTTAATGAAGTGGAAACGGTTCTAACAGAGAGATACGGTATGAAAATTAACAAAACTAAAACTAAAGTTCTACTATGCAAAGGTGGGGAAAATAAATCAAAAACAAGAATACAAGTATTTAACACGAACTTACAAGAGGTTAAGGATTTCTGCTACCTAGTAAGCCAAATAACGCAAGATGGGAAAAGCACAAAAGATATAAAACAAAGATTAAAAACAAAGATTAAAACAAAGGTCGTGCTACATTTAACAAGAAAAAGCAACTACTGTGCTCAAAGACCACAAACATAGAAACAAGGAAAAGATTGCTTAAAACATATGTGTGGAGCACAGCACTGTACGGCTGTGAAGCCTGGACAGTAGGAGAAGCGGACAAGAAAAAGCTAGAAGCCTTTGAAATGTGGTGCTACAGACGTATGATGAAGATATCATGGACAGACAAAGTTAAGAACGAAGAGGTACTAAAAATGGTAGGGGAAGAAAGAAATATGTGGAAAACGGTAAAAAATAGGAGAGATAGGATTATAGGCTACATACTACGGCATGAGGGAATAGTGCGGAATATATTAGAAGCAGAGATAGGAAAAAAGAGAAGAAGAGGCAGACCTAGGCTAGACTACTGCACACAGATAGTAAAAGATGTAGGCTGCAGGAATTTCAGGGAGATGTGTAGGCTAGCCCAGAACAGAAATCAATGGAGGTACGCATCCAACCAATCCCAAGATGGATAAACTAATGACGAGAAAATAACTGTGCTTAAACATGATGATTACTATAAGTAACTACAAGAATTGGTTGGACAACATTCTCAAATAATGTTAAGTGTGTGAAAGGATTTACTGGAAAACCATTATTTCGGCAAATATCTAAGTGTTGGGGGAACTTGGTAGCCACAGGTTGCTTAACCCCCTTCACTGAATCTCGGTGAAATAGGGCATAAAATTAGAAAACAATAGAAGGGGAACGAGCTGTATACACAGTCTTTTGAAATGCTGTGCTTCAGATGTATGAGAACGATAGCATGGACAGACAAAGATAATAACAAATAGGTTATAGAAATAGTAGGGAAACAAGGATATCTGGGGAAAAAGATAAGAGAAATAGAAGGGCAGAATACGTTCTAAGGGATTTTTGGGTAATAGTATGGGATATATTACAAGCAGAGATAGGAAAAAAGAGGTAGATGTTGACCTAGATCAGATAGTGATAGATGCAGACTGTGCAAATTTCAGGGAAATCTGTAGGTTAGTTCAGAATAGGAAACAATGATGGTACGCATCTAACCAGTTCCAGGACTGAAGACCTAATGATGATGATGATGATGATGATGATGATCCGGTATGGATTACACTAAAGTCTATGCTCCAAAAATCCCTCGCCTTTGGCCACCGCATTTCACTAATTTTTACTATGTCTAATTCTAACCTATATATTTCATCTTGCTTCATGGTTCTAACATTCCACGCTCCGACTCGCAAATTTCCTCTGCTCTTCTTTTGTCGACCACATCCTTCGAAGTAGTGCCCTCCCGGAGATCCGAATGGTGAACCACTTTAACTCCAGAATCTTTTACCGCAGAGGATGCCATCACTTCAAAACATTTTTAGTGCCCGTATACTTGTGAAGTAATCTAGTGGTTTGTCATTGCCTTCCACATCGTAGTAGTATATCTTAGAGTGCCATACTGATTCCCAAGGTCCCTGCAACTCTAAATACCGAAACAACTGTTGCCCTCTTTTGGGAATCTGTCAGTCTGGTTCCACACCAAAGACCCACTAATTTGGTTGAACTTATAGTTCGGCTCTTTAGGTCGTTGAAACACGCAAGTCATTCTACCCGTTCTAGTATTTTAGAACTTTTTCAAGGTGCAGGTCCGTTCAGAATGGGCTTGATTCCTATTGTGAAATAATTTGAAATGGCCTTGACCAAAATGTTAATTCGAAATTGTTTACCGAGCGGAACGAAAAATATGTACCGTATTTGGAAGATATTACTGTAAGCCGCAGTAGTGGTTTAAGAAATTTTTCTTGGAAGATTTCAGCTTGAGCGATAAAACACGCTCTAGAAAATCGATGACCTTTTACGAGAATCTGAAAGAAGTTGTGGAGGCACATTCCGGTATAATATGCTTAGAGTTTGCAAAAGATTCTATGCGAGTGATGAAACTATTCGGTTGCACGTTCACCAGCTAGAGAAGACGTGGACGTTTAGAAAATGGGTCCCATATTAATATTCAGAAGACAACACATTAAGCCGCATTACTATTTCTTCGGCAAACCTCTCATGGTATCAAAATGCACCTTTCTTGATCGGTTGCTAACTTGCGATGAAAAGTGGATACTGTACTCTAATTTTAAGTGATCTTATCATTGGTTTTCAGCAATTGTTCCAATATCTCACACTTTAACGAATTCCTTGCTCAAAAAAGATTTTATAGTGTTTGGTGGTTAGCATCCAGAATTGTCCACTATGAATTCTTGGAAACGGACCAAACCACCACTGCTGTGGTCTATTGTAATCAATTTCAGTAAGTTCAAGCAACAATCATCTAGAAACAGCCTTCTTTGATCAATCGCATGAAAGTTGTAACGGTCATTGGGGGAGGATGTTCCCGAAAGCACCGTGTGAAAGAACAAAAAAGGGGTTAAGACATAAGAATAGAATAATTGAAGGGAATGAATATATAGGTAAAGATATAAATTGCACGGGGTCGAGTGGTAGGCCGGTAGATAGAAAAGTACGTGCCCGGCTATACGGCTTAGCTGCTTGCGGAGAGTGGGGTGGGTAAACAACCATTCGTGGCGGAGGCCAGGTAAGATTGGCCAACCCCAAGGGAGGAATAGAAACTTGGAAGGCCCCAGGTACGCCGTAGAAACAAGATCCAACATCGCAGTCCCACTGCGACGCGTAGGTACCTAGCCACACCACTGCGGGGAAACGAATCACAGAAGATAGAAAAACAGTGGTCATCTAAAGACAACGCTAGCTGAAAGAAAATATTAGTAATTAAAATAAATAAACACCAGGATTCAAAATTCTTTGGTATATAATAAGGTACTGGCAAATAAACAGTTAAATGAATTAATTTATCTTAAGGATTAAAGCGCTCAAGATAAACTAAAATGGTGTAATGCACTAATTCTTAAACATCAAAATCACACTATATATTAGAATTAATTGTAGAGGCCTCTTATGCACCTTTCTTATATTACTAATATTAAATTCACGGGTTACAGATGTGTGAATTATTGCTACCAAAAATAACTGTTAAATCAACTCTGCAACAAGTGTCCTGACAGGACTGTTAATTGTGGGTTTACACAATATAATTATTTCTTACAGTATAGGTCAAGTTGTAACAATTTTATTTTTGATTAATAAATCCCTTCATAAAATTGCGAGAATAATAAAACACTTTTATTAAAACAATAGTAAATTACATTCAACAACTAAAGTAATACGTTAAAGCAGCATCGTCCTTTGGTATTCTATTTGTGGTTAAATATCTGTGTCTTCTACAGCTATTTGCAGGCGCGTTTCTGTTTGACTGTCCCCTCCTCGGACGCCTCGGTCGCCCGAGCTAGTTTTGTAATCAGTCGGCTATACGTGGAAGAAGCAATAAGATGTATCAAAAATTGCAGGCCGGCAATTTGCATATCAACTTGGATGAGTTAGGACACATCTTCGAATAGCGGTTGGTAACGTGTAAAGGTTATTAACTTGTTTAATTTGAGATAATTTATTTAGCGCGACAAGACATAATGCTACAATTGACAATGCAACTCTGAAAACACGAAATTTAGAAGGCAGTTTATTAAGAAGACGACTTTGCTACAACTTACGATGCAACTTTTAGAATAGAAAATTTAAGAAACCAATTTTATGAAGACCACTTTGTTATACAACGTAAGGATGCTACTTTGGTGAGCCGGCGTGATTCAACAACCGGATTGCAGCGGCTGCCGAATGTATCGTGGCCGTATTTGATTCTACACGTGGAACAACTCCATAGTAGAAGTTGTTTAGTATGAATTTGGTTCACATTACACGCAGTGATCTTTGCATGAAATAACAAGTACCTCATCAAGGCGAGAAATGCAGTTTTTGGTTCGTAGATAGCTTTAAGCCCTTTTTATGTGTTTCACACTAGAAACACGTTAATTTGTTCTAATGTGTAAAAGCATGAATATTATAAAAGTTTCAACTATTGCTGAGCTGGATTTTCCAGTGTCGAAATTAAAATTCACTGATTTGATGTTTTGAGAAACAACACGCGTGGTTCATTATGAATCGTTAGTAACAACAACAGGTGTTACTGACGTCACTTATTTTTCTGTAGTATACTGCTGACAGATGTATTCTTGAAAGCAAATGCTTCGAACAGCTTTAGCACAAGTTATGTAAACAAGAGTATTTTTGTGATCTGCTTTATAGAAACTAAAACATGAACATGTAATTTAAAAAAGAAAAACTTGAGTAGTAACATTTTTAGAAGTAATTAATTTTTCATCAGCCTGAACAGATCTGCACAGGTCGGAGCCCTTTTTTTGTATAACAAGTTTACAATATACTGTAAAATATTTGATTAAAAATAATTTAGATAAACCTGAAGTTGAAAACCATGAAGTGATTCAGTTATTAATAAAATTTTTGTTGCAATTCATTTTATTTTAAAAGAGATTCTTTTTAGTAAACAATTGGTTCAAGATTAAAGTTTTTTATTTTGATCAAATATGATCAAACCTAAACACATAAAGCTAACATCCTTATGAGTAGAATTTTGATACCAACTTTATATTGAAAATATCTTTTTACTACTTCTTTATGTATATTTGCTGGACACAAATAGTGTTCCACTTTTTTATTTATCTAACTATTACAATTTCTTACAGGAACAGCGTCTTATTTTATTAAGACAGGTTTTTGTCATCGAAGGCGATCTTTTTTTCTTTGGGTCTCCACGTCCGCCCTTAGAAATATGCCATGCCATTATCATCAATAAGTCCTGACTTGGTGGCGCCTATTTGGTTTAGATTAAGTTTGACCTACAAACAGATTTCGACTTACCCCCCCATTTCTCATAGCTCTACCCAAGGAATAGACCCCTAGTTATGTCGGAAGACTTAGTTTCACTGCCACCCAAAATGGGGCTGGTGCCTTTAAGAAAAGATAAGTTTCAAAGTACCAGTTAAATTTTGTGTACACCTTACAACTAAAAGGTATAGTAGGTTAATTACATGAAATAGACAAGCAGCCAACACGTAAAAATTTTAATAAAGGCCACGTTGGTTAATTTGGGGTAAATCTTCAATATTTATGTGAGAAACTTCAAGCGTTACCAGAAGTGAAACATTCCAAGTAAAATAATCATCTGACATCCACCGTGATCAATCGAACAGCCGGTGTTTTCTTTTTACAACGGATACGTAAAGCAATTAAAAGCGTTGGTTATTTTACCCCGTGTGTAAAATATCCGTGTAAAAACCAATATCTTTTATTACAATTATGAAGATGCAAGTCTTTTGCACCGTCAAAAAGCAATTGAAACCTTAATTAACTAGCCAAATTGACTCCCGTGAGAGTATAATATTTTAAATAAAACATGTTCTCAAATTTTCGAACGAAATGTCGTATAACATATTTATTAAATAAACATTTATTCTAAGAAGCCGCAGAAACATAAAAATGTAATAAAAGGGTCGTAAAATCGATAAAAATCATTGATAGCTTTCGCAATTACTGCCGGATAGATGCGGCACCATAATAACCTTGTGTATTAGACAAGGAAGGGCGGCGCGCTTCACTATTATAAATAAAGCAGATATTCGAGATTAATGAGGTAATAAACAGAGTTATTTTTAGAAATCTTGCGTCAGGTAGGTGTGTAATCTTTAGAATGGAATCCCAAAAAATCTAGAAAACTTGGGAGAGCCGTGACGTAATTAGATAAAGGTGTATAAACCGGAACTTTATTAAAGCGGAATTTATTCATTCATTCGATTTGATTATGTCACGAAGATGTTACTTTGAAAAGAGTTGTTTTAAAGTATGCAGTACGCATACCGTATTTAATATTTAGGAACAGTGAATAAGTAACTCCTAAAACGTAACCCTATATAAATATGGAAGTTGTTAAATGCAGGTATTTGATTTTGTAATATACAATAAAGATGGAAAATTTTTCGAGATAAAAAGCTATTTTAAAATTTAATTAAATAATTAAACCGAGGATGCACTTTGGTAACTGATGTTTTACGTCAATTTAAAATAAAACCAGGAAGGAAGATTTGAATGGGCGTTTTTTTAACATATAACCATAAGTATAAAATATTAGATTTTTTTGTTTGTAACTGATATTCGAGTATTTCTCATTTTAATTTAAAGTAGAATAAGTCTTAGTTATATAATTTTTTTTGTAAGGATATTTACAAGAAAATTTATGGTCAGAGTTCAAAATATTCCGACGTTTTAAATAGACTATCTTACAAGAGTGGAAGTAAAAGCCAGGTAAACTATCCACAAGAGAAGAGATTTGAGTTCTGTAAATTTTAACCTAGATAAGGCGAGGAACATTTTGATAATTAAGTACTTGTTAGGAATAAATTTATGTTTGACAGAAACTATGCTGTAAATGTTCTATATTCCTTTGTATGAGAGAAAATATTTTTGACTGCATAGATGCTTTTTGATATTGCTGTGTTTGATTTCTTTCATTTTGTAAATTCCATTACTTCCGTTGAGCTAGCCAGGTAAAGAAAAGTTGGAAGGGAAGTTAAGTCAGTAATTTCAAATTTTACAATTTGCTGCACCTGTATTACAGCATCTCTTTTAGTGATGCCCAGCGCCAACTGTTGTCATAGCAATATATATATATATATATATATATATATATATATAGCGAACTAAGATATTAATTATTTTATATACAAATATATATACAACTTATATCCTAACAATAAATAACAGATAATAGAATGAATATTGTTAACTTGTTCTTCAACATTTGATATTTATTACTTTCTTTTTGACTAATTTATATTACTGAGGGTGGCTTTTAATTAGAATGTCATCGAGCCAAACTGTGTTGCAAAAAGAAGTTTAAATGTTCGCGGACTAGTTTCGGGGTCTATCCCTGCGGAGGCATGAGATGGGAGGGGTATTTTCTAAGATTGAACCTACCTTTGTACAATTTAGGGCGCTACTGCGTCAATTACATTAACAAAAAAATAATCTTCTTAAGGAAAGACGCAGATAAGTCTTAAGAAAATTTACTTATACCTGAAGGTAGATATTCAATATCATAATTTCATTTCTTTTTTACTTAATCATTGCAACCAGAATTGGATAAATCACTGACTGCCTTATTAGACTCTCAGAAATAAAACTATTACAATAGTTAACTGAAATGTTTTAAAATTAGTTGCTCTTCTTTTATATTCAAAACAAATTTAACAAAATATCATAAATACAATAGCATGAAGTTGAATGCTGATAGAAATGTTAAGTCGACAAAATTAGTAGTTACTAATGGGTTAGGCCCATCATAAAAAACAATATCTTATTACATTAAGCGAATGCTTCAAGCAAAGATCTTTGTTTTCGGCTTACAAGGTTTAATTATAAATCAAACTTGAAGCTTTTTAACATTTGAGTGGCTTTCCTTTAAAGTTAATAATAATTATTATTATTATCATTATATAACTTGTTTGAAGAACATACGTGTAACTTATTTAAGTAAACATGTATCACCAGATGTTTATCTGACACATGTTAGACCAAAATGTGCCCTAAACGACTATTTAAAACTAACAAATAATGACAAAAAAGTTTAGCCAGATCATCTGACCTATCCTAAATAAAGCATAATTTATTTTAACAAGAAATCTTGCATATTTAATATTCGAAAATTTACTGAAATTTTTAAATCGTTTAAGCAATTATTTTTCTTCCAATTCGACACAGTTTTAAACCGAATTTGCTTCTCACGTGGATTGATGCTTGTTACAAAAAAGAATCGTACTCACCCTAGCAAAAAACTTGGTGCTTACAAAATTTTACAAAACACCTGTCTGATTGCAGTCGCGTGCAAATGTCGTTCCATTAATACAAACAAACAGAATTCCATCTTCAAGGCTCGGCCCACTTCCGTTTACGATACTGTTATTGAAATTAATTTTTGAAACCCATTAAGATTTCTTAAACTATACCATCTAAACTTACTTTCTTGAAAATGAAACTTGCTTGCGAAAAATTCAAACATAAATTAGTAGCGATAAAGACGCCATATTGTCAAGCTTACGAACTCATTTTACAAATCTCGAGTCCACTTCAATGATTAGCTTTAACAATAATGATCGTTGTTCTACATTATAACCCAGGCAATATGCCTTTCCCAAGAGTGAAATTTATCACTCCACATGGCTAGGACATTTTCCTCGCCACATTTTAAATAATTGCGTCTTTTCTGACTACATGCTAGAACAAGAATAATTGTTACTATCTCGGGCAAACGCCTCGACCATCATGCACATGACTGTGCGGATCGATAATTACATCGACTAACAATATTGCGCCTAGACCGTGGCATCCCACATAACACATAGCAACTTTGAAGTTGCCTATAACTAAAACGTTACACATTACCAAATATAATCATATGCGACGATCTTCATACATTGAGCTGTCTCTTGAGATTAAACAAAAACATACAATTGTTAACGTGAAAAATGAAGATTAAGCTTGCTTTGCGTGGTTAATAATGGCTGCGTTGTATCCGGTCAATTGAGACCCTCAAAGACTGTCCAAATATCTACATTACTTGAAAATATTAAGTTTAAAAGGCATTCGGTTTCCAATGACTTTTGCCGAACAAGAAAGTAATCTATTTTATATCTCCTTATGTCTCTTAGCATCTTCCATGTGTATCATCTTCTAAGATGATGTTGAAATAATGTGTTTATTATGGTTAAATGGTTCTTGTCGTAAAATTCTACCAGCCTATTTCCCCTGTCATTTCTCGTGCCTAAATCAAATAAACCTACTTCTGCTCCTCCAGACAATGTATGTAGAAGAATAATGTTAAACTTGCTTATCCGAATTGTTTTATAGATACAAAATTTGAAATATCCTGATTAATTAAGAATACTCAGTTACGAAATCATTTATACAAATCGCGTCCATATATTCTGTCCCTTGTAAATTAAATTTTCTTTCTTTCGCATCTAATTTATTGTTAGCGTAACGCAACGCTTTACAGACTTTTTATTATTGAATTCACTTCACTCATTCAGAATATTTTCAATTTTTATCAGCTTAAAAAGACATTCTTGTTCAAAATTACGAGCATAATATTGTTTTTACACAAACAACATTCTGTAGCTTATAGCAAAATTTAGATGTTATTAATAAATATTGTGTATTAAATTAAAATGAAATCGTTTTGCTTTAGAACAAATGAAGATAGCAGTTATAGGTGCAGGTGCTGCTGGACTGGTGACTTTGAAATATGCAATAGATGAAGGCCACGAATGCGACGCATATGAGCAAACTGAAGATATCGGCGGCTTATGGAGGTACCGCGAAGAAATTGAAGATGAGAATGGTGTACCAATAGTGTCTCCTATGTATAAGAAGTTACGGTACGTTAAGCATTACTGTCTAGATTCTTTTTATTAATTGAAGGAGTCACTATTAATTACTAGGAGTTGATTAATATGCTGAAGCTGATCTGTGATTCTAGTAGAAGTAATATTTAAATGCAACTCAGTTTGTTTCTCTCTACTAGTATCTATTCACAAACACAAGGTTGATTCAACGCAGTTCCCTAAATATTTCTATCTGATTTATATTAGTTAGACATTTGCATTCCTCTACTATCTCCTTTATTTCTACTCCCACCGTTTCTTCAGACCTCAATATATAACCTATGCTTGTAACTGATATTTGAGTATTTCTCATTTTAATTTAAGGTAGAATAAGTCTTAGTCATATAATATCTTTTTTGTAATGATATTTACAAGAAAATTTGTGGCCAGAGTTCAAAATACTCTGAAATTTTTAAAAAACTATTTGCCAAAAGGATCTTTTGGCCAAAACAGCCTTACAGGCGTGGGAATACAAGCCAGGTAAACTATCCACAACAAGAGATTTGAGTTTTGTAAATTTTAACCTATCTTGCTTCTTTTTTAATTTCATTTGTGAACTATTTTCAGTACCTTATTGTTGTGTTCAATTGACCTTAAGCATTTCCTTATAGTGTAACGTCTCAAAAGCTTCACCCCACAGCTCATTCCATGTTTAACAAGCAGCTGTATATTGGTACGCTACAGGTACAAACTTTCAATAGCCTTTTATTAACAGCTAATGCTATCGCAGATTTTAGTATTGCGTCTCGCACTTCGCAGGCTTTAATTTCTTGGACTGTTCTATTTTATGTCTCTTTTTCCATGTTGTCATTTATATTCCAACCTTCTAGTAGCAAAACTTCTTTACTACTTAAATACTTTGGGCAATAGTTTTAAAGTCACCTTTCTATTGCTATCCTGTTCACTTTTTCTTCTTATGTTTGTATTGGTTTTTCATTTTTTCTATTCTAAATCTGGTTTGTGATAGAGTCTATTTGTCAATGTTCATTAAAAACCTTACTCGGAGAAAATTACACCAAATATCTACTCTGCAGTTAAATACATTAAACATATAGGTTTAACCATTTCGGCTACCATATGCTTTTTAGTAGGTGTGTGAAGTTAGCCGCGGTTTTGTATGAAATAATTTTAGTAGACGCTTTGCAGTGGTTGAAGAACAGAGCAACCCTTTTGTCCACCAACCTCCTACCTCACACATCCCACTTCTCACCTCCCATCTATCCAAGCATCCACCTCCAGCTCTACGGTTCGTAAGGAAAAATTTTCTTTGAATTTGGACTCGAACCTGGGCCACCTGCATGCAAAGCAAATGCCTTTTCTACTAGACCACCGGATCAATCGATATATCCCACCTTTTTCCCCATCGATTTAACATAGTCTAACCCAACTACTTGTCGAAAACCTCGAAACACACGAACCATTAAAGGACTTCTATTTTTTATCTACACCATCTTTCGACTACTGACAGGCCTTTATTTTAATGTAGCACCCCCTAACAATAAAAACGCAATAAAGATATTAAAATGTATTTATATTAGTTTCTGCATTTTAAAAACATTTAAGAAGCCCAGTTATACACAGAAAATCGTACTTTCTTTATGTTTGTTTGGAGTAGTTTTACTTTTATCTAGTTTTGTTCGTAGTTTAAAGATCAAATCGATGCCCAAGTCTTCTATTTCCTTTTCTAGCCAATAATTAGATACATAGAGACTCACAAGATTTTCCAAGTGCAAAATGTACCGAAGTTTGTTTCTATACATAAAATCTTTGATTTCATAAATAACCAGATACATTCCTTCGTGTAATTCTTGCAGCTTATGGCAATCTTTTAGTCGTGGCTCTCTAACTATGCCCTGCATACCTATCTTGTTGGCTTGCTTAATTTCCTCTTGCTGGTGTTGGAGACAATCCTGATTCTTCCACACACTGTTATGTAGTTGTACGTCCACCACTTTTTTGGAATATGTGACTCTTACAGCTTGTAAGACCCTAGGTTTTAAATGATCCGAAAGGTTCTTTACTAGGATATAACGGTTGATGGTGGTTTTCGGTTGTTCACGTGGCTGGATGTGTTGGAGTTGAGAAAGAACCTTCCACCATGCCAGCACCTTGAGCAAAAACAACTGACAAGACTTAAAAACTTGATCCGATGGTACTCGGACGTGTTCAAATTCGACGACGGTTGATTAGGAAAATCTCAGTAGTTAAGCATAGAATCGATACATAAGATGCACGGCCAACAAGAAAGCAGCCGAAAAGGTTCCCACGGGCCAAACCTCAAGGGGTCGTGGAAATGATTGAATATATAGAGGGGCAAGGAGTGATTGAGTGCTCTGATAGCCCTTGTGTGTTCTCTTTGTACTTATTACGAAGACGGATTGTTCCACAAGACTTTATGTGAAGTACAGACGATTGAATGACGTGATCAAAAAGGATAGCTACCCACTTCCAAGGGTTGACGATATCCTAGATAGACTTTCAGAATCGCGATGGTTTTCAACTTGGATTTGAATAGTAGCTACTGGCAAATGGATATGGCACGCAAAAATCAGGAAAAGGCTGCTTTCACTATTGTACTCGCCTATGACAATTTACAGTCGTATCATTTGGGCTTTGCAACGCCTCTGCCACCTTCGTTTAATGGATAACATCTTGCGTGAATGTCTTGTACATTTGGATGACGTGATCGCTATTGGGAAGTCATTGGGAAGCTCTTGGTAAATTTAGAAGAAATGACTCGGATATTTCGAGAAACCAATATGAAGCGGAGTGCAAAGAAGTGTCACGTACTAGGCGAAGAGGTGAAATACTTAGGGCACGTAGTTACACGCAACGGAGTCAAGTCAAACCTGCAAACGATAAGACGGGTACAAGAGCGGCCAACTGCAAGAGACAAACGTCATCTGCGCAATTTTCTAGGGTTGTGCACTTACGATAGAAATTTTTTTAGGGTTTGCGAAATTGTCAAGCTTTTGAACAAGCTTACTGAAGATGGGCGTAATTACGATTGGGATAATGATTGTCGGATTACGTTCCGACAACAAAGTCATTTATTGACAGCAGCTCGGATCTTAAGATAGCTTCGGTCGGAAGACCCGAAGGGTAAGTCGCCAGATAGATAGAAAAGCTGCAGGGGTATGGACACAGAACACCGTGCTTGTACAAGCCATGTTAATGCGGATGAGTTCTTCAAGACGGTCTTATCCCGAAGATTATAACCACTTCTCAAAATTAGAAACAAAGTGTGATCTACTGATCGGATCAACGTGATCTATGACGATTGACAACCTCTATAGATGCGAACTGAACAGGAGAATGACAGACCTAGGCGTTATTTTGGGTTGGAAAATCAGGCAGGACATTAGTCCGTTGAGTAGTACCCTGAGGTGGTACTGGGAACAATGGGATTGCCTTGAAGTATAGAATGGGATTTTGATGCGGTCCTTAGAGAATGGAGATGGATCCGCGAGTACACTTTAGGTGGTTGTTCCTAAAAGCTGAATGTCGGAGATTTTAGAATATCTGCATAATGAGACATCGGGATGATACCTCGGCATCAAGAAAACTTTGGAAAAACTACAAGATTTTATTAAGTAGGCTGCAAGGACAATGTAAGAGAGTGGTGCCGTAAGTGTCAGCTGTGTGCACCATTAGGAAGGGTAAAACTCCCATGAGGTAACACAACGTGGGGAGTTTCTGACAAAGACTTCGGCGTCATTTTGGGTTGGAAAGTCAGAAGAATGCACATTCTGGCAAGACATTAGTCCGTTAAGTAACACCCTGAAGTCGTACTGGGTACAATGGGATTCCCTGAAAGTAAAGAATGGAATCTTGGTGCGATCCTTAGAGAATGGAGATGGATCCGCAAGTACACATCAGGTGGTTGTTCCTAAAACATGAGTGTCGGAGATTTTAGAACATCTGCATAATGAGACATCGGGAGGATACTTCGGCGTTAAGAAGACTCTGGAAAAAGACAACAATGTTTTATTAGGTTGGATGCAAGAAAAGCGTAAAAGAGTGGTGCCGTAAGTGTCAGCTGTGTGAACCATTAGGAAGGGTAAAACTCCCATGAGGTAACACAAAGTGGGGAGTTCCTGACATAGACTTCGGCGTCGTTTTGGGTTGGAAAGTCATGAGAATGCACACCCTGGTAAGACATTAGTCCGTTGAGTAGCACCCTGAAGTCGTAGTGGTCACAATGGGATTCCCTGAAAGTAAAGAATGGGATCTTGGTGCGATCCTTAGAGAATGAAGATGGATCCGCGAGTACACTTCAGGTGGTTGTTCCTAAAACCTGATTTTAAAACATCTGCATAATGGGACATCGGGAGGATACTTCGGCGTTAAGAAGACTCTGGAAAAAGGCGACAAGATTTTATTAAGTAGACTGCAAGGAAAGCGTAAAAGAGTGGTGCCGTAAGTGTCAGCTGTGTGAACCATTGGGAAAAGTAAAACTCCCAAGAGGCAATACAACGTGGAGAGTTCCTTTGAGAGAGTGGCAATCGATCTTGGTCTATTCCCTCAGACAAACTTCGAAAATAAGTACATCTTGGTAGCCATGGACTATTTTACGAATTGGACCGAAGTCTATGCTGTACTAAGCAAAAAACTGACGTATTAGTAAAGGAACTGTTCTGTCTTTTTCAAGTTTTTATGGAATTGCACGCACCATTGGGAAACAGTAAAACTCCAATGAGGCAATACAACCTGGGAAGTTCCTTTGAGAGAGTGGCAATTGATTTTGTCGGTCTATTCCGTGTGACAGACTTTGAGAATAAGTACATCTTGGTAGCCATGGATTATTTTCCGAACTGGACCAAAGTCTATACTGTACTAAACAAAAAACTGACGTGTTAGTAAAGGAACTGTTCTGCCTTTTTAATATTTCTATGGAATTGCACGCCGATCAGGGCAAAAATTTTGAATCAGCGTTATTTCAAGAAGTATAGGCTACTGTTGACCAGAATAAATACATTAGAATGCTAGCTAGGCGTTTGCACACAAAAGGTAATTGATAGATCCCAGCGGTACCTTATCTTTCAAATGGTTTTGATTGACAGGTACAAGAGTTTTGCATTTAAGAGGTATTTATATCACAATAGATATTTTTGGAGATGTTATTTGCATAATTTCTGGTACGTTTTATAATAGTTTAGAGGCATTGGAGATGTATATAAATTGCCGTCATCAATATTAGAAATCAGTTCCGATTAAAGCTTTGATTACAATAGGTTCTAGTTTAACGCTTTAAAAGATGTGATATAAATTATTGTTGATATAGACTATTGTATTGATAATATATACTAATAATTAGTGCTTGGATAGTTAATTATAGTGCTTCGTTAGTAAGTAATTTAGAAGATAGCATCGTAGTGTTAAGAAGATAATACGTATACTGTTAGCGATTAGCTAAAAATAAATTGTTGAGACAGTGGCAAATTCCATCGCAACTACGAGTTGTTAAAAAAGCGTGTATAATCAGTTTGAAAATAAAGAATTGTTTTTATTGCAAGTACAGTTTTTATACATATTATTATTTTTTTCCACACGAAACTACTTCCGCGCCACTATAGTTAGTCGGTTTACCCTTAAAATTGTTACGGGATCCCGCCCTTTCAGGACAAATATAAATTTATGACTTACCGCTCATTTTACCCATAATCAATGCCAGGTTGAAGTTTCACTTTGCAACAAGTTAATGTTATTGATGGCAAAATTTAAGGTTAGAAATTCCAAGAATAAGTAACAATTTTTAAACTTCTCGAAAAGTTGTATAATAAAATTTTTTTTTTGTATAGAATTTATCTATTATTATTTCAGGACAAACCTTCCCAAGGAAACAATGACTTTTCTAGATTTTCCGCATGTCAAAACAGAAAAATCGCATATCACGCATTCTCAGGTTTTAGAATACTTTCGCAGGTTTGCCAATCGTTTTGAACTGAAACGACACATCAAGGTAAAAAATATTATTGAAAGTATAAAGTCTGAAAACTCTTTTACAGTTCATCAGCTCTGTAACCCAACTTAAGCGGCTTTCCAACGAAAAATGGGGTCTTACTTTCCAAAATATCAAAACCAAAAAGGAAGAGTATAAAGAATACGATGCTGTATTTATATGCAACGGTCACTATAACGTCGCACGTTTACCAAACATACCTGGACAGGAGAAATTTCAGGGTTTGCAATTCCACAGTATTTATTTTCGTGAAGCCGATAAATACAAACATAAACGTGTACTGCTTGTTGGGGGTGGATCTTCTGCGCTTGACATTGGTCGAATAGTATCTGAAGTTAGTGATTGTGTAAGTAAAATTGTTTGTGGTCTTCTTCCTAAGCGAATACTTCTAGGTTTATATTAGTCATCGTAGTCAATATTTTTATGAACCAGTACCAGGTATCATTAAAAAACCTGCAATTCTACATTTGGATGAAGACGGTGCAGTTTTTATAGATGAATCAAAAGAATGTTTTGATGTGATTATTTATTGTACAGGTAAGAAGCTGTAATTGTAGACTTTTGCTAAATTAGAATCTCAGGTTATAAATACGATTATCCTTTTTGACTGAATGCAGCGGAATTCAAGTTCAAAACAACTGTGTGAAATCTTTGTACAAACACATAGTAAATATAGAACATCCTACGATGTTCTTTATAGGAATACCTTCAGGATTATGTGTTCTTCCTATGTTTGACCTACAGGTATGTGTTCTTCGTTTCATATAAGAATTTGGAATTTTTTACTACAGCGTCTACTTAAAACGAGAATTTTAAAATATTAATAAAAGGATGAATCAAATTTAAACGCACTACAAGCAGGGGCGGATTTAACGTTGGGGGCAAAAGGCGGTGGTGCTCCCCGGGCCCTTATAAAATCACCGCTATCTAAGCCCCTGGGCCTAAACATTTCAGATGCCTTTTACAAACTTTAATGAGATTTTGCAACAAACTAGAATTTAATGTATCCAATTGTGATAGCAGTATAAATATTTTAATTCATACCTTAGCAGTAGTAGGAATAGGCCGATCCTGGCGCAGATTAACCTTATGGGATCCACCCATAGGATCCACCGGATCCACCACGATCATATCTAACCTAGGTAAGAGTTTTCTTCCACTAGCCATATTAGAACCACCTTATGGGATCAACCACTCGGAGCGTTTTTTCTTAAGATATAATACATAAGTTTGATCTAGAATTTTCTGGGGAATTTTTCAAATCGGACCACCCCTTACAAAGTTACACCCCTATAAAACCCCGAACCTTTAAATTTTTTGCTTATTTAATTTTAATTCGATCTGTATATAATTTTTGGTTACCCGTGATATACGCTTTTATCTGGAATTTCCTGACTACCCCCTACCTTAACACAAAACCTCCACCTACATTTTTAGCTAATGTATTTATAGAAATGTTATAACGCGATCTAAAATTTACCGCAAGATGCAAACCATTCCATTATTTTAAGAATAACACCAAAACTTTGAAATCAACTTTAAACACTTGATAGGTTAGGTTAGTTGGACTTGTTAGGAGTTAGGTTAGCTAGTGTTGTCTGAAACTAGGTTAGGTTAGTTGGACTTGTGTGGACTTAGGTTAGATAGTAGAAAAAATTAATAGGTTAGGTCCTAACCTATCCTGCTATCTAATCTAAGTCCACACAAGTTCAACTAACCTAACCTATCTCCAGACAACACCAGCTAACCTAACTCCTAACAAGTCCAATTAACCTAACCTATCAATTTTTCGTCGCAATTCAAGCTCGCCCAAAGGGTAGATGAGGTCTTTCGCGATAAATTAGAGTTTGAGTCCATTAACTTATGGACAGACTCACAAATATCACTTTAATGGATAAATCCACATCCATCTCGTTGGCAAACGTTCGTAGCCAATAGGGTATCCTTGGTTCAAAATGTTTCCTTTAAGGCCAATTGGAGACACGTCAGCTCTTCGAATAATCCTGCGGATATGTTGTCCCGGGGTGTGTTAGCCACCACGCTCATTCAGTCCAACATATGGTAGCATGGGCCTGATTTCCACTCTGATAATGAATGAAAATTGCCCAATCCTGGCTTACCAATATATCTACCTAAAGTGATTCCGGAATAAAGAGTTGTCAAACTAAATGTTTTTCTTTCCGGGCTGAGCTCAAGACATGCCTTTTGACCTCATTGTTCAACAAGTTTTCCCAAAACCACTGATTACTCCACACGGTAGCTTATATGCTGCGGCTTCATTCCAATACCAAAAATTTTATCGACAAATTGGTAGGTCCCTTAAGTGTTCAAGAAGTAAATTCTGCCTTAGCGCTGGTCCTTCACGAAATTCAGTCCAATCATTTTGCAAGGAAATTTTCGAACTTAAAGCATCAAGACCAATTTCAGACAGACATATTTTGTCACTACATCCATGTCTTAACGAAAAAGATTCCTTTACGTTGGCGGTTGATTGCAACACGCCAACATCAATGAGACACAAAACGCCTATTGCTCCTTCCTTCCAAGCATCACGTGGTGTTGCTTATGCTACAACAAGAACATATTCGATTAGGACACGCTGGAGCCCAATTGGTGTTCTCTAATTTCCTGCTCAAGTATTGGTTATTGAATCGACTTCGACTCATCTAATACAAGATTTTGCCATTTGTTTTCGATTTCGAGCGTGACCCGTGCAACAAATTATGGACTTGCCAAAGGATTGAATTTCCATTTCCAAACACTTTGAAAAGGTAGGGCTAGACTACGGTGGGCCTCTTTTCATTAAAACTCCCAAACTCTGAAGGGCAGCATTTACCAAATGTTATATGGCAATTTTTGTGTGCATGGCCACGAAGGCCGTTCACATTGAACTTGTTTCGAATTTGAGCACCGAAGCTTTTATATTATCACTTAGCCGATTTATATCCCGAAGGGGAAATTCTTCCACAATCTATAGCGACAACGCTATAAATTTGCTGGGAGCCTGCAACCCGCTCAAGGATATGCGTCACTTCTTCAAAAACTCCAATGTGTCCAATTAAATAAAAGCATTCGTCGCAGAAACCGGTATCGACTGGAAGTTTCTTCCTTCGCAGAGCCCTCATTGGGGAGGGTTTTGGGAGTCTTCAATAAAAAGTGCTAGGTACCATTTCTGTCGATTGGTGGGCAACGTTTGAAGAATTAAACACTGTTCTGGCAAGAATAGAAGGCATTTTAAATTCTCGTCCGTTATGTCCCATATCACACGATCAAACTGATTTGGAAGCGTTGACACCCGGCCATTTCCTATTTGGCAGAAGTTTGTGTGCTTATCCTGATCACGATCTGGTTTCTATTCTTGAAAACAACTTTTCCCTCTGGCAGAAATGCAGTCAGCTATAGCAATTGTTCTGGAAACGATGGTCAGTTGAATACTTAAATCGCCTTCAACGCAGGCCCAAGTGGTTGGCTCCTTCTAAAAATTTGCAATTTAACGAATTGGTACTGGTAAAGGAAGACAACGTGCCTTCATTAAATTGGCCGTTAGGGAGGATCATTGAAGTAATCCTCGGTCTTGATAACAAGGTACGAGCGGTTAAGGTTAATACCAAAAATGGGATTTTACTAGACCCATCACGAAGGTGTGTCCATTACCAGTTTCAGGCCATTCAAATTAAATTATTTCTATTATGCTTCCATTGTTCTTTTTTAATTTTTATCTTCCATTCTTTTCACTTGTGGAAATCTCAGATTGTCCACAGGGGGGCTGTATGTTCGATTTTCAATCACAAGGTACGTGCCTGCGCACACATTCCAGTTTCCCTTCCACCTGTCGTTTTATTACCTATGCCGTTCTGTTTACCTTTTGTCCTTAAAAACAGGTTTGAGTTCTCCATGTAGATCGCACGCGCGATCCAGGCACTTTAAACAATGTGTTGTGTTTTCCAAGGTTAGAAAAGTGAAACAAAGCAGTCAATCTTCAACAGGTATAAATTTTGTTTATTAATCAATTTTTTACTCCTGGAGGATTTGCGACAACTAATTATGATGTAATTCAATGCGATTTCAATTTGTAAGTGTTTATTAACTAATGCAAACTAAATAAATAGTGTTATGAATTTTCCTGTTCGAGTCTTGGAATTATTTATTATTTAAGCCGCCTGGTTTATCGAAGGTAAGATCAATTTCAATTCAGAGAAGATCGAACAATGGATTAGAACTTTGCGATTTTTCCAGTAGGTATTATCTTTTTTTAAAGGTAGAGAGGAGGACGTTTCGGGACCTTTCACCGTTCGTGGCACCTACAGCATTGAAATTTCACTTAGGTTACGTTTAACATAGACATATTTACACAAAACACACGTTCATTTATTTATACATAATTTTTTAGTTTATTTCATATTTATAGGTTGATGTCTTGATGTCCGTTTTTCACTATATATGCCGATGTGGCTGTAATTCACTCAGGATTTTTGAAAAAATCTGCTTAATTACAGGGATGTGACGTTTCTTTTAAATGTTCATAATCATTTTTTATTATAATAGTTTCTGTATTAATAAATCCCACAAATAGGGTTAGGTTATTTCCTTTAAGGAATATAATTTTTAGTTTGCATGCATTCGTGATCTAAGGAAGAATTATTTTTGAATCTTATATTGTTCATACTTAAAGGTTGTCAAATTCATTAGGGCGGTTTTAAAAGGCTATAGATGATATCATGTTGTATTCAAAATTATTACAGTTTTATGATTCATTTATTTTGATTAATAATGTATTACGCTGGCGCCTATGATCTCATCGTTCTTTACATTAAAAAAGTTCACACGCAATTTGTGCTTTTCTATGATTCTAGATAGAGAAAAACAATACAAAATAACTTCAATTTCCAGTCTTAATTCATCTGTCCTAAGTTTGCGGAAGATATATCGAATTATTTTATGGAGAGAAAATCAATTTCTTATAGGAGATTTATATTTACCATCCAAACAATTAACATGTAACTTGAGTAGGTTAGCTTATCTTGAAGAATATGTTATCGAACTGATTGCAAGTAGTCAATAATGTTCGGATAATATTCTACCAAGTAAGTTGTCTTTAATTGTAGGGACACATTTGTTTCCGAATTGACAACTTTATGTTGAACATAAGCATATTGTGAACAACTAGTGTTGAAGTCACAATAGATAAAAGCATTTAGTGGTGTCAGACTTATTTACAGGCAGAAATTGTTGAACGAGTATTTATGAAAATCTCTGAAACTATAACCTAGAGAAAATTGTAAATGAACACATTTATTAATTGCATGAAATTTATTGACTATCTCAGTACGTTTTTCTTTGTTATTAGGTTTAGAATTTATATAATAGTTTTACTTGCCGAAAGCGTTTTCCATTAAGCTAAGAACTTTTCGATATATTTGATTTTTAATATTTGTTTAAGAATATCCATCGTGTAACTATAATGAAAACATACCTATGTAATGTAGATGGAAACATAATCGTGAAATAGTGTAAAGACCTTTTGATTGGTGTTTGTCACAACTAATGTTTCAGTTTTGCAATTACTTACAGACGTGATTAAAATTTAGGTCAGTTAAGATTTGATTTTAGAAACCATTCTTTCAGCTAGCCGTTTTAAAGGCACATTAAAGTTCTTTCGGTTAACCTTTCTTTTATGATTACTTCAACCATAGTGTACTTAATGATTCCTCAATGAATTTTAGGTCAGAATCAATCTTCCGATCTCAAGCTTTGGTACTCTCTTGTTATTCTTTCTTGGACTCTTCCCCAGAAAACCTGCGAGATTAGCTGGCGTCCACGATACTTCCGGAGACATATTTCACAAACTATAGCATTCCGGGACCGGGACCATCTTCAAACACTTACACCACCCGCCACACTGAGTTAGTACAGTCGAGGCTTTCGGTTGTTTACTGAAACGGGATTTGTAGCGGAATACTTCACTAGGCGGTTCCGTGGCGTAGTTGATAGGCGTGTGACTACTACGTCCAAGGTCCCGAGTTCGAATCCCGACACGGTCCGTTTGAAAAATGACAGGTGAGCATTTTTGACAAAAACACGCCCTCGTTCGGATGAGAGGTCCGTGTGTGAGTGTTGTCATGCACGTTAAAGATCCCTACCTTGCTTGGAACGACAAGAATTCGCCAAAATTCAACATTTTTCAGGTAAAAACTCGCTTCCTGGCCATTGTAGTACCTTCGGGGTGGAGCATGGAAAATCAAATGTAGGGAATACTTCAGTGAGTTTTTCCGTGGATTACTGGTTAAATTTTCTGGGAATAAAACTGTACGTGACACAATTCATTAACAGAATAATATTTAGTTGTGAGTAGAGCATGAAACATTTGTTGAATTGGAAAACAACATCCAAAGGTGGATCATTTTGGTAATAGTAATGTACATGGATAACTTACGAATAAGAATACGCAAATTTGAAAATGGAGCAAGCGTGTACGTATAAAATAACAAGAAAAGTAAATGCTTGAAAATAAATCAATCTTCAAGGATTTAAAATGTATTAACCAATTATAGAAATAAACAACTCTGGCGATGCGAGACTCCCTGGTTATTTCTATACGAAATCAACGTGACCATATTGCATATGCTTGTCCAGCTATAGAACTGATATCTAAGACCATTTGTTCACGAAAGATAAACTTTGAATTTGAATAAAAATAGAATTATAAAAGACAGGAAATAATATCTAAATTGTAATATTTTGTAAGCCTTTCTTACACTATCAAACACTTATTTACATATAAAAATATAATCTAAATAGCAGCATGCCTAAAAACCATTTAAATAACACCTGAAGTCTTATCTACTGAATTAATTCATTCCATTAAGTAAAACGGAAATCTTGAAATATATGAAATCAAAATATCTTTCAACATTCATAGTAAAGCAATTGCGATAACCTAATTTTAAATTAATATAAGGAAACGTCAACTTAACCAATAAAATCAAACAAATTCCCAATTAAGATGCATAAATTATAATTAGTCAAAAGTGCAATCTCTCGAAATTGATGACAGCCTACATTTGATTTTTCAATGCTCTTCCCGAAGTTACTACATGGCCAGGAAGCCTGTCGTCCTAAAAACACATGCCGTATCTTCAGAAAGTGCCAATTTTGAGATTTTGATCCTATTTGGTAATTACAACCTAAATTAAGTATCTGCTACTTGAAAAAACCGTATTTGCTTACATTTAAGGATATATTTTATATTTTATTAAGCCGCATCTGGAAAGAATTAATCTTTTCTAAAAGAAAACGCCATTCTGAACGGACCAGCACCTTGACGCAGTTCTAAATACTAGTTCGGGTGGAATGGCTTGCGTGTTTCGATGAGTTAAAGAGACGAACCAAATTAGTGGGGTATTTAGTGAGGAACCAGACTAAGAAAGGTCCCTGAAAGAGGGCAGCAGCTTTGTTAGTACTTAGAGTGACAGAGACCGTAGGAGTCGGTATGACATTCTAAGACACACTACTATAATGTGGAAGGCAACGGGAAACCACCACATTACCTTCCAAGTAAAAAGCGTACAGAAATTGTTAGTAGAGATGATGGCATCATTTGGAGTTGAAAATTCCGGAGGTAAAATTGTCCTCCATTCGAATCTCCAGGATGCGACTACTTCGGGGGATGTGATCCGAAAGTATAAAAAAAGATCCGTGAACATTCTTAAGGTCGGAGCGTGGAATGTCAGAAGTATGATACAAGTAGGTAAGCTAGAGAACCTGAAAATCGAAATGGATAGGTTAGCACTAGACATAGTAGGGATCAGCGAAGTCCGCTGGCCAGAGGCGGGGGATTTTTGGAGTGGAGACTTCAGGGTAATTCATACAGGATCAGAGGAAGGAAATTCAGGTGTGGGGATAGTTATGCGAAAAAAGATAGGACAACGTGTAGAAAACTACTTGCAAAAGAACGAAAAAGTACTCATGGTTAGATTAGAATCTAAACCGATAAATACAGTAATAATACAGGTATACATGCCTACCTCTAGCTACAGTGAGGAAAAGGTAGAGGCGATCTAAAAAAGATATTGATGACATGCTAAGGTACATAAAACGACATGAGAATTTAATAATTAGGGGATTTTAATGCTGTGGTAGGTGAAGGTAGGGAAGGTGCGGTAGTAGGTTTATTTGGTTTAGGCACGAGAAATGACACGGGAAATAGGCTGGTAGGCGACAAGAACAATTTAACCATCACAAATACATTATTTCAACACGTGGAAGATGCAGGGAGATATAAGAAGATATCAAATAGATTACATTATTGTTAGACAACGGTTTAGGAATCAAGTAAAAAAACTGCAGAAGCTACCCAGGAGCAGATATAGACTCTGACCACAACATCATAATTATGAAGGCCGTTCTTAAATTTAAAAATGTGAAGAAAGGGAACAGTAAAAAGCACTTTGACTTGAAGAAAGTAAAAGATAAAGATATCCACGAAAGATTTGCAAAAAGGTCAAATGAATTGCTGAAAGATATCGGAAAAATTTCTAAGACTAAAAGAAGTAGAAACAGAATGGAATAACATTAAATCCAGCTTAGACATGGCGGCCAGAAGTATTCTGGGGTATACACAAAAAGAAAATAAGAAACAGCGGATAACAAACGATATCCTGAATTTAACAGAAAAAAGACAAAAGTACAAAAATAGATCAGACGAAACAGGAAAACAGAGATACAAAGCCATAAAATGGGAAATTATACGCAAATGCAGAAAAGCTAAAGAACAATGGATTGATGAAAAGTGCAAAGAGGTACAAACTAAGATGGAAATAGGAAAGACAGACGAAGCATACAAATTAATTAAAACGAATTTTAGGGATATAAAACTATATGGTAAAAATTAAGGTACGCGGGAGGAAACGCTATTATAGAAAATGTAGAAAAAGAGATTAGATGGTAAGAATATATAGGTAGTTTGTATGCAGGAAAAGAACTACAACATTAGAATAGGAATCAGACATTGAAAATGATGACTTGGCATATTCTACACTGCGAGATGAGTTTGAATTAGCACTAAAGGGTATAACGTTTTCTTACTAAGGGAGCTATTTATAAGATTTTTACTCCTATGTGACCAGCTGAAAGGCACAAGGATAGAGGATGAGGATTTCCAGAAAGTGTAAAGAGCCCACGGCAAGTTTCGGTGGAAAATGGCTTGTAGATGAGGAAACCTCTAAAGGCTAAGCGGCTAGTCGAGCTATTTGCTCTTGGTAGAACATGAGCTTTGGGTCGGGGTTGGACTGCGACCAAAAATGTAGAGAATATGGCGCCACCGAATTTTTGTATACGAAGAAGACCTTACTTGAATCTCTTGTATAAGGCGAATGCGGAAACCTTTAGTCAATTACCGCTATACGACATATTACCGAAACACAATCCCAAAGTTTTCTTACCTATGGCTCGATATTGACCTTTATAGATGCACTGCTACACCTGTAAACAGATTAAAACAAAAATAGCACAGTTTGTGCATTCATATCCAAAATTCATAATTAATTAGAATCAACCCTCATTCATTCCAACTAATAATCATAGTCTTGACCAAAATGAAAATCTATTCCTTCAAGTTGCAGTTAAATTATTTACAAGACATCTTCTTTAACTAAATTTGATTAAATAATATTAATGAAAGATATGTACATATGTACTTGATAGTAATCAGTATTTCTCATAAATAAAATATAATAATTTTTATATTAGTATAGTCTAGCAAAAATTTATCTTGAAAGTGATTAAGTATGAGTTTTTGAATAATTAAATTTATATTACAACTTCAATTGGTAATAGTAGTACTAGTTGAACCTCACATTCTATGGCAAGATATTCCAATTAACATTTAGTGAAATGCAAAATGTAACAATTTAGTTCTCTAAGATAGAATAATTTATATTTCAAATAATCGCTTTAATTTTCATTAAATATAAAAGTTAGCCTTTTCTACCTTCATATCGACATCTACCGTATTTTGTTAGTACTAATGAAAAGTTTAAAAGTGAAACTTAATAGATTCCTGTTGCCATAATTTAAAAATAACTTGTTTGTCATTCACCTAATGAACTAGGAAATTTCCGCGTGAACAAACAAAACTTATTTGTCTGCTATACCAAATGCTACAGCTGATGTATAAGAAAACAAATAACATACCAGATGTTAATCCATCGGAAAAATACTTGCTAGGTATAAAGACCATACCCGGAATTATAATTGATAATTTATAATCCTCTTGTTTCAGCAATTAAGAATTTAGGAATTTCCATTACCACACAAACCAATTAGCTGGATACTGAAAATCCAACAAGACATCACGTGCGTCCACATCAAATAATTGAAGCACGCCAGATTGACTTCCATACAAGGTTAAATTTCAAATAGTTACCAATAAATTTTCATTTTCATTTTATATACTTCTCAAATTAAGGAAAGCTTCTTAAATTAATGTAAGCTGCTTAAGTTATCCAAATTATACACGTTACCTAAGATGCACTAAAAGTATCAATTTAGTGAGGCTTTAAACTCAGTAATACTTACTGTTAACCTAAAGCCATTTAAACAATTTAACGTCCCGTCTAATGCGAACTAATACCAACCAAGCGTGGACATAAAATGAGCTTCGCCGAGACGATATTATCTTGAAGACGACTTTATCTTTTGGTGCTTCCAACACGTGGTCTGCAACAACTTCATGTTCTTTGATTTAAAGAACAATTGACCTACTCTAACGACAGCTCAGTTGGAAGTGATTTCTTAACGTATGTTGTCGTCTGACAACAAGTATGATATTACAATCATCTAAAGGAGGGAACTCTTACGGTGACACTAACAAATGGCATTTTTGTCACCGCTTAATTTAAAATTTTATACTTTCAAATCGAAAGCTTATATTGTTTTCAACAATATATAATATTTATTACGTAGATTGTGTAGCATTATTATACTTAAGTTGGCTATTAATGAATTAAATTAATTAGATATCTGAAAATATTGTCAGAAAATAAAATTGTTACAAGGGTCTGAAAAATGGTAAGGCGCCGGGTACAGATAGGGTGCAAGCAGAAACTCTAAAAGCCGCTGGACAAGCAGTAACACAACGCCTCTTCCAATTTGTAAGTCATATGTATGAGATACCCAAAGATTTCCAATATAACATCATAATAACTATACAAAAAGAAAGAGGCGCGGATAGGAGTAAAAATTTTCGAACAATAAATTTGACAGCACACTTTTCAAAAACATTAACTGGAATTGTACAAAGACGAATAGAAAAACAAGCTGAAGAAATACAAGGAGAAGATAAATTTGAGTTTAGGTAAAACAGGGGAACAAGGAAACCTATTTTAGCTCTGAGGGTGATAATGGAGAAAACAATAGAAAAAGGGGAAAGCGTGTATATAGGGTTTGCAGATCTGGAAAAAGCATTCGACAATGTAAAATGGAAAAATATGTTCGAAATACACAAAAAAATTGGAATGAGTTTTAGGGATAGATTGATAGTACATAGCCTATGCAAGGAGCAAACAGCGGTAAACGAATTAGAGCAGAAAAATAGAGAAGTAAATATTAGGAAACGGGTGAGACAGGGATGTGCCTTATTCCCATTAATTTTTAGCTTGTACATTGAAGAGGCAATGAATACTGTCAAAAGCAGGGACGTTTGGAATTATTATGCAGGGACAAAAGATTGATATGCTTAGATTTGCAGATGATATAGCGGTATTAGCATCTAGCAAAGATGAGTTAGAAGCTGCTCTTAACAAAATGGAAACAGTTCAAACACAGAGATCGATATGAAAATTAACAAAAATAAAACTAAAGTTCTAGTATGCATTCTTGAATGAATCAACAACAAGAATACAAATAGGTAACGAGAACTTACAAAAGGTTAAGGATTTCTGCTAACTAAGAAGCCAAATAACGCAAGATGGGAAAAGCACAAAAGATATAAAACAAAGATTAGCACAAGGTCGTGCTACATTTAACAAGAAAAAGCAATTACTGTGTTCAAAGACAACAAACATAGATACAAGGAAAAGATTGCTTAAAACATGTGTGGAGCACAGTAAAGTATTGCTGTGAAGCCTGCACAGTAGTAAAAGCAGACAAGAAAAAGGTAAAAGCTTTCGAAATGTAGTGCTATACACGTATAATGAAGATATCATGGACAGACAAAGTTAAGAACATGAAATACTAGACAGTAGGGGAAGAAAGAAATATGTGGAAAATAGTAAAAAATAGGAGAGATAGGATGATAGGCCACATATTAAGACGAGAGAATAGTGTGGAATATATTAGAAGCAGAGATAAAAAGAGAAGTAGAGATAGACCTAGATTAGACTATTGCACACGATGAATGATGTAGGATGTGGGAATTTCAACGAAATGTGTAGACAAGCTCAGAATAGAAATCAATGGAGGTATGCAGCCAACAAGTCCCAAGATGGAAAAACAAATGATGAAATAATAACTGTACTTAAACTTGATGATTATTATAAACAACTACATGTATTGGTCTTGTAATATTCTCAACTAATATTAATTGTGCAAAAGGATTTACTGAAAAACTATTAATACAGCAAATGTCTAAGTGTTGGGGGATCCTAGGCAGCCATAGGCTGTTTAACCTCTTTCACATACCTTATATGTGATTTTCCAATGCTCCACCCGAAGGTACCGAACCCTTGCTGTTACAAGCAAGGTAGGAATCTTTAACACGCTTAACAACACTCACACACGGACCTCCATTTTACCTCTCATCCGAACGAGGGTGTATTTTTGTGAAAAATGCTCGCCTAACATTTTACAAGCGGACCGTGTCGGGATTTGAACCCGGGACCTTGGGCGTAGTAGTCACACACATACCAACTACGCCACGGAGCCGCTCGCAAGAGATACATCACCGTTAATCAGCAACGACGCAACCCACCAACAGCACAAGAAACCGACGACGACGAATTCACTACAAGCAGAAATGGACGACACAGAACTCAAACAACCGCCCCAATAATTACTCCAAAGACTACCGCAAAAGACAACACAGGTACTACGGAAGACGAAGAACAATCAAGCTCCGAAGAAGAAGTACGCTCTCGCAGAAAAACTAAACAGAACAAAAGCAGCCGACGGGGAAAGAAGAAAGTTATCACTAACCTAAAGCCATCAACCACCACCGACACAAAATCACCGACGACTGCAACAAGAAGCAACAGAGACGAGTAGCGAAGCAACAGAACAACTAAAACACCTTCCACGCCAACACAAGCAGAGCCGTCCATCAGCGTCACCCCGACCATGACACTACTTTTTAATAAAATACTGCAATGGGCGAAAGACTCATAAGTGCCTATAAGGCTGGAACATTCGAAACTGCCTTACTATGGACGACAATGTGCGACATACTATAACGGGACTACGCTCCCAAATTTGCTAGAAGATTTTGTAGTAATTTACAGAGCAAATAACCTATAGTAAACTTTCTTTATAACGGGGAATTGTGTTATACTAAATTTACTTGAAGGGGCTGCTTCACAGTATGGCAGGGAAATAACACAGGAACAGATATTTCAAGGGCAACTCAATGCACTTACCTCAATCACGGACTAGCTATAAATACTTACGGTTATCCGTCCAAAGTTGAGAGCGTTGTAGACTCTTAGTCAGAACAGGTTCATCGGCCTTTCACTATATTAAATTATTGCGGATTGATAAGACTGAGGTATACCAAAACATCTATTGGAAACACGTTCTAACTATCTGCTCCAAGTAGAAGTAAACTAAAAGTAAAATAATTAACAAACAATTGGCCAAATGCAAGCAGATGGTTTACATCAACTAAAATAAGAAATGTGAGTAAATATTCATTGTAACGCTTTTAACAATACAAAGCATTGTTTAAATATACATAAATGAATACCAGTTAAAGAAATCTTACAATCTCAACACAAATACTCAACTCTGGTACTCTGGAGGAATAAACAATCTTTCTATCCAACTTCGGTCTTCGAAGCAACATCATTAAGTTGTCCTTTAAATAAGCTGTAGGATAAAGGATCGGTAACACTTCATACACTTCAAATCTAACGTCTACTCTTCTCTTCGTCTGCGATAATACTCCCAACGCAAACAACAATACGTTCAATACTCTTAAGTACGATGTACCAACATATGGCTTCAACCTTTATACTCTCAACATACGAATTCCATCAAAACATCACAAATAGTAATACAATAATGATGAAACTAAAGTTAAGTTGACATTAAAATGAAAATATAAGGGTACCTAAGAACGTGAAAATTAATCTCAGGCATTAACCACAAATATATGGGTGATTCTACAAATACGAGCTATTTAGACAATTGCATGTGGAAATAGTCAAACATTTCTAGAAAGACCTGAATCTTGGTATATAGCACAAATATTTAATCCTGACCACATTTTATGATCAGCAGAGCTGAATTTAAATTTTTCCAAAATCTAGAGGATTTTAAAAATTCAATCAGCCATGCTAATGACATGTTGTCCATTCTAATGACACATATTCATATTTATCTATGTCTGTGTCTATAATAAGTGGAATAAATAAAATAATTTCAAAAATTTTATTAATAGTAATATTATTATTTTTAACTTAAAACAAATAGGAATGAATGTGCGAAATTGTTTTTTTTTTTATTAACAGAATCAAATGTGGCAAACCATACTTCTGATAAGTTGTACTGTGATTATAGTTAAACTCCAAGTATAAAACTATTATTTTTACATCTATCACAGAATCTTTGAAGGCAAACCTCATTTTGAGCAGAACATGTTAGGCTTTTAACCATGTCTTCAGCATCTTTTACACGAATAACATTTAAAGTGTAAAGCCTTTTTAGTCTGATATTTTCGTGTTTAATGCATAAACAAGTGTCTCGAGCACTTAATTTTGGTTTCACAACCCAGAAGAGACGCAGTCTACAAAATAATGAATAGCTAATTTTCAAGTTATCACATTGAATAAATTTAGTATGCAGATTTCGTATGGTGTCTGTCATGAAACGTTTTTGCTGCACAAGTCTTCGTTTCACTTTGAATTTTTTTTTTCCTGGACAAAGTATCGAATTTTCATCACTATTCCAAAAAGAAACCACCTTGCCTTTCACGTATTGTTTTCTTGGTGTTAACATTCTGTCAAATGTCAAACATCTGCTTCGTTTTTTGTTAGCAATAAATAGTTTATGTGGAAGAAAGATTGGCATTCTTTCAACAGCCTATACTTTTTTAACATTCTCCCATTAATCGCCTTGGTGAAGATTTGTTTTTCTTTTTCCGTTTTGAAAGAATTGAAAGAAGTACTTAACTCAGTTTGTAAAACTTTCCCAAATAGAAGTTTCTTTTTAATAATAGTAGAATCAATTGAATTCTTGTTCAATAATCTATTTACTTTAGAGTTAGGTGTCAGTGAAAGCGAATCCTTAATTTACTTGGTCTTTTTTTCTAGTCTTTGCCAACGTTTTTTATACTTTGCTGCTATTTTTCTTATTTTTTCATTTTTCTTTTGCATGAATTCTAATTTTCTATAAGCCTTAGCTCTATCACGTCTAACTGCTTTCCGTCCCCCTTTTTTCTGACTACTATCTCGTACAGTTGATGGTACACATAACTTTATTCATATTTTTAATTCGTTCTCGTCTATTCCCAGTGTTGTCCCTCCACTTTTTATGTTGAGCTCGTTGGTCTCTGTTGTTCATATCATTAATTGATTATACCTTTCCTGCCTTTTTTTGCTTTCAGGTAAATTTCATGTTTTTGTTCTTTTAGGTTCTGCAACTTTTTACTATCTGCTTTTATACGCTCTCTTTTTTTCATCTCGCATTCTCTCTATCTTTTCGCCCTTTCTTTATTACTCAACACTCTACACTTAGCCATTTTTCTAATACTGCAAAAAAATTGTTCTCAAGTATTAATTTTATTAAACATTTCCCAGGGATAGTATGATATATATCTATGTATATTTCATTAAACAAAGGACTTCAAATAACAAAATCCTGAAATAATGTCATTAGAATGGACACAAGTCATTAGCATGGATATAGTACGTCCATGCTAATGACTAAGCATCTGCCCATGCTAAAGACAAAAATCAAGATGGTAGACATTTTTAATCCCAGGTGTTATGTTTAAGAAACTACAAATTCATGTTGATTATTTACGCATCATATGGTACTTACCTAGCCACAGTAGTAGATTGTAATTATTTTCCAACTTTGTTAAAACTTGACCATGCTAATGATACCTAATTTATGAACTATCAAACTTGTTGACACATTTATTATAACTAAGACCACAATGAACAACAAACAAGCAGGTCAACTTCACTCTTAGAATGGTTGTTGAACAAGACTGATATATGCAGTGATGTATAGCTTAAAACATAAATTCCATAGCTTCGGTTGATATTTAAAAAATGTCCATGCTAATGACAGAAACCTTGAGGGACATCCTTGGTGCCTTACTTGTGGCACTAGATAGAGTAAAATAAACACAAAAATGTTTTCCCTTATTCTGCTTTATATTAGTTCACTAATATAAATGATACAGTAACAACAATTTTAGCTATAAATATATATATATTGAACATTTCATAATTTAGGTTCACATGAGGGACAGCCACGCTAATGACAATTTGATTAAATTTTTTTTTTAATTACATAAGGGGAAGTTTAAGAAATGTTTAAAACATAGACACTATTAGTGAAGATATGTACAATAATATAAGAATAAAGTAATTTTAAAAAATACTCGTATACTATTATAATAACACAGGGACATTAATATGGCTTGTAATTGTAGAATCACCCTTATACTTACGCGCTGTTCAAATGCACACAGACATGTGGTTGCGTAGATTCCAGCAACAAAAGCTGAATACCAAAATAACAATGTATCTCGATACGTTATGGCATTCTTCTATTAAAATCCCAACAAACTACCGTTGGATGATTATTCATAAGTTGAATAATATTAGAATAATTATAGACGAGCCTGCAACACACTAGGTCTCTTGTGCATGATGGATCAATTCAAAAAGAAAGGACGAATCTCGTTATCAGAATTTGACAGTTCGAAATCAACCTTTCGCCTACAAAATGTATACATAGGCGGAGCATCATAATATTCGTACTTTGATATGGCGAGTAAATCTTAGTATGAAAATGTACTTCTTGATCTCGAACAGTTTGTACCCTTAAATGAATAATTTATCAATTACAAAAATGAATGAATTGACCATCCACAACTAACACAAAACGAATAAATCGCAAGTAAAATACAACACGGCACTGCTGGTTATATCTAAAGGTGCATTGCACGTGATTTAACAATTATTATCAATATAACACAGCATCTATTTACAAATGAATATATTGTAACGGGCTATTACTCTACCGCGTTTCTTTAATTCAAAACAAGTATAATAAATGTCTTTATTACTCACTGTTCACAAGTCTAATTAACAGTATATGCCTTGTTTACAGATGTTTTCAGTCCACTTAACAATGAATCACTATTACACTAATGAATTTACAAGCACTAATATCTTCTTAAACTAACTTCTCTACCATAGGTCCATTAACCACTAACACAACTATTTGTTTATACACTTCTATTTATTTATGTACACTACAAGCTGCACAGCATATCACATTTATGTAAACTTCTAAAAGCTCGAAACTACTATTACTTAAACACGTTATAATTTATATTAGACATTCAAGAATAGACTAACTCTTACATTCATAAGCGGCCTTATATATACCCTGCATTAAGATATGACTCATTATCTAGAACTTTGTAGAAGGATTCTCGAATGCTGAAGAATACGCTGTGCCCCGGGCGTTTGTATGTTTGACGGGTTGCCTAATAGTGGATCGCAACACTGCCCCCTCTTTAAAACCGTTACGTCTCGTAACTGTAAATCCATCTTGACGCCAATTCGATGACTGGTGACGGTATCGGCAGCTATCTCCTCTGGTGCATCCACCGCGTCGTTGGAAGTAACAGTCAACACTCTTTTCCTGGTCTTGGTAGGCAACCGGTTGATAACAACAAACAAGAACCTGGACGTTGGTTCCTGGAAAACTACTTCTAGCATATTTCGGACTATCCTCCAGTCTAAGCGATCCAGTCCACAGCCCAGCTTGGGCACCGCTAGTCTCGTTACTCCATTTTCCATCATCTGCGCCTTAAGATTTAGCAAAGCCTCCCATAGATGTCCATAACTAGGTCTCTGCCATGAAGAATTTTGGTGACCAGATAGTAAACATAACGATTTTTATCTTGAAGGACCAAAGATTTTCCTACAGTTGGCTGCTGTTGTACTAATTCATCCACACATCCAAACTTTTCTTGAAAACAACAGCTATTCCCTTGACATTGCCAAATCTTGAGCTACGCAATGTGCAAGGGAATACTCTTCTGGTGCTCTAAACAGATCTTGCTGTTTTTCAACAACAACGCCAAATCTCGCTTTAGCGGAACCACCATACGCCGCCATAAAGCTCTCAAAATCTACATTTGGCTCATGATTAATAACTTGCCGAACACCATTATCATTATTCGAGTCTTCCTGGTTGTTGCCAGCGTAGGATGTTAAACGGTCAAAGTGTACCACTTTCGGTTTACCACGAGGGATCTTCTGATCCGGTACACTACATCATTAATCCTTTTAACACTTCGTACGGCCCTTCCCATTGTCTTTGTAGTTTTGGCGACAATCCACGTTTTCTTTGTGGATTGTACAACCACACTAAATCTCCAGGTTGATAACCACCTTCTTGTGCTCTCGTGTCATACTGTGATTTCATTCGATCGCTTGCTGCCTGTATGTTCTTTCGGACGTTTTCGTAAATACTATTTGATCTTTCACGAAGCTTACTAACGTAATCTTCACCGGCGATCTCTTCTCCAGGTTTAAATCCAAACTGAAGATCACATGGTAGCCGCAATTCACGTCCTAGCATTACGCAAGCGGGCGAGTATCCTGTGCTGTCATGTACCGAAGATCGGTACGCCAGTAGGAACAAATGTAGATATTGGTCCCAGTCCGTTGATGTTCAGAGACAACTTTGGCCAGGTACTTTCCTAACGTTCTGTTCTTTCTTTCAACCATTCCATCCGATTGATGATGAAGTGGCGTGGTTCTAGTTTTCCTGATTCCAAGATGCTTGCAGACGTTTTGATACTACGCTGTTGCGAAGTTCCGACCTTGATCGGAGTGTAATTCCAACGGAACTCCAAAACGACAAAACAACTCCTGACTAGTACATCTGCAACCGTTTCGGCTTCTTGGTTAGGTATAGCATATGCCTCCGGCCATTTGGTAAAATAATCCATTGCAACCAAGATGTATTTATTTCCTTTCTCTGATTCAGGAAACGGACCAGCTATATCAATGGCTACCCTCTCAAAAGGATTCCCACGTTATACTGTCTCATTGGGGCTTTCCGTTTTGAGACCGGGCCATTTGCAGAGGCACACAATTCACATTTCCGGCACCACTCCTTCACATCATCTTTGCAGTTCAGCCAATAGAATCTTTCTCTCACTCTCTCGAGAGTTCTTTTACGCCAAAGTGCCCTCCGGAAATACCATCGTGCAAGTGCTGCAACACTTCCGGCACTCTGCTTCTCGGCACTATCACTTGAAGTCTCTCAGTGCCATCTTCAAATTCCAGGCGTCGTTTCAAGATTCTATTTTCCATCATCAAGGAGTCCCACTGTGCCCAGTATGCCTTCAGGCTCCTACTTGAAATACTAATTTCTTCCCAAGCTGGTCGTTGTCCTCTATTTTTCCACTCAATAATACGTCCCAATTCGGCGTCATTTTCCTGGTCTTCTCGTATTCTTTCGAGTTGCCAAGTATCATCGGTTACCGTCATTCTATGGATGACACTTATTTTCTCTTCCATCTTGGAGCAATGATTGCAGTCCACCGGACAAGGTCTCCTTGATAGAGCGTCTGCATTCCGATGGCTAGTTCCTACGCGATGTTCTGTGTCAAAGTCATATTCCTGCAGCCGCTCTATCCACCTTGCCACTTGCCCTTCAGGATTTCGAAACTGCAGTAACCATTTCAGTGCAGCATGGTCTGTTCTCAACAGGAATTTACGGCCGTATAAGTACTTATAAAAGTGCTCTACGGATTTGACGACGGCCAACAGCTCCCTTCTTGTCACACAATAGTTCCTTTCTGGCCGCGACAAGACCTTGCTGAAATACCCAATAACTTTTTCTTGTCCGTCCTGCACTTGAGAAAGAACGCCTCCTATAGCTGTGTTACTGGCGTCGGTATCCAACACAAATTTCCCCTCCATCCGTGGATAACTCAAAATTGGTGCTGTAACTAGTAGCCATTTCAGTTGTTCAAATGCCCTGTGGCAGTCGTCATTCCAATCATATTCTTGTCCATCTTCGGTTAATTTTGTTAACGGTTTGGCAATGTTCGCAAACCCAAGTATAAAACGTCGGTAATATGTGCACAATCCTAGAAAACTGCGTAGTTGGTGTATATCTGCTGGTGTAGGCCACTCTTGTACCGTTTTTATTTTGTCAGGGTCAGCTCTTATTCCGGTCTCCGAAACGACATGTCCTAGGTATTTCACCTCTTTTCCAAATAAGGTGGCACTTCTTGGGGCTTAATGTAAGGTTTGCCCGCGTAATCTTTGGAATATCTCCTCTAGGTTCTTAAGATGTTCTTCAAAAGACCGGCCTAACACTATCACGTCGTCCAGGTACACCAGACATGTCTTCCAGGACAGTCCACGCAGTACCGACTCCATCAATCGTTCAAAAGTAGCAGGAGCATTGCATAATCCAAATGGCATGACCTTGAACTGCCATAATCCAGTTCCAATTGTAAAGGCAGTCTTTTCTTTATCGTTTGGCTCCAAGCCTACCTGCCAGTATCCGCTTTTCAAGTCCAAGGTCGAAAACCATTTACATCCGGATAGAGTATCTAAGGTGTCATCAATTCTGGGCAAGGATAGCTGTCTTTCTTTGTCACGTTATTAAGCCGCCGGTAGTCTACACAAAACCTTGTCGACCCGTCCTTTTTTGACAAGCACTACCGGGGATGCCCATGGACTATTCGAGGGTTCAATCACTCCCTGTTCTTCCATATCGGTGATAATTTGCTCGGCTTCCTTACGTTTTGCCAAAGGAAGCCGCCTGGGGTGTTGTCTTATCGGTTGCGCATCTCCAGTATTGATCTTGTGTTGCACAACATTCGTCCTTCCTTTCTCACTATCATCCAGTGCAAACACACCTCGATATCGTCCGACCAGTTCTTTTACCTTGCCCAGTTGGTCGCCATTTAATCCTTGACACGAGGGTATCCAACATATCCAGCAATTTCTGTGAGCAACCGTTGGTTGGTTTATTTTTCGTGTCGTCCACACAACGTTTAATATGACATACTGGAATGCAACTTCCCACAATCATGCCTTTCTTCAGGGTCACTGTATGGGGATTAATGTTCAGCACCCTTACTGGTACCATATTTCGAGACTTTACCAGCGTTCTTCCAATCAGAAGTCCCTCCTGACCCATTCCCGATTCAGTTGCTTCCATCATGCATACTTGTCCTTCCCGGAGCGTACCATCCGGGTGTCCCATTACTATCATTTCCGCCTTCTCGGGTATTTTTACATCGCAAATCATTCGTACTTGCATCGTCTGGTTACTCCTACCTTGAAATGGAATCTCATCATCATCTATCCGAAGCACATTTTCTTTCATGTTTACATGAAACCCATATTCTCTCATGAGATCCATTCCCAAGATCACTTCTTCTGTAATTTCAGCTACCAACACTCGATGATTAATTAATTTGTCCCCAATTGTCAACATAACGGCAGTCTCTCCGTGAGTACCAATCTTCTCACCACTTGCCGTTCGGAGACACACCGATACAGGTAGCACTTTTCCACGACCAACCAAATCTGGTCTCACAATAGTTCTTGTCGCTCCTGTATCCACAAGTAATCGGACAACCCTACCATTAATTCTACCATCGATATAAATGCTGTCCAGACTTTCCACCGACGATGCAGCACGGATGATAATCTCCGGGGCACTACGCTGTGCTGTCGAAGTTCGCCCCCTTACATGGACCAGCTTTGGCACAACCGGTTGTTTCTTTGGTTGAGTACAGCGTCTCTGCATATGGCCAACTTCACCGCAGCTCCAGCATCGTAGACGCCATCTCCGCGGTCGTTGTAGTTCCAGCCTTTCTGCCACACGGTTGACTATTTCATCTATGCTATTCTGAGCTTGACCAGGTTCCTCTAAGGCAGACCGAACTTTGTGACCCATCCTGTGTGATGTCTGCTTAGCTGCTTCAAATTCAAGCGCATGAGCCAGTGCGTCATCCAGAATTTTTGGCCTTGCTAGTCTTAGCGCTTGCTGTATTTCACTGTCTTTGATGCCATCTACAAATGTTTGAACAGCCAGTTGTTCGAGGAAACTATCTGGTGCCGTTGGGTATGCCAATCTAACTAATCTTGCGATGTCAGCTTCGAATTCTTGCAGACTTTCACTTGTCTTTTGCGAGCGGTTCTTAACTTGTGCGTGGTAAACCTGTTGAAGGTGAGCGTCTCCATATCTCATCTCAAGCTTCGATGTTAAGAGACCGTAATCATTCTGCTGGTGATCGGGAATCGTTTGTAAGATGTTAAGAGCTTCCCCGTAGGGCCACTATTAAGGAGATAGCTTTCTCTTTGTTGCACCAACCGTTGGCTATTGCAGCAGCTTCAAATTGTTTCAAATATGTGGGCCAAGGTGTTTTACCATCGAATGTAGGTGGTTTTACTTTAAATTTAGACGGAATTGACTCGCTTCTTTCCATGGTTCTTATTTCTGGAATGTTCTGATTAACAACTTGGCTTGGTAATTCAAGTGGTCGCGTTGTTAGTGAAATCATTTGTTCTTGAAGCCTCATCACATCTTCTTCCATTTTTACCAATTTATTATCCAACTTTTGCTCAACTGTTTTACCTGTTCAGTGACATCTTCTTTCAATGCAATGGAGCTTGCTATTAATCTTTGTTCTAACGTGGCCGTCTTTTCATTCAACTCTTCCATTTTCATCGCGTTTTCACTAAAGCGTTCTTCTATTTTCTTAGCATTTTCACTTAACCTTTCGGTAAGGTTTGATTCCAGTTCAACTGACCTCTCCTCTATTTTCTCAGCGTTTTCAGTAAACCTTTCCTCCATACCGGATTTAAAATCCTTAAGGAAATTCATTAAAGTCTCTGCCTCCATCTTACTTTGGTTTCTTGTAACTGGCATATACAAACTACTTAAATGTCTTTAGACTTGTGTTTTAAATTAATCACTATATACCCCACACCTGACACCAGTGTAACGGGCTATTACTCTACCGCGTTTCTTTAATTCAAAACAAGTATAATAAATGTCTTTATTACTCACTGTTCACAAGTCTAATTAACAGTATATGCCTTGTTTACAGATGTTTTCAGTCCACTTAACAATGAATCACTATTACACTAATGAATTTACAAGCACTAATATCTTCTTAAACTAACTTCTCTACCATAGGTCCATTAACCACTAACACAACTATTTGTTTATACACTTCTATTTATTTATGTACACTACAAGCTGCACAGCATATCACATTTATGTAAACTTCTAAAAGCTCGAAACTACTATTACTTAAACACGTTATAATTTATATTAGACATTCAAGAATAGACTAACTCTTACATTCATAAGCGGCCTTATATATACCCTGCATTAAGATATGACTCATTATCTAGAACTTTGTAGAAGGATTCTCGAATGCTGAAGAATACGCTGTGCCCCGGGCGTTTGTATGTTTGACGGGTTGCCTAATAGTGGATCGCAACAATATTACTCTTAGTTTTGAGTGAAACCAAATAATTATTAATTTAGAAACTAGAAATATCCTTTTACTATTAGATCTTGTATTAACAACAATATTAAATGCTTGATAATAAATAATAGGTAAGTAATTTTGTATTGATATATACACGTAAATATAAACAAGAATATGGTAGGAAACCAAACTACCTTTTGTGTACATTGCTAAAGCCTAGTTTCATACAACAAACACAGATACAAATATACGAAAAACAGTGACAATAAAACCCTCAAAAACTGATTGTCACAATACTTAAAACCTATAATGGAAAGGAAACTCTCCTTGAACGCCAACGGTATACGGAACAGGATGACCGAACTGAAACATTTCCTGCAGCATCACAACGTGGATGTCGCAATGATTGGGGAAACCAGATTACCTGCACACAAACAACTCAGCCTGGCAAATTACAACATTTACAAGAAAAAAAACGACCTAAAACCAGGACAACCAGCTCACGTAGCAGTTGCTATACTGATACATAACCGACTACTTCACGAATAACTCCAACTACACTCGACTACTTTAGACAGCGTGGGCGTCAGGTTGAAAGCTAATGGGCAATTCTTTAAAGCAATAGTTGTCTACAGAAGTCGAACCAGCACGGAAATACGCCCTGAAGACATCGACGACCTGTACAGGAAGAAACACCGACAATAATCTCTGAAGACCTAAATGCCAAACACGAAACCTGGGAAGCAATAACAACCAACAAGAGCGACCGCATCCTCTACACACACTCCTTCGGCAAGGACTTCGACATCGTAACACCGAACGCACCGACAAGAATCCCACCGGACATCCTCGACATCTCAATCGTAAAGAGCATACCGTACCCGCTGGACATGAAGTTCTTCAAGACCTCAGTTCGGATCATCTACATCATCACCGAAATACAAAAACAACCACAAACGACACACAGGCGCACCAGGATAAGACATAATTGGCGAAAGTTCAACTAGGCTCTCCAGAGGAAAATCACCTACGGAAACCCAGACATAAACAGCACACAAGATAGTCACAAGTCACTACAGTATCTCAGGAAGACCATTCAAGAATCAATGCAACTGTGTTCCGTAGATACTGCTACCCGAGACAAAGATCTGACATCCCACGATACATAAGAGAGGCCATCAACGAGAAGGAAACCATCGTCAGAAGATGGAAGAACACATGAGATCCACAAGTAAAAACGTTACTTAACCGAAAGCAACGCGCAATCAAGATTATGCTGGATGAACATTACGACGAATCCTGGACCAAACACGTCAACTACACATTACAAACAGAAGGAAACTTGTACAGACTAAACCCTCGACTTATCACACGGAAAACCCTGACCCCGCACCGCTACAAGGATAAAACGGAATGCTGTACAGCGCCGAAGAGCGAGCAGCCAAATTCGTCCAAGTTCTCCAAAATACGTTTTCAGAAAACTCAATAATAGACAACATATTCACTAATTTCATAAACACAAGAGTAGATCAAATAGTACAAGCACATGCAGAGAACGACATTCTACACATCACTCCACAAGACAAAGTAACAGGAAAGCCCCAGGAAAAGACGGAATCAGGCACATGGCGCTAAAACACATACCAATAAGAACACGCGTTCATCACAAAAATCTTCAACAACATGATCAACCACAAATACTTTCCAGACTTATGGAAAACATCAATAGTGGTAATGATTCCGAAGCTAGGGAAGACGAGGATAGACGCCAAAAACTACAGATCAATCTCCCTACTGAGCACGTAATCCAAAATCTTCGAACGATTGCTACTGAAACCACTGCTGAAGGACCGACCAGAATAATACGGATTCAAGTAACAGCACTCCGCCACATTACAAGCCATCCGGGTAATAAGCAACAGAGCCACCAACTACAACCGAGAACTAACCACAGTCGCCATCGCCCTTGACATCAAAAACGCCTTTGACAGGGTATGGATCGACGAACTGCTGTTTAAGCTTGCCACCATTTACAACTTTCCGACGACTTACATCTAATTGTTACGAAGTTACCTGACCAACAGGAAGATACAGGTGAAAGTAGAAGACACCCTGTCACTAGAAACTCCTGTCACAGCCGGCGTCCCACAAAGAGGCCACCCTTCACCAACGCTATTCAATACATACATCCAGGATCTACAATGCCGCCAAAGAGTTTTCTGCGCCATGTACGCCGACGATACCCTACTCCTGTCAACCGAACGAAACGCTAAAGAAACAATATCAAGAATGCTAAAAACAGTTCGACACACTACCGGACTGGTTCCAACAGTGGAAAATCAAATTAAACGTTCAGAAGACTGAAGTCATACTATTCTCTAGACGCAAGAAAAAGCGAAACCCACCGACGCTGGAAAATCAAGAGCTAGTTTGGAGCCAATCAATAAAATACTTAGGGTACATATCGACAAGCACTTAACGTTCAGCAAACACGTCACTGAAAAGACAAACATAGCCCGAAGAGCAAAAGGCTTTATCCACAGAATTCTCGTCCACAAAAATAGACTACTAATGGACATCAGACTCCAGACTTAAAAGATATACTTACGACCCATACTGAGTTACGCATCGGCGGCATGGTACACCTACATTTCAAAAACAAACAAAACCAAACTTGAAGCATGCCAAAACAAGACCCTTAGGACCATCACCGGAGCACCATGGTTCGTTAGAAATGAAACCCTAAGGCAGGATCTTAGACTCCAAACGCTAGAAACGCACTTCAAGACACTGGCGTCAAATATATACGTGAAAATCTGTTGCATGCCGAAAATCGGCTATGTATCATTTTTGGTTAAGTTTTTAATTTGCGAGTGAATTCGCGCCAAATATTTTTAAAATAGACTTGTGCACTTCCGTTACTTCGGACAGTTGCGTCGGTGCAAAAGATGCGCAGACGTGGAGTGGTCAAGGAAGTGCGCGTTTTCCGACACGACGGGATGAGTGAAGGAGACGTCGAACAGTGAAGTTCACCGGTGTCTTTTTATCTTGTTTTTTCTTAAAATGTAGCTTCCTCTATCGTACCTATTATCGTTCCTTACCTGGTTGATCCTTTATCGTACCGCTACAGAAAGAAGATGGAAGACAAAACAAATCTGGTTTCAACGAGGGCGAAGCCCGAACCACGCCAACCAACGCCAAGATCCGCGAAGAGGGGCATCGCTCCTGCCCCAAGAATAACCGCAATGTCGTGAAGAGCTCCACATTTTATCTTTTCCTATAAGGCTCATCTTATATCCTAATAAATATTTTTTGTATGTGATACAATCTGAGACGCAATAATGACGTAATACCTGGTTGCGCAATATTATGTACGTGTTTATTATGTTGCCAACTGTCGTAGTGGCTCTTATCAATTACGTCGAAACTTTAACGGTTATACCTTAGACTATAACAGTCGCGCGTGCATTATAACAAAACGACAACTCAGAAATCGAACACATCCAACACATCGCACCACCGCTGGACGGAAACCACACAAACACAAGAAAACACCCAGAAGCATATTAGATGGTTGAGCCCTAACCACATACACCAAGCATACAAATCCTCCTGGCCAATGTAGTACCTTCGGGTGGAGCATTGGAAAATCACATGTAAGGTTTACACAAACCGCTTCACTTCAATCCGGATTGAAATTATCGATTTAAACGTCATAAACTACATTTACAACATGGTTTAAACAAAAATAGACCAAACAATTCCGGAGGAGAACTCCGTATTTCCTAATGACCAAACTGCGCAAGAATGAATTGGCCTAAACCAAAACTAACCAGTCAAATATATCCGTTCGGGAAAAAATGCTTAAGAGTTCCGAGATCAAACTAGACCATTTTGTAAAACGAACACCCAATACTTGCTTAGTGTATGAGCCGAATATGCATATAAAAAGAGAGAGTATATAGAGAAATTCCTTTTTAATATTATTTTTTACTTGTTCCAATAAACTTCAGATAATCAAGTCTTCTTTAAATTTGATCCATCCTTTTTAGAGAACTTCGTGCATTCAGCTCTTACAGTTGAATTAATAAGCTTAGGGTAGTGTTTATAATTCTTGAGTAGAGCTTCATATTAATACAATGTTAATTTTGTTGTTATAAATCAATTCAAAATTTTCTGTTTAGGCTCGTTTTGCTCTTGCGTTACTGAAACAACAGTTTTGTTTACCAACAAAAGAAGCAATGAAAGAAGAAGTAGAAGAATATATGAAACAAATTGAAAAAGATCGTTCTGCCACTATTAGCCCTCATCGATTAATGGGAACTAACCATCAGTTGCTATATTTCCAAGATCTTGCTACTACTGCAAGAGTAAGACCAATACCAATAGTAATCACCAAAATATACGAATGCCTTAAGTCTAAGAGGGATTTCAGCCAATCCTTTAAGATTATAGGCGATGAAAATTTTTTAATTACTAACTAATTAACTTACTTACTAACTAACTTTTAATAAAGAACAATTCTTTGTCGATAAGGAGGCTTGTAGTTTGTTTCAAAACGAAGGTTGTTATTGGCTTCTACTGCGAGTTTATTGTTTATGATAATAAATGTGCAGCAGAAACGAATCACGATCGATCCTAATTTGTAGTTGTGTTAAGGGGTAACTAAAAGCAGCTTGGACTATTTTGACTTCGCAATGGTCGACTAATTGGGCATTATTTCAACAAGAGGTGACAGAGAGAGAATGAGGGGGGCTTAAGCAGGAATCGTTCAGTTGCAGCAAACAATTTTCAAATTAGGATGATTAAATCAGACGGGAGAAAGCAAAATTCCTCCTTGTGGTATCACAGACAACGGACGTACTTTCGCGAGCTGCGGTAATTTCGTTAATGCTTTAGTAATCAAAGCAATTTTTAGCGTGACTAAAACATCTAAAAATTGTAATAGATACAGTGCTACCTTAGACCAACAGTAAAACATCGAAAAACAAAACCAATCAAACCATTATGAACGCGAAGAACCATACGAAACCTATGAAGAAGACGACGAAGAAAACGCGTGCTCAAATTTTCAAATGGACCAATTTATAAACGACCAAACGTAATAAACCTAAATAATATGAATCACCTTGTACTACCCTATATCGAGATACCCCACGCTGAATTTAAATTACTAATCGATACCGGATCTTCAAAAACATTAATAAGTCCGCGAACAGTAAAGAAACATTACTTAAACTATGTAGAAAGAGAACCCTTCAAAATTAAAACAGCCCATCAAACAACCCTACACCAATTCGTAGCAAACATATATTTACCCAAAACATTTAACGTAAAGATGAAGCATAAATTCTGCATATTTGAATTTAACGACAAATATGACGGACTATTAGGAATGGACCTTCTAAGAAAATTAGGAGCCAACATAGATATTAAAAACCGTTTATTAAGAACCAAATATGGACGAATCCCCATTAAATTTCAAAACACCCAAATTGACGAAAAATACACATTAGAACCCCGAACAGAAAAAAGGATAAAAATCCCCGTAAATTCAAATAATAAATTAGGAATAATAAACCACATAACTTTTCAACAAGGAATAGAAACCCCAACCGCATTAGTACAATCAAAGATAATTATGCCACAACGACAATATTAAACTCAAATGACTACCCCGTAGAACTATCTTTAACAAACCCGATTAACGTAGAAGAATTAAACGAGATGGAAATAGACGAAAACTTAAACCAAAATTATAACCCCGTAGAAAACGACGAAATGTTAAGACAAAATTTAAATAATATCCGATTTAACCGTGACATAAATCCGGAGGAACAAAAGTAATACAAAAATTATGTTTCGAATACCGCGACATATTCCATTGCGAAGGAATACCCCTAACGTTTACAAATACAGTTAAACACAACATTGAGCTAACAGACAACAAATCGATATTCACCAGGCAAGTCAGGAAGAAGCTGACAGACAAGTAGCCGATCTATTAGATCAAGATATCATACAACACTCCAATTCACCATGGAGCAGCCCCGTATGAGTAGACGCATCAGGAAAACGAAAATACCGAATGGTAATAGATTACCGCAAATCAAACGAAAAAACGGTAAACGATAAATACCCGTTACCGAATATAACAGAAATTTTAGATAAGTTAGGCAAGTGCCAATATTTTTCGACGCTAGACTTAGTATCAGGATACCATCAAGTGGAAATGAAGAAGGAGATACACAAAAAACAACCTTTAGCACACCTAGAGGACACTCTGAATATAAACGGATGCCTTTTGGACTAAAGAACGCACCCGCAACTTTTCAACGAGTAATGGATAACATACTACAAGGGATACACAACGAAAAATGCCTTGTGTACCTAGGTGATATAATAGTGTATTCACCATCACTAGTGGAGCACATTGAAAGATTACGAGAAGTGTTCGAAAGATTAAGAACAGCACAATTTAAAGTACAGTTAGATAAGAGCGAATTTCTACAGAAAGAAGTAGCATTTTTAGGACACATAATAACACCCCAAGGAGTGATGCCGAACCCCGACAAAACAAACGCCGTATTAAATTACCCCATACCCAAAACGAATAAAGAGATAAAAGGATTTTTAGGCCTTAGTGGTTATTACCGTAAATTTATTAAAGGTTATGCTCAAATAACCAAGCCCCTAACCAATTGTTTAAAAAAGGGAAACAAAATTGTACATATCCCAGAATTTATTAAAGCAGTAGACAAAATCAAGAGTATATTAACAAATCACCCCGTATTAGAATACCCCCACTTTTCGAAACCATTCATATTAACAACGGACGGATCAAATGTAGCATTAGGCGCAGTATTAAGCCAAGGAACAGTAGGCAATGATAAACCCATCAGCTACGCATCCAGAACCCTCAACGAAACAGAGCAACGATACAGTACGATAGAGAAAGAATTGTTAGCCATAATTTGGACAACAAAGTATTTTAGACCATACCTATACGGACGAAAATTTTCTATATACACCGATCATAGACCATTAGTATGGCTATGCAAACTCAAGGAACCGAGATCATATACAAAAAGGGAATTACAACAATAACGCAGACGCTTTAAGTAGAATCCAACTTAACGCACTAGAAACAGAATCAGTAATAGGAAACGTAGACGAGACAGAAATTAGAGAAGACCCAGACGAAATGGAAACCATACATTCGACAAAAAATGACGAACCGAAAACCGCAATTAAAATTTTAAATGAAGCCATAGACACGAAACCCAATCAGTTTATAATCACAGAAGTTTTAAACAACCCCAACCCTGTAAAATATACAAAAGTAGATAACAAAAAGATTTACTAGATTCAGATAACCAAAGACGAAAATGAGTCACAAATAATTAAAATTCTAAAGGAATACACCCCGAGAAAAAACGATTTTACTTTTACTTTAACACGGAAAACTTGTACAAACGATTTTCAGAAATATATGTTAAACTATTCAACAATTCTGGCCCTGAACTTATAAGATGCACAAGAAAATTAGTTAGAAATCAAGATAGTATAGCCAATCGAATACAAACCTTAGAAAATAACATGCAAACTACCATGTTATGCATGCGAGATTTAATACGATATACAACCAGATAATATCAACCCTTACCTTAATTCAACAAATTCTAGCAACATTAGAAAACGCAGTAACCTTTGCCAAACTAAATACCCTACATTCAAGTATCATAGAACCAATTGATTTATTAAAAGAATTATTAAGAATAAAATCCTTTATAACTAACAGTAGATTACCTTTCGATGTAATAGAATCAAACATTTTAATATTTGAAAAAATAGCTATAGTTAAAGGCTATATAAAAAATAACGATATAACATTTTTAATAGAAATACCAATAGTAGAGATTGACAATTACAATTATTATCACTTATTTGCTTTTCCAATGAAAATTACTAGCACATACCAAGTTATTATTCCAAGAACCAAATTCCTATCTATTAACACTCGGTTAAGACACAGTGGACTGTATTTTTTAAACATAAACAAACAAAAGGTAAAACAATGAACTTACCCAAGCTTTGCAGCTCACTTTAAATAGGTGTTTAAAGGGTGAGATTTAGGATGGTCATTGAAGGAAGGCAAGGATCACCAATTTAGAAATTTCACCGTTTTCGAACCCACTCTCTAAGACGGGTACAAGGGGTTATTTTGACGTACACACCGTAATGCCACAATTTACTAGAGAACCGAATCACACCGATGTTTGTTACTATCTGTCTTAATTTTGTTATTGTCAGAATTGGCATATGTTTCAATTTATCTATAAATTAAAAATAACTTGAATTGAATCCTATTCTGGCGATAATTTATCGGATTATTAAACTGTAATTTAAAAATAAAAGGAATTTGTTGCCGGCGTTAGCATATCCTCCGGCCTTAAAATAAGATTTTAACAAAATGAAAAATTCAAAAAAAAAGAAAAGAAAACTATAAACAGGGCATGTAAAAAAATGTTTACTGCGTGGGGAGTGAACACAACTTTGCTACTGGACGGGTATAAACCCCATCTTTTGTACGTACTGTGACAACCCTAATAATGCCGTCCTTTCCTGGGTGAGTTTGTTCAATTACCCCTGTTGGCCACTGCAAAGGCGGGCAATTATTGCGCATCACTATCACGACTAGACCTGGCTTAACAGGACAGGAAGGTGTATTCCACTTCTGTCGGGATTGTAATTCACACAAGTATTCCCTAGACCATCGCTTCCAATAGGATTGAACAATTTGATCTAAAAGGTGCTTGCGATTTACAAGCGTAAGCGCTTTTCCGGTTTCATCGGCAGCTGGTAAGAACTGCAACGGGGTGAGAGTTAAAAAATGAGCAGGCGATAATGCGAGAGGTTCCGAAGGGTCTGAACTAAGCCAGCATAACGGACGTGAATTTAACAACGCTTCGATTTGTGTTAAAACCGTTGAAAATTCTTCATAAGAAAGTATTTGCTCTCCCACAACTTTCATTAAATGACCTTTCACGCTTTTGATATTCGCCTCTCATATTCCTCCAAAATGAGGAGCCGAAGGCGGATTGAATTTCCAAGCAATGCGCCTTTGACTAAGTTCATGGCCAATGGCATTTAGGTAATTTGAATTTTGGAAAAATTCTTGAAGGGAATCTAAATAATTTTTAGCGCTCACGAAATTTGTCCCGCGGTCGGAATACATAACCGCACATGGTCCCCTTCTAGCAAGGTAACGCTTAAATGCGGCAAGGAATATGTCGGTTGACAAACTTGACGCTAATTCTAGATGCACGGCACGAGTTGTTAAACAAACAAATATGCATATATAGGCCTTTTGAGATTTAACTCCCCGGTGTCTACTAAGAGTTATATTAAAAGGTCCGGCAAAATCAGTGCCAGTATGCATAAATGCTTGGCCTGATTAACCCTAGGAGACGGTAAGTCAGCCATAAGAGGAAAAGAAGGTCGAGGTTTTCTTCTGAAACAATGATTACAATTTTGAACACGAGTCCGAACCAAATTTCTAGCCGCTATAAACCAAAAATGATGACGTAATAGAGAAAGCAAAAGATGTGGCCCTGAGTGTAAATTTTTTACATGAAAATGATCAATTAATAAATCGGTAAAACGATTTTTCTTAGGTAAAAGAACTGGATGCTGCTGATCATTTGCATTTGACAGACGGCCTCCAACTTTAATTAAGTTATTTGAAAGAAAAGGATTCAAATGTCGAAAGGGTTTCGAACAAAGTTGTCCCTTTTCCAGAAAAGTCTTTTCGGAGAAAAAATGTTTATCTTGCACTGCTAAAATTAGAATATTTTCCGCCGCAACAAGATCTTCCGCAGAAATGCGGTTGCTTTTAGGCAAACGTTTAACAAATCTCAAAACATAAACAGTTATGCTTAACAATTTAGAGTAAGAACTGCATCTATCAATCAGGGCGTATAAGGGATGAACTTCTGATTGTGTCACGGGAAGTGAAACCAATTTCTGTTCAAGTTTATTGTCAGCCAAAATAATTTCTTCCGTGTCAATGATTTTAATAGTCCAATCGCTTTCTTGAGAAAGAAGCCACGATGGCCCCTGCAACCACAACTCGGCGATAAGAAATTGATTTGGAGATATACCGCGAGACGCACAATCGGCAGGATTTGAAATGCCATCAACATGAAACCAGCGAGTTACTGGTAATAAATTTTGAATCTTTGCCACTCGATTGGCTACAAAAGCTTTCCAACAATGGGGCGATTTATGAATCCAGTTAAGAACCACCATGAAATCAGAAAACGCAAAAACCTGTTTGATAGTGCACCGTGAGGAATATGTGCGAATGATGCAATTTAATAGTCTTGCAAGCAATAAAGCAGCACATAACTCCAAACGAGGAATAGTGACAGTTTTTATTGGAGCCAATTTAGCTTTACCGCATAGTAAAATAATTTTTACTTCGCCATCCAGAGACACTGTTCGGGCGTATACGACGGCACTGTATGCCTTTTCAGAAGCATCGCAAAATCCCACAAGTTGTAATGACGTTACTGATGAATATCCGATGTTTCGGGATATTTTAAAGTCGGAAAGTTGAATTATTTCTTGCTGAAAGGTATTCCACAAACCTTTAATATATGGAGGAGTTTCTTCATCCCAAGACAACTTTAATATCCATAATTCTTTGATTAGTAGTTTGGAAAAAATTGTCACGAGAGATAAGAGCCCTAATGGATCCCACATTCTAGCTACAGTGGAAAGAATATTTCTCTTTGTACAGATTTCATTTGGACCTTTAACCGCAAATGTTAAATTATCAACCTTTGGATGCCATTGAAGACCCAATACCTTTAAAATATTGCTTTCGAAATCTACAACATTGTCCATTCGAATATTTTCAGATATTTCGTTTGCTAAATACGAAGAATTTGTGGCCCATTTAACTAACTGAAAACCTCCGGCCGTGAAAAGCCCGAGCAGTTCATGATAAAGGACTTTGGCATTATCTAAAGATTCCACCGGAGAAATTACGTCATCTACATACATATCTCTTTGTACAACTGAGGATGCAAGCGGAAAATTTTTTGCTTCATCTAATGCTAGCTGAAGTACAGTGAGTTGATACGTTTGTAATGGTTCATCTGTGCTGAATCGCCAAAGCAAACGTTGATAAGATTGATGTTCGGAACATATTTTTATTTGGCGAAACATCTGACGAACGTCAGAAATAAAGGCAAATTCCATTAATCGAAAATTAATTAATATGCAAAATAAATCGGTTTGCAATTTTGGACCGGCATAAAGGCAGTCATTTAAAGATTTATTAAATTCATCTTTAGACGATGCATCAAAAACGATGCGTAAAGGAATTTCCTAAGTTTGGCGGATATTCTGTAAAAGATAAAGCAACAATGTATCGACCAGTATCATCTCGTTTTGTTGAAGTAGAGAACAATTCTTCACATTTAGTATCATCGGAACTACGAGTAACGACTTCACCTACTTCTTCAAGCTCCCAAAATTTCTGTAGCTAAGGTTCTATGACCTCGGACCCTTCAACACAACAATAAACCTGTAAATTCGTCGTGACATTTTGAATTGGAGTTTGACCCATAATTATAAATCCTAAAGTGGAATTTATGGCATTACATTTGATTTTCCAATGCTCCACCCGAAGGTACTACATTGGCCAGGAAGCGAGTTTTTTTTACCTGGAAAATTTGGAATTTTGCCGAACCCTTGCTGTTCCAAGCAAGGTAGGGATCTTTAACGTGCGTGACAACACTCACACACGGGACCTCCATTTTACCTCTCATCCGAACGAGGGTGTATTTTTGTGAAAAATGCTCGCCTAACATTTTTCAAGCGGACCGTGTCGGGATTCGAACCCGGGACCTTGGGCGTAGTAGTCACACACATACCACTACGCCACGGAGCCGCCAGGTATATACAGCATTACATGTGATTTTCCAATGCTCCACCCGAAGGTACTACATTGGCCAGGAAGCGAGTTTTTTTGTTACCTGGAAAATTTTGAATTTTGCCGAATCCTTGCTGTTCCAAGCAAGGTAGGGATCTTTAACGTGCGTGACAACACTCACACACGGGACCTCCATTTTACCTCTCATCCAAACGAGGGTGTATTTCTGCGAAAAATGCTCGCCTAACATTTTTCAAGCGGACCGTGTCGGGATTCGAACCCGGGACCTTGGGCGTAGTAGTCACACACATATCACTACGCCACGGAGCCGCCTGGTGGGTATATACAGCAGCAGGATCTGATGAAAAATTTATGTCCTTTTAACAGCAAATGCGGCTGGAGAGCTTGCACCATCAATGGTTGTTTACAGGTAAGGAGATCATACTTTTTAACATTTCCTAAATTTGTTATATATTCTTAAATATTTTAGATATGCAAGAATCCCACAACACGTGGCAGAGGCTATGCCTGATGGCTGGGCTATTGGAAGGTCAGAAAATGGCTGGATGACTCAAGAAACTTAACTTAAGAAAACAAAACATCGAGAAGCCAGTATTATTTTTCATGGATGGACACGTTTCCCATCTGTCTTTTGCCTTAACCACTTTCTGTAAGACCCATGGAATTGAACTAATGGTTTTGTTTCCAAATGCCACTCATCTAATCCAACCAATGGACGTTGCTGTCTTTCATGCTCTCAAAGCTGCTTGGAGGCAGGAGGTAATGAATTTTAGAATGAGCCACGAAGTATTAAAATCAGTCCTGTCTCGTTTAACACCTGAAACAATCATTGATGGTTTCAAGGCATGTGGGCTTGTTCCATGGGACCCTAAAAAGGTTGCTGTAACAACAGCAGCAAAGTCAAAGCGACTGATGTCGACAACACCAACAAAGAAAAAAGAAATGGCATCCTTCTTTAAGATCTTAGAAGAAAAAATAGGCGAAGATAAATTGAAGGCATTTAAAGAAAATGAAGATGAATGGGCAGGTCCTGTTGAGCAAACAGATTTGTACTACTTATGGCTAGCAACCAAGAAATTTCTAAATATCGACCCAGTTACTCAGGTAAATTAAACTCTGTAAAAATAGTTTTAAGATCAAACATAGTACACTTCTATTTATTTTTCCTTCCGATGTCACATAAGTTTACATTTTATTTTTAATACAGTTTGTGCCGACAACACCTGAAGAGAAGAATAAAGAACAAACCTGCAATCCTACAAATGATGCTGAATCTCCTAATATTAGTCCTACGCCTGGATCATCAAATGTAGCTTAACCATCCAATGTAGCTGGACCATCAAATGTGCCATCCCACTTCAAAAGAGCTCTTTTCTGGCCAGAAGAGGAAGAAAAAGGCAAACCTAAGAACAGGAGGCAAGAAAATCTACCTGCAGTTGTGGCTTCTCCAGATATGGTAAAATATTTTAAAAAGAAAGAAGAGAAGAAAAAGACTAAAGCTGCAGAAATTGAGAAAAGAAAGATTGAGAGAGTACTTAAGAGAAAACAGTCGGAAGAAAAAAAGAATACTCGAAAAAATATCAAAAAGAAATCTTTAGTCACTTCATCATCATCTGAAGACGATTCAGAGTGAATTGGATGATTCAGAAAATTCACCTTGGGAAGAAATAGAAGACACTGAAAGTGAAGCAGGAGAGCCTATTGTAAAAGAATCTGATGTTCAAGAAGGAAAATTGGTCCTTGTTCCATTTTTTGGTGGAAAAAGAAATGCGACAAAATAGATTTATCTGTGTGTGGTTCAAGAAGTACAAGGGAAAACCATTCACGTCCAAGATCTTAGATCAGCAGGGAACAAAAAAAAATTTATCATAATGGAAAAGGACATATTTGATATATTGGTAACTGAAATTATTGCAATAGTTCAACAACCACAACTCGGGATGCAAGATCGTCGGTTGGTCTACACTTTCAATAAAAATTTGCCTGTGAAAGAAAAGTTGTAATGACTGGTTATTTTTCTTTTTGTTTTTTAAATTTCGCTTCTAGTTATATTGTTTAATCTACATTGCTGTACATTGTTATTAAAATATATGATAATATACAGATCAATTTCTATACTTGACTGCCCCAGTTTTAGGGGGCTCATAATAAGTACATCAGAAATTTAGTATGTCCAGTAATGGCTCATTGCTGATGTTTATATTTTAAACGTTTTTTGCAAATGTAAGTATGGTGTTGTACCATTTGATGTGTTTCTTGTAATAAGTAGGTGTCTAACTAGTAACATAGAATCAATTTGTTTCTTAGATCTCTCAAGTTTTGATGATACCTTATTGAACACCCTTAAGGGGCCCACTATAGGTACCACCTCACTCTGATTTCTAAATGGTTATTCCTATCTAACTTATCAGAATTTTGATTATAAATAGCTCTTCAGTGAAATCAGGATCAATACCGATTATGTTTATTTGAGGGTTTCGTTTTGTTGGAATTTGACTAGTGTAATTTTAACCAAGATTTTGCTCGATATTTGCTTTAAATTTAGTTGCCTCATCATCACTTTTACACTTAATTACCACTAATTTATCACGTATTTGTTTCACCCCAGTGATGCTTACACCTAGTTGAACCGGATTTATTTTTTGCATTAAATCACTTTTTGTTTTTGAGCCATCATTCCCCACAGCAGGTTTAATAATCACAGCACTTTCCTGTTTTAATAGTGAAGGGAATAACATGGAATTATCAGATATTTGTTTGGGACCATCTGCTGTTGAACAAGTACCTGCATTACTCAATTGCTTTTCAATACTACTCATCTTATCATGCAATAATTTAATTGTTTCCTCCTGGCTTTTAATAATAATGTGTTTTTGAGAACTTGCTTCTGTAATCAAGTTTAGCTGACTTTGTAAATAAGTCAAAACAGTATTGTTTGAGGTTAGTTCATCTTTACAACAAATAATTCTATTTTCTGACAAAATTTCAACATTTTTTAATCTCTCAGCACAACTTGGAAAAAATCAGCACAGTACTTAACACAAACTACTACTGTAGACTTTTTATTTGCACAACATTTAAAATATTTGTCAGGTGGATCATCAGAGTTAACACTACCAGGCGCCATGAAGGATTCGGACAATATGAGCAAACAAATAGTGGGTTAAGAAATAAAGTTGAAGGAAATAGTAATGTACGATGTTATAATTGTGCTGAAAAAGATCATGTGTCTGCAAAGTGTACTAAAATGAGTGAATTGAATGCTTGCTTTCGATGTAAACAAAGTGGACATTTTCCGAAAGATTGTCCAGGACACGTCAATGATATTAAGCCGCAAGATGGTAAGGAAGGTATTAAAAAGAATTGGACATCTGTTATGACAATAGAGCAGCAACATAACATCAAATCGTTAGACAATTTTTTGTGTATAGTAAATGTAGATAACCATGAATTACAAGCATTAATAGACATGGGTAGTTCTATTTGTACAATGCGTGAAAATGTGGCTAAGTACTTTCCAAACGTACATCAAACCAAAAAGGAGTTATATGGATTTGGTACACAAAGTCCAGTACTTAAGGCGAATGCTTATGTACAAGCTGCCGTAGAAATAGATGATGTTAAAATACAGGATATAAAATGTTATGTAGTGCCTAACACAGCGCAAGGAACAGATGTTATAGTGGGAAGATCGTTCATCAAACATCCAAGCGTTGCATATGTACGTGTTAATGATAAACTGGTATTTGGTCATAATTATGAATTCCCATTTAAAGACATTGATGTTGAAAAAATTTCCCGGCGTACACATATTAAATGTGTGGATGATAGTGTGCTTATAGCAAATCACGTCAATTTTATAAAAGCAAAGTACAATGACAGTACGATAACTGTACCAGTTACAAATGTTTTAGATGGGAATATTAAGCTAAATGATGGAGACATAATCAGGGTAGAGCATCTACCTACGAATACAACGGTTGATTTATACAAAGCTGAAAAAAAAGTGAAAAATCCAAATATCTATGAAAATGCTAAATATTGATGTAAGCGTTGAGGAGGATATTAAAATGGAATTATTGAAGTTATGTCAAGAATTTCGTGACTGTTTTGCGTTTAATTTAGCTGAATTGGGCTGTACAACTTTAATGAAAATGGACATTCAAGATACAGGGGTACCTGTTCGTGCTAAACCATACCGCACAAATGTGAAGGAAAGGTAAATAATTGCAGATATTGTTGAAGAAGGAAAAAGGCAGGTATTGTAACGGAAATGTATTCTTTGTATTCGAGTCCAGTAGTTCTAATTACCAAGAAAATGGAAGAACCATGTCTTGTTATTGATTATCGTGCTTTAAATCGTCAGACGGTGAAATCAAATTTTCCAATAGCGACAGTGGACGAACATTTAGAAAATATGAGTGGTAGTAAAATTTTTACAACGTTAGATTTAGCACACGAATATTTACAATTACCTTTAACCAAAACCGCAAAAGCAAAAACTGCATTTATTACTCCAGATACAATGGGGCTATTTGAAAGATTAATTTATGAATTGACAAATAGCCCTTATGAATTCAGTCGATTAATGTCAATTGTGCTAGGAACCTTTAAAATACAATTTATGTAAAGGAGGAATTGAAAACAAAGCTACTTATGATAAAATCGATATCAAAAAATATATGGATAACAGGAATAGAGATTATAATACAGTCACCAAAATTTCTGATATTTTGTCTTTGTCACTCACCAGCAGCAAGTGATGCTGAATTTCTGATATACTTGGAAGAAATTTTTGAAGAATATATAACAGAAGACGGAACTCTAATTTTTTATAGGGGATTACAATATTGATATGTCAAAAAACACATATTACACACAAAAGCTTAAAAAATTAATATCTGCAAATAGGCTATATCAAAAAGTGGATAATTTTCCTAGAATAACTGCTCATACCTCAACAATAATAGACCTTGTAATTACAAACAACAATGATTTGACATCTAAGGCCCATATAACACCAAAAATCACTGACCACTGTATTATAACAATTGATTTAAAAATAAACCAAGAACATCATGATATTGTAAAGCATTTTCGTGATTATGCCAAATACGACGATTAAACTTTCAATTAGATTTAATTAAGACTGAATGGGTTGTGGAATGTACAGACATTAATACATTAGCCGACCAATTAGTTGTATCCATAACCAACACTCTAAATAAACATGCTCCAATGACAAAAAGATTGGTCAAAAGTAAATGGTCAGAGAAGAAATGGTGGACACCTGAAATTGGGACTGTTATGCAAGAAAGAGTTGTTATATCGTAGAGCTGTAATTACACAAACAGAAAATCATTTCATACAATATAAAGTATATAGAAATAAAGTAGTGAACATGATAAGAAGACAAAAAGAATGGTACTATAATACAAAAATAGATATGAGCAAGAATGATTCACAAGAGATGTGGAAAACTATCAAGAAATTAATAGGTGGGAAACACAAAATCCAATGCTCAGGTATACAATTTGACAATAAGATTTGTTACGTACCAATAAATTGGCACTTAAACATTTTTTAGGTTAATTTTTTGATGTGCGGAAGTTTCGCGCTATAAATTGAAAAGACTCGGTGCGCGTATTTCCGTCACGTCAGAGTGCATTTGCGCGAGATCGCGCGGGAACTTCGCGCCGACGCGTGAAAGAACAAAGGTGGGAGAAGTGTTTCCGTGAGTCTCTGTAACGTGGCTTTTTTGCCTGAACCTTCGAGTGCAGTGGACGTTTTCGGTAACGTATCGTTATCTTTATTTATGTAGACTTCCTTGCCTTTGTTTATCTTGTCTGTCAACCGTATACCTGTTCCTTGTCGATCCCTACATAGGTAGAGATAAATCTGTAGCAGCCTAGGGAGAACCGGAGGCCACGACCCCAGATGAACGAGTCCTGGTAGCCACCGCGACTGCCGGAGCTGTTCCGAGCGCTTTGGAAAAGCGTTGGGCGTACCCTTCAGCAATTATCTTTAAGGCGGCCATCAGCAGCCCTTATGTATGTGCTAACGCCATCTTTATCTATCTTGAAGGACGCTTGGCGGACTTCGTGGAAATCTGGACCTATTATGTGAGTACCTTATTGACATAATTGTTGCTAAGTTAAATTAATATATTGCGTAATTAACATTGCTGATTGGGTGACGTCATTGACAGATGGGCGCGCCAAATCTGTATAAGATTAGCGCTACCAACTGTTGTGGTGTCTAGTAAACCGCGCTTGCGGTGTTGTATTTACGACTTTTAAATCGTAAGAGATTGTAACAGACATGTATGAGATTGCAGAAAAATTCAACAATTATTTTATAAAAAGCATTGAAATAATTTCTACTAAAAGTGATAAACATGACATTGAAAAGGTCATAAAAAGAATGAGGGAAAGTAATGTAAATATTGATAGATTTAAACTACTTTCAATGACAAAACTAAGAGCTATTGTCCAAAAAACCAAAAATAGAAAATGAGCAGTATTGAGGGAATCACGACTATAATTTTGCAAAAGGCATTTGAGGTGACTGGTAACAGATTTTTGCAACTAATCAATACCAAACACTTTTTGCAAAATAACCAACACTTTATATATTGATTTCGATCCTCTATGCTCGAATTACTTTCTCCAAAATTATTCATTAATGTTTAATTGGAAACGCATTGGTTTCCGTCGACCAACTTCCTCGATTAGCACTGGGTGTAGTACCTTCTTAGAAGGTCCGCCAGTGCTAGGTAGGTAACAGGTCATTTGTTTATTTAATAATCAATACCAGTTTAAAATATGGAACATTCCCAGAAAAGTGGAAGACATCTACAGTAATTCCAATTGAAAAAAAAAAAAATACAGACAGGTGTGAGGAGTATCGACCTATAAATATGGTTCCTGTATATGAAAAATTGTTGGAAATAGTAGTGAATTACCAGTTTATACACTATTTTGAAAGCAATAAGCTTTTAAGTATATATCAGGCAGGGTTTAGAAAGAATAACTCATGTGAAACTGCAATGCAAACTGTATTGATGAATTGGAAAGTGCATTAAACCAGAAAAAGATTATTTCAGTGCTTTTTTTGGACTTTCGTAGAGCATTTGAGACAATTGATCGGACAATGCTCTTGGAAAAATTGATTAAGTATGGCATACGTGGTACAGTGCTTAAATGGTTTAAAGATTATTTAAATCACCGATGGCAAGAAACCAAGTATGGAACAAGTTCTCAGAATCTAAAGAAAATATGTATGGTGTTCCACAAGGGACAGTACTGGGTCCAAATCTGTTTATTGTATATATAAATGATATAACTAAATATTTGAAAAAATGCAATATACAACTTTTTGCAGATTACACTTTAATATACTGCATTGGCGATGATATTGAATATGTGTTAAACACCCTGAATCAAGAAATGATTGAGATACATAAATAGATAAAACATAACGGTTTGAGCTTAAATATAGAAAAAACTAAGTTTATGATAATTAAAAATCGATTTAATACCCTATCAACTAAAAATCACAGTGGAATATTTATTAATAACCAAAAAATAGAGCAAGTGGAGGAGTGCAAATATCTGGGAGTCATAATGGATGAACACTTAACATTTTCTAAACATGCAGAATACGTAACCAAAAAAATAGCTAGAAAAGTGCATCTTTTAGGAAGAATGAATAATTATCTTAGCGTTTGGTCCAAATTAACAATTTACAAAACCATTATTTTGCCACATCTTAATTACTGTTCATCAATACTATTTTTATTAAAACAAATCTGAAATAAACGATCTACAAAAGAAACGAGACCAAGCTCTGAGATACATTCTTAAATGCAATCGTTACACAAGTGTTAGTAGTGTGTTAAAGAAAACAAACTTGATAAGTGTTAATCAAATAATTTTTGTAAACACAATGAACGTCATATACAAAATAAAGCACAATTTCTTTCCAGCACATTTAGTAAAACATACTAGGATAGTGCTAGATATACATTCTTATCAAACTCGGGCTAGTGGACTTCTATGTACCCACAGTTTCTACTACATATTGTCAAAATAATTTCTTTCATAAGGGACTTGTGCCGTATAATAAACTACCTATCAGAGTAAAAAATTCGGAAACTGTAAAACTCTTTCAACAAAGATGTATTAAATATGCTATGGATAATTTAGGTGTGTGAAGAAGGAACACTATATATGATGATTGTCTATTATGTACAGGTTGATAAGTGGGTCCCTGTGTTGCGTGACTCCATTCACTGCCTTTAAATAAGTATATATGTATGTATGTAAACTTATTGCTAAACACTTAAGTTAGAATATTCTATTAGCATGTGCTATTAAAATGAATAAATACAATACATGTTGCAATGTCATATTTAGATGATTTGATTGTGCCTGTGAAAAATTCATGTGAAATGTTACAAAAATTAAGGCAAACTTTTGAAGCTTTCAAACGCGCAAACTTAACACTAAAATTGAAGAAATGTCAATTTGGATTAGAGCGGATTGAATTTTTGGGTCTGATAATATTTACGAGAGGAATATCTTCAGGATTAGAAAAACAAAGCGATTAGAAATTTTGCAAGACCTAAAATGTTCGTGGAAGTTTGGCGTTACTTGGGGCTTACTTGGTATTTAGAAAGTTTATACCAAATTATGCAGTTCGTGCTCACAAGTTAAGTGATTTAACACGTAAGAATGTTGCATTTAATTGGACAAAGAAGCAAGAAGATGCTTTTGTAGATCTTCGAGAAGCCTTAACTAGTGAACCTGTATTAAAATTGTATAATCCGCAAGCTACTGAAACTGCGTTGTTCACAGATGCTAGTGCTGATGGCATTTCAGGGATTTTGATGCAATTACAAGACAACGACAAACAGCTACATCCAGTATTTTATATAAGTAAGAAAACTAGTGACGCAGAAATAAATTATCATTCGTCAAAACTAGAATTAATGGCAATTGTGTATTGCGTGGAAAAGTTGCAAAATTTTTTAATTGGGATTAACTTTTCTGTTTACATGGATTGTCAATCCTTGATATTTTTAAACACGCAGAAAACGCAAAGTCCACAAATCGCGCGGTGGTATGGACTTTTAGCGGATTACAATATGGATATAAAATATAGACCCGGTGATAAAATGAGTCACGCAGATGCCTTATCCAGAGCTCCAATATCAGATGAGGAAAGTGAACAAATAAGCGATATTCAAGATAAACTAGATGTTCTACAATTAATGAATGAAAAAGATTATATTCTAACAATTCAACGCGCAGATAATAAAGACTTAAATAAAATAATTTCAGCAGTGATCAAAAATCCAGGTGAACGTGGATGCGAAGTACAACAATCTGCAAATGGCTATGTGCTACAGAATGGAAAATTATTTCGAGAATTTATTCAAAAAGACGAAACGACACAGTTATACGTAATACCAAAAGCAATGCGAAAAGCATTGTTGTAAAATTTCATGATATGATGGGACATTTTAGTGTAGACCGAACAGTGGCAAAAATTCGTGAATTATATTGGTTTGCAAAACTTAAAAGTTATGTGCATCAACACATAAGCGCTTGTCCAGAATGTTTGTTAGCAAAAGCTCTAGCAGGGAAGCAGCCTGGATTCTTATATCCGCTTCCTGTGCCGGAGCGATCCTTTTCAAGGATTCGCATCGATCATATTGGGCCATTTATTCGTAGTTCAGAAGGAAATGCATATCTTTTAGTCATTATTGATGCGTTAACAAAATTTGTTAAATTATATCCAGTAGAGAACACAGAAGCGAAAGTGACCGTGATAGTTATGGAAAAGTTTATAATGCAGTTTGGTATACCAAATCGAATAGTATCCGATCGTGTAACGTGTTTCACATCAGGGATATTTCAAAATTTTGTAACAAAACATGGAACTAAACACACATTGAATTCGTCGCAATGGGCTTGCACGAATGGTTAAGTCGAACGTGTTAACAGAACACTACTCCCCGTAATTATGACTAGTATGGAGAAGAAAACGAGTTGGGATGAAAAAATTATGGAAGTAGAACAAAATTTAAATACAGCTGTAAATAAAACGCTAGGAAAGTCTTCATTCAAAGTTCTATTTGGGTTCATGCCACGTTTTACAGATGGTCGTTTAACAAATATGGTGCGTAATGGTAAAGACGTTGAATGTAAACCTCCAAAAAAACTTCAAACCAAAATCCGCAAAAATATACTGCAAGAACAACAAAATGCTAAAGCAAGACCCGATAGTAAACGTTCTGTAGTAATAGCTTACAAAATAGGAGATATTGTTTTCATAAAAAAATTGCCTACACATACAGGTGAAAGTACAAAAACACAGGTGCGTTACAGGGGTCCGTTTATGATTATGGAAACATTACCTGCAGATGCTTATCGAGTAGCTAGCATTGAAGTCATCAAAGGTCGTCGATTTACAACAACGGTGCATGTGAGCCGAATGGAAATGTACAAATTACCAGAAGTAGATGAACAAACAACGTCCGAGGGGGAACATACACCTACAGATAATGATGATGATTCCAATATGCACGGCAAAGAAATAAACAAAGTGTATCAGAACATCAGAGAGCGTACAAATAGTGATATGTTCGAAGAACACGGTGATGCAAGTGTTAATGCACCAGGGCCGTCTGATATTCAGAAACGCACAATTGGATGATATGTTGCGAGGTGTAGCCGTAAAAAGAAGACTTATAAGCATATACATTTATTGACAATTGTACCTTTTGTGTACACCATTGACTAAAGTACTTACTTCAAAAATGACACCTCATCTAACATTAGGATGCGTTCCGAAGTGAAGCTTAATACACAACATTGGAAAACCATTATATTTACAGGACTATGATGTAAATTATTGATTTTTTTTGTTTGGATATTAATTAGTTTTAATTCGCATTTGTATTTAGTGTTTTTAATTTTGTATGTGTACAGTTATTATCGTTCTAAAGTTGGTCATCGAGGGCGATGATCCGTTAGAAAGGCCGAGTGTAAGATATGGTGTGCACGGGGCCGACCTACATGAGTCGACCAACGGATGGGGGAAGGGTTGGCGTTGGACGTCAGGGAGACATTTGATTCATTTTTGTTGGTGCTTACAGATGATTGATATATTATGAGCGAATAAAGAAAGAGTTTTTCGATCAAGCGTATTCCTCGTGTTTTATTCTGACAGAGTTAACATTCATATTTTCATTCAAGCTTTCTCATCTCGACCAATAGCAATATTTAACTATTCATAAAATAATCGATTCAAAATCGTCAACCCTGATTCATGATAATATTGCATATACAGTATTGCCCGAAATAAACAGTACTGAAATTGTAATTGTTTTGTATATTTAAAAAATACATATTATTGACACTTTATTATATGTTCTAAATGTGCACCTCCTCGTTCGAGACAGACTTCATAACGATGTTCTAAGTTTCTGGTCATGTTATTGAATAAGGGTTGTCTCAGGGCTGCGAAGAAGACTCTAACGGCATCCTTTAATTCATCGATGGTTTGTGGTGCCCGTTTGAAAACGGCATTTTTAGCCATGCCCCAAATGTATGCGTCTGGAAGTGTGAGGTCTGGAGAATGTGAAGGATAAGGGAAGTCAGTAAATCGTGATATGAATTTGCTTGGAAAATGTTCTTGAAGAAATTGACGAATTGCGGCAGCAGTATGGCAAGTTGCCCCGTCCTGCTGAAAAAATTGGTGCACGACAGAATTGACGTAGATCATGGATAAATCGTGTTAAAATTTGTCTGTACCTCTGTTGATTAAGCGTGACTTGCCTACCATTCTCTTCGATAAAGTACGGACCAATGATTCCGTGTCCGGAAACAGCACACCAGACACTCACTTTTTCACTATGTAAAGGAACCTCTTGAACCTCATCGGGTCTGGCAAAGCCCAGAAATCGATTTGTGCGACGATTCACATAGCCTGACAAGTGAAAATGTGCTTCGTCTGAAAACCAAACATTTTTCAAAAATTCAGGATTTTCATACTGTAACGCGAGAATTCTGGCGCAATATTCCACTCTACTGCGATAATCCCGAGGATGTAGTTGTTGATGTACCTGAATCACATACGAAAATGTACCCAGCTCCTTCAGGATTCTTTGAAAGGAAGTTCTTTTAAATCAAGTTGTAACGCTGTCCTTGCCTGGCTGACTTTCGGATTTTCTAAGATTTGCTCAAAACATGTTCATGGTTATTGTTGTTGTTAACTGTCCTGGGACGCCCCGAGTTTCCTTTTCGTTGGCACAATACACTACCTGTATTTCTAAACTTTTCAATAACCTTCAAAATTACAGCATTACTTGGAGAACGTTTATTAAACCTTTGTGTGAATTGATCAGACACGTATAGCAAACTTGCACCATTACGTCGGCCGATTCCGTATGAACGAAAATAATGCTCTACCAGAAACACTTTCTCCTCTGTACTTAACACCATTTTTAACAATTAGGCCCTACTAATTACTTGTTTGAGGTTTACTTGACAGGTCTATACTAGCTAACTTGAGTGTGACAGCGCACGCATAAAAACACCGCCAATTTAGTTTCAGTACTGTTTATTTCGGGCAATACTGTATTAACTATAGTACATGCACATGCAAACCTTACCTGACATCCCTTGTTATATATTTCCTTCATTTGAAGCATACTGTTCTAGAATCTCCTCCATGCCAGCTACAATAAAATAACATTATTTGATTTGAAGGTGAGCATATTTTAAAATAGTTATTCATATATAAAGTAAGTACAGCAATTCTTTGTAAACCTCTCCATGTGCCTTAAACCCTACACTCATCTTCAACTTTAAAATGTTGATGACACAGTAAGAAGTACTAACTACTTAGGGAGTTAAGTTCGCAAGCTGAGGTTTATATGTTTGCAATCCATATAATAGCAATGTCGTTATATGGAAAAGAACGTCTTTTACTAATTTGGTGTTTATAGTTTATAACACAATTTCGTTTTCTTGTTGTTGTAAACATGTTTGTCACTGTTGTACACTAACTACATTACTGGAACATAACTTAAATTCTACTGTACAATATTAGTCACTTTCCTTTTACGTAAATGAGCAGCTCGGAACAGCTCCGTTGCATTAGGCTTTGCATTCCTTTTACAAAGTGTTTCAAACTCGGGAGCTGCTAATTTACTTTCCCCTTACCCTCTCAAACATCAACAATTTTGATCGTGGTTCAAGCTCTAGAAGCGGTGCAACTGTCCTTAAACGAAAAAAATACCAGTTCCTTTTAGGAATAGCTCTGAACTGTTCCGGAGCTTCACACCCTGGTGCTATACGCACTTAAAAGGAAAACAGTTATTATAACACAAACAGTCACTTAATTAGGAAGAAGAAACAAAGAAGCAACTTTTAAATAATAAATTGACAATCAAAGAATAATTAAATTGTAATATTAGAAACTTAACTCTACAACATTATACTTTGTTTTTCGGAATTTATGGCAACGGGTAAATCGGGACTTGAATATTTGAATGATTCCAAAATATGAGGTACAAGTTCAGCACCTATAATTCCGTGAATTTCTCCAGGACGAAAGAAAGTTTCATCGGCTAAACGTTGATTGCTGAAATGTTTACAAACTGCTGGGTCGATAGCACAAGATGGCAAACGATCCGTGATTTTGTCTAACACAAACGCTTTCATTTTGTATTTAACATCTGCATCATGTTGAGATGTAAATGCTATTTGCGTTTGACCGCGTACAGGTTTGTAAGACGCACCGATCCCTGAAATAGACGTGTAAGTTTTATTTACAGGTAATCGAAGCAATTGACAACATTTAGATGTAATGAAGTTTGATTGACTAGCACTATCAATTAGGAATCTCAACCGCAGGTGAGTACCCATTGTTGATTAAACTTTAACGATCGCAGTCGCTAAAAGAATCGTGTAATTTTTATCTGAACCTTCTTTAGTCGACGTTGAACAAAGACTCACATTAATTGCTTCATTTGTATTTATAGGATTAGATAACACTTGATTATTTGTGTCAACAATCGGACTAGGAATATGTAACACTGAATGATGACGGTTACTGCACAACCTACATGAATACGTGGAAGGGCATAACGACAAAGCGTGCTTAGAACTGAGACAGTTAATACACAATTTTTGATCTTTAACAAAAGAAATTCGATTTTGCGGAGAAAGATTAAGAAATTTGTAACACCTAGCTAATCGATGATGTTCGCCTTTACAATAAGCACATTTCAAATTGTCGTGATTATTTACTTCTTTTGTAGCGAAAGCATGTAAGACCTTCGTCTTGTTTGTGTGGCCACTAATTTGCTTTGTATTGCTACTGCTGGTTCGATCTAAAATTTTAACTTGTTCTTTTACGAACGTGGCTAGCTCATCGTAAGTAGGAATCGAACCTCCCTTCAAAGATTGTTCAAAAATTCGTCGGGTATGATTGTCCAGCTTTGATAAAGCAATAGAAGTAACAATAAAATCAGACAAGTTTGTAATGTTTAATTTACGAAAAGCATTGATTGCAGAGTCGACCTTTTCTATGAATGAATTTAGACTGCTAATACCTTCCGTTTGAAGCGCTATAAAGTCGAAAACCTGAGAAAGATAAGTGTTAGCTAAAGCGCGTTTATCTTCGTATTTTTCAATTAAAGCGGCCCATAGTATAGAGTAATTTTCAGCCGTCGGTAACATGCCAGAGCGCTACCCCGTAATTTTCCTAATAAATAATGCATTTTGCAAGTATTGTCCAAATTAGAATTATTATGGATAAGGCTTTTAAATGTTTCGTAGAAGAGGCCATTTTAGAAAATCGCCGTTAAAATCAATTAGATCAATTTTTGGGAGACGAACAGTAGCTTCAGCTGCCTGCATAGTTTGATTTTGAGAAGATTGATCGGTAACTTTCGACGTGATTAGACCGGTAGCAACATCCAGAATGTAACAATAAAGTTCATCGATAGCGTTTAATTCATTGTAGTTCGGTTTAAATTATGGATCCGTTTCAAACCCTATCGTATTAATTTCATCTATAATTTCATGTAATTACGTTCTGTGTCATCTAGGGTTGCGTGTCTTATTTTAAATTCTTTTAAAATTACTGAATCTTGAATGTTTTTACTTTTATCGTAAAGAATTTGAATTCTTTGTAAATAGGTTTCCTTTTTAGATTGAAGTGATTTTAATCTATTAACCGCTTTACTCATTGTGATATTAGTAATTCGGTGATTAATAACAAATTGCAGATGTATAACAAATATGTAAATTTAGAACGAAAGATTTGTATTGTTTACGCTATTTCAAATGTACTCACTATTGCAATGATAGATAAGCGAATTTGAAATAGAAAAGCATATGCGACAACAGAGCGCGAAAGGTCTGTTTAACATACACCTGTTTATGTTATCCATAGTGAACGATTCTTGTAACTGAACTGTGGCATGAACGAGCAAAATAACCCTTATAACCCGGTATTTAGTAGAGTGCTAAATTCCAGCTACTAACAATCCGTGCCCGAAGGTAACCAAATATTAACGCTCGGTTAAGACACAGTGGACTGTATTTTTTAAACATGAACAAACAAAAGGTAAAACAATGAACTTACCTAAGATCTGCAGCTCACTTTAAATAGGTGTTTAAAAGGTTGAGATTTAGAATGGTCATTGAAGGAAGGCAAGGATCACCAATTTAGAAATTACACCGTTTTCGAACCCACTCTCTAAGACGGGTGCTAGGAGTTATTTTGACGTACACACCGTAATGCCACAATTTACTAGAGAACTGAATCACACCGATGTTTGTTACTATCTGTCTTAATTTTGTTATTGTCAGAATTGGCATATATTTCAATTTATCTATAAATTAAAAATAACTTGAATTGAATGCTATTCTGGCGATAATATTAATAAACTGTAATTTAAAAATAAAAGGAATTTGTTGCCGGCGTTAGCACTATGCTTAAATGAACTAAGATATGGTTATACGAACGAAAAATGTGATGAAGTTACACCCAATCAATACGTATGCCAATCATTGACAACGACAACAATTCAAGAAAACAGCCCTTGTGAAGTACAACTACTAAAATTCACCAACCATTACGAAAATTGTGAAGCCAAACCTGTACAAATCACCAATATGAAAATCCAGAAAGTAACGGAAAATAAATGGATAGCCATTTTCCCCACCGAAGTAATCGCAACAATATACTGCAATCAAGACGAAAGTAATTTAGCATTAACCGGAAGTAAATTAATCACCCTTAAGGAAAATTGTTATTTGAAATTGAAAAATGAAATAATTAGAGTTTACCAAGATCCCGTACAAACCAAGAAGTTAACAAATCTACCCGATTTACAAATCAAGATTACTCAAGACGAAGACGAAGAAATACTTCAAAAACCCCTGCAATTGGAACACCTGGAATTAGACAACCTCAACCACGCCATGGAAGACTACAAAGAACAGCTGAACGAAATCAAGACGCCTAAAGTGCACTACGATAATATTAGTGTATGGACAATTTTATTGATTATATTGACGATTTTATTGATTATTTATGTAATTTATAAAATGTATACTAGATATAAAAATAATGAAGGAAACTGTTTTAGATTTAAGGCAACCATAGAAACAAATGTACCCTTAGAAAATATGAATTTTAAGAAATGAGATTAAACGAATTTATTTAATTAAAAATCAAGAAAGGTAAAAACCCTTATTTTTTAATGAACGTCGGGAGGAGTTATGTAATCCCCCATTTGTTATATATAAATAAAGAAACTAATAATTAGGAATTATTAGAAATATTAGAAAATACGCAACAATGTAATTGAAGAACATTTTATTCAGTTTATTAACGTTCATGGGAACGGAAACGCTACTTTGTAGCACAAGAATAAGTGACACTGCAGATGTCAGGTCACAGGCGGTCACAGACAGTCACGTACCGAGATTACGCAGAAGTAAGCTCGCAACAAAGTAGTTATGAATAGCTTTAAGATTACAACAATGTATTATGAATAAGAGTCAAATGAAAGCAGACATTAGGTCTGCAAGTTCCCACAGACATGTGAGGGGGTAGGGATAATATAAAAAACCCGGGAGCTCCACTCACAGTCAGTTAATCCATCGTTCAGCTTTAGCATTGAAGTTCGTAGATAACTCACTTAGTACAATTAGTAAATTAATTTCGGACTTACGATTAATTCATTCAAGATTATCAAAATTCCAATTAATTTCTGTACAATAATAAATAAATGTGTTAAGAAGTTCCAGAAGACTTTTTCAAAAGGACCGCTCGCAGCCACGAACCTTAACTAGCGTCAAACGAATTAAATCGAATCACAAAACAATAAAATGGTATAAATATAAATATAAAATAAATATAAGTATATATATGTATATATAATGCTATGTTAATAGGGTTATTTAGGGATAGTTAGGACCTAGAGTATAGCGCACCCTACATAAAATACATAGGGGCTCAGAATACCACAGTTTTCTGAAGAAAACAAGAAATACGATGATTAGACTGGAAGGTAAATGACAACGCCCTGTATATAAATAATAATCGTAATTAATTCAATTAATGAAAAATATTTTGATGATTTATTTGAATAAAACAAATCCGCAAGTCGTTAAATAACATAAATGCAAGCTGACACGCGACACGCGTGGATAACGCAACATTAGTACATTAAGAATCCTAATTAATACAAGCAAGTTTAATAATGCGTAGGATAGAAAACTCAGATAATTTAATGCATACATTATATTCGTCTACGTGACTAGAGAATTAAAATCGACACCTGATTTATTGGAAACAAACAAAGCATGTTTATTAAAAATCAAAGTTCGCCAAATTTATTTGAACAAGCAACGGTTTACTTATCTAAAAGTATGAAAATTCAAGCAAATCGTATGTGACAAGAGGAACGCGTTGATGTTAATATGCAACCATAACATCATGGAATATCCGAAAACCTGGTATGAAAGTTTATACACAAACAACGAACTTTGCGCTTGTCAGTAGATAGGCGGTGCATTTAAATATGACCAGATTTGTAAACAAATCAGTTCATCACGAAGTAAAGTATAGTTCACGTCTTTGAAAACCAAAAGATACACGTTAAGTGAGTAATTGTGAAGTGTGAAATAATTACGATAAATATGAAAAATTGATGATTTGTCGTTTTACCATTAAATAGAAAAACGTAAGTAACTGAAAGTTGTTTTAATATAAATTCTAATTTTAACCTTAATAAAAAGTACTCTAAAGAATCTTTAAAGAATCACGGTACACAGCTCTAAAGAATTACGGGAGACAAATTTAAATAATTACTGGAGAAAATAAAATAAAAACCCTTAACCACAAAAAATATTTAAATTACTAGATACGTATTTCGACCACTATGTGGTCATCATCAGTAGAAAACCTGTTAAAAAAATAAATAAATAAATAAAAAAATTAGCTGTTGTTCTGGAACACTTCAGAGGATATTCTCCTCACCACTTAGGCTGAAGTGACCCTTCCCAACCTATAATTTACTATATTGTTGCTTTAAACACTATCGAGGATATTCTCCTCACCCGCAGGCTGGTGTTCTAACAACAAACAAGTGAATTGTGACATTATAACTTAAATCTACTTAATTTATACTAATTCTAAATCTACTGAAGCGGAAACAATTTAATCTTGCTTTCTCATTGGTTGTTGACCAATAGGGAAAGCAAAGCAGATGACTCTATTGGCCCTTTATCGGTGTTTAAGAGGGGTCCTTTATGTTTAACAATTTTAATTGATTCATAGGCATTTAAGGAGGAAAACGTTGGTACCGCTTTTAACAATTTGACATTTTCTAGTTTAACGGGGTGGCTGGTTTCAAATATATGTTTGGCAACCTGAGACCTTTTATATTTACCATATTTGAAGTGAGCAATGTGTTCTTTAAATCTTGTTGTTATATTCCTCTTGGTCTGACCAATATATTTTTGAAAACACCCTGGCCCTGCACAACTAATTTCATAAATCCCCGACTTTTGCAATTTTTCCACCTTGTCTTTTGGATTACCTAGCAAATCTTTAATTTTATTAGTATTAGTAAAAGCAATTTTGAAATTACACTGTTTGAATATTTTATCAAGACCCTTTGTGGTTTTGTGAAACGGAAGTTTAACATATTTAACATTATCGTTAGAGGTGGTTGATTGCAAAGTCGTTGATTTACGGATGTTGATCCTATTTTTACACTTTCTAAAAATATTATCTATAATATCAGAAGAGAAACCATTGTAATTCGCTATTTGTTTAATAAGAGCAAATTCCTTATTAAATCTGTTTTTATTTAAAGGAAATTCAATAATCTATTAATTAAAAAGTTAAATGAAGCCAACTTATGTTGTATGCTATGATTAGAGGAAGACAAAATAAAGCGATTTACATTGGTTTCTTTTCTATAAATGTCAAATTCTAATTTATTACCATTTCTAATTACTAATGTATCTAAAAAGGGTAATTGTCCATTATTCTCTAGTTCATACGTAAATTTTATGCTTTGAAATTTTGAATTCATTTCTTTAAGAAAATCATCAACATTTGATTTAGAAGTGTCAAAAACTGCAAAAATATCATCCACGTACCTTAACCATATTCTTGGGAAGTATTTGAAGTTTTCTTTTAACTCGGTTTCAAAACGAGACATAAATAAATTTGCTATGAAAGGTGATAAGCTATTTCCCATTTCTGTGCCTTCATGTTGTTCGTACAACTTGTTGTTGAATTGAAAACAGTTCTGGGACATGCAATGTGAAACAAGCTTGATATAGTCCTCAACTTTATAATCATCAATATCACTATCTATAAGAACATCCTTTAAATATGTTAAAGTACGTGGTATTGGAACACTAGGGAATAATGAACTGACATCAAATGAAATTAAGATTTCGTTCTCTTCTAATGTGATATTTTTAATTTTATTAATGAACTCTAAAGAGTTTTGTACAGACAAACTATTAAACTTTAAACTCTTAAATTCATTTGACAGCCATCGTGATAAATAGTAAGTCGGTGAGTTGATACCTGAAACTATTGGTCTCATCGATTTATTATTTTTGTGATTCTTTGGTAAACAGTAAAGCTTTGGCATTTCAGGATTCGAAATTTTTAATTTTAATTTTAGTGTGGGCGAAATTAGGTTTGGACATTCTTTCAAAACAGACTCTGTTGATTTAATCATTTTATTTAAAGGAACTTCATTTTTACGTTTTTTGACTATTGGTCTGTAAGGACCCTCAGACAGCAAAGTCTCTACTCTATCAACGTAGTCTTGTTTATCCAGAATAACCAACCTATTCTCCTTATCAGCCTTTAAATAATAACAATTCTTTTGTCGTAAATGACAATTCAAATTTATCCGAGTCCGATTTTCAGGAATGGAGTAATTACCAGAGATTTGTTTTTGAAGTCAACAATCATAAATTGTTAGACAAAATTAATTGCTAGAGTACCCTTTATCACAAGGTATGTAGTTTTTTGTGGTGTATTTGGGTTAGGGCGATGTTAGCTTTACGTTCGATTTCCCTTCTGGAATTGCCTTTAACCACCAGCAAGATGTCGTTGGTGTATGCAATCGTCGACAACACTTCGTCAACGGTGTCCAGCTTTTCCAGGAGTTCATCCATTACAATATTCCAAAATAGGGGCCCGCATATGGACCCCTGCGGGCAACCTATATTTATGTGTTTGGTAATGCTCTCCGTGCCTTGTAGGGTTACATACCTGTCCTTGCAGTAACTCCTGAAAGAATGGTATAGTTGTGACGGACAATTTATGGTCGTAAGTCTTATAAAAAGTGAAGGCCACCAAAGGTTATTAAATGCGCCTTCTGTGTCCACTAATATTAATAGGACGTATTTTTTATGTGATTGCTTGATGGTTTGTATTGCTTGGTTTATTACGTCCTCGGTCGATTTGTTTTCTGTCTTGGGTGTACTACTGTGGTTTGTCTGTGATCCCGCATTCATTCACATAGTAGTTTTTCATACGTTTTTCCTAGCGTGTTCAAAAGGCATATGGGTCGGTAAGAGCCTGGTTGTTTGGGGTCTTTACCTTTCCCTTTGGGGATAATCACGACATTCGCCTGTTTCCAGATGTTCGGAAAAACAGCTTGTCGTATGCATTCATTGTACAATGCTGTTAACGTCGGTGTTAATTTATCTTGTAGCGCTAAGCTAATCTCGGCAAGAATTCCATCCGGTCCGGCTGCTTTCCTGCTCTTCGATTGGTATGGTGCGTATCTCACTTCGTTTTCTGTGAAAGAATCTAAGTTGTCATCTTATCTGTTCCATAATTGGTTACCTACGTGGTTTCTATCGATTACTGCTTGTCGTCTAAGTCGTTATTCGTTGCCAGACCCCTAACTAATTTTGAGTTATGTCATGGTGACATTTAGTTAACTGATTTTTATTTATTTATTTTTGATTGTTCGAATTTACTTAAGGTCGGTTTGACGTAGCTCTCAATTCTTTTCTATTCTGAGCTAGTCTAAAAAGATCGACATATCCTCCACAACCTAAATCTCTAATAATTTGACTAATATAGCTTTGTTTAGGCTTTCCTACTCTATTTTTATTTGGTAGTCTATAATCTAAGACCTTACTAAATAGTCTATCATGTCTTAACAGGTGCCCTATCATACTATCTATCCTGATCTTTAATTGTTTCCACATACAGGGTTCCTCAACTATTCTTCTATAAACTTCCTCGTTTGTTACTCTATCTGTCCAATTAATCTTTAACATTCTCCTAAAACACCAAGTTTCAAAAGCTTCTATCTTTTTCTTATCCACCTCTTTAATTGTCCAAGTCTCAGTACCGTATAATAGAACGTTCCATATGTACGACTTTAGGAACTTTTTCTATAATCTAAACTAATACTATTAGCTATTAGTAAGTCTTTTTTTTTTAAAACATTCTTCTAGCTTGAGCTATTCTAGTTACTATATCCCTTCTGCTACGTCCGTCCTTTGTAATTATACTACCTAAATAGCAAAATTCATCTACCTCCTCTAACTCGGCATTACCTATTTTTAAATTTTGGTTTAGAACTAGACTGTAACTCACTTGTCATTATCTTTGTCTTTACTGAGTTAATTCTCATACTATAGTTACTCTGTAGTATCTCATCTAAAATATTTAAAACTCTCCTAACTCTTTTCTAGACTCTGCTGTAATGGCTTTATCATCTGCAAAACATAACATGTCTACTTTCTGTTTCTGTACACTAATACCTATCTTTTTTTTCTCTCTAGCTAAGTTTAATGTTTCCTTAATATAAACATTAAAAATCAAGGGAGATAGTATACAGCCCTGTTTAAAACCATTTCTAATCTTAGCTTCCTTTGCTACTTCATCAAATCTAATTACTACGCTTTGGTTTTTATATAGACTGTAAATGATTTGTCTATCCCTATGAGAGGTTCCTCTTTTTCGCAAAACCCTGAACATAGCAATCCAATTAACCCTATCAAATGCTTTTTCTAAATCTACAAACGCGAAATGAGTCTTTTTATTTTTTTGTAACCTTTTTTCGATAATTACCCTCATCATAAGTATCGGTTCTCTGGTCCCTCTATCTTTACGAAAATCATATTGGTCTTCGCCAAATAATTCTCAGTCAAAGCTTCTACTCTATTTTTAATTGTTATTGTTAGTATTTTGGAAGTGTGGGAAGTTAAACTAACCGTCTAAAATTCTCACACCTATCCGCTCCAGACGTTTTTGAGATTGAGATAATAATATTTTTTTCCAAATCTATTGGGACCTCAGCTGTATCATATATTACTTTTACTAGTTCATATAATCTGTTTAAAGTTTTCTGACTTGAATATTTTATTAATTCTGCGGGTATATCGTCTATCCCCGGCGCTTTATTTAGTTTAAGATCCCTTCTCTTAATATCTTAATATTGAGAACCCTATTTCTACATCCTCTTCTTGGTCGTTCTCTAACTCATCCATATCGTCTCCCTTATATAAATCTTTTCCATCTATCTGTTACATCAACTTTATTTATTAGTAGTTCATTATTCTCATCTTTAATACCATTATATTTTTTCCTATCTTCCCTGAAATACTTTTTAACTGCCCTGTAAGCTCTGTCTGTTTTACCTACTTTCTAATCGTCTTGTGTTCCCTTACAACTCACCCTAATCCATTTATTTCTAGCTTTTCTACACTCATGTACTATCTTATTTCTTACTCTATTATATTTTTGCTTACTTTCACTATCCAATTCTCTGAAAGGTTTAAGCTTTCTTCTATTCTCTATTAAATCTAATATCTCCTTTGTTTTACCCAAGGTTTTCTCGCTTCTACTTTTTTCTTACCTATAGTCTGTGTTTCTGTATCATGCACAGCTCTTTTTATTTCTTTCCATATATTTTCTATGTTCACTCCTATAGCTATCTCTTTGATCTTATTATCTAATACTTGTTTATATTCCTCTTTTACCTCACTATCATTAAGCTTGTCTAGATCCCATCCCTCTCTTTGAACCTTTCTCAGTTTTTTGAATTTTAGCTTACAGTTCATTTTAACCAAATCATGATCGCAATCTATGTCAGCTCCTGGATAACTACGACAGTTTTTAACTTGGTTTCTAAATATTTGTTTAACTAAAATATAATCTATTTGGTATCTAGCCCTATCACTTGGCGCTTTCCTAGTATATCTTCGCCTAACATGTTGTTCGAATAGGGTGTTTACAGTTACTAATCTATGTTCCTGGCAAAACTCAACTAATCTTTCTCCTCTCTCCATCATTTCGTCTGCCATACCCAAATTTTCCTACCATTTTTCCCTCACTACCTTCTCCTACTGACGCATTAAAATCGCCCATAACTATTAAATTCTCATATCCCTTTACTTTTCTCACTATACTATTTATATCCTCGTACACCTTGTCTACTTCCTCATCCTCGTACTGAGTTGTTGGCATGTAAACCTGTATTAAAACAAGGTCTGTGAGTTTTGTACTTAATCTAACCATAATTATTCTATCACTGAATTGTAAGTACTCTTTAACTTTACGTCCTAATCTATCACCTAACACTATTCCTACTCCTGTCTGTCCATTAGTTGAAGAAGTTGTAATTATTCTATAATTATGTTTCCAAAAACTATCCGGCAATCTCACCTCACTAATACCTAAAATTTACAGTTTTTTTTCTCATTGCGACTAATAAATTCGTTAACTTATCTACTCTAAGTAATGACCTTACATTCCAAGTCCCTATCACTAAATCGAACCGTTGTTTTAAATTCTTACGATGACGAGTCCCAAGTACCCTCTGTTGGAGATCCGAATGAGGGGGGGTATTTCACCAACGGACAAGAATTTTACTTGTGAGTTCTCCATCATACATATTTCGTGTTTTAGACTACGCATATCTGGGAAATATTGTGGTAGGTTCCCATATTTTTCCACAACGCAGTTTTTAAAGATTTTAGCAAAAAGCCGTCTCCTTCACTGCCAACCCCCAACAACCTTGTAAATTATTGAGGATCGCCCAAGACCAACCGACTCTCCTCCAATATCTTTTAGCCAGCAAGACTGCTGCCATTTGCTGCGCCTTTTAATCGCCTTTTACCATAAGCAGGCTTACTATAGCAGTATTCTTTGTTCCCTACTATAGGGATATGTATACGATAACAAAACTTTTAAATTTGAATTATTTATAGTTTCCAACTCCCTTATTTCATGTTCTCCGTTGGATGTAGAAATCTAGCTACCTATTATTTCCTTATCTGTTTTCCGCCGGGTCATTTCAGTTGGAATATAAAAGAAATCCCTTTAGGTTTTTAATTAATCCGTTCCAGAAGCAGTAATCGCTTATATATACGTAGGAAAACGTTTATGTAATGTAAATCAAGTTAAGGAAATCTGCAGCACCTCTTTTAACCTGAAATGAACGAAGCTAAAACAAAGCGAACAAACTTTCATTGGAAGTTAAAAATTAAAGCTAATCAACGCTATAAACAGACTGATTCATTATCATAAGCTGTTAGTTATTTTCAGCAGTAACTATGACTTTCCGAAACCGCTGCCAAATTTTCTATTGATCCTTACAGTAGTCTAAGCAGACAAGGGGTGGAATAGAAGTAGTGGCGCCATAGATAGCAGCCAATTCTTCTTCGCAACGTTTGGTTTTCCTATTGAATTCAGTGTATTTTGTGAATATTAGAAAGTGAGGGCATTATCTTATTTTCCCACTTAACGTTCTGATTAACTATCTACGTTTTTACTTTATCGCTCAAGTGGTTATAAATATTTGCTGATTCAAGAACTAATTTAATAGTATTCGTTTGTTGTAGTGAACAGAAAACAAACGTACTACTACTTGCCACTATGTAAGTACCTTTTTTGTTTCTATGTAAGATAAGATAACGTTGCATTTTTACATTATATCAACACGGCTGTACCGTTGGACTTAAGTTACAAACTTACAATTTTGATGTCGGATAGAGTACATCACCAAATTATATCATCCATTCTTCATTCATAAATTTAAAACAACGATTAGATATAGATATTTTTAACGCTATACTTAGAACCACAGCACACCCTGTTTTTCTGTAGATCCCTTATCAATGCGTTGTGATATACCTACAATGACAGCGTCATTATGATATAATTAAAATGAGCTAAAGGTTGAAACTACTATCAATTTTTTGCAGTTTAATTTATAAAAATCATAAATTAACGAATTCAAAATCGTAGTAATCATAGTAGCCGTAGTAACGATACAAGATCCCGAATTAGAAAATGAACTGATTTGAGACATAGGGGTTCTCCACCACCAAAGAAAGCAATGTCCGTGAAGTCGGCTGGAAAAGTTATGGCATCAGTTTTTTGGAATGCTAAAGGTGTCCTACTAATTGACTATCTTAACAAGGGCCAAACAATAAACGGTGAATATTACGCTAAACTTCTAGGCCAACTGGATAAAAATATTCGTGAAAAAAGACTTGCATTGCGTAAGAAGAAGATCATTTTCCATCAGGATAATGCACGTCCACACACAAGTGCAGCAGCAATGCAAAAATTGAATGATCTGAAGTACGATCTGTTGCAACATCCACCTTATTCGCCTGATTTGGATCTTTCTGACTTCCACCTATTTCCACGACTAAAGGTTTTCCTTGGGGAAAAACGATTTTCCACGGACGAAGAAGTAAAAGCAACTGTCGACGACTATTTTGGAGGACTTGAAGAATCGCACTTTCGTGATGGCATAATGGGTTTGGAACATCGCTGGATGGAGTGTATTCAACTTGACAAAGATTATGTTGAAAAATAAACTATATTTTAAAAACAATTTTTTTCATTTTCCCCTTCGTTTCGCGAACTTTTCAAGCCACCCTCGTATGTAATAGTAAAATTTAAAAATAAGGATCAGGTTGATGTTTGACTCACAGGTATATCAGAATACTTTATCAATACTGAAATATATAATTGTTTATACTTAGAGCCCTATGCACCGTTTGAACGTTAAGTGTAGCTTTGTTAAGCGAGCTTATTTAATATAGTTTGGCTTAGAAATTTCTCTAAGCACCGCAGCAATAATTATCAATTTTAGTTAAGATGTTGTGCAGTCGTTTCGCAATGTGGCAACCTGGTCATTCCAGTTTTTTACTGTCAAAATTTAAAAATGCTGTGAGTTTTCAACTGTCTACGTCCAGTTACAGTTTAACAGGTGGGGTATAAATAATTCACTATTAATTTTGGTTTTATTGTACTTCTGTTTAATTAATTAAAAACCATTAAGGGATGATGCAGCAGGTATATAAAAAAAAAGAACACCGAACTTTTCCTATTCCGAAAAGTCCCATTTGTTAAAGATTATCGTTGATGATAAATACGTGTCAATTTTGGAAGACAAAAAACAGACAACTACTAGCATAATATAAAAGGGTTGTTAGCAGTTGATTCATTTCTAAAATAAGACATTTTTCACATATTATACACTATTTATATTCTCTATATTACAATTCTGTATCATATTTCAGCCAATCTTGAATCAACTCCAAAATAATAATTGCACATTCCTTTTGTAAACCTAAACCTGCGAAAAAACGTCATATCACTCAATTCCTGTATATAATCAAACCTATTATAAATCTGCTTTGGAAATTCAAACTCAATTATTTTTAATATTTCGTTGTCATCTTCAAACACAATATCATCTTTTATTTATATTTTTTTTTTGTAATTATAAATGATACGTTTTTAAAAAACTAAACTTTTGGGCAGTCAGGATTAAAAACAGGTGATGTTATGGGTTATGTTATGTATATTGTATATAGGCGGGACTGTTGCTAAAGAACCGTCGTGTATTATTTATCAATATTAAAATATTTAAGCTTGGCTTATATACTTAAGCCGTCAAATATCCAGGCTTAACTAAAGCCAGGCTGTAGTCCTGTTTTATAACGGTGCATATGAAATTAATACTTTAAGCAAGCTTAACACTTAAGCTGGGCTTATTTTTCTACGGTGCATATGGTCCTTGTAACTTGTTTTAGATTATTAAACCTTGGAAACTTATTCTTCTTAATCTTCTTTGGGGATTAAACCACTCATAGTTTTTAAAATTATCTTTATTAACGTTTCGATCCATAACCTAGGATCGTTTTCAAAATAATAAAAACTTCAAGTTTGACATTTATGACATAAATTGAAGGTGACTTTGATTTATTAATGTTTGAAATATTTGGTTTGAGTACACTAAGCAAAAATTTTTAAAGTTTAAATGAATAATTGATTTCAATTTGTGTTACGGCCTGGGACCGACTTTTTTAGGTAGCCAATACGCTTAACGTGAAATCAGCTGATTAATTTTTATTGTAAAAATTCAATAACTTGGGAATTGGAAAACATTTTTTAACATGTTTCTATTTATACAATTTAGAGGATGGTTATTAAAGAAGTGTGCAATTGCATTATTAAAAGGCTCAAGTAGTCGTTTAATTATATTTATTTTGAAGGGGAACTCATTATGATTTAGGCTACCTCTTTGGTAGATTTTAACATTGTTCTGAGGTAACCTTATGGTGGGTTTACACTTGTCAGATACCAATGTTGTTCTATGAAGGTTGTATATGGATCTGAGGCGACCCTATGGCGGGTTTACACTTGTCAGATACCAATACTGTTTAACGGAGATTGTATATGGTTGTGAGGTACCCTTATTGCGGGTTTACACTTGTCAGATACCAATGCTGTTTTACAGGGGTTGTTAATATGCTTCATCATCATCATTATTGGATCTTCATCTCAAAACTGGTTGGACACGTACCTGCATTTATTTATATTCTGAGTTAGCTTCCCTTCTATTGTTTTCTAATTTTATGTTTTATTTCACCGAGATTCAGTGAAGGGGGTTAAGCAACTTGTGGCTACCAAGATCCCCCAACAATTTTGTTGGGGGATCAAAGTCACCTTCAATTTATGTCATAAATGTCAAACTTGAAGTTTTTATTATTTTGAAAACGATCCTAGGTTATGGATCGAAACGTTAATAAAGATAATTTTAAAAACTATGAGTGGTTTAATCCCCAAAGAAGATTAAGAAGAATACTAAACAAACCACAACAAACATACAGGGAGTATTTACTTGGAAACTTACATAAATGTTTAAGCTTATATTACACTACACTATTTTATACCTTCAAGGAATTCACCTTCCTTGCGTAAATTATCGAATTTTTCACTACGCCCGACATGAAAAGCTTTCATGCTAACATATTTGTACACTATTTGTAAGCTCCAATATACTTATTTACCTTCCCATCGTTCCTATTAGTAATTAATCATTATCCTAATTCTGAAATGAAGCACAAAGATTAAACCTACATTATTTTACATAGTACCATCGTTATTCTATCGTATTGAAAAGCGTTTTAAATTATAAATTGATTTTTATACACGGTACACGGGGTACCTTCAAATAAATAATTGTCTGACTTATGTAATTCGATTTTAGCCTAGAAATCTATAGTAATATATATATATATATATATATATATATATATATATATATTACCTAGTGTAAAAAAACTACCTAAATTTTATATATTTAATACTTGGCTTATAGCCATAATTTTAAGCGTTGCCTCCTGTCTATATCTGACATAAGTCAAAAAACATGACAATGTCAAATATGATTGACAAAAATGCTAAACGTAATTAAAAGTTAGGTTTATGTATGGTTTTGTATACGATTTAGATTTGTAACTTCCCAATTATAGTCATCGGTTTCAGTGGCGTAATTGGTAAACGCGCAGTCTCGACAAGACTGAAATACAGGTTCAAATCCTGTCCAAGGCTTTATATTTTTCTTGTTTCAATTACTAGCTCAATTTTAAATGATCATTTAGGCTTTGCATAAAAGTCTAAGTCTATTTCATCTTATTAACTGTAATACGTTAGTATTTATCAACTTTCCTTGTGTAAAAGAACTACCTAAATATTTATATATATATATATATATATATATATATATATTGTAGTGGTTTTAAAGGGTTAAATTTAAGTATAAACAAACACCCTGTATAAAGGAAACGACCAGAATTTACGTGCGAAATTTATTTCATTTACTGAATTTAAAGTAACAAGTATTAACAAAATTTTACAAGTAGTGATTAAAATTGAGTTAGGTTCGTAAAGAAAACAAATTGTAGAAGCCAATGCAAATTATTAATTAATTTAATTGAGTTTAGTTGAAAGGGTTATTACGTTTAATACGCATAAGAGCTTGAAAAATCGATAATACTAAGGTGAAACGCTTGGCTAACAAACGAACAGCCGTTGGATATAAAATACCTTGAAACGTAAAATCCTAGAAATGTTGTTTTAAAAACGATCGTTAAATTGAACACCTGCAGGTTTTCGAAATGTCAGGTTCCCCTTATTTATGTAGATAAAAGACAGGATTCAAGGTATATCGGGTAAACGGTCGGACGGTTCGCATAAATGCTAACTAAACGTTTCCTTAAAGTGCGGAAGGGATGGACAATCAATGAAATGCTTCGGAATGAGACAGGCATAATAACAGGTCACTTCGAAACGCACGTATTCAGTCCACATGGGTTAGTTTAAAACGCGGACAGTAATATTGATTTTCTACCACTCAAACAAGGTTAGAAGGAAACAGAATATGCATAAGAGAGGAATAGCGTTAATACAGGCGTGGTTTTAAAGACGTCACAAAATATCTCATTGGTCTATATAGTTAGTTGTACAACAGACAAACACGGGAATATTGAATGCGGGGTTTTCGGAAAAGATAATAACGACGAGCTAAATTTCGAAGATTTCGAAAACGGTTGAACCAAAATTTGAAGAAGTATTATTTTAAATGAAGGGTTTTGCGTGAAGAGTGGCCGAGAGGTGGCATTTCAAATTGTATAAATATTTTAAGAAAATCAATAGGGCTCTCTTATTATTTTCATCGCTTCAGACTACGTACAGAAAGTTACCACGAGCTTGTAAGTATATAAAAATTTTAAATTAAGTAGTTCAGTGTTGGCCTCACAATTTGAACGCTGATAGTAATGAGTTTAAATTTTATAGAGGTGCAACATATATTTTTAACAAGCTCGTGAAGTGACGTAATGTAACGTAAATTAAATTAAGCAATTTGGATTTGGATGTATCGTGTATGAACAGCATAGCATCACAACTTAGAGGGTGTTCATCTACAAATAGCTGGAGGCGGCGAGCAGAGCAGAACCACGAAACCGAGAGCGAAACAACTTAACGGCATCGTCAACGGAGTAGGGATCTTCAAGAAATTCCAGGTAACGCTTTAGAATTTGTGGTTTGTATAAACTATGAAAATTATTGTAATGTGTGAGAGTGAACTATGAAGGTATTTTGCATTATTTGGCGTATTGAAAATAATACGTATAACTAACTTTTATTATGGTATTTAAATATAAATCTAAAGGTGTATATAAAGCATATTGACGTTCCATCAGGAATTTAAATTTTTATTGTTAAGAGTACATGGGTTTTTTTATTTGCAGTAAGCGTATGCTAAGTAAAAAGCATACATTAATCATAAAAAAACTGGGTTATCATGAGCTCACCATACTCCTGTTTCCTAATTAAAATTAATTATAAATAAAGAAGGAAAGATAAGGTATTATTCAGGGCCCATTTACTTTGGTTACGTTCAATGTGTTTGATATTTCAAGTTAAAGTTATGGACTTTACAAAAGAAAATAGAATTTATTGAGGTGTAACTTGACCACCGAAATGTAAATATTCTGGAAGTTTTATCTGTAAATAGTGGTAAATAAATATTGTATGATTGTTGTATTATTTTGTGGTTTTATTGAGAGTGTGCGTGAACGATAAAGAGTATGATAGTGAATCTAGGTATCCAAGAGGAGGCCCAACTGTGCTAGCCAGGGAGCTGTTGAAGCAATTCAAGTGAAGAAGCAGGAATCGGGGTAAGAAATTTTTTTTTTTGAAAATTTAACTATTGTGTGAAATTTATGACGATTTTTGGGTAAATTAATAAAATTTTCGAATATTTTTGTTACTGAGGCTCGATTTAGAGAGGTTACACGGCAATTTTATGACGGCCCAACGTTGGGGCTTGAATGATTTTTAAGGAGTTCCAGAGATTGATCCCAGTTGCATAGCAATATATATAATAGTTTTTTCGATAAAATGTTACAGTACAATTGGGATATTCCAATCGTACTGTAACATTTTATCGAAAAAACTATTATACTAGACTAGTTCATGAGCTTATATAAAAAAAATAGAATTTATTGAGGTGTAACATAATTATTTATGGTTCCGGGTTGGGACCGTGTCATTTTATAAATTAAGGTCGACGTTTCGCCCACTTTTGTAAGGGGCTTCATCAGGACAATAAATATATTAAAAGTTAAGAATGATAATATTAAATAGACAAGTCACAGTGTAAAGAGAAGAGTTACTCCTTAACTAGCAGACTCACTAGCCCATTCATAGCCAAAAGGTGTCTTGTGGCGAAGTAACTGGTGAAATTAGCGAAAATGGTGGTTTATATAGGGCGAGAACTTGATGCATGAGTGATCATGCATAGAGAGGAGTGTCGTAGTGGATCAGTGAACGTCACGGTTCCGCTGTTGTGAACATAGGCTTGTTTTCTAAATAGGGGAAAGGTAGTAGCCATCGTCTTTGTTTAGATTATTAGAATTTTCATTGATTTCTATGGATTCTCTAATTTTTCTATTGTAGAAAAATGGAATTCTGGCAATCAGTTTCGTCTTGTCGAAGTTGATGCCTGTTTCATGTTGGTGTTCGGCCACCGCTGAGCGATTGTACTGGCTTGTTTTTAAGCATCGCCTATGCTCGTTTAGTCTAGTCTGTACTGACCGTCCTGTTTCTCCTATGTATACTAGACCGCAACTGCAGGGTATGCTATATACGCCTGGGGCTTTAAGACTATTTTCGGAATCTTTTGGGGTTGGTAATATTTGTGAAATTTTATTAGTGGGTTTATAGATTGTTTTGATGTTGTATTTACGTAGAATTTTGCCAATTCGGTCTGTTATTCTGTGTATATATGGCAGGATTGCTCGCGAATCTAAACCACCTCGCCTGTACGGCCTTCCTAAAGTCCATAAACCTGATGTCCCTCTCCGTCCGATAGTTAGCACAATTGACTCACCAACATACCATCTGGCAAAATACCTAGCAAATTTCTTAAAACCTTATTCCGGCGACACCTCTACTAATGTTTTAAACTCCACTCATTTCATAGAACTGATTGCAAATATTGAGCTAGGCCCTAATGATATACTAGTCAGTTTTGATGTAACATCCCTATTTACAAACGTACCTATAATAGACACTGTCTCCATTATTAAACAACTCCTACCTCAAGAAAACGAATTTGAGCACCTGGCCATGCTCATAGAAAAATGTTTAACCTCTACCTACTTTGTTTTCGACGGACAATTTTACAAACAAACTTCGGGCACACCAATGGGCTCACCTCTGTCCCCTATTGTGGCCAATATATTCATGGAGTCTCTGGAATCCATGGCCCTAGAATCCACAGACCTTAAACCAAAAACTTGGCTCCGTTACGTAGACGACACTTTTGTATTCTGGCCCCATGGGCATCAAACGCTTAATAATTTTCTAGATCACATAAACAATCAACATAAAGATATTAAGTTCACTATAGAAATTGAAAAGAACGGAACTCAGCCATTCCTTGACGTTCTGGTAGAGCGCAAAACTAACGGACGACTAGGTCATTCCGTATATCGAAAACCCACACACACAGACAGATACCTACATGCGTCGTCACATCATCACCCCTCACAAAAATTATCGGTAATCAACTCTCTAGTCCACCGTGCAATGAAGATTTCACAACCGGAAAACTTATCTAATGAACTGGCCCATCTTAAAACTAGTCTTATAAAAAACGGCTATCGCAACTCAGATATCGGCAGAGTAATAAACCGACATGTGCATCCTACACGAACCCCTAAACCACGCTGTAATCTCGATACACGGTCTTTAGCAGTTCTGCCATATATACACAGAGCAACAGACCGAATTGGCAAAATTCTACGTAAATACAACATCAAAACAATCTATAAACCCACTAATAAAATTTCACAAATATTACCAACCCCAAAAGATTCCGAAAATAGTCTTAAAGCCCCAGGCGTATATAGCATACCCTGCAGTTGCGGTCTAGTATACATAGAAACAGGACGGTCAGTACAGACTAGACTAAACGAGCATAGGCGATGCTTAAGAACAAGCCAGTACAATCGCTCAGCGGTGGCCGAACACCAACATGAAACAGGCCATACCATCAACTTCGACAAGACGAAACTGATTGCCAGAATTCCATTTTTCTACAATAGAAATATTAGAGAATCCATAGAAATCAATAAAAATTCTAATAATCTAAACAAAGACGATGGCTACTACCTTTCCCCTATTTAGAAAACAAGCCTATGTTCACAACAGCGGAACCGTGACGTTCACTGATCCACTACGACACTCCTCTCTATGCATGATCACTCATGCATCAAGTTCTCGCCCTATATAAACCACCACTTTCACTAATTTCACCAGTTACTTCGCCACAAGACACCTTTTGGCTATGAATGGGCTAGTGAGTCTGCTAGTTCAGGAGTAACTCTTCTCTTTACACTGTGACTTGTCTATTTAATATTATCATTCTTAACTTTTAATATATTTATTGTCCTGATAAAGCCCCTTACAAAAGTGGGCGAAACGTCGACCTTAATTTATAAAATGACACGGTCCCAACCCGGAACTATAAATAATTATAATGACTCCGACGAGGTGTAACTTGACCCCCAAAATGTAAATATTGTGGAAGTATTATTTGTAAATAGTGGTAAACAAATATTGTATGATTGTTGTATTATTTTGTGGTTTTATTGAGAGTTGTAACATTATACATATATATATATATATATATATATATATATATATATATATATATATTGAAATGAAAACCCAACTTTGTATTTAAAGTTGAATTACCATTTCAAATCGAACTAGTAATTGAAAATATATATATATATATATATATATATATATATATATATATATTAGTGGTTTTCAATTACTAGTTCGATTATATATATATATATATATATATATATATATATATTAATGATAAGTTGTTTGTATATTGGTATGAAGTCCAAGTAATAAAGTTGGTGTAAAATTTAAAAGTTTAGTTTATTATTCTTAACGTTTCGGCGACTCTTTTCGCCTTTATCAAAAGTATCTACAAATGGAAGCGTTGTATATTAAAGATAACATAGCATATGAATAAGTCACTCACCGTATAGAATTAATAATCGTCAAATTATTTTTGAAAATGACAGATGATTATGTGACTAACATGATAATTAATATAAATTTAGATGGAACTTGAAGGGAAGTTTCTTAAAATATCATCTTCAACCATACCGAACTTTCATCATTTCAACTTACAACATACAATATTTTAAGAAACTTCCCTTCAAGTTCCATCTAAATTTATATTAATTATCATGTTAGTCACATAATCATCTGTCATTTTCAAAAAAATAATTTGACGATTATTAATTCTATACGGTGAGTGACTTATTCATATGCTATGTTATCTTTAATATACAACGCTTCCATTTGTAGATACTTTTGATAAAGGCGAAAAGAGTCGCCGAAACGTTAAGAATAATAAAACTAAACTTTTAAATTTTACACCAACTTTTATTACTTGGACTTCATACCCAATATACAAACAACTTATCATTAAAATATTTATGCTATCCAGTCCATTATTGATAAATATATATATATATATATATATATATATATATATATATATATATATGATAATAGGGTAGTTTAGGAGTAGGTTAAGTCGTAGGGGTCGTAGAATAAATAAAAACAACTTCCAGTTTAAGAAAAGCACATAATTCCAGAAATTATAAGAGTAAATCGTTCACTCTACATATTGTTAATTGAGAGCACACTGTATATAAAATACACGGGATTAAATGCATGAGAACATAGAAATGTCTAAGAGTAGTTTACAAGTAAAGATAAAATTTGAAAACGCAACGAATTGCATCAAAATTAAATCACCGAAAAAACCTATATGAATTGGCACTACAAATATTTAACAATTGCGTTAAAAATATCATCGTACACGCAATCCAAATTATTCATTATTATAAAATCGTACGTGACAGGAAGAAATCACATTTGTTCAAAAATCCAATATTAAGTATAAAAAAACAAGCACCAGGCGATGCAGTAAAGATAATAATAATTAACAAACATTCAAATACGCGAGTTAATAAAAGGTAAAAGTTGGAAATTCTCAAATAATACCACGATATGTGGAAGGCGTACGTGACTGTCAAGGCATGGATTCGAAGATTTGAACTAAATAATTGGTAAAAATCCCAAGGTATGCGAGATAAAGCCGAAGAGTCGGCCCAGAACGTAAATAAACCAATGAAAAGCAGGTGGATATACGGCTTTATATACGATAATGACAAAGCGACAGAGTTAATATACATTCAAAATGGGCTAGGACTATGTTCAAAAGTGTCAAGAATTTACGTAACCTGTGAAGCAAAAATTAAAGTGAAATTAGATTTGAAAAGTGTGCGAATTTATGCAACAAAAATAAGCCGATCTATTAATAGACGTAAGTAAAACGACTTAATTAAAAATTTATTTCTAATATAAATAAAACAGGGCTTCTAATACCTACATGTAATTTGGATTTTAATGTCAATCTGGATTTTAATACCTACATTAAAATTGTTTTAATACCAACATGTAATTTGGGGTGTAATTTTAATCTGGATTTTAATATCTATTTTAATTTCAATCTGGACTTTAATTTTGGTTTTGATATCGACTTTTAATTACGACTTTCAATTGGAGATAGTTTAAAAATGAAAGTATTTTAATTTGGACATATTCTGACTTGGCACGAAACAATTTATGGGGCAGGCACAGTAATAAGCAAAGCGGAAACAGAAAGGGGATGCAGATCACAGACTAGGAAGAAACTACAAAACCCATTCCAGGTTAGCAATATTAATACACTTTACCATTGAAAACTGTTTTTAATTCAATATTTATCATTTTTGTATTTGTAAGAGTCAACAAAATATAAGAGGGTCACTTAACAATTTATGACAAAGAGAATAGGTATCTTGGAACGTTCGAAGGTCCCTAAATAAGTAAAAGATAGTTTTGCTCGCTTTCAGAAAATAATAAAATTGGTATATGTAGATATTCTGTAAAAAGGGGAAAATTTTGATAGTTGTAAATATTTTATCATTATATTGTGTATTATAGAATTGCTTTATTTGCTTAAATAAGCTAGTCGGGGTAAAAACCCTAATTTAACATTCCACATCGTAGGGGCTTGATTGTTCAGGGAGAATATCACAGCAAATTTATGTTACCCCCAAATCGTAGGGCCTAAGGTCACAGCAATTTATGACGCCCATCGTAGGGGCACGTTAATCCTAATAAAAGCCAAATTCAACAACAATATATATATATATATATATATATATATTGCCGTGGTAACTTCGGATTCTCAGTAGTTTCGAAAATTAATTTGTACAAAAATCGAAAATTTCACCAAAAATAAAAAAAGTTAAAAAAAATTTCTTACCTAGATTCCTCTCTTCCTCGGTTGAATAGCTTTCTTCAACTGCTTCCGGCTAGCTCAGTTGAACCTTCTCTGGGATACCTAGATTCACTATTATGCTTTGCATCGTTCACGCACACTCCCAATAAAACCACAAAATACAACAATCGTACAATCTTTTATTTATCACTATTTACAAATAAAATTCAATATTATCCACATTTCAGTGATCAAGTTACACCTCAATAAATCCTATTTTGTAATGTCCTGTATTATATTTTTAAAATCATCAAACACATAGAATGTACCCGGAGTAAATGGGCCCTGAATAATATCTTATTTCTCATTCTTTCTTTATAATTTACTTTAAATCTACGTAAACTCTGGAATATGGTGAGCTCATGATAACCCAGTTAATTATGAATAATGTATGCCCTTATACTTCGAATACTCTTACAACAAACCAAAAAAAACAAACCCATGTACTCTTTCCAAAATTTAACTTCCTGATGGAACGTTAATAAGCTTTATATACACCTTCAGATTTCTATTTAAATACCATAATAAAGTTAGTTATACGTATTATTTTCAATACGCAAAATAATGCACAATACCTTCAAAATTCACTCTCACACGTCCCCCAATATTCATAGTTTCATAGTTTATAACAACAACAATTTTAAAGCGTTACCTGGAATTTCTAGAAGATCTCTGCTCCATTGACGATGCCGTATATTTGCTTCTTTCTGAAAGCAGGCCGCTTCTAGCTATTACTAGAAGAACCTCATTTAAGTTGAGCTGCTTGCGCTGCCTTCACGGTGTATCCAATTTCCAAATCCAAATTAATTATACTTCTTTCATAATTGTTTAATTTAATCCACGTTACATAACGTCACTAGACGAGCTTGTTAAAAAAAATGTATGTGATACCTCAATAAAAAAATGTAAACTCGGCACACTCCGCGTACAAATTATGAGGCTAACACCGTGCTATATAATTTAAAATAATTTTATATACTTACAAGCTCGTGGTAACTTTCGTATGTAGTCTGAAGTGATCAAAATACTAAGGGCTTTTATTATATTTTGAAAAGGTATTTATACATTTACGATGCCACCTCTCGGCCGCATTTCACCCGAAGTCCTTCATTTACAATAACACGTTCTTAAAATTTTGGTTCAACCGTTTTTAAAATCCTCAAAATTTAGCGCGTCGTTACGATATTTTCTGAAAATTAATATTCAATATTCCCGTGTCTTGTCTGATGTACAACTAACGATATCGACCAATAGTCTATCCATTGACGTCTTACAAATCCCGCCTATACTAACGTTGTCCCTTACTTATGCATACTCTACGTCTCTTTCTAACCTTGTTTGAGTGGTAGAAGTCGATATTCCTGTCCGCGTTCTACAACTCCATGTGGACCCCAAAATACGTGCTTTAAATAACCCCTCATTAGCGTTTAATGCGAAAACATGTGACCGTTTACCCGATATTCTTTGAAACTTGTTTTGTTATCTATAAAAATAAGTGGAACTTGACATTTAGAAACCTGCAGGTGTTCAATTTTAACGTACGTTTTAAATAACATTTCTACGAGTTGGATTTTCAGCGTATTTCAATCCAACCGATATATTCGTTTGTTAGCAACGCGTTTCACCTTGGTATTATTAATTTTTACACGCTTTTATGCATATTATACGTAAATAACCGTTCAATTAAACTCAATTAAATTAATAAATTAATGGCATTGGCCTCTACAATTTATTTTCTTTTCGAACCTAACTAAATTTTATTCATTATTTGTAAAATTTTGTTAATACCTGTTACTTAAAAGTGAACTAACTGGAATAAATTTCGCACGTAAATTCTGGTTGTTTCCTTTATACAGGGTGTTTTGAAATTACTTTGTTTATACGTAGATTTAGCCCTTTAAAACCACTACAATATATATATATATATATATATATATATATATATATATTACTCATATTTAGACCAGGGTAGAAAATTAAATAATCACATCAAATAATTTTAATCACCGTGTAGAAGCTTTGGGAAAAGGTACGCGTTATTAAAAAACCGTAGAGAATAAAAATTCATTCGTTTCATTAAAAATAAGAGATTTAAATCATTTACAAGACGCTTGCTATAAAAAAAGGAAGCAGTATTAAAATGCTCTACGTGTAATTTAATTATTCCGAGTAAAGAAACAAATGGAAATTACGTGCAAAATTTATATTAATTAATTCAATTTTAAGTAACCGGTATTAAACAAAATGTACAGATAATAATTAATATTTGATTAGGAGTCACTAAAAATTAAAGGGTATTATTTTAATTGGAGTTAATTGAACCATTAGTAACATATAATATCTATAAAAGCTTGTAAAAACCCAATAATATTCAAATCGTAGAAGTGTTAGTTAGAAGTATTATGTTTGAACACCTGCGTATTTTTAAAAGGCTCATTCTGCGTAAATTTGGCAGATAACAAATGGTTACAGAGAATTCTGGAGAAACCGTAGCTTAATAGTTACGGGAAATGCTAATAAGGTGGATTATTTCACAGTCCACATGGACTGAAATAATCGATAATAAAGAATATCAATTTGCACCAATAAGAACAGGGTAGATAGAGACAGATAATATGCGCAAGACCGAGACACATATAGTAAAAGGCGTGAGTGGAGCAACGTCACTGGGTTGCGATTGGTTGAAAATAAGAGGCAAACTTGAGAGGTAAAAATAACATTTCTGTATAAAAATTAATTAGTTATTTCCAGACGTTGCGAGTCGTGTCGAAATTTCTGAGATTTAACTGGGGCGAGTGCAAATTTAATAAGAACCGACGCACAGGCGGGCGAGATGGGAACATAGTATACGAAATTCTAGAAACTTGCCGTTTTGGGGACAAGACCGACAGACGGGCTAACCACTATATATACCCAGGTTGATATGAGTTTAGCTCTCTTAGATGTTCGAATTGATTCAATACGTTAAACAGTGCTTTTTAGTTTTCCGAGTTTGATAGAATAATTTAAACAGTTTGCTCGTATATTATGGTGATTTAAAACAGTTTGTTCTTTACGTGCTACAATGAATGTAATTTAGTGCACTTAGAAAAGAAGATACAAGGTAATAAAGTTTAGTAACACTGTACCAATTAGTCAAATTTGCAACGACAAATGAATACACAAAAGTAGGCAGTTTTGGCGTATATTTGTGAAAGAAGAATGAATTTATTTGCTATTTTTCGGGGGTGTTAATAATTAAATGATTCGTAAACGTGTCTGGATCCACAAAACAAGCTTCAGATATACACAGATGAGTTCCGGAAAAGCACTGAAACAACTTTAGATAAATGGTGGTGTAGAGAAAATGTTTAAAAGCGACCAGTAATCCGAGGACGTAAACATAACCCAGTTGGAATGGTGAAATTAGCAAGGACGATGTACATTGAAGCCACTAGTGCAGTAACCTTCAGGTAACTTATGCTTTGTTGTTCGATTTTTGATGTGTTGGTGTGTGTTGAATAACTTTATAATTGATTTACTAAAATGGACAGTAGTGAAATTGTACTAACAGCAAATTTTTAATTTTAAGGTGAGATTTTCTTGTTTAAGTAGAAAGGGGTATTTAGTATTTATGTTCTGGATTATGATGAAAATTTGGGTATGTCTTTGAGCTCAATTAGACGAACCTGGTTAATTAACGTAAAGGGGTGGGAGATGCTCCCTTTTTACTCAGACTCAGGTCTGCATATATTGTTATATTAATTAGTAGGCATCCTACAAGGACTTTAATTCTGGATGCACATTAAAATGATAACAAATTTAATCTTGAAATTTTCTGATACTGAAATGCTGAATTTTAATTTTGAAATTTTAATGTATTGTGAATATTGATGTAAATAGAGTTAACGTTGATGTTTGTGGTAGGAATGTGTTTGTTTTTTTTTATGAATGAGGATGAAGGTTTAACTAGGTGAGCAGCCGAGGCGGAAAAGAGTAAAGAGGCGATTAACAGAAGAAAGTCAACGGACCAGTTAAGTTAATAGCATTTTGGTGGTTTCACAGAATTCTTGACGCCCAATTCGTGAGGCTCGATGTTAATACAAGGAGACATAGCAATATATATATATATATATATATATATATATATATATTGCTGTGATACCACCAAAATCCTGGTACTCCGCTTTTCGAATCGAGCCCCACAGATTGGGCGTCAAAGAATGTTGTGATATACTCCTGTGAATGCGGGAACTGGGTCCTTTCAACAAAAAAATTTAGTCCCACAGATTGGGCGTCATAAACTGCTGTGATCCTCTTTTCGCCTCGGCTGCTCACCTAATTTTATAAACCTCCTCATTCATAAAATTAAACAACACATTCCTACCACAAACATCAACGTTAACTCTATTTACATCAATATTCAGAATACATTAAATTTTCAAATTAAATTTCAGCATAAAATTCAGTTTTAAAAGAATTTCAAGATTAATTTTATTATCAGTTTAACGTGCATCCAGAATTAAAGTCCTTGTTGGATACCTACTAATTAATATAACAATATAAGCAGACCGGAGTCTGAGTATAAAGGAGCATCTACCACCCTTTACGTTAATTAACCAGGTTCGTCTAATTGAGCTCAAAGACATACCCATATTTTCATCATAATTCAGAACATCAATACTAAATACCCCTTTCTACTTAAACAAGCAAATTTCATCTTAAAATTAAAATTTTATGGTTAGTACAATTTCACTAATGTCCATTTAAAGTAAATCAATTATAAAGTTATTCAACACACACAAAAATGTCAAACAAAATAGTATAATTTACCTGAAGGTTACTGTCCTCGTAGCTTCAAAGTACATCGTCCCTTTAGTTAATCACCCCATTCCAACTGGATTATATTTACAGCTTCTGATTCTCAACGCTTTTCAAATTTTCTCCATCACCATTTATTTAAAGTTGTTTCTGGGCTTGTCCGGAACTCATCTGTGTATATCTGACCCTTGTTTCGTTGATCCAGACACGTATTTGAACCATTTAATTATTAACACCCCCGAAAAATAGCAAAGAAATTCATGCGTCTTTCACCAATATACACCAAAACTGCCTACTTTTGTGTATACATTTGTCGTTGTAAATTTTGCTAATTGGTACAGTGATACTAAATTTTATTACCTTGTATCTAAGTGCACTGAAGTACCTTCATGTTAGCACGTAAATAACAAACTATTTTGAATCACTAAAATATACGAGCAAAATTTTAAATTATTTTATCAAACTAAAATGCACTGTTTAACATCTTGAATCAAGTCGCGGATGTAAGAGCTTTTAACGCATCGAATAGTCAAAAGTCTAAGAGTCTAAGAGAGCTTGTTTATATTCACCTCCGTATATATAGCAAAAGCCTGTCTGTCGGTCTGTTCCCCAAAACGGGTAATTCTAAAGAATTTCTCATTCTATGTTCCCAGTCCGTCGCTCGCGCGTCGGTTTTACGAATTTTGTACTCACCCCAGTTAAATCTCAGAAATTTCAACACGGCACGCAAAGTCTGGAAATAACTAATTGACTTTTATAAAGAAATGTTATTTTACCTCTCAAATTTTGCATTTTACTTTCAACCAATTGTGACCCTCGTGACGTTGCTTAAATCACGCCTTTACTATATGTGTCTTTGCTTGACGCATTTTCTCTTTCCTTTTCTAACCTGTTCGTATTGGTGCAAATTGATATTCTTTATTATCGATGATATTTTAGTCCATGTGGAGTGTGAAATAACCCACCTTTAGCATTTCTCGTAACTATTATGCGACGGGTTCTACAAGATTCTCTGAAACCATTTGTTATCTACACAATTTTCGCCGTACGTGATATTTAAACTACGCAGGTGTTCAAAATAATATTAATTCTCAGAGCTTTTTAAATAAACCCTGTTTTGTATTTCGTGCTAAAGCATCTGACCGTTTTCAATATCCTTAGAATCGACATGTTTATCTAAACAAATTAAACTGAAATTGCCTTTTAAAAATACGCAGGTGTTTTCAAACGTAACATTTTAAATACCCTTCTACGATTTGCATTTTATTGGGTTTTTACAAGTTTTATGCTTATTATTAATAATGGTTCAATTAACTCCAACTAAAATTGACTTCTACCCTTTCATTTTTAGCGAATACAAGTTAAATATTAATTATTATGTGTACACTTTGTTTTACTACTGGTTACTTAAAATAGGGTTAATTAATATAAATTTTGCACGTAATTTCCATTTGTTTAGGAATAATTACATTACACGCAGAGCTTTCTTAATACTGTTTCTTTTGATATAAAGCGTCTTATAAATAATTTAAATTTCTTATTTTTACTGAAACGACCGTACTTATTTATGCTTCAAGGTTTTAATAAAGCGTATTATTTAATAAAATTCCTTATACACGGTGATTAAAATTATTTGATGTGATTATTTAATTTTCTACCCTGGTCTAAATATGAGTATATATATATATATATATATATATATATATATATATATATAGACACATAGTATGCCAATTCTTCCCTGGCCCTTTATTCATTCAAATTCATTCAAATTTTGACCGATTTTGGGGTGGCTATTTCCTCAGTAAAAAACGCACATCTTCCTCTCCTAGTTTGCCATTATCTAAAAGAAAGAGATTTCATAAAAATTTTAGCTAACAGAGATTAAAAAGGATAAGATTTGAACAACAGAAAACTATGCAAATTATTAGGTTGTAGAGGGAAAAGCCTTTCTAAAAGTGTAAGGTGCACCTTAGTTTAAAAGACAAAAACAATTATTTTATGCTGTATCGTATATAGTTGTAGTTTAAATTTTTTTATATAAACTTTTATTGTGTGAATCTATATTCTTACGCATATTGTTCCCTCGTGGTTCTATTCCAAAATTTATAAAAAGTACCTTAAATAATGCTTTCTGGATCTAATAAATGATGCAATGTTGTTTGAATGAAATTCTTCTATCATTGAAACTTTTTATTGGGGCAGAATAAAATTTCAGGCAAAATAGGGCTATGATTGGAAAAAAGGGTGTGCTATCAATTAATTCAAAAATTGGGGTCCTAACTATTAAAAAGTTGAGAAACAGCACTATCTCAATGTTTTACTTCTTGAGTAAAATGTTGTGGAGTTCCATGGTGAAGGACAGCATACACAGTAAAACGTCGAAAATAACGTCTTGAAAAGTTCCCATAATTTTTCAAATAAAAACATTATCACTAATTTAACGATTAAATCTTGCTGGGACGAACCAACGGGCAGTCTTGTGACAATCTCTGGAAATGTATTAATCGAATGGTAAATAGTTCTCAGATGTGCACGTTTAGATATTACTGAACTTCAGCACTGCACTAGAAGCTGTAATAATTATATTATTTCAATTAATAAAACGCTTTTTTACATTTTCAATCATTATTTATCACAAGTTATCGTTGTTTAAACTTATAGGATCAAATTGTAAAACGCCCTGTACATTCAAAAGTATATTAAACACTTTCTATGAAATTAGATACACTTTTTCTTTTAACGCTAGTTAAGGTTCGTGACTTCGAGCGATCCTTTTTTAAAAGACTTCTTTGAACTTTAACAAATTTATTTGATAAACATAAAATTAAATAAAAACCCTTAACCACAAAAAATATTTAAATTACTAGATACGTATTTCGACCACTATGTGGTCATCATCAGTAGGGAAAAAAAAATTAGCTGTATAATTTACTATATTGTTGCTTTAAACACTATCGAGGATATTCTCCTCACCCGCAGGCTGGTGTTCTCAACAACAAACAAGTGAATTGTGACATTATAACTTAAATCTACCTAATTTATACTAATTCTAAATCTACTGAAGCGGAACCAGTTTAATCTTGCTTTCTCATTGGTTGTTGACCAATAGGGAAAGCAAAGCAGATGCCTATTGGCCCTTTATCGGTGTTTAAGAGGGTCCTTTATGTTTAACAATTTTAATTGATTCATAGGCATTTAAGGAGGAAAACGTTGGTACCGCTTTTAACAATCTAACATTTTCTAGTTTAACGGGGTGGCTGGTTTCAAATATATGTTTGGCGACCTGAGACCTTTCATATTTACCATATTTGAAGTGAGCAATGTGTTCTTTAAATCTTGTTGTTATATTCCTCTTGGTCTGACTAATATATTTTTGAAAACACCCTGGCCCTGCACAACTAATTTCATAAATCCCCGACCTTTGCAATTTTTCCACCTTGTCTTTTGGATTACCTAGCAAATCTTTAATTTTATTATTATTAGTGAAAGCAATTTTGAAATTACACTGTTTGAATATTTTATCAAGACCCTTTGTGGTTTTGTGAAACGGAAGTTTAACATATTTAACATTATCGTTAGAGGTGGTTGATTGCAAAGTCGTTGATTTACGGATGTTGATCCTATTTTTACACTTTCTAAAAATATTATCTATAATATCAGAAGAGAAACCATTGTAATTCGCTATTTGTTTAATAAGAGCAAATTCCTTATTAAATCTGTTTTTATTTAAAGGAAATTCAATAATCTATTAATTAAAAGTTAAATGAAGCCAACTTATGTTGTATGCTATGATTAGAGGAAGACAAAATAAAGCGATTTACATTGGTTTCTTTTCTATAAATGTCAAATTCTAATTTATTACCATTTCTAATTACTAATGTATCTAAAAAGGGTAATTGTCCATTATTCTCTAGTTCATACGTAAATTGTATGCTTTGGAAATTTTGAATTCATTTCTTTAAGAAAATCATCAACATTTGATTTAGAAGTGTCAAAAACTGCAAAAATATCATCCACTAACCTTAACCATATTCTTGGGAAGTATTTGGAGTTTTCTTTTAACTCGGTTTCAAAACGAGACATAAATAAATTTGCTATGAAAGGTGATAAGCTATTTCCCATTGCTGTGCCTTCATGTTGTTCGTACAACTTGTTGTTGAATTGAAAACAGTTCTGGGACATGCAATGCGAAACAAGCTTGATATAGTCCTCAACTTTATCATCATCAATATCACTATCTATAAGAACATCCTTTAAATATGTTAAAGTACGTGGTATTGGAACACTAGGGAATAATGAACTGACATCAAATGAAATTAAGATTTCGTTCTCTTCTAATGTGATATTTTTAATTTTATTAATGAACTCTAAAGAGTTTTGTACAGACAAACTATTAAACTTTAAATTCTTAAATTCATTTGACAGCCATCGTGATAAATAGTAAGTCGGTGAGTTGATACCTGAAACTATTGGTCTCATCGATTTATTATTTTTGTGAATCTTTGGTAAACAGTAAAGCTTTGGCATTTCAGGATTCGAAATTTTAATTTTAATTTTAGTGTGGGCGAAATTAGGTTTGGACATTCTTTCAAAACAGACTCTGTTGATTTAATCATTTTATTTAAAGGAACTTCATTTTACGTTTTTGACTATTGGTCTGTAAGGACCCTCAGACAGCAAAGTCTCTACTCTATCAACATAGTCTTGTTTATCCAGAATAACCAACCTATTCCCTTATCAGCCTTTAAATAATAACAATTCTTTTGTCGTAAATCTTTAATAATCAGATGATCTTTCCTTGTTTGTTCTGAGGCATTCCTTGCGCAAGTGCGTAAGTTGTTCGAAAGTTGAATTTTGCACGCGTTTCTAATAAAGTTTTTTGAATTGTCATATAATTTTGAAATGGATTTTTCAATGCCAGCAATAATGTCTTCCAAAGGAGTTTTCAAATGATCTACTCCAAATTTTAGGCCTCGATCAAGGAAAGTCAACTCTTCATTATTAAAGATTTTCGACGATTCGTTAACAACTATTGACTCTAATTGAGGTGAAGTAATTTCCAGTTTTTTAGGAGGTACATTGACATTGTGTTTCTTTAAAAGAAACTTCAACTTAGTGTTTTGCCTATTAATTTTGTCTAACAATTTATGATTGTTGACTTCAAAAGCAAATCTCTGGAAATTATTCCATTCCTGAAAACTGGACTCGGATAAATTGCACGTTAGTGCTAGGTGCGATTTATACGTTTCTAGTTCCAATCTACTAAGTTTACTGTACAGATATTTGATTTCCAAATTAAGCCATTTATCTTTTGCAAAATTGATTATTGCGTTACTACGTTTACAATTACTGCTGATTTTTACGTTAATGAAATTTGGAAAAACTTTGTGGGCTTTACAACTTTTTAGAAATCGAATATCTGCTTTTACAAAACTAATTTTAAGAGCTAAGCTCCGATACCTATTAAGTTCCGAAGACCGGGAAGTCATAGTTAATAATCTATAGGAACACTGTGGCACGATTTGTATAAAATAGAATAAAAACCCTTAACCACAAAAAATATTTAAATTACTAGATACGTATTTCGACCACTATGTGGTCATCATCAGTAGGGAAAAAAAAAACATTAGCTGTATAATTTACTATATTGTTGTTTTAAACACTATCGAGGATATTCTCCTCACCCGCAGGCTGGTGTTCTCAACAACAAACAAGTGAATTGTGACATTATAACTTAAATCTACCTAATTTATACTAATTCTAAATCTACTGAAGCGGAACCAGTTTAATCTAAACCTAATTTCGCCCACACTAAAATTAAAATTAAAAATTTCGAATCCTGAAATGCCAAAGCTTTACTGTTTACCAAAGATTCACAAAAATAATAAATCGATGAGACCAATAGTTTCAGGTATCAACTCACCGTCTTACTATTTATCACGATGGCTGTCAAATGAATTTAAGAATTTAAAGTTTAATAGTTTGTCTGTACAAAACTCTTTAGAGTTCATTAATAAAATTAAAAATATCACATTAGAAGAGAACGAAATCTTAATTTCATTTGATGTCAGTTCATTATTCCCTAGTGTTCCAATACCACGTACTTTAACATATTTAAAGGATGTTCTTATAGATAGTGATATTGATGATGATAAAGTTGAGGACTATATCAAGCTTGTTTCGCATTGCATGTCCCAGAACTGTTTTCAATTCAACAACAAGTTGTACGAACAACATGAAGGCACAGCAATGGGAAATAGCTTATCACCTTTCATAGCAAATTTATTTATGTCTCGTTTTGAAACCGAGTTAAAAGAAAACTCAAATACTTCCCAAGAATATGGTTAAGGTACGTGGATGATATTTTGCAGTTTTTGACACTTCTAAATCAAATGTTGATGATTTTCTTAAAGAAATGAATTCAAAATTTCCAAAGCATACAATTTATGTATGAACTAGAGAATAATGGACAATTACCCTTTTAGATACATTAGTAATTAGAAATGGTAATAAATTAGAATTTGACATTTATAGAAAAGAAACCAATGTAAATCGCTTTATTTTGTCTTCCTCTAATCATAGCATACAACATAAGTTGGCTTCATTTAACTTTTAATTAATAGATTATTGAATTTCCTTTAAATAAAAACAGATTTAATAAGGAATTTGCTCTTATTAAACAAATAGCGAATTACAATGGTTTCTCTTCTGATATTATAGATAATATTTTTAGAAAGTGTAAAAATAGGATCAACATCCGTAAATCAACGACTTTGCAATCAACCACCTCTAACGATAATGTTAAATATGTTAAACTTCCGTTTCACAAAACCACAAAGGGTCTTGATAAAATATTCAAACAGTGTAATTTCAAAATTGCTTTCACTAATAATAATAAAATTAAAGATTTGCTAGGTAATCCAAAAGACAAGGTGGAAAAATTGCAAAAGTCGGGGATTTATGAAATTAGTTGTGCAGGGCCAGGGTGTTTTCAAAAATATATTGGTCAGACCAAGAGGAATATAACAACAATATTTAAAGAACACATTGCTCACTTCAAATATGGTAAATATGAAAGGTCTCAGGTCGCCAAACATATATTTGAAACCAGCCACCCCGTTAAACTAGAAAATGTTAAATTGTTAAAAGCGGTACCAACGTTTTCCTCCTTAAATGCCTATGAATCAATTAAAATTGTTAAACATAAAGGACCCCTCTTAAACACCGATAAAGGGCCAATAGACTCATCTGCTTTGCCTTGCCTATTGGTCAATAACCAATGAGAAAGCAAGATTTAAACTGGTTCCGCTTCAGTAGATTTAGAATTAGTATAAATTATGTAGATTTAAGTTATAATGTCACAATTCACTTGTTTGTTGTTGAGAACACCAGCCTGCTGGTGAGGAGAATATCCTCGATAGTGTTTAAAGCAACAATATAGTAAATTATACAGCTAATTTTTTTTTTCCTACTGATGATGACCACATAGTGGTCGAAATACGTATCTAGTAATTTAAATATTTTTTGTGGTTAAGGGTTTTTATTTAATTTTATTTAAATCGTGCCACAGTGTTCCTATAGATTATTATGATTTAAACATATTTTAACAATGTAATTTTACAATCTTGAATTAAATTAATTAATTAATTATACAATATGAGCTATCTACGAACTGCAATGTAAAAGCTGAACGTTTGATAAAACTGCCTGCGAGTGGAGCTTCCGGGCCTTATATAATCTCCCTACCCCCTCACAGTTCTGTGGGAACTTGCAGACCTAATGTCTGCTTACACTTGATTCTATTCATGATACATAGTTGCTATCTTAAAAGCTATTCATAACTACTTTGTTGCGAGCTTACTTTTCAGTAATCTCGGTACGTGACTGTCTACGACCGTCTGTGACCTGACATCTGCAGTGTCACTTATCCTTGTGCTACTTTGTAGCGCTTCCGTTCACATGAGAACGTTTATAACTGAAATATATTGTAACAAATTGTCTTTTAATTACATTGTTGCACATTTTCTAATATCTTAAGTATTAGTTTTATATTGATACGATAGGTGGGGGATCCCATAACTCGCTTTTTCACCAAATGTGTTGAAAATAAATATTAATTCCAGATTTTTTACAGGATGATATGGCGTCATGGAATATGTTGTGTGCTGTATCTGAGTGTGGCCATGTAAGTATTATACTAGATGCTAGCGGACTTTGAAATTTAACAAAACATCTAGAAATAGTAGAAATACGTTTACTTCATTTAACACTTTTTCTTGAAAGTGGTAATTTTTGCTTTTTACTTGAATGAACGGATTGGTTATATGCTTAGTGCTTGGAAGTTTTTCTAAACATGCTTCTGCATGTGGTCGATTTCACAAACTGATATGACTGAAGTAAAACTCACATTCCTCATACAAGACGAATATTACCTCGTTAAGAATCAAAAAGACCGGCGTGAACTTAGCAGTTAATTTTCAACAGCGAATTTACGAGTTTTGCCGAACGACCAGTGGCGTCAGTATAGAAGGATACACACAAACACGCTGCTCAGTAGCGAATTTCAAAACACATTAAACCATATAAATCGCGTAAAATGCGCTGATACTCAATTTTAATTAATCTTATTAGAATGCCACAAATTCAAATTATGAACAACTTCATTAACTATTCTTGAGCGAATTTATAATTTCATACACCTTCAGTACCACTAAATAAAAAAGTTTGTATCGCAGAATTTTATTTGTAAAACACAATTATTAATAACATACAACGGAACAATTTAAAGTAAATAACATAAAACATTTTAAATAGCAATTCGCCTTTAAATTCGAGGATGCACGATTATTTTAATGTACTAGATATTTACAAAGGTATATATAGAATGAAACAGATGAAAAAAATCACACACACACAATATCCGCAATAAACCCTAAATAAAAAAAACTCGCAATTAAGGCAAAAGCAGAATACCACGAGCATATCTTTGAGTTTAAAGTTGTCGATTCAGTTCTAACTATAAAAATTCATAACCGTTTTAATTTCAAAACTGCGAATGTCCAATCCAATCCAAATTCTTTAGGACGATCCGTAGCAAGTCCCGAACAAAAGAAACATACGCGCAACTCAGGCAAAAGTAGAACACCATCGGCAAAACTTCGAGTTTAAAGTTGTCGATTCTAATCTAACTATAAAAATTCATGACCATTTTTTCTTTAAAACTGCGCAGGTCTGACCCGGTCCAAACTCTTTACCACGATCCACAGCAAGCCCCGAATAAAAGAAACATACCCGCAATTCAATCAAAACAGAATATCACGGGTAAAACTTCGAGTTAAAAAGTTGTCAGTTCTGGTCTAACTATAAAAATCCATAACCATTTTTATCTTTAAAACTGCGTAGGTCGGAACCGAACCAAACTCATTACTACGATTCGTAGCAATTTCCGACTAATAGTAACACCCCGCAGTTCAAGCAAAAGCAGATCACCATGGGCAAAACTTCGGGTTTAAAGTTGTCGATTCTGGTCTAACCGGTCTTACTGACAAAACAGTAAAGAAGGACCTGCCGCAGCAACAAAAAATAATAGGCATGCATTATACCTAGAAAAGCAATATTCTGGGAAAAATGTTATAGCCCATAAATATTAATTAATTATATTATTTTATGTATATACTTTTGTAAGCATTGAATGGTATAATTTTTTTTAAATTATAGAGATTTCGAGGAGGTGGTACACCTATACTACTTAGCGGTATTTTATGACAATTTTGAATTAAGCCGGACCTACGCGGTTTTAAAAAAGAAACGGTTCTGAATTTTTATATTTAGACCAAATTCGTCAACTCTAAACTCGAAGTTTTGCCCGTGATATTCTGTTTTGATTGAATTGCGGGTATCTTTCTTTTATTTGGGGCTTGCTGTAGATCCTCCTAAAGGGTTTAAACCGGGTCAGACCTACGTAGTTTTAAAGAAAAAATTGTTATGAATTTTTATAGTTAGACTAGAATCGACCACTTTAAACTCGAAGATTTGCTCGTGGTATTTTGTTTTTGCCTGAATTGCTGGTATCTTTCTTTTATTCGGGGCTTGCCACGGTTCGTCCTAAAGAGTTTGGACCGGGTCAGACCCACGCAGTTTTAAAGAAAAATGGTTATGAATTTTTATAGTTAGACCAGAATCGACAACTTTAAACCCGAAGTTTTGCCCATTGTGTTCTACTTTTGCCTGAATTGCTGGTATCTTTCTTTTATTCGGGGCTTGCCACGGTTCGTCCTAAAGAGTTTGGACCGGGTCAGACCCACGCAGTTTTAAAGAAAAATGGTTATGAATTTTTATAGTTACACCAGAATCGACAACTTTAAACCCGAAGTTTTGCCCATTGTGTTCTACTTTTGCCTGAATTGCGGGTATGTTTTTTTATTTAGGGCTTGCTACGGATCATCCTAAAAAGTTTGGAGTGGGTCAGACCCACGTAGTTTTAAAGAAAAATGGTTATGAATTTTATAGTTAGACCAGAATCGACAACTTTAAACCCGAAGTTTTGCCCATTGTGTTCTACTTTTGCCTGAATTGCGGGTATGTTTTTTTATTTAGGGCTTGCTACGGATCATCCTAAAAAGTTTGGAGTGGGTCAGACCCACGTAGTTTTAAAGAAAAATGGTTATGAATTTTTATAGTTAGACCAGAATCGACAACTTTAAACCCGAAGTTTTGCCCATTGTGTTCTACTTTTGCCTGAATTGCGGGTATGTTTTTTTATTTAGGGCTTGCTACGGATCATCCTAAAAAGTTTGGAGTGGGTCAGACCCACGTAGTTTTAAAGAAAAATGGTTATGAATTTTTATAGTTAGACCAGAATCGACAACTTTAAACCCGAAGTTTTGCCCATTGTGTTCTACTTTTGCCTGAATTGCGGGTATGTTTTTTATTTAGGGCTTGCTACGGATCATCCTAAAAAGTTTGGAGTGGGTCAGACCCACGTAGTTTTAAAGAAAAATGGTTATGAATTTTTATAGTTAGACCAGAATCGACAACTTTAAACCCGAAGTTTTGCCCATTGTGTTCTACTTTTGCCTGAATTGCGGGTATGTTTTTTTATTTAGGGCTTGCTACGGATCATCCTAAAAAGTTTGGAGTGGGTCAGACCCACGTAGTTTTAAAGAAAAATGGTTATGAATTTTATAGTTAGACCAGAATCGACAACTTTAAACCCGAAGTTTTGCCCATTGTGTTCTACTTTTGCCTGAATTGCGGGTATGTTTTTTATTTAGGGCTTGCTACGGATCATCCTAAAAAGTTTGGAGTGGGTCAGACCCACGTAGTTTTAAAGAAAAATGGTTATGAATTTTTATAGTTAGACCAGAATCGACAACTTTAAACCCGAAGTTTTGCCCATTGTGTTCTACTTTTGCCTGAATTGCGGGTATGTTTTTTTATTTAGGGCTTGCTACGGATCATCCTAAAAAGTTTGGAGTGGGTCAGACCCACGTAGTTTTAAAGAAAAATGGTTATGAATTTTTATAGTTAGACCAGAATCGACAACTTTAAACCCGAAGTTTTGCCCATTGTGTTCTACTTTTGCCTGAATTGCGGGTATGTTTTTTATTTAGGGCTTGCTACGGATCATCCTAAAAGTTTGGAGTGGGTCAGACCCACGTAGTTTTAAAGAAAAATGGTTATGAATTTTATAGTTAGACCAGAATCGACAACTTTAAACCCGAAGTTTTGCCCATTGTGTTCTACTTTTGCCTGAATTGCGGGTATGTTTTTTATTTAGGGCTTGCTACGGATCATCCTAAAAGTTTGGAGTGGGTCAGACCCACGTAGTTTTAAAGAAAAATGGTTATGAATTTTTATAGTTAGACCAGAATCGACAACTTTAAACCCGAAGTTTTGCCCATTGTGTTCTACTTTTGCCTGAATTGCGGGTATGTTTTTTATTTAGGGCTTGCTACGGATCATCCTAAAGGTTTGGAGTCGGGTCAGACCCACGTAGTTTTAAAGAAAAATGGTTATGAATTTTATAGTTAGACCAGAATCGACAACTTTAAACCCGAAGTTTTGCCCATTGGTGTTCTACTTTTGCCTGAATTGCGGGTATGTTTTTTATTTCGGGGCTTGCTACGGATTCATCCTAAAAGTTTGGATCGGGTCAGACCCACGTAGTTTTAAAGAAAATGGTTATGAATTTTTATAGTTAGACCAGAATCGACAACTTTAAACCCGAAGTTTTGCCCATTGTGTTCTACTTTTGCCTGAATTGCGGGTATGTTTTTTTATTTAGGGCTTGCTACGGATCATCCTAAAAAGTTTGGAGTGGGTCAGACCCACGTAGTTTTAAAGAAAATGGTTATGAATTTTTATAGTTAGACCAGAATCGACAACTTTAAACCCGAAGTTTTGCCCATTGTGTTCTACTTTTGCCTGAATTGCGGGTATGTTTTTTATTTAGGGCTTGCTACGGATCATCCTAAAAAGTTTGGAGTGGGTCAGACCCACGTAGTTTTAAAGAAAAATGGTTATGAATTTTTATAGTTAGACCAGAATCGACAACTTTAAACCCGAAGTTTTGCCCATTGTGTTCTACTTTTGCCTGAATTGCGGGTATGTTTTTTTATTTAGGGCTTGCTACGGATCATCCTAAAAAGTTTGGAGTGGGTCAGACCCACGTAGTTTTAAAGAAAAATGGTTATGAATTTTTATAGTTACACCAGAATCGACAACTTTAAACCCGAAGTTTTGCCCATTGTGTTCTACTTTTGCCTGAATTGCGGGTATGTTTTTTATTTAGGGCTTGCTACGGATCATCCTAAAAGTTTGGAGTGGGTCAGACCCACGTAGTTTTAAAGAAAATGGTTATGAATTTTTATAGTTAGACCAGAATCGACAACTTTAAACCCGAAGTTTTGCCCATTGTGTTCTACTTTTGCCTGAATTGCGGGTATGTTTTTTATTTAGGGCTTGCTACGGATCATCCTAAAAGTTTGGAGTGGGTCAGACCCACGTAGTTTTAAAGAAAATGGTTATGAATTTTTATAGTTAGACCAGAATCGACAACTTTAAACCCGAAGTTTTGCCCATTGTGTTCTACTTTTGCCTGAATTGCGGGTATGTTTTTTTATTTAGGGCTTGCTACGGATCATCCTAAAAAGTTTGGAGTGGGTCAGACCCACGTAGTTTTAAAGAAAAATGGTTATGAATTTTTATAGTTACACCAGAATCGACAACTTTAAACCCGAAGTTTTGCCCATTGTGTTCTACTTTTGCCTGAATTGCGGGTATGTTTTTTATTTAGGGCTTGCTACGGATCATCCTAAAAGTTTGGAGTGGGTCAGACCCACGTAGTTTTAAAGAAAATGGTTATGAATTTTTATAGTTAGACCAGAATCGACAACTTTAAACCCGAAGTTTTGCCCATTGTGTTTTACTTTTGCCTGAATTGCGGGTATGTTTTTTATTTAGGGCTTGCTACGGATCATCCTAAAAAGTTTGGAGTGGGTCAGACCCACGTAGTTTTAAAGAAAAATGGTTATGAATTTTTATAGTTAGACCAGAATCGACAACTTTAAACCCGAAGTTTTGCCCATTGTGTTCTACTTGTGCCTGAATTGCGGGTATGTTTTTTATTTAGGGCTTGCTACGGATCATCCTAAAAGTTTGGAGTGGGTCAGACCCACGTAGTTTTAAAGAAAATGGTTATGAATTTTTATAGTTACACCAGAATCGACAACTTTAAACCCGAAGTTTTGCCCATTGTGTTCTACTTTTGCCTGAATTGCGGGTATGTTTTTTTATTTAGGGCTTGCTACGGATCATCCTAAAAAGTTTGGAGTGGGTCAGACCCACGTAGTTTTAAAGAAAAATGGTTATGAATTTTTATAGTTAGACCAGAATCGACAACTTTAAACCCGAAGTTTTGCCCATGGTGTTCTGCTTTTGCTTGAATTGCAGGTATGTTTCTTTTATTCGGAGCTTGCTACGGACCGTCCTAAAGAATTTAGATCAGATGGGACCTACGCAATTTTGAAATTAAAACGGTTATGGAGTTATGCTCGTGGTATTCTGTTTTTGCCTGAATTGCGGGTATCTTTCTTTTATTCGGGGTTTGCTGCGGATTGTCATAAGGAGTTTGAATCGCGGCCGACCTACGCAGTTTTAAAAAAAGAAACGGTTCTGAATGTTTGTAGTTAGGCCAAAATCGACTACTTTAAACTTAAAGTTTTGTCCGTGGTTTTCTGTTTTTGATTGAATTGCGGGTATGTTTCCTTTATTCGGGACTTGCTACGTATCTTCCTAAAGAGTTTGGATCGGGTTATTAATTTTTATAGTTAGACCAGAATCGACATCTTTAAACTCGAAGTTTCCCCCGTGGTGTTCTGCTTTTGCCTTAATTGCGGTTTTTTTTTCGAGGTTTGTTGCGCATACTGTGTGTGTGATTTTTTTTCATCTGTTTCATTCTATATATACCTTTGTAAATATCTAGTTAAAATAATTGTGCATCCCGGAGTTTAAAGGCGAATTGCTATTTAAAATGTTTTATGTTATTTACTTTAAATTGTTCCGTTTTATATTATTAATAATTGTGTTTTATAAATAAAAATCTGTGAAACAAGCTTTTTTATTTAGTGGTACTGAAGGTGTATGCAATAATATATTCGTTCAAGAATAGTTAATAAAGTTATTCATAATTTGAATTTCTGGCATTTTAATAAGATTAATTAAAATTGAGTAGCAGCGCATTTTATGCGATTGATATGTATTGGTATGTATCTTTCTTCACCGACGCCACTGGTCGTTCGGCAAAACTCGTAAATTTGCTGCTGGAAATTAGCTGCTAAGTTCACGCCGGGATCAAAAAGATATACGAATGTGTTTAGCATAATAAGCGATATTGGTGTGTATAAACAGTAGGCGGCTCCGTGGCGTACTTGGTATGCGTGTGACTACTACGTCCAAGGTCCCGGGTTCGAATCCCGACGCAGTACTAGCATTGATTTGGCAAAACAGTTATTAGGAAGAAAAACACATAGTTTGGGAACTTTGAGAAGCAATAGGAAACGTAATCCGCCAGAAGTTATTAATGCGAAATTGAAAAAAAGGCAATGATGTTTTGAAGCAAACAGAAAACGACATCACTATTCTAAAATGAAAGAACAAGCGAGACGTCCTGATGTTATCCATCTACCATTCGAACGAAGTGATGACGCTAGTAAAGAAAGGGAAAAGAAGTGATAAAAACGAAAATGATAATTGATTATAATGAAGGTAAGGCGTCAAAAGATTTATCTGACCAGTTTGCAAGCTATGGATCTTGCTTAAGAAAAACTTAAATGGCATAGCAAGCTTGCCTTAAAAATCCTGTTGTGCACGTCTGTTGTTAATGCCTGATTTCTTTACCAAAGGATTGCTAGGAAAAGGATTTCTTTATTACAATTTAGAGAAATCATCGTCGATGAACTTCTGAGAAAAGAAGATTCTAAATCAGAATCTAAGAAAGCGCCTCCATCAACTTCTCGGCGTAGAAATTGTGCTTTTAATAAGTGGGAGAGAAGCTCTAGATCATGAAGAAAATATTGTCGAGGATGTTATATTAAGAAAAAGAAAAACCTGTTTCCGAAAAGTCGTGTCAGAAAGATGACATCCCACTGTATGGACTGTGCAAACCAACTAAGGTATTGCTGGAATTGCTTCAAAATCAAACATAATATTCATTAAAGACAATAATTTTGTATAATGTTTTATTTTTTTTCCAAAATAGATTTCTTCGTTTGTTTTATAACTCAATGTAATTTAGTAAAATAAATTTTTATGTGTATTGCTGTATTTTTTTATCAAATCCTAGACTTAATAAATGGTATCTGCCTAATGCCTTGCATTGGATATTAAATTCCAGCATGAACAATATGCCAAAGAGACCACTGTTAGTGGACACAAAGCTATAATAATTATCAAGCTATATTTCTACAAACCACGATTGTCTGGATGTCAGGCAGCGCTATGGCAGAGACACAATGTCTTAATAAAGTTATAATATTGTACCTGCTTGACACTATAGTCAAAAAACGAAAACGGGCACCGGTGTCTGTGATGGACTAGCAGTGATCATCTTTGGTGAACATTGGTGTCTGCTCTGGCAGTGAATGTGTAAATAATAGTCAACCATCTACATTAGAGGTAAGCCAAGCTTCACCAATTCCTAATATGTCACAATCTACATTAGGTAGGCGCTGCTTAATGTCAGAAAACCTTCTGTATAATGATCGTAGGTTTACATATTCAAGTTTCATCTACTAGATCTATACCTTAATTATTCACAATGATAAAAATCAAATATATTGTTTGAAATACTTATGACTGCTTCTGAGCCAAAGAAAGGTAATAATTAACAACACAGGACAAAAACAGAATAACAAAATATTTTCAGCAGGTTGTAGTAGTTTAATTCGAAATGAATTGTTGTTATATTAGGGTGTCTACCCATGTGAAAGCCTGGAAAAGTGAGGGAATTTTATTTGGATTGGAAAATTCAGGAAAATTTGTATTTCTGTGGTGAATGTCTGGAAAATTTTCTAAAGTAAAGAAAATCAATTTAAAAATATTTATTTTCCATTTTTTCATTTAAAAAATATATAACCTGCTAGAAGAAAGTATTCTTTTTTTCTCTGTTCCTTAAACCAGTTGTCCATACCATCTTTATTCACTGCTTGGCAGTCTGATCAAAAGATGCATACACTCCAAATTTCCCAGAACCAGACAAAACCAGAAATGTTCTCCTCCTTCGCACCACAGGCAACAACAAAACAATGACAATAAATCCATAGGAGGGGAGGAAGGGTTGCTTCTAGCATTGGCAATAAGAAGCTGGTCAGTTCTTTTTATACTTACCTATTGTAATTGTAGATGACCTTCTTCCAAGAAAGGGTAAAGTAAACTAAACTATGTAGTTTGCAGATTATACTATTGCACACAGAGTTATTCTGTGAATCTTACTTAAACGGTTGTTATTTTTATATTTATGTCTGTGGAGGTCTGTTTGTAGGGTTGATCTTTAAACATTTTAAATTCATTGATTTAATCAGTTTTAATTAAAATACTGTAAAATATTTTATTTCTGTGCTGCAAAAGTTAAAGAAAAGTGTGTTTAAAAATGATTGGTGTGAGAAGCAGCTAAACCCTAAATGGTCAACATGTTGAGAAAAATCCATATTTTGCAAAATGCTCAGCATGCAAGAAAACATTCTTTTTAAGCAATATGGGACGTCAGGCAATCATTAGCCATGAAAAAGGACATAAACATCAGAAAAATGTTAAATTTAAAAATTCTTTAGGTATGGCACTTTTTCATCAAAATTTATTAATCAAAAATCTTCAACTACTAGTTGTTCCATGCTTATGAACAAAGAGTCAGTGTCTGCAAGCAGTGCTTCAGTGCCTGTGAACACAGAGTCAGAATCAGCAGAGAATATCGCTCCAATACTGGAATTTTTAGATGAAGGAAATTCTTCTAAAGGAGCTGTTAGTGGTTGTAAATGTAAAACATCAATCAAGTACTTCTTTAATTACCAAGTAACTAAAACTGGAGTAGTATGATGTCTTCGTACAATTATGACACATTCCTCTTTTTGTTCAAATTTGGATTTTCCTGGTATTTGTAAACCTGACAGTGAGATAGCTAAGAAACAACCTCAACCGAAAAAAGATATGACATCATATACCATTTGTTTTGGATCGGCGCCTTTCTTCAAAAATTAATTATAAGCCATTCTTTCCTCTTCAGACTGATGTTTTATGTTTAGATGGCTCTTTAAACAAAGTTGCACAGAAGGGTCTAATGGACATAAATGTCAGATTTTGGCAAAAAAATGTGAATGCGGTTACAACACGATATTTAATATCAGTTTTTCTTGTACATTTAGATACAATATCCATACTGAATGCTCTCTAAAGTTCTGTTCTATCATCAGATATGACAAAAAAAAAATTCAATTATCTATGGATGGGCCAAATATTAATCGTAGATTACAGTCATAGTTACAAAATGATCTAAAAGAGAATACTTGCTCTAAATCCTTTTTGAATATAGGATCCTGTGGCCTCCACATTGTCCATGGTACTTATAAAACAGGATGTCAAAGTACATCCAGGGATCTAAATAAATTTCTCTATAATGTCCTTAATTTGTTTAAAGATTCACCAGGTAGACTTGCTGATTTTGCACTTTCCACAAACACTAATGTTTTTCCCCAGAAATGTTGTTCCATTCGGTGGCTAGAGAGTACAGCTGTTACACAAAGAGCTTTAGACATTTTGCCACACTTGAGAGTCTCCGTTCGAGAGACGGAAAGTAAAAATGTTGAACCAGGGCACAAAGACATGGTATAGTGCAAGAAAAGTCTGTAATCGTATTAAGAACTAGTATTGAAAAATTTTAGACGAGCATTTATCACAAAAATACCCCCTCGTTCGGATGAGAGGAAAAATGGAGGTTCCGTTTGTGAGCTTTGTCACGCACGTTAAAGATCCATACCTTGCTTGGAACAGCAAGGGTTCGGCAATATTCAAAATCTTTCATATAAAAAAAATCTGTTCCTGGCCAATGTAGTACCTTCGGGTGGAGCATTGGAAAATCACATGTAAGGACTATTTTAACTCCGGAATCTTTTATTCCAGAAAATGCCATCATTTTAATTACAATTTAAGTACGCTGTATACTTGGGAGGTAATGTGGTGGTTTTCCGTTGTCTTCCGACCCTTTTGGTCTCTGCCAATATAAGTACCGAAAGAGTTGCCTTTTTCGGGGACTTGTCTTAGTCTGGTTCCTCACTAAAGACCCTACTACTTTGGTTGGACCTGTAGTTTGCCTCTCTAGATCACTAGAACGCTCAAGCAATTCCACCCGTTCTAGGAATGTAGAACTTTTTCAAGATGCAGGTCCATTCGTAACGACACTATATAATTAAGTGGACGAAATTTAGCTGTTGTAGATAGGCAAAATTTGACGCTGACCGTGTGTTGTTTTCAGATTTGTCAAACTGTTTTATTTGTTTACGTTTGCCTTAACAATAACACCGACCAACACGATTTTTGTCTTCTATGTGTTTTTCTTTGCTGAAATCAAATATGCACTCAGAATCTTCGTATCGCCTTCGGGTATTAAGATATTCGTTAAAGACTGCTTTACATTGTATAATATATTGTAACGAACGTAATCCGGCCATCATTGGAATGGAACAGCGTCAGAATGTCGGGCGAAGGTTTTAGAAATCATTTGTTGTTGATAGACTTTATAGTATGTCATGAAGGTGTGCAAATTGTTACGTATGTGGCGAGATAACAACTAAATTTCATGGAAAGGCAATAAATATGTTTATCAATAAAATTTATGAGCTTACTTTGGAAGTAAACCAGGAGATAAGAATAAACTTTGGGCGTAGCATATGAGTTGCATAACGTGTGCTGTGAATTTAAGAGGATAGCCCATTTGTACCCGTAAGTCAATGTTTTTTCAATGCATGTGGTATGAAGGGAACTTAAACATCAAGTTACATATTGGTATTTTTGCTATACGAATCTATCTGGAATTTCATTGAAGTCAAAACATACTGTACAGAACCCTACTCTGAAATCAGCTCTTAAACTACTTCACAACCAGAATTTACCTATCCCCAAACGTCCAAAATTATATAAACTTGACGATGATATGAATGCTACTGAAGATAATATTGGAAGAAGACACGGATCCTGATTTCCAACCATTTGATGTAGCTACCCCAAATTTACTTTCGCACGATGAGCTTAACAGTGTTTAAATTTGTCAAAAGCTCAAGCCGAACGGTTGGGACACAGATTACAAGTTTGGAATCTATTACAGAGTGGTAGCATATTTCCACATGTCGAAGAAGTGAGCAATATTTTCTTCATTTTCTTTACATCGTGTGATGTACTGGACTAATAGATGCATTAACAAGTAAATACAATTCTAATGAGTTGAGACTATTTAATTCATCTACTCAATTGAAGGGAGTTTTCCTCCACAATGGAAATTCGTACCCCTCTGTTCCTATTGGCCACGCAGACATATGAAGAACTATGATAATATGAAATCTTTACTTAAAAAATTAAATATACAGAAGATGAGTAGAGCACATGCGGTGACTAAAAAGTCATGGCACTTTTGTACTGCTGTTTCCTGTGCAAATTGGCCAACAAAGCAAAGGATTAACGCAAAAGTCTGGTAAATGCTAAACTTTGTTGCTGGAGAAAATAATGTTACAAATTCTCCTTCCGTTGATACAAAGAAAATTTTGCTACCATCTCTGTACATAAAAGTGGGACTGATGAAAACTTTGACAAAGCTTTAAATGAAGGTGCTGAAGAATTCCAATATCATAGAGTGCCAGATTAGTGAGGCAAAAATAAGAGAATGTATATTTATTGGGCCGTAAATTCATCACATTATAAAGGATAGTGTATTCGATTCAAAACTCACCGAGATTGAGGTTAATTTCCACATGGCAGATTTATGTGTTGCAAGTATCTTTGAAGATTAATTTTCTTTATTGGTTTTTAGACTCTTTCCTTGCAAATCTAGGATGTGTGAGTGACGAATATGATAAATGATTTCACCAAGACGTTATGAATTGTGAATACCGACGGAAGTGCAGCCCCAGTATGCCCGCAGATTGTTGTTGAACCTAATGAGCGATGCTGCACAGGTCCTACAAACGCAAGTAACATGTAATAAAAATTTGAGATTCGATAGTGACGTGGTATGCACAATTCGTATTACAACATGTATGAAATGTAAACATTTGTTACGTTTTTTCGTGGCAGCCACGTTGGGCGCCAAATTTATGTTACGTAACACAAAGAAAGTCAAAGTAATGACCCGGCTCAATCGGAAAGTAGGGGGGGGGGGTGTAGAAAGCAGACTGACCTATGATGTATGCGGCGGTAAGGAGTTAGTAATAGTACCTGCAATAAAAGAAATTAGAATAGTAAACCTGCAATAAAAATGATTAGTCCTGCAAACCTGAAATAAAGAAAAAGCATAGCAGCAATGAAAAGTCTAAATTATTCAGTACTTTATAGAATGTAAAAAAGAAACTGTTTAGATAATCTATATAATGTAACAACGGTAAAAGCAATACAAAAATTTTTAGTACAAAGTGAGGTAATATTGGGGAATAGCAGAAACGTTTCCTCACACACCAATTTAACATAAATCAGATAAAATGTTGACAAAAGATAAATAGATAAGACACAATGGATATGAGTTATTCAGCAGTATTGATTTTTTTTCTTTTTTTTTCTTAATCGCAGGCAAGTCTATTGGAAAGGTATCAGAACGACGAAGATATGTCAAAACACGGATAAATATTTAAAGCAATAATAAGTAAGAAGTAGTTCAACTTACAAAAAGTCCTTCAGGAACGCTTCCTTGCTACGGAAGTGTGGGATTCAGCGATGTCCTGCACTAATGAAGCACTTCACCCTTGACTGTGAGGGTGTTGATGAAACTTATCACACGTTACACGAATCACACCTACGTATTTCACTGGTGTTACCAACAGACATAATCACGCGTCGTAACTATGTAGCCTTGATAAATTTTATTTCCTAAGACAATAATTTGGAAATCTTCTGTAGCACTAATTTAATTTCAACTGGGACCAGAGGTATATTATTATATATATTATATTATTATAAACATCCCCATAAGCAGTGAGAAATTTCAAACAATACCTTTGTAAGCCGGTACTCTGTTATATTTCGCAAATAACGAAATTTGCGCAAGCACTGGTCTGTTGTAGATTCTTTGGGGTTAGAAAATTCAGAAACTATAGTATCACAGCAACAAAAACAATTAGTAACAGCCACGCGTATCACTAAGTAAAACCGTCAGTCAATGACCTTAAAACCCGTGCGGTCGAGTAAACACATTCTACAGTTAAAATACACTTTTATGCCACAAGAAAAACAACTAAAATCATGCCGTGTTTGTTAATGAACAATTTTAAAATTTATCCCGCATTCCTTCTCACTAGTTTCAAAGCAAACAAACAGCATTCTTCCCGTAATTAATAAATATAAACCAAGCACGAAACTAACAACCGCTCATCTGTAGATATAAAATCGTTCTTTGTATTTTATCACAGTTTATTTAGTGAAAAACGAGCTTGGGTTCAACAAACAACAACGCATTTTTCCACACTCTCTTCAAAGCAAAAGCAAACAGTAAACTTTTACGTAATTAATATATATATATATATATATATATATATATATATATATATCAACCAAGCACAAAAACTAACAACGTAACGTAATTAACATATAGTAACAAAAGACAAACTCCAACTCCCAGTCTGTAGATATAAAATTGTTGTTATTCCAACCGCTTATCGCCTATCAACTCGACTCGTATATCCACATAAAGAACTAAATTTATATGAATCGCCAGACAAGAACGATGTAATCTATCATTAATTACAAGCTGTTTATCGTTCTCGATAAGTTGGCATTTATTTATTAATGAGAATCAAGCTTCAATTTATCTATCTTTTTAAAATTAATACACGCGAGTTAAATTGCATACAATATGAAAACTATTCGAAAGTATTTACTTTATACAAACAGCGATCCACTTATTATAATACGACGCATTCGCCAACGAGTTAATAAATATCAAATATAAAAAATAGTAATTTGTAGAAATGTATTTATGACTTGAGGATAGCGTAAAAAGGTTAAATTACAAAAATGCACGTTACACATTACATAATAAAACGTTCCACTACAAAAATACCAATAACTTTGGACTAAACGGTGATCGAAAGATTCCGTCAACAGATTTGTAACCTGTCGGAAAAGTTCTTTAAGAAATACCTATCGCACATTAGAATTATTTCCAGAAAGTAATATTAAAAATGTTCTTTTTACAACAAATGTCACTGGCAGTATCATTCACGACCATTTCTACGCATGAAAATGCCAAAAACTTTTAGCAAAGATTCTTAAGAAATCATATAATCAGTGTTTATATACTTTGAAGTCAAATCAAACAAAGGTACTCTGTTACTTCCTTTAACGGCAGCGCTTTTATTTCAATTACTACAGTTGGGTGCATGACATTATACGTTACATCGTGCTATTGGTTCGGTAAAAACGAATACATTTTTCATTGAATATATGGAGAGACATTTTAAATGACAGGTTACTAAGTTGTGTTACCATACTAATATTGTTATTGTTCGAGTGGGCGGCGTCTGAAATTATGTAGGATTGGCTTGATTATTTGTTTAATAAGTATAGGCAAAAATAATTATAAAGTTCATATATATATATATATATATATATATATACCAATGATAGTTCACTAGTCAAAAATGAATAATTTGTACAGTTTGAAACAGTTCGGAAGTGTTCGGTAATCGTCGGAACTCTTCAGGAGGCTTCGTTGTTTCTCGTGGAACCAAGTAAAACTTAAACACTTATTGAATGAAGTTTATATATATATATATATATATATATATATATATATTGCTGTGATATGCTCCTGTGAATGCGGGAACTGGGTCCTTTCAACAAAAAAATTCTAGTCCCACAGATTGGGCGTCATAAACTGCTGTGATCCTCTTTTCGCCTCGGCTGCTCACCTAATTTTATAAACCTCCTCATTCATAAAATTAAACAACACATTCCTACCACAAACATCAACGTTAACTCTATTTACATCAATATTCAGAATACATTAAATTTTCAAATTAAATTTCAGCATAAAATTCAGTTTTAAAAAGAATTTCAAGATTAATTTTATTATCATTGTAATGTGCATCCAGAATTAAAGTCCTTGTTGGATGCCTACTAATTACTATAACAATATATGCAGAGTAAAAAGGGAGCATCTACCACCCCTTTACGTTAATTAACCAGGTTCGTCTAATTGAGCTCAAAGACATACCCAAAGTTTCATCATATTCCCGAACATCAATACTAAATACCCTTTCTACTTAAACAAGCAAATTTCATCTTAAAGTTAAAATTTTATGGTTAGTACAATTTCACTAATGTCCATTTAAAGTAAATCAATTATAAAGTTATTCAACACACACAAAAATGTCAAACAAAATAGTATAATTTACCTGAAGGTTACTGTCCTCGTAGCTTCAATGTACATCGTCCCTTTAGTTAATCACACCATTCCAACAGGATTATATTTACGGCTTCTAATTCTCAACGCTTTTAAAATTTTCTCCATCACCATTTATTTAAAGTTGTTTCGGGGCTTTTCCGGAACTCATCTGTGTATATCTGACCCTTGTTTCGTGGATCCAGACACGTATTTGAACCATTTAATTATTAACACCCCCGAAAAATAACAAAGAAATTCATACTTCTTTCACCAATATACGCCAAAACTGCCTACTTGTATCTAAGTGCACTGAAGTACATTCATGTTAGCACGTAAATAACAAACTATTTTGAATCACTAAAATATACGAGCAAACTTTAAATTATTTTATCAAACTAAAATGCACTGTTTAACATCTTCAATCAAGTCGCGGATGTAAGAGCTTTTAACGCATCGAATAGTCAAAAGTCTAATAGGCCGAAATTCATATTACCACCGGTATATATAGCAAAAAGCCTGTCTGTCGGTCTGTTCCCCAAAACGGGTAATTCTAAAGAATTTCTCATTCTATGTTCCCAGTCCGTCGCTCGCGCGTCGGTTTTTACGAATTTTTCACTCGCCCCATTTAAATCTCAGAAATTCACACGGCACGCAAACATGTCCGAGAAAAACTAATTAATTTTGTACAGAAATTGTTGTTTCTACCTCTGATATTTGCATCCTATTTTCAACCAATTGTGACCCTCGTGACGTTGCTTAAATCACGCCTTTTACTATATGTGTCTTGGTCTCGCGCATATTATCTGTCTCTATCTAACCTGTTCTTAGTGGTGCAAATTGATATTCCTTACGATCGATTATTTCAGTCCACATGGACTGTTATCTGGGTTTAATAACCCCGTATCGCACCTTCTCGCGAATATTAAGCCTCGGTTTCCCCAAGATTCTTTGAAACCATTTGTTATCTACACAATTTTCGCCGTACGTGATATTTAAACTACGCAGGTGTTCTAAATAATATTAATTCTCAGAGCTTTATTTTCTGGTATTATAATCTTGGATTTTCACAGACTTTTATGCTTATTATTAATAATGGTTTAATTAACTCCAATTAAAATTGACTTCTATCGTTTCATTTTTAGCGAATACAAGTTAAATATTAATTATTATGTGTACACTCTGTTTAATACCGGTTACTTAAAATAGGGTTAATTAATATAAATTTTGCACGTAATTTCCATTTGTTTCTTTCCTCGGAATAATTACATTACACGTAGAGCTTGTTAATACTGTTTCTTTTGATATAAAGCGTCTTGTACATGATTTAAATCTCTTATTTTTACTGAAACTAATAAATTTTTATGCTTCACGGTTTTTTAATAAAGCGTATTATCTAATAAAATTCCTTATACACGGTGATTAAAATTATTTGATGTAATTCATTAATTTTCTACCCTGGTCTAAATATGAGTAATATATATATATTATATATATATATATATATATATATATATATTGCTATGAAATTAAATTTTACTATGAAATTGCCCCACGATTATGCGCGATATTTATTGCTGTGAAATTCTATTCACGATTGGGCGTACCATATTTATTGTTGTGATATTCCTTTTATTATTTTAAGCCCCAATGTTATGAAATGTTAAATTAGGATTTTTACCCCGACTAGCTTACTGAATAAATCTTATTGAATCAAATAAAGCAATTCTAGAATACACAATATAATAATTGATAATATTTACAACACTCAAAATTTTCCTTTTTGTACAAAATATCTACATATACCAGATTTATGCTTTTCTGAAACCCAGCAAAAAAATATTTTAATTATATTCTGGGGCCTTCGAACGTTCCAAGATACCTATTCCATTTTCATATTTTTTTTAAGTGACCTTTTTGATGACTCTTACACATATACAATGTATGGCAAATATTAAATCAAAAACCGTCTTTCAATAATAAAGTGTATTAAAATTGCTAACCTGGAATGCGTTCTGGAGTTTCATCCTAGTCTATGATCTGCATCCCCTTGCTGTGTCCGCTTCGCTTATTGATATGCCGGCCCCATATAAGAATCGCCTCCCATAAATCGCTTCCAATTAAAATCGTACCAAATTACAGTATATCCAAAATTAAAACGTCCCAAATCGGAATATGTCCAAATTAGAATATGTCCATTTTTAAAATATCTCCAAAAATTAGAATATCTCCATTTTTAAAATGTCACCAAAATTAGAATATCTACAAAGTTAGAAGTCCCAAAATAAAGTCCTGTTTCGTTAATATTAGAAATGAATTTAATTAAGTTGTTTAGCTTACGTCTATCTATAGATCGGCTTATATTTCGTTGCACAAATTCTCGCACTTTTAAATCAGATATGTTTTAATTTTTACTTCACTAGTTACGTGAGTTTTTAACACCTTCGAACATAGTTGTTGCTCAGTGGAATATAGAATAAAATGTCGTTCCGTTTCTATTGTATATATAAGCCCTTCCTCCAATTGTTTTCATTGGCGTGTTTACAATCTAGGCTGATACTTTTGCCTTATCTAGCAGAACTCGGAATTTTTACAAATTATTTAGTTTACATCTTAGATGAATGCTCTGTTCGTCACGTCCGCATTCAGCATGTTGCAGTATTATTCGAGGATTTCCAACTTTTGGCTTTTCATTAACTCACGTATTTGATGTTTGTTAATTTATCATATAATTGAACCGCATGGTGTTTATTTGATTTCCACAGAATATTGGTTTTCTGAACAAATGTGTTCTATTCTAGTCACGTAACAATTTTCTAATAATGAATTATTTAAGATGCGTTTACGTTGATATTTTCGACGCAATTGTTAAATACTTGCAATGCCAATTTATCTATGCTTCCCGCTGATTTAATTTTGATGCCATTTGTTGCGTTTTAAAATCTTATCTTTACTTGTAAACTACTCTTAGACATTTTTATGTTCTCATGCATTTAATTCCGTGTATTTTATATACAGTGTCCTCTTAATTGACATTATGTAGAATGACCGATTTACTCTTATAATTTCTGGAATTATTTGACTTTATAAAGTTAAAGTTGCTTATATTTATCCTACGACCCCAATGACTTAATCTACCCTTAAACTACCCTATTATGATATCAATATATATATATATATATATATATATATATACAGTTTAAAGAGGCAGTCTTCGGAACTCTTCGGAAGGCTTCAGAATTGGCTTGTGAGATCGAGTAAGAACTTGAATAACAATAGTTAGAAAATATTTACAGTTTGAAGAGGTCGAGATGTCTTTGGCTCTCTTCGGAAGGCTTCGTGTTTTACTTGTGAGTCAACGTGAGAGTGTAAAGAATTATGGTATGGACGTATGTACAGCTTGGAGTAGTTCAGAAGTCTTCGGTGATCTTCGGAACACCTCGGAAGACGTCGTGGTAGTGTGACTTAGGCCTCGTCGAGTGCGTCGTCGTTGAACTCTACAGGGATGTTGTCGCGGAGGTAGAGTTGACAGACGCAATTGATGTCATTACAATAAACGACTTCTCGAACGTAGTTTATTAACTGTATATTGATGAATTATAGTGGCGTGCTCCAGGTACGGCGGCGGACAGCATCACTGGAGGAGAAAAAGCAGGCTATGGGTAGCGCTGTTCGTTAAAGTTTTAGTAGGCTATGAAGAGCGCTGCTCGCTGAAGTGTTAGCAGGCTGGGGTAAGCACTGCCAGGCTATGGGGAGCACTAAGGAATGTCTTTCGGAGAACTTGGAATTGTATTTATACACTTCCGTTTCCTATGCTGCCTGTGTTGAAATACGTTGATGACGTCTTTAACCAATGAAATTGTGTGCATCAATTTTCGAATGTAAAAGAATGTCCAAATTTTGTTTGACCAATGAGCGTACACATTTTTGAGTAGCACAAAAAATGAGTTGGAAATTCTCGCGATTCTGTGTTCAGCTCGTATACTTTGATATAGTATTCTTCCCCGCTGAAGAGTGTATCGCAGCTAGGTTGTTGTGAGAATGCGGCCGGGTCCTTGTTTTTAAAACATCTGAGCCTGTGGCGGCACTTGCGTTTTCGTTTTGTGTGGCGGTGTCGGGCTTCTGCATGATCGCCTGCTGCTGGGTGGGATGATTGTCGTCGAATGGGTACCTGTTCTTGAGACATCCATCTACAGATATACCTTTCTGGTTGTGCGTCTTGCACATAATTGGGCAAAACGACACAGACTGCGTGGTTAGCTCGTGGTCTGCATGTTTCTGTGTCTAGTGATAATAGGCTGGTGCTGACTGTGGTAGTTGGTTGTGCTTGCACATAATTGGGCAAATCGACGACGGCTGCTTGGTTAGCTTCTGGTCTGCATGTTTCGGTGTCCAGCGGTAATAGGCTGGTGCTGGCTGTGGTAGTTGGTTGTGTTGGCCTATTGGCTACTGGTTGGAATTTTTCCCAAAGGTTACTGGGCAAGAATTCAGCTGCGAACTAGTGAGTGGCAGTTAGCGTGTGCAGCCTTTTGCGGTAACGGGTGTCACCGTTTCGTTCCAGTGGAGCGTCTTACGGTTATGTGCTCCAAAATGTCTGGAGTCTTGTTCGTAATACATCACCACTTTCAGGCGTTGAAGCCAAGATTCACCCTGAATGATAACCTCAACGAGGTTTGCTACTACCAAGAAGCTTTCGTGGTCGGTCACTTTTCCGAGGGTAAATGGCGTGCGGAACTTGCCTTTGATTGCCATTTCTGTCTTTGCTTCGGCTAGATAGGCGGAGGCATGATAGGGTTCTCCCATGAACCTGCGGGTATTCGATCTTCCCTAATCATGCACGTCAATGCTTCTGTATCTAGTAGTGCGTTGAAGGTTATTTTCTGTATTGTGACGGGGATCCTTGGTAGTAGGTCATCGTGGGTAATGTTTAGCCGCGCCAGTTCGTTTCGTCCGGCTGGGCGGTGAGCTGGCGCAGCTCGACCGGAGTGTCGTTTCCCGAGTTCCTGGTTGAACAACCTCGGTGCCAATGCCTTTGGGGGCAGAAGTGGCACCTTGGTAGTTGTTCTGCTGTGGATGGACGTTTGGCAGCTGGTGTGGGGTTGGTCGTCTTTATTGTTGCCTGTTTCAAGTTTTCTTCAATTTTTGTGAGGTGGGAGACCATTTCCCCTACTGTTGTCGGCATGTGACACTGAATTGGATTCCTCAGTGTCGGCAGGAGGAGGTCCGTGAACAGCTCCAAGTGCCGGTTGTGTCTAGCTTTAAGCGGTGGGCTTGCCGCATCTTAGTGCCAAGGAAGGCGGCTACTGGTTGAGACGCAATCTGCTTCTGTCCGTAATACCCGTAGGTTATTTTGGCTATAACGGTTGGACTGTCGTACTTTTCCAGAAAGAACTTTTTGAATTCGTTGTAGCTGGGTTGGAACATCTCGAGTGACTGTTTGGCCTCGGAATTGAGCGCTCGTTGTAGATACATCCGTGTTCACTGCTTCCATCTGTTGAAGGAATTCTACGGGATCCTCCAGAAGGATGCCAGAGAAGATAGGTTTTTCTGCTTTGGAGGTCGCTGTGGCGACGTGATACAGGTCTTCCACTAGCACCTTAATTGTAACCATTTTGCTGGTTTGTTGTGTTTGTTGAGCGACACTGGGTTCTTGCAGTGCCAGAACTATTGGTAGTTGTGTGTCTTCCTGTGTTGGAGGCGGCTGGTTGGTGTTCGGATAGACGTTCGATATCGCTTGACTCCTCGTCTCGGGCATGCTGATGGTTCTTGCAAGCGCGCTGTTTGCAAAATCTTCTGTGAAGACGTCCCAATCACGTTGGACGCCACTTGTTATCATTAGAGTGAGCGGCGTGATTTACTGGTAGGACAACGTGAGGGTGTAAAGAATTATGATATAAATATAAGAACTATAAATTGAACATATATACAAGTATAGAGGTTCAGAAATCTTCGGTAGTCTTTGGAATTCTTCGGAGAGCTTCGGAATGTTCTTGTGAGGCCAAGTAAGAACTTGAATAACGATAGTTAGAAAATATTTACAGTTTTAAAGGGTCCAGACATCTTCGGCTGTCTTCGGAACTTTTCAGAAGGCTTTATGTTTTACTTGTGAGACAATCTGAGAGTGAAAAGAATTATCGTATGTACAGCTTGGAGTAGTTCGGAAGTCTTCGGTGATATTCGGAACCCTTCGGAAGACGTCGTGGTAGTGGTGCCTTAGGCCTCGTCGAGTGCGTCGACGTTGAACTCTACGCAGATGTCCCAAAGGTAGAATTGACAGACGCAATCGGTGTCATCACAATGAACGTAGTTTATTAACTGTATATTGATGAATTATAGTGGCATGCTCCAGGTACGGCGGCGTACAACGTCACTGTCGGAGAAAAAGCAGGCTATGAGGAGCACTAAGGAATGTCTTTCGGAGAACTTGTAATTGTATTTATACACTTGTATTTTCTATGCTAATGAAATTGTGTGCGTCAATGTCCAAATTTTGTTTGTCCAATGAGCGTAAAGATTTTTGGGTAGCACAAAAAATGGTTTGGAAATTCTCGCGATTCGTTGGTTTGTCCAGTGTTTAGCTCGCGTAGTTTGATATAGTTACCTCTATTTACCTATATTTTCTGCAAAATTCAAGGGTAATCTTTCGGACGATATGCTTTTAACCCAATGCAACAAATATGGTTCTAGTACCATGGTACTGCAAGACTTATTCAATTGCCACTATAAATCTTTCACCTGAAACTTCTGCATCAAGTTTGATAAGAAGAGAACAATCTGCATTGTGGCCTGCAAGATTGCCTAATTCTTGTTGGATGACACATGGAAACTTTAATATGCGCTATGCCTATAAATAACCTCTTGTGACGAGCATATTTAGAATGCCGTTAACTTATATTTTCCAGTGACTTACTCTAAGGTTGCTACACGTTAAATGAATTAACTCGTAACTTGACCTTTCACTTATTAGGTATCCAAGTTTCCATCTTTTATATTTATTAAATTTATTGTATTTTGTATAAAAGTAAAGGAAGTCCTTTTATTTTCTAAATGCGGTACTAGGTATTTTATAAATTATTATTTATATTCCAAGAACAACATGGTTTAGATATGTATAAATATGTTAAGATACATCGGAGATTTTTATCACTCTCGAGAAAATTATGTGAACACGCGCTATTGAAGTGGCCGATCTCTATTCTAATTCGATGCAAGATATCAACCGATTTAAATAAGCCAATCCCGTGAGAAACAAATAGATACTGGGACAATGGAGTAATTACACGAACATTTTAGTCCTGAATTCACGAAAACGACGTACTTTCGGAGAGTGCGGTTACCGCGCGTGTCGATGTAGTGCTCGAGTACCTGGTTCCTTCCTTGTTACCTTTTCTTTATATGGCACCATAGAGAATTTGGAAGCAACAGAGCTATTAAATTTAAGAAAACCTAATCACAAAGATCTGGAAGACGCTTGTCCCAGAGATCACGAACCGTAGGTGTTAATAATTTCATAACTTGTAGATAGGAATTTTTACGATTGAGCTCTAATCATTAATTATGTAAAGGGCCGGAATAACGGAAACAATGACACCCAACGTGTCCTCTTTTTATTTACTTGTTAATTATAAAATGTCAAGATTGACTTCTTTCTTTCTTTTATGAATAATAAAAATTTACCGATTGCATCGTAAACTACGTATAATAACCTATAATAAATTATGGTTAGTGTTATTTTTTGTGTCTATTAAAATTTAAAATGTTGTCTTTGCAAACACGACGGAATAAATACTTGCTCTCTGTGGGATAAGAATTACTATCTAAACTAAAAACATGGGTTTTTATCGAACAGGAAACATCTTTAAATTTTGTAACTAAATAAATTTTTTAAGTACTAAATTAAAAGTAAAAGCCTCTTAGTATTTTTAACTTTTTAGAAGAATAAATTTCTTATTGTACAGCTTGAGTAAATTTTAATACTTTGCAGTACATTACGCGCAATTTTTAGTGGTTTGCTTTTGTACTATTCCACGTAACTTATTGCGAATTATCTTAAAATAACACAGTAAATATGATTTTCTTGTATCTAGATGGGTTTTTTTGAAGTGAAAATCAATCTATAAGCTTTCAATAAAGTTAATGATTTAAAATTGTGATTTTTGGGAATATTTTAACGTAGTTTACATCTATTTGGATGTAAATCTTTAAAAAAATTTACCTAATAACGCTTTAAAGGCTAGTGCTTAGTACGTAACCTATAAATAATTTATTCTCGTAAATAGTCCTGTATAGACTAACTTGTTTTTTTAATAAATCACTTTGGCTTATCTGCAATTTGTCTTTGCGAATAATTTTGTTTGTTTTTTACACTAAAGTATACTAATCGTTTATGTAAATTTTTGTAGGATAAATACTTGTAATGTTTAGTCACTCTTTAAAATATTTACCTTATAGTGATTTATTTAAGATTTCGATGTTTAATAAGCATTTCTTTCCCGTGTGCATGCTAAAATTTTTTATTTAGATAGACTTTTGTAAAAATTTTCTTTTAGCATATTTTGTTTATTTATTTATTGACTAAACCTACCTTTTAATACTTTTTAGTTGCCGCCTTACTAATAAAAACGTGCAAGTTAAATTTTTTAGAAATTTTTTCAAGAATTAAATTTAAACATTTAAGACAAGATATTTATGTTTAAAAACTCGGGTCCTTCTTGTTCTCTCTTCGTCCCGGTAGCTACTATGGCATCCAACTGTTTCCAACTTCCTTCTTTTAATACATCTTCCTATATCTATCTACCTTTTCTTTTTTGTTAATCGCCGTACAATCTGGGAACCAGGAAACGCTGACTTTGGGCTATGTTGTGCGGACCTCGTTTTTAGTCGTCCGTCGTGTTGTAAGCACGCTAATTACCGTAGGAGTTCAACTTCTTTGCGTCGGTTAATCATGCATGACTCTGGACATAAGTATTACGCAGCCTACAAATTCGGCTGCATGAATGATTGTCGCGACCTAAGCCCATTAGATGACAAAACAAGTCAGGAGTTTACCTGGTTTGTTACCAAACGACAAGGCCGCTTCTTGCTTCTCAAATCTTCAAAATTTTATCGTCGACAAGTGAAGTACCTACGCGGTAGCTAAACACGATAGTTTGTAGGTAAAAGGAGAAGCTAACAAAGAATTGAAAGAAATCACTTCGCCGAACTTGAACTTCACATACATCCTATTTCGTATTACGCTGATAGTAAACCCCTTCCTTTTAAGAAGCTTAGTTCTCACCAACTACAGTACCGCACCCTTTTACGCTTCCCATGCCACATTCTTTTAGCCTGAGAACGCAAACGTATACCGTTTGCGTACTATAAATTACGGGTTAATGTCCTGGAATTAGTGCAAAATTATAATCGTTGAAATATTCACATAAAGCTTAGCTAATAATGGAAAAGCAAAACTTTTCCATGCTGGGTTTAAAAATCCGTTAAATTTAATTATTAAAATAAAATGTAAGACTAAAAACGCGCAACAATTGCCATTTTACTTGCCTTGCCTTTTGTAAATTTGCTTGTCGATGGCATAGGCAATCCCCTACCCACGGTAAACCGGTCCCTTGTGAGGTCAACAGAACGGGTATCGCTTTTCGAAGCTTCAGTGTGGTCAAAAGAAAATTCCCTTTTAACGGTTCCGCGGGATCACCTTTTTAATTTAGTTTTAAATATACCGATGTCTTTATCTAATGGTTTTAGCTTTATCTTGGGAATATCTTTAGGAATTATTATGGAATTTTACCTCTAGGGGGAGATTATCTTTTTGTTCCTATAGTTGGAAAACATTTTTTTTGGAATTTTAATTGACTGATATTTTGAAACCAATCTGAATGAGATGTGAAAATTGAAATAAAGAACCTAACTGGCTTTTAGCTTTGCAATTTGTTAGGGTAGTCAGAAAAATTTGTTCGATTCAGATGCCAAATAGGCATAGTAAGATTTAGATGCTTATCTGTATTTTTGTAAATATCTTTTGTAAAACGTGTAATATATAAAAATGTTTATATTTATAAAAATAAAATTAATAGTCGAGTTAAAATTTCTATCAGTAAATAGAGACAAATAACTAGTTAAACTTAGTTATATCTTAAGATTCTGAATTCAATTTAGTGCTGTAGGATATTAGGTTAAGAAATATCTCTTGCTTTCTTACAAAATATGTTGCTGGCGGGAATTGCAGCAAAAAATACTGGGCGCGCAATACAGAGGTAGCCTGTCAATTAGTGGCTCGTTTCTTTTCCGTTTCTTGATTTAGTGCGGTCTTTTTAAGAAAAGTCAGGTGGCGCCTAAAAAACTTAACTTAGTCATTAAAGCCTTTAGGTTATAAGTGGTTGCCCAGACGTGGGTAAGCAAGAGGGTTTTCTCTTTCTTTGTAATTTTGCAGCGATTGTTACGTGTTTAGTGAATTAACTCGTAACAAGCTCTTTCACTTATTAGATAGCCAAGTTTTCATCTCTTACTTTGTATACAAAAAATTCTTTTTGTTTTCTAAATACCGCCATGGTTATTTTATAAATTATTATTTACATTGTAGGAATAAAGTTGTTTATACTTATAATGTTAAGATGCCGCATCGGGGATTTTTATAGTTCTCGGGAAAAATTATGTGAACGCCCGCTATTGAAGTGACGGCGTTCTCTATTCTAATCGAATGTAAGACACCAGCCGATTTGAATAAGCCAATCGCGTGAGAGACGAATAGGTGCTAGGACAATAGGGTAACTACGTGAACACTTCAGTACCGCAATTCACAGAAACGATTGTTTTCGGATAGTGCGATTACTGCGTGTAGTGCTTAAGTTTCTTGTTCCTTCCTTATTACATTTTCCTTACAGGGCACTACGGAGATATTGAAGGTAAACACGTTAATAAATTTGAGAAAACAGAATCACCAAGACCCTGAGAGAAACTTTCAACATAGGTCATGATCTGTAATTAATAATATACTTATAATTAGTAGATAGAAATTTTCACGATTGATTTTTAATAATTAATTAAGTAAGAGGCACTGTAACGGTGACAAGGTATACAATAAACTGACAGTGAATTCTGTTGTCGCTTGAAAATATATAATCAAGTCGAAAACTTATCAGAGCGAGTATGGTAGTGCTGTTTAATGTCAGTAACAACACAATCTCGGGGCCTACATTTAAGTTTTCATTTAAACAAGAAGGTATCTTTCTGAAAAACTTTCGTTAAAAACTTTTCAAGCAGTCCGTGTCAGGAATTGAACCCAGTACCTTTGCAATAGTATTTGCACGCGAGCGCACGGAGTCGCTAATTAGGGATATCAACAAACCCTAGCCAACGCAGTGATTTTAGAAATATTTTGTATCTCGAAATTGAGAATCCGTGTCCATTACGATTTTTCTGCATATTTTGGGTCACATCCCAATCTTCTCGCTCAAAGTTTATTATATTTTCTGCTTAATAACCCGTATACTATATCCTCTCATTATGTAGTATAAAAATAATGACGGTTAACTGCAATTAACAAAACATTTGTTTTAGTGCAATTAAGCCCGTTTGGAAGTGGGAATGTGTTAATAACAACTGTCAAAAGCAGCGTGTTAGATCAAGCTCAGACGACCCGATTACTGGTTTAGGAGTTTGTCAATTGCTATGTTGCAAAGATGGTTCTCTCTGGCCAAAACCAACTGGAACCGTTTCCATTGGTAAAAAATTGGTGATACTAGATCCAAACAACATTAATGTCTTTTCTGGTCATAGTGAAAATGTGTTGAATGATCTAATTCCTGCTGGTATAGAAAATTTTCTAGGTAGAATACAATCGCTTGCTCAAAAACAATCCATTGCTCCAGAAGGGAAAACTCTTGAAGTTACTTTAGACATTTTAAATCCCGAAATCAAGAAATTGACGTTACATCTTAATGAAGGTTACAAACTGCAGGTTTCCGAATCTTCTGAAGGATTAATTCAAGCTATCATAACTGCAGACAACTATTTTGGGGGTCGGCATGGTTTAGAAACCCTGGGGCAACTCATAATCTATGATGAAATATACTATAACCTTAAAATACCTAGCGAAGTTTTTATTACAGACATGCCTGTTTATACCTACAGGGGAATTATGCTAGATACTTCCCGAAATTATATTTCTAAAGAAGCAATTAAACGAACAATTGATGGTATGTCCGCAGCCAAGTTGAACACCTTTCACTGGCATATTACTGATAGTCATAGTTTTCCATACGTTAGTTCTTCCCATCCAGAATTAGCCCAAATTGGAGCCTACGGTCAAGGTCAAGTTTACACTGCAGAAGATGTCGCAGAAATCGTTCGATTTGGTCTAGAGCATGGAGTGAGAATTTTGCCGGAACTTGATGCACCTGCACACGTTGGAGAAGGCTGGCAAGATACAAACTTTCTTGTTTGTTTTAAAAAAGAGCCGTGGGCAGATCATTGTTTGCAACCGCCTTGTGGACAATTTGATCCGACCAAAGACGAGTTGTATGACGTTTTGGAAGGTAAGATTTTTGTTCGATTTGTTTATAGATTCAAATATTTTAAATAAATGTAACAAAATTTGCTGCAGAAATAGTACCATATTCTAAGGATACTTGTCATTGTGATTACGTTCGAGATTATAGCTTCCATGGTAGGGATACGCGCATCTCTACACTCTGTTTGTAAAAGCTCGTCCCCTGTTTGTTGGTTCAATTTATCAGCGGTTTCTAAATGTACATTGTTTGGATTTTGCGTATAAAATACTCAACTTTCAACTTAATTTGTATTTTACATGTAACTTCCAAACAAATTTAAAATCTGTTTTCAAATCTCAAAAATTCGGTTAAGAAGTACTAAATATTCCTAGCATAATAAATATGTAAATGTTTACATTTAGATGATGGTCTTCGAAAGATATGTAAAGAATAAAAGAATATCGATTTATCTAAGTCGCTGCAAACGCTTCAATAACATTTTGTTGTATTCAATACCGCCATTCTAGACGTTTTCTAACGCGAAGATATTTTCTAAAAATAAAAGATAATTAAGAGCAACGCGAGTTAAGGTTCGGGCCTTGGGAGCTGCCTTTTTAAAAACCAGTTCCAAAACTTTTTAACAATTTTTATTCATTAATACAGAATTTCCTTATGGAATTTTGACAAGTTAATTAAATATTACTTTAAATCGAAATTACACTAGTTAATTGTACTATGGTGAGTAGCCTAAGCAACTGCAATGTTAAAGCTGAATACTTTGACTGACTGCCGAGTCTTGGAGCTCCCGGACCTTTTATAATGTTCCTATCCCCTCACATGGCTGTCTTCTTAATACTATTCATAATTACAATGTTGTAATCTTAATTTCTAAGTAATCACGGTACCTGACCGTCTGTTACCTGACATCTGTAGTGTCACTATCGTCTGCGATACAAAGTAGCGCATCCGTTCTTATGAACGTTAATAAACTTTACAAATTGTCCTTGTATTTACAATGTTGCACTTCACTTGGGGTATTCTTAACATTTTCTAATAATTTCCTAATTATTCTATTTTAATATGTATACAACAATTGGGGGATACATAACTCCTCCGGACGTACATTAAAAATTAAGGGTTTTCTTTTTCTTGATTTTTAGTTTAAGATTCATTTAATTTCATTGCTTAAAATTCATAGTTTCTAATGGTACATTTGTTTCTTTGCTTACCTTTTGTTGCCTTAAATCTAAAACTGTTTTCTTTATTTTTATACCTAATATACATTTTGTAAATTACATAAATGATCAATAAAATAGTTAACATAATTAATACAATTATACAGAAATGTGAAAACAATTAATCTGAAAAGAAAACGAACAAAAATATGTCAGTACTACAATTACAATTCATCTCGCCGTGTAGTATCATCATCTTCAGTCTCTTCTTCAACTGGCTCTTCTGCTGCAGCATCCTCAACACCACCTGACTCTACAAACTTAGATAACCCTTTAAAAGTCCTAGGACCATTGTAATCAATAACTTTGTTGTTTTCTTTCTTGTATAGTTTAATTGTAGGGAAGCTTGTAATACGAGTATGTTCGAGTTCATTTGCTGTGGAATCAATTTTAGCAATAACAACATCAACATTACTTTCAAAGTGCTCTGCAACTTTTTCATAAATAGGGACCAACTGTTTACAATGACCACACCATGGAGCATAAAATTCTACAAGGACGTCCTTGGATTTATCTAATACAACTTCATCGAAATTGCTTGCAACAAGAACACGCACGGGTTGTTTATTCCAATCTTCAGAAAGTTCTTGACTTAATAAATGTTGTTTAAGTTCACCTTTTAAGAACTTATCTACAAATGTAGTTATGCTTTCAGCATCAAGTTCGGACGATTCAGGTTTGAATTTTGACATTTCTTCCTCAAGTTTAATAATACGTGCAGTGGGAACCTCTTCTTTTTTTAATTCCAAAGAATTCTAAAATTCGCTGGTAGTCTTCCTCCTCTACATCGATTGTAACAAACAAAATTTTAGATTTGTAAGGTTTGGCGACAGAACGAGCAGCAGATACAATAGCACTGGTTTTGTCATCACTTTTAGAAACAAAGATGAGTAAATGGCTCTTAATTTCACCTCCAAAGATCTTAGGTGCCGTTTCATGATTGAATTCTACGAGGTTTGGTAGCGACTCTGATGTAACAAAACTTTTGATGTTCTGTTCAGTATGTTTACCTTCAAAAAATGGATTTTCCTTCGTCGAACTGTTTAAATAAGACAATAGAACCACATGTAGCTTCATATTCCTTGTAAATTGCTTCGTCAGAAGTGATTCCGAACTGATAATCATCGACAGCATTAGCAACAGATAAATAAGCTTTAGCTTTATCTGAAGTTTGATCTGAGAAGAAACCAACAACTGCAACTTTATTTTCTTCAATAAATTGTTTAGCTTCCTCGACTGTCTTAAGCTCTTTAGCTGCAGGACCAGTTTTCTTTTCAAGCCAAGCTACTATTTGGGCAGCATCACGTCCTCCTGAATAATCAATAGGCTGTCCATTTCTAAAGAATTTAAGGGTAGGATAACCTTTGACATCATATTCCTTAGCAAGATCTTCCTCTTCGGTAGCATCAATTTTACCAAGCTTTATCTTTGACTCTTTGTCTGCTAATTCTTTTGCAGCTTTGGAATATTCTGGTGCAAGGGCTTGACAATGTCCACACCATGGTGCATCGTCATAGCAAGCAGAATTTTTAAAAATTTGATCTATATCAACCAAAAATTCTTCACGAGTATGGTATTTTTTTTGGTGCAAGTTATCTCGAATTGACTGTAAATCCATGGGTCGTTGGATAATATTTTGATAGTTTTTGACTAAATTCGTATTAACAGGAAATAATAATGGTTGTACATCTGGTATATCATGAAGTTCATTTAAGATTTCTTCAAGAATACTAGATAGTATAACAATTGGATCGGTTGGCAGGTTTATTATGTTTTGTCAGATAATCGCAATGTAGTTCAGAATTAGGCCGATACAGGTTTCTTGCATGCATTGTATCTCTAGGAACTTTCGAAACTAAGGTACTTCGTTTCATTTCTTCAGAATGCATTTCGTAGAATAGAACATATGCTTCTGCTTTTACAAGTGTTTTAGAGGATATACTGCACACCGTGGAATCGTTATATTCATGCCATACAAATGAGTACGGGTGTCAACAGTATGCGATGTAATGGCCTTTCAAAGTAGTCCCACTGTGTTTCGATATTGCATACAGGTTATAATGACAATTTCCAAGATTTGTTTCTGCAGCGTAGTGTCGCATATCTAGACCTGCTAATGGAAAATCTATAGGCGTAGTTAGCTTTCTTTGATATGTACCTGCAGGTGAAAACCGTTTTAAGTGTATCACTAATATTTTAGGAAACCTCTGTATGGACAGTGATTTGATGCATTTTCTCCTTTATTTGCACTTAAAACATACCGGTTTTTCGTCGTCATCCAATGTTTCAGGCCTAGTAAATGATCTAGACAAAGCTGTAACGTTAAGCAGCCAGTGTGCTTAGGTATAGCTAGTGATAGATCCCAAAAGACTTCGAAAGTTACAGAAGAATGATTACAGTGTGTGCAACGTACTGTTGATTTTAACTGTCCAGCAAAAATATCAACAATTTTGGAATTGTTACTTAAATATTGCTGCCAGGATTCATTACCTTGTCAGAGTCACTTAATGGTTCATTTAATTCTGACAATATAGGAATTTGATTGAGGTAACCTGATTAACGTCTTCATGAATACCATCTAGCAAGTACCGCATAAACTCTTGTGCGTCTTGTTGATAGAAGCCCATAAAACTAGGTGCAAATCGATGAAAGTGTGATTTCAAGTTATTAGTATTAATCACTTTGTCGAAAGTGTCTTCAGACCACAGATCTTTTATTACTTGTGCAAAAGATTTAATTAAAGCTCCTTTCATGGTTGAAGTGCTTGTATTGATATGCTTCGAAAACGCATTATGTTTAATATATTCAAGTAATAATTTTGTATTTGAGAGGCACTGAACTATACAGTTTATAAAACAAGTATTGCCAATATTTTCCAATCCTTTTTTGCCTAAATTTGTAATTGTATTTGAAAAATCATTTAAGTTCTTAAAGTAAGGATCGAGTTGTGATGCATTAATTGTATGTTGGAGATGAGTAGATGTATTTGAAGAATGGCTCAATCTGTTAGAGCAATTAGGGTTTTTTTGAAATTTCTTCTATTGTAAAAGCGATCAGTGTTTTATTTTCTTCCATGTCAACATTATTTAGCTGTTTCTTAAAGACAGTGCAAGATGATCGAATGTTTTGGTTTTCTAAACTGTAACATTTTGAAGGCAGGTCAAAAATTTCACTTAAATCTTTGGAAGGTGGAATGGTTCCTAATATGGATGCAGCATTACCTCTTTGAATACTATGCCAATTCTTTGTAATAAAAATGAAGTGGCTCTTTGATCAAAGGTATTATAATAGATTCGTCTACCAATTTCCTTTATGAATTCCAATCCTTGACTACCTAGAACCCCTAAGGTTTCAATTGAAACTGGGTAAAAGATATAAAGGTCTGATAAAGAGGAATATTTTTTGTTTTTTATTCTTTCGCCAGCTTTTGCTGCTGCTCCAGTTTTGTTGGAACAAGCAGTAACATGAGAACTAGCGAGAGTGTTGGTACATGTAAAATCCCACATTACTGCTTTACCGTATTTCCAAGGAATTAAACTAATGCCGTCAGGTCTTTTACCGTCTTCTCTGAATAAATATGTAGGTTCCAGAATAGAAGGAACATCGGCAGAGACTAAAGCTCGTTTAATTAAATCGTTAACTGCTTTGTGCCTGGAATGCCTTCCTGCACTAAGCCTGCAACTTAATCCATGTATACCTAACTCGTCTGCAGCTGATCCACAAATGCACGAGTGTGGTGTACACAACCGAGTACCAAGCCTGAGTCCTACAGCAATTCTAAACGAATTATTATCTAATAATGTGCCCAGAGATGCTATTGGAAGAGCGAATAACCATGCGCTGGCATATTTCGAAGAAACTGCAAGAATACGAGCCCTATGTGTATTATTGGTAGCTGATTCTAGCAACTTATTGGAAGATATATCCAGCAATGGTATATCCCATTCTTTTTGGACGAGTTTGTTTATTTTAATTTCATTTAAATTTGTTGCAGACTTCCAAAGTTCTTCAGCTTGCAAAAAGAAATTATCAATAGATATATTGCAGATAGCATTAGAAAAGATTGATCTAATTGTAGGTAAAGATGAATGAAAAGAAGACAGGTAAGCAGGTAGTAAAAGTGAAGTTGAAAGACGGACACCTAATCCGCCTCTGTTTATTGGAAGAGATGCTTGCGACCATTCGAAATGGTTCAGTTTGATATTTATTACTTCCTCCAAAGTGCATCGTAATAGTTCGTCAAATATCTCAAGAGATTGCATACAAGTCCAAGTTGGGCTACATCTGAGGATGTACATCAATTTAGGAATAGCAAAACAATTCTTAATCAGACAAAATGAGATATGATTTGGAATAGAAGATGACTTTAAACGAGAGCGAATGGAGGACATCAATTCGATTTTTTTATTGATACTTTCTGGAATCGCTTCAGTACAGAGTGGTGCGCCAAGTAGGGTTCAATTACTTTTATTTGGTATCTGAATACCTGGTGCGATCATGTTTAAGAGTGAAATGGTTTTGTTAAAATTGGATGGAGGTGAACATAACAGTTCACATTTATTAAAATTAAGTTCCAAACCAAACGACTTAGCGATTGAAATTATCTTTTCGAAATTTTGGATTACGGAATGAATCTCACCACCAATACAACCGTCATCTAAATACCAAATATTAAACTCTGTGTTTAATGAGTTAATAAGGTTGTTTATTGCCAGACAGAAAATTGCCGGGCCTAAAGGATTGCCTTGTTGTATACCTCTTTCGGAATTAATTATGTTATCACCAAAAAACAGAAATGAAGGATTTGCATAACATTGTTGAAGAAAAGGCAATAGATGGGGAATGTGGTTGTAAATATTATGTAATAAAATATCTCGATTAAGTGAGTTGAAAGCATTTTTAAAATCAAGCTTAAGAAGAATGTTATTGGGATTATTAATTAAATATATACGTGCAGCGTGTGTTACAATTTCACAACCGCCTGAAGTCCCAAATCCAAACTGTTTGGGCCTGAAAAGATTTCCTAATTTCTCCTTTATATTCCAGCACGATAATTAAGCTGCAAGTCTTCGATAAAAAGTACCTACGGCTATTGGTCTAATGCCGCCGTCCTTTTTTTAAGTGCGCATAAAGAGGCGCCATATAAAATAAGACAAATTTCGGAAGATATCTTGCCCGAGAGCATTAGGTTACATAAATCAGTTAAAGATGATAAAAGCTTTTGTCCAAATATACCAGTGGAATAACTCAAAATGTCTTGTAAATGTGAAGGCCGTAGGGCGTCAATACCTCCAGCGGAACTAGACTTAAAAGATTTGATACCTGCTAAAACTTCTTCACGATTAACTGTGAAATTTGAATTAGTTTTCATAAAGGAAATTGGCGGCGAAATTGATTTTGGATGTTTCTTTTGTATATCTTCTAAAACTGTAGCGTCTATATTTAAAAAAGATTCATTTGAACTTAAAATTTTAACCGCAGAGGATAAATCGCCATCTGAAACTTTTGATATGATTTGTTTCGAAATATTCGTTTTAAAGGTAGCTATGCCACTTCTACTACTGAGAGAAACAACTTCTTCAACGGACAAAGGGTTTCGTAAATTTTCTAATATTATTTTCGAAATTGATTTGTCTTTATTGCTTAAATTTCCACTAGGAATCGATAGGGATAGGTAAGGGAATAATAAGAGTTCTTTCCATGCTGACATTGAGCTTTTTAACGCAAGTGTCAATAAGCTCACATAATTTCTTGCCACCTGAGCTCTCGCTGATTTTGGTATACGCTTAACGACGAAAACTCTTGACAATTTCAGATTTTTTAATATGTATTCTAATGCAGGCTCTTCGTCATTGTTCAAAGATTTATTTTCACTTAATTGTAAAATTTGGCTATTTTCTTTAAAAACTTGGCTCTGGTAACAGTTACTGCTGTTTTCTTTATGTATTTTACTAAAGTGAATGTTAAGTCCTTTAGAATTTTTAAATCTTCGTTTGCATATATTACAGAAATTTAAATCATATTTGGTTTTATCATGAATTGTAATATTGTCGCTGACATTTTCCATTTTGTTAATGATGTCACATTTTTTGTATGAATTTGTAAAAATATTCATTTTGATTAAGGATTGGGTCAATCAATTCTGTACCAGATCCCTTGTCAGCATGCAAGATCTTCTTAAAAAGAAATTTATTCGTTTATATATAATTGTTATCTTAGCCAAGTTCAACACAATAGTGACAGTAGCGTACAAAAGCAAGGATCATTGGTATAAGGGTAAAAACTATATATTCTCCATATAAAGTAAACCTCCAAAATTACTAAAAAAGTCTTCTTGTAAAATATTTTAACTTAATAAATTGTAGAAATAAAATAATCTGAAATACTTGTGACAGATACTTGACATTAATTAATATTTGGTGTTAAATGTTGAATATATGATATTGTTTTGTAAGTGAATAATTGATTAGTACTGTTGTCGTAGTGCACTTTGTGCGTTTTTAATTCGCTCAGATGTTCTTTATAATTTTCCATAAGTTTCATGGCGTGGTTGAAGTTGTCTAGTTCTAGATGTTCGAGTTGCATGGGTTTTCGAATTATTTCTTCGTCTTCGATTGGTATTGTCTTGATTTGTAATTCGGGTAAGTTTGCTAATTTCTTGGTTGCTACGGGATCTTGATAAACTCTGATTACTTCATTTTTCAGTTTTAAATAACAATCTTCCTTAAGGGTGATTAATTTACTTCCGGTTAATGCTAAGTTGTTTTCGTCTTGATTGCAGTGGATTGTTGCTATTACTTATGTGGGGAAAATGGCTATCCATTTATTCTCTGTAACTTTTTTGAATTTTCATATTGGTGATTTGTACGGGTTTGGTTTCACAGTTCTCGTATTGATTTGAAAATTTTAATAATTATACTTCGCAAGGGCTGTCTTCTTGAATGGCTGTCGTTGTCAACGATTGGCATAAATATTGATTTGGTGTGACTTCATTACATTTTTTGTTTGTATAACCATATTTTAGTTCATTTAATGATAGGAATTTGGTTTTGGGTGTAATAACTTGGTACGTGCTAGTAACTTTCGTTGGAAAAGCAAATAAATGATAATAATTATAATTGTTAATCTCTACTATTGGGATTTCTGTTAGAAATGTTATGTCGTTATTTTTTACATAACCTTTAACTATAGCTATTTTTTCAAACACTAAAATGTTTGATTCTATTACATCAAAGGGTAATTTACGGTATGTTATAAATGATCTAATTCTTAATAATTCCTTCAATAAATCAATTGGTTCTATGATACTGGAATGTAAAGTATTTAATTTTGTAAATGTTACTGCATTTCCTAACGTGGCTAAAATTTGTTGAATTAAAGTAAGGGTTGATATTATTTAAGTGTATATTGTGTTGAATCTAATTAAATCTCGCATGCCTAACATGGTAGTTTGCATGCTAGTTTCAAGGGTTTGTATTCGGTTGGCTATACTATCTTGGTTTCTAACTAGTTTTTTTTTTCGTTTCGTTGAATTTTATAATAGTTGGTTGAGTTAATAATATTTGGTTGCTAATTATGGTTTTTATACCGTTTTGGTTTTCAATTATTTGTTGTATTGCATTATCATAACGTTCTGCGTCTAAATTGTCTGTGATTGCATTTATTATGTTTCCTAATCCGTTGATTAGTCAGTCCTCTTGTTCGTCTTGCCGTTTGTTCTGTAGGTATTAGTCGGTTAATTTTATCTTCTATGTTTCTCAAAATACTTTCTATTATCATTTTGATTGCGTATTCCTTTCCGAAATTTGTTGTGTCCATGGATTATTTTAATCAGTAATAATTGTTTTTGATTATTTGAAATTCTTGTTTTAATTCCGTTAAGTCGAATTTTTGTGCAAAGGTCCAATAGTCTATGGTATTTTGCATACTCCTAATTTTATTGGTGGTATACTGGGGTTGTTTTTGTATCTTCAATTATTATTTCGGTGTCCGTTCTACCTGGGTGGAGATTGACGGTAAGGGCGATGATTATCCATCTGAAAGTACAGGGTGTCTTAAGTTTTTCAAGTGAATATATTTTGTTATTCTGCCGTTGTCTACTACGGCTATTTTTTGTCCAATATTCTTTTAATTTTAAAAGGGCCTAAATTTCTGGGTTCCGTCTTGTGTCGTTTGTTTTGGAAATTTTTCTCGTATACGGTTTGTCCTATTGAGAATTTATTTGCGTCGGTATTTTTATTGCGGGTTGTGGTAATACGTTCCTTGTCGTTATCTAATTTACACTTTACTTTGTCATAAGTTATTTTTAGTTTTTCTTTATGATCCTTGGCATATTGCTGATATACTTCTTTGTTTTAATGTATTTCATAGGGGTTGCGTAAATCTGAATGTCCTAAAGTTAATTCTAATGGCGTAAAATTGGTTAATGAATGGATTGTGTTATAGTAGGCGATTAGTGCGTATGACATTAAATTAGTAATGTGTTCTTTCTTATAAGTTATTCTTAGTAATCTGATTTGTTCTAACATGGTCGAATGTAGTCTTTCAATTAGTCCATTTGATTCAGGGTGGTTTTCAGTTATAAAATGAATTCTTATTTTGTGGAGTTCTAAAGTGCTTTGTATCGTTTTATTTTTAAATTCGCTACCATTGTCTAGAGTTATTGATTCGGGTGTTCCATAAAATGTGAAATATTGTAATAATCCTTGGGTCACGTCAATGCTATTTTTGGATGTGATTGATATTGCTTGGCCTGTTTTTGTAAATGCGTTTACAATTGTCAAATAACTTTGTGCTTCTACTACTAGAGTATCGGCATGTAATTTTTGAAAGGGTTTGTCAGGCATTTTACTTAACATTAAGGGTATTTTTGGGGGTTTCCTGTCGTATTTCGCTTTGTCACATAGTTTACATTGATTAATTAAGTCTGTAGTTAATTCTTTCATGTCCTCGAAATAATATCGTCTCATGATTTGCTTTAGGGTTTCATTAATTCCACGTTTGGTTGCTTTTTCCTTCGTGTTGGATTCGGATTACATCATTTATTTCGTCAGGGTCGTTTAAGGTTATTACTTTTCTTGTGCATCTTATAAGTTCAGTGTCGGAGTTATTAAATAATTTAACATATAATTCTGAAAATCGTTTATACAAGTTTTCGATGTTAAAATAAAAGTAAAATCGTTTTTTCTCGGGGGTGTATTCTTTTAGAATTTTAATTATTTGTTCTTCATTGTCGTCTTTGGTTATCTGAATTAGGTATATCTTCTTGTTATCTACTTTTGTATATTTTACAGGGTTGGGGTTGGGGTTGATTAAAACTTTGGTAATTATAAACTAATTGGGTTTGATATCGATGGCTTCGTTTAAAATTTTAAGCGCGGTTTTTGGCTTTTCATTTTGTGTTGAGTTTATGGTGTCCATCTCGTCTAGATCTTCTCTGATTTCCGTTTCCTATAATTGATTCCGTTGCCAGTGCGTTGAGCTGTATTCTACTTAAGGCGACTGCGTTATTATTATAAATTCCTTTCTTGTTTATGATCTCGTAGTCATATTCTTCTAATCGGATTTTGAATAGCCATACTAATGGTCTATGATCAGTGTATATATAAAATTTTCGTCCGTATAGGTATGATCTAAAATACTTTGTAGCCCAAATTATGACAAACAATTCTTTCTCTATCGTGTTGTATTTCTGTTCAGTTTCATTTAGGGTTCTGGATGCGTAGCTGATGGGTTTATCGTTACCTACTGTTCCTTGGCTCATTACTGCGCCTAATGTTACATTTGATGCGTCTGTCGTTAATATGAATGGTTTCGAAAAGTCAGTGTATTCTAATAGGGAGTGATTTGTTAATATACTTTTAATTTTATCTACGGCTTTAATAAATTCTGGGGTGTGTTCAATTTTATTTCCATTCTTTAGACAATTTGTCAGGAGCTTTATTATTTTAGCATAACCTTTAATAAATTTACGGTAGTAACCACTAAGGCATAAAAATCTTTTTATTTCTTTGTTTGTTTCTGGTATGGGGTAATTTAGTACTGCATTTGTTTTATCGGGGTTTGACATGACTCCTTGGAGTGTTATTATATGTCCTAAAAATGCTACTTCTTTCTGTAAAAATTCGCCCTTGTCTAATTGTACTTTGAAATGTGCTTTTCTCTTAATCTTTCGAATACTTCTCTTAATCTTTCTGTATGTTCCACTAATGATGTTGAATAATCTATGATATCGTCTAGCTATACAGGACATTTTTCGTTGTGTATCCCACGTAGTATTGTCCATAACTCGTTGAAAAGTTGCAGGTTAGTTTTTTAATCCAAATGGCATTCTTTTATACCTCTAGGTGTGCTGAAGGCTGTTTTTGGTATATCCTTTTATTCCATTTCTACTTGATGGTATCCTGAGGCGAGGTCTAATGTTGAAAAATATTGGCACTTGCCTAATTTATCTAAAATTTCGGTTATATTTGGTAGTGGGTATTTGTTGTCTACCGTTTTTTCATTTAGTTTTCTATAGTCTATTACCATTCCATATGTTCTCTTTCCTGATGCGTCTAATTTCTTGGGTACTATTAATACGGGGCTGTTCCATAGGGAGTTGGAGTGTTATATGTTATATGTTACTTTGTGCGGGTATAATTTGGTTACGAGGGAATCAAGAAGATTGATGTTTAAGAACGCTGTCTGGTGAAGTTAACGAGTTGTTATACTTAAGTGGGAACGTCTACCGCAGCGGAGTGGATTGCTTAATCTAAGAGATACACATGGTGTTTTCCAAGCTGGTCAAGAATGTATGCCATGGGGTGGTTATAATGTAGGTTTGATCGAATTTTATTAGTTTACGATAGGTGGTCCAAAGGCTTGTGTGCTGTTCGTGGATGAGCTGATGGTAATGCCGTTTCTTAGAGGATGCAATAGTCTTTGTACCGTCTTCTGTCAGCCGTGTATGTAAATGTGACGTTATTGATTAAGGTCGAGTTTGTGTTAGTCCTTTTTACTTTTTGTAGTCTATGTTTGCTTGATAACAGTGTGCGTCGTGCAGTGATGAGTTCAGGTATCCACAACGGCAGAAACTCGTAACGTGTAGTGTTTTTGTGCGATGGAGTTAGTGGCTGCAATGTAAATGTTTTGAATGATGGATTTCGCTAGGGTATGGTGATTGAAGTTCGCATAAGCGATGAACGGGAAAGATGAGTATAAGTTTTTGCAAGGGATCTAAGTATTGAGTCCAGTCGTTATAAGCTGAGACTGTCGCGAGTTCTAGGTTGGAAGTTGAATAGAATTTCAAAAGTAATAGGATTATGGACACTAGCCTTTTGGATGTGGGAGACATTCCAGGAAGAGAGTAAGTTAGCGGCAGAGGGTGGTAAGTGTGAGGTTGCAAAGATTCCCAGGCGGAATGAGACGCAGGGGTGTATAGATGTAAAGAGAATGGTGGTGAATGAAACTAGTGTTCCGTTTCCGTCGTTGTCGTCGCTAAACCATACAGTTGATTTAGAGTTGGAGTTAAAAGTTAGGAAGATTGGTTAGTATACAGTCGGTTGATGTAGGTGTTGCCTTTCGTGTATAGGAGATAAGCGGAAGTTAAAAAGAGGTACCTGTTTTGTAGTGGAGTTCAATCACTGTGTTTGAGGATACGAAAAGGAAGCGAGGCGGGATGTGTATAAGTATGGATCGGATATGATATTGGCGGAGATAAGGTTTGAGTTCGTAGGCTTAGGATGACCATTGAGCGGGAAATAAAAGGGAGGAATGGGATTTTATTGTTGATTAGGTATGGTTCTTGGACTAGTGCAATGTGAAAATGGTGGTTTTGGAGTATAGGGGTGGCTGCGTGTGTATGCTGGTTGAAGGTGGGAATGGAGTGGGTCTAGTGTCTGTCTTCTGAAGTGGTTTCTAGACCCCAAGGTCAGTGCGTAATTTGGTCATGTGCACGGATTGCTTATAGATGGGACATTCGAGGCTAGTGATAAAGTGGTCGTCAGAGCGATTGATTCAGGAACAATTGGCACAAATGAAAGTGGTAGTGGTTGTACTAAAGCAGTCTCTGATGAAATAGAGAGTAGTTGGGAATTGACAACGTATGGCCGAATGGTCGAAACGCTAGCAATTATAATAGCGAGTGACTGCTACAAGGTACTTGATTCTGTAGGATTTGACCCGACGAAAATGTGGGTGCTTCTGGTGAAGATGGATCTTAGTCTGAGAAAAACGTTCAGAATTAAGTTGTCAGAATTGTCAGTTTCGGGACGATGGATGGACGTTCAGGATTAAGTTGTCAGAGTAGTCAGTTTCGGGACGGTGCTTTTGGATCTAAAGAAGTCGTTGGCAACTAGGATGCCTACAGCGTTCCGTAGGTATATGTAATTTAGGACGTTGGTGGTGAGAATGTCCTTGTTGAAGTCGAAAATGATCAGTTGGATTTAGGGAGGTGAATATTATAGGAATTTTGTGTAAGGGAAGAAGTAAAATTAATATCAGTGGGATTATTTGTTCGGATGGCGACGGATGATTTGATGGGGCGGATGCTTTGGGTGTTGTGATATTTAGACCTAGTATATAGATCTGTAACGCGATTGCTGCAGAACCCCATTTCTATTGTTGTTTTTACCAGAATTAGTTTTTGGCACCTATAATCAAATATAAAATAAAAAGGACAGAATGTAAAGTATTTTTTAAATTATGAGTATTATAGTTATTTATCTCCTTTCACAGATATCTATGGAGACTTTGTAAAACAGTTCGATCCAGATATCTTTCATATGGGTGGTGATGAAGTTACTTTTCCATGTTGGAATTCATCTACTGAAATAACAAAGTGGATGCGCAATCAAGGATGGGGGACAGACGAAGCGGACTTTGTGAAGCTATGGAACGCATTCCAAAGCCGTGCTTTAGAAAGATTCGACAAGCAGGCAAAACAAGAGTTGCCAATAATTTTATGGTCGAGTACATTAACTGCACGTGACTATATTGAAAAATATCTATCAAAAGACAGATACGTTATACAAATATGGGCTAAAAGTGATGAACAAGAGATAAAGGACTTATTAGGATTAGGTTATAACGCAATTCTAACCAACTACGATGCTCTGTATCTGGATTGTGGAGTTGCAGCATGGGTAACCAATGGATCAAATTGGTGTTCACCTTATAAAGGATGGCATCAGCTTTATGACAATAGTCCAGCTAAAATAGGGGGTAGGTATTGACTTCTTTAGTAAAACTTTATTAAATTTCAAAATTCCAGGTGATTTTAAAAACCAGTTTCTTGGAGCCGAGGCTGCACTATGGTCTGAGCAAGCTGACGACGCATCGATCGATAACAGAATTTGGCCTAGAGCAGCTGCAATGGCAGAACGTTTGTGGGGCGAGCCAAAAACTATATGGCGCGAAGCAGAACAGCGTATGTTAATACATAGGCAACGACTTATTGAGAGAGGTATACATGCTGATACTTTGGAGCCTCAGTGGTGTATGCAACATCAGCAAAGTTGCCCGTTAGAGAAAATTAATTAAACAAAAAGTAGCAACATTGTTAGTTATGTTTATATTTTATTATTGATTATAGTGCAAGTATTTGCTTTATAATTATAAAGAATAATAGAATTAACATTGGTAAATTTTTGAGTGGCTTTAAATTTTTTAAATCCCCTAAACCTAACTAATGCAATAAATGTTAAAGCTTTTTAAACACAACGTAACAAGCCTACAACCGATCGTGGGTATGGCCAACTTATTGACTCCATATTTGATCATCTTGGACTTGAGGTCCACTAACGCCATGTGATTTTCCAATGCTCCACACGAAGGTACTACATTGGCCAGGAAGCGAGTTTTTTTTAACCTGAAAAATTTAGAATTTTGCCGAGCCCCTGCTGTTCCAATCAAGGTAGGGATCTTTAACGTGCGTGACAACACTCACACACGGGAACTCCATTTTATCTCTCATTCGAACGAGGGCGTATTTTGTAGAAAATTCTTGCCTAACAATTTTTAAGCGGACCGTGTGGGAATTCGAACCCGGGACCTTGAGCGTGGTAGCCATACGCATACCAACTACGTCACGAAGCCGCCTCACTAACGCCTTCCACAGATCTGGGTAATTCGTTTTATCAGAAGGCCGTTGCTTAGTCATCAGATAGTGGAAGCCACGATGTCGCTGCTTTAGCCGTATGATCTTTTCATCCTTTAGCTGTTGTCGGTAAAGTTCGCCCGGACTACCAAATTTATTTTAAACGCCCAAGCAAGTCCTCTGGATATATAAAGGTCTGTCATTATGTGTCAGGGAATATTCCGAAGGCATATCAAATACAACAACTTGAATATCTTCCGTGACCCCAAATCTCGCTTTGCCTGTGTCGCTGTAAAAAAAACCTGAACCAATCATAGCTCGGTCCAGACTTTCGTTCATCCTCACCAGCCTAACTGTTTGTTCGTTTTACTGCTTGCCGTTCGTCAGCATCACCGACGTCATCACTATCGGAAGGTGTCCACCGGTTAACGTGCACCACTACTGCTCTTCCTTTTGGGAACTTACGAATCCAATATACCATGTCGTTGATACTTTTGTAACTTCGTACAGACCTCTGCTAATGTCAGTAACTTTGACGACAGAACACGCTTTCGTTTGGGATTATATAGCCAAATGCGGTCGTCCATTTCAAAACCCGACTCCTGCACCTTGATGTCATATCTGGTCTTCATCGAATCGCTTGTGATCTGGATATTGTTCGATACATCACCATTGATGTCATGCATCTTGCGCTGGAGCGTTTTGACGTAGCGTGGTCATTACCCCATAGGTGATTATTAGAAGAAGTGAAATATTATTTGTGAAACGGAAAACAAAATAAAGTGAAGTTGAACGCCACTGTATCTAGCAAGTATTAAAAAGGGTGTCTTAGGGTAGATACAGGACATTTTAAAATTTTTTATTTAACCTTTCTAATAATGACGTATTTGAACGCATTTACTTATTTATGCGTCGACATTTTAATGATCTTTTTAAATAGCTAGTATGCCAGTTTGTTTATCTTCACCAATTACGTGTTTACCTTGATGAAACTCGATACGTTCAAAACCTTATTTTTACTTGTTTCTTTCTAATTCTGGACTTGTATATTTAACTTAGAACGTATTATACGACGTACAAATTATTATTTTTGCTAAATAGTATCTAATTATTAAATAATGAGCTTCTCTCTTATGAATTAAATTGGTTATGATTTGATTTGTATACAGTGTGCTCGCTATTGACTTTATGTAAAATAGTCGATTTACTCCTATTTAATGGTGGAATTGTTTGGTTTTCTTAACGTTAATAATATTTACATTTATCTTACGACCCCTATGACTTAATATACCCTTAAGCTACCCCTTTATCGTAGCAATATATATATATATATATATATATATATATATATATATATAGAAGCCCAGAATTGGAAAGATACGAGTAAAAATAGGGTTTATCTCCATCGAGTTTCATCAAGGTAAACACGTTATCGCCGAAGATAAACAAACTGGCATACTAGCTATTTAAAAAGATCATTAAAATATCAACGCATAAATAAGTAAAGGCGAGTTAAGGTTCGGTGTTTTTAAAAAACGTTTCCGAACTTTAACAAATTTATTTTATCTTAAAACAGAAATTAACATCGAATTTTGAATAACTGTAAAAATAACTTTAATTCAAAAACATTTAATTAATTGTAATAAGGTGAGCAGCTTGAACAACGAAGTATGGAGTTCGAAGACTGACTGCCGGGTCTTGAGCTCCCGGGCTTTTTATAATAACCTGCTCCTCACACGGCTGCGGGAACTTGCAGATCTCAGGTCTGCTTTTCTCTTAATTCTACACTTTATTACATTGTACCAATCTTATTTCTAGGTAATTTCGGTATTTAAATGAGTAGTATTCTTATTTTCAAACGTTGAATATTGCTACGTACCTAGACGTAGTCGGAAAACACGTAAATACCAGGCTAGCTACCAGACGCGGAGAGTGGGAGGGGGATTCACCTACATACCAAAAAAAAACAAAAACAAAAAACACGTCGCCACGATTATCTATTTACCATAAGAATAATAAAGGATTCTGTACAAAACAAGCAAAAGAAATAAATTAAGTATTACTATTTCACAGCAAACAATTATGTGATACGAACAATTTAGTTCTTTAGATACGAAGTGCACATTTCGTATTTTACACAAAATAAAATTTATTCGTAAAAAATAAACATGTGAGAGCATTTATCAAGCGTTTTTAAAATTGCACGTAATACTTTTTGTAAAATAAACTAATCAGTAGAAAAGAATTAACGGATGAGAGATTTTGTCAAACATTCTTTTAAATTGTACATAATACCGTTTGTGGGTACTTTTGTCAAACATTTTTAACAATGGTACGTCACACCTGTAGAGCGATAATATCGATTCTCAACAACAAACAATAGGCCTACAGTGTCACGTTTCTTATCACGTAACTACACCAACGCTGATAAGGAATGTGCCCTTGATATACACAAAAGAAAACAAGTTGTATACCTGTATGCGTCGGGATACTTAGCTTGCACGCTCCCGAGAGTGAATCAGCACCACATTACCACGGTAGTCGGGATCCATTTACCCTGTTACCATTACGGCACTAGCGATCTACAGGCAACGGCAGTTGATCTGTGGCAAAGAACAGTTGGGTCTACATAAGAAAGAACCAATTTGGCCTCCAGCTATGAGCTAAAAAGATAATCTGATTAGGGTGGGTAAGCGCAGAAAAATTCACAGATACACGCAAGATACCTCTTACTTGTCGAACAAAAAAACGTGCATAGCTCTTGAAGTACTGAGTAATGTAGGAAATATTTTAACGTACAAGCTGCATAATTCGATTAAAAATTGGTTCAAATAACACGAGTTCGAATTGCAATCCTCGCGTTATCAAAGCGCGATTAGCAAACAGAAAAACACTCTATTAAATAATAGTAGGATCAATTATTTTGACAAGTTTTGTTATAATTACGCGCCTATTTACCCGCCATTGTTATTTTTCTACAGATAACGTATTTGATGCAATCGCTGTCTAAGTCAAATTTGCATGCACAAATTAAGTAAAATCAAATTACGCCATGTTGAACATCAAATTTTGCTATCCGTTCGTCACGTAACTTTTATTACACTCGTAGGGGTCGGAAGGAATAGGTACCAGGTATAACAAAGGTAAGGTACAGGAAACCCACATACCTATTTCTAAAGAGAAAAAAAACACCACTGCGATAGTTGTTGTTTGGTCCAGGTTTCCTGGCTTAATCTCCGCTTTCGACACTCGCGCACATCCGTATTCCTTCTACGCAGATGCGACTGTCAGCGACGATGGAAGTTAGCGTTATTAATTTAAAAAATACGCGGCAATTAACTTATAAATTATATCTAAATCTAAAAATGATACATAGCCAGTTTAGCATGTAACAATCGCAACCAAGCCGTAAAAGAAAAAAAAATTTTAAAAAGAAAAAAACTTTTAGCACGGTAGGAGCTTAACGTCTAGAGCCATACTTACATATGAACTAACTTACATTCTACTAAATGTTTATTTTAGACACCACCTGGTTTTTCCAGCCGATAACGCGTCTTGCGAGTAACCAGGAAACGGAATGTGTAGCCCCAAGATTATTGAACTAAAACTATAAATGCACACACGAGTCTTAGACGTGGCGCAGTTATAATCGACAGCACAAATTTGTCGGGGAGCACAAAACACTTTACTACCACTAAATACAAATGCGACAAGTCGCTTAACGTTTCTACAATAACCTAAAGTTAACTTTACAGTTTTTTTGAGTGCACACGCACATGGGCATTGCATTTTAACTGGTTCTACTTTGGCAAGAAAATGCCCAAATTTCAAAATGCCTAAGAGAGCAAGTTACTATACGTTTTACAAATTCTTATGTATTGGTACTCTGGCTTAATAAACAAAACACATCAAAACTTTTTAATAACATGGTTGTGAATTAACAAATTTACCAACAGTACCATCTTGCCAATTTCTTACATTTCTAACCTAACAAATTACATTGCTACCATCAGGTTAGCTTCTTCACTCAACACTCAAAAATTTCCTACGTCTGATCATAAATACCAAACGTTAAGTCAACAAAAGAAACTAAGGCAAAATCTCAAGTTATTACCAAAGATAATACGTAAGATAGAAATATTAAGATAAAACTAGATAACAATAGATGGATTTGAAACGTCCCAGTGCATGCTACAACTATAAGCTTTAAAAATATAGCGTAGAATTTACCCAGCCTACCAAGCCATTCTGTCCTCCATCATAGAGATACAAAAGAAAGTGGCTCCTCAAAGCCGTTTAACAGGGAAAGTGCTTGTACCCCCTAAAAAAGAGAGACCTGTGAAGCAGACCCGCTAGATAAAATGGTACAAGTGACCGGAAAGACATGTGAGTGCATTCCTGCACCCGGCGTGGATCAAGTTCGGTAAGGCATACTCATACCTACATACATTTATATCTATATACACTCATATCTACCATACACCCATACATACTTACACTGTTAGCGGCCACGTGCAGCTGACAGCGACATCGCATGACCTCACGAAAGATTCCCTAGACGTAATCCAGGTGTCTATGAAAACCAGGTCCCGGGTTCGAATCCCGACACGGTCCGCTTGAAAAATGTTAGGCGAGCATTTTTCGTAAAAATACACCCTCGTTCGGATGAGAGGTAAAATGGAGGTCCCGTGTGTGAGTGTTGTCACGCACGTTAAAAGATCCCTACCTTGCTTGGAACAGCAAGGATTCGGCAAAATTCAAAATTTTCCAGGTTAAAAAAAAACTCGCTTCCTGGCCAATGTAGTACCTTCGGGTGGAGCATTGGAAAATCACATGTAATGTCTATGAAAACCCCTCGCGCGACCACACGGTGACTAACGGAAATGAAAAGGCAATAGACATATAGGAAAGGTAAAAAGAGGGAGGTAGGCATTTTGGAATGTGCTAGTGACTTCCAGGTATAAGAGAGTAGAAGAAGGGCTCGCGTTGAGCAATAGCGATAGAAAAAGTAGATAAAAAAATACTTCTCAACCAGTCAATGTGGTCAGTAGTCCGGAGAGAGAAAAAAATCACTCTTATGTGGTAGACGGGTGTTCAGGGACAAGAACAGGTCTACCGAAGGACGTATAAGGTGGAAACGGAGACAGCGGGATAAGAAAAAGTAAAGTTTTGGACAAGCGTCCGAGAGAAGGTAGAGAGTTTTCCCTGTTAAACGCAGATCTGTCTAAAGAACCACCTGCTGTGTTAATCAGACAAATAAAGACACATAATAAGTTAAAAAATTACTAAACTCCAGATGAGAACTAGTACGATCATCTTCCTAACGAGCGCATCCACTGCGATAAGAAGATCAGACAAAAAGTTGAAACAACCAACTTAAAAGTACCTCTGCAGATACCTTCCCACAAGAACCACTGCAGATACCTTCCCACAAGGAACCAACTCTTCCAAGGTAATTTCAGAAACGGTAACGCCATAAACACACTAGAATGCCTAACTATAAGCCGTTAAATGAAGATACAAACATACTGTCCCAATATGCTAAAAACAACCAAGAATTCAATAAGATATCAATAAAAACAATAGCACCTCACCATGAAGTTAAATAAAAACAAACAAAAAATGTTTATATGTTCTGATGCCTTAACAGAAAAAAACAAGTGATGATAAGGAATAAAGTGAGCGACTGTAATAAGTGGACTAATGACGCGAGTAACCTGACATGAAATAAATTTTGGAGGTAATTTCAAAGAGAATTTTTTAATAGCATCAGATAAGACGTAATTTCTTTTCCAAACCTGTTCACCTATAACAAAAGAAATATCTCGTTTTCGCAGATTATAATGATCTTTACTCTTTTCGTAGGCTTTTAACAAATTTTTTCTAACGTCATTGAAAATAGAAGGTAATGATTGTTGGTCTTCGTCCCAGCGTACTTTTTCGTCAAATTCGATTACGTTAGTTTCATCCGAAACTGAACCGAAATAACTACCATCAAGTGGCGTGTATCTTCTAAACACAAGGAATGAGGGAGTGAATTGGGTTGCTTCATTTTAGATGTACGCAAAGCTTGAACGATTTTAAAGATATTTTCATCCTACCTAGTGTGCTCTGAGTCGATATATGAAGAGATAGCAGTGATTAAGACTCGATGTACTCTTTAGGGAGGGTTTACCTGGTATTTGGCGTTGAACCAAATTTTTTGTACTTTATAACTTGTAACGAAATTTTGAAAATCTTTTGAGATAAATTGCGCCCCATTGTCACAGAGAATAATTTGAAGGACGCCAAAGATAAGAAATACATTTTGTTTTAGAAATTTAATTATAGCGGTAGATGTGACTTTAGTTAACGGTTGTACAATAACCAATTTAGAAAACCAGTCGGTGACGACTAAAAGATATTGGTTACCTTTTTTTGATAGAGGGAAAGGTCCTAATAAATCAAAAGATATTAACTGAAAGGGATAAGGTACACGTTTGAAGTTACCCATCAAACCAGAACGAGCTTCTTGAGAACTCTTCTGAGCCCCGCAAGTTTCTAATATAGTGGCTAACAGATTGTTTTAATGTAGGCCAATAATATAATTCAGATATTTTAGCCAAGGTTTTTGTAACACCAAGGTGAGCAGCTGTAGGGTCGTCGTGACATAATTTAAAAACTTCACTGCGGTTAGCAGTAGGAACTAAGAGTTTCCATTCAGGGATGTTAGAGGTTTTGTGAGATAAGGAAGATACAAATTTATATAATCTATTATTCCTCTCACGAAAGGTGAAAAATTTATCAGGATTTTCAGAAACTTTCTTTATCATATTAAGATACAAGGCATCAGGAATTAGATCTGGGAGGTTAAGAGAAGCGACATCACGAGATAAGGTATCGGGCACGATATTTAATTTACCAGGTCTATGCCGAACATCAAAGGTAAATTGAGAAATACGTAGTTCCATCTTGCCAACCGACCTACCGGTTGTTTTAAGTTATTCGACCATGTGAGAGCTGCACAATCAGTAATCACTGTAAAGTGTGTACCTTCAACATATCCTCTGAATTTTTCAATGCCAAGGATAGCCCTTAATAATTTACGTTCGGTAGCTGAATATTTTTGTTCAGCAGAAGTTAAAGCACGACTAGCATAAGCAATAGGGTGTTCTAGTACATTGTATACTTGGAACAATATCGTGCCTAGACCAATAAGTGAGACATCGGTTTGAATATAAAATCTTTCGTCAAAATTGGGCAAAATTAAGATAGGTGCGGAAGCGATTAACGTTTTGATTTGTTTAAAACCCTGCTGAACTTCTAAATTCCATTCAGCAGATTGACTTTTCTTTGTATTTTTTAATTAAGGCAGTAATGGGTGTAGATATAGTTGAGAGATTAGGTAGAAAAATGCGATAGTAGCTAATCATTTCTATTAAACGTTTAATTTCTGTAATAGTCTTAGGTGTTTTAAATTTAGTAATAGTATCAACTTTAGCAGGATCTGCCCGAAGACCAGTTCCATCGATAATAAAGCCAAGAAATGTAAGAGAAGAACAGCAAAATTAACATTTTTCCCAATTTATTTTAAGACCTGCTGCATTTAGGCGTTTAGCGACTTCATTAAGTGTAGTGATATGTTCTTCAAAGGAACTTGAAATCACCAATATGTCGTCTAAAAAATACAAAGGTACGTTCTTGGTGTAAAAAAGGATCTAACGTTTGATCCATAGTATGATGTAAAGTCTGTGGTGCATTACAAAGACTAAACGGCAAGAAATTATATTCGAACAAGCCCCGACCTGGAACACAAAAAGCAGTCTTTGGACGTGAAGATAGATCAAGAGGGATCTGGTAAAAAGCTTGTCTAAGATCGATAGATGAGATAAATTTAGCATTGCGGAGCCGACTCAAGATAGAATCAGTACGAGGCAAGGGACAGGCATCGGCCACAGTTACAGAATTAAGTTTTCTTCCGTCAAAACAAACACGACATTCATCATTTTTCTTATGGACTAATAACACGGGAGACATCCATGGCGAATTTGAAGGAGAGATAACACCAGATTCGAGCATTTTATCCATTTCGGAATGTAAATGTTTTTGTAATGCAGGCGATAACGGATATTGACGTTGCTTAAAAAGAACAGCATCGCCCGTAGAGATAGTAAAAGTTGCGGTAGTGACACAACCAAGTTCGGAAGTATTTAATTAATGAAATTTGTCTATTGTAGAGTTAAGAATTGCATTTTGGGAATCGGTGAGAGAAATTTTATTAGATATTCCCGCAGACGCACAAGAATTTGTTTTGAGTGAAGCTTGCCAAGAGAATTCTTGAAAATATAAAGATAAATTAAAAAGTTGGCAAAAATCAACGCCAAGTAAAAACTAGTGTAGGTACGATCAAAAATGGAACATCTTGTTCAAGTGACTCTATACGAATTTCTAATTTAAGGGAACCAGTTACATATATTTTATTATGGTCAGCTAAATTAATAGAGGGTTTTTTTCGGAATAACCTGAAATTTAATATTTTGTTCAGATAATTGCCTTAAACCTTCGTTATTTAAAAAAGAAAATGACAAACTCGTGTCCAATAAAGCGATTACATTTAGAGAGCCAATAGAGATATGTAATTGCGGGTGAATATTGAGAAATTTTTTAACAAATTGTAAGGCATGAAAATTTTTATGGTAAAAGGAATGAACTGTTTTCAACCAATTAGACCATTCGGCTGGAGTCAAACGACATATTTCAGATAAAGAAGGCTTTAATTCTATTGACGTATGAGTGTCTTGAGTTGTTCTTGTTGATGACGATTTTGGTTCCTTGAGATATTCATGTCCCGAGTAGGAATAACTCTGACAAAGTTTTCCGATAAGGTAGGATTATATTTTATACGTTTTGATTTATAGGTATTGTTTGGACCACAGCCATAGCAGAAAAGATTTTTTGGATATGTGCAAACATTATAAGTATGCCCGGTTTTCTTACAATTCCAGCAGGTAACTGAGTTTGTTGATGGAGAAACAGGAAGATTAATAGTAGATACTTTACCAGAAGGTTCTGACCGACATGCTAAGTCCGGTTCTAATAGGCAAGGTTGTTTTGTTGGGGGTGGACGATATTTATCTATACGTAACTTTATTTCTTGAAGAGAGAGGCATGAATCTTTAAATTGAGATAAGGAAGAGATATGTTGTAAAGCTAAGTGTTCAGAGAAATAAGGATTTAAGTTTCGTAAAAGTTGATCGATAATTTCGGGTTCGGATGGTTTTTTATTTAATCTGCCATATGAAGCTTCAATTAAGGTAATAAAAGAGATTACGTTTTTGTTAGGCTTCTGGGTACGATTTTTTATTTTATTCTAGAGACCAGTTATATAGCCATGAGGTAAGAAGTCGCGTTTTAAGCTAGTAACTAAATCTTCCCAGGTAGAAATCTGGTTTTGTATTTTCATGTACCAAATCAAAGCTGAGCCAAAAAATAATTCCCCCGCTGAGACAAATAAATCTTGGTCTGTACAGTTACGTGAGATCTTAAAATCGTTTACGCGGTCTAGAAATGACATTAAAGAAATTTGCGAAACGAAACCCGAGAAAGAAATATCTCATTTATAAACCGGTATAGATTTCGGTGAGATTAGAGAAAGCAGGAGGCAAATTTACATCTTAATCTAAGTTAAGTTTTTCGAAAATGATTCCTTCAATTAAGAAAACATCCGATAAGAAAAGCCTGTTCATCCTTAAGCAATGATAACAAGTTTAAACGTTGCTTTAAATGCATTATACGAGATTTAATACGTTTTAGTTCTAAATCGGAAGGTACTGGATTTGTTCTATAAACTATATCATTAATACCGTCTAGAGATTGTTTGATCTCAAAGACATTTTGTGATAGATCTGAAGTTAATGTACGAAGAATTAACTGTCCGTCAGCTTCCTGCGCGAATACGACCTTTGTTGCAAACGTCTGTCGTTTTGATTCGACGCAGGTTGGATACTCCGGGACTCGAGTTCAAAAATGGTTTCGAGAGATTTAAGGTATAGTGAATTCATCATGCTACTAAATATACTAAGATAAGTTTAAAACAAATCGACAATAATAGTTTCTAAAGGAATAATTTTTATTTTAAAAGGAAATCCGTAAAACTAGTTAATTATTCAAGTTTAGTTTAATAAATACCAATTACAGATATAGTAGTTGTACTGAAATTTAGAACTGAAAAAACAAGTTTTACCAATCTAAAAAAATTTAAGTTCAAGATAAGTATTTAACCAAACTTAATGTAGTTTTAAAGAATTTTTAAGATAAGGAATAACAAATGGAACAATTACAGTAGTAAATTATCTATAAATAACAATACTTACTGGATATATAAATAATCTACCTCCAAAGTAACGTATTTCGGTTCACTCACAAGTTAGGTTAAGTAGTAATTCTCAAACACATTTCAAATATACACAACACTATTTTTTGTAAAGCAAATTTAAATTACACTAGATTTAAAATAGCATGATTAAGTTAGCAGGAAGTAAACAAACAACTATTCAAAGTGACAGTTTCAACAGATTTATTTGACATCATAGCCGCCTTGCTTAGTTTAAAACAAATAAGATAAAAATAACTGAAGATAATTAAAAATTTGGTGGTTGCCAAATTAAACTTTAAAAATCACTTGAAATTAAACTTTTTTAATTACAGATACTTGAGTGAACAAACCAATTTTCTAAAAAATATTATTATTTTTAGAGCTAGCATCTTACAAGTTACAATAAAAATTACTTACATACGGATTTTAGTTTCAACATAATACGCGCAGGCGCCATTGTTATAATTACGCGGCATATTTACCCGCCATTGTTATATTTCTACAGATCACGTATTTGATGCAATCGCTGTCTAAGTCAAATTTGCATGCACAAATTAAGTAAAATTAAATTATTCACGTGAGGTGTATCTCGGAACTTAATCTCAGGATCCAGCGGTGGTTTGTGGGTTACGCCATGTTGAACATCAAATTTTGCTATCCGTCCGTCGCGTAATTTTTATTACGCTCGTAGGGGGTCGGAAGGAATAGGTACCAGGTACAACAAAGGTAAGGTACAGGGAACCTTATCTATTTCTAAAGAAAAAACACACAAACCACTCCGATAGTTGTTGCTTGGTCCAAGTCTCCTGCCTTAATCTGCGCTTTCGACATTCGCGCACATCCGCATTCCTTCTGCGCAGACGTGACTGCCGGCGACGACGAAAGCTAGCGTTATTAATTTAAAAAATATACGGCAATTAACTTATAAATTATATCTAAATCTAAAAATGTTACGTAGCCAGTTTGGCATGTAACAGTCTTTAGATGGGAAACACAAGAGAAAGCAATTATACGTTATCGGAATGTTTAACAAATTAACGGATACCTAAAATAAGGTATTGATTATTGCATTTATCGAATAAATTTTCGTTTTAAAAGCAAAATGGTTTTGAGTTAAAATTATGTTAAAGCGGGCTTATTCTGAACAGGTACACTGTATAGGGTATTGTTGGAGAATTTAAGAATAGAAATGGAATTTATTCGAGCGGGTAATGACTTAACCAGGGGAAAAAAGGCTATTTAATTTATGTTGAAAAATAAACGTAACAATATGTATCATATTTGTTTAAACATTTGATAACGTTAAAAAAATATTAAAATAACTAAGCACACATTGTTCAAGACCAGTAAAATTAGTGATCATTTATAAACTACCATATTAATTCCTACAGTGACTAAACTATTCTACAAAACTTTGAGAGATTCTAAAGAAATCTATAACAAAAATTTTTCATTAATGGATTAGAGTATGAATTATTTTACGTAACCAATTCATAAATAAATAACTACTAATTATTTAAATTTCCTGAGAAAGGATTATAGTTTAAGCTAGCGATCATTGGCGGTTGTAGTTTTCCGAATCATTCAGAATAAGTCAATTTCGTTTAAGTTGGTGCTTTCGGATTTGATTACGAACGTAGTGTATAAATATCTCTGCAACAAAAATCAATATTGATGTTAGCAATCCTAATAATAAGCATAAAAATGCTCCTGATAAATGTTTTATGCTTAGTTCGACGTTACCGTCTGTCGTGCTGCCGATGCGATATGCAGAAGCTGGAACTAATATTTTGTCTATAAATCCACTTTCTATCAATCTATCGATAATATTTGAAAGTATTTCTATAAAATTATGTCCTTCCTTCATTGCAAACATTAACTCAATTGACGGATATCCCTCAACATTGATAGAGTTTATCAAATTTTTCTCTGCTGGAAACAATTTTAACCTTTCCGCTGTTGTTAATATAAAAAAGGTGCGATTATAAGCAACTAACTGCACATACAAACTCATGTTGAAAGGGCCAACGTCTTCCTGTTTTTCCGTTAGCTTTGTGTGAATTCGCTTATACGTATCGAACGAAATTTTTGAATTTATGTTAGGTTTTGGTAAAGGTGACCGAACGATGGGGTATCGGTAACTTGAATAAAAAAGTTCTTCTAACGTCTTCAATGGTTCAATGTCTCTAGGATGCGTAACTACACTAACAAGATTTGCTTGATATAGATCTACTATACGGGTGAAAAAAAGTGTGTGTAATAAGAAGAAAAGGCGAAGACGTTTAGATTTTGCTTTGTGTTCAACTGATCCACTAATTGTAAGTTGCCAAACTTTTACTAGCGATTGAACGAATCCCACGCTTTCTAAATAATTCATTAAAACGACTGTTAAAGCAAAGGTTGTTAGTACCAAACACCATAATTCTAAACTAAAAATGCGTCCAAATAACTTAAATCCAAGCTCTTCTCGAATTCTTGGTTGAATTGCAACAATCTTGTTAGTAATAATAGCATTAGTTGTATCGTAATTTTCTAATGATCTGGAATCCCGAAAACTAATTGGAACTACGGCGATGTCGTTTGAAGGGTTATTCAAAGCTTCAGATAAATTTTGTGCAACTAAATTATTAACCTTCATTTTCAAAATGGAGCCAACGTGGGAAGTCACAATAAAAAGTTCAGCGTCGCCAGTACTAAGTATTAGGCTTTGGGTTACAGGTCTTTCTGTAATTAAATTTAAGTTACAAGAAGTATAATTTTTTGTTATTGCTAAAGATTTAGGTTTTCCATTAGATTTGCAGTTTGTTCTCACTGGATGAATGTAATTTTCTGCGCAAATATCTCCTATAGTATAATATCCTATAGGGGAATCCAGAGTGGGAACTATTATAGCGTTAACTATGTTATGTTTCCATAAAGTTTTCAAGCACGAAAATAAATTTCGGGTAAAGATTATGAATGTACCCCTTGGACTTATTTTTGGATTCCAAAGCGGACTTGTTCTAAGTACCGTTATTGCCTTATCCATGTTCTCGGCAAACATTACAAAGTTACTAAATGATTGTAAATAATTAGAAAAGGTTTCACTGTTCACTCGTTCTAGGTTTGTAAGAAGTAAAGGTCTTTCATGAATGACGTTCCAATTAGGAATATCATTAGATGTTTCAAAAACATAATGAACCGTGTCATCTGGTGTCAGCAGTGCATCTATTATGTACATCAAGCACTCTTGCAGTTGTAGGTTTTCAATATTTTGACAGTGTATGGGTAGGAAAAGTGTTGCAATAACCAACACTTTTTTAATTAACATTTTCCTAAGAATTTCTTAAAGCCGGCAACGGAATATGTGAAAATATAAAAATTACGTCTTGCTAAAGACACAACCATCAATAAAATTTTAATTATGCTTAACGTTAGGTGCTATTTATCATATAATTTTCTGGTTTTGTGTTAATATTAAAATACTATTAGCGTTTCATTCATGACGTACGTACATGATAATTTTTAAACAAATTAAAGTAATGGTTAGTCTCTTTTATACATTAAGTTGATTAAAAGGAAATATCAATTTCGTATGTGGGTTTCAAAAAATTACATTGTGTGACTACACGAAATACTATTATGTCTATAAAAAATTAATTCAAAGACTTTTGGTTTATGGAAATGAAAGTTAGTAGAAAAACAGATATACACATATTTCTAACAGGCCAACAGTAACTAGTTCTACTCATAATGTCTAACCACTAGTAAACTTCACGCAGTCATTGTACGATAATAAACTGCTGGCTGAAAAGCTTATTAAAGTGTTGTAAAAGTGCTTATACCTAATGAGTGGAACACGAAATACCCTATGTAATACTAGCTGATATTTCTTTTACCCTCTCGTTTAATGTACAATATTACTTAACATGGAAACAAATCTTGCTAATCAAATTAAATAAATTACTGACTTTGCCAAGTAAGTAATTTTTTACTTCGATACACTTCAATCGTCTATAGTAGGGACCAAATAAATTTGTGGTGACTCATCGCAATACATACGAGGGGTGCTCGATATGTATTGGGAATAAGTAACAAAAACAAAACTTAAAGTGTGAAAACTTCTTTACTGTTTTTCAAAATATTCTCCACGATGTACACAGAAATTAATAACTTTAGATGACCCTGACGAAATAAATGACGTAATTCGAAATCAACGCGAAGGAAAAGCCAACCATGGTGGAATCAACGAAACATTAAAACAACTTATTAGAAGATATTATTTTAAAGACATGAAAGAATTAACCACGAATTTTATCAACCAATGCCATGCGACAAGCGAAATACGACAAGTCACCCCCAAAAATACCCTTAATATTAACTAAAACACCCGATAAACCTTTTCAAAAATTACATGCAGATACTTTGGTAGTAGAAGCAAAAAACTTTTGGACAACCGTAGACGCATTCACTAAAGTAGGCCAAGCGATACCCATTATTTCAAAAAATAGTATCGATGTAACTCAAGGATTCTTACAATACTATACATTTTATGGCACACCCGAATCTATAATTTTAGACAATGGAAGCGAATTCAGAAACGAAACAATACAAAATACCCCGAACTTCACAAAATAAAAATTCATTTATAACTGAAAATCACCCAGAGTTAAATGGACTAATTGAAAGATTACACCTAACATTATTAGAACAAATTAGACAAGACTAACCTATAAGAAGGAGCATATCAGTAATTTAATGCCATACGCATTAATTGTCCACAACAACACAATCCACTCATCAACTAATTTTACACCCCTCGAATTAACACTAGGACACTCAGAGTCCCGCAACCCTTATGACATACGCTATAACAAAGAAATATACCAACATATACAAAAAATCACAAAGACAAATTAAAAATACCTTATGATACTGTAAAAAATAAATTAGATAACGATAAAGAACGTATTACAAAAACCCACAACGAGAACACCAATATAAATAAATTTTTAGTAGGACAAACCGTGTATGAGAAAAATTTCAAAGATAAAAGATACAAAACGACCCCTAAAAATTTAGGTCCATTTAAAATAAAAAAGATCTCAGATAAGAATGTAGCCGTAGTAGATAACGGAAAAATTGTAAATTACATTCACTTAAAGAACCTAAGACACCCTGTAATTTCAAATGGACAGCCATCATCCCTTGCCGTCAACCTCCACTCATGTAGAACGGACGACATTATAATGTGAATAAGGGCCGCTATACTTGCGGCCACTTCCCCAATGCTCCACCCAAAGGTACTACATTGGGCTTAAACGCGAAAAATATAAACGTGCTTCAAATTAAATCTAGCTTCAAAATTAATTCATCTTAAATAAACATCTAACAAACTGAAACGAAAACTAGAAATAAAGTTTAAATAATGGTATCCCTAGCGTTGATTTTGGAGCGTACCCGATCAACAAGACACAAGTAAAAGTGAAAGGGGGAGGGATCCGTAATACCGGATAGCAGCCGCCAACTCTGCTTACCGGTACGATCTGAAGGGTCGACATAAAACTATCCAAATCTAGCTAACTAATTTTAAAATGGATTCAAATTTCTAAGCATTCGCCAAATATTTTAATAGTGAATCCAGCTATTTTCTCTGCTCGATAAATTCGTCTTCCCTAGTCTAAATAATTTATTTTATCTTTAGCCTAAATCCATCCTTAGCTTTCCCTATCACTTCCTAACTGATTTATATTACAATTACAATCTTCACAATTATAATCTATTTTCCTAAAAGTATACTGCAACCAAAATGGTGGCAGAATGTCAGACAATACAAATCAAGCCTCAAAGTAATAAAGTACATGCAAAATAAATATAAAATGTAAATTTAAATATAACTATAACTAAATATAAAGAAATATAAATATGCATATAAATAAATAACATCTAAAAGCATAAGCATATGACAGTGCATGTATTAGCAAAAGCAACACCCAAATAAATTATCAGGTGCACTCGCATGAGCATTATGTTGGCTAACGCCATTACACACAAAAAACGTGCTCGTTAAATTATTTCAAAATTTTCATATTTAATACAAATTAACGCTCATGCGTGTACAGCCGTCACAATTTTATTCTTACCTATATAAATTTCTCCAGCATCCGAGGATCTGGTCGTCTGCGTACATCTATTGTTTCTTACTTTTAAAGGGAGACGAATATGCACTGTTATAGTCTTGGAGGGCATGCACTAAACGTCCTGGGAGGATCACAATCACTATCACTTTTAAGTCCTGAGAGGATGCGCGGTTTCACTCTATTTTATTATATTTGTTTATTTTATTGATTTAATTTAATTAGGGTGTCCGATTTATTTGCTATTATTTATTTCTTATTATTTATTCCCGATTTCTGATTTTCCGCGCGTATAAGGTGAGATAGTGATTGTATTAGTGGTGTGGGGGTTTCTCATGCATATGGGCTTTTGGTTAGAATATTTATTATTATTAGTTTTTTTGGTTATTTCATGCTCGTATCCTTTCTCACGCCAGGTCAAAATTCTAAAATTTCCAATCCTCCTCCAACCCCCTCCGATTTACGCGCGGTTATCACCGTCTAATATCGCGACTCTTCCCGCGAATTCTTTAAAGGCTGTCCAGAACGCCTTCTGGTTAGCCATTTCCCCGACTTCCTCTAGGCTCTTTGGCCATGCTAACCCTGCGATTGCTAATTTCATATCAGCTAACCCTCGATTTGCCACCTCCAGCGAACAGTCGAAGAGCACGTGCTCTGCGCCCTCACCGCATTCGCAGCGGTCGTTGTCAGTTAAACCGAATCTTTGTAAATACGCTTTCAGGGCGCCGTACCCTGTTGCCATCTGCACCATTTTATGGTCAAGCTTCACCTCGATTCTATCTTTCGCTACTATACTCGGAATGCTTGCTCGTCATCCATGCCTCTCGACAGTTAAATAACTCGTTTTCGAGCGCAGGGATACTTTCGCCAAATTTTTGTTTAAACCGCCTCCAATTTGCTTTTTTATTACAGAACCGCGGAATTGTAGTTAGCTACTCGTTTGTGCTTGTTTTGGTTTCAACGTCCCATGTTATTAATTTATGGTCAGAAAGCGTTTCCTCGTCCGATCTTAATTTCCATTCACAAATGATTTCTAACATCTCGTGCGAGGCTGCAGTAATATCAATAAAACTGCTGCCTCTATGCCCCTCAAACGTAGGTGAATCATTAGTGTTTATCACACTAAGATCCCATTCCGTTAAAAGATCAGCAACCTGCGAACCCCTACCGTCTTGTATAGGCTACCCCATAGTGGCGACTTGGCATTAAAATCTCCCCCGATAATTGGATTTTTATTCCTGCCAATTTTACGAAGAATTCCTTCGATGTGATTTATGAAGTCCTCTGTTTGAGGATTTTCCCGCCGGGAGTCGACCGGCGGATGGTACGTGCTAATCACGTAAAACGTATTTAATCCGGTTTTATTTTCGGCCGTCGATTCGGCCGATTGATAAATTATTTAATATAATTCCGGCACACGCCCATTATTTATTATTATTCAACTATGCGGTCGTTCGCTGTTTGCATTTAAGACGGCAAACGCCCTCCCAAACCCTGTTATTTTGTGGCTATACAGCTGCGATTCCTGTATGAGCCCGGTATCAATTTTGTTTTTGTTAATTAATTTAATGAAATTATTTGTGGGCCCTTTGCCCTTACCTAAATTAATTTGCGCACATATAAGTTTCGAGTTTCTTGGAACATCGTCTAATAGCCTAGGATCCATAGTCGATGTTCCTGGTGATGACTGCCTTCAAACGCTGCATCGTTGGCCACTGGCTGGACTTGGCGTCGTGACACACACAAGGGGCGCCGGCCCCTCCGACTCCACCACCGCAGACCCAGGCTCCCTCTGCGACGCGACTACCTCCCCGTCGGACTGCGACACCAACTTCTCTACCACAACCACTAGCTCCTTCTCTCCGACCTTCTCGACCGACCCAGTCTCCGACTGCTCACCCCTGACCGAGTCCGACCAACCACCCCTCTTCTTTTTCGGCAACGGCTCCTCATCTCGATGGGCCACCATGCTAACAAATCAAATCGACAAAACAACAGGAACAAACAAAAACCGACATCAAAAACGACCTAACCGTTTTGACGCTAAATAAACTCAAAGATAATATAAACCGCTAAACGGCACAAATAGCAGCGAGTACAAAACAAAAACGCTACTCGGATAAAATACCTAGATTTAGAATTAAGGGTAAACTTCTTGGTATTTATTTATTTAAATTTATCTATTTATTTAAATTTCAAAGCCAAAGGAAATTTTAAATTTATCAAAGATAAAATAAACGCTTAACGCAAAATAACATCTAGAACCAAATAACAACACTATTTATTTATTTTAAATTTTTAAACCCTCAAATCAAATTTAAATAAGCTAATTACTTAAAAATATTATTTATAAAATACTGTACTTTAAATTTAACTGTGGAAATAAACAAATAAAATCATGGGCTATTGGAATGCGGTACCGGAAACGCACTTACGCCGTGTTTACTCAAGCTTTAAGTGTTACACCACTAATTACGCTGAGAACTCGACTTTAAGAACGTTTAAGTACGCGGGTTTTTAAAATATGGAACATTTATATTTAATTTATTGGAAATTTAAGGTTTTTGAGCTATTTATTTAATTTAAAAGGGCCTAGGATTTTGGTTTTTAGGTTGTTATTTTATTATACGCGCACTATAAAATTTTTACATACTTTTTTGAAGGTTTTAGGCGGTTTCTTACACGATTCTTGTTTTAAATTTATTAAAAACGCCTTGTAAATTATTTTGAAATTATTTTGGAGTGTTTGTTTATTAGTTTTTTACTTTATTATCCAGAGATTCAACTCAGTTTATTTTTTAAACACGCATTTTAGTTTAAATTCAAAGAAAAATACGATTTATTTATTATTTAACGCATTAAATTATTATTTTTAATTTAATTTTACTGCCCTGTGTTTAAAAATTAACGCCGCACAATAATAAAAATAAAATACAATAAAAAGCAAAGCTTAAAATATAATAAAATAATGAAAACCCTATATAAACACTTACTTGTAGCCTTGTATCCGGGAGCTCCGTAAAACACGTCCGCTCACTTGAAGCGCTAACTAGAAAGTGATCTACAAAGACATCTAGAACATATTAAAATTCGTAAAAGAGCATAAAACGGACGACAGCGACATAATAGTGGAAAACAATAAAACAATCCCGGTATACTACCAATAAAATTGGGAAGTATGCACAATACAATAGATTACTGGACATTCTCACTGAAATTTGATTTAACAGAACTAAAACAAGAATTTTATATAATTAGAGATAATTATTACAGACTAAAACAATCAATGGACACAGCCAAATTCGGAAAAGAATATGCGATAGAAATGCTTAATTACAACAACATAATGGAGAACATCTTAAAGAACACAAACGACAAATTCACTCAATTTAATACCAACAGACCAAATCATAAGATAGAAAAGAGGATTTATTAACGGACTAGGTAATATTATAAAAGCGATCACAGGCAATTTAGACTACCAAAATGCGGAATGATATAACAAGGCAATACAATAACTAATTGAAAACCAGAATGACAAAAACTATTGTTAGAAATCAAATATCCTTAACCCAGTCAACCATAATAAAATTCAATGATACATTAAGTAAATTAGTAAAAAACCAAGACAGTATAACTAACACAATACTAACCCTTGAAAGTAACATGCAAACCATAATGCTAGAAATGTGAGACTTAATAAGATCAACACGATATTCAATCAGATGATATCAACCATTACCATAACTCAACAAATTTTAGCCACGTTAGAGAACACTGTAACATTTGCCAAACTAAACACATTACATGCTAGTATAATGGAAACCATTGATTTATTAAATGAATTCTTAGGAATAAGATCACTAATAACTAACAATAAACTACCCTTTGAAGTAACGGAAACCAACATACTTTTATTTGAAAAAATAGCCAAAGTAAAAGGTTTATATAAAGAATCATGAAATTATGTTTTTATTTAAATTCCCATAGTAGAGATTAAGCCTTATAATTATTATCATTTATTTGTTTTCCCCATGAAAGTTGCTAACCAGTATCAAATTATTATTTCTAAAACCAAGTTCCTTTTCCTAAATAACCTTAGGTATAGCTTCACGAATGAAAAGTGCAAACAAATGGCACCCAGCCAATAACTATGTCAATCATTAACGACGACAGCTATTCAAACAGATAGCCCCTGTGAAGTACAAGTATTAAGATTCTCTATTCACTACGAGAATTGCAAGTCAAAACTAGTACAAATTACAAACATGAAAATCCAAAAAGTCACGGACAACAAATGAATTGCTGTATTTGCGCAACCAAGACGAAAACAGTCTAGCTTTAATTGGAAGCAAGGTAATCACAATAAAAGAAGATTGCTATTTAAAATTAAAGAGCGAAATTATTCGAGTATACCAAAACCCAGCAATAAGGAAGAAATTCGCAAATCTACTCAAACTACAGTTCAGTATTACACAACCTGAAGACACCGAAATCAGCAAGAAACCAATGAAATTAGAACATCTAGACCTAGACGACCTCAACCAAGCCGTAAAGTTAATAGACAGTTATAAACAACATTTAAACGAAGTGAAAGTGCCAAAACTACACTACGATAATATCAGTGTTTGGACAATTTTATTAATCATTGTAATAATTTTATTAACTATGTATTTATTGTACAAAATGTATCTTAGTAATAAAAACAAAGAAACAAAGGTAAATAAAGAAATCACAAAATATCCCATAGGAACAATAATTTTTAAAAATTAAGTATAACTCTTAATTTTCATCAACGTCGGGAGGAGTTACATATCACCCAAATCAATATATAGGTATAATTCAATAGAACTATTAAAACTTAAGTTAGATGCAACAATGTATAATTGAAGAACATATTACAAGAGGTTAATGGAAGTTCATAAACCAGACATGAGAACGGATGTGAATACATTGTATTCCAGACGTAACTTGACACTGCAGATGCAGGTCACAATAGACTGTAAGAAACTTATTGTTACAATTATGATTGTTACTTTATATTGTATAAATGAATAAAGAAAGTAGCAGAAATCACCTCTGCAATTCCCACAATGTGAGGAGCAGGGACAACATAAATACTCTTAGAAGCCCAAGATGGCCAGTCAGTCTCGAGTTTCACAACTTTAACATTGTTGATTGTTCAAACTACTCAATTTTGTTTAATTAAATTTAATTAGTGAATGTAATTTTGATTATTAAAAGCGTTAATGAATATAACGCAACCATTTGTTAATTTCCATTGTAATTTCTGTTTAAATAAATTTGTTAGAAGAGTTTTTGGAAAAAGCTTTTTTAAAAAGCCGCTCAAGAGGCCCAAAATCTAACTGACGTCTTGCCAAAAGTGAGGAAACCCTGATACGCACAAAACACAAGTAGTGCCTTTTCTGTCTGTAGTTCCGAAGCGTCAATAAAAAGTTGCTCAGGAGAAATATTTTGAGACAAGCCAAATCATTTTATGCAGATCAGAAATGCGGTAGACAGTCTTCCTCAGAAAACGAAACATTTCATTTGGAACTGGGTACTATCTAGTAGCAGTCATAATATTTAGGGCAACGGAAGTATCCATGACTGGCTCAGAATCAGAGGGACAGTAACAGCTTGTGAATTTGAATACGATTGTTGGTTAGTATAAGCGAAAGCGCACTTTTCAACTTTCTTACAGTCGTGTCGACCGCAGAGCTAACCATATCTAACGTAAACAATACTTTATTCCTCTTAAGGACTTCCTCGTTCGACCTCGCCTACATTAATGCTCAACGTCGCTATGTCTGAGCCCACACGGATCGTAAACGAGCAAAATTTTTCTGCGTATTATCCTTCGTAAATTTCTCAGGTACCGTCCCAATTCACTTATCTGCAAAGTTTCATAAATATCGTCCTTTTCGTTTTAAACATATTTACTTGGTGGCGTACTTTAACTCAATCCGGTATATTTACATATCCTTAACGACTAAAACAGTATTGCAATAGAATAGCAGTAGATGTCTAATAGTGATTGATGATCAAGGTATTAAAAATTTTATATACATAACACACAATAACTATATGTAAAACTTGTATTCTAAAAATAGATTATATATATATATATATATGTATAGTAAAAAAATTTTTATTAGCAAGTGACTCAAATTCAGCCACAAGGGGCTCCTATCGACGCGTTTCACCCTAATTGGGGCTCATCAGGACAGGAGTAGCAAGGTTGTAATATTTAATACAGACACATTATGGGAAGCACAGCATCACCTAGCTCACAATTTGTGTTCGTATCGTTTCACCTAACATCGCAGGTTGCTACGTACCTAAACGTAACCGGAAGAAACGTAAATACCAGGCTAACTACCAGACGCGGGGGGTGGGGAGATTCACTTCATACCAAAAAAACAAAAAAAAAAGCACGTCGCCCACGATTATCTATTAACTATAAGAATAAATAAAGGATTCTGTACAAAACAAACAAAAGAAATAAATTAAGCGTTTCTATTTCAAAGCAAACAATTATGTGATACGAACAATTTGTACTTTAGATACGAAGTGCGCATCTCGTATTTTACACAAAATACAATTAACTAATAGAAAATAAACATGCGAGAGCTTTTGTCAAGCGTTTTTAAAATTGCACATAATACTTTTTGTAAAATAAACTAATCAGTAGAAAAGAATAAGCGTGTGGGAACTTTTGTCAATCATTTTTAATAATGGTACATTACATCGGTAGAGCGATAATATCGATTCGTAGCAACAAACAATAGTCCTGCAGTGTCGTGTTTCTTATCACGTAACTACAGTAGTGATCCACCAAAAAAAACTGATGCTCCACGGCAACGAACAGTCGGGCCTACACAGAGAAAAGACTCCTTTGGCCTCCAGCTAAAAAAGCAATACACGCAAGCCATCTCTATCTTGTCGAACAAAAAGAAAGCGTGCATTGCATTCAAAGTACGGTGACGAATCATGCAACAAACATCTTGACGCACAAGCTGCAGGGTCAAATTCAAAAATAAGTTCAAATAACACGAATTTGTAATGCAAACATTCGCGTTATCGAACGATTGAAACTGGAAAATACGGTTTTATCGGAATAGTTCAATACACTATTTAGACAAAGGTTTAGAATGAAACAACAGAGAAAGGAATTATATGTTATCGGAACGTTTAACAAATCAACCGATACTTCCAACAAGATCTCGACTAATTAATTATAGTGTTGCGAACTACTATTAGGCAACCAGTCAAATACACAAGCGCCGTAAGCACTGTATATTATCCAGGAACCGAGAATTTTCTAGCAATTACTGGAGGATGAATCATCCTTTTAATTCAGGGTACAAATAAGACCGATGTTGAAGTACAGAGTTTAGTCTATATCAGAATGTCGAGTATAAATTATATCGTGTAAAGTTAAATAGTTGAGCTTTTGGAAGTCCAAGAGTAAACATAAATGTTATATTATGTGAACATGTCTAATGTACATGCAGCTTGTAGAATACATAAATAGACAAAAGTGTAATAAATAAATAGTTGTGTTAGTGTTGTTAATAGACCTATAATTAAGAATTTAGTTTAAGAAGGTACTAGTGCTTGTAAATTCATTAGTGTGATAGTGCTTCATTGTTAATTGGACTGAAAACATCAATGAATAAGGCATATACTGTTAATTAGACTTTTGAACAGTGAGTAATAAAGACTCTTGTTATTACTTGTTTTAAATGAGTAAAAACGCGGTAGTAGTAGCCCGCTACAATAGCATAAAGTTTCGTTTCTAAAGCACAATGGGTTTGAGTTGCGGAATTATTAGAAAGCGTATTCATTGTAGAAAAATAAAATATACCGGATATAAACCATTTAACCATCGAACAAATTTTCGTTTTTAACATGAGTAGATTTGAATAGAAATGTTATGATTGCGCGTACTATTGTAACGAAGTAAAAATAAAGTATAATGTTTTGAATAGAAACAGAAGCTAGGCGAATGAAAAACGAATTATCACAAAAAGGACGCATCTGAATCCGTCGTCGAAAATAAACGTAACAAGGTTTTAGCAACAGACGGCACGGAGGAGATCCTGCTCAACTGTCTTTTTCCATAGCCAAAAGCTATAATTTAAAAGAGAAGTAAGTTTAATGAATCTTCAATCAATACAAAGTAAAAAAATTTTTATTGGCAAGTGACTCAAATTCAGCCATAAGGTCATCCCGTCAAAGCGTTTCACCCTAATTAGGGCTCATCAGGACAGGAGTAGGTGATGCTGTACTTCCCATAATGTGTCTGTATTAAATATTACAACCTTTCTACTCCTGTCCTGATGAGCCCCAATTAGGGCAAAACGCGATGATTTGGAACGAAAACCTTTTTCCACACTTAAATGCACTCACACAAAAAACCACGGCACTCATCCACCAACGTTATCTTGACGGATAAAAGACACAAATAAAACTATCCGGACAGAGACATAAAAGTACCACCTCTCCTCGGACCGAGGTTCTGCCCCGAAAACTGCAGACCGATCTCCTGGAATTCCAAGAGTTCCACTCTTGACGACCAGAAGTAACAAGATCAAAACATCAACCCGACTTTGAAACAACCCAATCCCCTAATATGTAGAATTTGCGTGTTCCTACATATTAGCAAGGCCTCTCTAACAAATAATAAGTAATAGTACTAGTATAAGTTAATCTTAAGTAGTAAAATAGGGAATTTCTTTTCTTTTTACTAACGCTAAATTTTAAGAACTAAACTTACACATACCTATGGCAAATAATACAACAAACTAATCGCTTCCTCTGGAAGAACCTAGCTTTTATGTAATAGTATAAGTTCAAACATGTAGTAAATCATTCCAATTCAATCCAAACTTTTGGTAACCTGAGCAAACATAAACACAAATCAACATTTCAAACACACTTCGAGTACATCTGCTAAGCATTCTTCCCTGAAGACTGGATTTTCGGTTGCCGATGGACCTAGTACTGGGGGATGGAGGGGATGGCTGCAAGGCAGATTCAAATAACACACAAACACAAACACACACACACACACACAGACAGACATACACAGACACACAAAACACCTCTAAAACACTGCACAAACACAAATACCCATTCACACACTTACATTGCCTTTTCAATATCTGGATTTTTGGCTTCCGATGGTCCGGACTGATAAGGCAATAACCGTTAAGCGTTCTTTCTTGACGACTGGGATATCCGGCTGCCGGCGGTCCTGGTCCAAGAGGGGGAACGTAACACGCATATCAACATCACACACAACACACATACATACAACCTTCACCACACGCACTCACACACACACACACACACACACACACACACACACACACACAACATAACACACGCCCTCAAGCCCGCGCACACACATACACAAACACACACACCTTACTCACGGTTACTTTCCTAAACGCTGTACAAACACAAATGCCTATTCACACACTTACATTGCCTTTCCAACATCTGGATTTCCGGCTGCCGATGGTCCTGGTCCTAGAAGGGGAACGTAACACGGATATCAACACTACATACACAACACACATTCACACACACAACCTCTCCCACACACATAACACATGCCCTCAAGCACACGCGCACACACACGCACACCCACCTTACTTACGGTTACTTTCTGGTGGGAGCCATGTCTGCTTAAATTTTAGGTAGCAGACTACTGAAATGTTGGAACAAATAAATAAATAAATAAAATACAGCAATAAAGGTTGCAATATGTCTTTGAAGATTCATTTTCTCCAACTCACATTTAGACTTCTTCCCCATAAATCTAAGGTTTCTGAGTGATAAACATGGTGAAAGATTTTACCAAGACGTTATGTACTAAGTGAAGTAGAACTCTACAACGCTCGCAGATTATTGTTGGAACCTAGTCAGAGATGGTCCAGAGGACCCTACAAATGAAAATCGCAAGACGTGGTATGCCACATTTGTATTATAACAAATGTAAACATTACATAATAAAACGTTTCACTATAAAAATATGAATAACTTTTGACTGGAAGGTGATAGAAAAATTCTGTTAACAGATTAGTAATCAGCAGGAGAAAATCATATCAGAAACACCTAGCACATATTAGGAAACGATGTTCAATGAATCAGGATGAATTTCGCTTATTTAAATTTTTGAGGTTGGTGAGAATTAAAGATCTTTTATAAATAACATTCCAATTAGGAATATTATTAGACGTTTCAAAAATATGATGAATCACAATGTCCACTGTCAGTAGAGCACCGATTACACATTGTTCCAACCTAACGAAAAGTATTTGCATTGGCAACTTAGTATACTGTAAAGCGTGATTATCATAAAGACTTTGTCAATTAACATGCTTGCTTGCTAGAAAAATTTGAATCAACGAATATTGGCAATGAAGTGTGCAACATAAAAACTACGTCCAAATAAGCTTACAAAGATCAATAAAAAATTTAATTTTCGTAAACTTAGGCGTTATATACTAATATAAATTTCTGACACTTTACTGATATTAAAATAACATTAGCATTAAGAACCCTCACCTACAAAAAGCCATTACTACACATGATTTCTTTATTACCATTTTTAATTAAATAAAAGTATTGTTTCATTCCGTTCATATATCTAATGTAGATACAGCAGAAAATATCAATTTTATATGTTGGTGTTACAACAGTATTAAGTTTATTCGGTGTACCAAGTTTTGTTTTTATTGATTGTTTATGCTAGTAGATTCTTCGTTTTAAATATTATTTAGTTTAACTAATGTAATGGCATTACAATTATTACGATTTATTAATATATTAAATTTGATTATAATTTTTTTTCTATTTCATCTTTTAACTGCTTATAAACAAATTTTTTAAAATTGTTATTATCAATGAAACTTGTTTGTATGTGCTGAAAGATATGGAATATATGCTATTGTAGGGTAACAGTATTTCAATCTCAGACTTATTAAGTTCATCATTAAAAAAATTTGTTGGTAAATTTATTGTATTATTTATGTGTTTCGTATAAATTTTTTGTAATCTTTGTTTTATAAATTTTAAAGAATATTCATTTTTTTTTAAGATCTGGATTATTAATTTTAAATTTGTTTTATGAAATTTTTTGTCTGAAAAAATTATTGCTCTATCTAGTAAGCTGTTTATTGCACTTTTTTGTGTTTCAATAGAGTATTTTAAAATTATTTTAAGTATCTATCTGATTTTATTGGTTTTCTGTACCAATTTGTAGTAAATGAGTCATTGTTTTGTCTTATGAGGACTAAATCTAGAAAATTTATTGTTGTATTGATTTCTATTTCTATTGTGAATTTTAAAAGCAGGTGTATGGAGTTAAATCCTTAAAGTATCGTAGGTAGGTATATTGTTTTGGTTAGCAGTCATTAAAATATCATCAACATACCTATTGCATGATGCACAATATGCAGTTAGCGCTGTCTCAGTCGAGGTTAGTGACAATGGTAAAAACACAGCGCAGTCCTTTGTTGTTAAATATTAAATTTTATGTTAATTATATGAGCTGTTATTGCTGTAACAAAACTGTCAGACATTTTTCTTTGAACTGTAAAAATAACATACGTTGCAAAGCCTGCAAAGAACTTAATTTCAGTAAAAGTTTTCAATTGACGATATTGAAAGAATGTGATCCTTCTGAAAACAGTTGTGTTTGTACCAAGAGAGGTGATTTGTTTGTACTGTCTTCTGTCAAATTGCTACCAAAGCAATATTAACATAAAACACTGAATAATATTAAATTAATGAATATAATAAAAATGCCACTTTTAGTGGAATAAAAATTACTACCAATTTTCATTTTGAATGATTAAGGAGTTTCAGTGCTCAATCAATTTCAATATCATCCAAATACCCTAATAATATACGGAATATTTCACCTAGCACTGTAGCAAAAGCTTTATGTGTTCTGTAGGCTTCTAATATCTATATTTTTTTTGTTTTGGTTCTCATTGGCGATCTTTTGTAGTTGTATTGTAAAGGAAGTCATCACAAATATGATAGCTGAAAATGTTTTTCTTACAGCTACACTTTTCGCAAACATATCTTACCAAAACATAGAAAATTTAGCATTGCAGCAATGCTTAATATACATAATCGATGGTGTAGCGATACCAGACGAAACGATCAATTACATTTTTGAAATGTCTAGTGATATTGATACCTGGAATTTTATCTATAATAGACCTCAAACCATTACAAACTTACAAAGTTTGAACTACAACAGCACATCTAACTATTTGGGACCAATCAGTAGATTTGTAATGTTTGTCAAGAGCGTAGACAAGGCGATGAAAGCACTTGCAAGAAGTTCATTTTGGAATCCAGGGCTACGTATGTAATCGTCACTCAAAATTTATTTTCGTGTTTGGAAAGTTTGTTGAAGTTTCATATAATTAATGCCATAGTAGTACCCACTCTACTTACCTCTGTTAGATACTATACCGTAGAAGATATTTGTGCAGAAAATTATACCCAGGCAGTGAGTAGAAGTTGTAACTATAATACGTTACATACATTGCCAAAAATAACTACAAATTATGCTTCATGTAAATTAAATCTTATTACAGAAAATCCAATAACCCAAAATTCAATGCTTAGTGCTGGAGACTTAGAACTATTCCAAGTGATTTCCCAAGTTGGTTTTGTTTTAAAAATGAATGTTAATGTTGTAGTTGCAAAAAATTTATCTGAAGCCATTAATAACCGTACTAACGATATTGCAATAGTTCCAATCAGTTTTAGGGACTCAAGGTCATTAGAAAGTTATGATATAACTCCACCTATAATTACTGCCAACGTTATTGCAATTCAACCCAAAATTCGTGAACAACTTGGATTATCATTACTGGGTAATGTTTTTAGTATAAAGTTGTGGTGTATGTCTTTTATAACTTTTGTGTTAACAGTTGCCTTCGTGCAGTATTTAGATAAAGTGGAGTTTTTTAAATCACTAGTAATTGTTTGGCAGCTAACAATAAGCGGAGCAGTTACACACAAAACAAAATCTACGCGCATTCGTATATTCTTCTTATTGTACACGCTTTGTCTTACTCGCATAAAGGACTTATATCAAGCGAATCTAGTTAGCATAGTAACGCATCCAAGAAATATTGTAACGTTTAGGACGATAGATGAACTTTTTCAATCACGGTATCAATTCCTCAGATTTCAATCTCCTTTGCCAAAACCAACTATTAATTCACAAATTTCGTATGACACATACAAGAGAATTCACAAGATGATTATGGAAAAGCAAGTAAACGTAGGTCCCTTCAACATGACTTTATACGTGCATCTAGTGGCCTATAACAAAACTTTTTTCACTACGACATTAATGGAAAAACTAAAATTATTTCCAGCAGAAAGAAATTTAGTAAACGTCATCGATGTCAAAGGATTTCCACCAATCGAGTTAATGTTTGCTATGAGGGAAGGAGATAATTTTATGAAAACCCTTACTTATATTTGCAATAAGTCGTTAGAATATGGATTTATACAGAAATTACAAGAGAAGCTGCCTTTCTCGAATAAAATAGATATTAAAGCAAGCAATAATGTCAAATTAAGTATAAAGCATTTATCAGGAGCGTTCGTGTGCTTACTATTGGGAATATTATTATCAATATTGACATTTGTTGCAGAGTTATTAATGCCATATGTTTCTAATCGAAAAATAATGCACTAATGCACCCAAATTAAAACTATTCAATATGATAAAATATTAGTATCAGTACGTGAGTTCTCACAATTCTTTCTCAAAAACTAGATTAGGTTATGTGAATTAATGCACAAAAACCTGAATTATTTTATTTTTAAGTTTTATCACAAACTGCATTAGCCTTACTAGTAAGATCTATACAACTACAATGTCATAACAACACAATCATTAAACTATTTAATTAAAACAACGTTTAATATATATATATATATATATATATATATATATATATATATATATATATATATATATATATATATGTAACGCTTGGCTATTGGTTGAATTAATATAGAAAAATTCTACTATTAAACATATAATACTTGCACTTGTGTGGAAAACTATACTGCAATCGAAGAATATAACTTCTGGACCATCCGCCTCTGTAGCATATTCGGAGACTTTATCAGGAACGGACATAAGAAGATTGTCTATGATGTCATATGAGAGTAATAAGTAGGAATGACATAGTCTAGTCCAATTTCGGTCCAGGCCATGCTGGGCCGTTCTTTTTATGTACTCGGACTGGGCCTGACCATGCTTTATTTTATTATTTCCGCTCGAAAAGCCCGGTCCAGTCAGAATTTTTGTATAAAGAATCATCATTTGTTTATTTGTAAGTGATATAGGTAGGTGCTGAAAGCAAATTTAAAGCTACAGTAATTGTGTGTACAAAGTTTTTGAATAAAGCTAAGTTATGCTGCTGTATTTCTTTATTAATTTATGTATGCACTTTGAGTTTTGTTGTGGTGTAGATTACCGTGTAGTGTGTGGATTGTGATATGACAAAATTTTAAAGTATCAGAAAATAATGTTAACCGATACTGATACCTGCGATCCAGCGACCAGCGAAGAATTTAGACTTTATTCCCCATAAACGGCACCTAAATCTGAGACACACTATAGAGTTGGAAATGGTTTAGTTAATATTCGCCACTGCAAGGTTACTGTTGAGTGTTTATATATTGTATGTAACCTTTGTTTGACACTGCAACTGTAGACTATTTATGGACTTTAATAGTCTATTATATATACAGACTAGCCAAGAATTCCCTCTACAAGTTATTAGCATAGGGCAGTTAGACGTGTAGATAAACAGTATTATGCATACAAAAATTTTTATGAGAATGTTGACATTTGTTTTGATTATTGACTCGATTATTAGAATTTTACGATGATTTTTGATAAAATGCATAAAATATTAATTGGCCGGAGTGATGTAGATTAGTAAGTGAATTAGTTTTCGATAGTAGTAAAACATGTGGCTTACCATGTTGCAGGAAATTCATTGTTTATAATACAAAAGTTGATAATGTGTCTTAGATAAGGTAAAAGATGTGGACAACAAATTAAATAATTTTATATTAATGTTATCAGGGCCACTAGACGTTGTATTTATTAAATGTAGTACATTTCCTATATCGTCCTCTGTAACTTCTTTATATTTGGGTAAATTGTCAAAATCACGTATGTGGTTGGATGTATAGTATTTACTTAATATAGTATTTATTGCCATTCTGAATCGACCTGCACCTTGAAGAAGTTTTAGATTCCTAGAACGAGTGGAACGGCTTACACGTTCAAGCAACCTAAAAAGCCAAACTACAGGTTCAACCAAAGACTAAGACAGGTCCCCGAAAGAGAGCAGCTGTTTTTTCGATACTTAGACTATAGGGTTGGTATGACATTCTAAGACACACTACCGTGATGTGGAACACAACGGTAAACCACCACATTACTTCCCAAGTACACAGCGTACCTAAATTATGATAAAATGATGGCATTCTCTGGGGTAACAAATTCCGGAGGTAAAATAGTCCCCCATTCGGATCTCTGGAAGGGAACTACTTCGGAGGGTGTGATCGAAAAATTTAGAAAAAGAACATTCTGCAAGTCGTAGCGTGGAATGTCAGAAGTATGAAGCAAGTACATAAGCAAGAGATTTTAAAAATTGAAATGGATAGGTTAGCACTAGCATAGTATGGATCAGCGAAGTTTGGTGGCCAGAGATGGGGGATTTTTGGAATGGAGACTTTAGGGTAATTCATACAGTATCAGAAGAAGAAAATTCTGGCGTGAGAATAGTTACATGCAAAAAGATATGGCAACGTGTAGAAAACTACTTACAAAAGATCGAAAGAGTACCCATTGTAACGGGCATTTTTGTAGTTTTAAACTTTTACGCTGTTTCCCAATTTATAAATGCATTTCTGCAAATTGCTGTTTCTGTATTTGATATTTATTAACTCGTGTGTAGTAATTTAAAGATAGATAAATTGAAAATTATAAACCGCTGTAATTAATTATTATATATGTTGTGGCATTCGCGTTTTGGATGTTCCTGATGTTATTAACAAGTCTAGATAAGATACGATAAGCGGTTGGAAGGGAACGAGTTGAATAAACAGACGAGGAGTCGTGTTTTGTGCTTTGTTCCGATATACTAAATTGTTCATGTACGGGCACGGCATGTTTTTAGTTGTTTGTCTTGTGAAATGAGAGTTGTATATTAACCGTGTTTGGTCGACGCACGTGTGTTTTTAAGGACATTTGACGGACGGGTTTTATTGCTTACGCGTGCCTACTAATTGTGTTTAATTGTTTTTCTTGTGAAACAAATGCTCTAAGGAACATTTGACGGACCTGCTTTAGTGATACGCGTACTTTACTAATTTGTGGTTTTAGTTGTTTGTCTTGTGAAATAGGAGTCGTAGAACTTGCTAAACTGACCGATTCTTTCTTTAGGATTAATGTGTGTGCGATCTAGTCTAGTGTCCCTTGGTTTTATCAGATTAATACATACTTTGGCTTATTTAAATACAGTGATACTGTAGTTTCTGAATTTTCTAACAACAAAGAATCTGAAAGGGATCATTACTTGCGCAAATTTCGTTATTTGCGAAATATGGCAGATTGCCGGCTTACAAAGGTATTGTTTGAAGTTTCTCACTGCTTGTTGGGATGTTTATGAACATAATATACATCTGGTCCCAGTTGGAATTGAACTAGTGCTGCGGAATATTTCGAAATTATTGTCTTAGGAAATAGATTTTATCAAGGCTGCATGGTTCCGACGCGTGATATTGTCTGCTGCTAACCCCAGTGAAATACGGAGGTGTGATTAGTGTAACGTGTGATAAGTTCCATCAGCACCCTCACAGTCAAGGGTGAAGTGCTTCGTTAGTGCAGAACATCGTGAATTCCACACTTCAATTGCAAGGAAGCGTTACTGAAGGACTTTATGTAAGTTGAACTATTTCCTACTTGATATGACTTTAAATATCTATCCGTTGTTTTGCAATATCTTTGTCGTTCTGATATCTTTTACAATAGACTTGCCTGCGATTAAGAGAAAAAAGAAAGAAAGAAAAAAATCAATACTGCTGAATTACTCATATCAATTGTGTCTTATCTATTTATCTTTTGTTAATATTTTGTCTGATTTATGTTTAATTGGTGTGTGAGGAAACGTTTCTGCTACTCCCCAATATTACCTCACTTTGTACTAAATATTTTTGTTTTGCTTTTACCGTTGTTATATTATATAGTTTATCTAAACAGTTTTTATTTTCATTCTACCAAGTACTGAATAACTTAGACTATGCATTGCTGCTATGCTTTTTCTTTATTTCAGGTTTGCAGGACTAATCTTTTCTTTTATTGCAGGTTTGCTATTCTAATTTCTTTTATTGCAGGAACTGTCACTAACTCCTTACCGCCGCATACACCATAGGTCAGTCTGCTTTCTACAACCACCCCTACTCTCCGATTGAGCCCGGTCATTTCTTTGACTTTCTTTGTGTTACGTAGCATAAATTTGGCGCCCAACGTGGCTGCCACGGAAAAAACGTAGATTAGAATATAAACCGATAAATACAGTAATAGTACAAGGATACATGCCCACCGCTAGTCATAATGAGGAAGAGGTAGAAGCGATCTACAAAGATATCGAAGACGCACTAAGATATGTAAAAAGATATGAAAATTTAATAATTACAGGGGATTTTAATGCAGTGGTAGGTGTGGGTAGGGAAGAAGGAGCGGTAGTAGGTTTATTTGGTTTAGGCACGAGAAACGACAGGGGAAATAGGTTGGTAGAATTTTGCGACAAAAAGAATTTAACCATCACAAAAACATTATTTCAACATCATACTAGCAGACTATACACGTGAAGATGCCAGGGAATATAGGAAAATATCAAATAGATTACATTCTTATTAGACAACGGTTTGGGAATCAACTGAAGACTGTAGAAGCTACCCAGAAACAAATATAGACAGACCCTGACCACAACCTCGTAATTCTGAAGATCGCTCTTAAATTTAAAAATTTGAAAAAAGGAACGTATAAAGGCACTTTGACTTTGGGAAACTAGAAGATAAAGATATCCACGAAAGATTTGAATAAAAGTCAAATGAATTGCTGAAAGATATTGGGAAAATTTCTTATACTAAACAACTAGAAACAGAATGGGATAACATTAAATCCAGCTTAGGCGGCCATAGATATTTTGAGGTATTCACAAAAAGAAAATAAAAAACCATGGATAACAAAGGATGAAGCATACAAACTAATTAGAATCAATTTTAGGGATATAGAACCGTATAGCAAAAATATAAGGGACGCGGGAGGAAATGTCATTATAGAAAATGTAGAGAAAGTGGGTAGATGGCAAGAATATATAGAGAATTTATATGCAGGAGAAGAACTAACTGCATTAGAAAAGGAATCAGACATTGAAAATGATGACTTGGGATATCCTATACTTAGAGATGAATTTGAAATAGCATTAAAGGGTCTGAAAAATGGTAAGGCGCCGGGTACAGATAAGGTGCAAGCGGAGACTCTAAAAGCCGCTGGTCAAGCAGTAACAGAACGTCTCTTCCAACTTGTAAGCTATATGTATGAGACAGGCGAGATACCCCAAAGATTTCAAACATAACATCATAGTAACTATACCAAAAAAGAAAGGCGCAGATAGATGTGAAAATTTTCGAACAATAAGCTTGACAGCGCATGTATCAAAAATATTAACTAAAATTGTACAAAGACGAATGGAAAAACGGGCCGAAGAAATACTAGGAGAAAACCAATTTGGGTTTAGGCGAAACAGAGGAACACGGGAGGCTATCTTAGCTCTGAGGGTGATAATGGAGAAAACAATAGAAAAAGGGGAAAGCGTGTATATAGGGTTTGTAGATCTGGAAAAAGCATTTGACAATGTAAAATGGAAAAAAATGTTTGAAATACTCAAAAAGATTGGAATGAGTTATAGGGATATACGGATAGTACATAGCTTATACAAAGAGCAAACAGGAGTAATAAAATTAGAGCAGGAACGTAGAGAAGTGAACATCAGGAAAGGGGTAAGACAGGGATGTTCCCTATCCCCACTAATTTTTAACTTGTACATTGAGGAGGCAATGAACACTGTCAAATGCAGGAAGACATTTGGAATTACTATGCAGGGACAAAAAATTGATATGCTTAGATTTGCAGATGATATAGCGGTATTAGCATCTAGCAAGGAAGAGTTAGAAGCTGCTCTCAATGAAATGGAAATGGTTCTAACAGAGTGATACGGTATGAAAATTAACAAAAGTAAAACTAAAGTACTAGTATGCAAAGGAGGGAAAAATAAATCAAAAACAAGAATACAAATATGTAACACGAACTTACAAGAGGTTAAGGATTTCTGCTACCTAGGAAGCCAAATATCGCAAGATGGGAAAAGCACAAAAGATATAAAACAAAGATTAGCACAAGGTCGTGCTACATTTAACAAGAAAAAGCAACTACTGTGCTCAAAGACCACAAACATAGAAACAAGGAAAAGATTGCTCAAAACATATGTGTGGAGCACAGCACTGTATGGCTGTGAAGCCTGGACAGTGGGAGAAGCGGACAAGAAAAAGGTAGAAAGAAGCCTTTGAAATGTGGTGCTACAGACGTATGATGAAGATATCATGGACAGACAAAGTTAAGAACGAAGAGGCACTAAAAATGGTAGGGGAAGAAAGAAATATGTGGAAAACGGTAAAAAATAGGAGAGATAGGATGATAGGCCACATACTACGGCATGAAGGAATAGTGCGGAATATACTATAAGCAGAGATAGAACAAAAGAGAAGTAGAGGTAGACCTAGGTTAGACTACTGCACACAGATAGTGAAAGATGTAGGCTGTAGGAGTTTCAGGGAAATGTGTAGGCTAGCTCAGAAGAGAAATCAATGGAGGTACGCATCCAACCAGTCCCAAGATGGATAAATTAATGTCGAAGAAAGTAGCTGCACTTAAACATGATATTTATTATAAGCAACTACAAGCATTGGAGGGGTAATATTCTCGAACAATGGTAATTGCGTGAAAGCATTTACTGGAAAACTATTATTTCGACAAAGGTCTAACTGTTGGTGGATCTTGGCAGCCACAGGTTGCTCAACCCCCTTCAATAAATCTCTGTGAAATAGTGCATAATATTAGAAAACAATATAAGGGGAACCGAGCTGTATTGCTGTGTGAGAATTTCAGGGAACCATGTAGGTTAGTTTAGAAAAGAAATAAGTGCAGGTACATGTCCAACCATTTTTGAGACGGGAAACCCAATGACGAAAAAATAGGCGCAGGCAAATCTGATGATTATTATAAACAACTAGTTGTTTGTTGTGAAATATCTGCAACTAATGTTGACTGTGCGAAAAGACATATTGGAAAAAATATTAAACTAGTAAATGTTCAAGTGCTGGGGGAACTTGGCAGCCACAGGCTGCTTACCTCCCTTCGCAACCACTGAATGTCGGAGAAATAGGGTATATAATTGTAAAACAATAGAAGGTGACCGAACTGCATCTAACAAGAAAGAACAGCGCCTATGATGAAAGACAACAAACATAGAACAAAAAGTTGTTGAAAGCGTATCTGAGTAGCACAGCACAGACAATAGGCCTACGAAATACGAGCAGTATGAAAAGCAGACAGAAGAACAGTAGCGGCCTATGAAATGCCGTGCTTCAGATGAGGATGGACAGACAAAGGTAATAATAAATAGGTTATAGAAACAGTAAGGGAACAAGGATATTTTTGAAAAAAAAATATGAGAAATAGAAGGACAGAATACGTTCTAAGGCATTTTTGGGGAATAGTATGGGATATATGACAAGCTGAGATAGGAAAAATGAGGCGGATGTAGACCTAGATCAGATAGTGATAGATGCAGACTGTGCAAATTTCGGGGAAATCTGTAGGTTAGTTCAGAATAGGAAACAATGATGGTACGCGTCTAACCAGTTTCAGGACTGAAGACTCAATTATGATGATGAACAAAGGATATCCTGAATTTAATAGAAGAAAGACGAAAAACAAAGATAGATCAGACGAAACAGGAAAACAGAGATACAAAGCCATAAAATGGGAAATTATTCACAAATGCAGCAAAGCTGGAGAACAATGGATTAATGAAAAGTACAAAGAGGTACAAACTAAAATGGAAATAGGAAAGACAGACAAATCATACAAACTAAGTAGAATTAATTTTAGAGATATAAAACGTTCAGAATAGGAAACAATGATGGTACGCGTCTAACCAGTTCCAGGACTGAAGACCTAATGATGATGAAAACGTTATTGAAAAAATATAAGGGACGCGAGACGAAACGTCATTATAGAAAACGTAGAGAAAGTGGGTAGATGGCAAGAATATATAGGGAATTTATATGCAGGAGAGGAACTAACTGCATTAGAACAGGAATCAGACATTGAAAAGGATGACGTGGGATATCCTATATTTAGAGACGAGTTTGAATTAGCATTAAAAGATTTGAAAAATTGTAAGGCGCCGGACACAGATAAGGTACACGCAGAAACTCTAAAAGCCGCTGGACAAGCAGTACCAGAACATCTTTTCCAACTTGTAAGCTATATGTATGAGACATGCAAAAGATCCAAAGATTTTAAACGTAACATCATGATGATTATATCAAACAAGGGAGGTACGGATAGATGTGAAAATTTTCGACAATAAGTTTGACAGCACACGTGTAAAAACTACTAACTAGAATCCTACAAAGAGGAATGGAAAAACGGGCTATTGAAATATTATGAAAAGATCAATTTGGGTTTAGATCAAACAGGGAAACACAGAAGGCTATTTTAGATCTGGGGGTGATAAGGGAGAAAGCAATAGAAAAAAAGGGAATTGCATATTGCATATTAATTCTACAAAAACTATTAAGTGCCATCCTGTGACTTGTATATAATTAACCCTAACCTATATGTTCACATATGAACCAATCTGAAACACTACTTCCTTTGTTCGCTCGTACTTAACTCAAAAGAGTCGTTCTACAACAGTGGGCATAGCGAGTTGTACTTAGAGACCTTCGTGTCGTACCTTCAGTAATTCGTCGCCCAAGGACGTGTCATGTTCGAGGTTGGCTTAAACCATTTAGTGCTCCACATCAATCCTATGGTACATAAAAATACAGTCATATTCAAAGATTTTGAAGAGTTGTAGCTATCAATCAAAGTCAAATGGCATTAACTCAGCTTTTGTTCGTGAGTGTTTAGTTAGTAGAAAGTTTACGGCACACTGTACAATAGTAGATGCTTTTTATTTGTTAAATGCAGCACGGTCTTACGTTAATATTTGTTTTATATCCTTTGCACTTTCCCATCTTGTGTTGTTTGACTTTCTATGTAGCCGAAATCGTTTACCTCTGGTAAGTTCTCGTTTTCTATTTGTATTCTGGTTTTTGGATCTTTCCTTTATTTTAGTCTATTTTCATACTGTATCTGTCTGTTGGAACTGTTTCCATTTCATTAAGAGCTGCTTGCAACTCTTGCTTGGTAGATGCTAATATCGCTATATCATCTGCAAATCTAAGCATATTAATCTTTTGTCCCTGCATAATAATTCCAAATGTCTTTCTGCATTTGACAGTGTTCATTGCCTCTTTGATATAAAAGTTAAAAATTAACGAGGGTAGTTTTATATGCATTTCGAATTTATAACAATAAAATTTATTGTAATGTCAACGATGCCACAGCTACCTTAAGTTACAAAACGCCTTCTGGCATTGACAAACACGCCTGCATAATAATTAAACTTTTAGTAGTTATACAAAGGCATAGTTTACATACCTTTACAAAAAACCCCAACATTTTTGAATAAACAAATACCTTTTATATTCATTTATACATGTATAAATTGATTAACATAAAATCACTGTAACTACGTATTTTTTTAGAAGACGTGACAAATATTATTATTATTATTAATTTCCAAACCTTATACGTCCACGATACTAGATGTGAAAATTTTCGAACAATAAGTTTGACAGCACACGCGTCAAAAATATTAACTAGAATCGTACAAAGACGAATGGAAAAACGGGCTGCTGAAATATTAGGAAAAGATCAATTTGGATTTAGGTGAAACAGGGGAACACAGGAGGCTATTTTAAATCTGAGAGTGATAATGGCGAAAACAATAGAAAAAAGGGATTGTCGATTTGGAACAGTATTTGACAATGTAAAATGGAAAATGATGTTCGAAATACTCAAAAAGATTGGATGTGTCATATCACCATTAATTTTTTACTTCTAGATTGAATAGGCAATGAATACTGTCAAATACAGAAAGACCTTTGGAATTATTATGCAGGAACAAAAGATTAATATGCTTAGATTTGCAGATGATATAGCGGTAATAGCATCTAGCAAGTAAGAGTTAGAAACTGCTCGTAATGAAATGGAAACTGCTCTAACAGAGAGATACTGTATAAAAATTAACAAAAATAAACCTGATAATTATTATAAGCAACTACAGGTATTGGTTTTGCAATATCCTCAACTAATGTTAACTGTGCAAAAGCATTTACTGGAAAACTATTAATTCGACAAATGTTTAAGTGTTGGGGGATCTTGGCAGTCACGGGCTGCTTAACTCCTTTCACATACCACTGAATCTCGGTAAAATATGGCATAAAATTAGAAAACAACAGAAGGGGAACCGAGCTGTATCTAGGCTGTGGAAATTTCATGGAACTGTGTAGGTTAACTCAGAATAGAAATAAGTGGAGATACAGGTCCAACCAGTTTCAAGACGATAAACCTTCTTCGAAAGGATATATTGGAAAACTATTCATTCGGCAAATGTTTGAGTATTGGGGATCTTGGTAGCCGCAGGCTGCTTAACCCTCTTCACATACCATTGAATATCGGGAAAACGGGATGTATATTTGTAAAACAATAGAAGGGGAACCGAACTGCATCTAACAAGAAAGAACAGCGCCAATGTTGGAAGACAACAAACATACACACAAGGAGAAAAATGTTGAAAGCATATGTGGAAAACAATAAAAAATAGGAGACATAGAGTGACAGGATATGTTCTAAAGCATTTTTGGGAAATAGCGCATGATATATTACACACAGATATAGGAAAAAAAAGAGGTAGAGGTAGGCCTAGATAAGACTAACGCAAGCAGATAGTGAAAAATGCAGACTGTGGGAATTTCAGGGAAATGAGTAGGTTAGCTCAGAATCGGAAACAATGAGAGTACGTGTCAAACCAGTTCCAGGACTGAAGACCTAAAGATGATGAGTATTTATTGGTACATTATTACTGAAATTTTGAATGTACCTGCTTAATGCATTAACATCCTGGAGATTTGGAGGTAACTGTTTTGAACTTGATTTATTATTTATATCTACTTTACGAAATACTTTCCAAACAGTAGCATAACTTTTATTTTTAGAAATTTGGAATTGTATATAAGCTCTTTTTTCTATTTCTATTGCACCAGTGACAAGGTTTCTCATAAGTTTGTAACTATCCCAATGTACAACAGTTTTTGTGTGCTTGAATTTTCGTAGGTAATTGTCTATTCGCTTGATCGTGTCTTTTATATTATCAGTAACCCATAGTTTACTGGTTCTAGCACTAGAAAGTTTGAAATTTTTGAGAGTAGCATTTACGTTAAAAACGTTGCAAATATTATTATCATTTAAAAATTTTAATTTATTATTAATATTATTCATATCACAAATAAGATACCAATACACCACATACAAATCATTAAGAAATAACGCTTCATTGTATACTGAAAAATCCCTACAGAGATGTGTTATTGTAGACGTTTTGTGAGTCAAAAAGGATAAATCACTTGATACTAAGCAATGATCTGATATATGACATTCGGTGACTTTTCTTAATTTTATGAAAAGATTAGTGTATATGCAGAATTAGCTTTATAATATTTCCAATCAACTAAACACATACACATAAAATTCAGAAAGTAGTCTTTTTATTGTATTCAACATCAATCATTATTTGTCAAAAAAACTTACTACGACAATAACACTTCCCATTACAAAGTTACTTGATAGGTATTGTTAGAATTGCAGATGAATAATCAACTCTCCCCCTCAATTTAACATTGCCTAAAACAGTCTATAACCTATTATAGAGTAAGTACACTATAACGTCCCAACAACATTAAGTTTTTCTCTGAAATATAACAATTTATTCTTCTTTAAAGGTTTTGTGAACAGGTCAGCCACTTGTTTTTGAGTGGGCACATACAATAAGGATATCTTTTTGTTGTTCACTAAATCTCTTAAGAAGTTGTGCCGTATATCTAATGTTTGGTACATTTAGTTTCTAATGTCGTAGCCATCTTAACGCATGCTTGATTATCTTCAAATATCTCTATAGGGTAAACGTTTAAATTTAAAATTTCATTTACAATTTGTGAAACGAAAATGTTTACAGTAATGCTGGGTAATAAAGCATAATACTCGGCTTCCGCACTTGAGAAGCAGACAACTGCTAGTTTCTTAGTGTTCCAAAATACTAAGTTTTTATTTATTTTTATTTATTTATTTATATAGTGCATCTACAGGACAAAACTCCTAATTGGCACAAAATACAATAACAATATAACCGTAAATAGACAAAAGAACAGAAAACTAAACAAAAAAAATCTATCTTAATTGATTTAAAAAATCACCAGGAAATTCCATTTCTAAAACTAGTTGTAGTGATACCAAAAATATCCGTGCTATTGCTCTTATTAAATGCTCTTGTTATTTGATCGATAAAGGCAGATCGGCCATAATTAGTTCTGTGAGAACGTTCTTCAAAAAAATTACTGTTGCGTGTAGCCTTATTGTTGACACGGATAAAAACCATATCCAATAAAGGTGAGCAATCGATTTGACCATTTACCAATTTATATAAAAATACTGCCTTGGCCAAGTTTCTTCTGAAGGTGAGATCTTTCATACCAACCAGAAACAAACGAATGGACCTGGGCCCCTCCTTATAAGAAACGTGATGTTTCCATAGGATGTATTTAACAAAACTTTCTTGCACTCTCTGTAAGATAGAATTATAGCAGTTATAGGACGGTGCCCATATAATACTATTATACTCTAATACACTAAGAACTAAGCTGTTGAATAAAACTATAACTGGACGAATGTTTTTAAAGTGTAAGGTGCACCTACGTAGGAAACCCAACATCCTGTAGCTTTTAAGCACAACATTATCCACTTGTTTAGTGAAAGTCATACCTGAGTCAAAAATAACTCCCAAATCATTAATACTGTCTACAGTTTGGATTACACCCGTAATGGTGTACTTAAACTTCACGAGCTTGTTACGTTTAGTGAATCTAATGACCTTACACTTACTTTCATTAACTTTCTGTAGATTATTATCACAGTATTGTAAGAAGTTATTTAAATCGACTTGGATCTTGGAGCAGTCCTCAATGGATTTGATACAGGCAAAGAATTTTATATCGTTAGCGTACATTAGAAATTTACTGTGACTAAAACATAAAGCCGTATCATTTACAAATAACAAGAATAATACTGGTTCAATGTGTGACCCTTGTGGCACACCAAAGGAAACAAAACTCTTGAGATGTCGTATTACCCAACCGAACAAACTGGCGTCGGTTTGTTAGGAATGAAGCAATCCATAATAAGTATTTAGCGAATACACCAAGATATTCCAATTTTTCTAATAGCAAAACATGACAAACACTGTCGAAGGCTTTGGCCAAGTCTGTATATATATGACATCAACTTGATAGCCACTTTCCATGGAGATTATTATAAAATCTTGAAATACAGCTAAATTTGTAGCAGTTGACCGAGCCTTAATAAATCCATGCTGTTCTTCTTGAAAGGTTAACAGAAAAACCTGTAGTAACTCTTCAGCTATAATTGCTTACATTAATTTGGGTATAATGCACATGAGTGAGATACCTCTGTAGTTGGTTTTCTGGTGTCTGTTACCATTTTTAAAAATTGGGAACAGAACTGAACATTTCCAACAATCAGGAAAAATCCCAAGACTAAAAGACTTCTGAAAAGATAGCACAATGGCTTCGCTAAAGAGCTGTTACACTTCATTAGTAAAAGTGGAGGAATACCATCCGGCCAAACTCGCTTTTTTGTATCTAGTGTCTTAATTTTAGCAGCAATTTCTTTGAATGTAAAACAGTGTTGAGATAGGGATACAGATCGATTGAGAGAAAACTTATCAAACACTGGCTTTAAAGAGTGTTCAGAATAAACAGACTGAAAATGCCTGGCGAAAGCCTCTGTGATACTTTGAGGTGTGTCAAGTACTGTGCTATTATACTCCATATTTGCAGGTACGCCATCTTTCCTCTAGTCCTTTAACAAATGCCCAAAAGTATTTAATGTTAACTAGTATGTTCTCTTCAATATTGGAGATATATTCCATATAGCATAAATCGATGAGCAGCTTACAAGTACTTCTAGCTTAAGAGTAGTTCCTATAGTCTGACTCTAACTGTATATGTTTATACGTTTTATATAGTTTATTCTTTTTGCCAAGATGCATTTTCAGATTCCAACTGTACCACGTAGGGTATTTTTCCAGATGAACTGTTTTCTTGGGTACATGTTTGTTTATCCCGTCAAACAAAATGAAATAGAAAAGATCAACGACTTAAATCAGTTATTTCTGTAATGAAAGACCAATCATGTGAATCATAATACTGATTTAATTTTGAAAAATCTGCTTTATTAAACAGAAATACTTCTCTGCTGTCCCTGAAATCTAATGAAGCACTAGCTCCTTGACTTGAAAGCGCTATATACAATTGCAATAGCGGATGGTAATTATCCACACCTACCAAAGGACATTTGGACATGCTCACTTCACGGTTTAAACTATCACTACAAAAAATAAGATCAGACACCTTATTAGGTGCTGTAAAAACCCTATTCACCTGATTTAGCTCAAGAAAAAACATACCATTTATTAATATTTCAGTTCTCATAGTAGGTAGTGTGTTAGGATTATAATTAGCTTCTTCCCTAATCCACAAAATTTCAGGAAGGTTAAAGTCGCCGCTAATGACAAAGTAGGCATCTGGATATTTTCTATTGATTGATTCACATGTGTTAATAAACTTTTTGTAAAATTCAGCCTCCATAGTTGGAGGAAAATAAACAACTCCCAGAACAAACTTATGGTTAGACACTGTTAGATGAACCCATATATCTTCAGAATTTAGATCAGTGTGTCTACAAATTTCTTTAGTCATAAGCAACTTATTTATTGCAAGCAAGACACCATCGCCTCTACTGCAATTGTTTAGATCATAATTGCGATTGCATCGAAAAACTTGATATTTTGAGCCACAAAACTCTGAGTCCAGAAAACCCGTAGATAGTCATGTTTCTGTTAATGCCAAAATCTCAAAATCAGAACATAACATTTGTTTACGAACCTCAGTGATCTTGGTTCTCATACCTCTAACATTTTGGTAAAAAATGATCAGACTTTCCCCATTGCTTAGATTACATTGGCTACTGACGTGTGTGCCGTACTTTGCTATGTGCTGAGAGGAGTGGTCGAGGTTGTACCTAAAAAATTGTCATTGCCAGAAGGATTTATAGAGGGAATTTTCTTAATAGACGGTTTAAAGATGAACTCACGAACATGGACATCACATGGCCAATAACTAGGGCTCATAAAGATCTCTAGTTTGTTAAGAGGAATCTCTAATTTAAAATTACTGGATCCCTTAGAAGTGCTTATTCGATAGCACACTGTGTCGATAGAATCAGATTTTAAATAATCAATTACATCTTGAGCAGAACGAAGCTCACCATTTTGTTTGTGGGCAATCCTGCTAATATGAAGCCATGCCCGCTTTTTAACTCCAGTGAGAACATCAGCAGAATCGAGTTTCGGGATGGCCAAACCAGCTAAAGTTTTATTTCTCTGAAGTTTGTTCTTCCTATGCAGGACAGTAGACCAGACATCATTTGCAATAATATTTAATGCGGTTTCAACTTGACTCTGGTTATCATTATTAGACTTCAGTTGCACTAATTTAGTTTTGACATCCATACCAGAATTATTAATTGTATTATTGTTATTGATGTTATCACATTCTAAACTGTTATCAGCTCCAATAGAGGTTAAAGGTGTTACATGTGAAGGAACTGTCTATTCACCATAAGGTACATTATCTATAGAATTGCCATATTTGCTATTATTGCTATCAACTAATGGAGTGGATTGTAATAGTTGCTTAACTTGTGCATGTTTGTTACCTTTTACTGGATTATCAGTGACAAATTGTGAGACATTAGACCTTGATGTTAATAATTTTATTAGGTCTAAATTGGAATCTTTTAAGATTTGTAGATCAGCTCTTAATTCAATGATTTCATGCAGCAAAGGCTTTGTTACCATTTCAACCACATCTTTTAACAGGAATTTAAACTGTTTGCTTTGAAGGTAGTCGATTATTATAACATCAATTGCCTCTCCAGGCTTTTTTACCAATTCCATATCAACAGACACTACACCTTGGGTATTACAGCCATTTTGTTGAATGCAATCATTGCAATAATAAACCTCTGAACCATCCGGGTGAGCTTTTACAACACCTTTACTGTCACTACAGGAGGGATGAAATCCAGTGGCGTATTCTGGTACCATATACCGGGTGTGCTGTATGCTGGTCGCTTTTGCCAGCATAAGCGATAACCTACATACAGATGCAGATGTAAATACTATTCAGTTTTATGCTTGCTGCATGCACGTTTTGCACTAGTAAATAAACCTACACATTTCTCTGAAATTTGCAGTCTGCATTTTTCATTATCTGTGTGAAATATTCTGATATAGATCTACTTCTACCTCTTTTTTCCTATCTCTGCTTGTAATATATCTCACACTATTCCTCAAAAATGCCTTAGAACGTATCCTGGCCTTCTATTTCTCCTATTTTTTTTTTATTTTCTACATATGCTTTCAATAATTTTCTCCTTGTGTGTATGTTTGTTGTCTTCATACATAGTCGCCTCTCTTTCTTGCTAGATGCAGTTCGGTTCCCCTTTTGTTTTTTATAAGTATATATCCTATTTCCCCAATATTCAGTAGTATGTGAAGGAGATTAAGCAGCCTGCGGCTACCAAGATTCCCTAACATTTGAACATTTGTCGAATTAAAAGTTTTCCAATATATCCTTTCACACAATTAACCTTAGTTGGAAATATTTCAAAACCAACAACTAATTGTTTATAATAATTATCAGATTTAAGTACATTTATTTTCTTCGTTATTAGGTTTTCAGTTTTGAAACTGGTTGGACGTGTATCCTCACTTATTTATATTCTGAGCTAGCCTATACCGTTCCCTGAAATTCCCACAACCTAGATACAGCTCGGTTCCCCTTCTGTTGTTTCCTCATTATATGCCCTATTTCACCAGGATTTAGTGGTATGTGAAGGGGTTAGGTAACCTGTGGCTGCCAAGGACCCCAACACTTAGACGTTTGCGGCATTAATAGTTTTCTAGTAAATCCTTTCGCACAATTAACATTAGTTGAGAGTATTGCAAAATCAATACCTATAGTTGCTTATAATAATCATCAGGTTTAAGTACAGTTATTTCTTTCGTCGTTAGGTTTTTCATCTTCGAATTGGTTGGATGCGTACCTCCATTGATTTCTATTCTGAGCTAGCTTGCACATTTCCCTGAAATTCCCACATCCTACATCATTCACTATCCATATGCAATAGTCTAACCTAGGTCTACCTCTACTTCTCTTTTTTCCTATCTCTGCTTCTAATATATTCCGCACTATTCCCTCATGCCTTAGTATGTGACCGATCGTCCTATCTCTACTACTTTTTACTGTTTACTTCATACTTCTTTCTTCTCCTACCATTTCTAGTACCTCTTTATTCATAACTGTCTGTCCATGATATCTTCATCATACATCTGTAGCACCACATTTCAAAGGCTTCTATCTTTTTCCTGTCTGCTTCTCCTGCTGTCCAGGTTTCACATCCGTACAGTGCTGTGCTTCATACATATGTTTTAACCAATCTTTTACTTGTTTCTATATTTGTTGTCTTTGACCACAGCAGTTGCTTTTTCTTGTTAAATGTAGCACGACCTTGTGCTAATCTTTGTTTTATATCTTTTGCGCTCTTCTCACCTTGCATTATTTAATAATAATGACTTCTTTATTGAGAACTTGTACATTTATACATGTGTGCATAATATAGGAAAAAAAATAAACTAATTACAACGTTCACAAATGGTGAATTTATCGCTAGCTGGCGATTTCTTCCAATTTACCATTGGCGAAACCTCAAGTTAATAAACAATAAAAATATTAACTTAGTAATCGGACTTGTATACTTATTATTAAATAAAAAATGCATAGTTATTTGTACGTTAAACGAAAAACATAGAGGGATGGGAAAGGACGGATTTGGCTTCCTAGGTAGCAGAAATCCTTAACCTCTTTAAGTTCTCGTTACCTATTTGTATTCTAGTTTTTAATTTATATCTCCCCTCCGTTGCATACTAGTACTCTAGTTTTATTTTTGTTAATTTTCATACCGTATCTCTCTATTAGAGCTGTTTTCATTTTATTATACCAGCTTCTAAATCTTCCTTGCTAGATGCTAACACCCGCTATATCATCTGCAAATCTAAGCATATCAATCTTTTGTCACTGCATAATAATTCCAAATTTTTTCTTGCATTTGACAGTATTCATTGCCTTTTCGATGACAAGTTAAAAATTAATGAGTATATTGCACATCACTGTCTCACCCCTTTTTCACCCTTTTTCAACCATTTCCTTTCTCTATGGTCCTGCTCTAATTCAATTACAGCTGTTTGCTCTTTGTATAAGCTATGTATTACCCATCTATCCCTAATAGTCATTACAACCTTTTTGAGTAAATCGGACATCTTTCCATTTTACATTGTTGAATGCTTTTTCCAAATCTACAAACCCCATTTACACACTTTCCCTTTTTCTATTGTTTTCTCCATCATCACCCTCAGAGCTAAAATAGCCTCCCGTGCTCCCCTGGTTCGCCTAAACCCAAATTTATTTTCTCCTAGTACTTCTTCAGCTCGTTTTTCCATTCGTCTTTGTACAATTCTAGTTAATGATTTTGAAAAATGTACTGTCTAATTTATTGTTCGAAAATCTTCACATTTATCTGAGACTCCCTTTTTTTGTATAGTTACTATGATGTTACATTTGAAGTCTTTGGGTATCTCGCCTGTCTGATACATATAGCTTACAGGTTGGAAGATACGTTCTGTACTGCTTGTTCAGCGGCTTTTAGAGTTTCTGCTTGCACCTTATCTGTGCCCAGTACCTTACTATTTTTCAGAACTTTTAATACTATTAATTTAAACTCATCTCTAAGTATAGGATATTCCAAGTCATCCTTTTCAATGTCTTATTCCTATTCTAATGCTGTTCATTCTTCTCCTGCATACAAATTGCGATGTATCTACTTTCTCTACATTTTCTATAATGACGTTTCCTACTGCGTCCCTCATATTTCTGCTATATGGTTTTATATTCCTAAAATTCATTCTAATTAGTTTATATGCTTCATCTGTCCTTTCTATTTCCATCTTAGTTTGTACCTCTTTACACTTTTCATCAATCCATTGTTCTTTAGCTTTCTTGCATTTGTGAATAATTTCCCATTTTAAGGCTTTGTATCTGTTTTCCTGTTTCATCTTCTATTAGATTCAGGATATCAGTTATCCATGGTTTCTTATTTTCTTTTTGTGTAAACCCCAAAATATCGCTGGCCGCCATGTTCAAGCTGGATTTAATGTTCTTTCATTCTGTTTCTTCATCCTTAGTATAAGAAATTTTCCCAATATCTTACAGCAATTGATTTGACTTTTTTCAAATCTTTCGTGGATATCTTTATCTTTTAATTTCTGAAAGTCAAGGTGCCTTTTTCCGGTCCTTTTAACAAACATTTTTAAATTTAAGAGCGGCCTTCAAAATTATGATGTTGTGATCAGTGTCTATATCTGCTTTTGGGTAGCTTCTACAGTCTTTTACTTGATTCCAAAACCATTGTCTAACAAGAATGTAATTTATTTGATATCTTCCTATATCTCCTGGCATCTTCCACGTGTATCATCTCTAGCATGATGAAATAATGTGTTTGTGATGGTCAACTTGTCCTTGTTGCAAAATTCTACCAGCCTATTTCTCCTTTCATTTTTCGTGCCTAAACCAAATAAACCTACTACCACTCCTTCCCTACCCTCCCCTACCACTGCATTAAAATCCCCCGTAATTATTAATTTTTGGTGTTCTTTTACGTATTTTAGTATGTTTTCAATATTTTTGTAGATCACCTCTACCTCTGCCTCACTGTAGCTAGAGGTGGGAATATATACTTGTATTATTACTTAATTTACCGGTTCAGATTCTAATGTAACCATGAGTACTTTTTCGTTCTTTTGTAAGTAGTTTTCTACACGTTGTCCAATCTTTTTTCGCATAACTATCCCCACGCCCGAATTTCCTTCCTCGGATACTGTATGAATTACCCTGAAGTCTCCACTCCAAAAATCCCCCGCCTCTGGCAACCAAACTTCGCTGATACCTATTATGTCTAATGTCTATCCATTTTAATTTTCAAGTTCTCTAGCTTACCTACTTGCTACATACTTCTGACATTCCACGCTCCGACTCACAGAATGTTCACGACATTTTTTTATACTTTTTGATCACATCCCACGAAGTAGTCCCCTCCCGAATTTCAGAATGGGAGACTATTTTAACTCCGAAATTTTGTACCCCAGATGATGCTATCATCTTTAGTAACAATTTAAGGACGTTGTGCACTTGGGAGGTAATGTGGTGGTTTCCCGTTGTCTTCTACATCGCAGTAGTGTGTCTTAGAATGCCATACCGACCCATATGGTCTCTGCTACTCTAAGTACCGAAAAAGCGGCTGCCCTCTTTCGGAGATCTGTCTTAGTCTGATTCCTCACTAAAGACCATACTATTTTAGTTGGACCTGTAGTTTGGCTCTTTAGATCACTGGAATGGGCAAGCCATTTCACTATTTTAGTAATCTAGAACTTTTTCAAGGCGCAGGTCTATTCGGATGAATATAGTGTCCACTGCAATTTTCAATTTATTTATTCTGATAGAAACCCAGGGGTGTGTTCAGATTGGATCGCATGGCAAATGAATTATGTCTCATAAATAATAGTCGGGTACTGTCGCACGGTAAATACAAATTTGAACGCTTGGTATGTAAGCTACAACTGTCAAATTCAATTCGAAATAATATGGATAAGGCTGTGGGTGTTTAGTAGGTTTTTGATGTTTTACTGAGAGACGTGTTGAATTCCGACACTGATGATGATGTTGAAATTGTTTTAGTATTTAATAAATTGAAAACAATGGGGAAAAAAACCTGTTAGAATTTGCAACTATGTAGAAAATATAGTTCCTTTAATGCCTAATAAGCAATTTCAGCTGCATTTTAGAATGGAGAAGGAAATTTGTAATTTGTTGGTGCAACATTTGTATGAATTTATAGCATCTAGGGAAACTGCCCATAGAAGAATAGACCCTGAAAAGCAAGTATTAATGACGATATGGTTACTGACAAATCAAGAAAGTTACAGGTAATTATTTGTTAATTTTATGAGCTGCATTTTTACACTATTTATTGTTTATAGAAGTAGGGCAGAACGTTTTGATGTTTCAAAATCTGTTCTATTTATATGCTTATCAAGAGTGATTGATGCTTTAAATAATGTTGCATCCAGATTGATTCAGTAGCCGAGAGAAGAAAAAAGAGAAATTGCAAACAATTTTAAGAAATGGGGCAACTTAAATAACATTGTACGAGCAGTAGATGGGACATATGTTCCTATTAGGGTTCCTAAAGATAAAATACATATATACACAAATAGAAAGTGTTTTACGGCCAAAACTTTACAAGCAATTGGCGACTCTTCCATGAAATTTATAGATTGTTATGTAGGGTATCCAAGCTCTGTATCAGACAACAGAATTTTTAAAAATTCCAAAATACACAATGATTTTATGCAGAATCCCTAAATGTTTTTTGATGAAAACGAATCTATACTTGGGGATAAAGCATGCCGTCAAACGGGGTGAAGTCTATCAAAAAAATATGTTTTTTTGAGATAACTGAATAACAAATAATTATATTTTAATGCAATTAAAAATATAACTTCCTTGATACTTAGGTCGTCGATTGGTGACTGGAGTCATAGGTCATGGATGCAACTTTTTTTTTTATTTTGAATTAAAAGGTGATCGACTTCAGCCCAGGTTCGGGGTGAAGTCGATCGCCCATTTTAAAATGCACATTTCCCACTTTAGGATTGTTCGGGATGAAGTGGATCAGTAAAAAATTAAAAAAATTATATGTAGGTACCAAGGTACCACCTATACTTGCAGAATTTTGCAATAAAACAAATTAAAGAGATATAAACGTTTATTCTTTGGACAAGCTTTATACAGCCATTGATTTCTTAATGACATAAACCTTAAATAAACAAACTATACTTAAAAATAAAAATACAGGCCATAAATAAAACTAAAAAACAGAATTAAAAAAATTTACGAAATGAATGAACACACAAAAATTTTTCACTGGAGTGTTTCCATTTTGTTTTTTCTAAGCGAGAAGAAATGTTTGCCTTGCTTTAGTGATTTTAAATTAACTTGTCGGACAATCTGTTCCCTGTTTATGACAGACTCATCCGGAATATTTGGATAAATGAAAAACAAAGATTTCATGGATGGATGCTTACGCAATGTACTTACAACTATCTCAGTCCCTGATATTTCAATAATTTTAGCGATATAAAATCGATCTCTCTTATTTGTTTCATATTTTGTGATGATAAATTGTCCTACATCCCAGTTCCTGGATGAATCAACAATAATGTTGGCTGGCTCAGCAGAACTTTCTCGAATTTCATAATCATTTGTGTTGATATGCTGTTCCTCCGCCTCCTATGTCTGTAAGTCATCTTCCTCTTCGCTGTCGCTTATTTGCCCCTTACGTGTTTTGGGTTGCTTGCAGTTGCTCTGGTTCTCTTTTTCCAAATCTTCTGTGCATATGCTTTTGCCAGCGGCTACGTTTAGTCTTGTTCCTTGCTTTGGAGCATCGTTAGACCCAGTCTTGAGCTCGTGTAGATAATCTACAAGCACTGCAGTCATAGAAGTTTCTGCCGCGTTTCCTTCCTCCGGTGTAGTAGGCTCTTTTCTTTTTATTTTTGCAAGAACAGCATCGGCATTGAAGGGGACTAGGCCGCAGGCTCTAAATCCAGCTAAAATATTGTTCATTTCGCGATCCCCAAGTCCTTCAACCGTGGTTTTCAACATCCTAGGAAATACAGTTTTTAGTCAAACCCCCCTATTCCTTAGTTTCCATTCCTCCAGTGCACTTTTCCGTGATGCTTTAAGAGGACGAAAATATGCCACGTCCAGTGGCTGGAGCATGTGGGTCGAATTGGGGGGCAGTAAGACAAACTTAATGTTGTTATTTTCGCACTCTTGAATGACACTGACAGTAATATGACTTTGAAAGTTATCTCCAATAATCAACTTGGTTCCTTCTAATTTTCGGAAAAATGGAAGTGGTACGGTCCTGAATCAATCGTCAAACAATTCAGAATCAAACCATCCCTTTGGAGACCTGTTATAAATTGCTCGTAGTAATCCGCCCTCCTTCCAACCTTCATAAATATGTTTGGCTATGTACACTGTATAAGTAGGGAGACGAGTTCCGTCAGCAGCTATTGCAAACATAACTGTTGTGCTGCTTTTGGTGGCGTCAAGTGTCCTGTAGGCGTGTTTGCTTCCTTTTTTCATTACCACTATAACCGCTCCGGGATCGTCAACGAAGTTTGTTTCGTCATAGTTCACAACGTTTTGTGGTGGGATATCTCTGATTATATCCGCCACATTTCGGAAATATGCCTCAACAATCTCGTATGTTACAGCGGCTCTCACTCGCTTTGTATTCTCCGCAAGCTTGACTGTAAGCTGAGGATGCCTCTTCATCAGACCATTAAACCACCCTTCTCCTGGCATATTATTTTTAAATCGCTTTTCAGTGATGCTGCGACTATTTAAATATTGCTGCGTGATTCGCCTAATATCAATGGGCTTTAATGGAAAACCCCACTCAGCACAGGTTTGCAAAGCATTCACTAACAAAGTTTCAGAAGTCAAGAGCAGGTTGACCACCATATATCAAGAGAGCTGCCGCATGATAGTGATTGTTAAGTGTCGTATATGGCACTGCAAACCTTTCTGACACATTTCGCATGCTCAGTCTATTTTTGCGCACTGCTCCAGCGCTCTCTCTAAATACATAGGATCGTAGTTTTTTTGCCATAAGCACCCAGCTTCTTTATGTATTTTCGTGGCATCTATAAAAAAAGAAAATAATAAAATACGATTCGATATAAGAAAATCATACAAAACCAAATTGCGTTAAATATAACCTCAAAACCTAACAAAATACAGCGAAAACCAAGTGATCCATTTCACCCCGTTGTTTTGTTTCTACACACAAAAATTGCAATTGAAACCACACAAAAAATAAATTAGCATGTCTGATTGTGAATACCTTTACTTGAATATATTCCTTATCACCTAGAGGGGCTCGGACGGACCTAGTTTTCACTGGTTTGGCTGTGCAACTATTTGATTTCACATATTTTAGAGATTGAGAAATTTTGCTCTTTTACTATTTAATTATTTTTGGAAAACTTGTTACGGCTACTTTTGATTTATAAGTTGCCTTCAATGTACTAATAACTTGGAGGGGATAATCTTGGTAGTTACCATTATAAATTGTGCCCTCAACTAGCTCATATGAGGCCGCACAAAACTCTACACAAAAGGGGGGTAAGTTAGTGGGTTGACGCAAGAAAAGTTTGACAACACTTACAGGTTTAACGAATATATTTAATCAGTATAACATTAGGAGAAAACAAATTTGTTAGATTCTTACCTTATCTACTAATAACCAGCTGGTGTACGCATGAACTTGCTTCTTATAAGTACCTACAGAATTTACATTCAATATACGCATTTATACATATTGTAAAATGCAACACAGTAAACAATCTTATCAAGATGATCCAAGACTATTTATAATTACATAATATACCTTACTTTACCTAAAGGATCTGCTCAGCTTGGCGACCTGAATATACTTCGGTGGATACGGATGCACAGAATGGAATTGCAAGCAATCAATATACAACGAGAGCGTTGAATTTTGTAGACACCACCAGGCTGCACGCACAGACTCCAATTGCAAGGTTACTTTTAATTGCGACCTGAACTTGAAATCTTTTCCCGAAGGTCGAAACCTACGAAAACAATTTGCTAAAACAACTGACTAAGTTTGGGTGCAACACCCTTTTGTGTTATTATTAAAATTTCTTTTTTTTTTGTTGTTAATAAAAAACATATATAAAAAAGTCAACAGCCATAGTTCTGTAATGCAACTTACACAAATTAATTATTAGGAAGGTAAACACTGTATTTGAAAATTTCGCGATTAATAAATTAATTAATTATTTTGATTTATTTACCTTTTCTGGATTGAAGCAATGATCAGAGAAGTGTGAGCGTTATAATAATTCTGCAGAAAAGGTTTCTTATAACGGCCTCTAGTCGCTGCCAAAAATGGCGGTCAAAGTAGATTCGTAAAATCCCCAATAAACGGGTGGTCCAAGTTTCCAACGGCTAAACCACAAGCCAGACGATGTCTTCATACACCAAACGGAAACTCGTGTAAAAGTTGCAAGTATAAAAATCCCAAATTGGAAAAGCTCAAACACAGCTTTCAAAAATACCTGAAACCACGTTTCTACTACGACCTTCTTGTCCAACAACGAACTTTCAAATGCCCCACCGACCATCCACGATCGCACCAGGTTGGCTGGTTACCAAAACACGAATTAGAACATTCAAAAATGACCAATTAATAATTAACACGCTCTAGTCAGATCGCTCAAACCCAATAACAATCACGATTATACGGAATTCACCACTCAAAACAAAAATACACTAGGCAACATTTTTAAGGAATGACCTCCAATTTCATTCACGATTACCAACAAATAAGGCATGAAATTAATTGTATTCTTCGACTTATCAACCAGTGATAACATCAAGGACTTTGCATTAAATTACTAATGCAAATAATTGTATTGTTTGAAATGATTTTCTTAAAGCCAAAAATAACCTGTAACACACCACCTCTCCTCCCTTGTCAAAAAGAAACTTGTTTCTTTTTGACTAGGTCCAAATGCCGCGACCTACTCCGACGAGTCACCATCATACGAATGTGGGTGTGGCTTCAAATCTTTAACATGGTACAATCCAATGGATTTACCACCTTGTTCTAACTCATATGTGTTTGTGCCAGTTCGATTTAAAATCCTACAAGGACCGACAAATGTTCTTCGCTAACTTAGCTGATACAAAATCCACCTTACTGGGTAATATGTGATTTTTTCTCCAGACAAGGTCGCCTTGATTATACACAACAGATCGACGTCGTAAATTATATTGCTTTGATGAAGCACTGTATGATTTTTTAAGCTTATCGCGAACCCACTCTCTTAGTTTTTTGAAACTCTTAGAGCGTTCTTCAAAAAATGTATCATATTTGTCATCGTTGGGCACAGAGTTAGAAATTTTAAACTTATACTCTTTGGCATGAACTATCATCTCATTACCAAAATTCACGAAATAAGGAGATTGATTTGTCGTTTCGTGTTTAGCACTACGTATAGCGCAACCTAATTCAGCAAGATGCTCATCCCACTTATGATGATCTTCATTAACATACGCCGATGTCATAGTCTTTATTACCCTATTCGGCCTTTCCGTAGGGTTACATTGGGGCGAATAAACCGGGTTGAAAATAATCTGTACACCAAAAGTATTACATAAATTTCGAAACTGTCTACTTATATATTGACCGCCATTATCACACTTTACAATAGCAGGAACACCAAACAACATAAATACATGATCCGTTAATAACTTGATAACTGCTTGTGCGGTAGCATTTCGTAAAGGATATAATAACGAAAACTTACTAAAAGTATCGGTAACCACAAGAATAAATGTATGACCAGAAGTACTTCTGGGCAAAGGACCGCAGATATCGGTACTTATTATTTCCCATGGCCTAGACGCCACTAAGGGTTTACCCATCAGTCCGGCAGGTTTCTTTTGTTCCGGTTTAGTGCTTAAACAAGTGTGACATCTTGATATAAATTTAGATACATCTTGTCTTAACTTAGGCCAATAAATAAAATTGGCTAATCTATTAAATGTTTTATAAATACCCAAGTGTCCTGCAGTATACGACTCATTCTTTATACAAATTTTCCCTAAAGTCCTTTGGAACAACTAATTTCCAGCAATCTTGTTGTTCTCTTAAATCCGAGTACTCCACTCTTACAAATTTATATAAACGATTATCCTCAACTCGCCATTTCATAAATTGTAAAGGTTTTTCCTTAACCAAATCCAACATTTTCGAATACCACTGATCGGTAGTTGAAGAAAAATCCATACTATGAGAATTATGTTTCAATTGTACGACATTTATACTCGGGGTTTCCTCTTTAATAACACGTGCTCTAGATAAGGCATCAGGGAATGCATTTTCCGTTCCTTTCTATGAATGACTTGATAGTCAAATTGCTGTAGCGTAAACACCAACGACCTAATTTGTTCTGAGGGTCTTTTAAATTTTCCAGCCACAACAGCGAATGACAATCAGTGATTACAAAAAATTTATAACCATCGAGATAGCATTTTAATTTCTCTGCCGACCATAAAACTGCTAGGCATTCTAATTCAACTGCGGAATAATGTTTTTCCGCCTTATTCAAGGGCCTGGAGAGATAACATATTACATGCTCTCTCTCGTTATAACGTTGCGTAAGAATAGCACCTAAACCTACGCGAGACGCATCGGTCTGCAAATAAAATGCTTCTTCAAAATTTGGGCTGCTGAGTATTGGGGCAGATAATAACGCATCTTTAATTTTCCGAAATGATTTACCGCATTCCTCATCCCACTTTGCATTAAATTACTAATGCAAATAATTGTATTGTTTGAAATGATTTTCTTAAAGCCAAAAATAACCTGTAACAAACTTACTTTACACGATTAACCAACAACACCGGTATAATAGATGTTCATCTGTTCGCCACACGAATGTAAATAAAAATCAGCTGATTCCATAATGTGAGAAAAGAAATTATTACTCCAAATGGGGTTCTTATATGATGAAATAAATTAATAGAATGACTCAAAATCTCCCCATGTGTCAATTTAATAAAATAAACAAATTATTATGGTACAAAAAGTTTCGCTACATGTTTCAGGCTTATAATTCTTAGCCCATCTTCAGGCGCTTGAAAGTATCGAAGAAATATTTTTATATATGAAGTACAAAATAACGATTAGGATTTATAAATCGAACACTAAAACATTGACCTTAAAATTATAGCGTATTACATTTCAATACTTACTGAGGATAGTTTTAATCTTTGTGTATATGTTTGTTTAATGTGTTATGATGTCTATTTTTTGAATTTACAACCTACCATGAGGTCGAACCCCATGATAAAACCAGCTGATTTGTAATGCAGTGTTGCCATTATGCTTAAAAACAAATGAAAATATTGGTTTGATCGACTTCACCCCTGCTGATCGACTTCACCCCGACTGATCAACTTCACCCCGTTTGACGGTACCCTTTATATAAGTGGTGCCTGACTCCATACATTGACAGGGGACATCTCGTAACATACAAATTAACTTTAACACACATCATGCTAAGTCTAGACAGGTAATCGAAAGAACTTTTGCATTGTTTTTGGCAGAATGAGGCGTATGCAGATACTATTCCTACATAAAGAAAATAGGTATGCTCCAACAATTTTAGCAGCTTGTGTTATCCATAACATCTGTCTATTGAAGCCCGACAACAGTATTGAGATGTACATTGGAGATGGTCAATTTGCAGCAATGCACAATAATGTAAAAATGCAGAGCTAGTAGAAACAACAAGTGCAATGGACAGAGAAGGTGTACTGCGTAGAAATCAGCTCGCAAATAATTTACTCCAACAGTTTCTATAATAATGTAAAAATTCATATTTAAGATTAATAAATACCATTAATATTAACGTTCTACTTTATTAGCATTATACAAACTTTATTTGTTACCACATGAAAACTGAAGTTATTAATATAAAACATTAATTACAATCGTTTGCATTATTATGACTATGCTATAATATGTTTAAATAATCAACAAAGGCATCGATAGCTTTCTGACGTTGAGCAAAATTTTGTTGATGTCTTCCTTCTAGATCCTGATTTCGGTTTATAAGTTCAGATCGTAGTGAACTTATCTCCTTCTAAATGCTAGGTTTTGCAATAGGTGATACATTGGGATTCCAATTAGGAATATTATTAGACGTTTCAAAAATATAACGAATCGCATCGTCCACTGTCAGTAGAGCACCGATTATGAACATTGATCCAACCTAACGGAAAGTATTTGCATTGACAACTTAGTATACTGTAAAGCGTGATTATCATAAAGACTTTGTCAATTAACATGCTTGTTTGCTAGAAAGATTTGAATCAACGAATATTGGCAATAAAGTGTGCAACATAAAAACTACTTCTAAGTAAGATTACAAAGATCAATAGAAATTTAATTTACGTAAACTTAGGCGTTGTCTACTATATAAATCACTGACACTTTACTGCTATTACAATACCATTAGCATTAAGAACCCTCACCTATAAAAAGCCATTACTACACATGATTTATTTATTACCATTTTTAATCGAATAAAAGTATTGTTTCGTTCCGTTCCGTTCATATATCTAATGTAGATACAGCAGAAAATATCAATTTTATATGTTGGTGTTACAACAGTATTGGGTTTATTTGGTGTACCGAGTTTTGTTTTTATTGATTGTTTATGCTAGTAGATTCTTCGTTTTAAATATTGCTTAGTTTAACTAATGTAATGACTTTACAATTATTACGATTTATTAATATATTAAATTTGATTATAATTTTTCTTCTATTATACCTTTTAACTGCTTATGTAATAATCTTTTAAAATTGTTATTATCAATTGTTTGTATGTGCTGAAAGATATGGAATATATGGTACTGTAGTGTAACGGTATTTCAATCTCCGACTTATTTAATTCATCATTAAAAAAATTTGTTGGTAGATTTATTGTATTATTTATGTGTTTTGTATAAATTTTTTGTTATCTTTGTTTTATAAATTTTAAAGACTAGTCATTTCTTTTTAAGATTTGGATTATTAATTTTTAATTTGTTTTATGGAATTGTCTGAAAGAATTATTGCTTTATCTACTAAGCTGTTTATTGAGCTTTTTTGTATTTCAATGGAGTATTTGAAAAATAATTAAGTATCTATCGGATTTTATTGGTTTTCTGTACCAATTTGTAGGTATTAAGTCATTCTTTTGTCTTATGAGGATTAAATCTAGAAAATTTATTGTTGTATTGATTTCTATTTCTATTCTGAATTTTAAATGCAAGTGTATGGAGTTAAATACTTGAAGTATCGCAGGTAGGTCAATTTTTTTCGTTAGCAGCCATTAAAATATCACCAACATATCTATAGCATGATGCACAATATGCAGTTAGCGCTGTCTCAGTCGTGGTTAGTGACAACGATAAAAACACAGCGCAGTCCTTTGTTGTTAAATATTAAATTTTATGTTAATTATATGAGCTGTTATTGCTATAACAAAACTGTCAGAAATTTTCCTTTGAACTGTAAAAATAACATAAGTTGTAAAGCCTGCAGAGAACTTAAATTCAGTAAAAGTTCTCAATTGACGGTATTGATAGAATTTGTTCCTTCCGAAAACGGTTGTGTTGGTACCAAGAGAGCTGATTTATTTGAACTATCTTCCATCAAATTGCTACCGAAGCAATATTAACATAAAACACTAGGAATAATAAAAATTAAATAAAAACCTTTTCTGCACGGAAGTAGAAATTTCAACCACTTTCACTATCATAATCAAATTTATATTATATTAGGAATTTTATCAAACTGTCAAATTTGTAATTATCTTATGAAGCTTTGAATAAAAGCGAAATGTTACAAATAATTTTATTTGATATAACATAAAAAAATTGCTGGTTAATATCTACTACTGCTACGATACAAAATTATTTATGAATATGCTGTTACAAAAATTAAATTATAAGTTAGAAATAAGTCCTTAAATTTTTATGTACTTATAGTTTAGATAAATAATACAATTTTTATTATCTGAGAGGAAAGCAGGAAAGCAGAAAAACAGAGATACAAAGCCATAAAACCGTAAATTATTCACAAATGTGTTACGTTAATCGAGGCACCCACGTTGGGCGCCAAATTTATGCTACGTTGGCTCGTAGCCGTGCGTAACACAAAGAAAATCAAAGAAATGACCGGGCTCAATCGGAGATTAGGGGGGGTTGTAGAAAGCAGACCAACATATAATGTACGCGGCTGTAAGGAGTTAGTAACAATACCTGCAATAAAAAAAATTAGAATAGCAAACCTGCAATAAAAAAAAATTAGTCCTGCAAACCTGAAATAAAGAAAAAGCATAGCATGCTGATCGAGCATAGATTGTTCAGTACTTTGTAGAATGTAAAAAAAACTGTTTGGATAATCTATATAATATAACAACGGTAAAAGCAATACAAAAATTTTTAGTACAAAGTGAGGTAATATTGGGGAGTAGCAGAAACGTTTCCTCACACACCAATTAAACATAAATCAGACAAAATTTTAACAAAAGATAAATAGGTAAGCACAATTGATATGAGTCATCCAGTATTGTTGATTCTTCTTCCTTTTTTTTTGTTTTTTTTTTTAAATAGCATGCAAGTCTATGGTAAAAGGTATCAGAACGACAAAGATATGGCAAAACAACGGATAGATATTTAAAGTAAGAACAAGTAGGAAATAGTTCAACTTATAAAAGGTCCTTCAGTAGCGCTTCCTTGCAATTGAAGTGTGGGATTCACGATGTCCGGCACTAACGCAGCACTTCACCCTTGACTGGGAGGGTGTTGATGGAACTTATCACACGTTACCCTAATCACACCTACGTATTTCACTGGTGTTAGCAGCAGACATTATCACGCGACGGAACTATGTAGCATTGATAAATTTCTTGTTAATTCTATTTCCTGAGACAATAATTTCGAAATATTTTGTAGCACTAATTTAATTTCAACTGGGACCAAATGTATATTATTTTCATAAACATCCAAAAAGCACTGAGAAACTTCAACCAATACTTTGTAAACCGGTAATCTGTCATATTTCGCAAATAACGAAATTTGCGCAAGCAATGATCTGTTTTAGATTCTTTGGGGTTAGAAAATTCAGAAACTACAGTATCAACTGTATTTGGATAATCCAAAGTATGCACTACTCTGATAAAAAAAGGACCGCGAAACTAGATCGCACACACAGTTTAAATATCAAAAGACAAAGCACCAAAAAAACCTCAATGAGTAAAGCACGTGTATCACTAAAGTAAGTCCGTCAAATGTTCCGTAAAACACGTGCGTCGACCAAACACGTTCGCCTATTAACCATACTACTTCAATCGGAATTAGCACTACACTTTCTACAGTTAATATACAACTTTTATTTCACAAGAAAAACAACTAAAATCGTGCCGTGGTTGTTCATGAACAATTCGAAAATTGATACCGCATTAATTCTCACTATTGTCAAAGCAAAGAAGAAACAGTATTTTCAACGTAATTAATATATAGGAACCAAGAACAAACTACAACTCCTCATCTGTTTATTCAACTCGTTGCTATTACAACCTTTTATCGTCTATTATCTAGACTTGTATATCCACATAAGGAACAAAATCTATACGAACGGCAAGACAAGAACGATGCAATCCACTCATTATAATACGACGCATTCGTCTAAGGAGTTAATAAATATAAAATATAGAAATAGTAGTTACAGAAATGTATTTACTAATTGGGAAAAAGCGTAAAATGTTAAGCTATAAAAATGCACGTCACAAATGCAGTAAAGCTAACAAAGAACAATGAGTTGATGAAAAGTGTAAAAAGGTAGAAACTAAGATAGAAATAGAAAAACCAGACAAAGCACCATAAACTAATTAGATTAAATTTTAGGGATATAAAACCATATAGCAAAAGCCGCGGTTCAAGCAGTAACAGAACGTCTCTTCCAACTTGTAAGCTATATGAATGAGACAAGCGAGATACCCAAAGATTTCAACTGTAACATCATAGTAACCATACCAAAAAAGAAAGGCGCAGATAGATGTGAAAATTTTCGAACAATAAGTTTGACAGCACACGTGTCAAAAATATTAACTAGAATTGTACAAAGACGAATGGAAAAACGGGCTGAAGAAATACTAGGAGAAGACCAGTTTAGGTTTAGGCGAAACAGGGGAACACGGGAGGCTATCTTAGCTCTGAGGGTGATAATGGAGAAAACAATAGAAAAAGGGGAAGCGTGTATATAGAGTTTGTAGATCTGGAAAAAGCATTTGACAATGTAAAATGGAAAAAAATGTTCGAAATACTCAAAAAGATTGGAATGAGTTATAGGGATAGACGGACAGTACATATCTTATACAAAGAGCAAACAGGAGTAATAGAATTAGAGCAAGAACGTAGAGAAGTAAACATCAGGAAAGGGGTGAGACAGGGATGTTCCCTATCCCCATTAATTTTTAACTTGTACATTGAAGAGGCAATGGATACTGTCAAATGCAGGAAGACATTTGGAATTACTATGCAGGGACAAAAAATTGATATGCTTAGATTTGCATATGATATAGCGGTATTAGCATCTAGCAAGGAAGAGTTAGAAGCTGCTCTCAATGAAATGGAAACGGTTCTAACAGAGTGATACGGTATGAAAATTAACAAAAGTAAAACTAAAGTAAGTATGCAAAGGAGGCAAAAATAAATCAAAAACAAGAATACAAATATGTAACACGAACTTACAAGAAGTAAAAGATTTCTGCTACCTAGGAAGCTAAATAACGCAAGATGGGAAAAGCACAAAAGATATAAAACAAAGATTAGCACAAGGCCGTGCTACATTTAACAAGAAAAAGCAACTACTGTGTTCAAAGACAAAAAACATAGAAACAAAGAAAAGATTGCTTAAAACATATGTATGGGGCACAGCACTGTACGGCTGTGAAGCAGACAAGAAAAAGGTAGAAGCCTTTGAAATGTGGTGCTACAGACGATTGATGAAGATATCATGGACAGACAAAGTTAAGAAGGAAGATGTACTAAAAATGGTAGGGGAAGAAAGAAATATGTGGATAACGGTAAAAAAATAGGAGAGATAGGATGATAGGCCACATACTACGGCATGAGGGAATAGTGCGGAATATAGTAGAAGCAGAGATAGCAAAAAAGAGAAGAAGAGGTAGACCTAGGTTAGACTACTGCACACAGATAGTGAAAGATGTAGGCTGTAGGAGTTTCAGGGAAATGTGTAGGCTAGCCCAGAATAGAGATCGATGGAGGTATGCATCCAACCACTCCAAAGATGGATAAACTAATGACCAAAAAATAACTGTGCCTGAACATGATGATTATTATAAGCAACTACAAGAATTGGTTGAGCAATATTCTCGAATAATGTTAAGTGTGTGAGAGTATTTACTGGAAAACCATTATTTCGCCAAATGTCTAAGTGTTGGGGGATCTTGGCAGCCACAGGTTGCTTAACCCCCTTCACTGAATCTCGGTGACGTAGGGTATAAAATTAGAAAATAATAGAAGAGAAACGAGCTGTATACATGCTGTGTGAGAATTTCAGAGAACTATGTAGGCTAGCTCAGAAAATAAATAAGTGCAGGTACGTGTCCAACCAGTTTTGAGACTGAAAACCTAATGACGAAAAAATAAGCGCAGATAAATCTGATGATTAGTATAAACAACTAAAGGTGTTGGTTGTGAAATATCTGCAACCAATGTTGACTCTGCGAAAAGATATATTGGAAAAAATATTAAATCGGTAAATGTTTAAATGTTGGGGAAACTTGGCAGCCACATGCTGCTTCCCTCCCCTCACAACCACTGAATGTAGGAGAAATAGGGATATATAATTGTAAAACAATAGAAAGTGATCGAACTGCATCTAACAAGAAAGAACAGCGCCTATGATGAAAGATACCAAACAGAACAAGAAGAAAATTGTTGAAAGCATATGTGTGGAGCACAGCACAGTATGCCTATGAACTACGAGCAGTCTGAAAAGCAGACAGAAAAACGGTAGCAGCCTTTTGAAATGCTGTGCTTCAGATGTATGAGGACAATAGCATGCACAGACAAAGATAATAACAAATAGGTTATAGAAATAGTAGGGGAACAAGGATATCTGGGGAAAAAGATAAGAGAAATAGAAGGGCAGAATACGTTCTAAAGCATTTCTGGGGAAGTATGGGATATATTACAAGCAGAGACAGGAAAAAGAGGTAGATGTAGACCTAGATCAGATAGTGATAGATGCACAGTATGCATATTTCAGGGAAATCTGTAGGTTAGTTCAGAATAGGAAACAATGATGGCACGCGTCTAACCAGTTCCAGGACTAAAGACCTAATGATGGTGATGATGATGATTTCCAGAAATAAGAAACTTATGGTTTACACTGCCTAGTTCCAAAAATTTTCCTTTGATTATTTTGTGCAGAAGTTTCTTTGTTCACTTTCAGACTAATTCTTTTAGTAGCAATGTTTTATGTTTTTTAATTTATAAATAAAATTGAAATCTTTTCATAATATAAATTAAATTATTGAATGTAATAAAAATGTCGCTTTTAGTGGAATAGAAATTACTACTTGCAAGTCATACCAATTTTCATTTTGAATTATTAAGGGGTTTCCGTGCTAATACTGTTTTAATGTCATCCAACTACCCTAATAATATACGGAATATTTCACCTAGCTCTGTAGCAAACGCTTTATGAGTTCTGTAGGTGTCTAATGTCTATATTTTTCTTGTTTTGTTTATCATTAGTGATCTTTTGTGGTTGTATTGTAAAGGAAGTCATCACAAATATGATAGCTGAAAATGTTTTTCTTACAGCTACACTTTTCGCAAACATATCTTACCACAACATAGAAAATTTAGCATTGCAGCAATGCTTAATATACATAATCGATGGTGTAGCGATACCAGACGAAACGATCAATTACATTTTTGAAACGTCTAGTGATATTAATACCTGGAATTTTATTTATAATAGACCTCAAACCATAACAAACTTACAAAGTTTGAACCACAAAAGCACATCTAACTATTTGGGACCAATCAGTAGATTTGTAATGTTTGTCAAGAGCGTAGACAAGACGATGAAAGCACTTGCAAGAAGTTCATTTTGGAATCCAAGGGCTACATATGTAATCTTCACTCAAAATTTATTTGCGTGTTTGGAAAGTTTGTGGAAGTTTCGTATAACTAACGTCATAGTAGTACCCACTCTACTTACCACCGTTAGATACTATACCGTAGAAGATATTTGTGCGGAAAATTATACCCAAATAGTGGGAAGAAGTTGTAACTATAATATGTTACATACATTGCCAAGAATAACTACAAATTATTCTTCATGTAAATTAAATCTTATTACAGAAAAGCCAATAACCCAAAATTCAATGCTTAGTGCTGGAGACTTAGAACTATTCCAAATGATTTCTCACGTGGGTTTGATTTTAAAAATGAATGTTAATGTCGTAGTTGCAAAAAATTTATCTGAAGCCATTAATAACCGTACTAACGATATTGCTATAGTTCCAATCAGTTTTAGGAACTCAAGATCATTAGAAAGTTATGACATAACGCCACCTATAATTACTGCCAAGGTTATTGCAATTCAACCCAAAATTCATGAACAACTTGGATTATCATTACTGGGGAATGTTTTTAGTGTAAGATTGTGGTGTATGTTTCTTATAACTTTTGTGTTAACAGTTGCCTTCGTGCAGTATTTAGGTGAAATAGAGTTTTTTAAATCACTAGTAATTGTTTGGCAGCTAACAATAAGCGGAGCAGCTACACACAAAACAAAATCTACACGCATTCGTATATTCTTCTTATTGTACACACTTTGTCTTACTCGCATAATAGACTTATATCAAGCTAATCTAGTTAGTATAGTAACGCATCCAAAAAATATTGCGCCGTTTAGGACGATAGATGAACTTTTTCAATCCCGGTATCAATTCCTCAGATTTCAATCTTCTTTGCCAAAACCAACTATTAATTCGCAAATTTCGTATGACACATACAAGAGAATTCACAAGATGATGATAGAAAAGCAAGTAAACGTAGGTCCGTTCAACATGACTTTATATGTGCATCTAGTGGCCTATAATCAAACTTTTTTCACTCTGACATTAATGGAAAAACTAGAATTATTTCCAACAGAAAGAAATTTAGTAAACGTCATCGACGTCAAAGGAATTCCGCCAATAGAGTTAATGTTTGCAATGAGGGAAGGAGATAATTTTATGAAAACACTTACTTATATTTGCAATAAGTTGTTAGAATATGGATTTATACAGAAATTATATAAGGGGCTGCCTTTCTCGAATAAAATAAATATTAAAGCTAGCAATAACATCAAATTGAGTAGAAAGCATTTATCAGGAGCGTTTGTGTGCTTACTATTGGGAATATTATTATCAATATTGACATTTGTTGCAGAGTTATTAATGCCATATGCTTGTAATAAAAAAATAATGCACTAATGTACGCAAATTATAGCCATTCAATATGATAAGATATTGGTATCACTATGTGAGATCACAATTCTTACTCAAAAACTTGATCAGGTTATGCGAATTAATGCACAAATACCTGAATTATTTTATTTTTAAGGTTCATCACAAACTGCGTTAGCCTTACTAATAAGATCTATACAACTACAATGTCATAACAACACAATCATTGCACTATTTACTTAAAAACAAAGTTTAATATATATGTAACGTTTGGCTATTGGTTGATTTAATATACAAAAAATTCTACTGTTAAACTTATAATACTTGTGCTTGTGTGCAAAATTGCACTGCGATCGAAGAATATAACTTCAGGACCATCCCCCTCAGTAGCACATTCGGAGACTACTAGGAACGGACATAAGAACATTGTCCCTGACGTCATATGGGAGTATTAAGAGGGATGACCGAGTCCGGTCCGATTTCGATCCAGGCCCTTTATGTACTCAAAGTGGGCCGTGCTGGGCCGTTCTTTTTATGTACTCGGGGCTGACCGTGCTTTATTTTATAATTTCAGCTCGAAAAGCCCGGTCCAGTCTGAATTTTTGTATAAATAATCATGATTTGCTTATTTGTAAGTGATATAGGTAGGTGCTAAAAGCAAATTTGAAGCTGCAGCGTGTGAACTATAATATGACAAAATTTAAAAGTATCTGAAAATAATGTTAAGCGATACTGATACTTGCAATCCAGCGACCAGCGAAGAATTTAGACCTTATTCCCCATAAACGGGACCTAAATCTAAGACACTGTAACGTTCGGTTTAATTCAACGTTTAGTATTGTATAGTTTACTTTAGCGAGCATATTAAACATGCCAATTTGTGATAAAGGACAGTCAAGTAAACTGTACACTTTTTCAAAAATTGCGAAGAAGGCTAGAAAGTGACAGTTGGGGATTGTCAAATTTATTAAAAAGTGTCGAGTCGCGTTTTACGTTTGGGGTGTGTTTTAATTAATCTTTTATAGGTCCACTCTAACATCCGATGTTATATACCGTCATTGTTATGCCTATAAGATGCCAATTCATAGTGGGAGTTTATTTGGATGAAAGAAAAGTGACCTCAGATTACATTTGCCGTACGCTGTAATCAACCGATTTAGTCGGGAACCTGATGAATTAACACACACCTATGATAAAGTTAGTTGGGCTGTTGCATTATACCGACACCCACTCTCCTCGCTGTGTCTATAGTGATCTGATTCACCCCACAAACCCTTCAAGGTAAGCGTTGCACTGTTGTAGTTACTAAGTGACCAAACTAGTTCGCACGCTGGTATTGGGATATTTTACCCTGAACTATAGAATGTTCTTTTGCATCTACCGTCAGTGAAGCTAAAAGTAGATAGTGTGTTTCGCCCCATATTTACCCTACTTTCACTGTAGTCAACAGTGTAAAACAGGAAGACGCTTGTGTGCGCATTGTATATCTATTAGTCCGTAAAATTTTAAAGCTGCGATACTTTTCCAAATTGTACAACTTGTTTCGTAACGTAAGACTGTACCAGTTGTAGCGCCTAGATAGTTCAAGTAGACTTACGTCTACCGTCCACATTGTTACCGGAGGTTTGCATGCACCCGGTGTAACACGCGTGATATTTCGGGCTATAGTCTACACTCTTTGGGTCGTCAAACCAAAGAACCCGTACTGCCGTGAGGCCCAGGTGCATTCAATCCTACCCCATCTTAGAAATAATTGTACTCATAAGTATATCGTTGGTAGCCCTGGCCAGTGCGAACTTCCACCTAGTTGTTACTTTTGGTTAGTTATCATAATTAATTTGAGAGTAGTTGTGGCGTACTCAAAATACGCCGTACCTACATTTGCTTATATACACCTTTGTTTATGTTACTTACTGTACTTAATTAATGTGTTCTTTTCAGCCATGTGTTTGTAAATAGAGTTAAGAGTATAATCCAGGTGCATTATTCTGTTGTAGTAATTTGCGTAAGTAGGGTGAATCAGTACATTCTACACCGTGAGTTTTCTTTACTTTCATAGTTTCTGATTATAACAAGTGCAGGGGCGTTTGCTCGACCAGTAACGAGACCCCGATTATATCTAGCACAGTGACATTACTGGTGGTGCCCACCTAATTTTGCCGTCATTCCCGATTTTTGGCATACTACCAAGTTTACGCCCCATTATAATTGTCATCTTTGGGCATTTAGCAATCCCGACCTACAACTTTTATCATACCCACCCCTCACCGGCTAGAGCTAGGCCGCGCACAAATTCCGATCCGTCCCCTTGGTGTCGTAGTGCTGAATTGGCCCGTAACAACACACTGTAGAGTTGGAAATGGTTTAGTTAATATTCGCCACTGCAAGGTTACTGTTGAATGTTTATATAAGTACATTGTATGTAACCTTTGTTCGACACTGTATGTTAAGAATGGGGATTAATTAAGGAGCTTATTGAAGGTTGCTAATGGATGTTTGATAATAAAGGACCACCAAATATGACTTTGGATGCAATTAATAATTCAAATGCGGTATGTAAATGATTTTTACTTACTGATTGCTGGTCCTATGATGAACTTACTGCTGCAAAACGAAAACTAGTTGCTACTCGAATATGCACATGTTAACTAAAACGACGGCTACACGGCCAGTCACTTGTATGATGAAATGATGAGCACACAACGAATTGTACAAAGATGAATGGAAAAACGAGCTGAAGAAATGTTAGGAGAATTTCAATTTGGGTTTAGGCAAAACAGGGGAACCCGGGAGGCAAATCTAGCTCAGAGGATGATAATGGAAAAAACAATAGAAAAAGGGAAAGCATGTATATAGAGTTTGTAGATCTGGTAAAAGCATCGACAATGCAAAATGGAAAAAAATGTTCGAAATACTCAAAAATATTGAAATTAGTTTTAGGGACAGGCGGATAGTACATAGCTTATGCAAAGAGCAAACAAGTAGAATTAGAGCCGGAACGTAGAGAAATAAGTATTAGGAAATGTGAAAGACAGGGATATGCCTTATCCCCATTAATTTTTAACTGTACATCGAAGAGGCAATGCATACTGTCAAATGCAGGAAAACATTTGGAATTATTATGCAGGGATAAAAGATTAATATGCTTGGATTTGCAGATGATATAGCGGTATTAGCATCTAGGAAGAGTTAGAGACGGCTCTTAATGAAATGGAAACAGTTCTAACAGAGATATACGGTTTTGAAATTAACAAAAATAAAACTAAATTACTAGTATGCAAAGGATGGGAAAATAAATAAAAAACAAGAATACAAATAGGTAACGAGAACTTACGAGAGGTTAGGGATTTCTGCTATCTAGGAAGTCAAATGGTGTCATGGCGGACGACCAGGACGGTTGTGCCGCTGTGAAGTGCAAAAAAAACTGTTACCTAATGAAAAAGTGCTAAAATGTTGCGGCGCTTGTAATTCCCGCTATCATATAGAGTGTATTAGTGTTAGTGAAAAGAATTATGAAGCCATCATGAACCTAGGTGATTTAGTTAGTTGGTTTTGTACAAAATGCAAGAAGTTCCTGAAAAGTGTTATATTAGCAACAAACAAGAATGCTTACATAAATTCTGACAATGATGCCAACTTAAAACAAATCATTGATAAACTGGACAAAATCTATACTTGCACTAACAGGACAATATCAATGCAAAAACATTTTCGGAAGCAGTTACTCAAGAACGCATTAAAACCCCTTCTAAACCAATAATCAATGCTCCGGGTATTATAATTAAACCAAAAGTATTACAGCAGTCAGAAGTTACAAAAAAAAGATGTGCAAGATAAAGTCAACCCTAGCAAAGCACAAGCAGGAATTTTAGGAATTAAAACAATAAACAAAGGAGGGATATTAATAAAATGCAGTGATGTAAATACTACAATGAGACTGAAAGAAATAATAGAACATAATTTGGAAAATCATTATAATATATCTCTAACTAAAATGAAAAACCCTAGACTAGTTATAAAAGGATTAGACAAGAACTATAATACAGAAGAGCTAATGGAAGACCTAATTGCACTCAATTATTACATAAAGCAAGAAGATGAAATAAAGGTAGTACACAGTCGACAAGTAAAAAAATAATAAGTGGATAATTTATTTTGAAGCTACAGGTTCAACATATCAAAAAATTGTAAATCGAGAAGTTAACATTGGGTGGTCATCAAGAAAAATAATGGAAGATCTAAACATTATGAAATGTTTCAATTGTAAGCAATATAACCACAAAACAAAAGACTGCAAAAACCATGTCGTGTGTTCAGATTGTGCAGGAAATCACAGAACCGATTGCTGTAAAAATTCAAAAGATGCAAAAAAATGTACAAACTGCTTACACATTACAACAAAATTTAACATTGTAGATAGAGACATACGTCATTCAGCAGATAGTGAACAATGCCCTACTTATTTAAGAAGAGTACAAACCACTCGTGAACAAATAAACTATAGAATAGAAAGTTTATGAATCAATTTATAAGAGACTATGATAGTGTTAGAATTAAAACAAAAATCATAAACAATATCGAAAACTATCAACGCAATTTAGATTATAAAGGTATGAATAGATTCTTAAGTATACTACACCAAAATATTCGTAGCATAACAAAAAATTTTGATGAGTTTCTGGTATTTTTAAGTCAGTTCAAAAGCAATTTTGATATTATAGTGTTAACAGAAACATGGAATATAATAGATATCAACCTTTCAAATACACGGATATGAATTAATTTATAACCAGAGCCATTTTAACCAAAATGACGGTGTGGTAGTATACATCAAAAGTAAATTTGATCAAAAAACAGTAATAGTTCAAAAAAACAATACCAACATTATTGACATCAATATTAGGCATAAAAATAAAACTATTAACATTGGAGCAATATATAGACCACCTTCAACTTGCATCAGTCAATTCATAGATGATGTATATCAGTATTTAATAGCATCCAAAAATGTAGATTATAAGTTTATAGTAGGAGATATTAATATAGATATTTTAGCCGACAATGATTCAAGTAATGAATATCTTAATGTTCTTAGTGAACAAGGATTTGAACCATTAATAAATAACTATACAAGAATCGACAAGCAATTCAGGATTTGTATTGACCACATCTTTGTGAAAAGCAACTATGGATTAGAAAACTTCGATCCAGCAATACTACAAACAAATTTAACTGACCACTACACTACAGTAAACATTCTTTACAGTACTGAAGAAAATGGGAGATGTAAACCTTGCCCTAAATTCATAAGCAGACTTAACAAAGCAAAGTGTAAAACTAAGCTAAAGAAATACATATCACTAGAAAAAATTATGAGTATGAACGTGGACGTTCATTTCATTGAGCAAATACAACACGCCATCACTGAATCAACAACACAGGTAAAGATAAAAAAAGTGAAATAAAACGAAAAGAATGGATCACAGAAGGACTAGTCAAAGCAACCATTACTAAACAAGCACTTTATAATGTATGGATGCAGAATATCAACGATGAAATAAAAAAAAGTAATTATATAAAGTACCGCAATATGCTCAATACACTTATAAAAAATGCAAAATACAGTTACTACAGAGAAAAAATAGATAAATACTCAGACTACAAAAATTTATGGAACACGTTAACAGAATAGTACAAAAAAGAAAAAACAACAAGGATATCAAAGAAATTATAACCGCAACTGGACAAAAACTAACTTCAGATGCCCAAATTGCATGCGAACTAAATATGCACTTTACCAAAACAGGACAAAAGTTGGCAAACAAGATCAACAAAGTTTCAGATAAAATCAAATTTGAAACAGAAAAAACCCTAATACAATATTCCTACGTCCAACCAACGAAAACGAAGTCATAAAGTATATAACGGAGCTAAAGGAAAATAAAGCGCCAGGGATCGATGGCATCACACCAAAAATAATTAAAAACATTAAACATATAATAACACCAACATTAACAACAATAATCAACAAAATACTGGAATCCGGAAAATGCCCAGACGCATTCAAAAAAGCAGTAATTATACCCATACATAAAGATGGCGACAAAAATAATCCAGAAAATTATAGACCAATTTCACTAATATCAAGTATAAGTAAAATATTCGAAAAAATCTTAAAAGACAGACTAACAAAATTTTTAAATAAGTACAATTTAATATCCTCAAATCAATATGGTTTCCGTGAGAACAAATCAACACAAGATGCACTAATTGAATTAGTAAGCAGAATACAAAATTCCTTGGACATAAACCAACGATCCCTTTGCATATTTATAGATTTAGCAAAAGCGTTTGACACGGTCAACCACGAGCAACTACTGAAATGCCTAGAATGCCTGGGAGTAAGGGGAATTGCACATAAATTAATAAAACGCTATCTCCATAATAGAAAACAATGTGTCAAAGTAAGCGACAAAATCAGTGATATGACGACAGTCGAATGTGGAGTACCACAATTAACTGTACTTGGCCCAATTCTTTTCACAGTTTATGTAAATGATATCTTTAAATGACAATCGACTGGAGAAATTATTGCCTTTGCAGACAACACAGCCATTTTCTATGCAGACGCAACATGGGAAGAATTAAAAAGAAAAACAGAAAAGGATCTAAAAATGATCAAAAATTGGTTTGACAAAAAGCTACTAACAGTTAATTACAATAAAACTAAGTACATTGCCTTTACTTGCCGTAACTACAACTTGCCAACATTTAACAAGCTATGCATAGATGATTACAATGGATCCAGTATAACAGTAGAACAAGCAGACCACACAAAGTACCTATGAATATATATCGACAAACATCTAAAATGGGACGTCCACACCAACAAATTAATAAGTAAATTAAGAGGGATCTTATACAAATTCCGAATTATTAAAAAAATATTGCACTTGAACAACTTAAAAATAGTATACCATGCTCTTGTATAGTCTATTATTCAGTATGGAATTATTGCTTGGGGCTCAGCAGCATATAAATACCTAAAGAATGTAGAGATAGTACAAAAAAGATTCATTAGAATACTATACAACAAACACTTGTTATTTAATGAAACCGATATATTTAGTATTTAAAAATTGTATTTTTACAACCTGGTCACTTATCAGTACAACTATAAACACCTACTGCGTACAACAGAACATAAGTATAACACAAAAAGCAGGAAAAATGAGGAAAACATTATAACCAGAACAAGTAAACAAATAGGCATAAGATCACCTTCTGTTTTAGGTCCAAGAATATTTAATGTATTGCCGATAGAAATCAGGAATAGTAGTAATATAGTAAATTTTAAAAATAAATGTAAAAAGTGGATAAACCAAAGCAGTAACTACATAAATGATATACTTGAAAAGTACTAGTGCAATGAGAAACAAAATAAATAAATAAGAATTTAATAATAAATTACTAAAGTATAGAAAATGATGATAGTAGGTAAATATTAATTAAGGTAAGTTCAATAAGTATTAATATTAAAAAAATCCGCACACAAGCATTGCTTTATCGGATAAATTCTGTTTATTTGAGGCTTGAACTATGTAAAATATTATTATCTTCCTAGATAAAAATGTGTAGATTTAGATAAGTATAGTACGATAGTTAGGAAATTGTACCTACTTACGCAAATGTACGTTTAAGTAACTCAATAAACCAATTATTATTATTAAATAGCGCGTGATGGGAAGAGCGCAGAAGATATACAACAAAGATTAGTACAAGGTTGTTCTGCATTAACAAGAAAAAGCAAACATAGAAACAAGGAAAAGATTGCTTAAAACATATGCACGGAGCACAGTACTGCATGGCTGTGAAGTCTGGACAGTAGGAGAAGCGGACTAGAAAAAGATGTGGTGCTACAGACATATGATGAAAATATCATGGACAGACAAAGTTAAGAAGAAAGAGGTACTAGAAATGGTAGGAGATGAAAGAAGTATGTGGAAAACAGTAAAAAATAAAAGAGATTGGATGATGGGCCACATACTAAGGCATGAGAGAATAATCCAGAATATATTAGAAGCGGAGATAGAAAAAAAGAGAGGTAGAGGTAGTTCTAGGTTGGACTATTACACACGGATAGTGGAAGATGTAGGCTGTGGAAATTTCAGGAAAATGTGTAGGCTAGCTCAGAATAGAAATCAATGGGGGTACTCATCCAACAAATTCCCAGATGGAAAACCTAATGACGAAAAAAATAACTACTTAAACTTGATAATTATTATAAGCATCTGCAGGTATTGGTTTTGTAATACTCTCAACTAATGTTAATTGTGCGAAAGCATTTACTGGAAAGCTATTAATTCGGTGAATGTTTAAGTGTTGGGGGACTTGGCAGCCATAGACTGCTTAACCCCCTTCACATACTACTGAATCTCAGTAAAATAGGACATATAATTAGAAAACAACAGAAGGGGAACCGCACTGTATCTAGGCTGTAGGAATTTCAGGGAACTGTGTAGTCTAGCTCAAAATAGAAATAAGTGAAGGTACGCGTCCAACCAGTTTCAAGACAAAATCTTAATGAAGAAAAATATAAATGCACTTAAATCTGATGATTATTTTAAACAACTACAGGTGTTGGTTATGAAATATTTTCAACTAATGTTGATTGTTCGAAAGGATATATTGGAAAACTATTAATTCGGCAAATGTTCGAGTTTTGAGGCATCTTAAGAATCGCAGGCTGCTTAACCTCCTTTACATATCACTGAATGTTGGGAAAATGGGGTATATATTTGTAAAGCAATAGAAGGGGAACGGAACTGCATCTAACAAGTAAAAGCAGCAACTATGTCCGAAAACAACAAACATAGAAACTAGGAGAAAATTGTTGAAAGCATATGTGGAAAACAAAATAAACAAATAGGAGAAATAGAAGGGCAGAATACGTTTTGGGGAATAGTGTGGGATATATTACAAGCAGAGATAGGAGAAAAAATGAGGTAGAGGTACGTTAGCTCAGAATAGGAAACAATAAGGGTACGCGTTTAACCAGTTCCAGGACTGAAGACCTAATGATGTTGAGTTACATTTATTTTCGTCGTGAAGACAGCAGCCAAAGATAGCAGCCAAAAATTTCTAAAACAGCCGATCGTCATGTTCATATGCAGCGATGTTGTCATGTGGGTAGCCAAAATTAATAGTAGTTATTAGATAATCTACTCCAATATTAGAATCCAAACTACCAACTGCACATGTGTGTATATGTTTATAATTAATGATAGGTTATAAGTCAGCTGGTGTCTGAAGAAAACTCTCTTTTATTGTCTAAATTTTTGCATTCATTCAATGCTTGTATTTATAAAGAAGATATAACGAGAATAAGAATATATAATGCAAACAACAAACAAAATATTATAGTTGAAGATATACAATGTTAAATAATGTCAACCACAACCTCCAGAAGAATACATAACACAATAAAGTAACAACATTTTCTTCGGTAGTTAAAAAGTGTTACGCATTCGCTACAGGTACAATTGGTTTCGCAAAGAATTGCCTTAAAAAATTACAACCCCATTTAGATTGCTCCTCCGTAAAAAAGGAACCACATACTGGCAAATTCAGCCTCTTGTTTTTATATTAAATAACGTTATGCATTTACAAATTATTTTCCCATTTTATGCAAAAGTGTTGCACATTAGTGATAAGAGCTATAAGTTCGCGGAAGAATGTTCTCTGAAACTCACCACACTAAATCAATTGCTACCCTGTTGGAAAAAACCATATACTGGCAAATTCAGCTTCTAGTCCTTATATTAAATAAGGTTATGCATTAAAAAATTATTTTCTCACGTTATACGAAAATGTTGCATATTTGCGATAGGGGCAATAGCTTCCTCAAAAAATGGGTCTTTAAGACCCATCACATAAAATCCAAATAAACGCGTATGGATTTGTAACAATTTTCACATTATCGCATTTGGGAAATTTTGCGCAAAGTGGTTGTTCCTGGTTTCCAGAAATCAACATTTAAAAGCTAGTCCTTTTATTTAAATAACTCGTACAACAGTAGCTGCAATCAATCAAAATCCTTAAATCACCAAAACGCCTAAAAATTATTTCTTAATTTTTATAACAATCAAAAATCAGCCGTTGCACTTTTCGATATGAGATAGTAGTCTGTTATTGTGTCATATGTTTACATACAGGGTAATTTTTAGTGCCCCAAAGGTCGATAACTCCGTGTGTGTATATGGGTGTATGCAGAGTGGGCATGCATGCCTGCATGCGTGTGTGCATGTAACTAAAACTAACTTAGGAACTATTGGAGAATACTATGCAAAACTATTCTTATGTAATAAACAATTAACCTCAACTTTTCAATAAAAATTTTCAATAAAGATATAGCACCCTTGCACCCTACATGACCAAGAATATGATTTTTTTAATGCAAAACGTTATAAAAATATAAGAACTTGATGCTGAATTTGCAAGTGTGGTTATTTTCCTATGGGAGAGTAATCAATTTGGCGCAGAGGATTTTAAGAACCATTCTTTGGTTGTTACGTGCCAAATTTGGCACTAGACATTCCTTAGTTTAATTTTGATGTGCGGGAGTTTCGCGCCTTAAATTTGAAAGACTTGGCGTGTATTTCCGTCACGTCAGAAGTACATTGGACGAACTTCGCACCGACGCGTGTGGGGGAAGAAAAAGTGGGGTTTTTCCGGGGGACGCTGAAACGTAGCTTTTTGCCTTTGAACTTTGAGTGGAGTGGTCGTGTCTGGTATCGTATCTTTATCTTACTATGTAAATTCCTTTGCTTTTGATTATTCGTTTCTATGAACCTGATCCTGCCGTTCTCTACATACAGGAAGAAGATTAATCTGGATACAACCTGGGAGCAGCCCATGACCGCCGTCGCTAGCCGGAGCAATCCCGATGGACGTCGCCTACGCCATCTTTAACTTATTCTGTAGGAAGCTGTACCTATTTATGTAAGTACCTTATTGTTTATAATTCATTCCTAACTTTTGATATATTTCGTCATTACGCGTAATGATTTGCATATTGGGTGACGTCATTGACAGATGGGCGCGTTAATTTCCACTTATTGGATTAGCGTTACCAACTGCCTTTGCGTCGCATATACCGCGTCGACGGTTATGTACAGAAACACGCGTAAATGTAAGATGGAGAACTTATTACCCTATCACGAATGTGCAACACTTTTAAATAATATGAGAAAATAATTTTTTAATACACAGTATTGTTTAATGTAGAAACAAGAAGCTGAATTTGTCAGTATGTGGTTCTTTTCCTACGGAAGAGCAATCTATTTTGGGTTGTAATTTTTTAAAGTAATTCTTGGAAAACTAGTTGTACCTATATTGAATGCGTAACACTTTTGAACTATCTAAGAAGATTTTGTTTTATTTATTTATTTATTTATTTGTTTATTTACCATCTAACAGATCTAGATCCAATTACAAGACAGCATTATAACTACAAAATAAAACAGTAAGCATAAAAACAGCAAAGACTCACAGTTAACAAATACTAAAATTAAACATTGATAAGTACATTCTTTTTTATAGCACGTATAGAGGTGTGGAAAATGTCAATGTTATTTTGGATAGAGGCATAGTTCATATAAATCTGATGAAGTGGAGAAAATTTTAATACGTTGGTACGGGGTACGGGATTATGGAATGTGGAAGGATTGCGAGAAGATAAGCGAGGTACTGTAAAAGTAATTTGGTTCAGTAGGTCAGGGCAGTGAAAAATGAAAAGGATATTATAGAGGAAAATCAAGGAATGCAAGAAACGTCTCTTCTCCAAAGAGATAACCCCAAAAGCAGACATAAGAGCTACATTACAATAGCCGATAGGGAGGTAAAATTCTTTATACCGGAACATTAAAATTTTCAAAAATCTCCTCTGTATACTTTCAATAAGGTGTATATATATTGCATAGTGCGGACACCATATAACACTGGCATACTCCAGCCGAGACCTAATGTAAGCATTAAACAACAAGATCATAGTTGACGATTGTCTAAAGCCCACAGAATTTTGAATAATGAATCCTAGCGTCTTAGAAGATGAAGATGTTCAGCGAAAGTAAGCTTGCAGTCAAAGTAAATTCCAAGATCTTTAACATACTGAGGGTGTTGAAGAACACTGCCATTGAGAGAATAGTCAAAGTGTAGTGGATTATGAGAGCGTGAAAAGGTCATAACAATAACATTTATTGACATTTAATGGTAAGTCGTTTAATCTACACCAGTTGCTTAGTCTGTTGCGGTTGGATTGGAGAATCATACAATGTTTCTGGGAGGTTACTTTAGTAAACAGCTTTAGGTCATCAGCATACAACAGGTAATCAATGCTAAGGGAGGCTCCAATATCATTAATGTATATTATAAATAGAAGAGGTCCAAGTATGGACCCCTGCGGCACACCCGATGTAGCATGGATTAGTTTTGATGAATAACCAAGGTGCTGGACAAATTGTTTACGATTAGTAAGATAATCAGATATTAAAAGTATTAGATTTCTGAAAAACCAATCATCTCCAATTTATAGCGTAAGGTATTAAGAGATATATACGATCAAAAGCCTTGGAAAAGTCAGTATAAATTATATCCGCCTGTGAAAGTTGGTCAATAGATTCTGCCATGAACTGAGTTATGCGAAATAAATTAGTTGTGGTGGACCTGCCCTTTATAAAGCCATGCTGATTAATAATCAACTTATTATGTACTTGGTTAGCAATGTATGAATGAAGTATATTTTCTAGGATCTTACAAAAATTACAAATAATGGCAATCGGTCGGTAGTTGTTAATATCATTTCTGTCCCCATTTTTGAACACAGGTACAATTCTGGATAATTTCCAAACTGAGGGGAAAGTTTTGAGTTTTAATACCAGGTTAAACAGAAAGGATAATGGGTCTAGAAGTATGTTCAGACAGTCATGAATAATAAATGCCGGTATGTGATCAGGGCCCGAGGTCATATTCGACTTTAGGCTTTTGACTGCAGTAGCAATATCATTAGCTGTGATATGATCAACAGAGATGGTATTAGAATCATGTACCTGATTCAATGTAGGTAGAGTGATATTATTGGGACCAGAATAAGCTGAAGAAAACAAATCAGCAAAGCATTCGCTACATCGATACGACCGGAGCATAAGCTACCAATGTTATGCATGTAAGAAGTATGCACTGATGGGCCTTTTTTACGATGCAAATAAGACCAGAACTTTTTAGGCTGCTCTTTAATATGCGTCTCAATATTCATAAGAAACGATTTGTAAGCAATAGATATGTCATGCTTAATACTGGTTCTGAGTAATTTGTATTGTTGATGAATTATCAGGTCGAGAGATGTCTTATAAATTTTCCATAAGGAATATTTGCGTTTAATCTTTTTAATAACTGTAGCTATAAACCAAGGAGGATAACCCCTTTTAGTAACAGAGTAGAAATAATCACAGGCAGCATTAATATCTGTGCAAGAGTATAGATCATCCCACTGCATAAATGACAAATCAAAATAGAGGAGCTGCAGGTTAGCTTTAAGGAAGTTGTAGGTTTCTGTTGTACAAATATCAGGTGGAGCAGAACGTGCAAATTGGATTGAAGGCGTTATTATTAGAGATGGATGATATTTGTCCTCAGGAAGCAGAGGGAATTGGGCTTTGTGCACTGTGCAGTGTATAGAACATAGCACAAGATCTAAAAGACGGTCATGGCTATTCAAGATCTCATTATATTGACAGAGTGAATCCAGGTAAGTTAAAGGGAGAGTTTTCGTGACAGATCTAAGTGTGTACTGGGGTATATTAAAATCTCCTAGGAAGAGAATATCAGGACCATAATTACAATCAAACGAGATTAATACATCAAAAAAGGTTTGATATTCAACAGATGACAATACTGGGGGAATATATATAACAAATATGTTTAAATGCTTATTGTGAGTAGTAATTTTTATACCCACAACATCTATAGGTAATTGACTCAAAGGAGTAGAGTCAACTCTAGTTACTCTAGTGCATTATTTACTATTCTAAAGGCTGCGGTTGCCATTATTTAACATTGTATATGTGTAACGTGTAGGTGTACTATATTGTTTTGTTATTTGCATATCTCATTATAGCTTATTTATTTATACAAGCATTGGATAAATGCATAAATTTCGACAATAAAAGAGTTTCCTTCAGTCACCAGCTGACCTATAACCTGCAATATTATCATTAATTATAAATACATACACCCCTACAGCTGGTGGTTTTGATGCTAATCGATGCTAATATTGAAGGGGTTATATGAGAACTTAATAATTGTGACTGCCCATTTGGCAACATTGCGACATATAAACATCACCATCAGCAAGTTTCTGAATTTTTGACTGATTTCTTTGGCTGCTGCATATAGGGTGTACTTTCATTAGGAAAAGGTGTCAAGGACAAATCAAAAAAAAACAGGAATGATTCCTGCACTAGATGGCGCTTATTTCCACATTTAACTTTTAGCCGGTAAATTATATAGTGTGTTTTGCAATTTATCATATTAGGTATTCACGGGTATTCATAGGTATTTCATTAAACAACGATCTGATAATTAACTTATCTAATCTATGGATCTGATGCTCATTTTGACAATAATTATAGAGAGAATAACTTCTAACAAAGGTTTGTATTTCCTGATTTTGTGTTGAATTTGGTACATTTTTTTCTAAAGATTTAGTGTTGCTCATTATTAACATTCAGTTAGTCCATTAAGGGTTACAACAATTTTTTAAATTTACATCAATACTACCATTTCGAATGCACCTGCATCTTGCCGAAGTTCTAGATTACTAGACCAGCTGAAATGGCTTGCGTTTTCTAATGAGCTAAAAAGCCAAATTACAGGTCCAACCAAAGTAGTAGGGTCGTTAGTGAGGAACCAGACTAAGACAGGTCCCCGAAAAAGGGCAGCGGCTCTTTCGGTACTTAGATTGGCAGAGACCATAGGGGTCGGTATGGCAGTCTAAGACACTACCGCGATGTGGAAGGCAACGGGAAATTACCACATTACCTCCCAAATATACAGTTTACCTAAATTATAATAAAATGATGGCATTCTCTTGGGTAAAAGATTCCGGAATTAAAATAGTCCCCCATTCGGATCTCCGGGAGGGGACTACTCCGGGGGATGCGATCGGAAAGTTAAAAATAAGAGACGGGAACATTTTGAGAGTCGGAGCGTGGAATGTTAGAAGTATGAAGCAAGTAGGTAAGCTAGAGAAACTAAAAATGGAAATGAATAGGTTATCACTAGACATAGTAGAGATCAGCGAAGTTCGGTGGCCAGAGGCGGGGGATTTTTGGAGTGGAGACTTCAGGGTAATTCATACAGGAGCAGAGAAAGGAAATTTGGGTGTGGGGATAGTTATGCGGAAAAAGATAGGACACTGTGTAAAAAATTACTTACAAAAGAACGAAGATTACTCATGGTTAGATTAGAATCTAAACCGGTAAACACAGCAATAATACAAGTATACATGCCACCTCTAGCTACAATGACGAAGAGGTAGAAGCGATCTACAAAGATATCGAAGACATATTAAGATACGTAAAAGGACATGAAAATTTAATAATTACGGGGGATTTTAATGCCGTGGTGGGTGAGGGTAGGGAAGGAGCGGTAGTAGGTTTATTTGGTTTAGGCACGAGAAACGACAGGGGAAATAGGCTGGTAGAATTTTGCGACAAGAACAATTTAATCATCACAAACACATTATTTCAACATCATGCTAGAGGACGATATACGTTGAAGATGCCAGGAGATATAGGAAGACATCAAATAGATTACATTCTTGTTAGACAACGGTTTAGGAATCAAGTAAAAGACTGTATAAGCTACCCAGAAGCAGATACAGATACTGACCACAACATCGTAATTATGAAGGCCGCAGTTAAATTTAAGAATGTGAAAAAAAGAAATGGAAAAAGGCACTTAGACTTAGAGAAACTAAAAGATAAAAATATTCAAGAAAGATTCGAAAAAAAGTCAAATGAATTGCTCAAAGAGATCGGGAAAATATCTGAAACTAAGGAAATAGAAACAGAATGCAATAACATTAAATCCAACCTAGACATGGCGGCCAGAGATATTCTGGGGTATACACAAAAAGAAAATAAGAAACCATGGATAACGAAGGATATCCTGAATTTAATAGAAGAAAGACGAAAATACAAAAATAGATTAGATGAAACAGGAAAACAGAGATACAAAGCCATAAAATGGGAAATTATTCGAAAATGCAGGAAAGCTAAAGAACAATGGACTAATGAAAAGTACAAAGATGTACAAACGAAGATGGAAATAGGAAAAACAGACGAAGCATACAAATTAATTAGAATGAATTTTAGGGATATAAAACCGTATAGCAAAAATATAAGGGACGAACAAGGAAATGTCATCATAGAAAACGTAGAGAAAGTGGGTAGATGGCAAGAATATATAGGAATTTATATGCAGGAGAGGAACTAACAGCATTAAAACAGGAATCAGACATTGAAAATGATGACTTGGGATATCCTATACTTAGAGATGAGTTTGAATTGGCATTAAAGAGTCTGAAAAATGGTAAGGCGCTGGGTACAGATAAGGTGCAAGCAGAAACTCTAAAAGCCGCTGGACAAGCAGTAACAGAACGTCTGTTCCAACTTGTAAGCTATATGTATAACACAAGCGAGATACCCAAAGATTTCAAACATAATATCATAGTAACTATAACAAAAAAGAAAGGCGCGGGTAGATGTAAAAATTTTCGAACAATAAGTTTGACAGCACACGTGTAAAAATATTAACTAGAATTGCGCAAAGACGAATGGAAAAACGGGCGGAAGAAATACTAGGAGAAGACCAATTTGGATTTAATCGAAACAAATGTTTGAAATACTCGAAAAGATTGGAATGAGTTATAGGTATAGACGAATAGTACATAGCTTATACAAAGAGCAAACAGCAGTAATAGAATTAGAGCAGGAACGTAGAGAAGTAAACATTAGGAAAGGGGTGAGACAGGGATGTGCCCTATCCTCATTGATTTTTAACTTGTACATAGAAGAGGCAATGAATACCGTCAAATGCAGGAAGACATTTGGAATTACTATGCAGGGACAAAAAATTGATATGCTTAGATTTGCAGATGATATAGCGGTATTAGCGTCTAGCAAGGAAGAGTTAGAAGCTGCTCTTAATGAAATGGAAACGGTTCTAACAGAGAGATACCAAAACTAAAACTAAAGTTCTAGTATGCAAAGGTGGGGTAAATAAATCAAAAACAAGAATACAAGTATGTAACACGAACTTACAAGAGGTTAAGGATTTTTGCTACCTAGGAAGCCAAATAACGTAAGATAGGAAAAGCACAAAAGATATAAAACAAAGATTAGCACAAGGTCGTGCTACATTTAACAAGAAAAAGCAACTACTGTGCTCAAAGGCCACAAACATAGAAACAAGGAAAAGATTGCTGAAAACATATGTGTGGAGCACAGCACTGTACGGCTGTGAAGCCTGGGCAGTAGGAGAAGCGGACAAGAAAAAGGCCTTTGAAATGTGTTGCTACAGACGTATGATGAAGATATCATGGACAGACAAACTTAAGAACGAAGAGGTACTAAAAATGGTAGGGGAAGAAAGAAATATGTGGAAAACGGTAAAAAATAGAAGAGATGGGATGATAGGCCACATACTACGGCATTAGGGAATAGTGCGGAATATATTAGAAGCAGAGATAGGAAAAAAGAGAAAAAGAAGCAGACCTAGGTTAGACTACTGCACACAGATAGTAAAAGATGTAGGCTCTAGGGGTTTCAAGGAGGTGTGTAGGCTAGCCCAGAATAGAAATCAATGGAGGTACGCATCCAACCAATCCCAAGATGGATAAACTAATGACGAAAAAATAACTGTGCTTGAACATGATTATTATAAGTAACTACAAGAATTGGTTGGGCAATATTCTCGAATAATGTTAAGTGTGTGAAAGAATTTACTGGAAATTTATTATTTCAGCAAACGTCTAAGTGTTGGGGGATTTTGGTAGCCACGGGTTGCTTAACCCCCTTCACTGAATCTCGGTGAAATAGGGCATAAAATTAGAAAACAATAGAAGGGGAACGAGCTGTTTACACATGCTGTGTGAGAGTCTCAGGGAACTATGTAGGGTAGCTCAGAATATAAATAAGTGCAGGTACGTGTCCAATCAGTTTTGAGACGGAAAACCTACTGACGAAAAAATAAGCGCAGATAAATCTGATGATTAGTATAAACAACTAGTTGTTGGTTGCGAAATATCTGCAACTAATGTTGACTGTGCGAAAAGATATATTGGAAAATATATTAAATCGGTAAATGGTTAAGTGTTGGGGGACTTGGCAGCCACAGGTTGCTTACCTCCCTTCACAACCACTGAAGGTTGGAGAAATAGGGTATATAACTGTAAAACAATAGAAGGCGACCGAACTGCATCTAACAAGAAAGCACAGCGCCTATGAGGAAAGACAACAAACATAGAACAAGAAGAAAATTGTTGAAAGCATATGTGTGGAGCTCAGCACAGTATGCCTATGAAATACGGGCAGTCTGAAACGCAGACAGAAAAACTGTAGCAGCCTTATGAAATGCTGTGTTTCAGATGTATGAGGATGATAGCATGGACAGACAAAGATAATAACAAATAGGTTATAGAAATAGTAGGGGAACAAGGATATCTGGGAAAAAAGAGAAATAGAAGGACGGAATACCTTCTAAAGCATTTTTGGGGAATAGTATGTGATATATTACAAGCAGAGATAGGAAAAAAAGGGGTAGATGTAGACCTAGATCAGATAGTGATAGATGCAGACTGTGCAAATTTCAGGGAAATCTGTAGGTTAGTTCAGAATAGGAAACAATGATGGTACGCGTCTAACCAGTTCCAGGACTGAAGACCTAATGATGATGATGAACTAATCTAGGTTTTATTTTACCCTACGATTAAGGTGTGGTTGATTTGTAAGGTATAGGTCTTTCAAGATCTCATGGGCTGTGAGATGCGCAATGAAGGAAGCTAAAGGTATCGTATAAAAAGAAAGAACAATACAATATAAGTAAAATTTAAAAACATTGAATTTCCGGATTCGTATTATGAATTAACTCAACTGCTATGCTGTGTGGATTGCATAACCAGTAAATTTTCAACATAATATATATTATAAAACTACGTTTGTATGCGGATCCTCTAACTTTTTTGGTGTATTGTTTATTGTTCTTTTCGTGTGTCATGTTTCCGTGCGTGTGTGGTTAAAAATAGACAGGCTAAATTTTTTAAAACTCTTGGCAGCCGAAATACTGTCCTCTTATTATTTTTTAAGAATGCATATTTCATAGAATTATAAAATTACTATCACAATCCTCACATTGACCCGCATTAGATTTAGGACTTCTCTTGCGAATTTCCTTCTGAAATAATTCGCTCGATAGTGTTTAGTTCAACTCCAGTTGCTGTTACTACTTGTTCTTGTAAATTATTTATAGGAATGACAAGCATCCCATTCTTATCTTACAAGCTTTACACACTATAAATAATTTTTCTTCCTTGACTGTGAACTGTTTTCTTGCGGTTACTCATTGTAAAATTAAAAGCTCAGAAAAACAAAATAATCTGTAAAACCAAATATTATTCTCCTAATTGAATTGAAGCCTTCACTATACAATACAAATAAAAAACTAGACTGAGTTGCAGTAGTTTTGAAAAAACTGGTTGAAGTTGAATCAAGGCCGAAATATCATAAATAATAATCAAAAACAATAATAGTGAACCACAAATCTTAATACGCAAATAAATGACAGATGAATTAAAAATCAACAGCTGAGTTGTAAATGTTTTTAGGACGCACTTTAAGGTAAATAACTTAAATTGGTTTCTGCGCAACAGCCTATGAGGTTTTGAAAGACCTCTACTAGATTTATGTCTAGTTAACTAAACACTCTTTAAGATACCAGCAACATTTGACAATATTGTAAAAGTCACCTGGTTGCTAGGCAACTGCATTAAATTATCAAATGCGATGTTGAGGTTTAGTTAGATTTTTATATTGTTACATACTAAATTCCTTAAAAGGTAAATAGTATGTCTACTCTACCATATAGGCGGCAGAGCCTCCATAGATTACGAGGGGTTCCTGTTTGACGTTTAAGCCCAGGGTAAAAGGGGATGTTAAATGGCTTTGAGAGAAAGAGGTCCCTCTAAAGAAATCTTCCAGCAGGCTAAGCTTCTTCAGCTTAGGGCAGAGCTATGAGCTAGGGTCGTAGGATGGTATACGATAAACAAAGAAATTATATTGGACGCCACCGTATCTTTATTAGTGTTATAATAAGAATCTATCCGAAGATCAGATACGGAAATCTTCGGAGACAAAAAAAACTTAAGACGAGCAACATATAGAAAAATACTTACTTTTGACTCTGCTATCTGGAATGGGAACGACGATCTTGTACTATCTGAAAATTTAACCACATCTAAACATTTTGAAACTAGAGCTACATTAGAGCCTAGTCACTTTATCACAAAAAAAATAGATTATAAATAGATCAACTAGTCAAAATTATGCTTAAAAAAAACTTTTAAATTCAACACCAATAATATCATTCTTCAATACCAAAAATTTCATATTTGTGATTGTTTGCTTCTATAGGACAATTACTGCTGACTTCAAAGAAAGAAAGCTTTATAACAACTTATTATTCTTTTTATTAATTAAAAAATATATATACATTGTTTGTATAAAGTTATCTGTACGGAGACCTTCAAAATAGTTTCTTTATTACGATTTAACATTAATCTCTGAATATTCATGGGACATTTTTAGTTGAATAAATTACATTAATTCTTTATAAGAAATATATGATTTTCATTTTTATGTTACAATTTGATCATGATACTTGAATAGGATCCTGTTCAGTTTACAAGAATCCAGTTAAATGTTCAAAAATTATTTCTGTAGATTATATAACTATATTTTTAACAGATATATTTAATGGAATCAAAGGTCAAAAAATACTTATTGTCGGCATTAAGCTGTACTTCAGGTGTACTGTCAAAATATGTTATATACTATAATTTGGCAAACAATCCGTATCGTATCATATGTTTAGTTATGCAAACATTTTAATATAACCTTGTAACTTCAAAATTATCTTATATAAATACCTTGAAAATGATAAGGACATTTATGCATTATTCAAATATTAAATTTTGAACTAAATTTTAAGTGTATCAATTGAAATGACCATAAAACTTTCACAAAAATTTTGAAGATCAACTTTAAATAAACATATATAGAATCTTCAAAAATTATTTGTACATCGTAAATGATTGTTCCTTGAAATGAATATAGCTATCAAATGGAAGATGACTCACAGCTGAATATCTGCTGGGCGGCCGCATTTTTTTTAAACATCTACGTACTTACAGTTGTGGTTGCGCGCAACTGACACAGAGGTATGTGGAAATTTTTACCATCTCGCCTAGCAACAATTAAAACTGCATCTACAGCTCAACCAGTTTCTAAACAGTTAACAACTAAAAGGGCTTCTGTGTTCCATAATAATTACACACGAAAGTTTCATCGTTCCACAAATTGATAAATTACACGTTAATACTTGATACTTAATATTTGATATTGAATACTTATTACTTGATTAAAGCTCGCGTCATACTTGATTTTTAATATTTCTTATTACTTTAATACTTGAAACTTAATACTTGCGTACTGTAATACTTGGTACTTTAATACTTAAAACGTTGAAACTGCAAAACAAATTTCATAACTTTATACTTGATAACTTGCAACATTCAAAACCCTAAAACTATAAAACTTTAAGACTTTAGAACTTTAGGACTTTATAACTTTAAGACTTTAAAACTTTAAGCCTTTAAGACTTGCACGTAGAAATGTATTTATGACTATATTAGATCGATGCTACAACGAAAAACGAATCCATGAAATCCGTTGACTCCACCTTACTTCCCTCTGGAACGGCATGTTATATCAAAAAACCTACAGGCCCACGTTAACACTGGTATCAAAAATGGAGCTTGACCACGAGGCTACGTTGCTTATCCTATCTACGCGCAGGAAGGGGGATATTGTATCAAGATACATACAAATAGAAGAGTTCTAGGATTTTACTTTTGCTATTTATATGTAGATGGGGTCCTATGTATGAATTCGTAATATATTATTTCTATTGCAATTTAATATTTATTGAATAGATGTATGGAACAAAGTGTATTTTTAAAAAAGCAGAAAATCGTATTTGTCACAATATATTACTTTATTTATATACGGAGCAATTGAAGTGGAGGAAGACGTTATTAAAAATTGATCCAGAACTTCAAATTTTACAAACGATGAAAAAATGTATTGTAGCGGGCTACTATTAACGCATTTATCCAATTTAAAACCAGTAATAATAAAAGTCTTTATTACTCACTTCTCACAATTCTAATTAACAGTATATGTCTTATTTATAGATGTTTTCAGTCCAATTAACAATGAAGCACTATCACACTAATGCTATTTACAAGTACTAATATCTTCTTAAACTAAATTCTTAATCATAGGTCTATTAACAACACTAACACTACTATAATTTATTTATTACACTTTCGTCTATTTATGTACAAGTTGTCGGTACAATGTACACTTTCACATAACACAATTTTATATTTACTCCTGGACTTTCAAAAGCGTATAACTAATTAACTTTACACGATATAATTTATATTCGATATTTAGATATAGACAACTCTGTAGCCGCAGTAGCTGGATACGACGCTCTCAGCGTCGTTAAAAGTGCCTTACAACTCTGGCGAATTTTTTGGCTTGTTGATGTTTTTGTTTCTATGAGTTGTTGTGGTATTTCTAGCAGGTTGATCTTCTTAAATAAATAAATAAATATGTAGGACTGGATTCCAAAAGACCTGCTCCTGAAATCCTCTTGTTTTGGTGTAGTGAGCAGTTTCCCGGATCTTCCCCATGGTTTTCCTCCAACTATACAGTATTCCGGATCCTGGGTCCACTGGCCTGCGGTTTTCGACCGACAGGATGGCTACTCGCCACAGGCCGCTCCATCGTCAGGTAGCTCGTCTAAACAGGACTGACGGATGTGCATCCCCGACGACTTTACTTATGTACCCATTCCTCGGCACTCTGCATAGCTGGAGAACTCCCTCAGGACGTTACCGTTCCGCTGCTCACCTTTGATCGCCCGGTCGCGGTGGTAGGTACACGTACGTTGCTGCCTCGTCGGCGTCTGAGCAACAACATAACTCTGTACTTCATCAGCGGTCTTATATATACCCTGAATTAAATGGATGATTCATACTTCGGTATATGCTAGAAGGTTTGCGGCCTCTGTAGTATATACATTGCTTACGGTGCTTATGTGTTTAACGAGTTGCCTAATAGTAGCTCGTAACGGTATATTATCTCTACTTGCGCCAAGTACAAAGACATCTCGAAAATAAAAAATCCGATTAGGTTACCTCAAGAGAAAAAGTTGCAGGACGGCATTTACAGAGGAGCTGAATATTTAAAATAAAAAATTAAGTACGGAAAATCGCTGCTGCTGAACAAGATTATATCAATTTATCAATAGCAATTATTAAACAAAAAGTAAGGTTTTAAATATGAAACTAGACGTTAAACTAGGTTTAAATTATTAAACCCCCAAAATTGACAGTTTAATCTAATCCATTTAATCTCAGTTTACAGAACGATGCAAAGTAATTTTTGACCTTTAATCGGAGTTTAGCATTAAGCGTTGTTTAAGATGTACGGGACAAACGGACATAACAACAACAAATTATATGCATTATAAACGATGTTACTAAATTGGTGCAACACAATCGGATATTTCTTGCAAAAGCAGATATAAAATTAACTCTAAAAACAGAAAGGACGTTCTTATATTCGTAATTTTGTTTTCGGGTCTATACCAATATGCATAGAATCCAAAGCTATTATAAATATTACCGACTTGTGGATTTAATAAGTACTATAGATCAGTCATTAGTTTGAAGTAAAATATACCTACAATTTTCTAATTTGTTGAAACAAAAATTTTAGTGTAAACTACTTTTTAGTAATTAATATTTCACCTTTTTATGATTGATATGTAAACGCTGCAGGTGACATCTGTGAAAAGTATTTATAAATTGTACAGAAGAGATTTTACAATTAGGTCATGCGCAACAGATCATTCATTATTTCTATTCCGCCATGTTGAAGCATTCTTTTATTTTGATCTCGCCATTTCTCGCATGGACAACTGTTTCTCGTTGATCTATACATTGCACCAAATAAAGCAAGTTTTTGAGTACTACTTGTAATAAAATCATCAAATCATGTTGTAAGTATTAATTACTATTTTTTTTAAATCAAAATGGTTGCGAATCTGTCGTATTTATGAGATAATGGCGATTTTATCGGCATTTGTTTTGTCGTTTTGCTCCCAGCGGTTCAATTGTTGTAATAAATGAGGGAATATGTATGTGTATTGAACATTTAATAATTTAGTTATAACTGCAATTTTTAGCACAGTATACTATGCAGAATCATTGTAACTAGTAAATTTTTATTACCAATTATTAACCCTAGAAAGCTAACACGTACTTTTACGTGGAGATCCTGTTTAACAAGCTGTTACATTTATATTTTTGAGTGTGGGGCATTGTCGTCTTAGCAGTACTTTCTCCACTATCTCTTTATTATAAACGATGTACAATTACTTCAGTTCTCAATTCACACTTGGGGTGTTAGTTGTTTATACTGGAACACTGCACGTAAAATATACGTATGATTATCGTTTACGTATAAAAATCGTTTTTTTATGTTTGATGTGGTTTTATATTGTATTTGCGTGTAAAATGTCTGCAAAGTGTTCTGGCAGATACGGACTTTGAGAATATTGCAAATAATAGCGGTTTCGCTGATATATCATATTATAGACAATGTTGAAGAACTTGATTCGTCTGACAATGACGATGCTACAGACCAAACTTATACGTCGGATCAACTCGACGACGATAATTATAATGAAGAATTGAGAAAAGTTTGGGGCTGTTCTTCCGAAAGCGGCCATGCTCCGATTTCAACCAAACTTTGTGAAAAACTTTGATTTAGGTTACAATGAAAGCCTGTAAAAGGATTTTTGGAGACTCAAATCTCTGTAGTTTGTTTTTAAAATAATTTTTTTTCTGCGAACTGGTTAATTTTGGGCCAAAAATTCAGAGACATTTTTTGTTTAGAATGAAATAAGTTATTGAAAATAAATTTTAAATGGCAAACAAATAATACAAAAACTTACATTGGAAATAAATTTTAGGGGTTGCGTTTTCCAACAGCAATCGAAAGTGTTGCAGCAGAAATAAAAAATCTTAACAAGGATGATTATCTAATTATCATCGCAGGTACAAACAATACACTTAAAGGGACCTCTATAAATAAACAACAATTCCGGGACAAATTAAGAATAATGAATAAGACCAATGTAATATTTTTTACTGTGCCATACTGGTTAGGTCGTCCATATCTAAATCAATTTATTTATAAATTAAACTGGCACATTTTCAATGAAGTTCAAAAAACACCACCGATATATAGATACAAATAAAATACTAAATGCTAATGACTTTACCAGGCACGGTCTTCACATGACACTGAATGGGAAGCGAAAGCTTTGTAATGTAATTATGGATATAGTGAATACAGGATTCAATGCGAAGATTAATACTAAACACATGTAATACTAATTTAATAGAAATAGTGTCCACGTCCCTGTATAGTGATAATGAATTGACCAGTGCACCTTTGCAAAGAAAGGTAACTTCAAATTTACATTTTTTTGACTACTGACATCGCATCAAATGCCACCACACTCAAACTTTTTCATACTAATATTCAATCTATACGCAATTCTAAGTACTTACAGTTACATCTGCTATTGGATAGTTCAGAAATTAAATATGATGTTATCTGCCTTACAGAACATCATTTAAGGTTGTAGGAAGTTGATTTTTATAAAACTTGCTTGCCAGGTTATCAAATGGTATCTTACTCCTGTAGATCCAAACTTCTACAAGGAGGTAGTTGTATCTTTGTAAAGGAGGGTATTGACCTAATGCAAATCTATTTTGTAAATGAATTTTGTGTAGAAAAACACTTTGAAATAAGTGTAATTTGTGTTCAAAACATATACATTATATGCATCTACAGAACGCCAGATGGTGATCTAGATATTTTCATTGAAAAATGTGAATTGGTACTAAACAAATGATTTATAATCAACAGGTATGTTTTACTCTGTGGCGACTTTAATGTGGATTTGCTAGCTTATTCCAAACGACAAAAATCAAAACATTGTATTTTATCCTTTTTTAAATCGTTTGGTATAAAACCCCTAATTAAAGCTCCAACTAGAACAACTGCAACAAGTACTACTTGTATTGATAATATATTCACAAACTGCTCTTCTGTGTTACAGACAGGTGTAGTATCACATCGAATATCTGATCATTGGCCAATATTTGCAATCATAAAAATTGCTAGTAAAAATGTCAGTGACGATAAATTTCCCAAAAATATGAACTGTAATTATTTCCGCAAATTTATTGATCATAATATTGCACAATTTACTAATGAGGTGGGGCATATTATTCAGTTAACTACTAAGAATGCGCACTTATGGAACAATGATTTTATGAACAAATTAGTAATTTCTTTTAACAAATCATTTCCACTTGTGAGAGCTAAACAAAAGAATATAATGAACGAATGGATTACAAAAGGCGTAAGAATATCCTGTAATAACAAAAGAATTTTGATTCATCTTCGTGAACATTTTAATGAACCTTGGTTCTGTAACTATGTGTGTAGCTATTGTAAACAATTAAAAATTCAAATTGTGCAAGCAAAAAGAACCACCTGCATAAAAAAATATCCATGGCAGATAATAAATCTAAAATAATTTGGAAAATCATTAGAAAAGAAATCTCAAAAAACTTTAAGTCTACTGATATGTCAATAATAATGAATAATGTCACAATAACTGACACTACAATGATTGTAAATCTATTCAAAGAACACGTTTTGCTTTCACAAAATTATATTCATCTAACAGCAAACGACTTAGAAAGTATAAAAGCTAATTTATGTCGTGTAGCTTCTCCCATCATATGTATTTCGTGTTTTAGGCCACACACACCTGGGAAATATTGTGGTAGGCTCCCATATCTTTCCACAACGCAGTTTTTAAAATTTTTAGCAGAAAGCCGTATCCGTCACGGCCAACCCCCAACAAGCTTGTAAATTATTGAGGATCGCCCGAGACCAACCAACCCCCCTCCAATATCTTTTAGCCAGCAAGGCTGCTGCCCCTTGCTGCACCTTTTAATCGCCTTTTATAATAAGCAGGCTTACTATAGTAGTATTCTTTATCCCCTACTATAGGGATATATTTTAAATACATTTTAAATAAATTCCTATAAGAGCGTTGACCTTAGAATACCGCAAAAAAGTTTCACTCATTGTGTCTATCTCAACAGCCGATAGCGCCGCTGAGCGTTAACCTTGCAAGACCATAGCAGACATTAACTCGATGTGCCTGTTGCTACAGTTATCATTTAGTTCGCAGTAACTGCAGTTCATTTTTGTAGTGCAGTGCAATGGCGACGTCACAGCAAAAAAACTCGATGTGTTATTTGACTCGTAAAACCAGGTCGGTTGGCAAGGTACAGAAGAACTTTCAACGCATTTATGGTGGTGATGCACCTACGGATAAAACCACTCGGCAATGGCCAAGTACGTTTAAGGAAATTGGAAGTGTGTGCAAACAAAAGTCGCCTGATAGGCCGCATGTGCCAGAAAAGAATGCTGACAGAATCCGAACTTCAAGTCTACGCAGCCCTAAAAAATCCTTGACACGAAACAGTCTCGGGTTGGGGATCGAGATCAACTGTTGGTAAGGTATTTCACAAAAGGCACCGTTTAACTGCTCACAAGTTACAACTTTTGCATGAAATTAAACCAACTGATTAGGACAAAAGATTACTTTTCTATTAATTAGCTAGACAAAGTTGACGAAAATAACAATTTTTTAAAAAATGTAATTTTTACCGATGAAGCAAACTGTCATGTAAGCAGTAATGTGAATCGACACAATTGCAGAATTTGGGGTTCACAGTCGCCTCCTGAGTTCATTGAATATAGTCGTGACTCACCCAAAGTTAACGTTTGGTGCGACCTTATTCATGGCAAAGTTATAGATCCCTTCATTTTTGTTGAAAAAACAATAACTGGTGATGCCTATTGTGACATGTTAAAACAGTTGGTGATATTGAAGCAGATAAGGATTTTGCCCACTTTTAGCAAAATTGCGCATCAACCCACTTTAGTTTGCATGTGCGATATTGTCAATACTCGATTCGGTTACAGGTGGATTGGAAGAGAAGGGTTTACTCCTTAGCCTCCAAGAAGCTCAGATTTGACTCCCTCTGACTTTCTTTTTTGGGGACACATATAAAACCTTGTGTATTAAAAGAAAATTTGAGTTTTACACATCTCAGCGAACAGATACTCGTTTGCGTGGCAACTATCACTCCAGACGTGCTGGCGAGGACCTGGTACGAGGTAGAATTTCGTTTACATGTGTGCCAAGTCATTAATGGGACCCACGTTTAAATTCACTAAATTATAATAAAATCTTGAGAATATTACCTTTAAATTCATGTATAACATACTACACTAGATTTTGATTCAATAAAAATATTCAACTACAAAACCCCGGAGTTCCTTTGTAAAAACTCTGTATACATAGTATAAAGTTGACAGTTCCGTGCGGTGTAGTCGCGTTTGTGTTGTTGTTTTACTAAACTTTTTTGCTTTGTCACTTACATTCGTCATTTAACATTCGCCGCTTTTTTTTTGTTACTACTAGCTGGAATTTAATTATTTTCTTGAAAAACGATTATCTTAGAACTAATAATATTTTAGATCGATTACGTATTGATTCACTGAACTTTAATACATCCAAGCACACGAAATTCTGTTGTTAGGAAATGACAGGTTTTTTCATCAAATATTTTGAAAAGAGCAAGAAACCACTTCTGTCATTCACAGCTGTAAAAGAAGTAAGTACAAATTTAATACTAATATGATAAAATTATAGAATCATTTTGTTTGAAATCATCATGAAGAAGGGTGTTTGAGGTTAAAAATGCTTCAGTAATTTTTCCTTCTAGCGAGCAGTCAACTTTCGGTATATGCCTTCGTACTGTAGAAGATATTGAAGCAAAGGTTTACAGTTGTACAGCACTAAAAGGCCCAACTCATTGAGGTGGGTCGCTTCGATCAAGATATCGTTGAAAACAATTGTGCTAGGAACGCCCGGTATACATAAGCTAAGATTAGAATTGGTGTTAGACAGGGTTGTATACTCCCTTGATTTTTAATGTTTATATTGAGGAAGCTTTAAACTTAGCTAGAAAGAGAAAAGAGATAGGTATTAGTGTACAGGGAGAGAAAGTAGATATGTTACGTTTTGCAGATGATATAGCCATTATGGCGGAGTCTAGAAAAGAGTTAGGAGAGTTTTTAAATATTTTAGATGAGATACTACAGAGTAACTATAGTATGAGAATTAACTCAGTAAAGACAAAGATAATGACAAGTGAGTTACAGCCTAGTTTTAAACCAAAATTAAAAATAGGTAATACACAGTTCCCTGAAATTATCACACAGCATGTATACAGCTCGGTTCCCTTTCTATTGTTTTCTAATTTTATGTCTTATTTCACTGAGATTCAGTGAAGGGGGTTAAGCAACCTGTGGCTACCAAGATCCCCCAACATTTAGATATTTGCCGAAAAAATGGTTTTCTAGTTAATATGCTTATTGTTATATAATTAGTTATTGTATGTATAAATAGAAATCATGTAAGTAGGCTGTATTTCATGTTAATATCGCAAGGAAAACCCAGGAAAAACTTGCAATGCTACCTAGATATTGGGGGCATTTGATTTTCATTTGTTATTTCTTTTGTTATTTCTTTTAGTAATGGAATCCATTGTTTACTGAAAGTTACGGATTCGTTTAACGCAGTTATTTTTATGTAAGGTTATATAAGCAGCTTCTTTGATTTTGCGTTTTTGGTGGTTTTCTTCTTTGTCGATAATTTTTGCGTCCTCCCATTTTATTTTATGACTGGAGTCCCATGCATGTTGGCAAATCATGGATTTTCAAATTTTCTATTTTTATATATGATTTATGTTCTTTTAATCGAACTTCAAATGGTCTGAACTTTCCTATATAAAACTTAATACATTCGCATCGGTATTTTGTAGATACAATTTTTGAACTTTGTATTGCGTTTTTGAGTTTTGTTTTTGTTAATTGTGCTCTTAGTGTATTGTTGGTTCTAAATACTGTTTTAATTCTAAATTTGTTTCCTATTCTTTGATTTTTCGAGAATCCTTTTATGTATGGTATTGAGAGCATTTTGTGGTGTGTATCGTGGTTTTTGTTTTCTTTTTCTTTATTTTTAGGGTTTTTATTCATTTCTTTCTCTATTATTCTTTTAGGATATTTGTTTTCTATTAGTGTACATCTGATTAGGTCTTTCTCTTTCTTTAAAATTTCTTCGTTTGATGATATTAATTTTGCTCTATCATACATGGTTTTGATAATTCCTCGTTTGACACAGTGTGGGTGGTTTGAATCAAGTTTAAGTATCTGTTTGTGTGCGTTGGTTTTCTATATACCGATGTATTAATTGTTGTATCGTTTTTGCTAACTAGAATATCTAAAAACAGAAGTTTTCCATGTTGTTCTAAATGCCCCCAATATCTAGGTAGCATTGCAAGTTTTTCCTGGGTTTTCCTTGCGATATTAACATGAAATACAGCCTACATACATGATTTCTATTTATACATACAATAACTAATTATATAACAATAAGCATATTAACTAGAAAACCATTATTTCGGCAAATATCTAAATGTTGGGGGATCTTGGTAGCCACAGGTTGCTTAACCCCCTTCACTGAATCTCGGTGAAATAAGACATAAAATTAGAAAACAATAGAAAGGGAACCGAGCTGTATACATGCTGTGTGATAATTTCAGGGAACTGTGTAGGCTAGCTCAGAATATAAATAAGTGCAGGTACGTATCCAGCCAGTTTTGAGATGAAGATCCAATGATAATGATGATGAAGCATATTAACAACCCCTGTAAAACAGCATTGGTATCTGACAAGTGTAAACCCGCAATAGGGTTACCTCACAACCATATACAATCTCCGTTAAACAATATTGGTATCTGACAAGTGTAAACCCGCCATAGGGTCGCCTCAGATCCATATACAACCTTCATAGAACAACATTGGTATCTGACAAGTGTAAACCCGCCATAAGGTCGCCTCAGAACCATGTTAAAATCTACCAAAGAGGTATCCTAAATCATAATGATTTTCCCCTTTGTTAGAAAACCGTGGATTAGTACAAGGACTTTGAGCGTTGATTTATATTTCAGTTAAATCCTTTATTAAACGCTAAAATTTACAAGTATCTTTTCCACTGATTGACAGCTTCTAACAACAAAATACTTTTTGACAGTAACTAAAGGTAAGGCTACTCGACTATACATTCATTTTAAATAAAATCACATCAATGCACAGTAACTATAAAGCCAGCGGTGAATAGAACTATTTGTAAGGCTCGTTTATACTCCCCCTGGTAAGTAATCACCAGGAACTTGCTTACTATCGATCTCTTCCAAGTCTAGAACAGCCAATTTTACCGATGGTCGAGTATATACCTCACCTGAAGGTACTTGAATCACCGCACTGCGCACTTGCCCATCAGCACCTTTAAATAAACTAAAAACTCAGCGTAAACTAGTCATTCAAAATTTTAGTGCCGTTGACTGTTAATTACCAATCATACACTGTCGCGAAAGCCATGAGAACAACGGCACATACTTTTTGTTACAAATAAAACCTTCTATCCGTTTAATTGGTGCAAATTCTTGCAGCGATACAAAACATGATGTGGTCTGAAAATTCTGGTTCGTAGTTTATACCATTTTGATAATAATATATTTCAATAATTGACTGAAGTTAAAAATTTAGGAGTTATAGACGACTTTCGCATAACTTTTAATTAATATATTAACACTCTGTATAAATAGGTATATATTAAAACTGGAACTTTATTGTAGTAAAAATTGTTAAATATTACACTGAAGTCTGGTTAAAAGTATTTAAAATACAAATCCATTATACGGTTTTCTAACACCCTTCAAAATAAATATAAAAAAAACGACTACTTAAGCCTTTTAATAATGCAATCGCACACTTCTTTAATAACCATCCTCTCGATTGTATAAATAGAAACATGTTAAAAATGTTTTCCAATTCCCAAGTTATTGAATTTATATAAAATTCACCAATAAAATTAATCAGCTGATTTCACGTTAAGCGATTGGCTACCTTAGGAAAGTCGGTCCCAGGCCGTAACACAAATTGAAGGCCTAGACAAAGCTATATTAGTCAAATTATTAGAGATTTAGGTTGTGAAGGGTATGCAGACCTTTTTAGACTAGCTCAGAATAGACAAGAAATTAGAGCTGCGTCAAACCGACTTTAAGTAAGTTCGAAAACAAAACAAAAATAATAAAAATCAGTTTACTAAATGTCACCATGACATAACTCACAATTAGCTAGCGGTCTGGCATGTTGGTAGCGATTCGTTGCTTAAGCCTTACCATAACATATAATTTAATAAACGTCACCATGACATAACTTACAATTCGGTAGCGGTCTGACATGTTGGCAGTGATTCGTTGCCTAAGCCTTACCATAACATATAATTTCACACTTTTCCTTTTTTAAAGCGGATAACCAGGTTATATTTCATTTCTTTATAAATGGTAATCATGTAAACATGTTAGAGTTCTTTAACAACCATCAGGTTGCTAATATCTATGTAGAGCCAGGTGGATAGGAAAAAGATAGAAGGATATAGGAAGACCTTGACCAAACTATAATAGTCAAATTATTAGAAATTTAGGTTGTGAAGGGTATGTAGAGCTTTTTAGATTAGCACAGAATAGAAATGAAGTTAGAGCTGCGTCAAACTGACCTTAAGTAAGGTCGAAAACAAAATGATGATGATGAGCTTCTCCCAATGCTAAATCAATTTTTTTAACTCCCTGCAATAAAGAAGAGCTACTAGAAATAATCAACGGTTTTAAAAATAAACAATCGTCAGGTTTTGATGAAATTCCTATAACATTTATTAAACTTTGTAAGAATATATTTGCTGACCATCTTGTGCATATATTTAACATTTTATTGGAACATGGCATTTTTCCAGAATGCTTTAAAATATCAAAAATTATTCCAATCCTAAAAAAGGGCAACCCATACAACATATTCGGTTTCACTTTTACCTAGCGTTTCTACAATTTATGAGAAAGTTATTTGCAATAGGTTAATTACTTTTTTCAGGGATTATAGTATTATATCTAAACTACAGCACGGATTCATTAAAGGCAAGAATGTCGATACTGCACTATTTAGCATTACCAAAGATATATATTCTGGTCTAGACGCTAAGATGCACACAGGTTGTATTTCATGTGATTTTAGTAACGCATTTGACACAGTGGTGCATAAAATATTGTTAATTAAATTATATCATTATGGAATTAGAGGAGTAGCATACAGTTTATTAAAATCTTATTTAACAAATCGTAAACAGAGTGTTGCAATCACTAGTAGTGATGGAAGAACAACTTTCTCATCAGAAGTTCTTGTAAATTGTGGAATCCTTCAAGGCTCCATCTTGGGACCACGGTTTATTCTTATTTATATTAATGATCTTCCTGCGAACGTTAAATATGGGTCTTGTCACTTATATGCAGATGATACAGTTATTATTCACACAGCAAAAAACTTGGTAAATCTTGAATCCACAATGCAAAAGGGTCTTAATAGTATTAGTAAATGGTGTAAATTAAATCAAATTACATTAAACTTGGATAAAACTTGCTATATGTTAATGGGCGAACCAGATAGAAGGGCTATGGATATTCTTGAAATAAAAGCTGTAAATACCCTTGAATGCTTAGGTATCACCACTAATAGTTTACTCAATTGGGATAACCATATTTTGAAAATACACAAGCTAATTTTGCATTGCGCAAACTTATCAGTGTGGTGACACATAATACACTGTTGATTGTATACTATGCCTATTTCTACAGTATATTGCGATACGGAGTAATATTTTGGGGCATGTCAACCTTTGCACGCATAGTATTCCTTGAACAGAAAACAGCTATTCGTATAATTATTAAAACCAATAGGCACCAAAGTTGTAGAGAACTATTCATTTCTTTACAGATTCTTACTTTTCCCTGTGTTTACTTTTTAGAATCTCTTTGTTTTGTTCACAAATACAAAAATTCTCTTTTTAAAGTCTTTAAAAATGACACTAGACAATCTGGTCAGGTACTGATAATTCCTATGCATAATACAAAGAAATTTGAAAACAGCATACTATATATGGTACCCAAATTATACAACCGCCTTCCAAACAGATTGAAGAACCAGACAGTATATGCCTTTAAGTTAGCTTTGAAAACGATATTATTAGAGAAAGCATACTATTCAGTTCTTGAATTTATTACAGATAAAGATATTTAAGTCAGTTTCCTCTTTAAATATGTAAAGCTTGTTTTAACTGTTAAACTTTAAAGATTTGTTTAAAACTTTAACTACTGGTAGTATATAATTGTGTTATACGTTAAACTTAATATTGCCATGTACTTAAACTAATTTAGAGATTATTATATCTGCTGTATTTTTTTAGTACAATATGACTTATTTTCAACACATGTAAATGTTTGGAATAAATGCTACTACTACTACTACCCCTTACATCCATGGGGTAAACCAAATAAATTACTGAGTAAGTGTATTTTTGATAGTAAAAATGTCACCTTAATTTCAATTTTGTAACTTTTAGTGTTTGTAAAAAAAATGAAAAACAAATTTTATGTACCCCCTTTAAGGGGCTGTATCTTAACAAGAGATGCTCCAATGAAGTTTCTTTATATGAAAGACCCTATCTCTTTTACGATGAGGAATCACCCCCTGAAATGTTTCACACTTATTTTGGTACACCTGGTATATGTGCGTTTGAATTTCTGTTTTTTGCACAACTGGTAACATGTGTTTATGTTTCAAAGTCAATACAGGGTTTTTGTGTATGTGTTAGGTTAGGTTAGGTTAGCTTAGATGATCAGTAATACACTTAGTTGACTGACTACAAACATTGTGTAGAGGTATATTGTAAATGTCAGAACGTTTAAATTTATTTGTTCTTTGCACAAAATTTACTTGGGAAGTGACGATACAGTGGCTTAGAGAAATACAGTTAATTCCAACTGAAAAATATTGTGCAAAATATAAGAAAAAAATGGTTTATATGGAAGCAAAAAGACAGTTGGGTTATTTTTGGTGTTATAAATCTGGAAAATATGATCACAATATTACAGTGGCTTATATACGTGGTTTGAACATAGCCACCTAAGTGTTGAAAGCTGTATTATAATAACATACAGGTTTGCATGTCGATTTTCGTACCAGCAATCAAAGCAGGAATGCAGTCTTCTTCATAATGACTTTCCATGGAGACAATTGCGGATAGATTTTTGTTTTGCAAAGAAGTTTGTTGTATTGCTCTCGATAGACGATATGAAATAGGTTTATTAGGTGGTCATGGGGTAATTGTAGAGATTGATGAATGTAAAATTGGGCAGAGAAAATTTGAAAAAGGGTGTTTACTTGAAGGAGCATGGGTATTAGGTAAGTTGTTTAAGTTATTACATTAATTATATATTAACTGGAGTTTTACCTTATTCTTAAAAAGGTATGATAGAACGTGGGGATATAAATATCACTTAGAAATATGTCCAGATAATAAGCGAGATGAAAGTATGCTTTTATCACTAATAGAGAAACATGTAGCAAAAGGTATGGAAATTTATACTGATTCATTTTGTGGATCCGGAAAGTGGAGCTTATATGCAAAATATAGAATCATCGTGGCGTGCTTTACGAATACGTTTAAGTAGAGGTGCGTGCATACGTGGCGGTATGCAATAAAAAGAACTGGAAGAGATCCTTTTCGTCAATTGTTAGATGATATAAAATATGTGATGGGCTCAGTGGTTCGAGATTGAGTGGCTGGAACTAATCAACGGTATGATCACATTTACAACCGCGTGTACGCGAAAAGAAATTTTTTAGAGAACGGTCACGGTAGACCTAATTGAAACGTATTGCCTTCACTACCGATGTAATGCAAGCAAGAGCAGTGGAGACTGTATTTCGAGAAGCTTACAAAGCTTGCTGTGATTAATAACACTGAATACAAGAATAATAACAATTTTTATTATTAACTGAACACCAATGTTACAATTGCGAGAGTGCGTCTTTTACATGCTTACTCTTTCTCGGTCTTCACTCTTAACATTCCCCAGAGGTCGGACGAGACTGGTTGTAGCGTGCAGGCCATCTCATTGAAATATTTGTAAATATATATATTCCTACTCGTGTCGTGAGTTGTAACAAAACTTTTTTGGTATTTTTTAAAATTTGTTTCATAAGAATGTCCTTGAAAACGTTCTTTTGACTGTAAAACAAACATATGTCACCAGTTGTGCCAAACGCGTTCGAATTCAAACGCACACATATATACATATATGTTAAAAAACTTGTTTAACGTTCGAGTCGCCAAAAAAACCTTCTTCGGGCTTGCATTTTAACCTAAATCAAAGCTTTTCACAAAGTTAGGTTGAGATCGGAGCGTGGCCGCTTTAGGAAGTTTCGCCAAGTTTGGAAGCCTAAACGTAAAGCAATTGCAATCAAAACTAAAGCGTCATAATCTACATAAAAAATTTGTTAAATCCCAACCGTTATAAACAGTCACCGACAATGACTTCATCGCAGTGGAAGCAGCCAAGGATAATGAAATAAAATTCAAGAGACCTATATCCAGGGGCTAGAATGGATATATTTGGCACCCTTCTCCGGTACTTGCTACAGGTGGTAAAACTTCGGCAACAAATGTCGTTTATATTTGACCAGGGCCTACGGCAGTTGCAAATAAAGCTACCGAGCCAATAGATGCCTATAGATGTTTTTCACCAAAAAATACTTTGAATGTGTTGATACGTACTGAAACGTATTTTTCTTGTTTGGGTGCCAGTGAACAAAAATCTTCCGCTTCCTTCACAGAGAATCGAAGAAAGGGCCATCTTCCGACATAGCTAGGGGTCTATTCCTGGGTATAGCAATAAGAAGTGGGGAGGGGGGAGTCGAATTCTGTTTTCAAACAAAAACTAAACAAAGTTAAATAGGCGCCACCAAGTCCTGAGATAATCACGATAAGAGCAAAGCACTAAGGGTGGACGTGGAAACCCAAAGATAAAACGATCGCCTTCGTTAACAAAAACTTGTCTTATGAAAATAAGACGCGCAGCTCCTGTAAGAAATTACAAAGATTAAATAAAAAAAATGTAGAACACCATTTGTGTCCTATAAAAGTATCAAAAATAAAAAATCTATATCCAATATGATATTGGCACAAAATTATTACCCAAAAATTCTACCTTTATGTTATCAGATTTGATCGCATTTGACCAAAATAAAAGTCTCAAAGTTTAGCTAATTGTTTACTGAAGTAAAAAACTTTCTTTTAAAAATTTATAACTATTTAACATGTAAAAAAAATTCTCAACAATAACATTTATAACAAAGTCAAAATTTTGTCTTTTTAAAGCAAAAGACTGCTCTCTAAACATAAGCTTGTTTTAAATATTTGATCAAAATAATTTGTAACCACAATGCATTGAACTAACATTTCTATTCTGGGCAGATCTTATCAGGTAGATTACAGTTTCATAATTATTACGCAGCGTGTATTTAAATTTTGCAATGAAGTGAAATAAACTTCCATGTACATAACAAATTAAAAGTAAACAAAAGTTCACGACTATCACTTATCAAGTACTTTTTGTATTAAGTATATAAATTTTCATAACCTCAAAATTTTGTATGAACACAAATGCAAACACTTTGCAATTGTCACTAAGCAATTTAAATTTTATACTAAGTTTTTATAATTTATATGTGAATAAAAGCTAACTTCAAGATTGAAGAATGTTTAATTTGAATTTTAGGAAAGCTACACGAAGCATCTGCTTTCACGGCAAATATCTTTAAAATGTCACTACATCACAAAAAAATATAACGTCGAAAATATACTTCGAAATTTATCTGAAGTTCGAATGTAAACAAAGCCTACAAATATATAAACCTAACCTAACAAAATTTTTTCTGCGGTTTGTAAAACCAGTTTAACATTAAGCGTAAGTGAAACAGGTCATATGGCCATAAACATGATAGCAAATTTCGTGTTTTTTATATGACCGTCTGTTTATCAAAGACTAACGACATTCTAAACACATGCAAAATTCCTTAAATTTAATAACGAACCAAACTGCATCTGATTTTCATAGACATATCCCATCAGAAATTTCATCAGCTCCAAACAACACCATAAACCATTTCAAACTTAGGAAGCCGTAACCATTTCTTGGGGTAACAGCAATCACGACCACATGTCCGCAATCTCCAATCTTCTCTATTGTTTTTCGTAGGCGCGCGTTAGTAGAAGTTATTGATATTTATTCAAGTCTACCATGACTTGAACCACTCACATAAATAATTTAATCAAAGCTCGCAAGCCTATAGTCTGGAAAACATCTTGAGGAATTGATAGCTTGGCTGCGACTAACAAACAAACGAGAAACGAACGATAGCGACCATTCAAAGACTCGCCGTTAGAGGTGGGGAAATACGAAAGCAACAAGATTGCTAGAGATGCTCGACGAAATAACTTTAAGTCACACAAATATATCACTACAAGAAGATTATTAAAACGAAGCGTTCCATTATGTACTATATGGAACATTAATAAAGAATAAGGCACGCTTGGCGCATTATACTTGTAATTCAATGCGAATAAATACTGAGCAAATTAAACATGCTTCACTACCAATGAAAAAATTGCATCACTGCACAAAAAATATAATATTAAAGATACTACTGTTTCTGACACGACACTCACGAATTAAATGCACTGCTGGGTTTATTATTCTTATCTGCTGCTCTGAAAGATAACCACCTTTCAGTTGATATGTTGTTCGACTCCATCTATTCTGCAAACAGATACAGAGCAACAATGGACAAGGAAAGATTCGAGTTTTTGATCAATCCCTTAAGTTGATGATGCTTCAACCAGAGAGGAACGCAGAAAGAACACTTGCTCCTATTTCTAATATCTTGTATATAGTTATAGAAAAGTGTAGCTAAAGCTTCAAACCAGGTGTTTACATTACTATTGAGGAATGTGAAATAAATCGTAAATATAATGGCAATATTTGCTTTATTAATTAAACAGATAAAATAAAATACATCTCGTAACAAAACTGTATAAGCAAATGACCGAACTTAAACAAGGCAAGTCACTGTACCTTTTTTTTTCCTATAATCAGAAAGGAACTAAACCGCTATGAGCATGCGCTAAATTAATTATTATTTTAAATATTTCAACTCTTAGGTTTCCTTGCTAAATGCCCGTTTTGCATGTATATAGTGTGTCTGTTGTTTTGTGTCACAGCGAATATCTCGACTACTGTAAGAATTTCAGAGAAATGTTATATACAAAAGTGGTGTAACTTTTTATTTGCAATAATATGTCAAAATACAAAAAAATGGAACATCAAATTTTTGAGATACAGCAAATCGATTCCAACTTTTTAATGGAACTTATTGCATATTCTGAAAGTGCTTAAAATTTTCTTTGCAACAATACATCACTCAATAATAATTATCTAATCAATTAAACAGAAATCGATTATTAAATAGCGCTTAACATCAGGCGTCTACTATTTGAAAAAGTAGGCGGTGAAACAATTTATAGCGCTTCTTGATAGTTGTTCCGTAGTAATTTAATTCCACATTGTTGACCTTCATCTTAAGACTTTTGCAATGGAACGTCATTATACCTATGATGAAGAAATGGAAATGTTAAGGGTGTACATTAGGTACAATGATAACACGAGAGAAGCCTCCAAAGTTTATCGAGAAATGTATCTAGATAGAGCACAGCCACATTCTCTAACTTTTAGAAAACTTGAAGGTAATTTAAGATTTGGATGTTTTAATAATAAGGTAAAAAGGACAAGAAATCAACATGGTGGCGATAATGATGAAGATGTTTTGGTATTAGCATATTTTAGAGCATATCCACGAAATTCGGTACATGAAGCGGCAGTAGATTTAGATATTAATCGAAATAAAATATTTTCTATTCTTAACCCATTGCACTCCGGCCTAGTAAACGATAGTAGATACCAGCAACTTGAGATGGTTCTTATTATTGTATAAAATGTAGGATTATTTATGTTTGTGGTTAGGGACGTTGCGCAGACTCGGAGAGGCGAGAAAAAGGGATTCGGTTGACATCCAGCATGGCGTACGGACGTATCGGGATTTTGTTGGTTTTAAGAATTATTAATTATTATTTTGGACAGTAAATTAATACTTGAAGTGTGTTATAATTGTGCCGGAATAATCATTGTTACCTTAGTTTACTTATTGTATGAAGTATAGTTTGAAGAACACGCAATAAATAACAGTCAAGCAGTACGTTTTATTTTGTGTGCCCTGAGATATTAAAAAAGAGATCACTGCATTCTGACGCCACCGGGGTGAAAAAAAAACTTCTTACAATCATACTCGTAACGGGGTAACTAAACAGTATTTCAAAGACAGTTATTAGTGGTTACAGTTTGTGTAATTTAAAACAAAGCGGCGTGTTGAAGTCGTAGTTGAAGGCCGTTGTCCGCTTGTACACATGTATGGTGTTTACATCAGCTGATAGCACGGAATGTCAACAGTATGGTAAGATTAGGAATGCAAAGGTAATATTAAAGTAAATCAAATATTACAACGTATGCTGAAAGTTTTCATCGGTAGACAATTTACAAAACAAATTGTCATCACGGTGTTGTGCTTTATGGCTTTATAGTGACAGGTTAATAAACTTGCACTTATACGCTTTCTTAAAAACATGCCTAACAAACGTGAAGGGGTAAATATTGAAGATCATGGTCAAGGTCAAGGGGCAACAGCCGCGACCGATGTTATTACGTCGCATAATTTAGCAGCTGCATTGTTACGCTTAACAGAGGGTATAGCATCACTGCAATCTAGTGTAGGAGTTTTAATTGATAAGAAATATATTAAGGAGGTTGTAGGAGCTAATGAAAACAAGACCGCTATTAATGCAAACAATATTGTAAATACCGATAATAAAAACTTTCTAACACATTTTAGAGAACTGGGGGGATCGCAATTAAGTTTTAATCCTGTAGGTGGTGTTACACATCCCATTGTTTTTCTGAACAAAATTGAAAAATTATTTACAGATTCTGGTGTTCGGAAGGGCATAAAATTACCTTAACGGTAAACTGTTTGAGGAAGCGGCAGAATGGGCCGCAATTAAGGAAGGTAGTTTTGATACTTATGCCGAATTTTCTGAGGCTTTTAAACAGCGACATTGGGGTGTGGAAAAACAAAGAGATCTTTATTTAAAAATAAAATACGGTACATTTGAGGGAAGTAACAGAGCCGATTATTTTTAAAATTAGTAAAAGAAGCTAGCTTTCTTGTTGAAGCAATACCGAGGCGGCGCTGATCGAAATGCTTTCGAATCATTTTGCAGCCGAAATTCAAAGGAATTATTACTCAAGGTTTTACTAAAATAGAGGAAGTGGAAAAATATTTAAGTAAAATTGATGGTACCTATATGAGGGAGCAAAACAGACCTGTTAATACTAATTGGCGTACAGAGCGCAATTTTAGGAATAATACTAATAGTAATGTACAAAACCGTAGTAATTATAGTACACAAAACATAAGGAGTAGTGCCCCCAGGGACAATAGTAATGAGGAAAACGATCAAGGGGAACAGCAGCTTACCCTTAATGATACGGCAAGAAGTGGAAATATACGTTTCATGACTAAGTTTTATAATGATGGTCAAATGTTATTAAGCGAAGGGGAGGAGGAGGAAAATATAGAAAGGGTACTAAGTCCGTGTATTCATGTTAAGGTGGCAGGTTTACAGGTTAAGGTATTGGTTGATAGTGGTAGTGAAATCTCTGCTATTTCAGAGGATTTTTATGATGTTTTAAAAAATATGAGGGATTTTCCAGTGCTGCCAGTCACTAATATCGACATTGCTGTTGCTGTTGGTGCAAAAACACAGAAAATCAAACAGCAAGTATTATTACAAATAGATATGGATGGGATTGAGACTGAGGCAATTTGCTTGGTAGTACCCAAGTTAAATAAGAGTTTTATTTTAGGTGCGACTGGTTACTGAAAAATAAAGCTAGTTTAGATTTTAAAGAGTTTCAATTAAAGGTATCCGTAGATGAGAAATACAGGGTAGTACAGCTAAAGCATGATATTGAAACGAGTAATAATTTACATATTAATTATGTTGAAAAAAGAGAGGAACGTAACAAGATTGCTTGTCATCCTGAAAGACATCAATATACGGAAAGCGAGGTTAGTAACGTTATAAATAAGGCTGTACGGTTAAATGAACATGAAAAGAAAATGTTGATGTCAGTGGTTAAAAAATTGGGAGGGGTTTTCAGAGAGTCCGGACGGGCTAAAGATTATCAACATGAAATAATCATGAAAAGCGAGGAACCCTTTATAAAAGGCATACCCGATACCTATAATTCATAGGGAGGAAGTTCGTAAACAGATTGCAGAAATGGTAGAATATAATGTAGTTGAGCAAGCACAGACAGAATATATTTCTCCTTAGTTTGTGTTCAAAAGAAAGATAGTAGTGTGAGGATTTGTTTGGATGGTCGGTTTCTTAACGCACGTATGGCGAAGGATTATGTTACTCCGCCAAACCCTGTTGAATTATTATCGAGTTTTAAAAAAGGTCAGATTCTTAGTACCATTGACCTTACGTCCAGTTTTTGGCAGGTTGAAGTTAAGAAGGAGCATCGTAAGTTTCTAGGATTTTTGTTTGAAGGTCAAACATACCAATTTCAAGTAATCCCATTTGGCTTAGTTACAGCCATGGCAGGATTGATTAGATGTATAAATGTTATTTTAGGCCCACGATTTTCACATTTTACGTGTACATACGTCGATGACATATTAGTGTACTCGAACTCGGTGCAAGAGCATCTAGTGCATTTGGATGCATTATTTAGTCAATTAAAGAAGCAGGTATAACTATTAAGTTGCGCAAATGTTTATTCGCTGTTGAGCAGGTTCCTTTTAGGACATTTGATATCTGCTAAAGGGGTTGATATTGATCCACGTCGAGTAGAAGCGATCCAGAATTATCCGTGTCCTAGAAATATTAGAGAGTTACGTGCTTTTCTTGGGTTGATCAATTTTGAGAGAAGATTTTGTCAAAATTTAGCTGAATATACCATTCCGCTACTACAATTACTAAAAAGGGAAAAATGGAAGTGGACTGATGTCGAGCAGGCTGCCTTTGAAAATATAAAGAGTAGGTATGTGGGAACCGCGATAGTAGTTCATCCGGATTTCTTGCGTGCTTTTTATATACAATGTGATGCATCAGAATTTGCTCTTGGAGCTTGTCTTTATCAGTTGAGTGATAATGGGGAGCGTGAGGTCATAGCGTACACTAGTAGGTCATTAAAGGGTGGTGAGGTGCGTTATACGGTTACGGAGAAGGAAGCTTTAGCTGTAGTCAATGCACTTCAGCAATGGCGTTCCATAATATTGGGTAGAGAGGTCATATTAATGACAGATCACAAAGCTTTAAGTTTTCTTTTAACATGTAGACTGAGATCGGCAAGACTATCCCGTTGGATTTTGTTGATTCAAGAATTTGACTTATCCATCAAATACTGTTGTGGCAGGGATAACGTGGTTGCTGATGCGCTATCGCGTATCCCTTGTCGGGTTAAAAGGAATGAGGTACCGGATTGCAATTCAGATGTGATGATTTTCTATATAAAATGACCAGTGAGTTAAAAAGGTGAAGGATAATGTAAAACTATTAAGGAGGATCAAGGTAAGGAGTCTTGGATTATAGATAAGATAAAGGTATTACAGACCCTAGAGGAAACGGGAAGTAAGGAACGAGGAAAAAATAAAATAGGGGAGTGGTATAGGTTGCATGAGGGTATCTTATTTAGGAAGGGAGATGAAAGTTTGCCGGGTTATAGAATTTGTGTTCCTAGCAGTCAAGTTAGTGAATTAGTGCAGCAGCAACATGCTAGTCTTGGTCATTACGGTAGCGACAAGACATTTAAACACATGAAACATTTATTTTATTGGCCAAAAATGAAGAGGGTGGTTCGACATATAGTAGCAGCATGTGATCTTTGCCAAAGGGCAAAATCCTCTAAAAGGTCTTATGGGGAATTGAATCCTGTTATAGTCGCACGGCCTGGGGATATGGTTTGTGTGGATTTAGTGGGACCATTGCCAAAATCTCGGGGGGGTTGTACTCAAGTATTTGTAATGGTGGATGCATTTAGTCGTTTGTCAAATTATATGCAATTAAAAGAGCCACGGCTCCCATAATTGTAAATCGTGTCCTTAAGGAGTATATACCTGCAGTGCAGTTACCTAAGTGTATACTTAGCGATAATGGCACGCAGTTCACTTCCAAAATATGGACGCATAAACTAAAGGAACAAGGTATCAAGGTCAAGGCGATCTCACTTTATTTTCCCCAAGGTAACTTAACGGAGCGTTGCAATAAAGAATTAAAACGTCTGTTGAGGACTTACTGTTTTGATAGGCATACTAAGTGGGCGTGGGAAATTAGTAAAATTGAGGATTGCATGAATAACGTAATACACGGTGTCACGGGTACACTCCATTATTTTTGCAAAAAGGAGAAGTCCTGGTTAATCCGATTGAAAAACTCTTAGGGTTGCCATATGACGAAACCAGAGATAATAATCGGTTGAGTTTAGAAAGACATTGGGAGATAGCCTATAAGAATATATGTAGTAAGGCCCAGAAGCGGCAACAAAAGCATTGTAGTAAGGTGAATATCACCAATTTTAATGTAGGGGATTATGTACTTTTAAGAACCCATTATCAGTCTTCAGCAGTAGACAGTACTACTGCTAAATTGTTTTTGTTATATGAAGGACCATTCAAAATTATACGAATTGCAGGTCCTAATTCTTATGTGTTATGTAATAAAGATGGTGTAGAGTTAGGTAAACATAATATTATAAATCTCAAGCCATATAAGGTACTGCCTCCAATGTAAGGATGTTTTGACAATTTTGTTAGGGGCCATCGTATTATAAGTTCGGGCTTGTTGCTATTAATTTTACTTGTTCTTAGATAGTTTCATTGTTGGCTGTTGTATTTGCATTTTATACATTCGCGTGAGTAACTTATACTATGATTAGGCTAATCCAGTTTAAGTTAGGGGGGGGGTCGTGAGATGGTTCTTATTATTGTATAAAATGTAGGATTATTTATGTTTGTGGTTAGGGACGTTGCGCAGACTCGGAGAGGCGAGAAAAAGGGATTCGGTTGACATCCAGCATGGCGTACGGACGTATCGGGATTTTGTTGGTTTTAAGAATTATTAATTATTATTTTGGACAGTAAATTAATACTTGAAGTGTGTTATAATTGTGCCGGAATAATCATTGTTACCTTAGTTTACTTATTGTATGAAGTATAGTTTGAAGAACACGCAATAAATAACAGTCAAGCAGTACGTTTTATTTTGTGTGCCCTGAGATATTAAAAAAGAGATCACTGCAAACTCCAGAGCTATTTAAAAAAAAAGTACATGCACGCATGTGTAAGAAAAATGCAGTCGCTACAATAAAACAAAACATTTATTCTTAGCTATATTATAATAAAACATTCTAACCTATATTATAAAACTAAACGAACAGTTTTAGAGCTTCAAATTTCTTAAAGTATGAATTTTTGGAAGCAATTGCCCATGTGCATTCGGGGCAAGTATCACAAAATTCCAGTTTCCCATCTCTGTCCTTGTTGCTGCCTGTTAGAACAAACAACACAATCCCTTTTCTTGCCTTTTCGCAATTTGTGCAGTCTTTTGTCAAGCCTAGCTTCTTGGGATGAAGTGGATGGTCTTGATCGATCTTCTTGGAATTCGTCCAAAAGTTGATCGACTAAGCGCTTAAAAATCTTGTTTTCGTAATAAATCCAGCACTATCACTGGTGTTAACAACGTAACTATTCTTTTATCTTTCCACGAAAATACCATCGTTCTTCCTTTTTTATAAACAATTGATTTATTTTCACCAAATCTTGGTTTCTTTATTGAATCAGGTATGCCCTTACGATTGATTTTTATGGTACCTGTTATATAACATTTCATTTTTAGCAATTCTTCCGCCAGTACAATGCTAGTATAATACCTGTCTGTATAATGTGATAACCTTCAGCACCTGGTACATTGGTCAATAGATTGTTAAACTGATGTAAAGGAATTCTTGTACTGACGGGCAATTGTGGTTTTATAAGATTGTTGGAGGTAATACTACCATAATATGGGAGAATGGTATATACATACCCGGTTCGTGAATCGGCTAAAACGTATATCCGTATTCCCCATTTAGTTGGCTTATTGGGATTATACGTTATGAAACTAATTTTGCCTTTTGAATTTTACAATAGATTCATCGACACATATATTTTGTCCTGGTATAAAATATTCTGCAAATTTTGAATTGGTATATTCCAAAAAATTACTGACCGGTTGAATCCTGGTTCTTATGTCTCTCCTTTGCTGATCTACTGTTTTCAAATGTAGCATCCAGAATAATTGATTGAACCTTTTTCTAGTGAACACATTAGTAAAAGAAAGGTATTTTTGTATTATCACTAGTAGACCAATAATCCTGCATATTTGGCAAAACCATAGTACCCATATTCAAAATTACACCGAGAAAGAGCCAAAATTCCTCCTTATTTGTGTCGCGCCATGAATGCCATATAGAATTTTGAGTAAGAGTTTTAGTTCGCAATTTGTTGTTCTCGTAATTATTGGTTTCTAACACAACTTCGTCCACCAACTCTTCTGTGTAATACAGTTTAAAAAATTGTACAGGTTCTTCAATATTGAAAATTTGTGGCTCTGGAACTTTATTTCCCGTTGAAAAGTTGATTTTTGGTAAGGGAATATCACTTCCCATAATATCGTTCCATATATTGCTGTCTACAGGTGGTGTATCTTCGTCCTCTGAATCAGATTCAGTAATTTGTATTGTTCGTTTTTTTCTAACTATTATTACATCACTAGCTGTCCCAAAATTATCAAATAGTACTGTTTCACTTGAATCATCTCCATGCAACGCAAAATCGAGTTCGTCTTCTACATCACTTATTTCACAACTTCATCAAAATTTTCGCCTTCCATCTTCACTACACGAGAGGTTATAACGTAATAATTATAACGAAATGAAACAAAATAAATCACTTACTATTATATAACATAAAATGCATATCACACACATTGTAACACAAGCATACACACTTTTGATTATCTAAGCATTAAGAGCGCTAAGTAAAATAAACAAGCGTGTGACAAATGCGGCGACAACGGATTTATTCTTAACATATAAAATGTCGCAAATGCGGCGACCACGGAGTGCAAAGGGTTAAATATCATAAAATGAATGCTTATAAAATTAAAAAGTGCATGGTTTGATACCTAGTGATTCCGATAAGAGAATAAGATTTTGCAATGGGTTTATCAATTCTCAAAATTTATTACCTTTAATCCTTTGCAGCGATAAATCTAATTTTAACAATATCGAAAAAACGATCATTTCTGGGATACAGAGAATCCGCATCTAATTTGTGAAGATTTCAACAAAGATTTTCTGTTAATGTGTGGCTTGGAATATTAGGTGATACTATAATAGGACCTTATTCTTATCAAGGAACACTTAACGGTGAACGATATGCCTATTCTCTTGAGACACAATTTGAAGATTTTTTGGAATATATACTACTAGAAATATGCTGCGATATGTGATTTCAACAGGATGGAGCACAATACAAGAATCGTGAAAACTATTTTAATCGAAATGTTTGGTGCAAAATGGATGGGAAATGGAAGTCCCATATATGGCCAACCAGATCACCAAATCTTTCTGTTTTAGATTTTTTGTTTGGGAATATCTCAAACAACACGTTTATGTAACGCACTCAGAGAGTCTTAATATCCTTAAAGATTGCATTCGAAGAGCGTGTGGTCAAATAACACCATGTATGTTGCAAAAAGCAGGAATAAATTAAATTATTAGGTCTCAGCAATGTCTTACAAATAACAGATGCCATGCGGAACATAACCTTTAACGTTTTAAATTAATTTTGTAATTTAGTATTTATTTGTTGTTGTTATTATCAATTTCTGTGTTTAGGTGAGCGCTAGCAATTGTTTTGCTACCCACTGATTTGCATGCCTATTTCAATTAGGTACGTGTTAAGTGCTAATTAATAATCGATTTCTGTGTTTAATTATTATTGAGTGATATATCGTTGGAAAGAAAATTTTAAGCACTTTAAGAATATGTAATAACAATGGGTATGTTCAAATTAAAATTTTGAATGTATTTGCTATATCTCAAAAATTTGATGCTTCATTGTTTTTTTTCTATTTTGACATATTATTGCAGATAAAAAATTACACAACTTTTGTATATAACATTTCTCTGAAATTCTTATAATAGCCGAGATATTTGCCATGAGACGTGAAAGCATACACACTGTATACCTAGCAAACCAAACAAATATAGAATTAAACTTGTAATGCTTTGTGACGTTGGTACAAAATATATAATAAATGGAAGACCATACCTTGGTAAATCGACAAATACCAATGGTGCTCTATTAGCCAACTATTTTGTTCAAGAACTAACGGTACCTGTGCATGGAAGTAACTTGAAACATTAATGAATGATTGGTTTACCAATATCCCTGTGGCAACTAAATTACTAGACAGCTACAATCTAGCAATAATTGTAACATCGCATAAGAATAAATCAGAAATACCTCCTGAGTTATTGGAAAATAAATCTAGGCCATGCGTTACGTCTATGTTTGTATTTGATGATTAGATGACGTTAGTGTCTTATAAACCAAAACGCAATAAAGTAGTGATTTTACTATCCACTATGCATTATACGGACTCTATTAGACAAGAAACTGGAAAACCAGAAATAATTCATGCATACAACTCGACAAGGGAGCTGTTGACACTTCATCAGATATACCAAAATCTATGTTGCAACAGAAAGACCAGACGATGCCTCTGCATATTCTACAATATGTTGAATATAATATTCTTGAATGTGTATATTATATATCATCATCAAAATGTGTCAACTCTCCCCCGAACATTGAGAGAAAACATCTCAGGAATTTTACAAGGGACGCTATTTGGTACTATAGATCAACCAACTGTAGTCTATCAGTAACTCCTTTTTCCTTTTTTTGAGTAGTTGGTTGATCTATAGTACCAAATTGCGTCACTTGTAAAATTTCCGAGATGTTTTTTCTCAATGTTAGGGGGAGAGTTGACACATTTTAATGATGATATACAATATACACATTCACGGATATTATATTCAACATATTGTAGAATATGCAAAGAGGCTTTGTCTGGTCTTTCTGTTACAATATAGATTTTGAGACTTCTGATCAAAGATGTCAACAGCTCCTTTTGTCGATTTGTATGCATGAATTATTTCTGGTTTTCGAGTTTCTTGTCAGTATAATGCATAGTGGAAAGTAAAATCACTACTTTATTGCGTTTTGGTTTATAAGACACTAACGTCATCTTATCATCAAATACAAACATAGATGTACCACATGGCGTAGATTTATTTTCCAATAACTCCGGAGGTATTTTTGGAATATTCTTATGTACTGTTCCAATTATTGTTAGCTTGTAGCTGTCTAGTCATTTAGTTGTCAGAGGGATATTGGTAAACCAATTGTCCATGGTAATATTTTGGTTACTTCCATGCACAGGTACTGTTAGTTATTGAACAAAATAGTTGCTTAATGGAGCACCATTAGTGTTTGTCGATTTCCCGAGGTATGATCTTCCATTTATTACATATTTTGTACTAACGTCACAAAGCATCACAAGTTTAATTCCATATTTGTTTGATTTGCTAGGTATATACATGCGAAACGGGCATTTACCACGGAAACTTACGAGTTGTTCGTCAATAGTAATGTAAGTCCCTGGTTTGTAGCTTTTGCTACAATTTTCTATAAACATATCCCAGATATTACAAATAGTGGTAAAAGTGTTGTTTCTGTGTTTTTCTCTGGTCGAAGCACCATCAAATTTAGGAATTGATCAAAAACTCGAATCTTTCCTTGCTCATTGTTGCTCTATATCTGTTTGCCAAATAGGTAGAGTCGAACAACATATCAACTGAAAGGGCAGCAGATAAGAATAATTAACCCAGTAGTGCATTTAATTCAGCGAGTGTCGTGCAAAGAAATGAATGACTACTATCTACTGTTACAAGTGTAAACACTCTTTATGTGGTGAACATCGATTAAAAATATGCATGAACTGTATACAAAAAAATTGTTAATTTATTTTCATATATAACATGATAATAATAAAGATAGAAAAATGTTGTAACTTTTAATTTCCTTGAACTATTTTAACAAATATTGTGTGTATGTAAAATTTACGTATAGTTAGCTGTAATGTACTATCAACTAGCGATAGCTTTCTAGGATTAATTACAGGGAAGGTACATCTTCCTAAGTAAGGGTGAAGTTTTGACCCTTATTTTTAAAACCATTTTGGATAACTCTCGATTAATTTGTTAAGGTTTTGAAGTCTTTATAAACTACAGAATATGGTCTAGAAAAGGTGTAATTTAATGATGGGATATACTTGGGGTGTCCATACGTTCCAGTTTTCTGGGATATGTCCCTGTTCTAACATTGTCCCAATGTCCCGACAGTTACTTTCAGGACAATCATTTGTAATTGATAGGATACAAAAATCAAGTTTTAGTACCGTTAAACTGGATATAAGCACGGTCAATGCTATAACACCATGTTTGTTTTAATATGAGAGAAATAGAGTGTATTGATTTTTGAAGGAAATAGAAAGTAATAAGGAAGTGTTAACTGCAGCAAAGCATTCTGCAAATCATGTTTATTTCATTTTATAAAACTTTATATGTTTAAATGTTTTTTATCATGTCTCGGGTGTTTTGGGAAAATATGGGTAACCTAGATATACCTAATGTGAAACCATGGAGTCTGGATCAGACCATGTTTTCTTTTTACCTTTAGTGCTGGTGTAGTTTGTAGAAACTTGTGAGAGAATAACCTTAACAAACCTTCGATAGGACCATTTATTTATTATAAAAAACACAATTACAATTATGACTTTTTTATAACATGACAAATTTTTTGACAACAACCATGGTGCATACTTTATTTTTATTGTAAACATTTTTATATAATGCCAAGATGAAATTGTCTGCCATTATCCCTCGTGCACGCAAATACATACACAAACCATAAGCCTTTTTAACGGACAGCAATCTATACCGAGCGGCTGGGAGCAGGTAAACTCTTTATAACTAATATAATTAAACTCAAGAAAATTAAGGGTGCAAAACGTTTGCACTAAAGTTTCTAACTACATAACAAATTAAACCACACATACCAGGATTGTCGTTGCATAATCAACATTCTCCCCCCATTGAGACAATGTTCACAATAATGTCACATTTATAATTTTGAAGTGGGAGTAGAGTAAGTTTTGCAATTGGACGCGTAAATTCTCCCCTTGTCGTTCTAATTTTGACAACTCGTACGGTGTTATCACGACCTGGCATGATCTCTATCACTCTTGCACGATTCCTCCTTTAATAGCAAAAACTGCACCTATTGATAATACGTAATGAAAATGTGCTACTACATAATAAGTATCGTGTAAAATAATATCTAAAGATGAATTGGCTAAAATTACTCCAGTAGTAATGCCTCCGATTGTGAATAAGAAAATAAATCCAAGCGCTCATTATTTGGGGGGAATAGTAAATTTGTCTTCCATGAATTGTTACTATTCATCTGAAAATTTTAATTCCTGTGGGAACTGCGATGATTATTGTATCAGATGTATGAGTATCAATTTCTAACCCGATTGTAAATATGTGATGACCTCAAACAATAAATCCTAGAATGCCAATTGTTGTTATGGCATAAATTATTCCTGTGTCCAAATGTTTCGTTTTTTCCTCTTTCATGTATAATAATATAAGAAATTAAACCAAATCCAGGTAAAATTAATACGTATACTTCTGGGTGTCCAAAGAATAAAATAAATGTTGGAAAAAAAATTGGATCACCACCTTCGGCGGGGTCGAAGAAGGATGTATTAATATTTCGGTCTGTTAATAGCTTAGTAATGACTCTGGCCAGAACTGGCAGTGATAACAATAAAAGCATTGCTGTGATTCCTACAGCTCAAACGAAAAAGGGCATTTGATTAAAGGCTATTCTTTTAGGCTTTATATAATAGTAGTGGAAATGAAATTGATAGCCCCTAAAATAGAGGAACCGCCTGCTAAATGAATTCTGAAAATAGCCCGATCAATGGCTCTTCCTTTATGGACAATATTGGATGATAGGGGTGGATAAATTGTTCATCCAGTTCCAACCCCTCTTTCAATTAAACTTCTTGTGATTAATAGAGTTAATGAAGGGGGGAGGAGTAACCAGAATCTTAAATTATTTATTCGAGGGAATGCCATATCCGGCGCCCCTAATATTAAGGGAACTATACAATTACCGAAACCACCGATTATTACTGGTATTACTATGAAAAAAATTATTACTAGTGCAGGACTGTTACAATAACGTTATATATTTGGTCATTATCAATTAACGTTCTAGGAGTTCTTAATTCTATTCGAATTAATATTCTGAGGGATGTCCCTAGTATTCCGGCTCATGTGCCAAAAATAAAGTATAGGATTCATACATCCTTATGATTAGTGGAAAAAAATCATTTTATTGATATGGCTGAATTATAGGTGGTGAATTGGAAATTTACTAATGAATTTGAATTCTTTCAATAGGTTTTGTAGTCAATTATGATATTAAATTGCAAATTTAATGGTAAATTATTTTCAAGGCTTAAAAGTAATTGTTTTCAACTTTGAAGGCTGATAGTTTAATTTAACTTAAATCCTTTTGGATTAGGTTAAATTGAATGCGATTGTTATTAGTGGTAAGGTTAATAGACTAATGATATTGAATTTGCTAAATGTGAACGATTTTATTTTTGTTGGGATTGATTTTCGGTTTTTAAATGATTTTTCCATTATAAGTGAAGAGGGCATGATTTTTAAGTAGACGGAAATTATTAGGGTTGTGAAAATTAATATTGTAAATGTTATATATTCTATATTTTTCTTTACTAACAGTTCGATTGTTATTCATTTCGGTAAGAATCCAAAAAAAGGGGTAATCCCCTTAGATTGAGAAAATTTAATGTGAAGAGCATTTTTATTTTGGGGGCAGATTGTTTGATCTTAGCTGATTAACATGGGAAATTTTATTTTTTAATAATATTCATGAGATATTGATCGTTATAAATGAATAAATATAAAAGTAGTATAATCAGACGGTTTGTGCGAGTATTATTCTTCTCAATATTCATCTCATATGATTAATTAATGAATAGGTTAGTAATTTTCGCATTCTTGTTTGATTTAACCTTATGGTGCTTCTGATAATGGTTCATGAAATAATAATAATTTATATGAATACTGGAAAAACCGTATTATACATGACAAAAACTATAGGGGTTAATTTTTGCCATGTTATTATGATTAAGAAATTTATTCATGTTAATCGTTCTATTACTTCTGTAAATCAAAAATGAACTGGGCTATTCCGATTTTTATAAGAAGCGCTGAAATTATAGTTCGATTTAACTGTGAATTTTTTATATTTGTAGCTAATCCGGTTTTTATTATTATTGGTATTATAGTCATGATTATAATAGATGAGGCTAATGCCTGTGTAATAAAATATTTAATTGAGGACTCTGTTGATATTTTATTTATGGTTTTTTAAAATTGGGATAATCAATAGTAGATTAATTTCTAGACTGATTCATATTCCAAATCAATAATTTCTGGAAATCGAGATCATCGACCTTGTAATGAGCCTGCTTATAAATGTTTTAAATAATTTTTTAATTAAAAAGGAAATTTCTTTATACTTGAGGTACGAGTCCAAAAGCTTATTTTAGCTTACCTTTTTTTATTTGATTTTATGGCTTATTATACGATGTATGAAACTTTTTGAAATTTTAGGCGATAAATTGATTTATTAGGCATTGTGAGCATTTGATTTCTACATGCTTTATTCTATCAAAATATTTCTTTTTTCGGGCAGGCCACTTTTTGTATATTTTACTGCTAATAAATCGGATAGGGGGCTCTTTTTACGATCACTAGGAATTGGCATAAATTTGAGGGTGGTTTTAGGAAACAAAGAGAAATTTAGTTAATATAAAAAAGTATTGTATAATATTGTATAATATAAAAAAGTGCATGCGAATATGTGTTTTAATTTGAAATTTTTTGTTACAGGCTAGTGGATTTTTATTTCAAACTACCTTTCTGCTGTTTTCGTTAAAATGGGCATTTCATGATGAACGAGCTTCCGTTTTTCTCTTTTCTACGAAAATATTAAACTTCATCTTGCAACTACCAAGAAATTTAGTTATGAAGCTTTTTCAATTTGATAACAATTAAGAAGTACATTTGTGAACAACCACAATTCTGTGCTAATTACCTCATCCGTCTTGGATCTAAACATGTGACTTGTACAGTCACAGTCACACAAGAGATGAAGTAAACAGTTATTGAGTTAAATATGTAACAAGGGTACTTACAAGTATCTCTAATTTATACAAGTTGGGGTGTGCATTATACAAGCAATGCATAATGCTTTTCAAACATTTATTATAATAAAGAAAAATTGTTTTATTTAAATGAAATTTTAGCTGTTGTTTATTGATATAATGGGGAAGGAAAGATGTTTGATGGAAAATGAGCTTATGTTAAATCTTAACAATTGTTAAGAAAAATTTGTACCTTGAATAGAACGTCAAATTATGAAACAATTTTTCCCAACACATTGCACGTATTGATTTTGTATGAATGTGTGGAAGGTCATGGATTCAAATGCAGCGGACAATTAAATTCACAAGACATTGATATATACTGACCTTGTTAAACAATGTATACTGTCAACATTTTACAATTCACATTGGATTCTACTGAACACACTATTGAAACAATTATGCTGCTAAACTAGATTCATCAAATTGAAGATATAAAAGACGAATTGCCATTCTACCACTAAACTAGTGCATTCGTCTATTGTAATTGATCATCCCAAGTATGATACAAAGTAACTTAAAGTTTGCATAACAATATATCCGTCTATTATGGTTCGCACTTCTATTAGATGGTTCCTGAAAATATCCTAACATATATAATCTACATTTATAGAATATAGTTATTGGGTTGTGGATCAACTAAAAATTTTTTGTAGAAGACTACGTACCAAGAAGTTTTTCCTAGCAGATAGCAACTAGATACGTTTAATGCAAGCAACTAGTGAAATGTTTTTAGCATAAGCTCAGACTCCATTGAACATTCCTAAACAGTCTTGTTAGAGTTCGGTGATTTTCTCTTCAATTAGATTTTGCTAGGGTATGGTAAGGTATATCACTTCGTCTTCCATTGTTCACATTCTTAGTGTGATTTATTGTTTAATTTCAAAATCTTAAAATGGTTGGCTGCATCTTTATATATTTTTATTATTAAAGGCAATTGGCTAATATAATCAATAATTAAAAATACTTCAATTTACAAAAGGATTTATTTCTGTATCCCTATTGGTTTTTGTAAACATTTATTTTTTGTATATTATGATGCAAATTGTTAATCTTGTATTATTTTTAAAAAGTCCCAATTATATTGCCATAGGAGGCCACATATTGCAGAGTTGGTGTAAAGCAAATACTGTTGTGAAATGAATATCTTTGAATTAAAGGAACTCCACGCTTTTAAGAAAGTTATTAATAGGGTTAACTAGTGAAATGCTTTGATGACATTCCTGTATGTATTCACTTTAATACTTCCTCACCATACAGTAAAAAAATCTTTTAAAACTAATCTTACAGTACTAACCTTTTTGCTTAAAGTAACTGCATCACTGGTTATTAATTTTTCGACGTATTTTAATTTTTATAGAATATTATCGTGACATTTATTTGTATGCAAATTATTGTGCTTAACCCTTTTAGGACCAAGAACTTTCTGTGTTAATATTTTGATTTTTTTGGGGTTTTATAACGAAACTAAAATAAAAATGCAAATTTGTTATGAAATTTTTTCATTTGTAATTTTTCAAAAATACGTGGTTCCACTGAAGGACGACTGGGAAATAAAAACTATTTTTATCCCTTAGAAACTTTTTAAAACAATTTTGTTTGTCTGTAAGGCATAATCCCACATGACAAGAACTGCAATGCCATCCTGTTCTGCGAGATTTAGCCCTTGTCCTACAATTAGTACATCACACTTATGTGCATGTTCTGGCATATGTGCTGCCGTATCAGTTCTTTTCTATAAAGGAATCTGGTCTTTGAATCTACTGGCAGGATTTGCAATACTCGCACTTCCTGTGCTTTGAAGAGAATAACAGAATTGACAAGTCAAATCTAAAAAATGCCAGAAAATTCTATGCCACCATTTTTTAGACTTTGTCAATTTTGTAACATGCTTTTAGCATATCTGATTTATCCACATACCTCGTGCTGATTATAATCTTTTACTAATTTTAAACATTTTACTGCTTCTTTACTTTTGTCTTTTTGTGTTTCTTTGAACTTCATGGCTTGGACTGTGAAAATTACTTAAAAACAAAATAGGCTTATTCATCTATTTCAATGCTAAGACATCATTTTGACAACCTCCAATCAAAATCTCTTCATATTCTTGTCATTTTCGAAATCGGTAGGAATGTCTCGTCTTCCTATTCTAACTATTCCACATGCATATGTATGCCTTCTTTCAACAAATCCTTTGTGATTGAATGGAATTAAAATAATTATCAAAATACACATTATAATATTTCCCTGTTAATCAGTTGTTAACCCCTTTATAACCATTGCTCCTAAATTTGTTTCGGTGATATTTTCAATTTTTCCTGTGTATATGTAGAATTGAGAAACATGTTTCGTTCGCTCCCACCCAAATCTTGTAGCCTCTTTTGATGGGCTTCATCGGCATATATTGTCTGAAACTACTGCTCTTAAATTTGATCATAGCTTCATCTTCGCAGATATATTTTGAGGGATGATAATACATTTTGTATGTATTTGATGTCTTCTAACGTTGGCCTAATTTTGTACAACTTTTCGTGAATGAACGCTCCCCTTTTTGACTGTAGTATATTATTGTTTAGATGTAAGTGTGTTAGAAGATATCCAAATAGGTTGTGAGACAACCAAAGGTATAAAATTGTCTCGCAATTCCATTTTTGACCAATGGTCCCTGTAACTGGAAACTCTTTTGATGCCCTTAGCAAATTGATTGCCAAAAAATGCTTAATTTCTTCGACAGTAACCGAACTTTTATGGTTTTCCCTATGATTTTATGTTATGTATAATTTAGTTTGAAATACTATAATTTCTAAAAGATTTTCAGAAAATAATGTTTGGAACACATCAACTGGATATTCCAATTATCTGAAAGGCTTGGCCCTACAGGTTCCATAAATGGTTGGACTTTAGTAATGCTAGAAATGTTTTTGTTTCATTTTACAGTTTGTTCTTCGTTTGATACTATATTTCTTTGTAATGGTAATTCATCTTCACTGTCCCAATCGCTCTCTACATTTACACCTACCACCTTATTCTATAGCTATTTCTTCACCTTTCATATAATACTCAGTTTCACTTTCAGAAGTATCTGTTCGATCTGAAGGAATGTCTTCAATTAGTGCATAAGCTTGATCACTAGTCAATTTACTAACGTCAAAACTATTCATTTTGAGATCTTAAAAATATAAAAATTATTTCAGGCCTAGTGGTACCATATGGAACCATTTATAATCATATAGGTAAATTACATATTCCATAGGAAAGAATCGTATAACTATATATTAATGCTGTAATATAATGCAGCTCTTACCATGCGTTTGCTTTAAATTTACTGTTTACAACACCGAGTATAAATACAACCATTCACATGTAAAACATTACGAGCAAATGCTAGGAATAGGAGTCATATGGAAATGCGTGCGAAGCGTAGTTACAAATCGAATCTTGACGGTTGAATTAGTCATAGCCAGTGGTGGTTCCAGTTTACGATCACTAGGCCGTTCAGAAAAAATATATATTCATGGTCCTATGGTGGAACCACTTGAAAGGGTTAAGCAAAACTAAAAGTAAGATAAAGTACAAAATGCTGGCTGTAGCGAAACAACCTATCTATAGTAAATGGCAATGGCTTTGCTGCGAGTTAAAATGTTTAATCTAGAAAGGGTGGTGCATCTGAGAAAATCGATTAATTTTGTGGAATGTCTTGCTTAAGATTTTGGCGGAGGTGGTTGATTAGTGTATGAATTAATTGATCAGGGTTAATGGTTAGTCATTCCTCCTATAATAATTCTATTGTGAATGGGGAAAAGAGTACAAGTGATTATTTCCCAAACGGAGTGATAGAATTTTTTTCGATAGGTGTCATTCTTTTATATTGTGAAACGTTTTCTAATTTCAGTTTAGCAGATTAATTGAAACACTAGTGAGGTATTTATTAAGCATGCCATTGTATTAAATTTATTGTTGATTTAAAAAGTCACTTTGGTACGTTTATATGTCAGACATACTACAACGATCAACAGTACAAAGACATTGAAGAAGAAACGAATATGTAGTGTGAAACATTGTAATATGTAACTGAATATAACATCAAAACTCTTACGAAAAAAGTAGATAAAGTATTACTGGTCTTCTGTGTACTCTTGTAGATCAGGATAACCATTTACTGTATTGGTTGAAGTTTGTAAATCCAAGTAGAACTGGCAGAGTGGTGGCAATATTGAAGGTAATAATGCCAATAAATCCTTTTTGTACAGAAATAGATGGATTATTATCAGCATTGTTTGGGCTTAAATGAGTAATACCCCTTTTTGAAAGCAGTCTTTTAAAAGGAACCCCTTTATTTAGACAATTATTGAAAAGCAGTTCTGCCTTTAGTATATTTGAACCAAGAATGGGTGTCCTTCCGAGTTTTTTCTTCAAATTTAGCAAGTTTTACATAAATTTGAAAATCAGGAAACTTGTCAAAAGTAAGCTCTTGTTTTTTCCCCTATACTTCGTACTACATAGGTTATGTGAAATCTATTGCAACTTTTTTGGACGTTCGATTACCAGCTTCAGAATGAGAATCATTGATTTTTTTGTATTGTCTTTTTCACTTTATCCAGATCATATATTTCATGTGTACACATTTGTGGCATGCCTTCACTTTCGGTTTCTTAACACATTAACTGCCATGAGAAGCGAGTGTGCATCTCACATCTCCAAGATACTAACACCATGAGTAGCAATGGTGCATCTCATGTACTAGTTTATGTTGGGGCCCTGTGGTACAATGATGCTTCTCAATATCTGTACTTTTATATGGAATATAATATTGTCATGGCCCGGCAAACTCGCTAGTACTTTTAGCCTGTAATTTTAAGACCGCTGTTGTCTCAAGCACAGAAATGAGATATTGGTAAAGAAAAAAACAATAATTGTTAATTTTGCATTTACAATCACACAAAGGAAATGGTAATTTAAAGGAATGTATCACCTACTTTTCAGTGGTTGTAGTTGTTGATTGTACTTGCACTGCTATCAAATAATTATGGACCGTATAATGTTCACTAATTGTTGCTAATTATTGATGCTTGATGCACCGAACTAAATCACGAACCAAAGACAAGCGAGCACGAAATTGAATAGTGTCCACTCTGTAACGTAATGTTTTTGTTGTCGTCGTATGTCAACAGGTATTAGGCCCGGCGTTAACATACAACAATCAGGGTTCGCACCAATAAAATAAAACACGATGTAATTATAGCATTTACTGTAGTTTTCAAGATAACGGAAAATGAATACAGGTAGAAAATCAACAACGTAATAATAATGTTATGTAAAATGCTCAACAGGCGAGCCCGCGAATCTCAATCTTAACCAAATTAACACAATCGGACTAATTAATTTCTATCCTCCACAACATTAATTATGCACGGTCGATCACAACAAGTACCGCCACGCTCTACGTCTTCCCGATCGAGACTGTCTTATGTCCGCGCACACTCTTCACATTCGCGCTCCCTTAATCTAATTCAATTATACGGAATCTTATCAGGGCGTACACGTCACATCACCCCCCAACTTAAAAGATAAACATTATACACAATTTTTGCATTTAAGTTTAAAAGCAGTATGCCCTGATACAAACTTAACTAAATTTATACGTATGATAAGCGGAAAGTTACTCACAAGAACCCAGAATATTAAAAATCAAAATCATTGATTGGAAAGCGGAAAGGCTTAAGGTTATAAACATTCTGAACTCCAAGCTGGATCCCCGAGGAATCTTCAATCACCTCATACGCATTCTTATTGATAATCTTTTGAATTGTGCAAGGTCCTCGATAAAGAAGGAAAAACTTGCGTATTTCTTTATTTTCAGCCGAAGATAATTCATGGGTACGCACTAGTACCTTATCCCCTATTTTAAACTCAGTCACTACGTCCCATATCATGTTTTCTCTTCCGATCCTCTACTCGCTTCATAAAACGTGACCTAGCTAATGCCACAACATCTCCCACAACCTTCTTTTCCTTTGGAAATGATACCAATCCCAAGTCGTTGAGTTGACTTAAATGATTCTTGTGCACTTCGAGCGGAGTGAAACCCGTCGACGAATGAATCACCCTATTCAAATAGCCTCAACCAACTTTAAATTATGAGCCCACTTCTGATGTTTGGAATAACAATATGTTCGCAGAAGTCTTCCAATTTCCTTATTTACGCGTTCTACCATGTTGCCCTGTGGGTAGTAAACGGATGTATGGGCAACTTTTATACCCTCGGCAGCCATAACACTCAGATAATTTTTGCTATGAAACTGAGTAGCGTTATCAGACAAAATTATGGTAGGCCTTCCAACATACAACAAATAATTTCGAAGACACCTTATAACCGTAGCCGCATTGGCCCTTTTTACTGGAAACAAAGCAACTCTCTTGCTAAATACGTCCATAACGACAAATATATACATGGCACCCCCTCGTGAACTAGGTAAGGGTCCCATAAAATCAACGCTGACCATATAATTAGGTCTTTCTGCGACTACCGACTGCATTTTACCGTCACATCGTGGAGAAACTTTCGCTTTTTGACATAATAAACAACCCCCCACAATCTTTCTTATTGACGCTTGTATTTTTGGCCAATAAAAATCACGTGCTAACGAGAGGTAGCTCATTTCGGAACCAAAATGACCATATTGAGTATGAAATTGAGAAACTAATTCCACAACTTCCTTTTTTGGAACGCACAATCTATACCCTGATAGGACCTTCGTCCCCTTTCTAAAAATCAATCCTTCGTGGCACACAAACCACTCTTTTATTCTTTGCGGACTTTTATCATCATTCAATTGCTGCAAAACACCCTTAATGGCATCATCGCTTCCCTGGCACTCTTTTAAATAGTCTAAATTTTCAAATATAATTTTGAATTGCTTTTTCAAAGCATTTATTTCAATTACAGTGGACTGAGGTTTTTCCACCAATTCATCCTTACCTTCCGGATACCTCGATAAGATATCTGCTACATAATTACTTGCACCAGTACAATATTCTATCTTTAATGAAAACTGTAGCAAAAACATACTCCATCTCATCAACCTCGAATTCAGCAACCGACATGCACCTAAAAACGTCAACGCCTTGTGATCAGTGACCACAGTTATGTTATGACACAGCAACAAGGTATACCAATGTTTTAATGCCATTACCACACTTACGCCTCTTTCTCGGTAACCGAATAGTTTCGTTCGGCCCCATGAAGGATTCGAGAATAATAAGCAATAACATTCACCCCGTCCCTTTCATTCAATTGGTATAAACAGGGTCCAATAGCGTATGCAGACGCATCGGTACGTATATAATATGCCGACTTGGGGTCCGGATGATGCAACATCACCACGTTGGAAAAAGCCGTTTTAATTTTTTCAAACGCCTGGCTCTCCTCGTCCGACCAATGCCATTTGGCGTTTGTTTTAAGTAAGTGATTTAACCCGAGGGTCAAATGTGAAAATCCTTCTACAAAACGAGAGTCATAATTGACTAAGCCAAGAAATGCTCTTAAAGTCTTAACATTGTTTGGGGTTTGAAAGTTCAAAATCAGCTGAACACGACCTGGTTCCATTTCGATGCCCTTGGCCGTAATAGTATGACCAACAAAACTAACTTTTGTTTTCGCAAAGCAGCACTTTTTTAATTTTAAGGTGATACCGGCTCGTGATAATTTTTCAAACACAACTCTTAAATGTTGCAAATGTTGCTCCGCTGACTGGGATACAACCAACAAATCATCCACATAGGGAATGACAAAACGACTAGTTTCTTCCCCCAACACAAATTTCAGTGCACGGATGAAACTAGCGACCGACGTAGCTAATCCGAACGGTAGCACCTGAAATACATAGGTGACTCCTTCGAACATGAACCCCGTATACTTTCTATGCGGCTCATACAGTTTTACTTGCCAATATGAACTTGATAAATCTAGAACACTATAGACGGCCCCTGGCGTAATTTCATACATTAATTCAGCTGAGTTGGGAGGGATCACGTGATCCTTCTCCATCTGTTGATTTAAATGTCTAGCGTCTATACATACGCGCGGACTTCCATTTTTTTTTTGACTACAACTAGGGGACTAACATATTCAGTTTGCTCCTGACACCCCATTCTTCCATCTCACGAATTTGCTTCCGGACTTCATCGCGGTACACTTGTGGTATGGGGTATGGTTTAATGAAAATGGGATTTAAATTTTTCATTTTTATTTCATGAACATACCCCTCGATTTCACCCGGCCTATCCGAAAATAATTCCGTAAACTCACCTATCAATTTTTCCAACTTTTCCTTTTCAGTTTCTTCAAACGAATCTGCTTTACCCACAATTTCTCGTACTGACAATTTAACCTCTTCACCCCCCACCGTATCGTTTTCCACAACCGCATCTGTTTTTCTATCAATTTCAGCCACCGTTAAGCATTCAGTATCCTTCGTCCCTTTTTTAAATGAAAAAGCCATTAAAACATCATTAAAAAATCCACTAGCCGTAAAAGATTCGAAAGATAACTTAATCTTAAAATCTGTCAACCAATCGCATCCTAGAATGATACTGCTACTTAATGACGGAACTACTACACAAACGTGCTCAAAGCACACTCCCTCTATGTCGAATTTTAATAAAGCTTGTTGCTTAATTTTTTTCCCTTTTCCCTGAAACGCACCTACAACAATTGTATTGCTCACTGGCAAAATTGCAATTTTAGGTTTTATCTTCTGAATTTCTGCAAAGAAATTCAATGACACACATGATAATTGACTCCCACTATCAATCAACACTGACGCTTGTAGATCTTCAACCCTACCTACAACAGTCGGCATCACATTTTTCTCCTTACTCAGACTCGAATCTTCCTCCTCAAAAAGCATTTCATTGCTTTCCTCAAACAGAATATTTATAGGCTCTGTTTCAGATTCAGATTCTGTAAACTCGCCCTGTACTTCCTTAACCTCGTTCACCTTCGACATCTGAATGCAGTTTACATTTCTTTTAAATTTGTTGTTAATTTTCGAATACTCCCTTTGAATTCTGCTTGCCTGAATGAAAATCCAGATACCTTCCTACAGCATGCCCCAGTTGAGCGTCAATGTAACGTAATGTTTTTGTTGTCGTCGTATGTCAACAGGTATTAGGCCCGGCGTTAACATACAACAATCAGGGTTCGGCACCAATAAAATAAAACACGATGTAATTATAGCATTTACTGTAGTTTTCAAGATAACGGAAAATGAATACAGGTAGAAAATCAACAACGTAATAATAATATTATGTAAAATGCTCAACAGGCGAGCCCGCGAATCTCAAACTTAACCAAATTAACACAATCGGACTAATTAATTTCTATCCTCCACAACATTAATTATGCACGGTCGATCACAACAAGTACCGCCACGCTCTACGACTTCCCGATCGAGACTGTCTTATGTCCGCGCACACTCTTCACATTCGCGCTCCCTTAATCTAATTCAATTATACGGAATCTTATCAGGGCGTACACGTCACAACTCGTAAATTACCAACCCTTTTATGTCGTTGCACTAAAGGTAGGGATAATGGAGGGGTTATAGGTGGGGAATAGTTGAAGGAATTAAATTAGTTGTGATTGGCATAATACAACTACAAACAAAATACTTATAAAGCCTTAACAATAATTGTAAATATAATTGCATTCTAATTGTAGATAATAATAAAAAAGTAATTTATTATAAACTAATGTAAAAAGCAATTATTGTTTGAAATAAGGTTCTTTCATATTTTGCATGTATGAAGTTGACAAAAATATTTGATGCAATAAAACTTATTGCATTGCATACATTTATATCTAGTGATAGTTGTCTTTGATTGGGCAAACTTTCTGTCAACTTCTACTGAATTTCTTGCATAACAAGTAAAACACCGTCTTTTTGCCGATATTGACACTTCATCCAAATAATGGTCTTCATTCGGTGTGTTGTTTCTCTGAAACAGTATTGCTAGAAAAACCAATTATTTGTAACACCAGTTCTTCTTTGAAAGTTGTGATAGACATCTTATTATTAGTAACTTTTTATGTACTATATAAGCATTGACTATTGCTGATCCTAGAAGAAATTCGGCAGCAATTTTTCTGTACCACTTCACTGATTTGCGTAGAGCTGTTGAGTAGGATTCCATTTGATCAGAAATATCTATAACCTTTACATTTATTGTAATCAACAACTGAATTTGGTTTTTGCACAAATCCCTCTCTTTGATGAACGGCTACCATAACAGAGATGTATTTAGTACTAAGAATAAGTACGTCACATTTATCTTGCTGATTACTATGCCTGTGTTGCTTTGTCTGGCAATAACCTCTCCTTTTTTTAATTTCACACATCACTTGTTTTAGATTCTGTTTTCCTCAGTTCCCACCAAATATGTACTCCGATTCAATAAGGCATGCGTTAGTTTTACACTAGTATAAAAGTTATCTGTATACATAGTACGTCCAACATATAACAAATTATTTGCTAGGTTGAACAGAACACTCTCCGCACTTGATTTGTTCCCCACTTTATCATTTCCACAATATACTTGTAAACCATAGGTATATCCAGCATCCAAACACAGTTTATAAACTTTTACATCAAATTTGTGTTTTTTTATTCTTTATGTATTGCCTAAACGACAATCGTCCCTAAAGGGAACAAGTATCTCGTCAACACAGACTTGTTCTTCCGGTACCATAATTTGTTAAAAATTCAACAATTTATCTAAAAGGGGTTTTAGTTTGTCACCGCTGATGGTAAACCAGAAATAGACGATAGGTAATTGGTCCCTGTTGTAACGATGGCAGAAGGGGAGGGTGGCTTGCTCAGCCAGGAGGTCGTGGGCCGACGGCTTCGACTAAGGACCAGAATGGCGAAGCTCGAAGAGTAAGGGCGCCAGAGTCTTGCCACAAAGAAAATATAGAACCGTGACTCAAAGATTCCAACTCATACACAAGTTCTCAAATACCATATCCAAGCAGCACAAAGCGGCACAATCGTCACGCGCTAACTCAAAACAATAATAAAAACAATAATCAAGGAACACGTATAATATTTACTTGGCACAAATACAGGTGACACAATGCACAAAAAAGAGACAATAAAGTGATGCGTGGAGACCCACGAACGGTTCGGTACATACACGGGGTACCGCAAAATAGGCGAATGAATAAGTTGTAACTAACGCAAGTTAAAACGCGACGAAAGGCATGCCGCTCATCCGTTATACAAAGACGCGGAGATAAAGAATCTCTAAAATTTATAAATATATCGCGTTCGTTGGTGGATCTTTTACAAAACAAAATATCGTAGCATAAAAATAAACCTGAAAAATAAGGCAAAATACATAGCATATAAATCTGGTGAAATTAATAGTAAAGCAGATCACAAAAAACGTATAAACACACTGTAGGTCACAGTTGTTACTACAAAACTTCGGTATCTAAAGAAAAAGTACACACAATAGTTCGCCTGAATAGTGATTAAACATGTAAACACCGAGGGGAATGCAAAAGAATTTATCAAACGTTACTTCTAATTTCCAAAAATGCAAAAATATAACTTTCGTTGTGATAAAACTGGATTTTGTAATAATAAAAGCGTAAATAAATTTAGCTGATAACGTAGTTTAAATTGGTTGTTGATGCGATACCAAAAAAAAACAGGTATTAAAGTAAATATGTATACGACCTTCGAGATCCAGGTGTCCTGAGTACTCTTAGTAGTAGCAAACAGCTCTGGGCTCGATAATCGGCGGGGCGACTATTGCTTCCTTCCAGAACAGCAAATTTAAATTTGTAAACAAAAGCAAGGAACAAGCAGGAACGGTGATAGAAAGCAAAAACAAAAGGTACTACTAAGAGTAGTACCGACGGCAGTCTAAAGCAGGTAGTACTAAAAGATGGTACAAAAAAAGGAAGGCCACTAAAATGAGAGAAAAATAATTAGAATACCAATACTGTACCTAAATAATTACGTACATTGGACGGCCTTATCGCAAAAGCAAAGATTTGGAGACGCAAATAAATTCCACAAACGGAAGTGGACAAACGCCACTAACTTCTGTCGTATAATTACAGATCCTCCCCAAGGAGATGCTAAAACAAATGCTCAATAAGCACTTATAAAATTATACAACAAAACCAAGAGCGTTCACTTTACTCTTTTACATGCTTCAAACAAACAATGAATATCAACATCATGCACACTACACCTGCTAGATAAGATAATCGACCCATTCAGAAATAGAAATAAACAAAGAATTAAAGCGAGATGGAAATTAACCTCGAGAACCCGATAAGATTTTACAGAAAACACAGAATAACTTCAAAACTGGAAAGCTACACGTAACACGTTTATTCAACCTAAGTTGTTCATTACCTATTTCATTGTCGTTGAAATGTAAATTAGCAAGCAACAACTCAAAACGATTACGAGACAATTCTGTATGTGACCTTTATATAACGGAATTTTTGACCAATATGATCGCAAAGTTGGTAGTCTTTTCAATCCCATCCAGATAAGAATGGCCAGAAATATCTTTATTTCCTCACTAGTGGTATCTTTCCACTTATGAATTTGTACTTCCGAACCATGCCCACCTGCACTTAACTTTTGGTGTGCATATCTATTCGTTTCCAATACAATCAACTATAATATCGTCAGAAACGATTAGCTTGAAAAAATCAATTGGTTCTTTGTCGTACATTTGAAAAAGCTGTTATTTGATTCCAGAATTTTGACAACTAAATTTCATGTTTTTTAACTTTTTGCCATCTACATTTTCCCATGACAACTATTCATCATCCTCCGCAATAATTTCTCCTTCATCAGAGGAATTTTCGTTATTAGGTACGCAATACTGGGCAATAATACTTTCAATTGTTTCTTCCACTTTACCGGATTGTAAATTATGCATTTGCGAAGTTGAAGGTTTATTTTGCATATTTTCTAACATAGGCTTTTTTTGAATAGGTATACTTTTCTCAGAAGCAGAACTGCTAATTTCATCATCACTACTGACCGCTTAGTCTTTATCGCATACACTGTCATCACTATCTTTGCTTGATAAAAATTTTTCCACTAGTTTTTGTGAACGGGTTTGCTCTTTTTCATAAGACATTTTAAATACCTCCATTCTCAACCAAGTTTGAACATAAACTAAACAGCACTACATACCATTCACTTACTTATAATATAAACTGATTTTGTTGGCTATGAACCTAGACTCAGTGGTATGGACTCTTAGTTACGGGTTCTTTTTCGTGGGTTACTTGAAAACATGAAATAAAAACTTACTGAATCCTAGTTACGTGGTTTTATTCTCCACAATAATAAAGAAAAATGAACATCCTAGTTAACTCGTATGCCCACAAATGAGAACAAAAACCTAAAGTGTACAAAGCAACCTTACTGCATCCCTCCTATTCTAGCTAAAATATTCTTAACGATACATGCCCAAAGAACTACCTGATATAGGTAGAATAAACTTAGGTATTGATAATAATGCTAGTAACAACTTATCATAAACGATGCTAATATTAGTAACTCGAATTTTTCCTCCCCAATACTATTTCACTGCCCCACGCTTAAGTTTATTGATATAGTTCTTTCCCCCAAAACCTGCATATTCGTAACGCAGGCTAGGTAAAATATAACACCAAACGTAGGTAAAATAATGTTAGGTAGGTGCCCCTTTCTGTATGAGGTTGATCGTATACAAGCGAATAATCGTCATACAAGACAAGCAACTACCTTTTCACAAAACACACGTGATGGATAATATTTGTAAACATCACCACTATCTACAAACCGTGAATTCTAATATTCCTTCATGACAAACGGTTGAAGCATGTTTAATACCGTAAAATTGTACGATATCTACAGATTGTCCTTTGTTCTAGATTCCAACTTCGCATTTGTCACTTTAACAGTTATTCTCTACGCTTTAGTTAATAAAGCATCACTTTCAGAACGGAACCACATTAAATTCTCAACATGAATGTAATCATAAATAAACACCTAAACTATGTTTCTTAATGAATATCTCGCCTGAAATCCCACTCAGCTGATAGATAGTCCAGGCACGACTGACTGGTTATGTTTCTGCCCGCAACCCACAGGATTATACAAGTTACTCTCGTCCTCACCAAACGATTCGTTTAACACGCGTAACTGACTTAGATATAACTTACTTCCAAGAACATAACATTGTTTTTTGATGCAATGACAGAATTTATGAAGAGGGAAGATTACAATTTAACAAAATAAACTATGTATACCGGGCCTGCCTAGCACAACTAGTTTGTACAGGAATATTCTTGTCTTTATTTGAGAAGCAAGTATGCATCTCGGCAAGATAAACTATAAAGCTTATTGTGTCCATCTACCCACTTTCTCTACGTTTTCTATAATGACGTTTCCTTGTACGTCCCTTATATTTTTGCTGTACGGTTTTATATCCCTAAAATTCATTCTAATTAATTTGTATGCTTTGTCTGTCTTTCCTATTTCCATCTTCGTTTGTACCTCTTTGCACTTTTCATCAATCCACTGTTCTTTAGCTTTCCTGGATTTTCGAATAATTTCCCATTTTATGGCTTTGTATCTCTGTTTTCCTGTTTCATCTAATCTATTTTTGTATTTTCGTCTTTCTTCTATTAAATTCAGGATATCCTTTGTTATCCATGGTTTCTTATTTTCTTTTTGTGTATAGCCCAGAATATCTCTGGCCGCCATGTCTAGGCTAGATTTCATGTTATTCCATTCTGTTTCTACTTCCTTAGTATCAGATATTTTCCCGATATCTTTAAGCAATTCGTTTGACTTTTTTTCGAATCTTTCTTGGATATCTTTTAGTTTCTCTAAGTCCAAGTGCCTTTTTCCGCTCCTTTGTTTCGTATTCTTAAATTTAAGTGCGGCCTTCATAATTACGATGTTGTGGGTCAGTATCTATATCTGCTTCTGGGTAGCTTCTACAGTCTTTTACTTGGTTCCTAAACCGTTGTCTAACAAGAATGTAATCTATTTGATATCTTCCTATATCTTCTGGCATCTTCCATGTATATCGTCTTCTAGCATGATGTTGAAATAATGTGTTTGTGATAATTAAATTGTTCTTGTCACAAAATTCTACCAGTCTATTTCCCCTGTCGTTTCTCGTGCCTAAATCAAATAAACCCACTACCGCTCCTTCCCTACCCTCACCTACCACGGCATTAAAATCCCCCGTAATTATTAAATTTTCATGTCCTTTTACGTGTCTTAATATGTCTTCGATATCTTTGTAGATGGCTTCTACCTCTTCGTCACTGTAGCTAGAGGTGGGCATGAAAACTTGTATTATTACTGTGTTTACCGGTTTAGATTCTAGTCTAACCATGAGTACTCTTTCGTTCTTTTGTAAGTAATTTTCTACGCAGTATCCTATCTTTTTCCGCATAACTATCCCCCACACCCGAATTTCCTTGCTCTGCTCCTGTATGAATTACCCTGAAGTCTCCACTCCAAAAATCCCCCGCCTCTGGCCACCGAACTTCACTAATCCCTGCTATGTCTAGTGATAACCTATTCATTTCGATTTTTAGGTTCTCTAGCTTACCTACTTGCTTCATACTTCTAACATTCCACGCTCCGATTCGCAGAATGTTCCTGACTCTTATTTTTAACTTTCCGATCGCATCCTCCGAAGTAGTCCCTCCGGAGATCCGAATGGGGACTATTTTAACTCCGGAATTTTTACCCCAGAGAATGCCATCATGTTTATTACAATTTAAGTACGCTGTGTACTTGGGAGATAATGTGGTGGTTTCCCGTTGCCTTCCACATCGGGGTAGTGTGTCTTAGACTGCCATACCGACCCCTATGGTCTCTGCCAATCTAAGTACCGAAAGAGCCGCTGCCCTCTTTCTATTGATAAATAGTAAATAAATAATTTGTAATGCTTGATAAAGCCAAATGTGCTACAAAAGTCTATTCTTGAATGTTATTATATCAGTAATGTGATGACCTTGGTTGTTTGATAAATTGAAGAAACAATATGCACATGTAAACCATAAAAATGATGAATGCAGCTCATCTAACATAGTAATCATAGTGTTATATAAACTTGAGTAGATCAGGAACAACACAATATGAAAGACAATGAAGTAAACTATATATTAAGAATAGTTCCAATAATTAAAGCACACTTAGTAACCAATGAACAGCAAATAATCACAGAGCACACTTTAACACAACACAACACCATTTTGACTTTTTATGTGAGAAAAACTTTCCGAACGAAATTTATCCCAAAAAATATTTAACATCCTTACTTTCTGGTTATATTTTACGTTTCAAACAGACAATATTGGAAAGATATTCCTACTTACTCTTAGTATTGTTACTGGTTTGTTTCCAAATCGGTCGGGCACAGCTGCAAGACCTATAGACACCTTGTTCCAAGAATTTTAACTTGTAGTTGCTTTTGATGTCTTGGAAGTTTAGAATTAGAATTGAGAAAAAGAAATAGTGTTCTTTTTTAAGCGCACACGATTGCGACAACTTATTACCCTGCAAAGTGTAAAATATAGTATTGTTGCTGGTTTGTTTCCAAATCGGTCGGACACAGCTGCAAGACCTATAGACACCTTGTTCCAAGAATTTTAATTGGTGGTAGTTGCCTTTGATGTCTTGGAAGTTTAGAATTAGAATTGAGAAAAAGAAATAGTGATATTTTTTAAGCACACACGGTTGCGGCAACTTATTACCCCGCAAAGCGTAAAATATGGCTGGTACTTTGGTTTACTAATGATACACATCAAAACTTGTCCATGACATGGTTGTGAATCAACAAATTTACCAAAAGTACCACCCTACTAAATCCTTACATTGCTAACCTAGCAAATTACATTTCTACATCAGGTTAGCTTTTTCACTTAATATCAAGAAAAAATAATTCCCACATCTGGTCATAAATACCAAACGTTAGGAAGGTAAAAAGATAAAACAAGATCTCAAATTGTTGTTAAAGATAATAGATAAGATAACGATATTAAGCTTTAGTTATTATTTGAGATACTAGGTAAGCTAACGCGATATTAAGCTAAAGTTATTATTAGAGATAGTAGGTAAGGTAACGCGATATTAAACAAAAGTTATTACTAGCGGTAATACGTAAGATAACGATATTAAACTAAGGGTATTATCTAAGATAATAAATAAGATATTAACTTAATCATTATCAAGGACAATAGATAAAGATAACGATAGAGTGGCTCCGTGGAGCCGTTAAATGGGCATTTTCTCGTACCCTCTAAAAAGAGCGATCTGTGAAGCAGGCCCGTTTGCAAGGAACGGCACGAGGGAGCGGCAAAGGCATGTGGGTGCATCCCTGCACCCGGCGTTAATCGATATCGGTGATACTATCACCCGGTACCCACACGATATATATCGACATATATATACACATGCACTCACACATTCACACACTCATATATACCTTCACTGTCAGTGCCCATGCGCTGACAGCGGCACCGCATGACCTCACGAAAGATTCCCAGAGACGTGGTCCAGGTGTCTGTGAAAACCTCCCGCGCAACCACACGGTGACTAACGGAAATCAAAAGGCAGAGAGATAGGAACGGTAAAAAGAGGGAGGTAGGTATTTGGAATGCATAAGAAGCACTTCCATGTAGAAGAAAGTAGAGGAAGGGCTCGCATTGAGCAAAAGAGACAGAAAAGGTGGATAGCAAAGCGCTACTCAACCAGCCAATGTGGCCAGTAGCCCGGAGTGAGAGACCATCACTCTTATGTGGCAGACGGGTGTTCCGGGACGAGAACAGGTCCACCGAAAGAAAGATAAGGCAGAAACGGAGACAGTAGGATAAGAAAAAGTAGAGTTTTTGGACAAGTGTCCGTGGGAAGGTAGAGAATTGTCCCTGTTTAAACACAGCGCGGTCTGAAGGACCACCTGCGATATTAATCCGACAAGATAAGGTATCATAAGTTGAAATTCACTAGGCTCTTAAGAGAACTAGTACGATCATTTTCCTAACGAGTGCATCCACTACGATATGAAAATCAGACAAAAGTTGACACAACAACTTAAAAGCATCATTACAGATACAATCACACGAAAACCCAACTGTTTCAAGGTAGTTTTTTAAAACGGTAACGCCCTAAACACACAAAGATGCCTAATTATAAGCAATTAAATACAGGTACACTGTCCCAATATGCTAAAACAACCGAGAATTTAATAAGATATCCATAAGAAGCGATAGCGCCTCACCACGAAGTTCAACAAAAAACAATGGAAAAAAATGTGATTTAGTAGGAAAAGAAACAAATAATGATACAGTATAATGTGGACGACTGCACTAATTCAGAGGAAAAACACATGGAATAGACAATCCTATTTTTTTTTGCAACTGCGAATATGAACTATTTCTTACAATGGCATAGGCCGCGGCTCCTATGTTAGCCCAAAGAAGAAAAACATCCACTCTAACATCAGCTAAAACCAATCATAAAAATTCAATGAGTTATTACAACCAAAGTTACCACAATTACCACACAATTAAACGATGTAAGAAAAATAGTAAAAACCAAATAATATGCTGTAGGAAAACTTCGAGAATTAATTAAATGAAACGACAGAGTTATATTGGGGGGTGTAGAGAATGAAGTGATATATAAGTAACGGTATGATCAAGGAAAAGTCAACCGAAAAGAAAAAGATAGCTAATTTAAGGTAAGCAAAGTTAAACGTGTAAGAGGTATACACAGTACAAGAGAGGAAATAAGAGATTAAAGTTACTAATTGATGGTGAGAACAAAAAATATTAGGTAAATCGTAAGGGGAATGGAACGTGAAAAACTTAACTAGCATTTGGGTCAGCAGAGAATGGCTTAAGGTCTTTAATGTGCCACCTGCCTTGGCGTTTTCCTTCAGCATCTTGAAGTTCGTAGATAAGGGGACTAATGACACGAGTGACCTTACAAAGAATGAATTTAGGGGCTAATTTTGAAGAAAATTTCTTAGATGCATTCCATAAGACATAATTCCTTTTCCAAACTTGTTCGCCCAAGGCGAAGGAAATATTTCATTTACGTAAGTTATAGTGGTCCTTACTCTTTTCGTAAGCTTTTAACAAATTTTTTCTAACGTCGTTAAAGATAGAAGGTAATCATTGTTGGTCTTTGTCCCAGTGTACTTTATCGTCAAATTCAATTACGTTAGTATTGTCCGGCACTAAACCATAGTAACTCCCATTGATTGGGGTATATCTTCCAAAAACAAGAAATGACGGAGTGAATTGGGTTGCTTTGTGTTTAGATGTACGCAAAGCTTGAGCAATTTTAAAAATATGTTCATCCCATGTATTGTGGTCTGAATCAATATAGGAAGAGATAGCGGTAATTAAAACTCTATTTACTCTTTCGGTAGGGCTTACTTGAGGATGGTATTTTGCATTAAACCAAATTTTTTGTACTTTATAACTCTTAACAAAATTTTGAAAATCTTTAGAGATAAATTGTGCCCCATTATCACAAAGAATAATCTGAAGAACACCAAAGATAAGAAATACATTTTGCTCTAGGAATTTAATTATAGCAGCAGATGTAGCTTTACGTAAGGGTTACACCATAACAAATTTAGAAAACCAATCGGTGACTACTAAAAGATATTGGTTATCTTTTTTCGATCGGGGGAGAGGTCCTAATAAGTCAAGCGATATTAATTGAAAGGGATAAGATACACGTTTAAAGTTACCCATTAAACCAGAACGAGCGTCCTGTGAACTCTTATGAGAACCACAAATTTTACAGTTCCTAATATAGCGACAAACAGATTGCTTTTGTGTGGGTCAGTAATATAATTCAGATATTTTAGCGAGAGTTTTTGTAACACCAAGGTGTGCAGCTATGGGGTCATCGTGACATAATTTAAGCACCTCACTGCGGTTAGCGGTAGAGACGACAAGTTTCCATTCAGGAATATTAGATATTTTATGAGGGGAAGAAGATACAAATTTATATAATCTATTATTAGTTACACGAAAGGTAGGAAATTTATCGGGATCATCAGAAACTTTTTAATCATAGTAAGATACCAGGTATCAGGAATTAGATTTGGAATGTTAAGACAACATCACGAGATAAGGCATCAGGTACGATATTTAATTTGCCAGGCCTATGCCTAACATCAAAAGTGAATTGAGAGATACGCAAGTTCCATCTTGCCAAACGACCTGCGGGTTGTTTTAAGTTATTAAGCCAAGTGAGAGTTAAAAACATTAGATACATTGTCAAAGAAGTAAACGTGAAAAGCTTTTAGATGTACGTAGGGTTGAACGATTTTAAAGATAATTTTATGCCATTTAATGAGGTTTAAATTGATATGGAAAGAGATAAGAGTAATCAAGGCTCGATTCACTAACAAAATTGTTGAATAACAGAAAGATATCTGGTAAAGCATATTTACAAATTGCTAAAACTACAAACTTACTATCAAATCTCGTCTAGACTGATAATGCTTAACGACCGGCCCTTTTATGGGTCTCGTTCTAGACTTACAGAGCTGGACGACAAATTAGAAAGGCAAATCTCGTTTAATGGATCTTAAAGTTCTACGTTGAAATATCGATATCTAAAAAAATATGCTATCAAGACAAACTCATACTCGGTATAAAAAAGAAATATTCCACGATACATGTATAAAGAAACAGTATTTCAAATTGTTGGAATGTTTTTTCGATATTGCGGGAGTTATCAACAACCATCGTAAATGAGTTTAAATATAAAATGTTAACGACAATTCCTTTATTTCAGTATTTAAAGGAGCAGATATAAAGAGATCCAGTTTATTACAACATTTTGGAAGGTAAAAGATATGGTTAGATAATTTCGTTAACTATATATAAATGCAAAATCTTCTTTAAAAAGCATTTGTAAGGTATAGTATTTAAATTTAATTACGGTACGTATATAAATCACTAGAAAAAACACGTTTAGAACTGCAAGAGAGCAAGATTAGTGTTTAATAAAAGAAATATATCACTGTTAAGTTACAAAAAGGCACTCCAAATTATAAAAAAGGTACATAATATGTGTTATTTAACAAATAAACCAGATCCCGGTACGCTAACGTTTTAAAAAAATATTTTAAAGACTCAAATCATTACGTTAAATGCTTTTAAACACAAGGTTTCTTTTAAAAATAATTCGAATGTCATAATTAAATAGGTAGGTTGCTAGAAAATTCCTTTAAAATGTTATCAGACAAGATAATGTTTATTTACAATTTCAAAAACGGTTTTTTAAAGTCGAAAAACAAGCAAGGGGTATGTTTTAATCTAATATAAATAGATAATTTTCCTAATAAACAGTGTTTAAGGCATGCAATTACTTGATTATTTATTTATTTGTGTTTATTCATATATAAATGTGCACTCACCTGTATAATGCAAAAGTAGGGTTAAGGTTAGATCCTTCCTAAAAATTTACAGTTGTGTGTAAAAAAAACACTATGCACTCAACAATATAACTGCAGTCAACAAAAGCATACCACATTCAAAATTGAAAAGAACATTATATTAAAACATATTTTATAAACAGGAGCTATATTTCAATATCCAAAACCTTCAGTTACCATAACAACTATTTTTGACATCTTACGCAATGTGGTATGTTCCAAAACACTAACATAAAATTCAAGGTTAACAGATATTAGATAAGTAATTTTTTAGTGAAAAAGCTATAAATAACATTAGTTAATACATTGTATGTTTATAAAAGAGTATTACAACCGCACACGTTAAAGGCGCCAAATTCTTACAATTTAAACGTTACAGTTACAATCCCGCAAGCGCGAGATTACGTAACGCACCGGCAGATGGTAGCGCTAATCTTTATACAGATTTTGGCGCGCCCATCTGTCAATGACGTCACACAATCAGCAAATTTGATTGCGCAATTGACGGAATATATAATAAACATTACAAATGCAGTAAGACAATAAGATACTCACCTAAATAGGTCCAGCTTACCATGAAGCACGCCAAGCGTCCTTCCAAAGCGCTCCGACCAGCTACGGCAGTCATGGGCTCCGGGTTCGTTCCCCGGGTCGTGGGCTGCTCCAAGGTCGTATCCAAATTCCTATATGTAGCGGAACGATAAGGAACGGGTTTATCAGAAAAAGACAAACAAAGATAAGCAAGGGAAATCTACATAATAAAAATAAAGATACGATACCAAGCACGATAACTGCACTCCTCGAAGTTCCAGGCAAAACAGCCACGTTCAAGCGTCTTCCGGAAAACACTTCCCCACTTTTTCCTTCCGCCACTCGCGTCGGCGCGAAATTCGTCCAACCCACTTCTGACGTGACGGAAATACACGCCAAGTCTTTTGAATTTGTGGCGCGAAATTCCCGCACATCAACACTAAACTAAAAAATGTTTAGTGCCAATTTGGCACGTAACATATTTTCATCTAAAAATTGATCTAACGTTAATAATTTGCTACCCTTTGAAATTGGTTTCCCTGCTGATTAATTTGTTACTTCGTTATTAAATTCTAGTGTTTGAATAGTTTTTATGATTATATTGTGAGGTTATATAACTCGAAACAGGTTAGACCGCTCGTTAATAATTTGGACTTATTTCTACAATTGAAGGGTGCCGGGAGAAAATAATGAATGTTCCGGGCACCTGATTTGGAGAAAAACGATATTTTCATTATAAACACTGGTAACTTCACAAAAAATTGTGCTAGAAAAGCAACTCATGTTTTTCGGAATACAGAAATTAATTAAAAAGCAGTATTTAGATATACTTTACATAAATGAAACACATTTATTTGTTAATAATTAATAAAATGAATAAAGGTGCATTTTTATCGGAAGAAAATGGTGGATGTCCCATCCTCTCGTTTGTTGTAATCTGAAAACGAAGTAAACAGATGTATTACAACTAGAAAATTGTTAATAAGTTTATTGTTTTCTTACTTTTAGGTATACTACTTTTTCTTCTTCTTTAATTTCTGTCTGACCTTGATTGCCTGTGGCCATTTTTTCTGATTTTCGTTTCAGGACCGCAGACCTATTTTACTTGAATGATGGTCCCGGTTGTGGATGATCTGCTTGAATTTTCTGTAATTGGTTCCCCCTCTTCGCTCTTTAGGGAAGGTGCCAGTCATCTTTAACGCTTTCTGCAAATGTTGAAGCTTGCCCCTTGCAATCCCATGAACTGCCATAAAAAACTTAGCACAAACTTGTATTTCTTTAAACCGTTCTTCTTTTTCTGGACCCTCTCGTGCAATCTGATTAATCCTTGCTCTGTACATATAGCTTGAATCTTTGAACTTTTCGTCGTATTTACTTTTGGCTTTAGATCGTCGTCTTTGTATATATACCAGTGATATTACTGAACACAAGTACGCATTTTGTTCATTATGGGACGATAGCGAATTAAAATGGTATAATATACCCTTTCTATCGATGTCACTTACGTTTTCAATGCATTTTAAACGCTTACACCTGCAGAATTCGCCAAACTCATGAGATTGTAATCTCATTTTTTTCATCACTTCGTATATCCTCCCCATTTTCTTCTTCTTTGAACCACTACTACTACACGTTTCACTATCTGCCATCATAAAATTTAATGTTACTGACAAAAGCACTTTATAATATCTTTCAGATCCCTAGTAAATCATTATGAATACTCTTTACAATTATTAATTCACAACGAAAAATAAACCGCAAGCAAACAGCTGCTACCAACAATAAAAATTTGGCTGCAAAGCACGCAGAGACTTCATGCTAACTGGACATTAATTGTTTTCAACCCCCAACGAATGGACATACATGATTTTCTCCCGACGTAGGATATATTAACATGCCCATAAACTTGTAACGACCATGAATTTCTCCTGACTGTAAACTATAGTTGGTAGTACTCGTTGAGATCTACAAGATAGCATACCGGACTAATTTTCATCAGTTATCGGACATTCATGCTTTTCTCCCGACACCCTTCAATTATAGGTAAATCTTAAAACAGTGTGCCATTAGATGCTGAAGTTTATTGAAGGTGGAGAATCGCGTAAAAACATGTAATTCTTCAACCCTAATAGATGTAGTATGCAGTGTAATTTTACGTTTTTCAGGCGCCTCTATTTGACCTAGGTGTGAACTAGAATTGTCCCAGTGAAGATTCCCTAATATCAACCACTGTGGTCCGTTCCACCACAAATTTGATTTTGCTAATTGTTTTGGTGAAGCACCACGCGTTATAATGTCAGCGGGATTGTAATTATTTGAAATATGACGCCATTCTTCAATAGTTGTACGTGATTCAATTTCTGCAACACGATTTGCAACAAACACTTGCCATGTATTTGGCTCTGCGGCTAACCAAGCAAGCACAATGTTAGAGTCGGTCCAAAAATATCTTTGTGATGTATTTAAATTCTGCATTGTTTTTTCTACCAAACAAGCTAGGATCAGCACTGCACATAACTCTAACCTAGGTATTGTTACGGTTTTTAATGGAGCCACATGGCTTTTGGCACAAGATTTGTGTTAAATATTTACCATCATTGTCTTCAACTTTTAAATATACAGCAGCCCCATATCCTTGCATGGACGCATCTGAAAAACCATGTAATTCAATTAATTTTACTGGAAAAGTCGAAATAACCTTTCTGGGAATATTTATTAAATTCAGATTTGAAAGTTCGATTATAAACTGTTCCCATAATGGGAAAAGATTTTGAGGAGTGCATTCGTCCCAGCCTATTTTCAAATTCCGAATTTTTTGTAGAATTGATTTCGCCCTTAATATGACAGGAGTAATTAATCTAAGCGGATCAAAAATTTGACCTATCGTAGATAAAATTATTCGTTTAGTTAATCTTTTTGATACTTCGAACTTTATACCTTGAAGTGGGAACATTCATATCTAGGCAGGTAGTTTAAGCTTCGGTGCGACAGCGACGCGAAAGTAGTCAGTTGTTACACGGTGTGCATGCGATGAGCATTGAAGCTCATGGTGGCTTTTAGTACTTTGTATTAATTAGAATCTAGTATTTTAGAGATTAATAATTTGATGACAGTATAGTTTCCGTAGTGTGGTTTTAGTTACATTGTTCATACTCGTTATATGAGAATTCACGTTTACTTTAATAAAATAAAGTGTTTAGCCCTGAAATCTACGTGTATTATTGTATGAGTAGCTGTGGCATTTTAATCTAACAAATATAAACTAAAAGAGTATCATCTCAACCTTCATATTTAAGTAAATCATCCTTACAATTCCAATACAACCCAAGAATTTTTGCATTGTTATTCTTATCAAATTTAACTATTGCAATATCTGAAGACTGACTTAACGTTAGGTAGTAAATCTTTATGATTTGAAGCCCATTTTCTAAGTTTAAACCCATCTTGTAATAAAATCAAAGTGATTTGATATCTTTAATGTTAAGGCTTCTGAAATAGTGTTGTGGTCGCATAGCAGATCGTCCATATAAAAATTATTAATAATTGCAGTTGCCGCTTCAGGATACAGTTCCTGATTTTCATGCGTTAATTGTTGTAAGCATCTAACAGCTAAAAATGGCGCAGCTCGGGTACCGTAAGTCACGGTATTAAGCTTGAAAATTTGGATCAGTTGATCGTTGTAAGTTTGCCAGAATATTTTCTGATATGCAACATCTTCCTGATCGACCTTAATTTGTCTGTACATCATGCTGATATCAGCATTAAAAACATATTGATAAGTTCTGAAGCATGTCAAAATTGAAAATAGTTTGCGTTGTAATATAAGACCTACTAACATATTGTCATTTAAACTTAATCAGTTGCTTGTTTTCGCGGATCCATCAAATACGACTCTTAATCGTGTGGTTGTGGATTTAAAAGCCACGTGATGTGGGAAAAAATAGTCCATTCTGCTATTTGGCCCTTGTTCGTTTGTTAACTGCATGTGACCTAATTCAATATATTCCTTTATAAAGGAAGAGTATTCGTTCTTGAAATTTTGTTGTTTATTGAATTTACGCTCTAAACTATAAAATCTTCCAAGTGCAATTTTCTCAGACGACCCTAATTGAAGAGTATTATTTTTAAAAGTTAGTTTAACTATAAATTTGCCGTCAGTATCGCGTTTGAACATTTCTTGAAAATGTGTTTCGCATTTCTTTTCTTCAGCGGACAATAATGTTTTGGAATTGTTTAACTCCTCTAGCTCCCAAAATTTAGATAATTGATTTTCTATTGTTTTATATTTATTTACACTTAAATTACAAATTTTTAAACTACCAATTGTAGGTATATCAATGGGACCGCTTATCAACCATCCTAATTTAGTTTCGTGAAGGTACAGTTCAGGTATTTGTAATTTATTTTGTGTTACCGGAAACAATAATTGCCAGAATATTTCAGCACCTAACAATAAGTCTACAGGTAAAAATTTGTTGAAACTCCGGCCTGCTAACTATGTTTTCAGGTATTTTCAAGGTTGACTCATCTATTGTATTATAGGGTACTTTTCCCGTTATACATGGCACTACTAAACAATTTATGCAAGCTTTAAAACGTTTGTAGCAAGATTCTATGGTTACGCTTGTCTCGTACAACTGCATTCTTTTGGTTTACTCCACAGATCGTATAATTCGTTTTGTTAAGTTTCAAGCCTAATCTGACACAAGCTGTAACAAATAAAATTAGACTGTGAACCCAGGTCAAATAATGCACGGCATTGTTGAAAAGAGCTTGAGACGTCCGCCTTAACTAGGATAATGGCTGTTGCTAAGACGACTGTTTTATTAGAAGCAGCACAATGATAAGAATTGACAACTTCATTAGGAGTAACTTGTTCTGATATGTGTAATAGCGTGTGATGCTTTTTGTTGCACTCCTTACATGTAGTTGTTGATTTACATTCAGACTCCGCATGATTGCCATTTAAGCAGTTAAGACAAAGCTTTAGTTTATTAACTTCATCTTTTCGTTCTTGCACGGACATTGATTTTAACTTAGAGCAATGATAAATGCAGTGTGCACCGTTAAAACGACAATTTATTTTGTTTACCTTTGAAACAACGTAGGCAGACGTTCGCGGCTTATTTGAATTTTGAGATTTCGTTGTACCCTGAGTTTTTGTGGAAACCGATTTATTCAAGGCGTTTATCCCTTCAAAAAACTGGCACCTTTTCTCTAAAAAGTTCATCAATTCTTGTAGTTTTGGTAATTCTGAACTTAAAGTTGCTTCATATTTCTTTTTGTAAAAGAATCAAGTTTAGATTGAATTATCGGAATTAATATTACATCTCAAGTTTCTATGTTCATGCCCAAACCTTTCAAGGCTTGCAAGTTAACGGTTAAATTATCTAACAATTCTCGCATTAGATTTGTATCAGAATTTTTTGTAATAGCGGGAAAATTTAATATTGAGCAAACGTGTTTTTGAACAATTAAACGTTGTAACGCCGTCATTCAGTGCTGTGTGCCTCGTCTCGTTATCACGCCCTCGTGGCACTATCAGTTGTTCATAGCGCGCCGTTGTGTTTACATCGTAGAGCTCGCGAACCTGTATCGAAACCGATATAATATATTGTTAACCAACAGTGATTACCTTAAGTCTGTTACATTAAATTGAGTGTTTATTTTGGTTTTGTTATTAAATGTTTGCTCATTCGTATTGCACAAATCTCTATGTTTTACTTCTAACCTCATTCAAAAGAACCGTAATGACGGAATACACCACCCACTATCTGTCACAACGTTCATTTTTGAAACACTTATAGAATATCTAGAGCTATTTTGTAATTTTCGCTGTTTACTGGTAAAGCCTCGACTGTGCGTAATGCATCGTCTTTTAAGCAAGATTTCAAATAAAATTGTTAACAATCATTTAAACGACTGTCAAGATTTACAATGTTATTAAAATTATTATAAAATGTAATGTATTCTGAAAATGCACTGCCATAAACTGGTAATTTTATATTCGGTAAAGTCATGCAATTAGACTGTGATTCTAAGGCTTTGTTTCGCTGTTTGTGTTGGAAGTAGGAATTTGAATGGCACTTAAATTTGATCACTTTTTAATGATATTACGAATATTAGCTAAAAGATTAAAATATTGTAATGCGACCGCCTCTGATTTGTCGGCAATTGTAGTATCTTTAGGAGTTAATACTTCAATATGATATTGCAATTCTTCAAATTCCTTAAACCAATTCGTTACACTACTTTCCCGGACTTTTAATTGTTCTAAATCTCCACTTTCAATGTTAAAGTTCTTTGTAGGTTGCAGATCTTGTAAATTTAGCTTTTAATTGACCATGTTTTGCAACTTGATGGGCTAATTCGGCAATTATTATGCTAACTTACCTAAATATAGCAATACTCACACAGACAAATATACGCGCACCCAAACAATGAGTTGGCCTAAAGGTATTAATGTGTACTGACCTTGTATCTCAGCTGTTGATGTATTAATTTTTCTGATTTAATATTGACTTCTCGAAGAACCCTTGTGGAATGCAGATTTTCCATAAAAAGCTGATTGATATGTGCTGATTTTCACCCGGTTCGAAGATCGATCAAATGTTGCATCAATAGAGGGATAAAAAATTATACGCTACCCGTATTGAACAACTAAATTCTGTTTGTTGAAAATGTACAAGTTGAACCTTTCGCTGCTAAAGTTGCTACAGAATTACTTTTTGACCCAAAGTTTACATGCAGGTAAATGTGACAGAAACCCACCCACAGTGGGAGGGTCTATGCACAATACAATCAGGGCTGCCGCAATTACTTCTGAAAGTAATTCAATTACAATTACCAATTACCGGCCTTATATCAAATGTAATTGAATTACCAATTACCCTGGAAAGGAATTCAATTACTTATACAATTACTATAATCGAATTACAATCAATGGATTGGAATTACTTTTTTAGTAATTGAATTACATTTTGGTAATTCGATTACAACAAAAACAATTGAGTTACTTATTGATAATTAAGAAGCAGATATATATGTTGTCAAAAAATGCAATATTATTTATATGCACATGCAATTAAAATATGGTTAATAGATGCCTACTATGTAGTTTTAAAATACGGATGAGATGTGCGATTAAAATAAAAAATATGTAACAAAATCGGATTTTATTACCCTAAAAATAAAACAAATAGAGAAAAACTTAAAACATTTGATATCTATTTGAATTTGATTTCAAAATTACCAACTCCTCGAAATGTTTGTCCGAAAGGGCATGCCTTCTTGGGTTATTTATAATTTCGGCAAATGAAAATAGTCTCTCAACTGGAGCAGAGGACGGCAAGCACGTATTGTATTTAAAAAACAATTTTTTAATAAAAGGATACCCATTTAAAGAGGTAATTTGCATTGATGGGGTATATATGGGTTGTATATATTGAAGAATCTCCAACTCAATTTTCTTTTTTTTATTTTCCAGCTCATTCTTTTCTACCTGACTGTCATTGTTGGAGTCACCATTACCATCTAATTCAAAAATGGATGTAAATTAAAATTTTACATTCTTTCTGGTTAATTTTGGCTTCTAAATCATTTTCCAAGTTCATATCTTGCGTTTTCAAAATAAACTTTGTAATAGTCTCTGACAAGTCCTCTTTGATGAAGGTTTGAAAACAAGTTTTCCACTTAAGCTTGAATTGAGGCAGCGTAAACGATGCAATAGTTGCCTCTTTTGCTTCTGAGCTTGAAAAGTCAAAATATGTACTAAATCGTTTCAATAAACCATCTCGGCATGCTACTAAAATTGGGAAAGCACTGTTGGTGGTAGCTAAATCCATCCGACTTAGCTTCTTATAAAGAGATCCTATACATGGCATTAAGTAGCCAAAATAGACATTTTGATCTCCTTGTAAAATATCTATGGCATTTGCAAGAGGTTGTAATATTTCGCAATACTGCGTCAAATATTCTAACTCCCTGTCCTTAAACATTTGGTTCTTAATCGTAAGTTTTTCAAAAAGCTCCGCTAAACGTTCTTTTTTTTTTTAATATTTGAGCTATTGCATCATATAGTGAATTCCATCGTGTTGCACCTGGATAACTCAACGTGTGGCCTAAAACTTGTTTAACTATTTCACTCGTTTTAGGTTTGCTAGCCATTTTCCACAAAACAATACATTTTGCAAGAGCGTTGGTATGTCTCGTTCTCAATGTAGTATTTTTCTGGATTGCATTTTTTATATCAGTAGTAGCTATAAGATTCAAAGTATGACTTGCGCACCTAACGTGTTTGGGCAATATTATATTATTTGCCATATCGCCCATTTCCAGAAACTCAATATCGCTGTCGCTGTCGTCTACGTCATCATCAGTACTAACAACGGAAGCAATTGAAAGTCCAAATTCTTTGAAAGCTTTGATAAAATTTGAACCGTTGTCTGATACAGTCGCCACTAGTTTACTATTTCTAAGATTGAATTGCAAATGGATGTCTTCCAACATTTCAGCAATTTTATCATATGTGTGCCTACCCGTAAATCGACGACACGCTAAAGTTGCTGAACATCTTTCAAACTGTTCATTAATCCAATGTGCTGTGACGCCAAAAAATCTACGATGCTTTGTCGACCAGACATCTGCCGTCGTACACACATATACTGCTTGATCTAAATCACTTTTCAAAAGAGTCAGACTTTCCAAAAAATAATCTCCTATTTTCTTTGCAGCAGTAGTTCTATACATAACATTTACGTCCATTCCGTCAAATAACGCAATAAAAGCTGGATTATCGACAATGCTTAAGGGTGACATTGTGCTTACAATGAAATTTATTATCTTTTTGTCAAAAACACTTTGATTCAATGTACGAGTACTTTGTCTGGAAAATACATCTGTTATTCTCCTTTGTTTATTTAATAGATTTTCGGCACCTTCTATAGAAGGATCAGGTGTCCTTTTTGACCTTTTTAAATTAATTTTTTTTACCTCCTTGTAAGTGTTATACTCCTCCATTGCCGTTGCGTGCCTTTTCCTCAAATGCTTAAAAAAATTTGTCGAAACGCCTAAAAATCCTTTTATTGTAACATCTTTCGGCAGACACAGTTGACATAGTCCTTGAACTTTTGATCGATCCAAATAAGTTTAAAAAATTTCCCATCCAAATAAGGATATTTCTCGGTTTCAGATTTTGATATTAGATCTTTACCTTCTGCTTCGTTCAAGTTTATACCTCTTGAAGACTGCATTAAAGTATCAGGTGTTGATGATGAGCAGGGGGCAGATGTAGATGAAGAAATACCGACACCCGCAAGCTTGATTGAACTATTAAAACTTATTTGCGATTTTGACTGCGAACACTGGGATATACTCCTATAGTTATTTGAATTTACATGGAAATAATCTGGAATTTTTTTATTATTTTTATCTTTCTGAGGTGTATACGTTGGGTCTTCCCAATCTGAGACATCATCAAAATTTAATTCAATGTCATTAGTGTCAATAGAATTATTAAATTTAACACTATCAGTATTTACATTCTTGTAACTGATGTCGCTTCTGCTAGCGCCATTAGAGTCAGTCTTACGTTCCATTGTTTAGAAAAAAAAATGAAATTAGCACTTGGCGCGTTAAAAAACTGAAGTCTTTATATAAATGGTACAAACAATATCAGTTGTAATATTTATACCGCATATTCTGCTTAACAAACTCAAACACAAAGTTCAAAAAAATTATTTAGATTTATTTGCCAGTTTATAAAACATCTCAATTACAATTCGTTGTATAATCAATTTGCTTTAAACACAATTGTAACATACCCTCACTAATAACCGCCCGACGCTAACTGATAAAACCACAGCGACACGTGCCACTGCAAACTTCTAGACTTCCAAAAAAAGAATTATTGTGCAATATTCGCAATACTCTGTAATGTAGTAGGCAAAGCAGTTAGTTTAACTACTAAAAGCCGGCAAAAAGTAGTAAACATCAAAGTATTGGTTGAAATGCCGCGGTATATGTTCGCCGATAAGATATGATACCAATGATACGTGCAACATACAACGACACAACAAAAACAAATGACAAAGTGTAGTCTAATACCTTGGATTATTTAAAGTTTCAAAGTAATTGAATTACATTTTAAGTAATTGAACTACTTTTTAGGTAATGCAATTACATTTTAAGTAATTGAAATATAAATGTATAATTTGAATTACTCATTTGTAGTTCAATTACTTAATATTTTTGAAAATCAATTACCAAATACAATTACATTATCTTAGTAATTGAAATTACAAATTACTCTTCCACAAAACTAATTGAATTAAAGTAATTGAATTACAAAAAAGTAATTGAATTCCATTTTTCAATTATTTTAATTCAATTACCGACAGCTCTGAATACAATACAACCTGTTTTCTTAACTCACCTTCAATTACCGAATCTATGAGGTCGCCATCATTTTGTGTATGCCTTTTAATCAGATATTTGTTGATTTGATGTTATATTTAGAACATAAACGTATATAGGTACAAACAATGCGAATGAAATTTTTTGTGCCTGGTGCAATAATCTTAATGGAATATTACATTAATTGCTTTACATTTTGCTGATTGCCTCTGCTAATATTGAAATAAACAACTTTCCAGTTCATTTATACGTGTCGTAACTGCTTGTGCCAGATGAATCAATCTGCATTTTATCAGCAAAGTTATAAATGCTAAAGTTGAAAGCGATGTAAAAAAATATTGAGGGCATTCCTTTTGGAAATTGGAACACTGCTTCTAAATCATACGCAGCTAGAATAGTTTTATCAGAGTTGTGTTTATCTTGGAATTTTTCTTCACGTGCTAAATTTTTTTCATTTATAGGTGTGTTTTGTATGTTTGCTGCATTGTCTCCTTTTCATCGTTTGGAGAATTTTCGTATGCAACACAGAATTCACACTGGTCATTCTTCGGCTTAGAGCAAAATATATTAAATCTTTGGTAAAAATTTTGTAAGAGTAAATAATTACAAAATGAATAACTTGTTTCTTCGCATTTTGCAACATAATCTTTGTGACAATCTATTATGTATTTGTTTGCTTCTATATAATGTCTGGCCGATTCTGAGCGAGTGTAATGACTTTCAACTTTGGGAATTGTAGAAGTAAAGTGTCGTATGTCATTCTTTACAATCTCACCAACCTCTGAGTGATGCTTGTGTCTGCCTCTTGTCTTTTTCTAAAATACCGCTAACTAATGTATTGCTTTTACCAAGTGATGTCAGTATTGACCCGTCATTAATATTTAAAGTATTCTGGAAGCATAACTTACATATTCTATTTTCCTCTGTTATGTGAAAATAGTATGTCTAGTGATCTCCAACAGTTTTCCCTTAGATAACATCTTAGTTGAACACTTTCAATACAAGAAGAAATAAAGTGTTTGCTTATCTAAGAGGGTTCCCACATCATTTGGTGGGCCCCGTTGCCTGATGTTATGGCGGCCCTTCCCTACCATTGATTATAAAAAATAATCTTTCTGGGAATGTGGAGTATTCCCTTTTCCACTTCTTATGTTTGAACTTTGAATAGATGCATTTGCATTAATTTTAATCCTAACTTATACTCCACGAAGAGATATATGGTATACCATGTAATAAGTAACACATTTAAGTATAAATGAATTAACCCTTTATGGTGTAAAACTTTCTTTTTGCTTCTTAAATCTTTATTTTGGTACAAACTGTTCCTGATGGACTAACTATTGACGATTTAACTTAATACTAATTATTTATTAATATATCATATCAAAAACGACATGGTTTAATGTAAGCCAAAGATGTAATTGCACATGAGACTCTTAATTCCGTTTATTTTAAATATCCAGGGAGGGGTTGACAAATGAGACAGCTGTTGAAATCAAAACATCCCTTCTATTTTTTTAATTATAGCAATCGGTAATTTTACAATTTTGACATGAAGAGGTTAGTGTTCCACGAACTGCATGCAGCACATTCACCCCTTGCAAATCCCCGTCAGCTGGCATCTCCCCGACGAGCAGAACTCTGGGTATCTTTATGGAACCACCTGTCGGTTATAGCAAAGGTACTCTTCGAATTACATTTTTTATACATGAGCCGTAAGAGTACGGTCACGCACGACAATGACGATATACTGATCAAAAACAACTCGACTATATTTTTTATTAATTCCCCATTCTTCATAAAAAGTGTTCGCACTCTCTACTAGACTTCGCGATCAAGTCCAGTCCTCTCCTCTTTCGGTTATTTCTCACATCACCCTTGTCAATTCTGCACTGGAACACATGTACAATTTAACATTAATACCTTAATTTTAAATGCTAATAGTCAGGCCTGCTACAGGTTGATAACTAGACTTGTGATATTCTTAGTATGTTCAGTGGTTGCTATATCAACCATTTACAATGACGTCTTTTTGGCTATTCTGACATTTTACAAAATTTTTACAGATTATTGTTCAAGAATGAAATGGTGCAAAACATTCCAAGCATAAAGCACTATTGCACGCTTTTGCTTTTGGTACTGCATAGAGCACACCTTCTAGATGTCCCCTTTACAGGAAGGTGGTTTCAAACTTGCGTTAGCCTCTTTGTATTACCGACACTAACATTCCTCCCTCACAGTTTCAGAACTTTTCTAAACATAGCAGGTGGAGGGTCTCTGCATTTGCGACCAGAGTAGGTATTGATAAATTCATCTAATATTGTTCTGAATTTCAGTTGACTGATGGGTTTCAATTTTTCTTTTGCCTTTTGAATTTTGAATAGTATATATGAATTTACAATGGAGCAGTCTAGAAACTGGTAAAATAACTTTAGCCACCATCTTCTAGATTTCCAGGATATTGTAGTAGGCAACAAGTTGATCAAAGCGATCTATTTCGTTCATGTACACGTTATAGTTGCATATAGACTTAGAGTAATTAACACTTTCTTTGATACCAAATTTGTTCAGTTTTTGTACCATTGTTATTTCGCTGGAGTTATGCGTGTTGCTAATGACAACAACTGGTTTCTTACTGTGATCTCTCCATTTAGATACTGATATATTGTTATACTCCCGGCGTCCATTTCAGCGCCACTAATACAGTTGGCAACACTGATACGATCCACGTTCACAATATTACGCAATAATGATATTATGACATAATTACGTGTCAAATTGTATCACATGCCAAATACGTTTACAATGATACAATTGGCACTCAAAAAGATAAATAAAGCGAAGTACTTACTTAAACACGCCATGCAGTTGATCTCAGTGTATCTCGTTTGGGTGTTGTTTGGTGTGGGTTACGTCATGCCATTGTTGAAACCAAATTTATTTGCCTTTCCTCTTTTTTTGTTTGTAGCAGTACGATAGGAACAACTAGGTAAGGAACGATAAGGCAAGATAAGGAGGAAACCTACATCCTAAAAGAGGAAACACAAAAGAACGACATAGGCAAACGTCACCGTTCGACATCTCGTGGCTAATAATCCTGTCGTGTCCAAACCACGCACTTATGCCACTCCGTGTCTGCGCATTCCTTTTGCGCAAACGCAACTGTCCAAAATGATGGAAATGAACAAGTCTATTTTAAAAATAATGGCCGAAATTCACTCATAAATTTAAAAGTGTACATCTCCAAATTTGGAATGTAACAATATTAGAAGACATGGCAAAGTCTGAGTCGCCCATTTTTAAACTTAATATTTGAATATCAAATTGATAATACACCTATTAATAGATATGATAGAATTAAGGATCTTGGGATAGTATATGATCCAACCCTGTCATTTTCTCCACATATAGAAGAACTATGTAATGTAGCGAGTGCCTCCTTGGAATTTGTGATTAGAAACACAAAAGGTTTCAATGATTTATTTAGCTTACAGTTGCTATTTTACTCCCTTGTACGTACCAAACTGGAATATTGCTCTTTAATCTGGTCACGTATATACTTATTATATAAGAATATGTTAGAAGCAGTACAATGAAAATTTTTAAAATACTTAAGCTGTAAACAAACTGGTGTTTATCCTATAAGAGGTTGCAATCAAATTGAATTACTTGACAATTTTAAATTGCTGTCATTGGAAACAAGGAGAATAAATTCTGGTCTGTGTTTCTTATATAAATTGTTGCACAATCAAATAGATTGTGCAGTTTTGTTATCGCAAATATCATTTAACGTACCTAGGCTAGAAGCAAGATACATAGAAACATTTAAGATTGCTACTAGTAGAACTAACATAGGCAAAAATGCACCCATAAATGAAATGTGTAAAAATTTTAACAGCTTAAGTCCTCAAATAGATATAAATAACACAGCTTTAGATTCTGCTATATATAAAGATAATGTTGATATACGTTTGTATATTTAAACTTTAGTCTGTAGGTCACATGTGTATATAATTTGTTTGTTCTATATTTTTGTCCTGTAAATGGTTATTACTGTTGGGCAGTAAAATAATAATAATAATAAACTGTTGTCTTCAACTATAATACTTTTGGAATAATACGTTCGGTTTATTCGAAATGTTCCAACAGCGAATGTATTGTGTTTTACAAGGGTCGACAACAAGTTGAATGTGCTAAAAAACTATCAAAGAAAAGGCAATAACCTTTTTCTAAATAACATTTTCACAATTTTAGTACGTTCACCTAGCGTTACGGAATATTCATCATTCTCTTACGGTTTAAACGTCAATTCTTACATTTTAAACGTTCACAAATACAAACCCGCAAGCACGGTATATTAGACACCACAGCAGTTGGTAGCGCTAATCTTATGCAGATTTGGGCGCGCCCATCTGCCAATGACGTCACCAATAACAAATTAAATACGCCATTTGTGAAAAAATATAAATTAAATTAGCGAACAAATTAAGCAGATAAAGTACTTACATAAGAAATCCGACGTCCTTGCGGGGTAGAGTTAAAGTTGGCTTCTGTTGACGTCCATCAGGCTACTGATGGCCCCTTTTAAGGCAATTAACGGAGGGTACGCCTACCAAACGGCTAGAGCCCCCATTAAGATAGTTAAAGATGGTGACGGCTCCGGTTAGCTGTTAGCGGAGCATGGACATCCGGCTCGTTCTAGGGTCGTGGATTACTCTAAGGTCGTATCTAATTCCTATATGTAGCGGAACGATAAGGAATAGGTTAATTAGGTAAAGACAAAACAAAGATAAGCAAAAGGAAATCTACATAATAAAAATGAAGATACGATACCAAACACGACCGCCCTTCTCGATGTTCAAAGGCAAAACGCCCACGTTACAGCCTCTCACGGAAACGCTTCTAAGATAACGCGATATTAAGCTAAAGTTATTATTAGAGATAGTAGGTAAGGTAACGCGAAATTAACTAAAGTTATTACTAACAGTAGTCGGTAAGATAACGAGAAATTAAACCAAAATTATTACTAACGGTAGTCGGTAAGATAACGATATTTAACTAAAGTTATTATTAAAGGTAATCGGTAAGATAACGATATTAAACTAAGGGTATTATCAAAGATAATAAATAAGACAAAGATATTAACTTAATTATTGCCAAAGACAATAGATAAGATAACGATAGAGTGGCTCCGTGGAGCCGTTATATAGGTAAGATGAGACATATAAATTTAAAAAATATTCTAGGCTCTAACGAGTGCATCCACTACGATAAGAAAATCAGACAAAAGTTGACACAACAACTCAAAAGTATCATTACAGATACAATCACACGAAAACCCAACTGTTTGAAGGTAGTTTTTTAAAACGGTAGCACCCTAAACACACAACGATGCCTAATTATAAGCAATTAAATACAGGTACACTGTCCCAATATGCTAAAACAACCGAGAATTTAATAAGATATCAATAAGAAACGATAGCACCTCACCACAAAGTTCAACAAAAAACAATGAAAAAAGAATGTTTATAAGTTATGGTGATTTAGTAGAAAAAGAAAGAAATAATGATGTAGTATAATGTGGGCGACCGTAATAATTCAGAGGAAAAATACATGGAATAGACAATCCTAGTTTTTTGCAACTGCGAATATGAACTATTTCTTACAATGGCATAGGTTGCGCGTGTCCTATGTGAGCCCAAAGAAGAAAAACATTCACTCAACATCATCTAAAACCAATCATAAAAATTCAATGAGTTATTGCAACCAAAGTTACGACAATTACCACACAATTAAACGATGTAAGACAAATACTACAAACCAAATAATATGCAGTAGGAAAAGTTCGAGGGTTAATTAAATAAAACGACAGAGTTATATTGGGGTGTAGAGAATGAAGTGATATATAAGTAACGGTATGGTCAAGGAAAAGTCAACCAAAAGAAAAAGATAGCTAATTTAAGGTAAGTAAAGTTAAACGTGTAAGAGATTATATACTGTATGAGAGAGGGAATAGGTAACTAAAGTTAACCAATTGTTAGTGAGAACAAAAAAAAATTAGGTAAATCGTAAGGGTTTAATCATATTAAGATACCAGGTATCAGGAATTAAATTTGGAATGTTAAGAGAGACAACATCACGAGATAAGGCATCAGGTACGATATTTAATTTGACAGGCCTATGCCTAACATCAAAAGTGAATTGAGAGATACGCAAGTTCCATCTTGCCAAACGACCTGTGGGTTGTTTTAAGTTATTAAGCCAAGTGAGAGCTGAAAACATTAGGTACATTGTCGAAGAAGTAAACGTGAAAAGCTTTTAGATGTAAGTAGGGTTAAACGATTTTAAAAATAATTTTAAGGCATTTAATGAGGTTTGATATGTGAAGAGATAAGAGTAATCGAGACCCGATTCACTAATAAAATTGTTCAACAACAAAAAGATATTTTATAAAGCATATATTTACTGGGATGGGAAGCTCTCATTTGAGTTTCGCCCAAGCTAATAAAGAAAAATTTCAACATCATTATTAAAAAAAATGATTACAAATTCTAAAACGACAAACTTACCAACCAAATTCTCGTCTAGACTTATGATGCTTAACGACCGGCCCTTCCATGGGTCTCGTTCTAGACTTATAGACAGCAAGACGACCAAATCCGACAGTAAATTCCGCTTAATGGATGTTAAAGTACGTTGAAATATCGATATCTAAAAAAATATGCAATCAAGACAAAATCATACTCGCTACATGAAAGAAACATTCCACGATACATGTACAAAAAGTTAGTATTCCAAATTGTTGGAATGTTCTTTCGATATTATCAACAACTATCGTAAATGAGTTTAAATACTAAAACGTTAACGGCAATTCCTTTATTTCAGTATTCAAAGGAGCAGATATAAAGAGATGCAGTTTATTACAACATTTTGGAAGGTAAAAGATATGGTTAGGTAATTTCGTTACTATATATAAAGCAAGAACCTCTATAAAACGCATTTATAGGTTATACTGTTTAAAACATTCAAGGGAACAACTTTTAAAACTATATCAAAGCAAGATAATATCTAAGAAAAAAAATACATCACAGTTAAGTCAAAATAACGCTTTAAAAGACACTAAAAACTCAGGTAAGTAGGAAATCTATATTTAGACAAACAATTTTGTTATATATATATATATATATATATATATATATATATATATATGTAATTGTGAATTATATTAAATGATTTCGGTTATAGAAAACACTCCAAATTATAAAGAAGGTAGGTAATGTGTTATTTAACCAATGCAACAACCCGTAGTTTAACGTTTCTTAAAAAAGATATTTTAAGGCTCAAATCTTTACGTTATATGGTTTTAAACACAAAGTTTCCTGTAAAGGTAATTCGAATATCATTAATTAAACAGGTAAATCACTAAGACACTTTTTAAAATGTAAACACACAAGACAGTGTTGATTTATGGTTTCAAAACAGTTTTTTTTTAAAGTTGAAAAAACAAACAAGGGTTATATTTTAATCTAATATAAATATATAATTTTGTAATAAACCGTGTTTAAGAAATAAAATTACTTAAAAGCTTATTTATTATTTAAATGTACTGACGTGTAAAAAGTAGGGTTAAGGGATTGATCCTTCCTAGAAACTTATTTGCATCTAAAAACAAACTAATCAGACATTTCAAATAATTTAAGTTATAAATGACACTGCATTTAAAATTATTAGAAAATTGATTATAATTATTTTAATAAACAATTTTCGGACAAACGTTATACATTGTAATTAGCTGACATGTCATTTCAGAAAAATCTCTGGGGAATTTGCAAGATACCAACCTAAAATTTAAGATCAACAGATATATTAGAGAATATAGATAATGACGTTTGTAAATTTTTTTTAAATGAAAAAGCTTTTTAAATAACATTAGTTAATACATTGTATGTTTATAAAGGAAGTATGTATTACAACCTCACACGTTAAAGGCGCCAATTCTTACGGTTTAAACGTCAATTCTTACATTTTAAACGTTCACAAATACAATCCCGCAAGCGCGGTATATTAGACACCACAGCAGTTGGTAGCGCTAATCTTATACAGATTTGGGCGCGCCCATCTGTCAATGACGTCACGAATAACAAATTAAATACGCCATTTGCGGAAAAATATAAATTAAATTAGCGAACAAATTAAGCAGATAAAGTACTTACATAAGAAATCCGACGTCCTTGCGGGGTTGAGTTAAAGTTGGCTTCTGTTGACGTCCATCAGGCTACTGATGGCCCCTTTTAAGGCAATTAACGGAGGGTACGCCTACCAAACGGCTAGAGCCCCCATTAAGATAGTTAAAGATGGTGACGGCTCCGGTTAGCTGTTAGCGGAGCATGGACATCCGGCTCGTTCTAGGGTCGTGGATTACTCTAAGGTCGTATCTAATTCCTATATGTAGCGGAACGATAAGGAATAAGTTAATTAGTTAAAGACAAAACAAAGATAAGCAAAATGAAATCTACATAATAAAAATGAAGATACGATACCAAACACGACCGCCCTTTTCGATGTTCAAAGGCAAAACGCCCACGTTACAGCCTCTCACGGAAACGCTTCTCCCCCTTTTTCCCTTTCACGCGTCGGCGCGAAATTATTCGTCCAACCCACTTTTGACGTGACGGAAATACGCGCACCGAGTCTTTTGAATTTATGGCGCGAAACTTCCGCACATCAAAATTAAACTAAAAACAATGTTTAGTGCCACTTTGGCACGTAACAATTCTTAGATTTACCTTCATACACATCATAGATAAACACCCACCCATAATAGATGGGCAATGGCCTAATACTAACTGCTTTGTTATTACACTATTACTGGTGAAAGTTTATAATGGTCGGTAAAACAGTTAACAAAGTATTACACTTAGATGGTGGTACATTTATATGGCGATAGATGGTTCTTAAAAGCTTGTAATACAGTTACCAAAGTTCATAAGATACATCGCGCAATGAATATGGCGAGTGACGCCTCTAGCGGAGGAAAGCGCAAACCTTTTACAGATTTGGTGCGCGGCCATCCACCATGACGTCACCGATACAAAAGGTATATTGCGCAATAATTAGCAATATAAAAATTAAACACGATAAAGGCAAACAATTTAGCTAAAAATCTACTTACATCAAAAATCCGGCATCCGGCAGGAAGTCGCGCTACGGTAGGCCTCTGCTCCGGTGCTGTTGGCTGAGCATGGACATCGGGTCGTGGGGGTCGTATCAGTCCTAAATGTAGTGGAACGACAGGAATAGGTTAATTAAGGAAAGACAAACAAAGATAAGCAAGACAAGGGAATCTACATAATAAGATCAGATATGGTACCCGGCACGACTATTTCACTTCAAGATCAAAGGAAAACAGCCAAGATTCAGGGCGTCACCCAAACCTCTCCCCACTTTTTGTCTAGTATTGCTCTACCCCTCTAGGGATAAGCACACTGCGCAAATGCACTACTCTGACGTACGGAAGTACCGCCTAGTCCATTTAAAAATTCCCGCGCACCGCGTATTTGAAAATATGCCGTGAAACTTCCATACATAAAAACTTAACCTAAAAACACTGTTTAAGTGCAATGGCACGTAACAGCTTATAAAGTTCATCACCTCTAGCGGGTGTGGTCTAAACAACTATTGTGGTGGTAATATTTAAAATATATAGCTTCTACCATTGTATCTTTTTTTTTTGAAATAAAGAACCACGCTCAAAGAAAATATCATTTAATCATACGTTTTCAGAAATGATAACGTTGGATAAATACTATTTTCTCAAGCAAAAGGAACATGAACAATGGTTAGACTTCAATATTTTGAGTAAAATTATATACATATAGATTATACTTAATAAAAGCTACAAATTCGTTCTGTTAAACTGAAATTTTTATTTGAAAGGTTGTCTGTAATTTTGTAACATTTCAAGTTTTTATTACATAATTATATTCAGTAACATCATGTTAAATTATCTATCAATACTTAAGCTATAATTATTGTACTATACATATACATCTCTATCATCTAAATGTTATACATATCACACCAATTCTACAAATACAACTCATTCCACTATACATACTATATACTACAATAATAGTAATTATTTGCCTAAGAATAATTCGATTGTGTTTGCAGAGTTAGTCAAGTAAATACAAAAAAAACTTGTTGCAAACGTGGTTCAACTGGTATAAAAGAAAACAGGTGTAATCGTTTTTAAATTTTGCGGTAAATAGTTCTAAATTTTATAGTATAGGACAAAAATATTACAATTACATTACAATTTATATTTATAGAAATCGTTTAACAACACAAGTTTAAATTATCATTGAAGATTTTTCATTCTATCTAGTCTTGCAATAACCTTCCTATGAGTATTACATTTTTTGACAGCAAGCAATTTTATAGGATCTTTATACTTTAGTAGAGGGTTATTGCAAACTCGTTCCAAACACTTTATTAAAAGAATCTTTAAATAAAGTATCCTGTATTAAAATTGTGCATCCAATTTTAAGGAGTGTTATTGCAAGTGTTTTCCCTTTATTCATTATTTTGACATATATGTTAACTATTCTATCTATAGGCTATGTTTTCAAAATAAATAAAGAATTGAGCTCTTTTTTGTGATACAAGAATTTCTAGTACAGAATTGTATTGTCATTAGTGTTTCTATATAAAAACCACAGATCTGTAACTTTTAAGTGTCTAATTAATATGAATATGGAAGAAAAATTAGAGGTAGCAATCCTAGGGGGTGCTAACCACCATGAAATTAAGCTATTACTTCTCTACAACATAATTGGTATTAATGATAATGAGGAAAATGGTGTTATTGAACCAGTGAAATTTAATTTGGATATCATGGCCGATGCTGAAGTAAAAATTATCTTTCGTTTTCACAGAGCAGATATACCATGACTACGGAATGCTTTACGAATGCCCCAGCGAATTGTTACTGATACTAGAAATAATATAGATGGTACATAAATTATTAGATTTATATATTCAATAAAAACTAAACCTTAAAGTACAATATAAGTATATAATATACATTAATACACTTGCAGGAACAACAGCATTATGCATGTTGTTGAGAAGACTCAGCTATCCAAACCGTTTAGTAGACGTGGAAAAAATATTCAACTATTCATCACAGTCGTTATCCCAAATTATTCGGAGTACTGCTAATTGTATTGTTGACAATCATGAGCATCTTTTAAACAATTTAAATTCCCAGCAATAGCTAAACAGGAATAGATATCAATTATATGCACAGGTAATTGGCATGCCTAATGACTTATAAGCAAAATTTTAATCACAACAAATTTTTAGTCTATAGCTGACATGGGAGCTGCTGTCCATAACTGTTGGAGGTTTATTGACGGTACAATTCGTCCTATAAGCAGATCGTCTATTAATCAAGATTTGTATTACTCTGGTTATAAGAGAATACACTGTGTTAAATATCAGTCAGTTTCAACTCCAGATGGATGAATTATCAATGTAAAAGGAGCTTTTCCTGGGAGAAGACATGATGCCGGAATTTTTCAGAAAACAAATTTATATCAAGAATTGGAACAAAATTCCAAGTTTCCTAATGGTGAAAATTATGTGTTATATGGAGATCAGGCTTATGGTGTTAGACAACTGTTATTATCACCATACCCTGGTCAACCCATAAATTTATTACCCCATAAAATTGTGTTTAATTACACTATGAAAGTACTCCGTGTTGAGTGGGGTTTCCAAAAAGTTGTTAGTCAATTTGCATTTGTCGACTTTAAGAGAAATCAAAAACTACTCATTAGTGATTTAGAAACTTTGTATAAATGTGTCGTCTTTTTGACAAACTGCCATACATGTTTGTATGGGAGTCAAACTGGTGAGTACTTCAATATTATGCCTCCGATACTCGAGGAGTACATTGCTTGAAAATTATAATCCTCTGTTACGTGCCGAAATCGGCCGTAAACATTCTTATAAGTTTTAATATGTAAGAATTTCGCGGCATAAATTTAAAAAGACTTGTGCGCGTATTTCCGTCACTTCAGACAGTGCGTTTGCGCCAGATTGCGCCGACGCGTTGTTACGTGCCAAAAATTTGGCACTAGACATTTTTGAATAAGTGCGGGAGTTTCGCGCCATAAATTTGAAAGACTTGGTGCGCGTATTTCCGTCACTACAGAGTGCGTTTGCGCCAGATCGCGCCGACGCGTGTGGCAGAAAAAATTGGGGTTTTTCCGCAAGACGCTGGGACTTATACTTTTGCCTTTGGAACGTCAAGAAGAGTGGTTGGGTCTGGTATCGTATCTTTATCTTATTTATGTAGATCCCTTTTTCTTGCCTTTTGATTATCGTTCCCCAAACCCGTTCCTTATCGTACCTCTACATAGGAAGAAGATACTAATTTGGAAGCAACCTGGCCTGACAGCAGCCCACGCCCCGCAGTCACTAGCCTGGAGCAATCCTGATGGAAGTCGCAGCCGCCATTTTTAAATAATCCGGAAAGGAGCCACGAGCAACCCTGAAGGAAGTGATTCTATAGGAAGCTTTACCTATTCATGTGAGTACTCCGTTTTTTTATAATACATTTTATGAATTTGGCATATTTCGTCGTTTACGTGTAATAATTTGCATAGTATGTGACGTCATTCACAGATGGGCGCGTTAATTTCCAGATTATAGATTAGCGTTACCAACTGCCTTTGAGTTTCATATACCTCGTCGACGGTTCTGTAAGAGCGTGTGGACGAAGGAGGAGAGTGGGGAATTTCCGAGATAGGTGGAACAACTAGCCTCCGAGATGTGAACAAGGTTGTTTTTTGGGTAGCTTATCGTGTCTTTCATTATTATGTAGATTCCTTTTTGCCTTCTTTGATTATCCTTCTTCCAACCCGTTCCTTATCGTACCTCTACATAGGAAGAAGAAAGCCAAATTGGAATTTGGATGCAACCTGGCTCAAGATCCACGACCCGAGAACCATCATGAAGTAATCCGGATGCAAGCCGCCGCCATCATGAAGTAATTCTGAAGGAAGCTTTGCCTATTCACGTGAGTACCCCGTGGGGGGTTTTTATATAATTTATACAATTGGAAAACGTGTTGCAATAACTTGCATATTGTGTGACGTCATTGACAATGGGCGCGTTAATTTTTACATTATGTAATGTCGTTACCAACTGTCTTTTGTGGCGCATGTACCACGGTTACGGGAATGTAATAATGACGCTTTCAACGTGGTATTTGGTTGTAAAAAAATCTTTTCTTTTGTTTTATGGCTTATAATGCATTAATTAACGATATCTATAGCTTTTTCATTTAAAAAAAAAATAATTATCCTCATTTTTAATATCTATTAACTCATAAAAATTTAGGGTGGCAGCTCTGTAGTTATTGTAGAATTACCTAAAATGACATGACAGCTGTTATGGTAATTTAACATAAACCGCTATATTGACTTGATTTTCTTGGTATATTTTTTTAATAATGTATTATTAGTTGAATTAATTCTATGTAACTTTAAAAGTAGTGTCCTTCCTAACTTGAATTGTCTTAAATGAGTGCTTGGTTTGTTTTGAAATGGAATTAAAAGTGTTTTTCTTTCAGCAGTGTATATAGTATAATATAACCTCACTTACATACATGTTTGCATCATATAATTTTGAATGTAAGTATTTCTAATTATAAGTAAAAAGCTTATTTTCTATCCACTATGAAAAAGAAGAAAAAATCTTTTAAAAACTGCCGTCAAATGTAGTTAGAATAATCCCTTTACTTCTGAAAGATTTTTAGTCTATCTTAACTTGACTTTCAGATCAATTTTTAAAGCTACCGTTTAAATAACACATATATTGTATCTTTCTATAATTTTGAGTGTCTTTTTATAACCTAAACAATCAATAGTAAATTACAATTACCTACATAACAAAATTCCATCTCCAAATATAGATTTTGTAATTGAGTTTTTAGTATGTCTTTTAAGCGTTATGTTAACCTAATGTTGCTATATTTGTTTCTTTAAACACTCTCTTGCTTTGATACCGCTCTAAAAATGTTTCCTTAGTAATTTAAATAGTTATAATCTACAAATGCCTTTTTAAAGAAAACTTTTCCTTCAAATACAGTTAACGTAATTATCTAACCATATCCTTTACCTTTCAAAACGTTGTAATAAACTGAATCTCTTTATATCTGCTCCTATAAACACTGCAATATTGAAATTGTCATTAACGTTTTATATTTAAACTCATTTACGATAGTTGTTGATAATTTCCGCGATATCAAAAGAATATTTGAATAATTTGGAATACTGTTCTCTTTATAAATGTATTGTAGAATATTTCTTTTGTGTAGTGAGTATGATTTTGTCTTGATTGCATATTTTTTAAATATATCAATATTTCAACGCAGCATTTTAAGATCTATTAAGCGAAATTTACTGTCGAATTTGGTCGCCCAGCTGTATATAAATCTAGACGAGACCCCATCAAAAGGGCCGGTTGCTCAGCTTTACGTAACTCTAGACGAGAATTTGGTTGGTAAGTTGTCGTTTTAGCAATTTGTAAATCATTTTTTAAGAACGATGTTGAAATTTTTCTTCATTAGTTTGGGTGAAACTCAAACGAGAGCTTCTCATCCTAGTAAACGTATGTGTTACAAGATATCTTTCTGTCCTTCAACAATTTTATCAGTGAATCGAGTTTGGGTTACTGTTATCTCTTCACATATTGATTTAAACCACACTAGATGGCATAAAATTATCTTTAAAATCGTTCAACCCTACATACATCTAAAAGTTTTTCACGTTTTATTTCCTTAACAATGTATCTAATGTTTTTAGTCCCCACTATCGATTAGTTAACTTTAATTACTTATTCCCTCTCTTATACAGAATATACCTTTTACACGTTTAACTTATTTACCTTAAATTAGCTATCTTTTTCCTTTTGGTTGACTTTCCCTTGAATTTACCGTTAGTTATATATCGCTTTATTCTCTAGATTCTCCAGTATAACTCTGTCGCTTCATTTAATTAATCCTCGAACTTTTCCTACAATAGAGTATTTGGTTTTTAGTATTTATCTTACATCGTTTAATTTTGTGGTAATTGTCGTAACTTTGGTTGTAATAACTCATTGAATTTTTATGATTGGTTTGAGCTGATGTTGAGTGAATGCTTTCTTCTTTGGGCTCACATAGGAGACGCGGCCTATGCCATTGTAAGAAATAGTTCATATTCGCAGTTGCAAAAAAACTAGGACTTTCTATTCCATGTGTTTTTCCTCTGAATTATTACAGTCGCCTACATATACTATACCATTATTTGTTTCTTTTCCTATTAAATCACCATAACTTATAAACATTTTTTTTTAATTGTTTTTTATTGAACTTCGTGGTGAGGTGCTATTGCTTTCTATTGATATCTTATTAAATTCTCGGTTGTTTTAGCATATTGGGACAGTGTGTCTGTATTTAACTGCTTATAATTAGGCATCTTTGTGTGTTTAGGGTGTTACTGTTTTAAGAAATTACCTTGAAACAGTTGGTTTTTTGTGTGAATGTATCTGTAGTGATACTTTTAAGTTGTGTCAACTTTTGTCTGATTTTCTTATCGCAGCGGATGCACTCGTTAGGAATATCATTGTACTAGTTCTCTTAAGAGTCTAGTGAATTTTTAACTTATGATATACCTTAACTCGTCAGATTAATATTGCAGGTGGTCCTTCAGACCGATTTGTGTTTTAATAGGGACAATTCTCTACCTTTTCTCGGACGCTTGTCCAAAAACTCTACTTTTTCGTATCCTGCTGTCTCCGTTTCTGCCTTATCATTCCTTCGGTAGACCTGTTCTCGTCCCGGAACACCCGTCTACCACATACGAGTGATTTTTCCCTCACTCCGGGCTACTGACTACATTGGCTGGTTGAGTAGTGCTTTGCTATCCACCGTTTCTGTCTTTTTAGTTCAATGCGAGCCCTTTCTTAATTTTTTTCTACCTGGAAGTGCCTCTTATGCATTCCAAATACCTACCTCCCTCTTTCTACCGTTCCTATTTCTACTGCCTTCTCATTTTCGTCAGTCACTGTGTGGTTGCGCGGGGGGTTTTCACAGACACCTGGACCACGTCTCTGGGAATCTTTCGTGAGGTCATGCGGTGCCGCTGTCAGCGCACATGGTTGCTAACAGTGATTGTATGTATGAATGTGTGAATGTATGTGGATATATATCGTGTGGATATCGGGTGATTATATCACCGATATCGATTAACGCCGGGTGTAGGGATGCACCTAAATGCCTTTGCCGGTCCCTCGTACCGTTTACTGCAAACGGGCCTGCCTCACAGGTTGCTCGTTTTAGGGGGTACGAGAAATTCCTATTTAACGGCTCCACGGAGCCACTCTATCGTTATCTTATCTATTATCTTTGATAATAACTTAGGTTAATATCTTTATCTTATTTATTATCTTTGATAATAACCTTAGGTTAATATCGTTATCTTACCTATTATATTTAATAATAACTTTAGTTTCATATCGTTATCTTATCTATTATCTCTAATATTAACTAAAGCTTAATATCGTTATCTTACCTATTACCTTTGGTAATAACTTAAGCTCAATATCTTTACTATTATCTTCGATAACAACTTAAGCTGAATATCGTTATCTTATCTATTATCTTTAACAACAATTTGAGATCTTGTTTTATCTTTTTATCTTCCTAACGTTTGGTATTTATGACCAGACGTGGGAATTATTTTTCTTGAATATTAAGTGAAAAAGCTAACCTGATGGTAGAAATGTAATTTGTTAGGTTAGCAATGTAAGGATTTAGTAAGGTGGTATTTTCAGTAAATTTGTTGATTCACAACCATGTCATAGACAATTTTTGATGTGTATTGTTTACTAAACCAGAGTACCATTAACTAAAAATTTGCTAGAGTGTAGAGTAATTCACCCTTATGAACATTTTTAAATTTGGGCACTTTTTTGCCAACAAAGAAACAGTCTAGATGCAACGCTAATGTGCGTCTGCATATAGGAAACTGTAATGTTAGTTTTAGTTGTAGTATATAGGTTAGGCGACTTGAAGTTTTTCTTTTATGGCTTTGTCGCGATTGTTACGTGCCGAAATCGTCCGTAAACATTCTTATAAGTTTTAATATGTAAGAATTTCGCGGCATAAATTTAAAAAGACTTGTGCGCGTATTTCCGTCACTTCAGACAGTGCGTTTGCGCCAGATTGCGCCGACACGGGTGGACGAAGGAGGAGAGTGGTGAATTTTCGATAGACGTGGAACAACTAGCCTCCGAGATGGGAACAAGGTTTTTTTTTGGGTAGCTTATCGTGTCTTTCATTATTATGTAGATTCCCTTTTGCCTTCTTTGATTATCGTTCCTCCAACCCGTTCCTTATCGTACCTCTACATAGGAAGAAGAAAGCCAAATTGGAATTTGGATGCAACCTGGCTCAAGATCCCCGACCCGAGAACCATCATGAAGTAATCCGGATGCAAGCCGCCGCCATCATGAAGTAATTCTGAAGGAAGCTTTGCCTATTCACGTGAGTACCCCGTGGGGGTTTTTATATAATTTATACAATTGGAAAACGTGTTGCAATAATTTGCATATTGTGTGACGTCATTGACAATTGGCGCGTTAATTTTCACATTATGTACCAACTGTCTTTTGTGGCGCATGTACCATGGTTACGGGAATGTAATACCTCATCCATAAATATAGGTACTATTGTAAATCAAAATAAACATTTCGACTACTATAAAATGAGTATTCCCATTGTTTTACAAATTTTTATTTTTAATAAAAGTGTGAAGGGACTGTATTTATAAAATAAACATCATTATCCGTATCCTGAATCAAACATTTGTTTACAGGTGATCAGATCTGCCAATATTGGTATGTTCACAGTATGCAGATCATAACCACTTTTCAATTGTTGAACCAAGATACTATTTACATAGTAGATGGTTTATTAACATGAATAATATGTACATAATTATTAGGAATTATATTTTTTAACTATATCCAGTAATTTATCAATTATTTCATGTTGCGTATCAAATATATTCTTTTACTGTTCTGATTCTAACACGAACTTTTTTCTGCTAGAGCTATATTCTTTTCAGCCACTGCTACTTTTCTTTCTTCCAGTTTTATTTTTTTCCCCTCAAATTCCATTTCTCTATCATTCTTTTCCTTCAGGTAATCTAAGCCACTTCGTTTCAAATAATTGTTTTTTTTTTGCTCTAGTTCTTTTAGGGCCTACAAAATGTGCATATTAGTTAGCATGCAAAAATCCTAAGAAACACATAACCAAATTTATTAAGAATACAGAAACCGCGAATGCTAATTTTAAAGTTTTAAATGAATGATGATGATGATGATGACGTGATTAATTTCAATTGGCGACAAAAAGTATATGTGTACAAATATGTAATGTGAGTAATTTAAATGACATAATGTAATCATTTTACTGAATCAGTATACACATTTAAGGCACTAAATAAAAGTACCTAGAATGTTTCTTTGAAAATTTATTTTGTTGGTGCCGGTTGTTGTAACTATAGGCGTACATGTGTTTTCTGTTGCAACAAAATTAACTTCTTCTGGATTTTCTACTGTTTCTTGATTTAAATTTTCATTCAGTGTTTCATCTCGGCAATTAAAATTTCCAGTCTCTTCCACTAAAGATAAAATAGTTTTTTGTTTAAAGATTGAAATATTTCAAATAAAAGTTTACTACAATCCTTAATAGTTATATGTGAACCTACAGAATAATCGTGCTCATTTTGGAAATAAAAAATATTTTCTTCGATCTGCATAAAATTCCTTGCAGCACAGCACACTCTCTAGTTTCTTTTCCAATTTTAGTTGCAGCCTTAGTATTTTTAACTTCTAGTTTCTTCATTTGTTTTTAGTTCTTCTAATAAATCATACAATTCTTGAAGCAAAACGGTTCTTCAGTACCAGACCTATATGTTTAAGTTTATTAGAAAATATCAAAAAATTGTATTCACACAAAGATTCACCTTTTTTTATCAATTGCGTCCTTCCTTACCCACTGATTTAATAACATTTGGATATGTTGTCAAAGTGTTTTTACGGAATACTCTTTTCGAGTTAACTGTAAAACACTATTTTTCACTTCTTCCCAAGCAGCATATCCGTTTTCAAACGGATTTCGACACCTAACTTCCCGGAGAAGCATAACATCATTCTCGTATTTAAAACGTTGACGCTTTTTATCTTTTTCCTGTGTTATAAGCTTGGACATTATTTCACACAACAATTATACAGAAAACTAACCATAGACAAACCTATTATAACTATGAAACTAACCATTAAATGCAAGTTTGTTGGTTAGGAATTTCATAAATGTCAAAATTAAGGCGCCTTAAATAAAAGCACTCCTTGCCTGTATTTAAATTAAATAAAGGCGGCCTGTATTTTAATAAAGTACAAAAACTCCTATAGTAGGGGATATAGAATACTATTATAGTAAGCCTGCTTATCGTAAAAGACGATTAAAAGGCGCAGCAAGGGACAGCAGCCTTGCTGACTAAAAGATATTGGAGGAGGGTCGGTTGGTCTCGGGCTATCCTCAATAATTTACAAGCTTGTTGGGGGTTGGCCGTGACGGGTACGGCTTTTTGCTAAAATCTTTAAAAACTGCGTTGTGGAAAGATATGGGAGCCTACCACAATATTTCTCAGGTGAGCGTGGCCTAAAACACGAAATACATATAGAGCTCACAAGTAAAATTCTTGTCCGGAGGTAAAATACTCCCTCATTCGGATCTCCGGGAGGGGGTACTTGGGGCTCGTCATCGTAAGAATATAAAACAACAGTTCGATTTAGTGATAGGGACTTGGAATGTAAGGTCATTACTTAGAGTGGATAAGTTAACGAATTTATTAGTCGAAATGAGAAAGGCAAAGCTGGACATTTTAGGTATTAGTGAGGTGAGATGGCCAGATAGTAATGACTTTTGGAAAGATAATTATAGAATAATTACAACTTCTTCAACTAATGGACAGGCAGGCGTAGGAATAGTGTTAGGTAAAAGATTAGGGCATAAAGTTAAAGAGTACTTACAATTTAATGATAGAATAATTATGGTTAGGTTGTGTACAAAACCCACAGACACTGTTTTAGTTCAGGTTTACATGCCAACAACTCAGTACGAGGATGAGTAAGTAGAAAAGGTATACGAGGATATAAATAGTATAGTCCATTTCGAATGGACCTGCACCTTGCCGAAGTTCTAGATTACTAGAACAGGTGAAATGGCTTGCATGTTCTAATGAGCTAAAGAGCCAAACTACAGTTCCAACCAAAGTAGTAGGGTCCTTAGTGAGGAACCAGACTAAGACAGGTCCCCGAAAGAGGGCAGCGGCTCTTTCGGTACTTAGATTGGCAGAGACCATAGGGGTCGGTATGGCAGTCTAAGACACACTACCGCGATGTGGAAGGCAACGGGAAACCACCACATTACCTCCCAAGTACACAGCGTACCTAAATTATAATAAAATGATGGCATTCTCTGGGGTAAAAGATTCCGGAGTTAAAATAGTCCGCCATTCGGATCTCCGGGAGGGGACTACTTCGGAGGATGCGATCGGAAAGTTAAGAATAAGAGTCGGGAACATTTTGCGAGTCGGAGCGTGGAATGTTAGAACTATGAAGCAAGTGGGTAAGCTAGAGAACCTAACAATCGAAATGAATAGGTTATCATTAGACATAGTAGGGATCAGCGAAGTTCGGTGGCCAGAGGCGGGGGATTTTTGGAGTGGAGACTTCAGGGTAATTCATACAGGAGCAGAGGAAGGAAATTTGGGTGTGGGGATAGTTATGCGGAAAAAGATAGGATACTGTGTAGAAAATTACTTACAAAAGAATGAAAGAGTACTCATGGTTAGATTAGAATCTAAATTGGTAAACACAGTAATAATACAAGAATACATGCCCACCTCTAGCTACAGTGACGAAGAGGTAGAAGCAATCTACAAAGATATGGAAGACATATTAAGACACGTAAAAGGACATGAAAATTTAATAATTACGGGGGATTTTAATGCCGTGGTAGGTGAGGGTAGGGAAGGAGCAATAGTAGGTTTATTTGGTTTAGGCACTAGAAATGACAGAGGAAATAGGCTGGTAGAATTTTGCGACAAGAACAATTTAATCATTACAAACACATTATTTCAACATCATGCTAGAAGACGATATACGTGGAAGATGCCAGGAGATATAGGAAGATATCAAATAGATTACATTCTTGTTAGACAACGGTTTAGAAATCAAGTAAAAGACTGTAGAAGCTACCCAGAATCAGATATAGACACTGACCACAACATCGTAATTATGAAGGCCGCACTTAAATTTAAAAATTTGAAAAAAAGAAACGGAAAAAGGCACTTGGACCTACAGAAACTAAAAGAGAAAGATATTCAAGAAAGATTCGATAAAAGGTCAGTCAAATGAATTGCTCAAAGATATCGGGAAAATATCTTATACTAAGGAAGTAGAAACAGAATGGAATAACATTAAATCCAGCCTCGACATGGCGGCCAGAGATATTCTGGGGTATACACAAAAAGTAAATAAGAAACCATGGATAACAAAGGATATCCTGAATTTAATAGAAGAAAGACGAAAATACAAAAATAAATCAGACGAAACAGGAAAACAGAGATACAAAGCCATAAAATGGGAAATTATTCGAAAATGCAGGAAAGCTAAAGAACAATGGATTGATGAAAAGTGCAAAGAGGTACAAACTAAGATGGAAGTAGGAAAGACAGATGAAGCATACAAACTAATTAGAATCAATTTTAGGGATATAGAACCGTATAACAAAAATATAAGGGATGCAGGAGGAAATGTCATTATAGAAAATGTAAAGAAAGTGGGAAGATGGCAAGAATATATAGGGAATTTATATGCAGGAGAAGAACTAACTGCATTAGAAAAGGAATCAGACATTGAAAATGATGACTTGGGATATCCTATACTTAGAGATGAATTTGAAATAGCATTAAAGGGTCTGAAAAATGGTAAGGCGCCGGGTACAGATAAGGTGCAAGCGGAGACTCTAAAAGCGGCTGGTCAAGCAGTAACAGAACGTCTCTTCCAACTTGTAAGCTATATGTATGAGACAGGTGAGATACCCAAAGATTTCAAACATAACATCATAGTAACTATACCAAAAAAGAAAGGCGCAGATAGATGTGAAAATTTTCGAACAATAAGCTTGACAGCACACGTATCAAAAATATTAACTAGAATTGTACAAAGACGAATGGAAAAACGGGCTGAAGAAATACTAGGAGAAGACCAATTTGGGTTTAGGCGAAACAGGGGAACACGGGGGACTATCTTAGCTCTGAGGGTGATAATGGAGAAAACAATACAAAAATGGGAAAGCGTGTATATAGGGTTTGTAGATCTGGAAAAAGCATTTGACAATGTAAAATGGAAAAAAATGTTCGAAATACTCAAAAAGATTGGAATGAGTTATAGGGATAGACGGATAGTACAAAGCTTATACAAAGAGCAAACAGGAGTAATAGAATTAGAGCAGGAACGTAGAGAAGTAAACATCAGGAAAGGGGTGAGACAGGGATGTTCCCTATCCCCACTAATTTTTAACTTGTACATTGAGGAGGTAATGAATACTGTCAAATGCAGGAAGACATTTGGAATTACTATGCAGGGACAAAAAATTGATATGCTTAGATTTGCAGATGATATAGCGGTATTACCATCTAGCAAGGAAGTGTTAGAAGCTGCTCTCAATGAAATGGAAACGGTTCTAACAGAGAGATACGGTATGAAAATTAACAAAAGTAAAACTAAAGTACTAGTATGCAAAAGAGGAAAAATAAATCAAAAACAAGAATACAAATATGTAACACAAACTTACAAGAGGTTAAGGATTTCTGCTACTTAGGAAGCCAAATAACACAAGATGGGAAAAGCACAAAAGATATAAAACAAAGATTAGCACAAGGTCGTGCTACATTTAACAAGAAAAAGCAACTACTGTGCTCAAAGACCACAAACATAGAAACAAGGAAAAGATTGCTCAAAACATATGTGTGGAGCACAGCACTGTATGGCTGTGAAGCCTGGACAGTGGGAGAAGCGGACAAGAAAAAGGTAGAAGCCTTTGAAATGTGGTGCTACAGACATATGATGAAGATATCATGGACAGACAAAGTTAAGAACGAAGAGGTACTAAAAATGGTAGGGGAAGAAAGAAATATGTGGAAAACAGTAAAAAATAGGAGAGATAGGATGATAGGCCACATACTACGGCATGAAGGAATAGTGCGGAATATACTAGAAGCAGAGATAGGAAAAAAGAGAAGAAGAGGTAGACCTAGGTTAGACTACTGCACACAGATAGTGAAAGATGTAGGCTGTAGGAGTTTCAGGGAAATGTGTAGGCTAGCTCGGAAGAGAAATCAATGGAGGTACGCATCCAACCAGTCCGAAGATGGATAAATTAATGACGAAGAAAGTAGCTGCACTTAAACATGATATTTATAATAAGCAACTACAAGCATTGGAGGGGCAATATTCTCGAATAATGGTAATTGCGTGAAAGCATTTACTGGAAAACTATTTCGGCAAATGTCTAAGTGTTGGGGGATCTTGGCAGCCACAGGTTGCTTAACCCCCTTCAATAAATCTCTGTGAAATAGGGCATAATATTAAAAAACAATATAAGGGGATCCGAGCTGTATTACTGTGTGAGAATTTCAGGGAACCATGTAGGTTAGTTTAGAAAAGAAATAAGTGCAAGTACGTGTCCAACCAGTTTTGAGACGGGAAGCCCAATGACGAAAAAATAAGCGCAGACAAATCTGATGATTATTATAAACAACTAGTTGTTTGTTGTGAAATATCTGCAACTAATGTTGACTGTGCGAAAAGACATATTGGAAAAAATATTAAATCAGTAAATGTTCAACTGCTGGGGGAACTTGGCAGCCACAGGCTGCTTACCCCCCTTCGCAACCACTGAATGTCGGAGAAATAGGGTATATAATTGTAAAACAATAGAAGGTGACCGAACTGCATCTAACAAGAAAGAACGGCACCTATGATGAAAGACAACAAACATAGAACAAAAAGTTGTTGAAAGCGTATGTGTGGAGCACAGCACAGACAATATGCCTACGAAATACGAGCAGTCTGAAAAGCAGACAGAAGAACAGTAGTGGCCTTTGAAATGCCGTGCTTCAGATGTTCGAGGATGGACAGACAAAGTTAATAACAAATAGGTTATAGAAACAGTAAGGGAACAAGAATATCTTTGGGAAAAAATATGAGAAGTAGAAGGGCATAATACGTTCTAAGGCATTTTTGGGGAATAGTATGTGATATATGACAAGCAGAGATAGGAAAAAAGAGGCGGATGTAGACCTAGATCAGATAGTGATAGATGCAGACTGTGCAAATTTCGGGGAAATCTGTAGGTTAGTTCAGAATAGGAAACAATGATGGTACGCGTCTAACCAGTTTCAGGACTGAAGACCCAATGATGATGATGAAATAGTATAGTGAGAAAAGTAAAAGGAGATGAGAATTTAATAGTTATGGGCGATTTTAATGTGTCAGTGGGAGAAGGTAGTGAGGGAAAAATGGTATGAAAATTTGGGTATGGCAGACGAAATGATAGAGGAGAATGATTAGTTGAGTTTTGCCAGGAACATAGATTAGTAACTGTAAACATCCTATTCGAACAACATGTTAGGAGAAGATATACCTGGAAAGCGCCTGGTGATAGGGCTAGATACCAAATAGATTATATTTTAGTTAAACAAAGATTTAGAAACCAAGTTAAAAACTGTCGTAGTTATCCGGGGGCTGACATAGATAGCGATAATAACTTAGTTAAAATGAAGTGTAAACTAAAATTCAAAAAATTGAGAAAGGTTAAAAGAGAGGATGGGATCTAGGTAAGTTTAATGATAGTAGGGTAAAAGAGGAATATAAACAAGTATTAGATAATAAGAGCAAAGAGATAGCTGTAGGAGGGAACGTAGAAAATAGATGGAAAGAAATAAAACTGACTGTACATGATACAGCAACACAGACTGTAGGTAAGAAAAAAATAGAAGCGAGAAAACCGTGGGTAACAAAGGAGATATTAGATTTAATAGAGAATAGAAGAAAGCTTAAACCTTTCAGAGAAGTGGATAGTGAAAGTAAGCAAAAATATAATACAGTTAGAAATAAAAATGAGTGTAGAAAAGTTAGAAATAAATGGATGGAGGAGAATTGTAAGGGAATACAAGATGATTTGAGAGTAGGTAAGACAGACAGGGCTTACAGGGCAGTTAAAAAGTTTTTTGGGGAAGATAGGAAAAAATTTAATGGTATTAGAGACGAGAATAATGAGTTTCTAATAAATAAAGTTGAGGTAGCAGATAGATGGAAAAGATATTTAGAAGATTTATATAAGGGAGACGATATGGATGAGATAGAGAACGACCAAGAGGAGGATGTAGAAATAAGGTCTCAATATTAAGAGAGGAATTTGATAGAGCTGTTCGGAATCTTAAAATAAATAAAGCGCCAGGGATAGACGATATTCCCGCAGAATTAATAAAATATGCAAGTCAGAAAACTTTAGACAGATTATATGAACTAGTAAAAGTAATATGTGATACAGGTGAGGTTCCAATAGATTTTGAAAAAAATATTATCCCAATCCCAAAAAGTCAGGAGCTGATAGGTGTGAGAATTTTAGAACGGTTAGTTTAACTTCTCATGCTTCCAAAATACTAACAATAATAATTAAAAATAGAGTAGAAGCTTTGACAGAATTATTTAGGCGAAGACCAATATGGTTTTCGTAAAGACAGAGGGACTAGAGAACCGATACTAATGATTAGGGTAATTATCGAAAAAGGTTACAAAAAATAAAAGACTCATTTCGCATTTGTAGATTTAGAAAAAGCATTTGATAGGGTTAATTGGATTGTTATGTTCAGGGTTTTGCAAAAAATAGGAATCTCTCATAGGGATAGAAAAATTATTTACAGTCTATATAAAAACCAAAACGTAGTAATTAGATTTGATGACATAGAAAAGGAAGCTAAGATTAGAAATGGTGTTAGACAGGGCTGTATACTGTCTCCCTTGATTTTTAATGTTTATATTGAGGAAGCTTTAAACTTAGCTAGAGAGAGAAAAGAGATGTGTATTAGTGTACAGGGACACAAAATAGACATGTTACGTTTTGCAGATGATATAGCCATTATAGCAGAGTCTAGAAAAGAGTTAGGAGAGTTTTTAAATATTTTAGATGAGATACTACGGAGTAACTATAGTATGAGAATTAACTCAGTAAAGACAAAGATAATGACAAGTGAGTTACAGCCTAGTTCCAAACCAAAATTAAAAATAGGTAATACCGAGTTAGAGGAGGTAGATACATTTTGCTATTTAGGTAGTATAATTACAAAGGATGGGCGTAGCAGAAAGGGATATAGTAGCTAGAAAAATGTTTTTAAAAAAGAAAAACTTACTACTAGCTAATAGTATTAGTTTAGATATTACAAAAAGTTTCTTAAAGTCGTACGTATGGAGCGTTCTACTATACGGTAGTGAGACTTGGACAATTAAAGAAGTAGATAAGAAAAAGATAGAAGCTTTTGAAACTTGGTGTTATAGGAGAATGTTAAAGATTAGTTGGACAGATAGAGTAACAAACGAGGAAGTTTATAGCAGGATAGGTGGGGATCCCTGTATGTGGAAACAATTGAAGGTCAGGAGAGATAGAATGATAGGGCACCAGTTAAGACATGAGGGACTATTTAATAAAGTTTTAGATTATAGACTACCAAATAAAAATAGAGTAGGAAGGCCTAGTCAAAGCTATATTAGTCAAATTATTAGAGATTTAGGTTGTGAAGGGTATGTAGACCTTTTTAGACTAGCTCAGAATAGAAAAGAATTTAGAGCTGCGTCAAACCGACTTTAAGTAAGTTTGAAAACAAAACAAAAAAACATAAAAATCAGTTAACTAAATGTCACCAGGACATAACTCACAATTAGTTAGCGGTCTGGCATGTTGGTAGCGTTTCGTTGCTTAAGCCTTACCATAACATATAATTTCAACACTTTTCCTTTTTGAAGCGGATAACCAGGTTATATTTCATTTCCTTATAAATGGTAATCATGTAAACATGTTAGAGTTCTTTAACAACCATCAGGTTGCTAATATCTATGTAGAGCCAGGTGGATAGGAAAAAGATAGAAGGATATAGGAAGACCTAGACCAAACTATATAAGTCAAATTATTAGAAATTTAAGTTGTGAAGGGTATGTAGAGCTTTTTAGATTAGCACAGAATAGAAAAGTTAGAGCTGCGTCAAATTGACCTTAAGTAAGGTCAAAAACAAAATGATGATGATGACAAAAATTAAGGATGTTTTCATTGCGCATGCTCAGAAGTAAAATAAGAGAAAACTCTATTAAAGGAATGTCAAAAAAAACATTGCAATAACTCTCAAGTGAATGTTTTTTGCCTTTTAAAATTTTGTTAAGTTTTCTGGTCCAAGTTTGCATATGAAACACTACATATAGAAATATAAATATTTTTAAAATTTCATGCGTTTCGCAAATCAAATACTACAACACTATTTGTAGCAATGTTAACTTTTAATATTTTCTTTACATATGGTTTGTGACACACCTGAGGTATAATATTTGAACAAATTTCTACGCATTTTGAGAATAAACTATTGTAATTTGTAACTGGATACAGGAGTTTTTGGCCCATATGACAAACAGTTTATAAAAATTGATGCATCTTGAATGTCCGCTGGATTCCCTAGTAGATTTTGCCTACAGTTAAAACATTTTTTAATAATTGAAAGCAGCCTTTTTGCAAAGTATCATGCAATATAAGCATGTGTACCACTTTTAAATACAGATGATTGAATTTCCTGAAAGGGAACTACGAATATTGGGAGTTCTGGCATCACAATATTCGTATCATAACTATTATTCAACAAGTATCCAAGAGCATCTAACTTTTTCATCATATCATCTTCACAGTTTGCATAGTTTGAATATGAATAAGAATTTTTATTGATGACCAATGTTTTAAATGATGACATGAATGAGTGACATGATGGATTAACATGTCTTACACAATGACTTCTTATTGAACCAAAAAAATTCTCAAGAAGATCTTGATGGAATCTTCTTGGCATAATATATCTGAATCCAATCGCCATCAGATGTTCAGTCAAGTAGATGAAACCTTTCAGCATATGAATCCAGTTTTTTAATTTTGGTGGAATATGTTTTTGTTTTTTTGAGTTAAAAGACACCATTGTTTGAAATACTTCAATGGCTTCTTTCCAAAAGGCAACATGACAAGAGCCTTTCTTTACTGCACACCTATAAGCGTTGTAGTTATCTGGAAACAGTTTCGATCGATTTACACCATCAAAAAATCTGTCCATAAAAAGAAATTCTGCAGTTCCCTCAGAAGAAGCTGACATCCCACCGACACCTAAAAATATAAAATAACAGAATTTTGTAATATTCTTTCTTAGCTAAAATAAATTATTAAACTCAGACTAAAAATGTAGCTCTTTTAAACGAATTCAGAAAGAAATCAGTACCTATTATTCTGTAAAATATTTTACCAATCAGTGTGCTAATACTCATAACGTCGAAGCTGTTCCTTTTATTACCAAATGTAATCAAAATCCAAATACCTACTACTTGTAATTTATTTTTGCATTTTAAATTGCAATGTGTAATTGAAAGTAAAAAAAGGTTCTAGGTCATGATTTAAAGAATACATATAAAAAATAGAAAATTCATTAATCGTTATTTTCAGTATTTACATTAAAAATATTTTTTATTGGACTTTGTATGTAGGTGACAAATGTTTAAAAAATACTTTCAATGTATAACAACATAGCAGACCTGGCGTATGATACATCACTACACTGATGTGTGAATAGTAATCCCAGCTAGCAAGAGGACGTCATTTTGACGGCATTTTTTGGTCATGGTTTACGTCATATTGACCTCAAATTCGATGTCATTGTGACGTAAATGTGACGTGAATGTGTCACAGCCCAATGACATCATTCCAGGACGTCAATATCACGTCATTCCAGGATGTTAATATCACGTCATTCCAGAACGTCAATATCACGTTATACCATGACGTCAATAACACGTCACAGCAAAACTAGAATATGACACCGAAAAGACTCCATTTTTAAAGCCAATGCAAATATTCAATATAGTGGAAATCACGAATTCACATCATAGGATGCTGAATTGAAAACAGACATACTTTTCAATGATCTATCGGAGTATACTTAATGCATAAGATTTGAAAGTATGTCGTCATTTTTAATTCACAAAACCTACAACATGAATTCATTCTTTCGTGATATATCTTGAATATTTGTATCAACATTAGAATGATGTCTTTTTATGATGCTATATCCTATGTTCTCACACTTCTATATGGATTGAGCTAAACCATCCATCTATTGTATGCAACCTGCATTTCTCCAAAAATTAAAAGGTCGTGGTACAATAAAGAAAACTCAACGTTAAATGAAATATAAGTATCCAACTGTCTTAAACTTTTTACTTTATTTGTAATACTTCAATAATCTACAAAGTAATCATACAACGATTGTTAGAAACATAAATACACAAATCATTTTTCATTTATAAACTTAAAGCGGGTATTAGGTGTATAACTAAAAATTTAATTGTAATTAGGTTTTATGACTATATTTATTATTTAATTGATCAACGTATGAACTATTGGTAATGATACACAACTTTCACAATCCTCATTTGCAAAAACAATACATTTTGCAATAAGGTTCTTTATGTCCCACAAATAAAATTTTTTTGATAATTGCTGTACAATATAAATATGTAGGTCTTTAGAATCAATAGGGTATAAATACAAACTATTATACGATTTTTATTTATTTATTTATTGAATATTGAATAAAATATACAAAATTGCAAGTACAACTACTGTAAATATTAATATATAAACATAAAATATATAATTTATAATATATGTAATTACATTTAAATAACTACATTTACCAGTATCTTATTCAAATTCAAAGGGCATGATTCATCAAAGATGATTTTCAATCATACCCTTTACACATGAGTAGGTCAAAAAGTTATCACCTAAGTTCTGTTTTTTGAGAGGCAAGTAGGCTATTCCTAATAGAGGAATTCAAAAGCGTTTTTAAGTCAGTTTGGTATAAGGCTAGATATTTGTTACACATTTTCGATACACAATAAGCAAAACAACCTTTAAATTTAGCAGATTTGTGTTTAGGTATACTTAGACTATTTTGGTTGCGCATATCCCGGAAATGAACTGTAAAACATTTGTTATAGGACTCTCAAGAGAAAATATAACATTTTTCAAGGCCCTATACTGATCAGTACACTATCTAATATAATAAAAAGTGCTCTTGATAAAATTATTGTAGTATGTAGTGCTTTAACAAATATGTGCCCATGACAGATTCCATTGCATTAACAAATTTATCAAAAATCTTTGCTACCTCGAATATTGATTTTCTAGACTTTTATGTGCATATTCCGTTATAGACTATTGTTTACAACTAATAACATTCTCGTTCTGAGAAGTTTACTGATCAATTGTTTTCAGTGAGTAAACTTTGGAATAAAATCTTTTTGGAATAGTTTTGTATAATGAACCCTCCTAACAGAATGTGTTTTAATACGGACATAGCTGTTTATGTAGAATATGTAATAATATTATGATTACAAACATTTTCAGTTGTTAGATTCCTATATTAGTGCAATTTTTAAATATGTGGACTTAGTTTTGGAATAACACTTCATATACTTTCAGGTTTTGTTTTATTAAGTGCATATATGCAGTGTTTTTGTAATTAATTTACTTTTATTTTTGTTATTTATAAATCTAGATTTAAGGTCCTAGTTTATTGAACAAAATAAATTTCAAAAGCTTTCTAATGTACACGATGTTAATACATGTAACAAATTAAATTTAGTTTTGTCCTACCATTGAATTTCTGGATGTAAGTTCGGTCCTAATTACTATGGTTGCAGTTTTTATAATGTCATACATGTAAGCATCAGAGAATTGTCATTGGACCAATTAAAAAAATTATCAAAAGTTTTTTATTGAATAATGCTTTTTATTCAATTGAAGAGTATTTGAAGGAAGTGAAGGGTTTACAGTTGCCTCCCTTGGTTTCCTAATTTACAACATTCATAAATGGTTTTTATATGGAACTAAATGCAGTTCACTTATGTGACCAACACACGTTTTATAATAAATAAATAAACAACAGTTTTTCGATTTTGATTAATAGTTTTATATATTTATACATTGTGATGTACTTTTGTAATGAAAATTGTACATTATACACTACCATCTTTTAGATGGTTAAAAATACATGTCTATCTATCTATCTATCTATTGTTATTTAAATAATTGCAAATTTAAAATAATATGATGCACTAACTCACCCCGTTGCATACTGCTATAGTATATATATAGAAATTAGCAAAAAACCATAAACATTACTATTTACAATTAAAACATAACCGCACATCTTCTGGGATTGCCTTTAGCCTACTCAATCAAAATAATACCACACAGTAACACATTTGGCATTGTCACATTGAATCATTGGTCGCCCATCGTCTATCTTTTTACAGTGACACCAGAAAGATACATGTGCTAAACCAATTTTCTCAGTAAAATATTGTCCCAGAAGTTCTGGTTTAATAACAAAGTTATAAAAATTTAAAGCTTTTGTCAAATTTGTTTTGAAGAAAATGTCATCATAAAAAACTTTTGGCATATAAACTTTCTTTGGACCAAATGATAAAATCACAATATTTCATTTCTGTAACAAACATTTGACACTGAATTTGATAATAGTATGGGTGATTTTGATCCAAAACAACGTTGTCCTCGATAACTACTAAACATGTGTTTTTTCTTAAGGCAAAGTCTATTATTCTCATATCACGCAGTAAATATGGATACTTTACTTCAACTACCCCACGTCTTCAACAGTTACATGAAACTAGGGCATCAAGAGATGCACCGAGTTCGGGGTGAATTTTTGAAATAAAAAAGCCATTTTTTTAACTCCAATCCCTCATGTTTATTTTTTTCTTTTGCAAAATAGGCATCCAAAGCATCCATTTTTATGTTTTAGGCCATAATCAGTTGGTTTTGAACTAAAGAAAGTGTTCTGAGGATAGCATATTCCTTTTAACAAACTTAGTGAAGGTTTTTTTGTAGATGATCGACAAACAGCTTTAAAGCATGATGCAGTTATTCGTCCAGCTCTTTGTTTGAACCATGTGACATTCATGAATTGTCCTTGTGTAGACTTTTCTACTGCCATAACTTCTTCGGACGTAACGTGCAGATTTATATGTTGAACAATAGAAACAAGTTTGGTAATCTTTGTTTAAATTGTTTTTGTCAAACAGTGATTGTAGAGTCACAGGCAAATTAGTTACATCGTTTTTGTCAATGTATGAGACCAAGGGCTTGATCAGCCTTGTAATAGCTGATGACACCCCAATACTTTCAAATTTCTCCAACTGTTCAGATATAATCTTTGTAGGTAATAAGTTCCTTGCAGCTTTTATTGAGTTATTTAGTTGAGTACCTAAAATTTTAATATTGTCATGTGTTATTCTAATTTCTAAATTTAACAATTTCCTATTAAACGATTCATGAAATTTTAAAATTAAGTTTCTGGTTTTACTTGAATGACAGATCAAAAGATTCTCTATACATTTTAATGATGTAGTAATGTTTTAGGTTGTAGATTATTGGTACGGCACGTGAAAAAAAAATACGTCGATTCTTAATAGCAGCAAGCTTCGTTGTTAGTTTAGCCCAATCTTTGAGAATTGTAACAGCCTCATTTCCGAATGTCCTCATACTACAATAAAATTTTCTCTAATATTAAAAGGAACAACATGAAGAAGATCGCAAATCTAAAAATGATGGAAACTAACAAAATTTCGATTCCCAAAAGTTGGTTTGTGAACCTTTCCACGGTCAGTATCCCAATAGATATTCAGAATTTTATGGCGCTAGGCTCTAAGTTTAGTGTGAGTCCCACACCTAAAGACATTAATTTTCCAAAATTATTGGCCGATGTTGAATCCATAATTTCTACCGCTAATATAGAACATAGTAATATCCTATTAGCCAAAACAACTAATGCAATAACAAATTTCGTCCACACTCCTTTCAAATCTATTAACCAAAACAAAAAACTACTCATCAAATTTTCTATATTTATGAAATCACATAATAATTTGATTGTAACTAAATCTGACAAAGGTAATATATCAGTAATATTAGAAAAAAAGCAATATCACAAACTAGCCATTGATATCATATATGATAAAATATACTACAATCCTCTTAATAGAGGCCCTACAAGTACAATACAACAAAAATCCAATAAACCAATATCAGACTTAAAGAAAAATAACAACATTAACGCAGATGAAGCCAAACGACTAATGATTTATAATGCTACCGCTCCTAAATTCTACAGATTTCCAAAAATTCATAAACCGACTCTCTCTTTCCGTCCCATAATTTCTTCTATATGTGCACCAAACTGCAAAATTTCTGAACTAATCACAAATATACTCACCAAATCATATGATACTAACAATCGCTATTATTTTCTTGACTCTTTCCATTTTGCTTCTTTTATAAATGATTTTTAAGTTCCAACTAATCACGTAATCATTAGTCTAGATGTGATTTCCCTTTTTAGCAATATACCTGTCGAATTAGTTAAACTTAGTATAACAACCCGATGGCATACTATACAAACAAATTGCAGTATAACCAAAGCAAAATTCTTAAATTTAATCGACTTTCTTTTTGATACCGCATATTTCTCTTTTGATAATAAATTTTATAAGCAAATACTTCGTACCCCTATGGGATCCAGTGTTTCACCTATGTTAGCACAATACGTTATGGCTGACCTACTAGACAATTGCATCCTTAAACTTAATTTTGATCCTTCCTTCATTAAAAATATGTAGATAATCTAATCTGTTGTATTCCTTCTGGTAGTGAAGATCATGTACTTCAAATCTTCAACAGTTACCATCCTACCATCCAATTTACAATTGAAAAAGAAATTAATGGCACCATCTCGTTTTTAGATACTCTTATCATCAATAAAGACAATATCCTCATTACAGATTGGTATAGAAAAAATAGCTCTTCTGGTCGATATCTAAACTATCATTTGTTTCATCCAACCAGTGTGAAAATTAATCTTGTCTTAGGCTTAAAGAAAAGGATAGAACTTCTTTCACATCGCACCCTAAACAGCAAAAACTTTTTTATTTTAAGAAACCTTCTTTCCAGAAGACGTGCAGGAAACGTGCCTTTTTGCCTTTGAACTTCCAGGAGAGTGGTTTGGTTTAGGTATCGTATCATATCTTTATCTTTATTTATGTAGATTTCCTTGCCTTATCTGATTGTCGCCCCTATAAACCTGTTCCTGCCATTTCCCTACATAGGTAGAAGATAAATTTGAAGCAACCTGACCGAACCGCAGTCCACGCCGGAGCACCATCTTTATCCGGAAGGGAGCCCTGAGATAGCTAGCCGGAGCAATCCCGAAGGACGCTATGCGCACCATCTGTAAATAATCTGGAAGGGGGCCCCTAGCAACCCTGAAGGAAGCCTCCTGTGAGACGCTTATATATTCATGTGAGTACTCGATTTTTATATACTGTTTTATGAATTTGATATATTTCGTCATTACGTGTAATAATTTGCATATTGTGTGACGTCATTGGCAGAGGGGCGCGCTAACTTCCGTATTATAGATTAGCGTTACCAACTGCCGTTGCGTCGCATATACCGCGTCGACGGTTATGTAACAGAAACCCTAAAATGTAAGAACGTATTTCGACCACTATGTGGTCATCATCAGTAGGAAATCTGTAATTAAATAATAATTAACTGTTGTTCTGGAACACTTCAGAGGATTTTCTCCTCACCACTTAGGCTGAAGTGAACCTTCCCAACATACAATTTACTATAATGTTGCTTTAAACACTATCGAGGATATTCTCCTCACCCGCAGGCTGGTGTTATTCACAACAAACAAGTGAATTGTGACATTATAACTTAAATCTACTTAATTTATACTAATTCTAAATCTACTGAAGCAGAACCAATTTAATCTTGCTTTCTCATTGGATGTTGACCAATAGGAAAGCAAAGCAGATGTCTATTGGCCCTTTATCGGTGTTTAAGAGGATCCTTTATGTTTAACAATTTTAATCGATTCATAGGCATTTAAGGAAAAACGTTGTGCTTTTAACAATTTAACATTTTCTAGTTTAACAGGGTGGCTGGTTTCAAATATATGTTTGGCGACCTGAGACCTTTCGTATTTACCATATTTGAAGTGAGCAATGTGCTCTTTAAATCTTGTTGTTATATTCCTCTTGGTCTGACCAATATATTTTGAAAACACCCTGGCCCTGCACAACTAATTTCATAAATCCCCGACTTTTGCAATTTTTTCACCTTGTCTTTTGGATTACCTAGCAAATCTTTAATTTTATTTGTATTAGTGAAAGCAATTTTGAAATTGATCTGTTTGAATATTTGAATATTTTATTGGTCAGACCAAGAGGAATATAACAACAAGATTTAAAGAGCACATTGCTCACTTCAAATATGGTAAATACGAAAGGTCTCAGGTCGCCAAACATATATTTGAAACCAGCCACCCCGTTAAACTAGAAAATGTTAAATTGTTAAAAGCGGTACCAACGTTTTCCTCCTTAAATGCCTATGAATCGATAAAAATTGTTAAACATAAAGGACCCCTCTTAAACACCGATAAAGGGCCAATAGAGCCATCTGCTTTGCTTTCCCTATTGGTCAACATCCAATGAGAAAGCAAGATTAAATTGGTTCTGCTTCAGTAGATTTAGAATTAGTATAAATTAAGTAGATTTAAGTTATAATGTCACAATTCACTTGTTTGTTGTGAATAACACCAGCCTGCGGGTGAGGAGAATATCCTCGATAGTGTTTAAAGCAACAATATAGTAAATTGTATGTTGGGAAGGTTCACTTCAGCCTAAGTGGTGAGGAGAAAATCCTCTGAAGTGTTCCAGAACAACAGTTAATTATTATTTAATTACAGATTTCCTACTGATGATGACCACATAGTGGTCGAAATACGTATGTCATTTTAAATATTTTTTGTGGTAAGGGTTTTTCATTTTATTCGTTAAAATAGTTTCATGCTTCTTATATTTAAGATTAGACTCTAGATCGTAAGTAAACATTTTAATTACATCTTGTAATTATACATATTTGCAGTTTCCTGAAGAAGAAAATAAAATTTTCAAAAGCTCGAATCGATCAAAAAGGAGTTCTTAATTTGTCCTAATTGACTACAACCCCGACAACCAATTCCTAAATATATATATATATATATATATATATATATATATATATTGCTGTGATCCCACCAAAATCCGGGTACTCCGCTTTTCGAATCGAGCCCCTACGAATTGGATGTCCAGAATGCTGTGAATCCTACGAAAAGCTATTCATTACTTTAACTGTGTTGGTCCATTGACTTTCTTCTGTTAATCGCCTCGGCTGCTCCCCTAGATAACTTTCATCCTCATTCATAAAAAAAAAAACAAACACATTCCTACCACAAACATCAACATTAACTCTATTTACATCAATATTCAGAATACATTAAAATTTCAAATTTTATTTCAGCATAAAATTCAGTTTTAAAAAGAATTTCAAGATTAATTTTATTATCATTTTAATGTGCATCCAGAATTAAAGTCCTTGTAGGATGCCTACTAATTAATATAACAATATATGCAGACCGGAGTCTGAGTACAAAGGGAGCATCTACCACCCCTTTACGTTAATTAACCAGGTTCGTCTAATTGAGCTCAAAGACATACCCAAATTTTCATCATAATCCAGAACATCAATACTAAATACCCTTTCTACTTAAACAAGCAAATTTCACCTTAACATTAAAATTTTATGGTTAGTACAATTTCACTAATGTCCATTTAAAGTAAATCAATTATAAAGTAATTCAACACACACAAAAATCTCAAAGTTCAAACAAAATAGTATAATTTACCTGAAGGTTACTTGCACTCGTAGCTTCAATGTACATCGTCCCTTTTGTTAATCACACCATTCCAACTGGGTTATATTTACGGCTTCTGATTCTCAACGCTTAAAAAATTTACTCCATCACCATTTATTTAAAGTTGTTTCAGGGCTTTTCCGGAACTAATCTGTGTATATCTGACCCTAGTCTTGTGGATCCAGACACGTTTATGCACCATTTAATTATTAATACCCCGAAAATAACAAAGAAATTCATACTTCTTTCACCAATATACGCCAAAACTGCCTACTTTTGTGTATATATTTGTCGTTGTAAATTTTTACCAATTGGTACAGTGATACTAAACTTTATTACCTTGTATCTTCTTTTCTAAGTGCACTAACGTACATTCATTGTAGCACGTAAAGAACAAGCTGTTTTAAATCACATAATATTCGAGCAAACTGTTTAAATTATTTAATATTAAAACCGGAAAACTAAAAAGCACTGTTTAACGCGTTCAATCAAGTCGAAGATCTAAGAGAGCTTCTTTATATTCACCTCGGTATATATAGCGGTTAGCCTGTCTGTCGGTCTGTTCCCCAAAACGGCCAGTTTCTAGAATTTCGTCATTCTCGTTTCCCATTCCGTAGCTCGCGCGTCGGTTTTTACGAATTTTGCACTCGCCAGTTGAAAATCTCAGAAATTCTCACACGGCACGCAAACATGTCCGAGAATAACTAATTAATTTTGTACAGAAATTGTTGTTTCTACCTCTGATATTTGCATCTTATTTTCAACCAATCGTGACCCTCGTGACGTTGCTCAAATCCCGCCTTTTACTATATGTGTCTTTGCTTGACGCATTTTCTCTTTCCTTTTCTAACCTGTTCGTATTGGTGCAAATTGATATTCTTTATTATCGATTATTTTCAGTCCATGTGGACTATCTGGGTTAAATAACCCCGTATCGCGCCTTCCCGTGAATATTAAGCCCCGGTTTCTCCAAGATTCTTTGAAACCATTTGTTATCTACAAAATTTTCGCCGTACGTGACATTTAAACTACGCAGGTGTTCAAACATAATATTAATTCTCAGAGCTTTATTTTCTGGTATTTTAATCTTGGATTTTCACAGGCTTTTATGCTTATTATTAATAATGGTTTAATTAACTCCAATTAAAATTGACTTCTATCCTTTCATTTTTAGCGAATACAAATTAAATATTAATTATTATGTGTACACTTTGTTTAATACCGGTTACTTAAAATAGGGTTAATTAATATAAATTTTGCACGTAATTTCCATTTGTTTCTTTATTAGGAATAATTAAATTACACGTAGAGCTTTTAATACTGTTTCTTTTGATATAAAGCGTCTTGTACATGATTTAAATCTCTTATTTTTACTGAAACGAATGAATTTTTATTCTCCACGGTGTTTTAATAAAGCGTATTATCAAATAAAATTCCTTATACCTGGTGATTAAAATTATTTTATGTAATTCATTAATTTTCTACCCTGGTCTAAATATGAGTAATATATATATATATATATATATATATATATATATATAAAAGGTTCTTGATAATTCTTGAGCGTAGTTAAATTAGAAATATATATATATATATATATATATATATATATATATATAATTGAAAACCACTAAAAGATATATATATGTATATATATATATATATATATATATATATACTTTTGTGGTATAACGACCTTGCAGTTATAAAATATAATATATATAATAACAGGCTTTTAGGTCTGCTGGTTAATTAAGTGTACTCTTTATTATAAATCTAAGCTTTGTAACATATAAATTTTCGGTAAATTTGTTCATTGACCTTAGCGCGGTGTATCTGTTATTTTAGTTGTTATCTAACAACATTTATATAATTCATTCAGTCATTATTGCATATTTAATAACCAATAAACTCACAAAGCACATTTTAATCCTAATTACAATTAAAATATATAAGGTTATCATAAAGTAAGGGATATATTTTAAATTATGATAACTTTTTAACAAATTAAGTTAATAACAAGAAATAAATGAAATCTAATTGCTTAGGAAATGGGATTTAGTATGCCCAAAACAGGTTACGGCAATTGCTCAATATGACCTCCATTTTGTTGTTGTAAGATCACCATCCTTACCTCCAAATTGTACACAGCATTTCGTAACATTTCTGGTTGAATTGTACCAATTTGCTCCGTAATACTGTCTTTTAATTCTTGTAGCGTAGTTGGTCGTCTTCTAAACACTAAACTTTTTAAATAACCCCACAGCCAGTAATCCGCTGGGTTTAGATCAGGTGATCTTGGTGGCCATGAATTTACGAAATGTCTGCTTAACACGCGATCTTGAAAACGTTGGTTAACAATTCTTTGACTGGTCGAAAATGTGCGGGGGTGCTCCATCCTGCATAAAAATGATGTTTTCAATTTCCGTAGTGCTCGTTTTGCAGCTGTGGAATAACATAATTTTGTAACATTTGCAAGTATCGTTCACCATTTACAGTTACAGATACGGCTTGTCCATTCTGCATTTCGTCGTAGAAATACGAACCAATAATAAAATCAGCTGTAAAACCGCACCAAACGGTGACTTTCTTGTCATGAAGACCTTTTTGTTGCGGATTTTCTGCAGACCAGATTCTACAGTTTTGAGTATTGACTCCACCATTCAGAGTAAAATGTGCCTCATCTGTCCATAAAATACGGGATAACTATTCGGGTTCAATTTCCATCTGAGCCATTACTCGCAAAGAAAAATCGTACCTAGTAGCCAAATCTGCGTCCTTTAATTCAAACAGCATTTTCAGTTTATATGGATACATGTTTAGAATTTTGCGTAAAATTTTCCAAACCGTGGTATACGGCATTTGCAATCGCTTGGATATCGCATTTGCACTGCTGATTGCGAGTGAATTGCTTCTGGCTATGTCTTGATTTTCATGAAGAACCTCTGCAACTTGGACATCGCTAATTATTGGTCTTCCTGATCTTGGTAAGTCAGTTACAGACCCTGTTCTTTCAAATTTTTGTATCAAATTGCGGTACGCTTTCATTCGACAGGGTCCCGCTCTCAAACCCATTCTCGTGCGAAATCTTCGTAATCCAGCGGTGTAATTTCTGCCGGATTCATAATAGCACTGAACTAAACCAATTCTTGTTTGTAAATCCATGTTATTACAGTTGAGTCGTTTGAACTCAACGTTTACTTGAGTTTTAATTTCAAAATAAAACTTCAAATTGAACAATTTCGTTTTGACACTAGTGTCAACAATTGTTATGACAACGCTTTTGTTTCTCATAGATACGGTAAAATCCCATTCATTAAGCAACTAGATTTCGTTTATTTTATGTTACTAACTTAATTTATTAAAAAGTTGTAATGATTTAAAATATATCCCTTACTTTATGATAACCTAGTACATACTACATATTCCTTTTTGATAACATTTATATATACAAACTTGTTAACGTGTTCCTACATCTTAAAGTATCTAAGATTTTAAATTGTTCTTACGATTGGCGATCGGTTGTCACTTTTCGTTTCGTAGTTGAACTGGAAGGTTGCTCCGTGTTGAAAACATTCAACATGTGCAGGAAAGTCAAGTTTTCCTGGCGAAGACGTCGTAAAAGACGAGTAGACTGTTAAAAGTTGTCCATGACAACTATTGTAGTAATGTAGTGTACAAATCCCTTGGCGAACGGTTTGTATAAATAAGTTAGCATACGAAATTAATTATTTTATTATAGTGCAACTCTGATCCCGTGCAACTTTGATTCCGTACAACTATGCAACCACGAAATAATCAAACTTTGAATTTTAAAATTTCTGTAATTCTGGAGATATGGATGGTCTTGTAATAATTTTGAAGTGATTTCACGTAATTTCTATGCAGTCTTAGATGTACGAAAATATTTTATTTGGTATGATTTAGTTCAACTTATGGAACTCGTTTAGGAGGCAAGGCTGTAAACTACTGTGATCCACATGTGGCCGACGTCGCTTGTAACCAGCGTGTTCTACTGATGCACAGGTCGTTTCAAGGTTACAGTCATTGCCGCTGTCGGTAAGAAAGTATTAGTTTATAAAGTGATGCTGACGTTACAAAGTCCATTGCGTAAATTTTGCATGCAATGATATGCTTTTGAAACTTGTTTTACATTACGTTGCTGTATGCAACTTATTATGACTTGTATAAATGTCTTGTCAATTAATTTTCAAAAATCCTTTTGTAAAGTATAAAGTACAATGAGTACCATAACCTATTTCTAATTAATAGTGTGTTCAACTTAAAATATCATATCTCACCGATTGTACAGGTGTGGATATACCTCGTCAGTTATCTTGTTTATGACAAATTGAAATATTAATATGTTAAATTAGAACACTTGAAAGCTATATGAAGTAAATTGGAATTTAAAGTAATCTGTCAATTTTTTGATTTTTGCCAAAAGTTTAATAAGGAATATTTAAACATTGTGAGGTCGCGTAGCGCTACAATGACTATCTTATAAAAATATAAAATGTCCATAATTAAATTTCTGACTTACAAATCATTTTCATAAGAATTGAATTTTTTTAGTAATGTTATTTATCATAATGTTATTTACTTTTCTTTAAAGAGAATACAGAATTATTTTTATTGGACTTCAGTTCATTTTTCAATAATATTAAATTCTCCAAATTTTGTACGGTGTTTACAAAGTAAACATCCGAAAAAGCATCAAGATAGTAGAGACAATTGAACTTAATTCAAAGATACTATATTCATATTGATCCGTATTATATATATATATATATATATATATATATTACTCATATTTAGACCAGGGTAGAAAATTAAATAATCAAATCAAATAATTTTAATTACCGTGTATAAGGAATTTCATTAAATAATACGCTTTATTAAAACCTTGAAGCATAAATAAACTCGGTCGTTTCAGTAAAATAAGAAATTTAAATTATCTATAAGACGCTTTACATCAAAAGAAGCAGTATTGAAAAGCGCAGTGGATAATTTAATTATTCCTAAACAAATGGAAATTACGTGCAAAGTTTATATTAATTAACCCTATTTTAAGTAACCGGTAGTAAAACAAAGTGTACATATAATAATTAATAGTTAAGTTGTATTCGCTAAAAATGAAAAGGATAGAAATCAATTTAAGTGGAGTTAATTAAACCGTTAATAACATATAATATAAGCATAGAAACTTGTAAAACCCAAGATTAAAATACCACGGAATAAGGCTCTGAGAATTAATATTATATTTTGAACACCTGCGTGTTTTTAAAAGGCAATTTCAAGTTAATTTGTTTGGATAAACATGTTGATTCTAAGGATATTGAAACGATCAGATGCTTTAGCAGGAAATACAGAACACCTGCGTATTTTTAAAAAGCTCATTCTGCGTAAATTTGGCAAATAATTAATGTTTCAAAGAATCTTGGAGAAACCGGGACTTAGTATTTACGAGAATGTGCGATACGGGTTTATTAAACCCAGATAACAGTCCGCGTGGACTAAAATATAATCGATAATAAAGAATATAAATTTGCACCAATACGAACAGGTTAGAAAAGGAAAGAGAAAATGCGTCAAGCAAAGACACATATTGTAAAAGGGCGGGATTTAAGCAACGTCAAGGGGTTGCGATTGGTTAAAAATAGGATGCATATATCAGAGGTAGAACAACAATTTCTGTATAAAAGTAATTAGTTTTTCTCGGACAACTTAGCGGGCCGTGTTGAAATTTTCTGAGATCTCAATGGGTGGGTACTAAATTCATAAAAATCGACGTGCAGGCTACAGACTGGGAACGTAGAATGAGGAATTCGTTGGAATTACCGTTTTAGGGAACAAAGCGACGTGTCGGCTATTCGCTATATATACAGGCGGGAATATGTGTTTTCTCTTAGACTCTTAGACTTTCGACGATTCGATGCGTTAAAAGCTCGTGCATCCGCGACTTGATATTAAACAGTGCATTTTAGTTTGATTAAATAATTTAAAGTGTGCTAGTATATTTTAGTGACTCAAAATAATTGGTTATTTTACGTGCTAACATGAATGTACTTCAGTGCACTTAGATACAAGGTAATAAAAGTTTATTATCACGGTACCAATTAGTAAAATTTACAACGACAAATGTATACCCAAAAGTAGGCAGTTTTGGCGTATATTGGTAATATTGGTAAAAGGAAGTATGAATTTCTTTGCTATTTTGCGGGGGTGTTAATGACTAAATGGTTCGTAAATGTGTCTGCATCCACTGAACCAGAGGCAGATATACACAGATGAGTTCCGGAAAAGCCTAGAAACAACTTTAAATTAATGGTGATGGAGAACATTTTTAAAGCGTTGACGACTTGAAGCTGTAAATAGAATCCGGTTGGAATGGTGTGATTTACAAAAGGGACGATTACACTGAAGCTACGAGGACAATAACCTTCAGGTAAATTGTACTATTTTGTTTGACATTTTTTGTGTGTATTGAATGACTTTATAATTGGTTTACTTTAAATGGACATTAGTGGAATTTTTCTAACCATAAAAATTTAATTTTAAGATGAAATTTGCTTGTTTAAGTAAAAGGGTATTTTGTTTTGATGTTCGGGAATAGGATGAAACTTTGGGTAGGTCTTTGAGCTCAATTAGACAAACCTGGTTAATTAACGTAAAGGGTGGTAGATGCTCCTTTATACTCAGACTCCGGTCTGCTTATCTTGTTATATTAATTAGTAGGCATCCAACAAGGACTTTAATTTTGGATGCACAGTAAAATGATAATAAAATTAATCCGGAAATTCTTTTTAAAACTGAATTTTATGTTCAAATTTAATTTGAAAATTTAATGTATTCTGAATATTGATGTAAATAGAGTTAACGTTGATGTTTGTGGTAGGAATGTGTTGTTTAATTTTATGATTGAGAATGGAAGTTATCTAGAAGAGCAGCCGAGGCGATTAACAGAAGGAATCAACGGACCAGGTGATTTAAAAGGTTTCACAGCATTCTTGACGCCCAAACTGTGGGGCTCGAATGTTTTTTTTTAAAGGGCCAGTACCTGCAGATAATGAGAAGATTCACAGCAATATATATATATACATATACATATATAGGGTGTCTATGTTGGTAGAAACTATGTTTCAGAGTCACCCCACTCAACATTAGATCTTTGAAGAAGACCAACAGATGTAAGTATGATATGTGTGACTATCAAACTTTGTATTCAAAGTGGTTTATGATAATATAGGTTTCCAAATTTTCCTTTAAGCAAATTCATTTAGTCACTTGCTTTATAAAAAATTTAGGTGGCGTCCTTTATTTTGTTTCTTTCAATTCAAATATACCCACTGACCCAATCTCATGCGACCGTAGGCCAAAAAAACCCAGTTAGCTAAATGTCTTAAGAGTGTTCTTTTACTATAAGCCAATTTCCATCCAAACCTTACCCTGGGCTTGATACAAGTACATAAGAATTCTCGATAGGTAATGTTAATCTACCACAATGTTATTGCGGTATAGATTGATAGAAAAATATAGATAATAGCTTTCGGTTTAAAATAAAACCGAAAGCTTAGATTTATAATAAAGAGTACACTTAATTAACCAGCAGACCTAAAAGCCTGTTATATATATATATATATATATATATATATATATAAAGTAAAAAGGAATTATTGGCAAGTGACTCAAATTCAGCCACGAAGGCATCCTGTCGACGCGTTTCGCCCTAATCAGGTAAAATGACACGAAGACACAAATTGTGAGCTAGGTGATGCTGTACTTCCCATAAGTTGTCTGTGTTAAATTTTACAACTTTGCTACTCCTGTCCTGATGAGCCCCAATTAGGGCGAAACGCGTCGACAGGATGCCTTCGTGGCTGAATTTGAGTCACTTGCCAATAATTCCTTTTTACTTTGTTTAATTTAAGACTCATTAAACCTACTTTTCTCTTATATATATATATATATATATATATATATATATATATATATATATATATGTTTTCTATTTTGTACTTCTTTTTCACACTTAGCTTTAATATACCCTACATTTTATTTCAATCTTAACGTTCCTTTTAGTTGCGAGAAAAAATTCGGTACGCTGTGTTGTACTGCTAGGCCAGACCATATAGAATTACAAGGAAAATCATATATTGGTGTGTTCGTACGGATACACCGAAGTTCTAAACTTAGTATAGACCGGTGTATCATAAATGATACACTTGGCGTTTTAGGCAAGAACTTTAGTGTATCCAAAAGGATACACCTGGCGGTCAGTGTGTTAATAGTGACCGCTTTCTCTTTTAATAATTTCAGTATGTCTACCATAAACGCATGTAATCTTAGTATTTGATTAATTTGTAGTTATTTTTCCCACAAAAGTAAAATATGCAGTACCTGATAATAGTTTTATGTAGAAATGTAAAGAGCTCTGCATTGTAACCAATATGTTGTAGGATGCTTCAGATAGCACTCACTGTGTATCTTTTTTATCCAGTATTACAGTTCTCAAGGCTATTCTTTCCCATAAGTTAATCTGTAAAATACATATGCCAAAATTGCATGATATTTTAGTTATATGATTAGTTGGCGATTATATATTTTTTAAGCATTTACCTCAACTGAAACAACAATCAATCAACCACTTGTTCTTGATGATGCGCGTAAGTAATATTGAACCTATAAAGGTAAACTGTCACATTATTGAATTTCTAATATGGATGCTCCTAACAAAAAAATTATATGGATGATTCAGTTCTTGCCAAAGAGAACATGAAGTAAATGATGTCAATAGTTTCGTGTATATTGGGCCTGATGTTAACATCATTGAAAATGATGTCTTTATGTTATTTTGCAAGTTTAGTTTCCGTTGCTGGAATTCTCACGATTTATTGATGTAAAATGCAACTTTCTGTTTTGAATACAGAACCAACACAACTCTTTTTCAGTGTTTATAGAAATAAGTACAACAGTGAAATTAGTATAGAAGATTTAATTACATAATTAGCAAATTTAGTACAAAATTGTACATCTTGGCATTAAGTGCGTGTATTAAGTCAAGTTACATACTCGAACTACCGAAACCTACTACTCTTGAATCAAACCGCTTTAAGGATCTCAGATTAAGTGGGGCGAGAATATAAAACTCGTTTCTAGTACTAGTTACAGTTGAACAAAATGTACCAAATTAAGGAAAACCTTTAACAATTACAATAATTTAACATTTATATGTAGATTTAGCTTCAAACTTGACGAAAACAGCAATCTAAACTAATAACCTTGTCTTTAGGATGGTTTGAGGTTACCTTTCTTCCAACTTATGGCAAGATTAGTAGGAAACATTTCTATAGACCACTGCATCTGTTTGTAGTTACGAAGTTCGAAGACTGACTGTCGATTAGGGGCTCCTCGCAGTATTTATGAAGCCTCTGACCTCACTTTATCTTGTAGGAAAGTGCAGATCTTGCTGTCTGTAGTTTCTCAATAATCATACAATGTCATACTCTAAGTAATTTTAATTAAGACTGCTTTTATTTCAGTTCATTGTTTCTGCACCTGCAGTATCAGGTTGTGTCTGGAATACAAAGTAGTCGTTTCCATTCTTATTTCTGATATGAACTCTGTTAAAGTTTGTTAATTATATAACTTTCATTTAATACAATGTAACATGATGTTACTAAGACCTAATAATTACATTTATTTTATATATATTTTTATATGGGGATATGTAACTCCTCCCGACTTAAATGAAAATTAAGGATTGTACTTAATTTTTAGAAACTCATTATCCCTAAAGGTTCATTTGTGGTTTCTTTGTCTTTTATTTTTGTTACTTTGATCTTATATCTAATGTACATTTTGTACAATAAGTTTACAGCTAATAACGATACAATGATCAATAAAATTGTCTAGATACTAATATTATCATAGTGTACCTTTGGCACTTTTAAATTGTTCAAATGTTCTTTATAATTGTCAATTAATTTCATTGCGTTGTTGAGATCGTTGAGATCTAAAGGTTCTAGTTGTATCGGCTTCTGAATAATTCCGCTGAGAGTTGTGAGTTTTGAATTGTAGTTCGGGTAGGTTTGCAAATTTCTTCGTCACTGTTGAGTTTTGATATACTAGAATAATTTCACTTTTTAATTTTAAATAACTATCTTTCTTTATGGTGATCACTTTGCTTCCACTTAGGGCTAAATTGTTTTAGTCTTTGTTGCAATCGGCAGTTACTATTACTTCTTGTGGAAATACAGCAATCCATTTGTTTGTTACTTTCTGAATCTTCGTGTCTGTAATTTGTACTGGTTTTGGTACACGATTCTCAATGATTAGAGAATCGTAATAATTGCACTTCGCAAGGGGTATCTGTTTGAACAGCTGTCGTCGTTAATGATTGACATAAGTATTGGTCAGGTGCCACTTCTTTGCATTTCTCATTTGTGAATCCTTACCTAAGTTCATTTAGGGAAAGAAACTTGGTCTTAGGGATAATAATTTGATATTGACTCTAAGTTTTCATAGGAAAAGCAAATAAATGATAATAATTATTAAAAATAATAATAACTATTAAAAATGTAATTTCATGATTCTTTACATAACCTTTTACTATGACTTTTTTTAAATACAAGTATGTTAGATTCTGTTACTTCAAAACGTAATTTACTATGAGTCATGAATGATTTGATTCCTAATAATTCATTCAATAATCCTATAATACATTACGTTCTCGTCTTCTATTATTAAATCCATTGTCTCCTCTTAAGTTTTGGGGATTTCTAAATCTTATTTTGTCTGATAATTGCTCAACGCGTTTATATGCGTATCTAAAGCCATCTCGTCCTACATTTTGATTTTAATTAAACGTACGTTAGGGTCCGGTTCCTCTAATTTAAGTTTGGTTAAAATTAAACTTCTCACATCTTGACATCGCATACCAATTGAATGTGTTCCATTCGTAAATTTAATAAGTTTCTAATTAAGCATTTTATATTGCGTTGGTCGCCGAAATAACGCAATTAATATTTTTTTATAGTCTTCCCAGTCAGTTACGTCGTCTTTACTTGCTGTTAATGTTAAAACTCTGCCCGTTAATTAATTTACTTAGAATTAATCTTAACAGCCACATTCTTTTCAAGTTCTCCTTGTTTGTAAAAACACTTCAGAAATATTTCGCGCGCTAATGAATATCCCTAACAAAGCTTGATTGCCATCGTATGTTGGAATCGAATCTAAATATAACCTTAAGTTTTCTGAGTTCATCTTGTATAATTATTTATTCTCTGGTACCTTAGTCAAGTTTACACTAAAGTTATTATAGAATCACTTACTGCTACTTGGATTGTTTGTAATTATAAACCTCTGCTATAATTACATCAAGTTCAGACTTTCTCTGAATAATTGTTGCAATAATAAATTGTACATAAAATGTACATAGAAATTCTTTCTTTCACATCTTACTTGCTAATATCAATATGCAATTGACAAAAATTTGTAAGGAAAATGAACTATAGGTACTCACAATAATTGGTCGTTAGTTCCATTAGCCTTCCTTTGGTGTTGAATTCGGTCGATTTTGTACTTCATCCAATCGTTGTGTTCTGTGCCAGTGAAGAATTGAAATTCACGGTTACTATTTCTTTGATTTTGCAATTGCTAGTGCCCTTTTGGAATCGTTCCGACTGCGCCAGATAGATTTTGGGTCGTTGGGAGCTTTTTTTTTAAAGTTTTATTTCCAATAACACTTCTATCAAATTTATTTTTAATTGTATAATTACAAAAATTGACTTATTTTCTTTTACAACTTGAGCGTTTATGTTCATTAAATGAGATTTAATTGAAGTTGACAAAAATATAAGTTACTATTTTAACATATCACTAATTAAAATTACAATGAGTAGCTTGAACCACCAACAATGTTAAAGTTATGAAATTCGAAGACTGATTGTCGATTAGGGGCTCCTCATAGTATTTATGAAGCCCCTGGTCTCGCTTCATCTTGTGGGAAAGTACAGATCTTGCTGCCTGCAGTTTCTCGATAATCATACAATGTTTTATTCTAAGTAAATTTAATTAAAACTGCTTTATTGCAGTTCATTCTTTCTGCACCTGCAGTATCAGGTTGCGTCTGGAATACAAAGTAGTCGTTTCCTTTCTTATTTCTTATATGAACTCTGTTAAACTTTAATTATATAATCTTTATTTATTCAATGTAACATACTATTACTAAGACCTAATAATTACATTTATTTTATATGTATTTTAATATGGGGGGATATGTAACTCGCATATACGAAAAACACGTGGTGGTATACATGAATACTAGTTTGTGGCCCTCGTGCACCAAAACTATTGATTTTACAAACAAAATGTTGATACAAAATTGTAGGAAATGATTTCTAAAATTTCTAAAATTAAACTTCTCACATCTTGATCTCGCATACCAATTGATTGTCTTTCATTCGTTGAATAAAAAGGTCAGATGTCACACAGCTGTAACGAATAGAAACGGCCACCAAAGCCAGTGCCGCAGAATATATATTTGTTACAAAGTCTCTAATTAAGCATTTTATATTGCGCTGGTCGCCGAAATACGCAATTAATATTTTTTTATAGTCTTCCCAGTCAGTTGCGTCATCTTTACTTACTATTAATGTTAAAGCTCTTCCCATTAATTTACTTTGAATTAATTATGACAGCCACTTTATTTTCAAGGTCTCCTTGTTTGTAAAAACGCTTCAGAAATGTTTCCCACGGTAATGAATATCCCTAACAAATCTTGATTGCCATCGTATGTTGGAATCGAATCTAAATATAACCTTAAGTTTTCTGAGTTCATCTTGTATAATTATTTATTCTCTGGTACCTTAGTCAAGTTTACACTAAAGTTATTATAGAATCACTTACTGCTGCTTGGATTGTTTGTAATTATAAATTTATGCTATAATTAATTACATCAAGTTTAGACTTTTTCTGAATAATCGTTTCAATAATAATTGTTGCAATAATAAATTGTACCTAAAATGTGTATAAAAATTCTTTCTTTCAAATCTTACTTGCTAATATCAATATGCAAGTGAAAAAAATTGATAAGAAAAATGAACTAAAGGTATTCACAATAATTTGATTGTTAGTTCCATTATCCTTCCTTCTGTGTGGGATTCGGTCGATTTTGTACTTCGACCAATCGTTGTGTTCTGTGCCAGTGAAGAATTGAAATTCACGGTTACTAGTTCTTTGATTTTGGAATTGCTAGAGCCCTTCTGGAATCCGTTCCGCTGCGCCAGATAGATTTTGGGTCGTTAGGAGCTTCTTTTTAAAAAGTTTTATTTCCAATAACACTTCTATCAAATTTATTTTTAATTGTATAATTACAAAAATTGACTTATTTTCTTTTACAACTCAACGTTTATGTTCATTAAACGAGATTTAATTGAAGTTGACAAAAATATTCTAAGTTACTATTTTATTACGTTCATTTTCGGAAATAATTGGTTAGTTCATATACAATAATTTTTAACTCAAAACCCTTTCGCGTTTTTAATATTGTATTGCAATTAGTAATAAATATCCTATATATTTTACTTGATAAATCTTTCTGCTCATTAAAAAAAGATCCTTTCTAAGAATTCCTTAACGTGGAATTTACGCCATAATTGGATAGGCGAGAGCTCTTACCGTACATGATTTTTTGGAATGAGGCGAAAAACTCCGACGAGCTCACCATGTATCCGAATTGCAGTTATTTTAGTCTGCAGCAGAGTTGTTCGAGGCTAAAGCTTTACTTTGATATCGTGGTTTTCGGCATAGGTTTTCTGATTGGAAGTCGTTGTCCGAGTTACTGATTCAACATTTTGAACCCCTGAATTTTACTTATAAGTTTGCTACTACTGACAAAAAAACTTTTAATTTACGTGACCGAGTTGTTAAGGTTTCTCCTACGCCTATGGGCGGATCCGATACTTTTTTCGTACGTTCTACTGTCCTTCCTCCTATTTTTACTCTTGCTCGTCAGGTCGTATGTTTTAATTGTGATAAACTTGGTCATGTTTCGACACGTTGTACTCGTCCTCAAGTACTCCATTGCCATGGTTGCCGACATAAGGGAGTTTCTCGCCGTAACTGTCCGAACTGTCATCCTACTACGAATAGTTCCGCGGATCAGACTTCCAATTCTGTCCTCACCTCTAGGTGCCTAACTTCTTCTACTCACTCTACGTTCTTTTCTGTCCTCACCCAGGTCATCACGCTACCATTATTAAAACCTACCCTTCTTCGGCCAATATAACTTCTAACAAAATTTCTTCCGTTTCTAGTTCTGCCTCCTAGTCTACTTCTTCTGCTCGCCCTACTTATTCACTCTCACCCCAAAATGTGCCTCCACCACCATTACAACCCATGCTTCGAATTGGCGACTTGCAGCTAGCTTTTCAAGAGTTTGTTCCCGCTTTCCTAAACGATTCTACCAAAGAATTTTTTCGTGTCTGCAAGCACAAAGGTCGCTGAAATGACCATAACTTCCACTTCAGTCTGCGAAGGCCCTGTTGAGGTTAGTGAGCCAGTAGCTATAATGCCTGCTGCTGTCGTTGTCCAAGTTTCACCTGATCCTATTTCGTTACCTAATCTTACTCATTTTTTCCATGCTGACAAAATGCTACTTACTTCTGTTCTTTAAACTAAGGTTGGTGACATCTTAGTTGATGTTCTATTATCTAATGCCGACGAACTTCTGCCTGATTTTGCTCCTTTTCCTAAGGTGGATACTTCCACAACCAATGCTGTTTTCTTTCCTAACTGTGATACTTCTAGTCCTGCACATAATGTCAGTGAAATTTTATCTGCTTCTGTCCCTTTCTCTAACGTAACTGAAGTGTGTTCCGCTTGTGTTTCTTTTTGTCAGGTTGGTTCTCGTACAGCCAATACTTTTTCTTTTTCCAACCGTTGATATGATGACAACCCACGATGTTTCCTTTTCTGCCGGTGACCTTATTACCTATCCTAACGATAAACAACATCCTTCTATGACGCGTTTTGAGTTATCTCAACTACCCTTGCCACCTCCTAAGCCTAGTGCTATAACTACTACACCCCCTGTTATTCCTATTTGGCAGAAAGCTGTTCAACCGAGGCAGACTTTATTCTATGCTCCTTCCGAACCTGAGGATATAGGTCGGCGAAACCTTATTGTCCTTGATCTGGTTTCATTTTCCTTCTGGCGGCGCAACAGCCTTAAGCCCAATACCTAGTCCTCGTGCCCCCGATTCTAATGCCGACTTTGCTCTTTCTCGGATTTGATTTTTGGATATTGCGATTTCGGTTTACTTCCCAGTTTTACTGGGGTTTCGTTCGTTTGCTTTCCTTTTTTCTTTCACACGTGCGGGTCCAGAAATAGAATAGTCCCATGGTACGACCTGCCTGTCGTAAGAGGCGACTACAGCGGTCCAACACATACACGCACGCACACTTTATACACGCATAACACATACACACACCCTTCTTACACTCCATACACACACACGCCCGCACACGCCCACACCTACTCATACATAACTACACTGAGATTCTGTTTTATTTTCTTTTGTATGAGTTTAGTTTTTTTTGGGTTTTGTACTTGGTGTTGGTGTTATTCTTTTTGTTTGTTTTTTCTTTTTTCTCGTTCCTTTCGTTCCACCTTCCTCTCCCTATCCTTTTGCCGGCCTTCTTTGCTGTCGGTCCCTATACCGATTGTGTTTCAACCATCCGCTCCTGTGGTAGGTGCTTTCTAGTCCGTCTTTCTTTCTTCGGAAATCACGACTCAGTCGACTGTAGGACTAGTCAACATTTCTCTTTTTCGGTTTTCGTGCGTTGCGATTCTTCGCTACCACAGTTGAGAGTACATCGTTTCCTTTTACCAGCGTTCCTCCTCTCTTCTTCTCGTGCTCCCTTGTTGTCCCTTTTGTTTACTTGAGGCTTGACCTTTGGGTCCTCTTCTGGCTGTACTGCTGGTTTTCTTCCTCGTTCCTTTACTTTTTTTGAGGTCGAAGACCTAACTGTTACTTCACAAGAAATATCCGTCCTCCAACGACTTTTTCAGTGTCGATGCTATTCCATCTTAGTCCTCTTTGATTACGTATTACCCGTCTTCCCTTACTTCTTTCCTTTTTTCTCTCTTCTTCTTTCTCCTTTTCTATTCTTGGCTCTTCAAGCCGGATAGAAGTTTTTTTGTATGTTTTGTTAGGTAATTCTTTTTTTTTTGGTCTCTTTATTTTCGTAACCAATTTTCATTTATTTTAAACGAATTTTTTTTTCTTATTCTTCTCTTTGGGGTTTTTTTGTTGGTCCTACCCACTCCCAATATTTTGTTTCCCAACCTTTTAATTTTGCTGGGGGCGGGGGTTCCTTTTGGAAATAATTGGTTAGTTCATATACAATAATTTTTAACACAAAACCCTTTCGCGTATTTAGAATTGTATTTTACTTGATAAATCTTTCTGCTCATTAAAAAAAAATAAATATCCTTTCTAAGAATTCCTTAACGTGGAATTCACGCTATAGTTAGATAGGCGAGAACGTGTTTCCAAGTATCCAATAATTAATGCTGGCGTGTTTTCCCTTTTGAAGGAATTCGTCGAAATTATTGCAATAAACTCGGGTTTTCCAGTTTTGAAGCTTTAATAACGATATTACTGTGAGCTTTTGTTCTTAGTTAAACAAAGTTAATATTCATTTTGCTTTGTAATCTGCACAAGTAAACACGTGTAGAATGTTTGGTTGTTTCTGTTTTGGTTGAGGCGAATTTCTGGCATGCATTACAGTGTGCTTTCTTCCGGTGGCTTTAAAGCTGTAATGAATGGTCGTCCCTTGTTCTAATGCGAGAACCACCCCAAGGCGGGATCACGCATACCTCTCCTCTGCTCCGTTATTAAACTAGTTTTTATAAACATTTTTATATTGTTAACTAAGGTATATATAAATCTAGATTTTTATTAATAGTAATTTGTATAATAATATTTTTAGAAACATATTTGAAAATGGAAAACCAAAACGCGTCATATGTATTAAATTAAAATGATAGATTGAGCAGTTTAATTTCATTATTGTAACAAACACCACATAACTAAGATAGTGCAAATGACCAAATTCCAAGAAATTTAATTAAAATATATATGTTTAATGCTGTAAATATAGGGTTAATTTAGGGGTAGGTTAAGTCATAGGGGTCGTATAATAAACAAGAGAAACGCCCAAGTAGCAAAAGCATATAATTATAGATATTAAAAGAGTAAATAGGTCATTATAAATATTATTAGTTAAGAGCACACTGTATATAGCAGTACAAACGATTAAAACACATATCCAAGAGTAGCTACTAGCAAAGATTAGAATTTAAAAATATGACAAAACGCATTGAAATTAAATCAGTGAAAAACCTGCATAAATTGGCTAGATAAACATTCAAAAAGTGTGTTTAGATACCATGGTAAACGCACGCAGAAATTATGCATTATTTAAAAGCGTACGTGATCTAAAAGAATCACAGTTGTTCGAAAATCCAATTTATTAGGAAATAAACAAACACCAAATTTATTCAATATAGATTAGAATAAGGCCAACAAACAATACGTGATCGATTTGAACGAAAATTCCTGGGATTTCTGAAGTAGATGTGAGGTATAACATTTAAATTACGTGACCTAGAGCACCGCTTCATGCAATTAAAATACATACAATTGGTAAACTTTCCAAAATAACAAGTGATAATACGCTTAGCCTCGCCTAGCACGTGAAGCCAACGAATCACAAACAAAAGGGGGCCGATCCTATAGATATCTTGACAATTGAATATCGGGTTAGTATACTTTGAAACTGGGCAGTTACTATACTTGAAAGTGCTAAATATTTACGTGAATAGTAAATTAAATTAACAGTGAAATTCTAGAGTGTATAATTGTGCAAAGAGCCGTACTTCTGAGACGGCTCTGAGTTACAATTTTAATTATCATCTTAATTATCATCGTGATTAACATCCGAAAACTACCATTACAATCTTAAATTATAATCAAAATAATGTTACGATTCCTGTTAGAACTTTAAATAACGAGCCATTACGATCAGAAATACAATTTTGGAGAATGCTGCTTGTTCAAGCAAATTGAAGGTAAATATTCTATTGCGGAAATGAAAACCTTTCATTGGAATAACGATTTGGATATTAATTTGGTTGTATATCGTTCTCAATTCTTAGGCTTGCAGAGCCTACTAAACCACTTCAGGTCAGATATTTTGATATGATTTATTTTTAAAACTGTTTTATATATTTTTGATGTTTTATTTTAAAACTGTTTTATCTCAATAATAATTTAAAGTGTAAGGGCCGACAAATTGGGGTTTCTTGTGTAAATTTGTGAAAAGTAATAGACATCTTGAAACGTTTCAATAGGTTTCTAAATGTAATAAAAAGCTTGTTTGCTGGCTTGATTTTCTAAAAATATGACAGATGTAATAATTTAATAGGGGGAGGATATATTCATGGTCAAATTGTAAATATTTAATCATTATACTGTGTATTTAGAATTGCTTTATGTAATTGAATCAGCTAGTCGAGGCAAAAGAAAATTATAAATTAACCTTTTCACAAGTGCTTGAGTAACAGGGGTTAACACAGCAATTTATGTACGCCCAAGCCGTGGTGCGAGTTAACACAGCATATTTATGACATGCCCAAGCCGTGGGGCGAGTATCACAACAAGTTTGGGTACTCATGTGCTATTGTACTTTTTTTTTAAATTATAGGTTTCTTTTTTTGGTATATTTTGTGTTGAGTATGAATGCGTGAGTGTAAATTTCTCTTTATTTCTTTTAGGTCTCCTTAATTCTTTTTTGTTGTATGTATAAAACCCCGCCCACTCGCGATCGAGCCCAGTCATCTTTCTTTTTTTTGGTTTTTTTATAGGTTACGTCAATGTACGTAACAATTTTAACAAATCAATAATTTAAAATTACAACGAGTAGCCTGAACCATCAACACTGTTAAAGCTATGAAGTTCCCAGAGTGACTGTCGATCAGGGGCTCCTCACAGTATCTATGAAGCTCCTGGTCTCGCTTCATTCTGCGGGAAAGTGCAGATCTTGCTGCCTGCAGTTTCTTGTTAATCGTACAATGTCTTATTCTAAGTAAATTTAATTAAGACTGCTTTATTGCAGTTCATTCTTTCTGCATCTGCAGTATCAGGTTGTGTCTGGTATACAAAGTAGTCGTGTCCATTCTTATTTCTGATATGAACTTTGTTAAACTTTAATTATATAACCTTCATTTAATAGAATGTAACATGCTATTACTAAGACCTAATAATTACATTTATTTTATATAAATTTTAATATGGGGGATATGTAACTCGAATAGTAAAATATTTTTCGTAAATATACGAAAAACACGTCATATACATGAATAATAGTTTGCGGCGCTCGTATGCCAAAACTGTTGATTTTACAAAAAAAATGTTGATACAAAATTGTAGGAAATTATCTAGTTAAATTTTGTATATAAATGTTTTTAACTTGAAATGAGTCGGAAAGGAGAGGTTATTATGTATCATTTTTCCAATATGGCGACGGGAGCGGCAAAGGTACGAGGTGACAAAGTTCAAATTCGGAAAGAACAAATCCAAATTTTCAAAACTCCGGGAAAACTTGCCAGGTAACCTCTTTTTTCGAATCAAATGACTACTATAGGCAGATACGCAAGGCAGTCTATTGTACACTGGGATAAAAATATGTAGATTTATATGTTGGAAATAACCGAATCAAGATTACCGAATATAAATGGCATCACAAATGACAATTGTGTACAACGTCTAGGAATTTCAAGCATATCATTTTTCAGAAAATAAATTAATATGTGCGGTACATGTATGTACCGCTGGGCTTTAATGGATTAAGTATACTTTCTAAATAATTAAACGTTGCGTTGGATAGGATAAAAATAGTAAATTGAAAATTATTATATTATAAGTGTTCCGTTAATTAAAGGAAGTGAAGAACAAACAGCTGTAACGTTATGGAAAGGTTCTGATAAGTCGAAGAAAAATATCTGTACAAGGTTTAGCTGTAAACTTGGTTAAACAAATTTTTATACTTAATAAATAAAAAGAAGGAAATGTAGTTAATTATTATTCTCTTGTTTCAATACCGTAACCGCTGTTCGCTTCAATAAAGACACTTTCACCTAAACGAACGTCTTTAACATTAGTATCATAGGTCGGAGGAATCATTTTCTTGTCGGAGTTAGTATGCAAATGATCAGATATGAATGACCGAAAGACGAGGACTAAACCAGAAATACTTTGTATTCATTACGTTCGCTGCCATTGGAATGCATCGTGGCTGCACTATAATTTGTTCTATATACTACAAAACAATCACTTTCACAAGTCATTAATTTTCACAACAAAGAATATTAATTTGTCTATGGTAATTTGTGAGTGTAGTGAATAGTAAAAAAATTGTAGTGCGTTAATTAATAGTGCTTTAGAAATATTTACCACAGGTAAGTTACACCGCTACAGTTGTGCCATGTCATCTCATATGCCATCAGTATTGATTACCGATATTAATTACACTTGAAAATAAACGTGCTTTATTTTGTTTAAAGTTTGTTAAAACGAGGACCTCTTTGATTAAAAATATTGGTGCGGAATTTGGCCGTCATAAAATGAACAAATGTAAGAATACTTGTTAGATTCTACCTAACAACTACCCCAAAATTATGTTTTTATATACTGGGTGTTGGAAAATGATGCATAAAAATTTGGGGAGTTGATGATTTTATAAGAATACAGTGGTGCCTCACCCAACGAACTTGATTCATTCCAGGAGCAAGTTCGTATTGCGAAAAGTTCGTTATGTGAAACGCGTTTTCCTATATAAATACATGCTAAAAAAAATAATTCGTTCTGTAGCATAAAATATGCTAAGATGACATAAAAAAAGATAAATTTTTTGTTATTATTTTTATTTAGATATGTACATACATCTAAAAACATAATTTTTTAAATTTTAAGATAGACTAAGTAGAGTCTACCGAACCTTGCACATCTTCATCCATTTTCTGCTTTTTGGCCGATGGTTTCATGAAAAACCTGTCCAAAGTCGTTTGTTTTTCTCTTTTCTTCAACATCTGCCGGGAATAACGGACAAAAGTATCGGAGTAAAGATCGTTGATCCTGTATGCTTCAGCTGAATCCGGATAGTGGGCATTGGTAAACTCTTGAACTGCTTTCCATTTGACCAGGATGTTCTTGATGTCTACAGTTGGGATTGGTTGATTGTTGATCCTCGTTATCAGATGACGCTTCCCTTTGAGCATTGTCCTGTTGCAGGACCAGAAGTGCTTGAAGCTCTTCAGTTGTCAGCTCTTCTTCGCGTTCCTCAATAAGCTCCTCTACATCCTATTCCTCTACCTCTAATTCCAGCCTTTGGGCCACTGTGATGATGTCCTTCACCACTTCTGTGTCATTAACAACTGCTTCTTCCTGGGTCCACGAAGGCACAAGCATCTTCCAAACAGAAATGAGGGTCCTTTGTGACACTTCTTTTCAGGTCTTCTGTATAAATCGTATTGCCATAAGGATATCAAATTTCTTCTTCCAAAACTTTCGGACAGCCATATTGTCTCCACCAAACTCGCATTCTTCAAACGCCTTATTAAAGAGGGCTCTAGTGTAGAGTTTTTTAAAGTTCGCAATAACTTGCTGATCCATTGGCTGAAGAATGGATGTGGTGTTTGGTGGCAAGTACTGCACCCTGATAAATGGATAATTTTCCTGCAATATTTCCTCTAGGTCTTTTGGGTGAGAAGGGGCATTGTTAAGTATCAGAAGGGCTTTGAGCAGCAGTTCTTTTTCCAGCAAGAATTTCTTCACGGCAGGAGCAAAGGTTTCCAGAATCCATTCGTTGAAGATAACTTGGGTCACCCAGGGTTTTTGATTGGACTTCCAATGGACCGGCAGTTTGAACTTAATAACGTTATTTTGTTTAAAAATTCTTGGATTTTCAGAGTGATAAACCAATAGAGGTTTGATCTTGAGGTCTCCGCTGGTATTAGACGAAAACATTAGGGTAAGTCTGTCCTTCATGGCTTTGTGTCCTGGCAATTTCTTCTCCTCTTTTGTAATGAAGGTTCTGCTCGGCATTCTTTTCCAGAAAAGACCCGTTTCATCGGCATTGAACACTTGTTGTGGGCAGTATCCTTCATCCTTCATACATTTTTGAAAGTTAATAGAGAACTTTTCTGCTTCTTTCTTGTCAGCACTGCCAGCCTCACCATGCATAGTAACGCTGTGGATTCCACACCTTTTTTTAAATCTAAAAAACCACCCCCTGCTGGTTTTAAATTCTTCTTCATTATCTTGATTGCTGCTACTTCCAGGGACGTTTTTCTTTAGATCGTCATAAATTATCTTGGCTTTGTGACAGATAATATCTTTGGTTGTTACGTCACCTTTCACCTGCCTGTCCTTAATCCAAATCGCTAATAGCTTTTCCAATTCCTCGTGGATTTAAGACCTATGTTTTTCATTAAATAGTTTTGATACTCCTTTGGCTACTTTGGCTGATTTGATTGCATCCTTATTTGTCAAAATGGTGAAAATGGTGGTCTTGCTTAGGCCAAACTCTTTGACGAGGTCACACTGTTTTACTCCACATTCACTCTTTCTAATTATTTCCTGTTTCATTTCAACAGAAATTACCTTCCTGCTTTTTTTAGAACCCATGATATAAAAAAATACGTATTGAGTTTAACTTAAAAGGACGACTGCCGTGATACGTGCGTAAATTAAGCGCAGTGTCTAACGACTGCAGTGCCTGCGCGGGAGGATGCAATACATCGGCACCGATCGTGGTTGCTCGGGCGACTTTGTTGTGTGAAGCGAAGTTCGTTGTATGAATCATGAAATGAACGAATAGGAAGTTCGCTGTGTACAGCGTTCGCTGTGCGAGGCGTTCTTTATGCGAGGCACCACTGTAATTAATTAACTTCGTATAACGGTTTTTCAAAAACTTAAAATTACAGTGCCGCTAAAGTTAGATTTTTAATACCAAGTTTTTTAAGTATTTTATTTTCTTGTTAAGCGATTCTTTTCAAATTTAATTCAATTACTACTACTGTTCTTTTGTGTACTTGTTCCAAACTTGAGATACGTGGCTGAAGTTCTCCTTATCTTTATCTTCGTTACAATTACAACGGTCCAGTTACGTAACAAATAACGAAAAATATGTTTTACGGTATGCTTGCAAAATTATATATAAATATATATTATATATATATATATATATATATATATATATATATACAAATATTTTAGGTAATTAATGTTCATTTGGGCTTTGCATAAAAGTCTAAATTATTATTTCATCTTAATCACTGTAATGATATATATATATATATATATATATATATATATATATTGCTATGTATTAACTGGATTTATCGAGCCCCGACGTTGGGCTGTTATATAAATATTGCTATAAACTCCCTCCAGGAACTTAACTGGATTTTGTCTTGAACCGACTTTGTATAGACCAATAAAAAAATTTGATGTGATACCGCCTTGCTCGTTATCATTGGCGTATTCAACTTATAGCTCTTCCTTTATTGTTTAAATTATCAAATTATCAAATCTTTTGACTTCGACTAGCGTTTATTTTTGAATTATAAAATGAAGTTAATTCAATTCTATATAATGAAAACAAATATTATGTACAGGTTTTCGAAAATGATTAAAATACACTTTTCAATTAAATAATGTTGTAAATCTCATTTATCAAAAATCATATACTATTCAATCTATCTAAAGTCACCAAAAAATCTATTGTTTTTATAAAAAAAAAAGCTTGGAACGTCCAAAACCTTTTATCATATGATGCACTTTATACGTATGCAAGTCCTTTGTTTTGTTGACTTCCTCACATTAATTTATATTGAGCAAATTCAATATTCAATATTTAAATTCCAATAAAAAAATAATGTCTTATAACTAAAAATTTAACCTGGTCTATTTTCTTCGCTATTTCCTTCCTGCAATTGACGCATCCATTATCAGCTAATATTTTCCATACTTTATAGCATCTACTAACTCAGAATTATTATATACCCATTCGAAATATGAACCATTGCATTTAAATTATTGTCATCACCCTCTGGACTACCATTATTAAACTTATACTTATGCACCCCAATTTATTGTCGTCTCATTCAGACTTATTACTTCTTATCAATTTCCCCAAACTTAGAATTGGATTATCATCCTCCCCAGACTTGGCTTTTACGCTCACCGGCCTCGAACTTGTATTATTATTCTCCCCAGCCTCGAAATTGGATCATCATTCTCCCCAGACTTAGAATTCGTAGTTTATATTCCCCGGACTTAGACTTGAAATCGTAGTTTATACTCCCCGGACTCGAAGCCGTTTAATCAGCAATCGTAATTTTCATCTTCGTCGCACTTAAACCATAATTTTCACTTGAAATTATTCTTACGTATTACACTAATGTTTCAAAGTGGCGCACCTCGGCCTTTGTTGAGTTGAAAACTGAGTTCATTATCACTGTCCCTGTTAATATATGATTGATCTCCTACTCCGTCAGTAGGTATGGCCTACAAGCTCGTCGCTAATTTTAACCAATCAAATCTTGGCATTTAAAGTAGTTTCTGATGTAATTTTCTCTGCCTTCAAATAATTGTGGCTTGCTCGCAGGTGCCTCGTTATCAAACATGCGGTGTTTTGGCGAATATGATCGCTTTTCCATGTTGTACACAAACAACTGATGCAATTCGACTTTCAATTTTCATATTTGCTTGTTATTTACGCAATTTTATAATCACCTTTCTTTATCGGAATTGTTAACTACTTGTACGCATTTACACTATGCTTCTCGAAGCTTTATTTCTTATCTCCGTATTATCCTAACTGGAATTCTTTTGAATGGGTGTTTAATTACACTTTATTATGTTTACCTATAAATACGCGTGCTTCCACTGAAAAATATCATTATTTGCCTTACCTAAATTAATTAAAACTCTATCCACAGGGGGTTAAATATTTACTATTTACTTTATGCATGTATTCCTTGTTTCTACGCTAAGTATGCGTCTTCGTGTGTCTATATGCGTTGTTTAAAACTACTTATACATTATATACAGGGTGTTGATTGCTTACTATTTAAAAACTATCTCCATTTCTCAATTTTCTATTAAATAAATGCAGTTTTCTGCTTCCTATTATAATTTCTAATTCTTAAACGACCTTTACTATAAAGTACACCCTTAAACAACCCCTTATCGCAGCAATATATATATATATATATATATATATATATATATATATATATATATTGTAATGTCAGAAGGAGCTTCAAGGGTTCTAAGGGTTGTTTTGAGTAGAAGGTAATGTATGCCAAATAAAATAATCCATATATTAGATCCCGTAATTTAAAAATGTATGTTTGCCGTACTTTACATACGCTAAAGTAGTTGAAATGTATGTGCCAAGATGTAGATTAAAATGACTTGATGACGTGATAAAATACACAGTGCTCAAGGTTTTATACTGAGTTATAATTTAATAGGCCATTGAACGTACATTTGCCAACCGAAAACCGGATGCGTCTATGGTTGTCCACTATTAACCACGCAGATCCAGGTTCATATGTGAATTATTTTGGCTTTTATTTATTAGAATCAATTTTTGGACAAACATGTAATCTCAAAATTATAAGTAATAACAGTGTCAAATATGATTGAAAGGTTGTGAAACATTTAGGCCAATGATAGAATATTATGTATAAAATAGGAAAGTGCTAAAGACAAAACTTGAGGTATTTGTGACACGGACTCAGTGATAAAATGTTATTGGATGGTTTTATTTGATATAATATGTAATAGAGTAGGCAGAAAATGTTGTAATTATCACCTAGGATAGTAAACAACGGGAGTTGATTTCGAATTATTTTTGTGTAAAGACGTATTTATGAAACTGCGCTAAATTGTTAAATATTTTTGGAAGAGTAAATAAATGTGTTTGAATTGAAAGAGTTTGATTTATATAAGAAGAGTAAAGAGAAGCATCAGTGTATAGAGAATTAATAGCGGCGACGAATAAAAGTAAATATTGGAATTAGTGCGACAGCGAACCGGCGGAAATTAAGATTGAGATTGAATTGGAACGAGATAATATAGGTAGACGGCATCGGATAGGAATTGTAGAGGTGAAGAATTGAATAGGATTGATTTGGATATGGATTTATATGTAGAGGAGCATTGAGTGGTAAACAGGAACGCAGATAGATTTGGATTGAGTATTAAATAGGAACGAAGACAGATTTGGATTGAGTGGTAAACAGGAACGAGGATAGATTTGGATTGAGTGGTAAACAGGAACGAGAATAGATTTGGATTGAGTGGAAAACAGGAACGAGGATAGATTTGGAAAGAGCGGATTAAAAGCGGAAGTGTACGAGTCAACGAAGAAATTACTACGGAAGAATTAGCGCAGGGGAAGTAAATAAAAAGGGTATTCTAAATTCTAAAATTCGGGTCATTTATTTCAGATTTGGGCGCAACAAAATTAAAGAAAGATACCTGGAGGCTAGACGGAAGTTCAAAGTGATAGTGAAACATTGTGAAGGCGCATACGGTGAAAAGGATTTTGAGCCAGCATTAAGAGAGGCCCGTAACGACGTATAATCCAGGTGAGTTCTGTGTATTATAGCGTCAAAGTCATAAATTTTGTGGTATTAAGTAATTTGGCACAAGGCAACGTTGATCACATAAAATTTGGCATATACAAAAGTATATTCTAAAAAAGGGTACTAAAACAAAAGACAGTGCAGTTTGGTTGGGCATTGCACATCTACTTACCACCAAACCCACGGTAAGTAGGTGGATACCCTGGGAAGAAAGAGTTCATATATTCGAGGCATATTAAAAACAATTTTTTTGATTTAAAAACCAACCAAACGTTGCATAAGTACGGGGCGTGAAATAGATATTTGCACAACATATAAAATCATTAAATTAACAAGAAAGGCACGAATAAAAAGTAAAAAGGGGGGCAGAGAGTGAGAGAGGTAGTATATAAGAATATATATATATATATATATATATATATATATATATTGCTGTGATAAGGGGTTGTTTAGGGTTAAAAGTAAATGATTAAAGTGAGAAACACAAAGTGGTGGCGTTCAGTAGAACGTTTATTACACCAAGTACAGCGCTATCAAATCAATTTATATGACGTAACAATGTAGGGGCGAAAACTACATAGCAATATATATATATATATAATGATGTATCTGTAAACAAACTCTTATGAAAATAATAAAAGCTAATTGACGAATACAAATCGGGCTAATAGTTATATAGCCATTAACAAAACAATAGCTTTAGTATCACAGGGGTATCGCCACGCGAAGGTTTGTTACGTTTGCAAATAAATTTTGCTGCAACATTCCTCAAATCTCAAAGGCCAGAAACACTTGTATAGCCATCTATAGAACCACGATGTAGTTTCGATTTAATTTTTGTACTTCCACGCTTAGTAGTGTTGGTGTTTTATCACCTGATGGCGGTATTATTTACTTTTGCAATAGGACAGAGATTGCTTCGAAATTATATTAGTACAATAGCGTCGATTACTTCATAGGGTTGGAAACTAATTTGCTCTGAAGATGCTCAAGGAAGCTGAAACCGGCCAGTTAGTGGATGTTTCCTCCCCTGTGAAGTAATAAAGCTATTGTTTTGTTAATGGCTATACAACTATTAGCCCGATTTTTATTCTTCAATAAGCTCTTATTATTTTCATAAAAGTTTGTTTACAGATATATCTTATTTTATATATTGTTCTACACAATTTCTTATTGCGGACTGCAAATAACTTGTCTTTTATATATATATATATATATATATATTTTGATATGATAACGCCGATGTAATAAACGTCCAGTTTCCTGCTGAACGCCACCGCTCTGTTTTCTCTAATATTCTAATTTTAATTATGCCACGGCTAGCCCAGTTTAATTCACACAGAGTGCACAACGTTACGATGATCAAATAATTTACCCATTCAAATCTTACCTGTTTGGAATGATAAAACGAAGTCAATCAATATTCGTATAATGAAAGGAAATAATATTTACACTTCACAATTTTGTAATCCCTTAAATAAACCCTTCAATCAATTAATATTATTTGGATCATTTGTCCCAAAATTGTATCTCCCTTTAATTTAATTTAAAAAACACCTTTTACAAAAAAATCTAGAACGTTCAGGACCTTTAACCCTTCTACGTCAATTTCAACGTATTAAATATTTATGTTGATTCCTTACAAATTAGAGAAAAAATATATTTAGTGTTTAAATTTAAATATGAAGTGATTCCTTATACTAGTTTGCCCTGACCTGTGATTTTCTGATGAGTGTTTTCCCCTTTGGTCTGCTGTTGCGTGTGTTGGATCAGCACCCTTTTATTATCTTTAATCGAAAAACAATGCCTTGCTTTGTACTCCTTCACATACGTTGGAACCAATAATTCAGTAATTGTTACTCCTTGTTTCCAAAATTCACCTCGTGCTTTGCTTTATATTTTTCTGGATACACTTTAGACCTCTCCACTTAAATACAAACTGGATTTCTGAATACCACTCAGATCTCTCCTAACTTAGATACACCTTACTTAGATCCACCTCACTTAGAGCCCTACATTATTATAAACATTTAATTTAAATTAATTAACCAATTTCTACTCACGTTTTCAGCAAAACGGCAAAAGCTTTTTCAATTATCTCCAACGTAATTTGTCATCAACTATTATTATACAACACCACTGTTCACAATAACTTAATTTAAAATTTACTTATTTGACGCGTGAATATTCGAGTAAGAGTGATGCAGGTTTGACGTGCTTCAAATTGAGACTGCCTCTCCTTATCAAGTCTGGGCGTTTTATAGTTTTCGCTATCTACATTTTTGATTGGTTTATCAGAGCAGTCGTACAAAGTGTTGTAACCAACCATGTTTTGGACATTCGTAGGGGTTTTCAAGCTGATTCTGACGAAATTATTCTGTACTTGCATACTATGCTTGTATTCCCATTATTTTACAATCTTTGACCGACTGTTTTGTTATTATTATTGGACTTTAATTTAGCTTATGTCTGTTGTTTGTGTAGATAAAGCTTTTTGGAGAATTGAATACATAACTGATGTAATATGAGTGATGTACATCCACGTGTTCCTGTATACGTGTCGTATTTAAAACTTATCTTTGAAAGTGTGTCTCTTATCTAAGCGCTTTATTATTCCTTCTTTATCACATGCGTAATTGCATGAAGACTTACTAGGTTTTATCTTATCTCATGCGTATCTATTTTTTAAACTTATTGAACGCTTCTTGAAGTAGTTTAATTGCATGTATAATTATTTCTCCGCTGAATATATGTTCTTTTATTGAAAGATATGCTTACTGGCATTGATTAAAGTTAATTGCGGTCCTTATACAGGATGTTAAATGTTTGCTATTTGCATAATATGCGAATTATTTATTTTCATGCTAAATAAATGCAGTTTTATTATTCCTATTGCTATTTACATTTACTACGCGACCCTTACGATTCAATACACCCCTAAACAACCCCTTATCATAGCAATATATATATATATATATTGCTATGATAAGAGGGTAGTTTATAGATTAAGTCATAGGGGTCGTAGGATAGATATAAATAACTTCAATTTTGAGAATCAAATAATTCCATCAATTATAAGGAGTAAATCGACTATTCTACAAAAAGTCAATTGCGAGGACACTGTATATAAAGGATATTTGATCTAATGCATGAGAAAGAAGCTCATTCAGTAATAATCCGATACCATTTAATTAGAATATTAATGTGTACGTCGTAGAATATGTTTAAGTATAATTTACGAGTAAAGATAAGGTTTTAGAAGCAACTAATTGCATCAAAATAAATTATCGGGAAACATAGATAAATTGGCATTCCAAATATTTAATAATTACGTCGAAAATATCAACGCATGTATAAGAAAACGCATCCTAGTATGTCACTAAATACGTGACTAAAAAGAATACATTTGTCCAAAGAACCAACATTCTGTAACAAACAAATAAACACCAGGCGGTTCATTATATGATAAGTTGTGGACTTTTAAACGACAAAAGAAATACGTGACAGAATTGCAGTGGATATTTGAAAATTCTAAGAAGATGCTATGATATATTGAATGTAGACGTGAGGAATAGAATGAAAGTACAACAATTAAAACCAGGGAAATTGAGAAATCCCAAGTTCTGCCAGAGATAAGACAAAGTACAAGCCTTGATCAATAAACACGCCAATGGAAACGATTGGTGGCTAGGACTTATAAATACAATTGGAAATGAAGAGAGTTCAGTTCATATTCAATCAAGCACAAACTATACTCAAATGCAGTAGAAATTTACGTGATGAAATTAATTAGTCAAACGTTAAAATTCAAAATAAGTAAATTTTGAAAGTGTAAAAATTGTGCGACAAAAAATAAGGCGATCTACAAATAGACGTAAGTTAAACATAAATTTATTTTTAATATTTAACAAAACAGGGCTTTTGTTGAGACGGCTCTTGTTGAGACAACTTTTGTTGAGACGGCTGTTATTGATGCCAATTTTGTAGATGTCAGTTTCGTTGATGTCATATGTACTAAGTTGATATTTGAGTTTATATGCAAGTCGATGTTCATGTCAAGATCTAAGCCTTAACACAAATCTAAAAATACGTCTGAAAGTGCGATCAAAAAGGCACTCAAAGTTAATTCAAGGAAAAATACCAGAAATCAAAAATGGATAATTCTGGTCAATAACTAGAGCGGACATAGCAGGGGATGCAGACCACAGACACAGTCAGGCAACTCCAGTGTCAGTTCCAGGTTAGCGATTTTTAAACAATTATTATTTAAAGACTGTTTCAAATTTAATATTTGCTATACATTATATATTTGTAAGAGTTATCAAAAAGGTCATTTTAAAATATGCAAACAGGGAAAGCATCTTAGAACGTTCGAAGATACTTGAGAGTAATTAAAAGATATTTTTGCTGGCTTTCAGGAAAGCATAAATTTGGTAAATGTAAATATTCTATACAGGAGAAAATTTTGAGGTTACGCAACATTGTACATATTATCAATTATTATATTGTGTGATTTTGAACTGCTTTATTTAGTATTAGGAAGTCGAGCATTCCGTGCGCTAGTCGTGGTAAACAAATAAAATATAATGTACAAATCGTGGGGCTGATAAGGGATATCACAGTAATCGGTAGCGTAATTGGATAACGCACAGTTCCGGCAAAACTGAGATGCAGGTTCAAATCCTGTCCAAGGCCTTATATTTTCCTTCTTTCAATTACTAGCTCGATTTGAAATGATCATTTGGGCTTTACTTAAAAAGTCTAAGCGGGGTAGAATATATATATATATATATATATACATATATATATATATATATATATATATATATATATATATGTATATATATATATATATATTATTCTACCCCGCTTCTTTATTTACTTTTTATAAACTTAAAAACTGTGCACACCTAATGCACGCCCCTTTCTTGCACCGTTTGGTTGGTTCTTTGATTCAATATTTATTGCAATGCCTCGACTCTATAAAACTCTTAATCTCAGGGTATTCAAACTACTTATAGTGGGTCCCTTTATAAGTAGAGTTGCTAATTCCAAACAACGTGCCACCTTTTGTTTTACTACCAAAATTTCTACTCTACTTTTGTATATGCCAAATTTTCTAATTGGATCAACGTTGCTATGTGCCAAATTAATTTACAACCAAAATTTGTATGACTAAATTTTGACGTATTAAAGAATATGATTTTAAACACTCACGTGGTCTATACTCCGTCGATGCCTCGCTGAATTCTGGCTCAAGATCCTGATCACCGTATACGTCTTCACAAATGATGCTCTCGAATTTCCGTGCAGTGTCCAGGTGTCCTCGAATTTTAGTTGTTCCCCAATATCTGAAATGATTAACCCAAATTTAAAATTTTGAAAATACCGTGTTACAACTTCCCTTGTGCTAATATCCACTTCGAATTCTTGTTTCCTCTATATAACCGTCTGCTTCTCCGTATCTAATCTCCAATCTTCTCGTTTCTTTATCTTTCTGTTCGATGCTCCTTGTAACCTTAAACCACACTCCAATATCCAACTTTTAATCTATATGACCACTCTCGATAACCTTCTAACTTTGAACCACACTCCAATATCCAAACTTCTAATCTTTATAACCACTATCGATAACCTTCTAACTTTGAACACCACTCTCCAAATCCAATTTCTAATCGTCGCACAATCACTAATATTCCCTTTCTACTTCCGATGCTTGTATCTTTTACCACTTTTCAATTAAACTCATTTTAAACAATTACTTTTATTTTTCTTTTCAAAATATCTGAATACAAATTAGCACAGCTCTGAAAACACGTCTTTTACAAAATTGGTTCGAAAATAATCCCTTTGTTTACTCTCTAAGGCGACCATGTTGATTTTCTACTAGCCTACTACCTCTTAACGTTCATAACAAATAAATAAGTTCGTGTCGCACATACCCTAGTCCATGTCTTTTATACAACTTCATAGTCACATTAATTTCTACTATATGTCCTAAATCTTTACATTCCACCAATCACATTTTTCGTTTTTATAACTAATAATTTTGAGTTTACAAATATTATCCAAAGGTTGATTCTATAGAAAATGAAACCAAAATAAAGTGTACTTGACCCTGGATGCATGTTGATAGTGAACATTCACAGGCGCATACGGCTTTTGGACGGCAAATGTACTTTCAAAGGCTTTTTAAAATTCAACTCGGTATAAACCCTTGAGCATTTCACATCTTACTACGCCACTTAGTCATTTTAAAATTGCCTTTTGGCACTTAATTTCAACTACTATATTTGAATGGTATTTTAGTGTACATAAAATACGGCAAACATACATTTTTAAGTATATGTGATTGATTATGTGGATTATTTTTGTTTGGCATATACTATCTTGTACTAAACCACCCTTATAACTCTTAGTAGCTCCCTTAGACATTATAATATATTGGTATGATAACGCTGCACGTTGTTGTAATTATCGTTCAGGTTCCTACTGCCCGCCACCGCTCTGTCTCTCTAAACAACCTAAAATTTAAATATGCCGCGACTAGCTCAGCCTAACTCACACAAAGTGCAATAACGTTACGATAACAAAGAATTTACCTCCTTTTTATCTAATACTTTCCTATTTGAATGAGACAAACGAAATTGACCAAGATTTGTATAATGACAAAGAAAAATATATACACGTCACATCTTAATATGATTCACTATTCGACAAAATAAACTCCTGAATCAAAATAATAATAATATCAATTTGTTTATCCCCAAAATTATATTTCCCTTTAGTTGGTGTAAGCCAGCAAAAATGACACTGCACTATTAGAAACACCTTTGAACGTTCAATAACTTTCCCTTTACGTAAATTTTCACGTATAAAGAGATTTTTGATGATTCTACATAAATATAAAAAATACAGTAAATGTTCAATAAAAAGGAAAATAACGCCTTATGCTATTTAGATAATGTTCTGACCTGTAGTTTTCCTTGCGTGTCTTTTAGTTCTCTGCTACTGTGGGATGTTGACCAGTACCCCTGGATTCTTTTCAGTTGAGTTCACTTGTTGATTTTATAGTACCGCTTGGCCAAACCCCATTCAATGCTTAGAACAATCCGTTTTGTACTCCGATGCAAACCAATGTTTTTATGCAATTTTAAATCGATTTAAATTGGAATTTATTTGCAAATTTAGATTTATGTTTCAATCTAGAGTTTCCCAGATTTTCCCAGAGCCCTAAATTATAAATATTAAAATTATGTTTAATTAATAAGCTTTCACTTACGTTATCCAGTTAACGGCAAAACTTTTCTCGTATATTTTTCACTATTATTTTTAATTTCAAAATTTTCTAGCACCACTTCCACGAAATATAGTTATTTAATTTTTCTATGTTCACTTCTACGTAAATTTTTAATTGGATCTGATGTGAAGCGTGCTCAGGTTAAAGGAAGACAGACGGCTTGTTTATCAAATTTGAGAGATATATAAAACAACGCCTCCATCTGACACCATGGTTATCGGCGTCTTTAGGTCAAAGTTTAAGGGATGCTATAGGATATTTTCAATACTCTGGGCTTTCTCAGGTATGAATTTGATAATAGCTCGTCGAAACAATGCTGTCGGTCAGGTATGCAATGTAGTACCTTCGGATGGAATTGGGGACGCGGCCGCAAGTTAGCGGCCCTTATTCAAATTATAATGTCAGTCACGTATACACTCCAAAATAAACGATAGGGATACCATTACTCAAACCCTATTTTTAGTTTTGTTTCAGTTTGTCAGATTTTTTAATTAGGATCGATTAATTTTGAAGTTCGATTACATTTGAAGCAGGTTAGTTTCGCGTTTAAACCCAATGTAGTATCTTTGGGTGGAGCATTGGGGACGTGGCCGCAGGTATAGAGGTCCTTATTCAAATTATAATGTCGGTGACGTAGTATTCAAGTTTTATATGGTGTACTTTCACCCGTCCGTTAGGTGTTGTAGGAAATTTTAACTCAACTTCTCACGTAGTCAACTTATGGCTTTATTTTTGTTAAGATAATGTTTTGGGTTTTGAATTTACTTCATGTTAAAAATCACGTAGACGAAATTTTGATAATGACGTAAATTGAAATATGTTCATTTACATCCTACGTTTTCGAAACTCATTTGTTTCGAAAGTTGCGTTTATTACGAAAAAGCTTTAGCTCTTTGCACTATTGCGTGCTTTCGATGTTTTTAATGCGTATTTATTTAGAATTTATGAATGCTCTTTTAGTGTAAAATAAGTTTGATTGCATACAGAGTGATTTATCTTACTGAATGTGGTTGTATTATTGAAGGATGAGCTTCCCTGCATTAATTTAAGTTAACTGTGATTCTTATACAGTGTGTTAAATGTTTCCTTTTTGCATAATTTGCGAATTATGTAGATTTCATGATAAAATTGTTTAGTTTTTTAGCTTTTAGTACTATTTACATGTAGTGTGCGACCATTATGACACTATATATCCCTAAATAACCCTATTATCATAGCAATATATATATATATATATATATATATATATTCTCGTATCTACCCTTCCCCTCTTTGGGCTTTTACCTTCTACTATCTTCCCACTCGTTGGGTTTCAACTCCCCCTTTTTTCTTTATTTATTACACTTTAAACTTTAAACAAAATTTGGTACACGACTTTTGTCGTCGTCCCTAATTTACTATTCAATGTATGACTTCAAATCGAGGTGCTTTAGCAAACGTTTGGTTGGTTCTTTATTTACTAATTACTATATTTTATGCCTCGACTATTTGAAACTTTAATCTCAGGGTTTTCTCACCTACTCACCGTGAGTTCAATCGTGAGTAGATGTGCACTACCCAACCAAACTGCACCCTCGTTTGTTTTACCACTTTTTTAATGTACTGAATTTACTATGTATGCCAAATTTTAACAGATCAAAGTTACCTGATGCCAAATTAATTTATGTAACTATTTATGACTTTAATTTTGACGTTCTAAGATATTCACGGTACTTACCAGAATTATACCGCGCTGAAGGCCTTCTTTTAACTGCTGGCTCAAGTTCGAAATCACCGTACGCACTTTCACAAAAGATTCTCCAATATAGTCCGCTTGCGTACTGCCTCCAGGTGTTCTTAAACCAATTTCGTTGACCCAAACCTGAAATAATTTTACCCCAATTTAGAATTTAGCAAAAACCGTTATGTCAACTTCCCCTGCGTTAATTATTCCTCGTCGTATACTGCTCTCCTGTTCCTCTGCTTCGTACTCCAATTAATCCTCTCTTCGCTCAATCCAAATCAGTCCCGCTGTCCTATTACAAATCACTCCTAGTCCTGCTATTCCAATTATCCATACGATGTCCTTGCTGCCGTTTAATCTGCTCCAATCACTCCAAAAATTATCAATGTCGTCGTTGCCTTCTGTATCCACTCAATTTTCCTACTGCCGTTATACCAAATCTATCCAAATCCAACACCAATCTTCCTCAAAACTTAATAATCGTTGCTTTCCCCGTTGCACTAATAACCACTTTTAAAACCTTTTTAATACTCGTCGCCTTTATACTCTCGATGCTTCTTATTACTTTCACACTTTACTAAATGATACTCGCTGATACATATAAACTTTTATTTCAATAAATATTTTACAACTATTAACGCAGGTTTCATAAAAACACGTCTTTATCTGAACAAATTCGAAAAGTAAGTCCCTTATTTATTTTGCTTAGCTATAAGATCAACAACCTTAGCTTACTTGAATTACAATTTTTAAACATACAACATCCAATAACAATTCATCTTTCTTTCCGTGTCCAAAATACCTTCACTACAGTCTTTATAATATTTTTAAATTTCTACTATTGGTCCAAAACACTTCACCAAACTCCAATAAGCTTTTACATTTCGATTCACTTTAAATTTTGATTTACAATTCGTCCAAAAGTTGATTCTATTAAAAGGAAAAGCCAAATAATTTACACACGACCTGGACGCTTTGTTATATTGCAGATATCCATAAATGCGTTTGGCTTTCCGACGGCAAATGTACTCTCAACTGGCTCATAAAATATCAACTCAGTATAAAACCTCAAGTACCGTGTATTATATCAACGTCATAAAGTCATGTTATCTACCTTTTGGCACATATGTTTCAAACTGAAATGGTACATACTTTAACGTATGTAAAGTATAGCAAATTTATAGTTTTTAAATTATTAGATCTGAAATATTGATCCTATCGTTTGGCATACACCCCTATTAATACAAATATACCTTTAGAAGCCTTATACCCCCCCCCCCCTTACATAATAATATATATATATATATATATATATATCGCCGTGGAACTTTCTAAAATTTTCTCTAAACCAATTCTCACCCCACGCTTGGGCTATCATAAAAGTGCAGTGGAACTATTAAGAAATCGGGATTCTCTTCTATTGAACCGTCATAAAAATTTTCTGAAAACGAAAATAAAAAATTTCTTACTATACCTCAGGAACGCTTCCTTATTTCTGCACACACTGGCTAGCTAAGAAATCTTCTTCTTCAATACCTACCATCCTAGGTACATTCCTTTCTCACAAAAACAGTCAAATGAAATTACCACTCAAATAATGCAACAAGACATACAACCTTTTTATTTACACATATTAACAAGTTTCCATTAGCACTAAAATATTTACACATTGGTACATACAGTTTGATAAAAACTGTTACCATCTCAATCCTTGTCTTTTAAAATTTTATGATTTTCATATATCTCAACAATTTTATTATAGACGAGTAGATGGGCCCGTCGTGCAACCCTAAATTGATTTTTAATCTGGTCTATTTTGAGCTCAGTATAACCCAGTTACTCTAAATGCTTTTAAATCTCGCATTTTTTGTTTAAAATAAACCTAAAGACCCGTTTACTCCTTACAACAACAATTTTATATCATCAATAAACATTTTTAAATAATCAATATTAATCGGCCTGTACATATACCCCTTTAAATGAGTTTTATGTCAATAAAATACACCCCCAATAAGTCAAAACACTCAAACACAAAAATATCAGCACAAATGTTTAAGCAGAAAGCAAGAAATTAATTTTCTTTACCTGGAGTATGTTTTGTCCATCGTTACCTCTGAAGATGTGTACCAGAAACCCTCGTCGTTGTGTCCACATACTGCGTGATTATGCCTGGATCGAACTGATCCCCATCACTATCTAAATCTCTGCAACCAGCTTTAATAATGCTACCCGGATAATTGTCTTGATTAAACCTAACCTTCCATACCACTACATTTTATGCATACAAGTTAAGCTTTTCGATTCGCTTACCCAAGTACCATCTTATCATTCGATTGTATCGTGTAGTAACTGCACCTTTTGTAACACAGGCACCCACTTGTGCAAATCACTTTTAACACATTCCGGTACGTTACCAACAGCTTTATACACTTTAAAAAAGCATGTTAATCGAATAAACAACAATTAGTACAACGTAATTGCAATTACGTTCGAGATCTAAACGCTATATAAGATCTAAGAGCAAGAGAGCTTTAATATCTCTCCCAGAGTATTTAAAGCTTTTCAATACCTCACACGGAACCTCCTTTCATCAAAAAGCTTATTTTTAAAATTAAATCTCAAAATTTTTATTGTATCGTCTAAAAAATTTCGAGATTATCGGGCTGTTGTTCTGAAATTCGTTTAATAACCTCAACGGACGCGCGCTTCTTAAAACTGCTAACCTTAGACCAATGATATTTCTTTTCCCCGTTATAACGCTCCATCTCTTAGCTACCTCTCTTCGTTCAACTCATATTACTTGTCTCTTTCAGAACCCCTCTCAAACTACAGAAAATCGATATTGTTGTTGGCCGTCACTTCTCCCGTGTATTTTAGACGTGAGTTTTAAGCAACGTTTTCTTATACGCTTTCTCTGTCTATTTTACCTTATAGATCTTTTATTTCACTTAGTCTTCAAAGCACTTGTTATTTTTAGCAGCTTGTCAGACCGACCGTTGCAAACAATTTTCTAGAATTTTGTGCCAACGTTTATTCAAGTTCTATGAACTTGACATTTAACTAACAGGTGTTTCTTCGAAGCTCCTTGTTCGTTAAAAATAATAATTCCGAGTTTAACCACTTCTTGGGATTTGTACAACGACCGTTTTCGTTTCTTTGAATAGAAATATGCGTTTAAATTATTGATTTTTTATACTTGAAAGCTCCGTTTCCTATGCCATGCGCTTGATTTAAAATTATTACAACTAATTATGCGTATCCTTGAGTTTTCATGTACCCGAAAGCTCTTCCCTTTATACAATTTTAACCTTCTAATTTAGAAATACAAAATACGTTAATAACCGTCCGTGTTTACTATCTAAAATGACTAATTTGTCGCATAAATAACACAGTTGTTAAAATTTTATTATCTAGACCTATTTAACCTATAATTCCACGACAATATATATATATATATATATATATATATATATATATATATATATATAAATAAGGAATAAGTAAATTTAATGAGTCTGAAAATAATATCAAAGAATGAAATTTAATGGCAAGTGACTCAATATTAGCAACAAGGGCATCCTGTCGACGCGTTTCGCCCTAATTGGGGCTCATCAGGACAGGAGTAGCAAAGATGTAATATTTAACACGAACACATTATGGGAAGTACAGCATCACCTAGCCCACAATTTGTGCCTTCGTGCTGTTTCACCTGACTTTGCAGGTTTTATCAACAGTCGGCACGGAGGAGATCCGGTTCAACTGCCTTTTTCCATAGCCAAAGATTATAATTTTAAAGAATAAGTAAATTTAATGAGTCTGAAAATAATATCAAAGAATGAAATTTAATGGCAAGTGACTCAATATTAGCCACAAGGGCATCCTGTCGACGCGTTTCGCCTTAATTGTGACTTTGATAGAAGGCTTCGTCTAATTCAACCATATGCTCTATGTGTGATTTAAATAAATTATGATATTTATTGCCCTTTTCTATAAAGTATGCATCAACAACCATCCTAAGATTGTTCAGAATATGTAATAGGTTTTTTTGTTTTTTAACTAAACATAGGACAGGTATGTTGTTATTGTTTGGTGTAGGAGGCTCCATAAGTGTACCCTCATTGATTGGATATGGCGTCGGCTCATCCTCTAACTCCTGTGCTTCTGATTGGCGGGAGATTGAGATGTATTCTTCTTTGACTTCGATGCCCATTGTGTTAACGTTGTCTGATTTTATATTCAGCCTCAAACAGCTCTTCCGCGTTTTCATCCATGGCGATCATGGTGATAATATTATTGTGACTTTGATAGAAGGCTTCGTCTAATTCAACCATATGCTCAATGTGTGATTTAAATAAATTATGATATTTATTGGCCTTTTCTATAAAGTATGCATCAACACCCATCCTAAGATTGTTCAGAATATGTAATAGGTTTTTTTGTTTTTTAACTAAACATAGGACAGGTATGTTGTTATTGCTTGGTGTAGGAGGCTCCATAAGTGTACCCTCATTGATTGGATATGGCGTCGGCTCATCCTCTTACTCCTATGCTTCTGATTGGCGGGAGATTGAGATATATTCTTCTTTGACTTCGATGCCCATTGTATTAACGTTGTCTGATTTTATATTCAGCCTCAAACAGCTCTTCCGCGTTTTCATCCATGGCGATCATGGTGATAATATTATTGTGACTTTGATAGAAGGCTTCGTCTAATTCAACCATATGCTCAATGTGTGATTTAAATAAATTATGATATTTATTGGCCTTTTCTATAAAGTATGCATCAACACCCATCCTAAGATTGTTCAGAATATGTAATAGGTTTTTTTGTTTTTTAACTAAACATAGGACAGGTATGTTGTTATTGCTTGGTGTAGGAGGCTCCATAAGTGTACCCTCATTGATTGGATATGGCGTCGGCTCATCCTATAACTCCTGTGCTTCTGATTGGCGGGAGATTGAGATGTATTCTTTTTTGACTTCGATGCCCATTGTGTTAACGTTGTCTGATTTTATATTCAGCCTCAAACAGCTCTTCCGCGTTTTCATCCATGGCGATCATGGTGATAATATTATTGTGACTTTGATAGAAGGCTTCGTCTAATTCAACCATATGCTCAATGTGTGATTTAAATAAATTATGATATTTATTGGCCTTTTCTATAAAGTATGCATCAACACCCATCCTAAGATTGTTCAGAATATGTAATAGGTTTTTTTGTTTTTTAACTAAACATAGGACAGGTATGTTGTTATTGTTTGGTGTAGGAGGCTCCATAAGTGTACCCTCATTGATTGGATATGGCGTCGGCTCATCCTCTAACTCCTGTGCTTCTGATTGGCGGGAGATTGAGATGTATTCTTTTTGACTTCGATGCCCATTGTGTTAACGTTGTCTGATTTTATATTCAGCCTCAAACAGCTCTTCCGCGTTTTCATCCATGGCGATCATGGTGATAATATTATTGTGACTTTGATAGAAGGCTTCGTCTAATTCAACCATATGCTCAATGTGTGATTTAAATAAATTATGATATTTATTGGCCTTTTCTATAAAGTATGCATCAACACCCATCCTAAGATTGTTCAGAATATGTAATAGGTTTTTTTGTTTTTTAACTAAACATAGGACAGGTATGTTGTTATTGCTTGGTGTAGGAGGCTCCATAAGTGTACCCTCATTGATTGGATATGGCGTCGGCTCATCCTCTAACTCCTGTGCTTCTGATTGGCGGGAGATTGAGATGTATTCTTCTTTGACTTCGATGCCCATTGTGTTAACGTTGTCTGATTTTATATTCAGCCTCAAACAGCTCTTCCGCGTTTTCATCCATGGCGATCATGGTGATAATATTATTGTGACTTTGATAGAAGGCTTCGTCTAATTCAACCATATGCTCAATGTGTGATTTAAATAAATTATGATATTTATTGGCCTTTTCTATAAAGTATGCATCAACACCCATCCTAAGATTGTTCAGAATATGTAATAGGTTTTTTTGTTTTTTAACTAAACATAGGACAGGTATGTTGTTATTGCTTGGTGTAGGAGGCTCCATAAGTGTACCCTCATTGATTGGATATGGCGTCGGCTCATCCTCTAACTCCTGTGCTTCTGATTGGCGGGAGATTGAGATATATTCTTCTTTGACTTCGATGCCCATTGTATTAACGTTGTCTGATTTTATATTCAGCCTCAAACAGCTCTTCCGCGTTTTCATCCATGGCGATCATGGTGATAATATTATTGTGACTTTGATAGAAGGCTTCGTCTAATTCAACCATATGCTCAATGTGTGATTTAAATAAATTATGATATTTATTGGCCTTTTCTATAAAGTATGCATCAACACCCATCCTAAGATTGTTCAGAATATGTAATAGGTTTTTTTGTTTTTTAACTAAACATAGGACAGGTATGTTGTTATTGCTTGGTGTAGGAGGCTCCATAAGTGTACCCTCATTGATTGGATATGGCGTCGGCTCATCCTCTTACTCCTATGCTTCTGATTGGCGGGAGATTGAGATATTTCTTCTTTGACTTCGATGCCCATTGTATTAACGTTGTCTGATTTTATATTCAGCCTCAAACAGCTCTTCCGCGTTTTC